>CM062817.1:1849492465-1850867173 GCA_031772625.1 Pinus tabuliformis | reverse complement strand
CAATTTCTCTTAAAGCCTCCATCGTCAATGATTTGAATGATGGGTACAAACTGATGTAACAGGTTCATGACTGGTCGAGAAGCCTAGCAAAGAAGAATAAACCAGTCTACCCACTCCACCAACTAATTAATTAGCTCCTTGTAGACAGCAAGAGCTCTAATGACAAGAATCAATAGAAGAAGTTTGAAGGAGAAGTTGCCTCTCTGGAATTCCAGATCCAACAAATCAAGGGTGAATTGTCCAAGAACAAACATAACCTCCATGATCTGTGACCCCATGTCTGAACTTAGGTGAACACATTATAAGAGCTCAATGAAGACATAGAGGAACATTGGGCTTCCCAGCTAATGAGTTGGCTAGGCCAACCAACCTCTAGCATGATGATAGAGTTCATAAAGCAAGCAACGATAATCACCAAACCCTGGAAAGAAGGAGTGGACAACTACACTCAATTTCGCTAGGGGACAATTATTGTTGTGCCTGAGTTGGGGCCTTTGTTTGAAGAATAAGGCCAATAAGAAGAAAAAACAACACAACAAGAAGAAGCAGTAGCAATAGTGCCAGGGGAAGCACTACAACAACAATAGCAGAGGCACTGATAGAAATGTCAACAACACCCACATCATCAAGGGAATATTGACTCGAGGACACGCTAATGGACTATTGTTAGGCCTTGTCGGGGTCTTCTTTTTGAGATTTTGTGGAGAAAGAAGTTTATGGAAAGTGGTAGAGATGACCGTTAAGGAGTTGTGGATTTGACAGTCGAGGGAAGATTGGAAACTGAAGGATGACTAATAGTCGCGGAGCAGTGGCGAGACGAATGAGGGACAATTGAGCGACGAAAGAGTAGAGGCAACCAAGAATGAAGGTAGACAAGTAAAATGAAAGTAGAACTAGCAGTTTGGGTGGATGGCAGGAGATAAAAAGTAGACGAAATAGAGAAGGAGGGTTGTTTCTATTTAGTAGAGTGAGCCTATATAGTTCTAGTTTTCCTATGTTGCAAAGTAATGTGAAATACTCCATGATCTTGTTTGTACAAGTTTATGTTGGTTGTGTGGTTTCTACTAGTAATGATTGGGCCTTGAGCCTTATGTACTAAAATATGTTATGTTAATGGAGAATAATGTTGCGGAACCATCTTGTTTTTATTAATCATTGTGTTACCCCTTTAAATATTTTATGAATGCATATGGTTCGATAGTTTCTGGATATAGTATGATTATATCATTGTGATCTCGTTTGTTTGTATGTTAACCTACCTTATTTTTCTCTCTTCTGGTTGATATGATTCCCCTGGTACCTAATTCCTCCCTCATATGACTTCAGTTGTGACACACATCGGGTGAGACTCCTTACCCTCCCAGGGTAAGGTAAAAACGTTGGTGTTGCTCTAGAATAAAGTGGAGCCTTGTTGGCCCCTTGTGCCTGAACCGAGTGTGTCAACCTTGCTATCATTTTTGTGCCACCACAACCCTCACAAAGAACATTGGCTAATCTAGGGCATACTTGGAATCCCACTCAACACTAATTTGACATGCCAAACTAATTGTACTTAGGGCTTATAGACCATCCCACACACAACACCTTTACACCACTAAATATGGATGATATATGGCAGATAAACTTGATACCCAAGACACTTATTGGAAAAACCTTTAATGCACATGGCCTTCAGCACGTTTCTCCATGATTCTACCCTCATTCCTTCATGCTATGAAATCCCTAACTTCTACTATTTATACACATATCACTGTACAGACTCCCATGCACAAACTAACCATTTTTTGACTCTTTTTCTCACTAAAATTTGTGTTCTTAATATTTAAGTAATGTGACCCTTATTTGAGAGACATAACACAATTTGGATGAAACCTTTTATGGGTCTCAAACCTCACTATTAATGCATAGAGCTAGGTCGCATTCACATACATATTTGGCAAACTTTAGGGTATAATTTTCATGCATAAAAGGAACCATAACTAAGGAATGAACCACAAAGAATAAAACCTAAAATATTACACTGAATATACCTCCAAAAAGGGTTCAAATTTAGTGATGGGCACCTCCTTTAACCTGAGAAAACAAAACCATCATTTCATACTTGAACCAAACCTCTCACGCTCCAAATTTGTCCCTATTTTATATTTTAGGTCTGACTGAGGTATTCATCCTTCTCTATGGTATATATCTCTTCTGAAATTATTACTTGGATGAGTCCAAATGAACTCACTTATATCCTTTCTTATATTTTTCATGGTGGAGTGACTTCTCACCAAGGGTTACATCAATTAACTAAGCGACCTAAGGCAACATGCTTAAACAATATTTCATTAAGGAATAAAATTGTTTTCATTTCTTTTTCTACCACAACATTAAATCCCTAGGTGCCCCATAGTCCTTCAAGGGTGCCTCTCATGCGTTTAATGAATAAACAATCAATTTCTCCACTTGGTCTTGTGCCCACAAATTTGGGTACAAAACCCACCACTTGCATACACTACCCATAAAACCATTTTTCAATGGGTCAAATCCTCATGAAACCAATACCCTAGGTGTTATTGGATTACCATCCGAGTTATACATTTCAACACTCCCTCTTTGCAAGGGAGGTACTCCCACCACTTGGAAGTATGTCATCATCATCAATGACACTAGCCCAAGCTCCCACTTTCACCACTACCTCATACCTTCTAGAATGAACTACACTCTTCTCAGTAGTGTCTCTTCCTTAATCTCATGATAATCCAAAGATTCAAAATTCCATCTGGAATACTCTCTATGAAGCTAGATTCACTCTAACCATTAGAGAAATTGAGGTCTAAAATGAACCTCCTAACAAATATTATAAAACAATAGTGGAGATATGAAAATCATATTAGATTACATCATCAAACATTAGAGAGAGAAAAAAAAAAAAACTATTTTTCAACTTGTATTTCCAACCTATCTACCTACGGTTTTAGTCAAAGTTTGAGTGGGATCACTCATTGGATGAAAAATTTAAGTCCTCATTCAAGGCGTTCCCATGTTTCATACTTTCAATGGACCCTTCTAGACAAAAAATGAGAAAATGCATTAAAAATGTGATTGCAATCACTTTTTTCATGTATTTCTCATTTTTTATGTGGTATGATTCATCAAAAGTATGCAACATGGGTTCTCCGTAGATGACCAATTAAATTAGGCATCCAACAAGTTCTCTCGCTCAAAATTAGAGTAAAATTATAGGGAGATAAGTTGAAAATATGAGTTGAAGAAGTAGTTTCTTTAATTTTTTTATTTTTTAATGTTTTTACTTTTTACTTCAAAAATGGTGAATCATCCCCCATGGTTGACATCATCATATTTAATATTATTGTCTCTTATAGTGGTTGTGTATTTTTTTTAGGCCCATTTTTTACATCAAAATTTATCTAATGTGTACACAACCTCCACTAGCGCAAAATGCTACTAAACTTGTTGCCTTCCAAGGTTATTCTGAGTTGAAGTCAAACATTGGACCTCATCTAGGCCACTACAACTTAACTCAGCAAGTGATCTCATCCTCCTGGGTGAAATACGCCACTTACACGTTAATCAAATGTCATATTTGCAACATCATAGCCTAATGAGAATACTAGCTTACAATCATCTTGTCCTTCACATAGATCCAACTCGTTGATGTCAAATCATCCTTTGAGCAGTCCCAAAAATATTTTACAAGTCATCAAAATTCTTTGATTTGTAGCCTGCAATACAAAAAAGCATTTTTGACGAGGTCTTCCACTAATCCACAATAATTCCCAACTTATCTCACTAACTACCTAGTCGAGACCATATTTCCATGTTCTCAGCTGAACATACTGCTACATGTTTTGGGAAATTTCATAGCTCCCTCTTAAGCTGCATCATTGTGCACACTATGATTGACTTGTCCCTTAAAATTATCTCTAATACCATGTTTATTTTTCCTTGGCACATTAGAATTAGGCCTATTCCTAAAATCACGATCATAGACACACTAAAATGCCACAACAAAGGCACTTTGCATAGCAGAAAATATACAACAGTGGATCAATGTAGTACACAAGTGATTTTCTTACAACTATTTTTTTTTATATTACAATATTTAATACAATAAACATATGAATCTCTTAACATGGATCATGGGCCTCACATTAGCCTTGATACAAGAATAAATAGGGCTTGATGTCAAAAACGTATGACAGCTAATCAACCCTTGAAGAATATTTACTTGCCTTACTTGCTAAAGGGGATCTTGACTCAACCCTTTTGGTCCACATGTCTTCAACATGTGGTAGGTCCTTTGCCACCTCTTATATTTCTCACAAGTACATCTGCAACTTTAAAATTCTTGCATCGTTAGCCACTGAAATTTCCTCTATCAATTTGTTACTCTCAATGTGACTTATCTTAGGATCAAATATCTTCCCTCTAGGAACCCTCTTTATCCTCCAAGATGCTTTCTCATAGAGAATTCCACATATATCTTGTAATAATGACCCAACTCCACCTAAGTTAGTGTGCTTATGTTCTTCAATACATAACCCCTAACAATCTCTTAGCTGCTCCAAGGATCTTTGTTATTGAGCTAGACAATCTTCCTTCTTGAAATGAATTTCCAGACTAATTTCATTGCACATAAGGTCTTCTACTAGTATCCATCTCACTGTTAATTTGTCACATCAATTTATTGAGCATACGGAACAAAAAACAACCCTCACATAGTCCCTTTGAACAACTCAAGTTGACTGATCTTGGGAACACTTGGCACCCCACTCAATATCGATTTGACATGCCAAACTCACTTTCCTTAAGGCTTATACACCATCCCATGAACAACCCCTTTACACCACTAAATATGGTTAATCTAGGGCATAGAAAATTTCTTCCCAAAACCATTATTGGGAATAAATTCAACACACATCACCTTCAATACTTTTAATGATGATTCTACCATCATTCCTTCATACCATGACAATCCTAGCTTCTTCCCTTCTTAATCGTATCTTTGTTCACACTCTTGTTCACAAACTTATCATTTTTTAGCCTCTTTTCTGATTTAAACTCCTACACTTAACCCTTAAGGAATGAAACCCTTATTGGAGATACATACCACAACTATAAGTCACCTTTTATCAGTCTCATCCCTCATGATTAATGTACATAACTAGACCAAACTCACACAGAGATTTGGATACATTTTAGGGAACAAGTTACATGAATAGAAGGAATCCTAGCCGGGGGATGGACCACAACAAATAATACCTCAAAACTTGCACATATTAGACCTCCAACAACGGCCAAAATTCATAGAGATGCACCTCCACTAACGTGAACAAACTCGACCATGCGTATAGTCTTGAACCAGACCTCTCATGCTCCAATTTCATCCCTCTTTTGGATTTACAACTTATTGAGGTATTCTTCCTTATCTAGGGTAGATATCACTTGAGAAATTCTTTCTTATATTTGTCCAAATGAACTCAATTATATCACTTCTTATATTGTTCATGGTGGAGTGACTTTCCACCAAGGGTCACTTCTCTTAACCAAGAAAACCTAAGCCAACATGATTAATCAATATTTTCTTAAGAAATAAAATTGTTTCCATTTTCTTTTATGCCACATCATTGAAGCACTAGTTTCCTCTTAGTCCTTCAAGGGTACCCATCATGCATTTAATGAATAAACAATCAATTTTTACACTTACTATTGTACCTACAAATTTGGGTACAAAACCCACCGCTTAGGTATCCTACCCATATAACAACTTTTACCTGGGTCAACTACTCACAAACCCAGTACCCTAGGGGTTGTGGGAGTACCTCCCAAGCTACAAATTTCAACACTTGGGATCTGGATGATTGGAAAGGAACACCCCAAGAAGTCTCCATACTAAACATGTTGGAAATCACACCTTCCACACTAGCACCATGCACCACCCAAGCTATCAATCCTTAACATTCTTCCCCAAGCCATTTAACACTCCCTCCATGATCTATAATGTAAACTTGAAGGTGATGGAAAAATTGAAAGTAAAATTATATGTATTTTGGGCAATGGATCACTTTAAAAAACACATAAAATAAAGTTTTCTGAAACTTATTTAACAACATAAAACATAGACAAAATACCATATTAGAAACACATGACAACAAAAATGATAAAGGAGTTCACCCCTCTCCTGGGCTACATCTCTTGGTCCAGCTTCCAATGTTGGGCCTCTATCATTATGTCATCAAATTTGTGTTTACATGCATTTAAATTTTTAATAATGTAAAAATTATGTCTCCAATGGCTTCAGAACAGTGAAATACCCCTAGCTGGGCTCAATTTGGCAAAAAAATGATGAAGTTATGCTCTCTAGAAGTTTTCCCTCCTAATGAATCTACCAATTGCACTAACCCTACTAATCATTCTATGAATATGCCATTTTTCAAACTGCCAAGCGACAATTTTGCCTAGTGCTGGCGATATTCGTGTCGTATTGGCTATAAAATGTCACTTCTTTTAAATGCCCAATGACCCCCCATAAGTGAATAAGATTGGGCGATGTGCCTTTCTTTCCACCATTGGGTCTCGATTAGGCCATAACCCTCACTAACTATTAGCCACTGCTATGGATTTGGTCACGTTCCTGTGGTTCTAGGATTGGTTTCAAACTCTATGCCAAATGGTGACCCATGCTCTGAACCAAGGTTGAGTTACGGTGTTACTGTGGTACCCAAACCAACCCTTTAAATGTGGTAAGGTTGCGATACCCGAGACTCTAGGCCGGGGTTAAGCCCGAGCCCTCGGTTCACCTCCCTGTGGTCTCATGGATGCGAGGTGACCGGGGAGAAAGGTTTAACCCTATCCCCATCTCCCATCCACACACCAAATAAAACTTAAATAAATATTCATGACTATAAGGGTTAAGATCCACTTGGTGGCATGGTGGTAAGGTGCCTTGCTGCTAGACCATAGGTTTTTTATTCGATTCTCTGTGATGCCCATTTGGCCATATAAACATTTTAATACAATATTAGGAAGCCATGTGGCTTCCCTCCATTGGCCCACATAGCCTCCATTCATTAGACCACATAAACACCACTTCGACCAATCAGAATGCAGCAGCACCAAACTAATACAGAGTGGCCACTTGGCAGCCTACCATTGGCCTAATAAACACAGTCAACCTACCCTATCATCCTACTCAATCAGCATACAAATTGCCTAGTTAGAAGTCTTGCATACAACCTGCAAATTTTTTTACCTGTTGGCTTTAGGGGCTCAAACCTAGGTTTAGAGTTAGTTGTAGTAACCAGCAAAACCCTTTATCACTAGCCCTTTCGTCAACATTCTTCTCATGCAGACTACCATCTCATCCGAGTAGATCTTGGGGGATGATGGAACTAGGTTTTTGCATCCAGAAGGATATGGAGTGTGGATCTTCACTTAGTCTAACTCACCTACATATCTATTACTGTACTAAATGATCTTACTTAATATTATACTGAACCTGATTTATTCATTCAAAAATACTCCTTCACATATCTAAATCTCTATCTACTATGCATAAATCAATGAATCCTAACTCTAATTAACTATAACAACATTCATATATTAATTTTGATCTTATCTTTCACTGTGCAACACAAAAGTAAACAGTGATTGCATAAAGTAAAGTACAAAAATTAAGTACATAGGTATTCCTTCAAAATAGTATTTATTATCTTCAGATCTTCACAATTACAATCCTTTTTATCTCGCGCACAAAGCTATAGGGGACTACACACATAACTGCAAGATCCTTCCCCTTGAGTCTTCCACAAAAGTCAATTACAGACCTGAAAACATCAAAACATATCCATCATAGCTTGCCTTTTACTTACTAAAACGACCCTCTGTATATATTTTTCCCTTATAATACCATGATTTCTATCATTTTGCTCTCATCCGGATTTTGGTGGACCATCAGTTGGGATTGCAGGGTATTACCTGGGACGACTTCATCTCTCGTGATTTCTCCAATAGGACATGCAACAAGGACACTCACATATTGATCTAAGGATAACACATCATCCTCATCTCATCAGAGATGGGAGACTAATGAGCTTGTATAGACTAGTATTACAAAATGTTGGTGGCATGAGTTGGAGGATGGGTAGAAAAATGCATGTGCCAGTGTACCCTTTGAGTGGTGGTCCATTATGAAGAAACAAATCAAATCTAGTTAGCCTATTAGGTACCTACGCATGGGAAATGTGTCAATTTTGGAATGAGACAGTCTATCTTAGGAGGATTATGGGGTAGGGGTGAGTGTGCCCTAGGTTTTGTATTTATTCTTTTACTATGTTATGGACTTGTCAGATATATTTAAAGTAGTGGTCTCTAAACACTTTTATGGATGATTATGCTATATGATATGATACATAATGTGATTATGCATGCCATTTGTTGTTTCCATCTATTATCTATTGGTTATATTTGTATATATGCATGTGATAAATGTCAATCTAGAATGCTATTAGTAATGGTATATACATAGTTATTTTGTGTTATGGGAACATGATCAAATCAAATGGATTCAAATGATCCCAATAGACTCGTAACTTAGATATATTCAAAAGAGGACAGGGTTATGCACATGATAAACATTGTTTAGTTGCATGATGAGAATTTTGGAATCAAAACAAACATGAAGGTGACATATATGATGATTAAGGGAATTCACTAGAAAACTAATCACAACATCATATTTGGCTTGATTATTACTATAAAATATGATGCAAATTCCACTTGAGTGGACTAGGGAATGTAAAGGGGTAAAAATTGCCATGGCTATTGACGCTAGATTCCACATGCAATGAAATGCACCATCGACATAACAAATATATGTTGTGGATGATGGATCCACATGAAAGACGCAAGAACACAACCAACAATATGTATAAGAATGAAAACCTACCTATATGATATAAAAATAAATAAAATTATGCATTCTAGGGAAACTCTTGAGGGTATAATTTCTTAAGCTAGATTGCATTTCAAGGGTTCATGAGGATCTCTGGTAGACCCTCAAAGATATATGGCCGCTTTCCTATATATTGTTTCCTAACATAAAGGCTCTACCCTAACATTTGAAACTTCCCATCTCCTTGGATATCATGGATTGTTCACAAAAATGCATTATATCACCTTCTTCAAAGACATGAAGATGGATCTTGTAGTCATGCTAGGCTTTGGTGCATTTCTTGGTTGTTTTTATGGTTTTCAATGAAACAAGACAATCTACATTGGAATTCTCTAACATTAATAGCCTCTACTCTAATGGTAAGGTTTTCAACCACTAGAATTGTCTACCTGAGGCAACTACATTATCTCGCATTTACTTTATGAAACTAGGGATAACCTTATTATTTTAACGTTGTGTGAAAAATATATGTAGGAGAGAAATATTTTCTAATTTTGGTTGATTAATGGTCATGTATTTGAGAAATTAACACATATAGATTCAATCACACTCGAAAAATGAAATATATTATCTCGAAATGATTCAATAACAACATCAAAGTCTAAATCAATCGCAAGTTTCACGCTATGAAAGCACCACATGGAAATCCAATCCAAATCTTATTAAATTAATCTTTTGCAAGTAGCAAATCAACTGTAAACTGTCACTCATTTGTTCTATGAGTAATAGGATTGATTATCAATGATAAATTAATCATGCATGAAAGAAAACAAATCATCAATGAATCATGATCTAGATCGTTCTACAAGAAATGAGAAACAATTTTATGAGAAATAGGAAATGAACCAAGTTGTATTTTAAACACTAAGAAAATATCAACAATGAATCACACTATCATAAGAATTACAATCTCCTCATAGAAATAAACACATATACCAATTGTTGTAAATGGAATTTGTTCAAATAATTAAGACATAAACAAAAGGCCAATACTCTTCAATTATTCTAACTAGTAACAAAGATCCAACAACTGATCAATGAACGAGGCCCTTCCTTCACCAATATGGGCTAAGAAAATTATTCACATGAATAAAAATCAAGGAAGAGATTTCCTAATATATTATATCAAAAGTAGTACTATAGTCTATTATTATAGTACCCTACCTCTGGAAAATATTCAACTATAGAACCCTCGAAGGCACCTAAATTTATACAAGTCAGATTGGTAACAACTGAATTGAATGTCAAAATTAATCAGTATGTAAGACAACAATATGCTACATATATCTTGCATCGTTATGACTATAATTCAAAAGAAGGTATCCTGCTACAATCTACTCCTAATTATCATAATCACTTCAGATCCTGTCTATTATTAGGCCGACCCTTTATCTTTTTCCCACTACATCGGTTAAATACTAGATTCTAAAGCTCTAGTGATGTGATAGAAGTGATATTTCATGGTCACGCAAGTGGTGAAGTCAGGAGTAAGAACATATCAAAATTCATGTAATGATTTGCGCCCTTCAAGTATTTGCAACCAATCAAACATAATTTCTTCAAACCAACACATAAGAAACCCAAAACTAGGTAGAGACTACTCAAAAATTAAAATAATCAATTGTATATCATCATTTATAAGCACTGTCATTTCTCAATCAAAACATGATAATGAACAGGGTGTTGGCATATAAATGGGCAACATAGAGTATTTAAGGTAGTCTCAATTTGGGAAAAGGGGACAACAAAAAGAAAATTTTGCGGGCTCAACATCTCCCCCTAACTTACTCTAGTGCATGTCTTGATGTAGCGAACCCCAGTTGAGTTCATTATTTTCCCATGAATATGTCTCATAAAGAGTGCTAAGTTGATAAGATTTCTCTATCACCTCTCTAGGTGCCCCAAAACCAACTACCACTATGACTTTTGCTGCCCAAAATGCTCCAATTCTATTAATTTATACATTGACTTATATCTATCCAAGGGAAGTAAAAATTCAAACCTATTCAGTGGGCTCTCCTCTGTTATATACATTGAAAATACCTATTCAAGCATCCTGTTAACATGAACATCAAAGTACAAGAATGGAAGCATCAACAACTGGAACATCATGGATTGATCAAACTCATTCTAGAAGATTCCCTAAACAACTTAAGAATCCCTATGATGTGGTCAATTTTTTTAGATATGAATAGAGAAGATGAAATTCAAGCCATTCAGTATGAAACAAACCCTACTTGTAGTGGTGAAGAAGAGAGAGAAAATCCTGAAGAAGAAGAAGAAGATCGTGAAGAAGAAGAAGAAGAGCATGAAGAAGATAGGGCTGAAATAAATGAGACAAAGGATGAAAAACACAATAGGGAGCAAGCACAAAAGGATGAAACAAGTCATGGACTACATATCAAGGAGGGAGAGGAAACTCCAAGGGTGTCTCCAAAGCCTACAGAGAAGGAGGAAACTAGTACCTTAATTTCTCTAAGTACACCTATCAAATCAAAAGGAAAGAGGCAGAGGGAGGCTCCCCGAAACTTTAGAACAAGGAGGAGAACTAGGATAAAACAAGAGATACCTCAAACATCTACCAATATTCCTATAATCATAGAGGACTCACTAAATGAACAAGAGAATTTAGTCCCTCTAGGAAAGAGAGGTGAAGAAGGGACACCACAACAGGCTTCCCCAAGGTCACCAATCACCTATGTTAGGAGGCCTGTCACCAGGTGAACTTGAGCAAAACAATTTAAAGAACCTTTGACCCCTTTTCAAAATGGGAAAGGCCTCCTACAGGAAACACAAACAGGCCTACAGGAAACAAACTAATTCCTACATGAAACTCTGTCAAATATAAAGGAAAGACAGAAACAAGATCAGGAAAGACATTGAAGGCAAAGGGAAGGAAAAGAGGCAGCAACCCAAATACAAGGACAGACAGATACTCAAGAGACAATAAAGGGAGAGTCCTAGGAGCTGAAGTAACCTAACCCACAGCTAAACCTCAGCTCTATTATAGATTCATTAAAGGGCGTAGAGTAATAGCACAAAAATTTTCCATCCTTATATCATTTGAGCTTGAAAAAGAGAGAGAAAGCACACATCGTTGGGTGAAAATTGCTAAATCAAAAAGTGTAGAGGATGTGAGAAATACAGAAGAAAAGCTGCTAGAAATGGGTAGAGAGTTGATTAGCATAAGAGACAGGGAAAGAGTGATGAAATCTCAACTAGATGTTGTGAACACATGGCTAAGGTGGAAAATATAGGAAAATGAGAGCCAATTGGAAATTATGGAAAGTCTCTCCATGGAGGCACTCCAGTGCAGGATGCCAGCAAAATCATATGCCTTATACCTCAAAGAACAATCGCTATAGTTTTAGATAGAAACCATAGCACAATGAGGAAATATGCCTTTCCAAGAACTATAGGAATTTCATTGACCTCTATGACCAAAGCACCCTAGAGGACAGGGCCAAGATATATGAATTCTACCTACATTGCTTGGCCCTAACAGATTTGAATGTGTGGGACCCCAATCGAAGGCTAGGGGACTTACAACTGACGGACTTGGAATCATGGATGAATCATGAAGAGGTCAAGGCTAAAGAAATAAAAAGGGTTTTAGAAAGAGAAGAAGCAGAACCCCTTTACATTAGAGCAGAATAGAAAAACTCCATGGTTGTCATTAACACCCACAACCTCATTGCCAATGATCTCCAACTTGCACCAAGATACCTAGCTACACAAGAGCAAGTAGTCACTCATTTTTAGGACACTTTTAGATTACTAGGGGATGAAATCTAGTTAGCATGCCAAAGGAGATGGAACACCTTGCCCTACAACCTAAATAGGAGGGAGTATCATTCCCCTAAAAGAATGAGGGATGCACTAGAAAGGACACCACTGTATAAGAAAGAATTGCAGAGACTCAAAGTCAACCAGATTTGCTTGAAACTCAGTGCACCACTTCTCTCGGGTATGTTAGAAGGAAGAAAAGAAGAATAATAAAGAAATCAATGGGAGGAAATATATAAGCATGCAAGATTTTATCCACAAGAGGAGGATACTACAACAGAAACCTAGAATGTCAAGGAGGCCACAAAAGCAATGAAAGACATGGAAATATATTGAGCTGCTCAGAGGATGTGAAACACTTTCAATAGGGGGTTGATGATGAGGATCATCAATGGGTAAATTATATGGACCTTAATGCCACTCTCTAGCTTAGTAAAATCAACTGTCGTCACATTTCTTTACATGTTTTGTTATATTTTGCTTAATGAGAAGGGTGAAGATGAAATGTAATGTCTTGTGGTCTAGTGTGCATTGATTGTAGCTTTTGGAGAAAATTTTGGCTATTTAAAGTGCAGGAACTCGAGGTAGATAAGCGAGATAGATTTTAGGAGATTGGATCTCCCTCCTTAACTCCTCACTCACTTGAAGATTCCTCCACCACATCCAACCAGCTCAGAGTTACAAGCAATCGAGTGATTAAGATCATTGGCGGCCAAGCTAGTGATAGTTGAAGACCAGTTGATCTTGATTTTGGGAGCCAAGCCTCCCTAAATTTAATGAATTTGTTGGTAACTTCAGTCATATAAATAAGAAGGCCTAGAGCCTCATTAGGATTCAACTTTTTTGTTATTATAGAGAAGAGGAATTTTAGAGATAAGAAATTGTGACTGATGTCTATTTTGTATTTTTTATATCTTAATGAAAATGAGAAGAATTCCCTTGATCTAGCACTGATTTGACTCAGAGGGTTGAATGTCTTAGGTTAGGGCCTAAACCTAGTAGCATACATTCCTCTTTTTGTACATGTATTCTTAGATTAAATTCATAGTTAGCCTCTAAAGTCATTTAGGTTTTGTTAATTTACAAATATTTGGATGATTAATTATTTTTCTTCCAGTTGTGGATAGTTAGATCAGTGGTATAATAGTGAGAAAAGACACTCTAGAAAAGCCGGTGATAGTGGCTTTCACCTCATCTCCCTTATGGGATCATGAATTGAGGGT
Organism: Pinus tabuliformis; assembly: GCA_031772625.1. Classification (NCBI taxonomy): domain Eukaryota; kingdom Viridiplantae; phylum Streptophyta; class Pinopsida; order Pinales; family Pinaceae; genus Pinus; species Pinus tabuliformis. Next base: position 1,850,853,205 of record CM062817.1, on the reverse strand, counting down.
TCTATTCATCCAACCCAAGAAAATATTTCTTTCTTTACTACATAATCTAGGGTTTCTTGATGAGTAGGCCACTGTCTTTGAGTTTTTTAGGATGAGTTACAATTGTCATTTTTTATCTCTTAATTTTTTCATTGGTTTCAAAGTGCTTCCATTCATGAACTTAGCCACTAGATGGTAATAGCTCTATTTTTTTCATTTAATAAATCTTTCCCATGTATAGATGAATTTGTGCATAAATGCAAACAAGAATGTATGGTGTTGTAGAAGCTTCTAAATTGCAGGGAGACTCATCTCATTTTCTTCATGCAAGCCTTATCCACTCATGTTGCCAAAGCCCACTAAACCATAAATTTGAATTCTTGTTTTGTAACAAAAATTTCCATTTCCATTGAGAAAATCCAACCATCTTGAAGAATTTGATTGAACCCTGGATAGTGTTCACCTCCGCCATGCCTTATTCCCCCATAATATAACTTTCCCACACTTCATATCACCCTCCCTACCATCTCCTAAGATTTTGGTCAGTTTCCTGTAGTAGAACAAGGCATCTTACAGGAGAACTAGGACATCTTGTAGTAGTACTACAGGAAACCCTAAAGCAACCTGTTTTGAGCCCAAATTTAGGAAGATTGTCATTTAAGCTTGGATTATGCCTCCACTTGGCTTCCATGCCCTTAAGACTAGTATAGACCTCTTCCTCCATACCTGTCTCCCTTGCGAAAGAACAAGTAAAGATTAGCATTTGTATTCATAAAATGAAAACATCAAAAAAATAATTTTTCCTACAATTTCTAAATTAGCACATGCTTGCAGCAGTTATAACACTCCCTAGATCAGATTCCATGCTCATTTAGTTTAGATGATCACATGTTATAAATAAGGATAAGCTAGGTTTATTTTGCAATAAAAAGGTGTCAATGAGTAACTAAAGGATTTCATGTGACTTTACAAGCATCTTCTAATTCAATTTTTCATTCCTTAAAGTAGGCATCACTCCTTTCCTTTCATTAAGGATAATTTTCCATTCTCCATTTGGTAGTCAGACTTCTTTAGTCAATAGAAGACTAGTTTGAGAAACCCTAGTGGTCTATCGTCCCAGTTGGAAAGTGAAAAGAGTAGACCATTACATCTATTTGTGTAGAGAACACTGTCACCTCCAATTTTGTATGAACCGCAGATTGATGAAGTAAATTTGGTAGCCCCAGAAGTTGCAACATTATTGTTGCAATACTGGCACTCATCACTTTTCAACACTGTTTCTGGGGAGGTGTCTAAGTAGATGTGATTTCTTCTTTCTTTCTTTATTTCTTTCTCATTCTGCAAATATTTCTATTTAGTAGATAGTTGCAATCTGGTTTTGTTTTCTTTCCAAATTTGCAATTAGTTCCATTCAACAAGTAGTTTCAATTTGGTTTCACTTTCTTTCCATTTTTCAAGAATTTCTAAAAAAATCCCTAAAGAAAAAAAAAAGGTCCTTTCATGCCTTGTAGGAGTAGAGACAACTTAGGGAAAAAACTTCCAAATACCCCCACCACATCAAACAACCAACCTTCCCTCTTCTTTGGTGGCTGTGAGCTAGAGGATCCACGAGGCAAACAACCAAAGATTTTTGAAGAGCCTATCGGGGAAGAAGAAGAGATTATTCCACCAACTTACACGATGGATGAAAATAAAAATAGGATTGGAGACAGAGATGGAGCTGAAAATAGAGTTGAGGGTGCTTTTCCTATCATAGAAACTAATTTGGATGCTAGGATGAAAAACATAAGCCCCTTATGCTCTTCCTCACATCCATGGCCTGACCTCAAAAGACCCGGATACTATTTTTTTCGAGTTTGTTGTCATATGCATAACTTATGATTACACCAATGATGATCAGAAGTTGAAATTGCTCCCACCCAGCCTCAAAGTTGTAGCTCTGCACTAGTTCATGGGTTTACCTAGGGATAGTATCACCACTTGGGCTCAGATGCGACAAGCCTTCAACAATAAGTATAGGGACTACTGCAAGTCCAATGATACCAAAGAGGAAATTTTTAGAATGACCTTAGGACATGATGAATCTTTAGAAGATTATGAGGAAAGATTCTAGCTCAGCTACAAAAGGGTCACATGAACCCTTGATCTTGAATCTCTTAAGCTTTTCCTTCTTAGAGTGATCAGGGTAGATCTCCTAGAAACCCTAAAAGTGTTGTAAGGAGGGGACATCTATCAATTACCCTATGATGATATTAAGATAGTTTTTAGGAATCAGTATAGGGAAGCTAGAAAGAAGGGTAGGGCTAGTCAAGTGTTGGCCAATTCATCCTCCTCCAACACATCCATAAAAATTGAAATTGGTAACATGTTGGAAGATTTTAAGAGTGAAATCTTGCATACCCTTTCTCTACAAATTGACACCATGCAAATCAAGAGGAAGCAAGAGGAAGTAGAGAGAGCCTTAGCTATCTTCTACCCTAGATGAACTAGGAGGCACCCTAGGAAGGAATGTCCATTAAATATCATACAAATATGCTCGGTCTATGAGGAAAACCACTCCACTAACAAGTGCCCTTCTCTTCCTAGATTGAAAGCTATGTATCAGGGAACTAAATTGGTGACTGAAAAAATCTGCTACAGCAACCAAAGGAGGCCTCAACGACCTCGAACATACCAGCAAGGCATGCAAGGGGAATCCTATTCATATCACAACCCTAGCAAAAATACATCTATTCCCCCTTGGTTCCCTTCTACTCATACTTTGTGTTCCACACCTTCTCCCTGGTCTTTTTCACCTCAATACCATTCCCAACATGCCAACCAAACATTTTAGCCATATGAAACTCCACAACCTTAGTAGAATGCACCATCCCAAGGGTGGAGACCCCCATAGAACCAACCTCCAACTTTACTCCCCCCACCTCCATCTCAACCACATATCCTACACCCTACTCCACCTAAACAACCTTAGATGCCTTCCCAACCAAATCTCAACCCGAACAATAGACAGGAACAATAGATCTACAGTGGAGAAACATCCTACCCTCCATATGCTATGGAAATTCAAGAAATTAACCTCAAGTCTGGAAGAGTGCTTCTGGATAATCAACCTCCATCTCGACCTAAAGAGAATGAAGAGGAAAAGGAGGAAAGTGTCCCTCAAGCAAATCCAACTACTTTTCATGAGAGATTAACCCATTATGTCTAACACACCTCAAAAGGGACTGAACTTCTCGGTGAGCTGAAAAAACTGTGTTAAAATCCTACTTCTCCAAGCTATCAAAGATGTCCCCATCTACAACAATTTAATCAAGGAGAAGTGTTCCAAACATCGAGGAAGGCGAAATAAATACACCCCTACAATTAATTTCATTAGAAAAATGTCTGACTTAATTTTGGGGTGGGTGATTTTCCCAAAGTATCTTGATCTTGGAAGTCATGTAGTAGATCTACACATCGATGGCACCATTTTTCCCCATACCTTCATCGATCTTGTGGTTGCCATCAATGTGATGACTATGGAGAATATGCTTAAATTGAATCTCCAGGGATTGTTAAGAAAGATCACAATAGTCTTGCAGATTGTAGACAGGTCCATAGTAGCTCATGAGGGAGTTCTTGAGGATGTGATGGTCTCCATTGATTCTTGGGAATACCCTGTTGACTTCTTAGTTATCCAACCTAATACCAAGTTCAATGGTTATCCTCACATCCTTGGTAGGCCATGGTTAGCCACTGTCGATGCTTACATAAGTTTCACGGCTTGGAATATGACCATTAAAAATGGGGATCTATCCAAGCAATTGGTCTTGTACCCTCCTTCTCAACCATCTCTAGAGCATGAATTACCTTTATGGTTAGAAGAGGAGGAAGAAGATGAAGTCTACTCTTCTCCAATTTTTACCCTAGATGCTACTATAGGAGGGGAAAAAATTAACGAATATGACTTGATTGAGAAAATCTTCCAGAATCAACCCCCCAACACCATGTCCCTTGAGGAGTTAGTGAAGGAAGCCAAAGATAACCCTTGGAATGATCTATGCTTAGCTGACTCAAGTCCTACTCATGTCAAGATGATAGAATTTGGCCCAGAAATAAGATTGAGAACCAACCCCTCTCTCTATGTACCTCAGGAAGAGGAGTTATTTGACATGCTAAGAAAGCATTTGGATGCCTTTTCTTAGAGTTACAAGGAAATGAAGGGAGTGCACTCTTCGGTGTGTACTCCCCAAATTTACATCAAGGAAGGTTTCAAGCCAGTCTACCAAACTCAGAGAAGAGTGAACCCAACCCTCAAGGATATAGTCAAAGAAGAACTGCAGAAATTGATGGATGCAGGGTTCATTTACCCCATCTGAGATAGTGAGTGGGTGTCCTCTCTGGTTCTAGTTCTAAAGAAAAATGGAAAGTGGAGGATCTGTGTGGATTACTGAGAGCTAAAATAAGCCACAAAAAAGGACCATTTCCCTCTACCTTTCATTAACCAAGTATTAGATGGTCTGGCAGGAAAGAAGTTCTTATGTTCCGTAGATGGATTTAGTGGTTACAGTCAAACCTAGATCAACCCAGAGGACCAAGATAAAACCATATTTACCTATCCCTGGGGTAACTTTTCTTATAGGGTCCTTCCTTTTGGTTTATGCAATGCCCCTGCCACTTTCCACAGGGTAGTTCTCAGCATCTTTGCAAAGCTTGTCCTTGATTATGAGGAAACTTATATGGATGATTTCACCCCCCATGGGTTGCATTTCCTCGAGGCTCTCTTTAAATTGGGAAAGGTATTAAAAAAATGCATTGAAATGAACTCATCCCTTAGTCCTGAGAAGTGTGAGTTCTTAATGATTGCAGCAACTGTTCTAGGTCACTCAATATCCTAGGAAGGATTGCAAGTAGACCCAAATAAGATAGTTGTCATCAAGAGCATCCCTACTCCTCAGAAGCAAAGGGATGTAAAACTTTTCTTAGGCTTAGCTGGATACTAGAGGAGATTCATAGAAGACTTCAACAAGGTAGCCTTGAATTTGTTTGGACTATTTGCCAAGGAATCCGAATTTTTATGGTCAGAAAGCACCCAAGAGGCCTTAGAAACCCTAAAGGAAAATTTGACTACTGCACGTATACTCTGAGGCCCAAATTCGTCTCTTCCTTTTCACATATATGCTGATGCCTCTCACAAATCTATAGGAATAGCTCTAGAAAAGATAGATGACAAGCTACCTTATGCCATTTACTTTTGTTGAAGTTTCTATGTCTACCAGTTAGGAACCCTCCATGCACTTTACTGATTTATTCCTACCTACTTGTTTCGTTGCTTAACAAGTTATTTACAATGTAAATACTAAAAATAAACACTAGTGCATGCCCAACACATTATAAATCAACAACTGAAAACTAAAACAATCACACCAAATGACACTGTTATTTTTGGACCAATGTCCCTAGAAAAACCCAATGTGGGAAAACCGGTGCAGATATCTGAGGGTTTTCTTACTAAGCAATTCAAAGTACAATTTGGGTGACAAATCTGGCTTACCCAATAAATAATTTCCTTGGCATTAGTACCTCTTAGTCTTAGACAAATGTCCTAGCTGAAACCCCAGATAAACCCTCCAAGAGCTCCTTAGCTCCAATCTACCCCAAAAACCCCAACGTCTGCCCTTTTGGACTATGTCAGCCACTCTCTGCTCAACACTAGCCCTATGTCACCCTAAATGGGACTACATCAGCCTCAGGAGGCCCTGTGTCAACCTTATAGCCCTCTGCGTCAACAACGCTAGCCTCTCTGAAGCACTGTGTAGCTCCCAACTACCTCTGCGTGGTCTTGCGTGAGCCCTGGCTGCTGCTGCATCACTCTCTCCGGCTCCTACGCTTCCCTCCCGACACTATCTCTACCTCTCTCTCTCTACACTCAATTCCCCTTAGCTACAAATCTGATCACTGATTCTATCTCTCCTAGCAAATCCTGGTCTAAAGAATAGAATGACTGATCACTCTGGTGTACTTTCCAAGTGACCCTCAAGCCTCCTCTTATACTTTTCTCGTTGGCATATCAACAACCAAGATTAAGTCCCTAATCAATGACTAATATTAGACCTGGATTGATCCATGTATTTTGGACCATTCTAACATAATTTTATATTAATCCACATTAATATTTTAATTTCCCTAAGTTTAGACTTAGGGACTCCATTGAAAATATTAATTATTATAAGATCTCCTAAACTATTTAGAATCTACCCAAACCCTTTCTGGTTATTGGAGATCTCATGTTCCCAAACCTCTCCACCACATTTCTTGGTTAGATCACATCCGATGCTACCCCAAATAAACATTCCCTCTTAGTGAGCATTGTGCTCTAGTAATACTCCTCACCGAGTATTACTCTGATCATCCAGCATCGGTCCTTGTGCTGATTCTAGGCCTGCTGCATGCCATCCTCTGCACTGCTATATCCTGTACTACTACCCATGGTTATGCCACTGCAACTGTTTCATATATATGACAACTGCCTCTACATCCATGCTACTGCTGGTCCTTTCTCCCAACACTACATCCGAACTACAAATCCTCTCATCATGCTGCATCGTATTGCACTATAACTCAATTACTGAGAAGTAAGTAACTAATCTCCCAAATTTGAACACTCTATTAGGCTAGAGACCCTCCTGATGTTGAAGCTCCCTCTGCCACTGAGAAGTGCTCCCTCTCCGACCTCTGCGTTGCTGCAACAAATCCTAGCATCTCGCACTATTGCACCCCTCTCTGTCCCATCCTACACTAGTGCAACACTCCCATGCCTTTCGCATTGTTCCAGCCTACTAGCCTCATGTTGTCCTAGGAATCCTCTACTATATCTCTCTCTTACACTCCATCTACATCCATCTCTACCCACATCAGCCAATCCTGCTACTCCTCTTCAGGGCTCCCATAGAAAGGTCTAATCCAAGAGGCTGGGTACCATGAGGATCCTGCCCCTCATCATTTGTAGTCCACATGACTATAGCTCGATGTCTTCCCACTTCCTCTCAAGTGGTGCGTGTGCACTCATGGAACAGTCATTGTCTATCTCCACTTCCTTCTTTTCCCTTGCTAGCACTGCCTTAGTCTCTGAAGACTCTCCCTTACTCTTCTTCCTTGGACACCAGGCCGCATATTGACCTAGCTCCCCACAGTGGAAGCACTTGATCTTGGAGAGATCCTTCTTCTTCCTCTTTTCTTGCTTTCCCTCAGATGCTAGGGAAACATCTTCCTCCTCTTTGACTTTGATCCCCTTACTGCTGCTTCCCGCCTTTAACTATCGTCTAATCTCTTCATGGCGAAGAGCCACCCACATCTCATCCCAAGGTGGAAGTGTCCCTATAGTGAGTATACTCTAGACAAATACCTCCTAGTCTTCTGAGACTGCATTCAGAGTTGTCCTCACCAGAAAATCCTATTTCAGCGTGGCTTGTATAGCAGTCAACTGATATTGGATCTCATTCAGTCCTCTGAGGAAGGTGTCAATCAGTTCTCGCTTCTTCATCTGATATGACCTCAATTGATTCTCTACTAACATCCTTCTCTACACAGAAGTATGCTGGTACAATTTCTTTAGGGCCTCCCACATCTCATATGTCATTTCCTTCTTGGAAATGGGTGGTACTACATGGTCCTTGACCCCATCAAGGATGATTCTCTTGGCCCTCTCCATTGCCTCCTCATAGTTGTTGTTCTCAACTAGGTCGACTGGGATAGTTATCATCTTCAAGGAGAAGTGCTTGACATGATTTCTATCAAGTACGGATAAGATTTCAGCCTTCCAGACTGTGAATTTTGACACTCTGTCTAGTTTGTCCTGGTCTCTTAGTCTGTGTAGTGCCATGATGCTCTTCTACTTCCTTCCTAGAAGTTCTCAATTTGACTCCCTCTGAGTCTCGATTACCCTCCTAGAAATCTTTCTTGCCGATGTCGAGATGCCCCCTACTCTGATTGTCTCTGCAACCACACCACTGATCTAGATTTCTCGTTTAGAAAGACTTGGTAGCAACTCCCTCCATTTGGCCTTGCCCTATTAGGTACTGTTCTAACTACAATACCTCACCAACTCCACTCTGCAATGCTCCCATGGCCTTCTAAACCCCAGCAACCTGAAGGTGAGAACTCCTAGGCTCTGCACAATCCCGACACCAACAACCCGACCTCCTTAGCCAACTGTGTCAACCCTCCTAGCTTCTGTGTGGCTCTACATGAGGCTCCCTTTGCCTTCCTTAGCCTTTTCACTACCTCTTCTTGGCTCACCCTTGATGATGTAGGCACTGCGTCACCCTTCCCTTGTTGCTGCTCTGCTAGAAACAACTTCTGTCATTCGGGACAACTATTTTCTACTACTATTTATCCACTCAACTAATGTCCTCAGTTCTCCTGTGATCTGCAACCACGCTCTGATACCATGTTGAAATTTCTAAGTCTACCAATTAGAAAACCTCCATGCACTTTACTAATTTATTCCTACCTACTTGTTTCATTACTTGACAAGTTATTTACAATGTAAATATTGAAAATAAACACTAGTGCATGCTTAACATACTACAGATCAACAAATGAAGGAAACAGAAACAATCACACAAAATGACACCGTTATTTTTGGACCAATCTTCCTGAGAAAACCCAATGTGGGAAAAATAGTGCAACTATCTCAAGGTTTTCTTATTAAGAAATTTAGAGTACAGTCTGGGTCCCAAATCTATCTTACCCAATAGAGAATCTCCTTGGTAGTAGTACCTCTCAATCTGAGACAAATGTCCTGGTTGAAACCCCAGATAAATGCTTCGGCAGCTCCTCAGCTCAAATCTACCCCAAAAACCCCAGCGTTTGCCTTTCTAGATTGCCTCAACCTCTCTCTACCTAGCACTGGCCTTGTGTCACCCTAAATGGGTCTGCATCAGCCTCAAGAGGCCCTGCATCAACCTTCTTGCCCTTCGTGTCAACAACGCTAGCCTCTCTAAAGCACTGCGCAGCTCCCAGCTACCTCTGTGTGGCCCTGCATGAGCCCTAGCTGCTACTACGTCACTCTCTCTAGCTCCTACGCCTCTCTCCCGATACTATCTCTACCTCTCTATCTCTCTGTACTCAATTCCCTTCAGCTACAACTCCGATCACTGATTCTATCTCTCTTAGCAAACCCCTCTCTATAGAATAGAATCACTGATCACTTTGGTGTACTCTCCAAGTGACCCTCAAGCCTCCTCTTATACTTTTCTCGTTGACATATCAACGGCTGAGATTAAGTCCCTAATCAAATGCTAAGATTAGATATGGCTTGATCCATGTCTTTTGGATCATTCTAACAAAGTTTTATATTAATCCACATTAATATTTTAATTTCCCTAAGTTTAGAATTAGGGACTCCATTAAAAATATTAATTATTTTAATATTTCCTAAGCTGTTAAGAATCTTCCCAAACCATTTCTGGGTATTGGAGGTCTCATGTTCCTTAACCTCTCCACCAAATTTCATGGCTAGATAAAATTTTATGTTATCCCAAATCAACAACTTAATCGTCAAAAATATGTCTAAAGCAGAGTTGAACTACACAGTGACTGAAAAGGAGATCCTAGCTGTTATCCATTCCTTCAATAAATTTAGACATTACATTACTGGTTTCCAGAACGTTGTACATTCTGACCATGATTTCATTAAATATTTTATTAACAAACTTGATGTGAATGCTCAAATTATTAGATTGTTACTTCTGTTACAATAGTTTGATCTAACTATTATTGATAAGCTTGGCAGAGAAAATATAGTTGGAGATTTTTTGTCCAGATTGACTGTGCCAACAGGTGAGGAGGTGTTACACAACATTGTGTCACTGTCCATGTACTCCCCATCCAGATCCTAGAGGACCTCTACAGTGAACCCTACAAGCTTTCCCATCATGAAGAAACTCATAGTATGTCCCTCTTCATGAGCATAATAATTACCCTTTGCATCATTTCCCAAGAATCTTCCTTTTACCCCAATTTACAAGACCAATGCTACTAACCAGTCCCCCCCCCCCCTCATGATGATTTGTAGAGATTAAAACTAGAAGTAGAGCCGTACAGAGTGACTGAGCCCTTTTGCAGTCGTGCCTATCCTCTTTTGGCAAGTTTTTTAAATATGAAGTCGAAGCTTCCAATTCTAGAAACTTCATAACGGGCGACTAGTAGAGGGTTGGGCTGATGGAGGCAAGGAAGTCAGTTTGGGCTTTGTTCCCTTATTCGGATGGAACAAAATCAAGAGATAATACCTTCTCCCATGATGACAGGAACCATTTCCCGTCCATCCAAGCTATATAAACCTCTCTTTTCCCAAGCTAAACTAGTTTTGGTGAGAGTTTGAATGATCAGCAAGACATATATAGCTTGTATCTTTCTAGTGTACACTTGAGGGAGAATACTGTGTTTGGTTTGGTTTGAGACTAAAGGGAAGAGGCCTTAAAACTTCCATTGTTGGGGCTATCCATGAGATGCTAGTAGAAGTGTGGGAACCCAGATACATCAGAGGAGACCAGCGATGTCAAGGCATTGGTTGTAATCTCTTTCTGATTTATATGAATACAACTATTGATTGATTTCCTACATGAAGTGTTATTTTACATCTTTAAGGATTAATGTTCCTTGGTCTCTTAAGTAGGCTAAATAAAATATTGTGTGCTATCATGTTTGTTGTTGTTATTTGTTTTCTTGTTTTAGGTATTCGAAGGAAGGAAATGAAAGATAGCTGGAGTAAGGAAGTAGGATCATAGTCAAGTGGAATAGCATTCTAAGAAGTAGGCCCTCTTATTTGATTCTAGCTTAAGGATATTTTCCATAGATTGTTTGATTGTGTCTAAACCCACTCTCTCAGGCTAGAGGAATTGTTTGTGTCCGCACTAAGAATTTACCTACACCACAAATTGGCAAGTCCACTCGGGAGCCAATCCTTCTCTTTGATTGATTGTCATTTTATGGTTTTGTGTGAACTTTTATAGTATCACCATTTCCCTTTAATGTTCTCTGCTTTGATTGGTTTATTGCTCTGAGCCTAAAATTTACAGTGGAAAGTCTAGTTTTAGCCTTTGAGAATTTTTATTTTTTTCCTTGAATCCTCAGTCAGCATGTTTACTTTTATGAAATTCACGCTGATCTATGCGAGTTTCTTAAAAACAGTGGTGTCAACCCCCTTCTAGCACTTGTTGTCAATTAGGTAGTTGCGCTGATTCCTGTAGATGAAGATCAGGGTTTCCCCTAGATCATAACCAATGCATCTTTCCTTTTTGATTTCTATCTCTTAGCTTGTTTTAACTGTGTTCTCCCTTACTGGAAAGCTCTTTTAGCTTGGTTTATATGCTTGTTTGGTTTTCATTTTCTTCACTTGGTTTCCTGAGTTCTTAGATGGTTTGTAACCCTATGGCATCTAGGTCATCATCCATTCACATGTTTGTGTGCTTAGCAAGTTAAATTGATAGTCAAGTTGCTCCTTGCATTTCATTTGTTAGTCCTTTTGTTGCTTTGATTTCCATTTAACAAGTTTGAAAAGTTTCGTTTGTTTTTTAGCATCTCTTTTCGAGCATAGATCACATTGCCCATCTAGTTTTTCATTGAGTCTTTGCTTCATTAGTTTGAAAGGAATTCTCTTTTGTGCTTTGCATTTGCTTGAGGTTGATTGTAATGGAAATGTTTCATTGAATTGTGAAATGTTTTTGAAGCATTCATTTTCTCATTTAATTGAAAAATACATAATTCTAGTTTGTTGAATCAGTATGTTATGTTAGTTCGCATCATTGAAGACTATAGTTACATCGTCATTTGCATTGGAAAATAAATGAATTCTCTTTACTAGTGAAAGGACTACTTGAAGTGCATTTGATAGGAAAAATAGGAATTGGAAAGAGTTTTTCATCATTTTGTTTTCAAAAAGCAAAATAGTGGAAATGTCATTTTGCTTTCAATTGTTTTTTGTTGCATTGAGTGTGTTCTCTACTCTCACTAATGTAAACAATTCATCGAATTGAAAGGGTCTTGTCTCATTTAGCTAGATATAGGAGTTTTTCAAGTCATATCGATAAGGCATGAAAACCAAGACATAATTTCAATATAAACTCTAAAATGTATTCAATTAACCTAAGGCACATTTGAAACCTAACGATCACATTTAGAAGGTCTAGGTTAGAGACATGTTCCAACATCTTTAAACCTAGCACTTGTCATTCACTTCGACACTAGACAATGCTAGTACGAACTTGTGCTCCCCGTACCATCATGTATATAAAGGGAGACCTCACTAGGTTGCAATCCTTTATCCATAGGAGGCCAATGGTTGAAGGGAAAGTACCCCTAGAGTCCTTTGGGCTGAGACTCTACCAGACTGAAAATTGCTTATACAAAGAAACACACACACACAGCCATCTTTTTTACTTTTAAGCAAATTCTAATGTTTTAGGGTACATACCTAAGGTCCTACGTCCGAGAAGACCGTTAGGGTGCAAACCCTTCTTGGAGTTCCCTTCTTCTTTCTCTGACCTGCAAGACAAACAAATCAAAGAAATCAACAGTACATGTATAGAAGTTTATGTATAAATCATCTTTATGCTATAAAGTTAGTTATAAATAATCTTTAAGTAACTACTTTCATAAGAATTCAACACAAGAATCTCATAAGCATAAAGAAAGATTATTCGGGAACAAAGACGTGTTTCTTTATATATAAAGGCAAATAAAGTACATATATCGGAAAGATATCACCTGAACACCTTCAGCAGGCTCCAAGCAAGCTTCCTCCCGGATTCGTTCCAGCCTCCAGCCTTCAACAAGAGCTCCTTCCAAGTCTTACTCAATGATGATGTCAAGGATGAATGATCACCAATACACATGGAAACAAGGGTTTCCTATGCAAAATGGGGGAAGTGCAGGATGCACCAAGGACTTCAGACCTGGTCTAAGGGAAAAATCTCAGCATAATAATCTTGCTCTCCTTTCTCTCTCCCTTTGGCCTTCCCTTTGATGTCTTTTTATACCCTCTCCAAAGTAGTTTTTTAGTTAGGAGTTGGTTGGGAACAGTTGGGCCACGGGCACTAACAGGTGATCCAGCAGGTAAACCCGCGATCACCGCCCGAAAAAGAGGAAATTATATTTTTTTAAGTGTTTTAATAGATACACGCGGGTTGGGTATGACAGACCCGCGTGTACACGCGTTTAACACAGGGCAAAGTCGCGTACAGGGAATAAAACACTGTTTTTTAAATTTTTGGACCAGGTCTGGAAGGAGGGGTTGCCCTAGGCCATAAGTGCAGCATCACAAACCATAAGAGTGAGATTTGGAGCTATAACAGATGCCCCCTAATGTATGAGGTCAGAAGGGGAACATGATGGCCGAAATACATTAAGTAAGTACAAGGAAAGGAACTCTGCCGAAAAACCGAGGAGGACTTCACCAGAATTCAGCCTGCCAAGCCACCGAAAGGAGATCAGAAAGAAACACTGTCTGAGGCGGGCATACCCATGCTCAGGAAAAGTAAAGCATGTCCGCATATCAAGTACAAGCGGATCCACTAAGTATACAAGTATAAATGACTGTAAAAATACATAATGGATCATCTGATCATAATGAGTAAGTACATGTCTGAATATCACATATAAAACTGTCAATGATGCTGAAAGATGCAACGGATCACTGAAATCAAAGACTGATCCCATAAGGTACCAACTGAACATGATGGAATAGGATGGTACTACACTGCAAACTCAGGTGCCAGCATATAGAATGTCGCCATGACTGACTGCAACATATAAGGTGGAATGGTATCAACTAGCAGCAACAGGAGCAACTGTCAAGTGAACCAATGAATGCTGATACAACCTGAGGTCTTCACCGACCGCCGTGGTACATTTCTACACCATGGGAATAAATGATCTGAAGTCGACCATGTGAGAAATCGTTTGATTACCGGTCATTGATGTATACCGTTAACAAACGCGAGACTACCCACCGATAATGATAATGAGCGTCAAGGTACCCAGTACAATCTAACAAGTGTGAATAGATGAGCTGAAGTCGAACACCTGTAAGAATCTATCAATCAGGAGACAATGATGGTTTCCCACTGTCGATAGCGAGGAATCTGCCACTAATGACTGCAAACCCCAAGGTACTGCCAAATGGACTCTAGATCTTTGCCCCAGAGCAATGAGTCGGAGTCGATAGGGAAAGATCCGCTAGAAGGAAGGCATTAAGGCATCCTCCATCAATCTAGCGCGAGTGTAACCCGTAGGCCAATAATGTGGAAGGAATCGGACGAAAAAGATGTAGTAACCCAACCGAAAGTACGTTTCCGGCGTACACAAGATGTGGCTAGCGCACGGCAGAAACCCTCTGAACCAACCAATAATGAAAGCTGACACAGAGGCGAGGTATCCACCAATAGGGTCAAATGGAAACCAAGGTACTGCACGAATCCCAATGTGTGATAATGTATGCTGATGTCGAACACAAGGGAAACCACTCAGTCAAAGACCCATGATACTGATCGATGCTGAGCACAAGGTGACCTATCAATAATGAAAATAGGGCCAGGGTGCGATCTCTAGGTCTGCCCTCAGAGCAATGTGTCGTCGTCGATAAGGACAAGACCCGCCAGCAAGAAGTCAATGGGGACCTTCTCAAACCGGCACGAGTGAAGGACCAATATAACTGATGTGATGATAGACATGACACTGACAACCAGGGATGGCCGACTGAAAAATGAGTCAAGAGACACCGCAGAAAGGCCGACTCAGGCTAACTTCCCTTGAACAAAAGCACGACTCAATGTGACTATGTGGCAGCATATAATGAATCTGTATAAGTTCGTCATGCAGGAGGCACGAACGAACCCTCCATATGATTGGAAGAGATAACCAATCGGGGGAGAACTGACTCGATAACAAGGTTATGGCTTACCTAAGTCAAACTAAATCCCACCCATGCGGAGGAGACTTTGTTTCGAGTGCTTTGTTCAAGGGCGACACGACTGACTCTAGCTGCCAACAATAAATGGAAATAATGTCCCTGTTCCCGCTCTTTTTGGAATATTTAATTTTTTTGTCTTTTTCTGATAAGCCGGAAAAAGAATAAAAGAATGCTATGGTACAGTGGAAAGAACGAGTGTCGGTGAAACAGATGCTCTAGTTCCTGGGAAAGGAACGTTCCTATGCTCAATGCAGGGAGGTGAAAAACTGGTCAGTGACACTCAGAGGTATGTCCCTTCCACGGATCTGGGTATGTCAAGCTGCAGAGGTCAAGGGTATGCAAGGTTGATTTTTTGCAGACGTCATGGTCAAAAGTGGGCTTAAACACGAGTCCAAGTGAAGCCGGTTATAGGCCAAAAGGTGCAAATGGTCAACATGCAATGCAGAAGTACAACTCAACACACATAGGAGCCTCTAGGGTATAAGGCCAGAACGAAGCGAAGAAGCAAGGAAGAATGAGTCTTCAACGCATAAGTCATGGCGGGACTACAGAGGACTCCCGAGCCTACTCAAAACGAAGCAGCATGGGCAACAAATGTCAGTGAGGTGCTAACTAGGATGCCCATGTAAAAGGATGGCTCTACCATCATGTCATGATTTAAAGAATCGGCGAGTGAAAATGGCTTGCGAACCATAACATGATGGGGTCGACCCTACGGCAGATGTATCGGTCAAATGGAGGCTAGTATGCATAATGCAACGGAAAAATGGTGTCCCTAACCTATATGCCAGTGAGAACACGATACCTGCCATGACGGGTCAGCAGTCATGGAACCGCCTCGAATTGTCGAAAAATGTCCAAAATGTCCTGAAAAACAACTCAATCTCGACATTCCAAGCTCCCAAGTTAAAAGTGACATGAAACCAAACAAAATAAAATTTTGAAAAAATTTTGCATTTTCAAAACTTATAAAAAGAAATTTTGGACTTACCATTTTCACCGTTTGACTTGGAGAGCAAATTGTGGAGCAAAAGGAGCAAACTTTCCCCGTGACTTATTCAACCGTTCAAACTTGCCGAAAACTTCCAGGTAAGCACTAAACTTGTCTTGCAATCAATTGTGATAGTTTTTAGGAAGTTTAATTAATGTTTCACCGTTAGATTTTTGCAAAAAATTTCTCTGCGGCGTACACGCGGGTTGGATGTATATAAATCGCGTATACGACGGCCCTACACGCGACTGTGTATAGGGTAAACCGCGTGTGCGCAGCGAAAAATTTTTATATAAAAAACTAATGGATGAAATTGATTTTTTCTTCCAGGATGACTCTCACATGGCGTGAAAGAGAGCACTCAGCTGTAGATAATGAAGTTATGGAGAATGATGAGGCATTAGATGCCTTACGGGGATGCGGATTGTTAAAATTCTTTAAGTTGCCGAATATGAAAGCAAATGTGCGTCTGCTCGAGAGACTTATTGATTACTGGGATGTCGAGGAAGAAGCTTTTATGATTGATCAAATGCCACTCAGGATAGAAGTGGAAGATATATATTTCATCACGGGCCTTTCCCGAAGGGGAGAGGTAGTCCACTCCCGGGGCAGGACCCGGAATAGTCTCAGCGTAGACGACTATGTACAACTTTACTGCCCAGGTCATCGGAAGGTCGGGAGTCAGATCTCGATCCCACACGTGGCGAGTTTGTCACTGCGGATAATCCTGTTCACCATAGCTCGAGTGAACGGGTCATCTTCGCTACATCAGGCATCACGAGTAAACATGAGCGTAGCAGTGGACTGTCTCACCACGGTGTTTGACTGGTGTACTCCCCTACTTGCCAACATGAAGGAGCAGCTTGCTTCTATCAGGAAGGGACAGACCAAGAACTTTGGGTATGGGACCATTTTATGCACATTTTTCTTCGAGAAGGTTCCTGCACTCCGTCCCAGGGTAGCAGTTCCCATCAGTAGTCCACGTGATCCACGTATGGGCCGGTGGGCTGACTTGATGAAACGTCTGGGGGGTGGGGAAGTGCCCAGGAATGCATTCGACGACGACTTTTTTGCTTGGTGGGAGCAACAGATCATCGCCATAGACGACTACCCCTATGCTGGACTGGATTTCCGAGGAGATCCTGACCTAGTGCTGCCACCAGATGCAGCATGGGGCGAGATCGGTAAGATTTTTTGATTTTTATGATTTTATGATTTTTAGGATTTTTCAAGCATAATGATGAACTTTGAAAAATATATTTTTTTGATGAGATTCAAATGACTGATATGATGATCATGTTTCAGACATTGGGCCTGTGCGACCAGATGGATTCCCACGGCACGGACGGCGTGGCCGAGGAGCCGAAGAGGCGGCTGCGGATGCGGAAAGGACCCTCGCCAACGTGCAGCGACACTTGGCGAGATTGAGCTATCAAGTACCGATGGCCGAGATAGAGGACCTTCCTCCAGATATGCAGCGTCATGTGGTTGGGATGCCACGTGACTGGGTTCGCGTTTTTCGGCGCGTGGCCAATGCTATAGTTAGTTATTTAGCTGCTCATCCAGAGCCGAGGCATTAGATATGCCTGACATGATTATGGGCATTTGAGTCCCAATTTTGTATATTTTTGGACACACATATGTACACTCGAGACGCTTTGTGATATATATATATATACAGTTTGACTTTTTGATGCATGATTTTATGATGATGAATGATTGATATGCCAGTCTAATGCTTGATTAGCGATAGAATCAGCTAACCAATTTTGAGATCTTGGAATGTGCAAATAATTAATGTAAATAAATGATCTTTGCAACAACCTCACCCTTAAATATTGGCGATATAATGATGGATCTCTAACCCGATAAATGTTATTTAACTGAGACACTATCAATTGAGAATCAAGATACACTACCAACGAGTCGATCCCGTAAGAGATTGCCTCGGATAATAAATTGATAACAGCTGTATACTCGGCCATATTGTTTGAAGCAGGACCGATACACACGCCTCTCGATGTCATCAACTGACCAGATGGGTAATAAAGTACCCAAGCTGCGGAAGCAAGATTCCGAGTGTGCCGACTAGCACCATCGGCGAATCCAAAATAAACCAAATCATCCATCAACACCTGCCAAAGCAGACCAAAAGTGCTGATATCAGAAAAACGCTCGATAAGATATGTACAAATATACATAAAATACAAAGAAGCCATTGCCTGGTAAAACTAAGCAAAATACTTCTTTAAATAGAGCCCATTTCGGGGCTCCGCCAGCTTGTTTCCTTCGAAATCAATTAACTCATACGATCCTTTTTCTAAGACTCGTTTGATAATGAAAGGACCGTACCACATAGGCTTGAATTTGCCTGCCCCCAAGGCGTCCTTATCTTGGTCATAGACCAAGACAAGGTCACCTTCAGAAAAAACACGAGGTCTGACAGACTTATCATACTGAGTTTTGACCCTTTTCTTATGGGCCTCATTCGTCGTGGCGGCATCTCGACGCTGCTCATCGAGATGTTCCAGATGAACTAGGCGCTCCTCGAGACTCGAAGTCTCAGGAAGAAGCTCGACAGCCAATTTCAGAGATGGAATTTCACATTCGACCGGAAAGATAGATTCCACCCCGTAAACTAACTGAAAAGGAGTAAAACCAGTAGCCGTTTTAACGGAGGTTCGGTATGCCCAAAGAGCCGGATACAACATAATGTGCCAATTGGACCGATTTTTATCGATTGTCCGTTGGAGTATCGTCTTAAGAGTTTTATTGACCGCCTCGACCTGTCCATTGGCCTGAGGATAGTAAGGAGACGAATGCTCTTGACGGAAACCTAATTTAAAAGCCAATTCGGACATTAGCTGATTTTGGAAATGACTGCCATGGTCAGTGACAATCTCTCTTGGGATACCGAATCTTGAGATAACTTGATTGAAAAGAAACAAAGCTGCCGTGTCACTGTCGTTCTTATAAGTAGGCATGGCTTCAGCCCACTTCGTGAAGTAGTCTACAGCCACGATAATGTACTTGTGATTTGCCGCTGAAGGCGGATTACAAGTCGTAAAATCAATACCCCACTTCGTAAAGGGACCGACGGTGACAACGGGAAAAAGGGGAGCTGGATGCGCGCGCATCTTGCGAGTAAAAATTTGACACGGGTGACAGCGTTTTACCGCTTCCACACAGTCCTTAAAGAGTGAAGGCCAAAAGTAGCCGGCACGTAAGATGCGCTGGGCTGTAGCAAGCCCGGATAGATGACCACCACAAGCTCCACTGTGGCAATCATTAAGAACAGACTCTGCTTCCTCTAAGGTTAAACAACGTCGAAGAATTGAATCAACCCCTCGACGGTATAAAGTGTCACCAATGATAACATAGTTTTTAGCCAGGTGACGTAACTTGCGACGTTCATCCTTGGAGGAAGTAGAGGGAAACTTCGAAGTCAGGAGATAAACAATGATATCTCCATACCAAGGGTCTTGTGAAGAGATGAGGAATATATGTTCGTCGGGTAAACTTTCCTCATAAACAACATCCTCTCCACAAGGAAGCTCAGAAATTAGCTCCGCGAAGACCATAGATTTCTTAGACTTGGCGGACAAGAACTCGAGGTCGAATTCTTGTAAAATGACTATCCATCTATTATATTTGCCCCCAATCACTCGCCTACTGAGGACAAATTGGAATGGATTGACCGCCGCTAAGACAAAAGTTTTGCGTAGCAAAATGTAATGACGGAGCCTCTGGACAGCATGGACTGCTGCCAAGGCCAACTTCTCAACAGGAGAATAGCGGAGTTCAGGGCCTATCAAGCCTCGGCTCAAATAATAAACCACGTGCTCGACAAGAGCATCGTCTTCCTGAACTAGAACCATACCAATGGTAGATTCTGCGGCAGCGAGATATAAAAGGAAGTCTCTACCGTAATCCGGTGGACTCAAAAGCGGGGCAGAGACTAATGCCTTTTTCAAAGCATCGAACGACCGCTGCGCAAAGTCATCCCACAGGAATGGAACTCCTTTCCGTAGCAAACGCATGAACCCTTTAGTGATCTCAGCATAGTTTGCTATAAACCTTCTTAAGAAATTGGCCTTCCCTTGAAGACTTTGAAGTTGACGAATTGAAGACGGGGGAGGCAACTGAACTATTGCCTCAACCTTGAAGGGATCAACCCGTATCCCTTCATTGGAAACTATAAACCCTAACAACCGACCTGATGTAACCGCGAAAACGCACTTATTAGGATTCAACCGGATTTTGTAAAAACGACATCGCTCAAAGACTAATCGAAGATGACTAGGATGATCAGTTCTCTTTCGAGAACGAGCAGCGAGATCATCTAAGTATGCCTCGATGATATGTTTGATGTCGTGGAAAGCGTAAGACATGGCCCGCTGGAAGGTGGCTCCAGCATTTTTAAGACCAAAGGGCATCTTTCGATATGCAAAGGTACCCCAGGGACATATGAAGGCAGTCTTATGCTGATCCTCAGGACGGATAGAGATTTGATTATAACCTGAGAAACCATCCATAAAGGAGAAAATCGCATTACCCGCACACTCGTCAATAATTTGATCAATAAATGGCGTGGGGTAATTGTCTTTTGGACAAGCCTTGTTTAAGTCCCTAAAATCGATGCATACGCGGATTGTTCCTTGCTTTTTGTCCACAGGGACTGGATTCGAAACCCAATCCGTAAGAGGAACAGGGTATATAAAACTCGCCCTTAGCAGTTTCTCAACCTCAGCTTTGATAGCCGCTGCTTTCCTAGGGTTAACCGGCCGAAGCCTTTGACGAATCGGTTTTGCGTTTTCGTACGTCTTGATCTCATGTTGGACGATAGAAGGATCAATGCCGGGCATTTCCTCATAAGACCAAGCAAATACATCACGATATTCCTTGAATAGGTCGGTGTAAATTTGAATTTCTTCAGGGGAACACTCACTTCCGATGAAGATATTCTCGATGATGTTAGGATTTTTAGAGATGTTTATAGGTATCGTTTTTGAGATTACCGACATATTACCTTCAGCACGTGTGTGTGTTGGAGCCAAAGGGTTCGATACCGTACAAACATCACTACCAACGAGCTCGGAGAATCTAGATTCTACTTCCTGCAATGGAGGAAGAAAATATGAGCGATGGTGTAAGTCTTCCCAAGGTCGATCTATACCCATCATAATTTCGAGGATTGCTTCTTCAGAAGGTAGAACCGAATCTAAGCAGTCCAAGGCAGAGTTAGAATCAAAGCTCCAAGCGGGGGCCACATGACCATCTAGCTCCTCTTCGGAAAAGGGAGTAGAATGGTTATCTGCAGAGTCTACGATAGCCTGATATCTAAGCTCAGCTGCAGATATAGGAAACGCCATTCCATTAACTTGCCCTTCAACTAATGTGGTCGTAGGTGAAGGCAAGGTCCAAGGGTCGGAAAAATGATGAGTTCGGAAGAACCCCTCTCGAGAAGATTCCTTGGATGATGAAATAGCATTGATTCTTGCAAAAGGAGAGGGAAGATCAAACGTACCCATCAATGAGGAATACATCCCTACTCCTAAATTCTCAGTCGGCGGGCGAGGGTTATCCACCAAAGGAACAGTAGAGTCGGAGGTTGCTTGAGGATCGATTGGAGCATAGTCCAATTGATCAACCTTAATGATTTTCCCCTCATGAGGAAAGCAAATGACACGAAACAAAGTCGAAACAACGGCTTCCATCTCGTACACCCAGTTCCTTCCTAATAGGAGATTATAGTCTAGGTTAGCATCTACGACTTCAACTTCGATATTAACGACCTTCCCTCCAACACATATAGGAAAGGCCGGGATAATCCCATGCGGCTTGTGAGAATGGCCATCAAATGCAGTTAAGACGGTTGGTGAAGGAACAGCCGAAGGTGAACCGATAGCCTTCCAACAAGACATGGACATGACGCATGTGGAAGCTCCTTCATCTATAACGGTGCGAAAAATATTGATTTTCCGGTATGTTGACTTTACTTGAAAAGCCATATGATGAGGGAGTCTCTTTTTGACATTTGACATGTCAAAAGAGAGCACTAGAGAGTTAGCTGAATCGACTGCTCCAATGGCGGAAAGTAAAGCACTTCTCTGAGACGGACACGACTGGAGAACTTCCAAAGCGGACATAGCACATGGGCTTTGAGCCAAATCCTCCACAATGGAGTAATTTTGAGCAGCTCTAGCATTGGGGTTAATTGTCGCGCGTTTGGCGGAACCTTTCGGTATCCTAGGTACAGTCTCAACAGGAGGTCGCTCAATATGAAGGTCATTACTTCCGGGAACCGTTTTATCCTTAGATGTTTCGGCTTCACCATAATCACGTGACCGAGTAGTCACGTTAACGTTTGAACCCATCATAAAAACATTTGATGCTTTTTCCCCTTCCTGGTTGCCCCCTGAGGAGGTCCCAGGATTCGAATTCGCGCCAGCAAGAAGTTGCTGCCCTTGGGGAAACGGGTTAGTCAACACAGCTTGCGAACTAGAAGTCCCTTGCTGTGCTAACAAGCGCTGAGCGTCTTCGATTTTAGGGCAAAGATGAGTTAGATGGTCTCCAGTGCATAACTTGCAAGGAAACTTGACTTTCTTTCTCGACTCACCCTTACCACCACCAGCGTTGTTGCCGGATTTATTTGCATCGGGCTTCCCATCCGAGTTCTTCTTTTTACCACGTCCTTTCTTTTTCCCATCGGAATTTTGATTTCCTTTGGGGTTATTGGATTGGACGGCGTTAATGGAAGAATTTTGGGAAGCAGGAGGACTAGACATTGTGACTTGGTTGTTAGGAGCAGTTTGTAATGACAACTGCTGCAATTGATTTAGCAAGTTCACTGTAGTTGAGTCTACAGACCCCACGATACCATCCGCATGCGGACCTGGCTTTGGCTTAGCTAAATCAACCTTAGATCCAGGAGCATCTGGCAAGTACTTTTGGAGGATCCCAGACTGAGAGTAGATCAGTTCTAACTGCTGGGCCCTGAAAATGGCTTGCTCCTCAGAATAGACCCCAGACATGGAGACATCCTTGGAGATCTCAGGTTGCAAAGACTTCAAAAACCACTCTAGACGGTACTCCGGAGGGATTTCGGCTTTAATGAGCCTTTTTCTCCGTCTCCATTCCTGTATGTGATCAGAAATGTGGGTTGCCTTATCCTGACGAAAGGTAGCCAGAAGTTCAGTTCCGGCATCATAGCGGACAGGCAACTGAAAGTGATTCAAGAAGATATTAGCTAAGTCTGCGAACGATGTAAAGCTGCCCCCTGGCAACTCTATGTACCATTTAGCCGCATTACCAGTCAAGGTGCGCTGAAACAGTCTCAACCTAACCGAATCTTCGATGAGGGAGTTAGATGAGCACCACAAATGGAATGTGGTTACATGATCGCCCGGATCTTCACCACTCTTCCCTTCGAATTTTGGGATGTCCGAAGGGAGTTTGGTTGGGACCGGAGGCCAGGCTGGATTGTATCTGATAGGGTCATTCGTTAGCTTAGTGAGATCTGGCAAGTTTAACGTTGCCAGAAATGGAAGCCTAGGCGGACCTAGGGGATTCCACCCAGACTGGGCAGAACTCCCCAAGTTCTGAAAAGATTGTCCTGGGATTTGAGAGGCACCAGGCTGCCCCAAGTGACCAGTAGAACCAGCTGAACCAAAGGGCAAGCCTTGTGGTCCAGCAAAATTCGGAGTTTGACCAACTCCTGCCGTATAAGCTCCATAGCTTGCAAAGTTTCCTCCTATAGAATTGTAAGGAGTCGATAACCCCTGATATGGGTTCCAAGCCGAAGCGAGGGGAGGAATACTTTGAAACATGCTAACTGTGGAATACGGCCTACTTCCTTGTTGACCGATGAATGGATTCGCAGTTCCTGCGTTACTAGCCCCAGGGTTATTCCAACCTTGGAAAGGATTGCTGCTTTGTCCTATTAAAGAAAAAGGCATGGATCCTACCGTTGGGTTGGAATGTGGAATATGACCACTTCCAAAAGGAAAACCCTGAAATGAAGCCGATCCGCCCATCATGGACGTAGCGGCATTGAACGGAACTGACGGAATACCCTGTGATTGGGTGCCAAAAAGGAAGGAACCAGTACTAAAAGCATTGGTTTGGGCATTTCCACTCGTGGACGGAATGGAGGTAGACCCAACCAAAGATGTGCTAGCAAACGATCCGAACAAGGAAGCGGAGGGGATGGAAATGGTTCCTCCCCCTTGCACCGATGTTGGGGTTTGCATAGTCGCAGCACTTGTGGAAGCCATGCTTCCAGTAGTGATCATAAATGGTAAGCGCGTAGCGTAACCTGGACTCGCCGGTCTATATAATGGAGGCCCAACGTATTGCAATACGTCTGGGTAACTAGATGGTAGTGGAGAATTTGGAATCACTAATGATTCTGAAAGTTCTTCTACCTCTACGTTATCCTCCGCTTGAAAGCGAACTTGAGAAAAGACTGGAGCGTCCCTCTCTTGTTCAAAAGTACCAGGCCTTGCTTGGCCGCTAATATCCCCGAGAGGAGGATCAATCCCCGATGCGTCAGCCGGCGTGGGATGGACCCCACCGGTAGTATTCCCTCTGCGCCTTCTAGGAGAAGGCTCTAAACTAGGTGGCGAGAGACCACGAAGTCTTCGAGACCGTCTAGGAGACCGGTCAGCCACTTTGAATTTTTTGTTATGATCTTATCTAAAGACTCAAAAAATTAAAAGCTAGGCCAACTAGGAGCACAGAGCACACACTAAAAAGTTCCTAAAGATACAGCCAGTCAAACAACTTTCAAGTATTTCCGCTCCGGGTGATTGAGACCGGACACCAAAATACGAGAAAGTGAATAAAAGGGCCTTCCGAGGATAGTCTGGGATGATGAGGGCCCAGTCCTATCAGCGAAGGTATCAGAGGAAGTTACGCTGACCTCCTAACAACAGTCTGCGCCGGTGCAAGCCCCCAAGCTTCGCAAGGGTGCCCTCCGGAAGTACTGTCGAGAGTGATACAACGTCGACCTCAGGTGCCACGGGATTCCCCTCCGCAGCCACCTATGCAGATCCCTAGGAAAGGCAACTATGGGTACCAACTCGTCGCAGAAGCCAGGCGGAACAGTCGTGAGGTAAGTTCGGACAAGTAGGAGAGGGGGTATCTCTCTTCCCTGTCTTCACAGACCCTCGTGCTTAACTCCCAGATCCGGAGTCTTCCTGGTCTCCCTAACGCTATTGGATTTACTCTCTTTAATCAGACTCTTATGTTTGACGTTTTGTGTGGCCTTGGAGAGTTAACTCTCCACTCGCCTAATCCAAGGCCCTAAAATCCTAAACTTGTTGGTGTAATAACTAAAACAAAAAGTTCTAGTGGATTTTAATTAAGCGCTTGATTTTATTAGGCTGTTCTTTAAGTCAAAGGTAATGGAGGTGAAACTTGTGGTGTTTTATGGACGCAAAAGAAATTAATAAAACCTAGCTACATGCACATGCACTTTTGTTTTCGATGAATAGCAATTTCTATGAGGTTCAGAAGGCACTTGTAATATAAACAAAAATTTTCCTTTTTCTTTTCAGACTCCACACTCACAAAAACTAACAAAACTAAATATGCCTAAAAAGAGATGCAAATCTTTCCCTAATGCAAGAACTAAATGTGGATGCACAATTCAAAGACTACTCTAAAAACAAAGAAGGAAAGTTGCTGCTTTACCAAATTTTGTCTTGCCACTGAAATGCTTAGATAGAAGATGATTTGTTACTAATCATTTCGTCCAAACAATAAAAACAAGTTTTAAGATAAAAAACAAAGCACTTTCACTTCGAAAAAAAAAAGGAAATCAGATGAGAAGCAAGTTTAAGAAAGCGAAACTCAAAAACTTTCAAAAGATTTTCTTTCAATCAAACCAAAAAGTCTTTTTCAAAGGAAAAACTCTCAAAAATACTGACACCAATGATTGATAAACAAACAACTAAACACTTTTGTGAATTGACACCAATGAAATGATGAGAACTCAACAAAAATAAAATGTGTTCGAAGTCGCTTTTGACAATCAAAAGCAGCAATGAAAGTCCAAGAAATCAAAAGACAAGTTTCAAGGAAATGGTAACAAACAACTTTCCCGAAACGAAGGAGCAAATGGTCATAAAAATGATTTCGTTAAGCAAACACAAATGTCATGAAAACAAAATGGACACAAAGATTTTAAGACAATCTTCCCACTCTGCCGAAACAGAGCAATCAAGATTCTTAAACAGAAACCTTGTGTGTCAAAAATCAATGACGCTTGCAATCAACGAAAAACAAGACTAGCACTCCTAGAGAGAGTTCGAAACAAGATGCCCCCTGTTAAACAGAGAACTGTCACTGGGAATTGACTGCTTTAAACTGACCCAAACCACCAGACAGACATTCAGCCAAAAGAAAAATTATAAATCTTGAAAATTATGTGATATACGCGCCTGCAATTATTTGCAGAATGCGTGTACACGCGACTGTAACTAAGGAAACCTGCGTATACGCGGGTTTACTTAGTGCAACTTGCGTATATACGCTTCTGTAATCCAGAAAAAGTGCGTATATGAAGTGTTTCAAGAAGAATAAAAAACACAAACTGAAAAACTGGAACAGCTTGGAGTTCAAGAAAATATCAAACAGTCAGAACCAACAAACAGAGGCACTGAGCCTAGATTGGCTTGAGGACTACCCAAACTAGGAACAACAAGAATGTTGTCCCCAGTGGAGTCGCCAATTCTGGTTGAAGGGAAAGTACCCCTAGAGTCCTTTGGGCTGAGACTCTACCAGACTGAAAATTGCTTATACAAAGAAACACACACACACAGCCATCTTTTTTACTTTTAAGCAAATTCTAATGTTTTAGGGTACATACCTAAGGTCCTACGTCCGAGAAGACCGTTAGGGTGCAAACCCTTCTTGGAGTTCCCTTCTTCTTTCTCTGACCTGCAAGACAAACAAATCAAAGAAATCAACAGTACATGTATAGAAGTTTATGTATAAATCATCTTTATGCTATAAAGTTAGTTATAAATAATCTTTAAGTAACTACTTTCATAAGAATTCAACACAAGAATCTCATAAGCATAAAGAAAGATTATTCGGGAACAAAGACGTGTTTCTTTATATATAAAGGCAAATAAAGTACATATATCGGAAAGATATCACCTGAACACCTTCAGCAGGCTCCAAGCAAGCTTCCTCCCGGATTCGTTCCAGCCTCCAGCCTTCAACAAGAGCTCCTTCCAAGTCTTACTCAATGATGATGTCAAGGATGAATGATCACCAATACACATGGAAACAAGGGTTTCCTATGCAAAATGGGGGAAGTGCAGGATGCACCAAGGACTTCAGACCTGGTCTAAGGGAAAAATCTCAGCATAATAATCTTGCTCTCCTTTCTCTCTCCCTTTGGCCTTCCCTTTGATGTCTTTTTATACCCTCTCCAAAGTAGTTTTTTAGTTAGGAGTTGGTTGGGAACAGTTGGGCCACGGGCACTAACAGGTGATCCAGCAGGTAAACCCGCGATCACCGCCCGAAAAAGAGGAAATTATATTTTTTTAAGTGTTTTAATAGATACACGCGGGTTGGGTATGACAGACCCGCGTGTACACGCGTTTAACACAGGGCAAAGTCGCGTACAGGGAATAAAACACTGTTTTTTAAATTTTTGGACCAGGTCTGGAAGGAGGGGTTGCCCTAGGCCATAAGTGCAGCATCACAAACCATAAGAGTGAGATTTGGAGCTATAACAGCCAATTTTTCCACCTTGTAAACATGATACACTTAATAGAACATTCGGGGTGATTCCTTTCCTGTACTTCTCGGTTTGCCAGGAGGTATTCTGCAGTTCACGGTTACCTGGTAATCCTTTTTACCTAGATCATCCTGAGAAATCATTTTGATATTTTTGACTCCCTAAATATAAAATATCACCCGATCGATTTTCATTTCGAGCTCATTTGAAAACAAAAGTGATAGAGTCACCTTTTCTTCTTTCTCAACTCCTAAAACATGAAAGAGCACTAGTTTGTTTTCGTGTCTTAAAAAATTGTTGCCCATGATCATATAACATCCTTGTTAGTATTTGTTTGGACCACATCGTGAGTACACCTTTAAATACATTTTAAATCCTTATAATCAATATCTCTCTTATGGTTAATTGAGGCACAATCATCGTGGCTGAACCAACTAGTTCGCCTAGCTCCTCTTCCTCTCCTCTATCTGAAAGATTGTCTAAGGAGCCCTTCCCTGAATTTCCACAGTCACTTGAGGACCAAGGTGTTGAACTTGGAATTGTTCTGAGTATTTAACCTTTGTCATCTCGTCCTCCCCCTCCTTTATATACTGGATCACTTTTTGACATTCAGCTAGAATCTCTGGATAATCCTATCCAAACTCCTGAGAGTCTGTCGACTTTTGAAGGTCAGCTTGGACTAGTTGTTTATCTCAATCCTTTTCTCAATCCTATTGTGATATCACCTCAGCATCCATATAGTCCGTATGATTATCCAGGTATTCCTTTGGAATTATCCCCTCGAACATATTTGGTAGTTCGTCGTCTCCTATTTTAACCCGTGGAATCAGAAGGTGAAATCCCAGTCTCCTCTCCAAGTCACTCAAAGGTTTCCACTCCATGCACAGTCGAGGAGTAGGAATATCCTTTCCCTCTTGAAGGTTTCCCTTACATGGGAAGCATTCTGACCAGTGTTCATCCTCAGTTACTGCGTAATTACATGACTTTAGCTCAGTTGATTTCAGGCATGCCTACTACCTCATCGCTATATCACAATCCTATTTGGGCATCTGGTGCTATGCCTACCTCAGGTCCATTCATTTAGAACCTGAACTCCCAACTGATGGTGCATTCTACAGTTACTTCAGTCTTGGTACAACCCACCATTCGAAATACTCCTGTTTCCTCGGTACAAGTGACCTGTCTGGTTCAACCAGCGGTCTTGAGTCATGTCTTTGTTAGTTTTTCGATCCCTCCAGTAAGTGGACAGGTTGTGCCATAACCTATGGGGCAAAGTCCGAATGTTTCTATGATGTTTGGTACAACCAATTTAAGTGGCTCACAAGCTCACATGGTTGGAATGAACCAGCCTTCTTTGGGTGCCATTTTAAACCCTGTTGGTCCTGCTCGATCAAGTAACATTGAGTACTAGCAGCATAATATGGCTCAGGTTCAGTACCAACCTCCTTGTGTTCCATATGATTTATAAGCGATGTTTAATCCACCCTACATCCCTTAGCCTCGACCTTACGTCTAGCCTGGTCCGTCCGCCACACCTAGTGGGTATGGCCAGATACAATTTAGGAACATTCAAGGTGTCATTCTGGGAACTGTTCAAGTACATTTATAGCAGCAAGGGCAACTTCTATAGCAATAAGGACATCTTCTGTAGCAGCAAGGGCAACCTTTGTTGTAGTAAGGGCCATCCATGCAGCAGCAAGGCCAAACAATGTCGCAGAAAGGATAACTGCAACAATCGCAGGGACAACCCTTCCAACCATTGCAACAAACCATGCAGCCGCAAGTGCAGTATGTACCGCAATCCTCCCAGCCTATGTCTTCGCAAGGTTAACCTCTACAATTGCAGGGGCAACCTTTACAGCCACAAGGTCAACCCTTTTAGGAACAAGGTCAACCCAGGTAACAACAACCCTTATATTCATATTAACAGGGTAACCTTTGCAAGGGCAAGGTCAAGGTCAAGCCCTGCAGCAACAGGTGCAAAATCCTTATGTCCAAGGGCAACAGGTTTAGCCTCCTTTTTTCCAAGGACAACAAGTCCAAATCCTTATGTCCAATGGCAGTAAGTGCATAATCCTTATGTCCAAGGGTAGCAGGTCCAGAACCCTTTCATCTAGGGGTAGTAGGTCAAAAACCCTTATGCTCAGGGACATCAGGTGCAAAATCCATATGTCGAAGGCCAACAGGCTCAACAGTCTTTTAACCTATATGTTGCCTATCAACAGCCTATGGCTAGACAGTTTCAAGGCTTTGAAGGTCAGAATCATGCCTAGGCTGAGGTAAGCTACAGTTGGGTAAAATTAAATGCCATATGGACAAAATCCTTCACTATGGGGACAAAATCCTTATAAGCAGGGATGGGCCATGCCAGTTAGGCTCCATTATTTACCTCCAATGCCTTTCAATACCCAATTTTCATTCTTGGCTACATTGGAACTACCAGAAGTGTCTAGACTCATGAATGACCTGATTCTTCTTTCACCATACTAGCCTCCAGTTCCATCCAATATCCTGAGCAATTATCTGAAATTTGAAGGAAAAGTGAAAGACGATCCACAAGCCAATGTGATGACATATCACCTCTGCTACTCCTCGAATTCCTATGTTGAAGATTCCATTCATCTTCAGCTTTTCTAATCAACTCTTAGAGGTGTTGCAACCAAGCGGTATATTGATCTGCCTCAAAATACCTATCATGACTTTAATACTCTCACCATGGCCTTTCTCACACATTTCCAGTTGTTGCTTCACTATGAAACTGGCACCCATCTACTAACATGGCTCAAGCAAGACACTGTGATCCACATCCATAAGTGGAGGCATAGGCATCACTTGATTAAGTTTGAGATTACTGATCAGTTGTTGACCAATTGGTTCACCAAATCCTTCGTCAAAAAAATTGTTAAGGACATTTCTATGGGTGGATGAGTGACTGAGGAACAAGCCATCGCACATGCCTAGTATCTAGACCTCGTCTATTCATAATCTGGGATGTTATATGATGTGTTACCCAATGCACCCAGACCATCATCTGATCTAATGACATCTAATTCTCCAGCTACACCTCCTATTAATGGAGTAATTGGTTCAGTGACTCAGACCCCTACAAAATCTTCTTCCAAACAAAAGTCAGTCTCCAACACTGCTTCCAATGATTCCTCTCACCATTCATCTAGCCCTAGTAAAACCTCACAGGTTCACATTGTCTAGTCTACCGCAACAGATAAATCCTCTAAAGGTAAGAAGAAAGGAAAAGGAAAGGGTGAAGCTGATTCCTCGAAACAGGGCCCTCCTAACTCATCTACTGGTGATGCTTCCCAATGAAAGCCTAAATATCCATGCCTCATTTGTGAGGAGGATCACTATACTAAGGACTTTCCTAGATGATTTTAAGTTAGTCGTTTGCTCAAATGGACCCCAATTGTCTTGAAAGAGCCTTTTTCATCCAGGCAAACCCAAATGGTAGACCAGCCTCAGTCATCCACTTGCACAGGTTCACAAGTGTTCATGATGAGTACACCGATTAACGTGGCTACCAGGTCAAAATATTATCAAAATCCTACCTTGATAGAAGGGAAAGAGAAAGAAGGTACCCCTTCTTCTTTTTCCCCGTCTAGTTCTAGTCCTCTTCATATAGAAAGACATAATCTTGATTCCTCCATTCGACCACCTTCTCGAGGTGTGCTACGAAATTCCTTGTACAGTCCCAATGCTCGAGTTGCTCAACATTATAATATTGTTGAAGATTTCACTCAAGTGTCATCAACTATGTCTTTTCTCGAGGTCCTTCAAACTTTTCCTTCTTAGTGGAAATCGTTATTGTCTTCTATTGGGGGTATTGATCGAGATGACTCTAATCTCATCTGTTTTGACATGGAAAACCCCATTCTACCTTTACCTCATCAGATTTCCTTTCTCATTCAGGTGATCATAAATGAGAAAACCATTCATAGGACCGTCATCGATGAAGGTGCTTCGACCTACATCATGTCAGTTTCTTGTTGGAAGGTGATTGGTTCCCCTACTCTGAACCGGTTTCCCAACACTTTAGAAGCTTTTGACGGATGTGATTTGTGAACATTCGATGTCCTTCCCAACCTTGCCATTACTTTGGAGGGAAAGAAATTACATGTCAAAGTAGAGATTGTTGATGCTAAACTTAACTACAATATTCTACTCAGACAGATTTGGACCCATGACATGCATGTCGTAGCTTCCTCCCTTTTCCATGTGATTCATTTTCCCCATCAAGGGAAGATAGTAATAGTCAATCAACTGTCCTTCTTTGTCACTTCCTCTTCGGATGGAAATGTTCTGTATGTCAAATACATTGGTTCTCCTTATTAGAGTGTGGGGGTAGGACTCTTTAAAGATCCTAACTTGATGGGCATTTTTATGCTCCTACCTCCTCATGTTGCCTCTATCAACATGATTTCGGTCAAGTCTGATCCTTGGGTCATTCCTTCGTTAGATCTTGTTGATACATGGGACAAGGTTATGTTGTTAAGCACTGCCGAAGTTAATTATGTGGCAATTGTTTCGGCTTCATCTTTAGTATCCTTTGATCATCCTGTTTCGAGAACATCTCTCAATGCGTATTCTCAGTCCTCGTGCCTTGGTTCTTTAGAATCTCTCGATCCCTTAGACACAACTTTTCTTTCTGACGAGAGTATCATGGAAGTAATGTCTCTGGAGGAAGTACCTTCGAACGACACTCATCATCATTCCTCATTCTTACTTGGACCAATGGTCATGTATATGTGTCTTGAGAAGTTCTCTTCTCTGCTGCCTATTGACATGTCAGTTTCTCCTGCCATTGTCACAGTCTTTCAACTTGGAGCACTGTTATCTCTTCATATATTTAGGTTTTTTCTCACTCCTAGAGTTTTTACCAATTCCCATTATTGCAATGGGGTAGTCATCTTATGACTCATAACCCTCCCTTGCCCAGGGGGCATGGAGGCACAACCTTATATGAGTTATACTCTATTATTTGGGTGAGCCGACACTTACTTGACATGTTAACGATAAAACTCTAGTTTTCATGTATGTTGATTGATTACTCGAGTCCAAGCATGGACTCTCTAAAAAATTACTATGCTTAGGTCATCTTGCATGGCTACTTTTGTACAATAGTGTGTTATTCATTTTTGTGCATTGTAGTTTGGTGTGTTGTTTTGCAAGAAACTTTCTTGTTTATTATGTTTCTACCTGTTTTGTTGATGTCGATGTCTCCTCACATCGGTTTCGATGATGGTGCTTGTCATAGTGCCCAAAATATATCATCCATGGCATGGGCCATTTATGATCCCCATGGTGAGTTGATTGATCTTCAAGGTATTTTTCTAGGTCAAACAACTAAAAACATCATTGAGTATAGCGCAATTATCGAATTGCTATTGGAAGCTATCGCTCTTGGCATCCGAGAATTCATTGTCAACCTTGATTCACAACCTATTGTTCTTCAACTCAATGGGAAATATTCCGTCAGAAACCTTTAGATATTGAGAATGTATCTACGTATTTGTCTATTGCAAAGAAATTTTGATTACATTACATATCATCATATTCCTAGGCTTACGAATACATTGACAAATGCATTAGCTAATTATGTGTTGGATAGACATTTGTGAAACATGTGGAAATAAAAAAACAAAACATTTGTACCATAGTAAGCAAGGAAATATAACATCTATATATATATATATATATATATATATATAGATGTTATATTTCCTTGCTTACTATGGTACAAATGTTTTGTTTTTTTATTTCCATTGTTGTCATACATCAAAACGCCAAAAAATAATATGTGTGTTCAAATATATCAGTGGCTTGCAGGCCTTATACATCTGTGGTTCGCAGGCATAAAAAATGTGGAATGCTAGACCTATGAACTAATCAAGATGATGCTCATGGTAGCATGTAACTACTCATACTACAAAAGT
The DNA here is from genome assembly GCA_031772625.1 of Pinus tabuliformis. NCBI lineage: Eukaryota > Viridiplantae > Streptophyta > Pinopsida > Pinales > Pinaceae > Pinus > Pinus tabuliformis. The sequence continues at coordinate 1,850,819,582 of CM062817.1, read as the reverse complement.
TGGTAGTCGACTGATCTGGTTTGATACCCCCACTGTGTACCTCCAATACTGGAGTGGGACATCACCCATCCGAGCATACTCTCGGATACCTTGACCCAATCCATCAAGGTTCCTCGTGATCTCCTCCTCATTATCACTTCCTTCCTGATAAGGAGCGACATCAAACTGCCGAGCAGCATGCCTAGAAACGGGGGACATCATGGCAAGATGCTTTGGTCCAACATCTGCATTTATAAAATCGAAATGTCATGAACACATATATCTAAAAAACAATAAAAAATTAAAAATTAAAATTGTTTATTTTTACCTCCATCATCATAATCCTTTGCCTCTGGGAGCGACATATCTAGATCATTGTGGAAGATGTTACCGTTGTAGGGCCAATCCTCTACTACGATCCGCTATCATCATAGCCATGAGAAGAAGGAATGCTTATAGGACATTTGTTGGCCCCGGGTAATCCTAGGCATTAGTGAACTCCAACGGACCATCCATTGGTCTTGTGGAAATGGTGGTTCCACCTCAACCAATGGGTAGTGAAACAACATAATCCACTCTAGAAAGACGATCACTAGAATGGACCCATAGCAGAACCGCTTCAGGTTTCCTACCTTGGCTTTAGATAGCTGGCGCTTCATGTTTACCTTCATGGCTTCTGCCTAGTTGAAGATAGTCGGTGATGTACAATCCATAGCATACTAAAACTTTGACTTGTTGGTTATATGCTATGATTAAGCCTCAACCAATCTGTTTATGGTCAACAACATCACTCTCACCACAAGATCCCGAATAGTCATGATCTCTATCTTCCCACTCTTTGATTTTAGTGCTTCCGTGCAGAGTTCTACAAGTAACATCGTCGCACTTTCCCCAATAGGCCTTCACCCATATAGATTGACTGACTCCCCTCTTTAGCAAAATCCAGTGATGAAATAAATGTCTAAAATTTCCAACTCCAGTTCTTGGTCACGGATCATGAAAACTTCCTGATTCACATCCCAGAGACTAATAAGATATCGTAGCAATTCAGGTTGAGCCCGCAAACCTAGTGTGAGGAAGAATTTCAGGAGGCCACAGTTCCTCAGAGCATTCAAGCAATTTGGGTCTGCCATTTCTTGTGTGTCAATGTCCTCATGCTCATATTCCCTCCAATCCACCACTTTTCGTGATTGTTTCCCTGCAAAAATAATACAATCAAGTCAATAAACATCCTTGGTTAGAAAAATTTGGATTCAATTGGACAAATTAGGCAAAAGCTTGGAAATTTTATGTTCATGGCTCCGACGCGACTGTTTTAAAAACAATAGTGATGATGGCATTCTTGGTAGTCTTAATAACCCCTGATCGGTGTGATTCCATGCTCAGAAATTTTGCTGGCCAAGGGCAAAAATGTTTTGCTAAAATCTCCTTTAAAAAATCCAAAAAACGGTTAAAAACAGGAAAAATAAGCATGAAAATGCAGCTAAAGGTCTTGGCTCTTAGTTATAACTAACAATTCGTTGAATGGCCTCCTGGAGCTCCCGTAATCTGCTCCTAGAAAGCTAGGGCACAAATGGGTCAAAAGTCCTTCACACAAGGTAAAATGGTAAAATGGTAAAAAATAATTACTTTTTCCTCCTTTTAATCATTTTTCATGAAATATTAGGGTTTTTCAAGTATTTTTGACCTATTTTTGCCTCAGAAACTGGATAATGAATTTACCTTTTGTGCAACGACAAGTGATGGATTATTGATGATGGTAATCGAGTGATGTTCAAGCTTTTTTCTCGACTTGTAAAACTCAAATGAAAATATCGTCGAGTATTTTTCCCTTTTTGACTCATAAAAGAGAATACAAATGGGGGGTTTGCTTTCAATCTCTTTTCCGACTCTTTAAACACAAAAACATTACTAAGCTCTTGTTGTTTTGAACTCGTTAAAGGTTGCGAAATGTCGTTTACCTAGTATATTTTTACCCCTTTTTCGGGTTGGGATAAAATATTTACGAAAAAGGTATGCCTTGACTGATCCAGGTGGATATTGGTGGCCACCTGCCAAGTCCACCTGGACCCCCACCATTTGTCTTTCTCAGCATTTTTAGTTTCCTTAATTGTAGCACAACTTACTATTTTTAGCATTTTTTCGGGTCCTGAACTTCCGGAGCCGTTTTGAGGCCCTAAACGACGTTTTTTGGGGAATCCGGGGGCAACATGGGTGTTGCCCATTCCAACAATGATAGTGCTCGGATAGATCTTTCTAATGAGCTATTGTACGCGTCAAATGGAGATCATATGCCAAAGTTACGACCCCGGGAAGTTGATGTACCAACTTACCCCGAAACGGGGCCCACAGTTTGGCGTTTCATCTCCTAGGGTTAGGTTTTGGAATGTTAAGGGTTTTCCATTGTTTCTCAACAATAAATAGGCCTTCGAGCCTCATTGTAACACAGTTCAGAGGCATGTAGCCATCACATCTCTTCTCAGAGATAAGCTACCATCGCCCTAGCTAGTTTATTTCCATTTCTGGTTGTAATCATATTTCAGTATTTTCCATTAATGAAATGAAGTATTATTTCCGCTGCATCTTTGTGTATATGGTTATCTCTGTAATTTGTTGCGTTCCTGTTTAAATCCGGATCAGTGGTATCAGAGCGGTCTGCTTCTTCTCTGTTTTTCTTTGCATGTCCCCAACAAGGTCGGGATATAAGGAGTTAGGGCTTGAACTGGTTGAACCTTTGCAAGACCAGCCTCGCAAATCCCGACGGCCTCCCATGGCGGACGAGAAGAAAGACGAGGGGGCAGGAGATCCCATCAAAATCTTGCTCGAAGAAGCCCTCGAGCAACAATGGAACGCGATGATGGACAACTTTGCCCAGATCCTTCAGCGGCTACCCAAAAGCAACGCATCGGCTTCCAGCAGCTACTCTGGAAACGCCACACCCTTTAAGGTACAAGTTAATTTTGAAATCCCCATATTCGAGGGTCAGATAGATGCAGATGCCGTAGATAAATGGTTAAATCTGCTAGAGGGTTATTTTTCTGTTCATGAATTTTCGAGTCGGGAAAAGATTGTTTTTGCTCTCCTCAAAGCAGCCCCCCACGTCAAGGATTGGTGGGAAACCTACTGCGAGCACAAGGATGAAAGTACTGGCTCACTATTTTCAGCCGCACCCACCTGGGATTCGTTCCGGGATGCCATCAAGGAGCAGTACTACCCTGTTGGGAGCTACGAGGATGAATACATAAAGTGGACCACGCTGCGGCAGGGAAGGGACCAAGACGTGCCAAAGTTCACCAATCTTTTCCATACCCTTCTCACAAAGTTGGGTATCAAGGATTCGGAGCAACATTGGATACTCAAATACCGTGGCTGCCTGCACAAGTACATCCAGGAAGAAATACAATTCCTAAACATCCCCTCGCTCGGCGGAGCATACCGGTATGCCGTCAAGGTCGAGCAGAAGTTTAAACAAAAGAAGCGAGACTTTGGATCTGCGAATCCAAAGCAGGGGAAAGGTGCCCGTAAACCACAGAACAAAGGACAAAGACAAGGCGGGACAGCCCAAGACAACCAGCCGAAGCTGCAAGCAAAGAACAGCGCCGCGAAGCCGAGAAAGGACACTGGAAAATGGTGCGAGTTCCATAAGAGCTCCACTCACAACACAAGTGAGTGTCAGGCCAAGCAGTCATTGGTGGCTGAGCTAAAGGTTTCAGAATCAAATGCATGTTCCGACTCTGAGTCAGAACCCGATAAGGGGTATGAAAAAGGGAAGCAGATCATTGATGCGGACCCCAGCGCCACTGTTGCTACCGCAAAGATCCAGAAAAATGAACCCGAAGATCCAGAGGAGGAGGAGCGTCTCTTCCACTCCCAGATGTGGGCAAAGGGCTCCCCGTTACAGTTCATTGTTGATAGCGGGAGTCAAAAGAACCTCATTTCGGCAGAGGTCGTGAAGCGGTTGGGCTTACCGACCACAGCACATCCACAACCATACACCATTGGGTGGCTTCACCAAGGACGAGATCTTCGCGTGAGCCAGCAGTGTCGCCTTCCATACAACATCAAGCCCTTCACGGATGAGGTATTGTGTGACATTGCTCCCCTTGAAGTTTGTGATGTATTACTAGGACAACCATACTTGTGGAAGCGACATGTTGTGTATGAATCAAGGCCCCATGCTGTTATTATTACATTGGGAAATAAGTTGTTCAGGATACCAGAGGTAGCACCACCTGCCACCCTCTCTTTGATTACTGTAAAACAATGCAGTAAGATCATTTCCAAAACCAGGAAATTTCTTTTCTTGATGATACGCCCTCAAGGAAAGAAGAATACAGTGGCCGCGACCTCCAAACGGGGCCCCTCTGCACGACAACTACAGATGGACAAGATTGTGGAGGAGTACGAGGACATCTTCACCTCCCCGGCAGGGGTTCCTCTGCACTGTCAGGTCAAGCACTCCATCGATCTGACCCCAGGTGCGCCGCTACCCAATGGACCAATTTATCGGCGCTCCGTTCTGGAGAACGATGAAATCAAGGGCAGATTCAGGAGCTCCTGCAGAAAGGTCACATCCGTCCGAGTTCATTGCCCTGTAGGAGCCCGATCGTGTTGGTACAGAAGAAGGATGGGACGTGGAGACTCTGTATTGACGATCGGGCGCTGAACAAGATCACTGTCCGTAATAGGTACCCGATCCCGCGGATTGATGACCTCCTAGACCAACTAAAGGGGGTGAAATATTTCAGCAAGATCGACCTGAAGTCGGGATATCACCAGGTACCAATCGAACCCTCCGATGTGTGGAAGACTGCCTTCAAATCCAAGGAGGGCCTCTTCGAATGGTTGGTCATGCCTTTCGGATTGACGAATGCTCCTGCAACCTTTATGAGTCTAATGGATGACATCTTGCGGCCATTCACCAACTCCTTTGTAGTAGTATACTTGGATGACATTTTGATCTTCAGCCAGAGTTGGGAAGAGCACCTCCACCACATCCGACAGGTTCTCCAAACACTGCGGCAACACAAGCTATGTGCCAATTTGGAGAAATGCACTTTTGTCATGACCCAGGTTCAGTATCTGGGATACATCATTGATGAACAGGGGGTGCATGTCGATCCAGCCAAGATCCAAGTCATTCGGGATTAGCCCTCTCCAACCACTCTAACAGAGCTCCGCAGCTTTCTAGGTCTTGCCAACTTCTACCGTAGGTTTGTGTTGGGGTTTTCTCATATTTCTTGGCCCTTGAGTCAAGTCACCAAGGGCAGGGCGAAAGCAAAATTATTTTGGTCTGAATGTCAACAGAAGGCATTCAGGGAGTTGAAGGATCACCTCTGCACGGCACTAGTGCTCGCGTTACCAGATTTACAACAACCATTTGAGGTCGAGACAGATGCCTCTGACTATGCTATTGGGGCAGTCCTTACTCAACATGGACATCCAGTGGCATATCACAGTGAAACACTTTCAGACACAGTCCGAAAGTACCCCACTTATGATAAAGAGATGTATTCCATTGTACAGGCCTGCTGACAATGGAAGCATTACATTTTGGGGAAGGAAACGGTCATCCACACAGACCACCGACCTCTGCAGTTCATACAGACCCAAGGGAAATTGCAGAATGATCGCCATTAGAAGTGGTCTACATACCTGCAACAGTTTCACTTGAATATCAAGTATAAAAAGGGCAGCACCAATAATGTTGCAGATTGCCTCAGTCGACCACCGATCATGGCGCTAACCACCGTGCTCAACTCTTGTGGGCACGAGACTTCTGATTGGCCACTTCTCTACAAAAGCGACCCAGAATTCGGCCACACATACCAGACACTCTTGGAGGGTCGGCAAGTTGCAGATTTTCACCTCCAGGATGCCCTATTATGCCACCTCGGTCACCTTTGTGTTCCTTCAAGCGAGCGTGCCAAGATGATTTGGGAAGCACACTACAGTCGGGTTGCTGGGCATTTCGGGGTCGAGAAACTAGTGGCAGTACTGCAAAATTATTTCTATTGGCCGAATCTTCGACAGGATGTTGGGAAGCACATCCGATCATGTACTGCCTGTGCCATTGCCAAACCGGCCATTAAGAAGCACGGCCTCTATACCCCGTTGCCTACCCCTAGTCGACCTTGGGAATCCATCTCCATGGATTACATGTCAGGCCTTCCTTCCACTAAGCATGGAAATGACTGTGTTTTTGTGGTCGTCGACAGGTTCTCGAAGATGGCCATTATGGTGGCCTCCAAGAAGAATATCACAGCAGAAGCCACTGCTAAACTCTTCTTTGAACGAGTGTGGGTGCACTTTGGGATCGCACAGTCTATCATCTCAGATCGGGACAGTCGGTTTCTCAGCACATTTTGGTCCAGTCTCTGGTCAATGCTGGACACCAAACTCACGAAGTCCACAGCCTTCCATCCCCAAACTGATGGCCAGACAGAGGTTGTCAATAGGATGATTGTGCACATTCGGCGCATGTATAACTCAAAGCATCCACGCACATGGGACGAGAGCCTCCCCTATGTTCAACGCAGCTACAACCGAGCTCTTCACAGCTCCACTGGCCATAGCCCTTTTCAGGTGGGTTTGGGATTCCAGCCACTATGCCCCATTGATGTGGCCATGCCACTTGCAGCTACTCACATGAATTCAGCTCATGTCTAGTCCGAAACAGATAAGGCCACCAGCTTCATTGAGCGCATCCAACATATTCGCCAGCAGGTCCATGACATTCTTGAGAAATCAAATGCCAAGTACAAGCAGCGACATGATCAACATTGGGTGCCACACAAGTTTCAGGTGGGTGACAAAGTCTGGTTGCATTTGCAAAAGGAACGCCTTACTGGAGCCTATCGGAAATTGAGACCACTCCGATATGGTCCTTACACCATTATTAAGGCTATGGGAGACAATGCATTTGAGCTCAGCATTCCCCCATTCCTTGGCCTGCACCCAGTGTTCAATGTGGACCGCCTTCGGCCATACTTTCCACCATTGCTAGACACATCCGACATTGCAGAACAGCTCAAACCCACAGAATTAACTCCAGATTGCATGGAACAAGCTGCAACTGATTGGATCATGGACACACAGATCAAGAACACTCGCCAACAGAATATCCAACTTTATCGAGTTGTCAAAGCAGGCCAACTCCTTCAGCAGAGCAAGTGGCTCACCAGGGAACAAGTTCACCAGAAGTTTCCTCATCTCATGGAGGAGCTCAACGCAATGGGGACCATTGCTTCCTAAGGGGGGAGGAATGATCCAGGTGGATATTGGTGGCCACCTGCCAAGTCCACCCGGACCCCCACCATTGTCTTTCTCATCATTTTCAGTTTCCTTAATTGTAGCACAACTTACTATTTTTAGCAGTTTTTCGGGTCCTGAACTTCTGGAGCCGTTTTGAGGCCCTAAACGACGTTTTTTGGGGAATCCGGGGGCAACATGGGTCCATGGAATGGACCGATGTTGCCCGTTCCAACAATGATAGTGCTCGGATAGATCTTTCTAATGAGCTATTGTACGCGTCAAACGGAGATCATATGCCAAAGTTACGACCCCGGGAAGTTGATGTACCAACTTACCCCCAAACGAGGCCCACAGTTTGGCATTTCATCTCCTAGGGTTAGGTTTTGGAATGTTAAGGGTTTTCCATTGTTTCTCAACAATAAATAGGCCTTCGAGCCTCATTGTAACACAGTTCAGAGGCATGTAGCCATCACATCTCTTCTCAGAGATAAGCTACCATCGCCCTAGCTGGTTTATTTCCATTTCTGGTTGTAATCATATTTCAGTATTTTCCATTAATGAAATGAAGTATTATTTCCACTGCATCTTTGTGTATATGGTTATCTCTGTAATTTGTTGCGTTCCTGTTTAAATCCGGATCATTGACTGAAATGATCAAGCGGTTCTCTCAACTATCGTTATCTACGTTTTTTGGCTCAACAAACATAAATTTACAAAAAGGGGACCATGTGGAGTTTTCTTTTCCATGTCTTTTTCAAACTCTCTAAACATGAAAAAGATACCAAATTACACCTTTGTCAGACACATTAAAATTATTAAATGACATTGGATTCGTTGTCATGACGGATGTGAGCTTATCCTTCTGAGGGCTCATTAAACTTACTAGCTTGGATTCGTCTGAAGGATGAACTTACAATGCAAGCACATGATATCCCCTCCAAGCTTGCGATAAAAAATAATTGGGGTACTGGCCAAAAATGGTGGGGGAAAATGGGAAATTCTATCAATTATGTTGGCAGCTCACTCTTGAACATGACACTTTCTGCTTCGTGTTGGGTTGGGATATCCTCCTTTTCGTCATTGACCTTCCTAGGTTGGACCATTCATTTTTGCCTTCCATTTGATCTCTGCCACATCATCATAACCATTGATCCTATGGATCCAAAATCTGCCAAAATCTGGAGTTTTGTCACTGATATGTTCAAGAGTTAGTCCTTCTGCAGTTACACTTACTCCTCATTCTCTGTATCATCTGAAATCATTTTCATCCCTTTGTCTCATGTCGACGATGTCGGATACATCATGGCCCTCCTTCGACACGGTCACTTCCTATTGACTTCAGCTCATTATCTAGGAAGATGACTGAGAGGCTCCCTTCCATTACCTTAGATCTTGCACAGCCTAATGGCAAGTTCTTTGCACTTGATGATAAGTTCACATCATTGGATTTCAATCAGGTGATTTCACGGGTGTTCGACTTGAGTTCATTTATTCACATTTCATGAACTATGTTGTTGGTACCTTGAGAGCCATTGTCATTATTGGTTGTTTCTCTCACACTTGTTAAAGGTTCACATCATTGACTGGTAATCAAGCGACTTTCTAGCATGTTTGAATTCAACACATTCATTCACATGTTAGGATTTGTACTTTGATTGGGTCGTTTGGAGCACAAGACCCTGGGCTCAGATTACACCAGTCTAGGTTGCGAGGTGATGTGACATGATCATGTTGATATACATGTCTCTTTCAAATGGATGGCTGTGCCCATACCATGAGCTGTTATATGTGACCCTTCTCATTATTGGATGGTTGCGACAATACCTTGGTTTCGTTATCATCGTTTCTATTGGATAGTTGCACCCATGCATTGGATTCATTTACATGATCATTCTTTGGATGGATGCCTCCATACCATGATTCCTATATCATTTGTCAGAGTTTTCAGTGATGTATATGTATCTATGCTTGCTTGCAAGTTTTCTGATGACAGACTCCATTTCCCCACATCCACTTGTAAAGCATTTCACCCATTACTCTAGTTCAACCCTCATGCTTTATGGGGCATATGTTACACAAAATTTTTTCATTGTCCCTATAATCCCCTTCCACGATCCTAGATGACCTCTACAGTGAACCCTACATGCTTTCCCCTCATGAAGAAACTCCCAGCATGTCCCTCTTTATGAGCATAATAATTCCCCTTTGCATCATTTCCCAAGAATCTTCCTTTTACACCGGTTTACAAGATCGATGCTACTAAGCAGTTTCATCCCCACACTGACTTTTACAGATTAAAACTAGCACTAGAGCCATACAAAGTGACAGATCTGTTTTCCAGTCATGTCGATCCTCTTTTGGAAAGTTTTTTAAAAATGGAGTCGAAGCTTCCAGGTCTACAAGCTTCGTAATGGAAGTATAGTAGATGGTTGGGCTAGATGGAGCCGAGGAAGTAAGTTTGGGCTCCTTTCCCTTATTAGGATGGAACAAACTCAAGAGATAATACCTTCTCCCGTGATGAGAGGAACCATCTCCCATCCACCCAAGCTATATAAACCTCTCTTTTCCCAAGCTAAACTAGTTTTGGAGTGAGTTTGAACGATCAACAAGACATCTATAGCTTGTAGCTTTCTAGTGTATGTTTGAGGGAGAATATTGTGTTTGGTTTGGTTCAAGACTAAAGGTAAGAGGCTTTAAAACTTCCATTGTTGGGGCTATCCATGAGATAATAGTAGAAGTGTGGGAAACTGGATATGTCAGAGGAGTCCAGCAATGCCAAGGCATTGGTTGTAGCCTCTTTTTGATTTATATGAATACAACTATTCATTGATTTCCTACATGAAGTGTTATTTTACATCTTTATGGCTTATTGTTCCTTGACCTATTAATTAGGTTGAATACAATATTGTATGCTATCACGTTTGTTGTTGTTGTTTGTTTGCTTGTTTAAGGTATTCAAAGGAAGGAAATGAAAGATAGATGGAGTAAGGAAGCATGATCATCGCCAAGAAGAATAGCGTTCTAAGAGGTGGGTCCTCTTATTTGATTCTAGCTTAAGGAGATTTTCCATAGATTGTTTCTTTGTGGCTAGACTCTCTTTCTCGGGCTACAGGAATTGTTTATGTCTTAACTGAGAATTTACTTGCACCACAAGAAGGAATGATTGATGACCAACTTCCAGATGAGCATTTATTCGCCATTTCAGTTCTTTCTCATGGTTTACTGACATAGCCAACTACTTAGTAGATGCACAGTTCCCTTCAAATCTTTCCTCCAAGGAAAAGAGCAGAATTTTAAGAAAAAGCACCTCATTCACCTGGATTGGGGTCAATCTCTTCATCTTGGGCCCGGATCAAATTATGAGAAGATGTGTTAGGGAGGAAGAATTTTTTGAAATCCTTTTGGCCTTTCATGATGGGACTTGTGGAGGTCACTTTGTAGCCAAAAGGATAGCCTTCAAGGTACTACAAGCTGGCTATTACTGGGTCACTCTCCACCAAGATGTAATAACGTATACCAGTCAGTGTGAATAGTGCTAAAGAATGGGGAAACCTACTCCTAAGGATGAAATGCCTTTGCAACATCAAATGAATTTTGATCCATTTGATAAGTGGGCATGGATTTCATTGGGCCCATTGATCCTCCATTAGGATAAAAAAAGAACATCATTGTGTGCACTGACTACTTAACAAAGTCGGTTGAAACCAAAGCTCTCAAGGTAGCCACAGAAGAGAAAGTGGCTGATTTATTGAGGGATAATGTGTTTTACAAGTTTGGATATCATAGAGATCTAGTCACTGATGAGGGCACTCAATTAGCCTAACACATGATTGATAATATGTTAAACTGACATAATATCAAGCACAGGAAGTCCACTCCTTACCACCCTCATGCCAATGGACAAGTGGAAGTCACCAACAGAGCATTGGAAAGCATTATGACAAAATTGGTTAGCAGCAGCAGGAAGGATTGGGCTAACAGACTAGTGGAGGCCACTTGGGCCTACAATACAACTTGGAAGACAATCACTCGCTTCACCCCTTATGATTTGGTCTATGGGAAGAAGGATCTCCTCTCCATTGAGTTTGAGTACACCACTTTATGGATGGTATCAGAATTGGATCTAGATGTTACAAGGGCACATCAAGAGAGTTTTCTCCGGCTAAATGGGTTAGATGAATTCAGGATGTAGGCCCTCCTGCACACAGAGGTGACTCAAGTACAAAGAAAGGTCTGTCATGACAAAAATATCAAAGACAATCTATTTCAAGAAGGAAATTGGGCTCTGTTGTATGACTCAAGGTTCAAAGACTTCAAAGGCAAGTTGATGACTAGATGTTTGGGCCCATATGTGAGATAAAAGTGCCATGAAAATAGGGTTTATCAGATAAGAACCATTGATGAAGAAGGTATCCCTTTTCTTGTTAATGGGCATAGGTTGAAAGTCTACAAAAAGCCTTTGTCAAAGAAGGAGTTCATCAGTAGCATCAATAAGGTAGTAATGGTGATTGAAGGAGTCTCGGCTTCCACCTCACCAAGTTCTTGAGGACTATTGAATCTTTGAGAAAAAGCAATAAGAGACCCAGGTGAAAACCTCCATGAGGAACTTGAGGCCCATCCATAGGTTGAAAACCTCTTTGAGGCAGCCCAAGAGTTCAAAAAAAAAGAGAAAAAAAAATTCCTTGGTGAAAACCTCCTTTGAGGCAACCTGGTTGTCTTTCAAAAAAAAGTGAGAGAAAAAGCACAAAAATAATGGCAGGGACCTGAAACCTGCCCACTCTTAACAATTCTAGTTTTTAAAGGTTTTCAAAAAGATAATGGACACAAAGATCATAGGGAAACAAGACATTCAAAACCCCATGTTTTTCTTCATACATTTCATCCCCTCTATGATCCCCATGTTCATTCATCCATCCTCATCTCAAACAATAGAAGAATCCAAATTTGAGGCAATTTTGTGACTTCTACAGGATTTCTTGTAGTGACTACAAGAGTTTCCTGTAGTATTATAGGAAGTCCTGAAAAACTACAGGAAATGAATTCTAATGGAAAAATTATGATCCAAGTATGTTTTTGATAAAAAAAGGAGGCCATTGACTTCACCACATCTTAGCCAACACCCTTCATGACCATGTCACCCTATGTGTCCATCAATATATATATATATACTCAAAAGAGAAAAAAAGAGAATGAAAGGCAAAAAAGAAGATATCAAAAGGGAATACCAACAACAGCCTACCTCACCTACCACTCCATGGCCAGACCTTCCACACATTCCAATACCTATTCACCCTCAAGGCAAATAAAGGCCACAAAAATTAAAAAAAAGGTAGCTACAGGATTTCCTATAGTAGTACTATAGGAAACCCTATAGTAGCCTATTTTGAAGTAGTAGCAGGCTCCAAGCCTAACCTTCAACAACCATACACTGGAAGAAGAGAAGCACAACTACAGGAACCATGGCACCTCTCCAAATATCAGCAACAACAGAGGAAGCCAAATCCTATAGATCAACAAGAATACAACCTATCAATAGAATAAAATCAACAAAAAGAGGAGTAGAGAAGATGTACCTGAAACATGAGCATAGCAGAGCCACCCTCCATCATGCATCGGCAAGGAAAAAGGAGACATAGGTATGTCACCTCATCCACACTCTATCATAAGTACATATATGATTAAAACTATAGGAATATGTAGAATTTTGGTTTTATAAGCAAAGGTGGCCAGTTAACCTGGCCACCCTTAGCCTGATAAAAAAAAGTTAAAGTGCTAGTCAACTGGACATGTGGCAAGGTCACATCAAAAGGGAATAAATTAGAAAGGTGGTCGAGTTATGTTGAACAAGAGTAGGTAATGATTACGAAGAGGGGTTGCATGATAAATAATAGTGGGACCAAAGGTCCAAATGGATAAATACGTACTCATCCAGCCAGCACATCGCTCAATGAAATCGACCATAAATAGAAATATTCCCTAAATTTCATGTAAGGTATCGTTCATTTCAAAATTTTGAGAGCTGAGACCACCTCGAGGAGTGTTGGCTTGAGGGGGCCTAACCTAGGTTTAGATTTAATCAGCCAAACAAATCCCTACACTACTGGCCCTTTCGGAAACAGTCCATGGAGCGTAGACTGAGGTCTCACCCGAAGCAATATGGGGGGATGTTGGAACCAAGTTTCCGCACCCTTGAGATGTCTGAGGGGTCAGTTTAGTCCAACTGTGAATACCTTCACGTAGGCCGCTTCACGCACTATCCTAACCTACGAGGCCTTCACGATCTGATATAATCACCTTCGCGCAACCCTCACCAGGGGCTGAGGTGATTTCGCGCTGCCCTCACAGCGATCTGCGCTTCTTCACCAAGTTATACTACAGATCTTACTTATCTTCTTATAATAGTTAGTTATCTTTGTGTCAATAGATACTTTATCTTACTTTCACTTTATCAACACATTCATATAAGTTCGTGAATCATATAGACAAGATAAACGCAATTTATATCCGATATATTCAATGCACAAAACAGGAAAATGATACACAGAAATGATGTAAAACTTCTCTTTATTACTTCTCCAAAGGTTACAGACTCGACCTGCTCTGCAAACTCAGCTGCAGGGGTCTGCGCACTCAGTTGTGGACTACTAGGCCTATGCACACTCAGCTGTAAAGCCTTCTCCTATTCTACGACCCAAAGACTCGACTCGACAACTAGATAAGACTCAATTCTCCATATATTACTTTCGCTTCTCTTTCTTATTTACAACTTAGAGCCTTGCTCTATTTATACAATCCCATGGTCTGTGGACCATGGATAGATTTCTAAAGCGGACATTATATTACAAAAATGAGGGAGGACAACCCTATGACTCATTTACAATCTTCACACGCCGCGCCCACAAAATGTTGAATATTTACATCGGATTTGGTCAAAATCTGGGCTTTAAGCCCCAAAAATTGCCTTGGGGGATCCTGCGCCCAACAGGCCCACAACACAAACATCATGACTTGCCATTGAGTCACTTTGTTAGTGTAGAGATCTTTGTGCAGGGACCTCCCAACTCTGCCCAAACTACTGCAAGATTGGCAGCGCACTGAGCAGCTGCCTGCTATAACTCCTGCACACACTGTTCGAAGACCGTTGTAGCTGAATTGCTTCCCTATGCCTAGTTATAGTCTTGCACCTCCTTTCAGCTACTTGGAGCACTAAGACTTTGCTTTGGTTGGGTAGTCAGATAGTCAGGCCACCCGTGTATGGCTTCAACCAACTGCCATTTAACTTTACCAACTACACCGCACCTCCGTCTGTGACCTCTTTAATAACATATAGTCCCAGCCAATGCATTCTGAATTTTCCTAGGAATTTATCAAACTTACTATCATACAATAACACCAAATCGTTCACCTTAAAGGTGCACAACTTAATATGTCAATCGTGCCAAGACTTTTCGCGCTGCTTTTGTACTTGTTGGAGAAAGCCAACCAGAAATTGTTCTTCCTCGAGTTCCTCCAACTGGGCGAGCCTTTCCCCCAGGGTTCCGTGGTCCATCATACCTATGAGCACTACTATGCATAGACTAGGCACGATGTATTCCATCGTCATTACGACTTCCACTCCATAGACCAGCCGGAAAGGTGTTTGTCTCATCAGTTTCTTGCATGTCATCCTATAAGCCCATAATACTACAAGTACGCGTAGGTCCCAATCACTTCGCTGCATGTTGCATACTTTGGTCAGTGCAGTCTCCAATACTTTGTTAAATGCTTCTACTATCTCATTGGCTTGTGGTTGATATTGTGTGCTTTTCTGATGATACACCTGAAACTATTTTGTCAGCGCGTTGATTGTCTCGTTCAGGAAATGTGTATAGCAGCGCAGTCGCTCATCAAGATATTCGTACATCCAAATCGTGTCAATACGTGTTCAAACAAAAACTTCATGGCCATGGAAACTATGCAATCTTTTACTGGCTGCGCATCTACCCAAAGAGTTAGGTGTTGGGCCGCTAGTTTGTCACTATTATTATCACTCTTTAATGGCTATTTTATCCATTTCTACCATTGTTTATCACGTCATTTACCATACTTTATCATATAATTCCATTTTATAATTATTTATGCTCTTATGGATAAATATTATTTCTTCTCCACTATTTTTAATAAATTGATGATTATTATGCATGATTTTACCAATGATGGTTTATTAATAAATTTTTTGTAACATCACTCACCATTTTAGCCTCCAATATATTTTCCAAATTGCAGATTTGATCTCCAGTTTATCATTAAATGTGCCAACTCATAAATTCACTAGAATAAGAAGTGACAATTTTGCATTGGACATTTTGGATAAATGGAGAAGAATCTAGAAAATCGAAAACATTGGTTTTTTCTAGAACAGACCAAATTAGTTTTTTCATGATCCATTTTCCGAAATTTGGTCCGTATTAAGAGAAATGGAAGGTTCTTTGAAGACATTTTTCTGCGATTTGCTGTTGTGGCCATTTTCCAAATTATCTCAATTGCAATACCAAATTCGACCTGTTCCTGTTGAATGCTGATGGAAAGATATTTCAGATATGATCTTATTGATCAATTTGTTGTGAACAATCCAATTTTGTAATGAGAATCATTTTGTAATCATCTTTGTTGTAACTTCTCTCTGCTCTTTGTGTATTTAAATGAAACTGAGATCAAAGACAAGAAAGAGGGGAATTATGTGGAATTAGATGGATTATTAGATTATAGATAGATAAGATAGGATAGGAGGAGAGGGGGATGGAACAATTATTATTACGAATTGTAATTCTATTTGCAAACTCTCACTATTGAGAAGACACAAATTATTGTAATGCTGCCCAATTTGATGATTAATATATAAGTAGAGTTGTTTCCTTTGCACCTCTTGAAGTAGTCCAGCAGTATTCACCGGTGGCTAAGGGCCCAGCCCCTAATGGATTCACTTATTGTTCCTATATCATGCATTTCTTATTTCCACAATGTGATGGTTTGATTGAATTCTTACTTTTTGCATTTATATCGCTTTTTTGTTTCTTATTTTCCAATCTTAATAGAATCATTATGCTTTGTATAATCTGTAGTAGTGTTGTTGATTTAGTTTACTGTTATTTCAAATTCAGTTATTTAATTACATATTCTATTTGAGATCATCAACTGTAAAGAGTATTGACTATCACTATCAAAGCTCCCAGATTGGGATCGTTTGTTGTTTGTATTAGTTATTGAGGATTGTGTCTGATTTAGATTAAATCAATTAAAAGAGGAATGAGTTGTGACTACTATATCCTTGATTGATGATTGATGTTACTTTGATGAATTTATGATTTGATTTCATTAGAGGATTAAGTTTTCTTTTAATTGCAATTAGAATTTACTTGCTGCATTCATTTACTCTTGTATTGCAAAGATCTATACTACAATTTAGGAAACATTACTCTCTAGGATTATAGCATGCACATATTTTGTACACTCTTGAAATAAGAGGACTTGCCCAGGTTGATAATTAATGTGGGATAATTATGAGTTTTAAAAGGCACCTTTTTGCACCCAACATTTTGGCACCATTGCCAGGGAGAGTGTTTCCATATCATAGAGAGTGATGTATGTTTGATATTTGCTGCTAGGAAGGAATTGGGAATTAAAAATGGAAGGTAAGAACCTACCTAACGAGCAAGTAAAGTGCTTGCTCTTCCACCCGCTTTTCAGCACAATTGCATAGAAGTTGAAGTAGGTGTTTGATATTTGTCTACTGTGAAAACTTGGGTATTAAAAATGGAAGGTAAGAACCTGCGTAACAAGCAAGTAAAGTTCTTGCTCCTCCACCCACTTTTCAGCAGAATTTCATAGGAATTGAAGTAGGAAATTTAGAGGTAGATTTTGTTTTTCTTTTTTTAAAAAAATCTCATAATTCCACTCAAATCGTGATGTAAGCACCACCCATTTCACTAACCAATTGACAGGAACATTTGAAGGAAGAGCCTCGAAGAAACACATGAAGAATATCTTCTATTATGATAAGAAATGGCTCACATTGCAACTTTTGAATTCCCTATCAAAGATCTAGGAGTGACACAAATGCACATAATTCCCCCATATTCTCTACCAAATTTTCATGGTTTGACAAATGAAGATCTAGATACATTCTTATTTGAGTTTGAAATACTTTGTAGAGGATATGATTATTGTACTAATGATCAAAAGTTGAAAGTGTTTCCCCTTACTCTAAAAGGAGTAGCTTTCCGATGGTTCATGAGCTTAGGTGGGAACTGCATCCAAACATGGGAGGACATGAAGAACATATTCTTGAAGAAGTACCAGGACTATTGCAAGGACAATGAAGATATTTTCAATATGATACAAGGGGAAGATGAAAGCTTGAAGGACTATGTGGAGTGATTTCGATACAACGTTCAAAAATCAAAGCATAAGTATTTGCGAAAAGAGATCTTAAAAACACTCCTACTCAAAGGAATCAAAGATGAATTTTTAGAACTCTTAAATCTGATAGGAAAAGGTGATGTTTTTCAGTTATCATATAATGATGTTTGTGAATTGTGCATAAGGTATTCAAGAGGAATCTCCAAGGCTGGTAAGAATTCTAGAGAATTTTCTTCTTTCTTTTCCAAATCTACTACAAGAACAGGAGACATAAGAGCTGAAATCAATGTTTTATTTGAAAATTTTAAAGTTGATTTTATTAGCTCTCTAAATTCAAAATTGGATGGTTTATAGGTTCAAAAAAATCAAGAATTTGATGCAGTGTTTTGCCCTCATTACCGAAAGGAGCATCCCATAGATAGTTGTCCTTCCTTATCCAGGATGGAAGTAGCATATCAAAGAGTTGAGAAAGCTACAACAAGGTCAAATTCATGGGAAGCATGGCCTATAGGTATGGTTCAAAACACTTCCTCTCCATTCCCTTGCATAATCCATTATGGAATACACATGTGTTAGGGCAGCCAAGTCAATCTCAATATAACTCACACAACTATTGTCTACAAGTTTGGCACGGTTCATCTTATGATTGCATGACTACTCTCCCTCATCTTGTAGCACAAACACATCCTTCATATTCTTCACCAGCTCTTCCACAACATCTTGTTTGCCTATCAAAATCATGCACTCAACCCAATCAACTACATCATCAAAATGCTCCATTCCGTACATAGTTTCCTGCTCAACGCATTCCACACCCTCACCACAATAAACCAGTACAACATGCTTACAGTGTTGAACTGTAAAATTTACCTACCCTTCCCACCCATTCTATCTCACAGGCACCATTGGATAAAACTTACAATGAGATTCAGAATGTTTCAAATTCAAAAATTGTAAAAGTTATGGAAGAAAATGAGGTTTATTCTACTCTGCATCAAAGTCATTTTAAAAGCTCAAGAACTTCATAATGTGATGGCTATGGCAAATCATGAAAGTAAAAGATATATTGAAGATTGGTTTCACTCCATCATTTATTTGCAACATCCTCCATACTTCAACAATTTTTGATACCATATTTTCAAGGGAAGTTAGCTTCTCATACCCTAATATTTATTAACATGCATTTTTCAAATCTGGGTATGAACATATTTGAAGCCTTATTTCGAAAATAGTTCCACTGAAAGTAATCTTATACGAAATCATATTCATTTTTCAAATCAGAGTAGGTTGGTGTAAAAATATAAAATAAATAAGGACATAAATAAATACATTTTGTTTTCGTGTAAAAATAGTTGTTTTTGTTGCAACACGTTGTGGAAATCAATATCGGTGATAAATTTTTTAATTTATTTTTGTATGTAGATAAATTATAATATAAATAAAATTTCTACAAACACTCATATTCATTTTTATCATTGATTTGAAAAGAGTGCTTGAATATCATTTTTTTGGCTTGTGGGCTTGATGAAATTTCTAAAAACATAGTCGAGACAGTCATGTTTTGAGAGACCAAAAGAGAATAATTTTAAAACCTATTTATATCCTAAGTATCTCCTAATTTCTACTTTCCAACCCAATTTTAATCATTCAATTTGGATTTGAAATGAAAAAGTTAGAACCAAAACATTGACAAGGTGTTTAGCAGGCAGCTCAGGAATAGAATTGGGACAATCAATTTTTAAAGGCCTAAATGACTATATTTTGAAAAACTGTTTCCATGGTATATTCTCCTATGAATCTAGTTTACAAATAAATTTGAATCACCCACTTTTGATATCGTATGAGAAATTTATGACCAAAATACTGATCATATATCGTAAATCAGCACTCTTAAAACTCTGTTTTTTCGGCTATTCATTAGAGTATTTGACCTATCAATTATTATTTTTTTCAAAAAATGTTTCTATTGGAGATAAATAAATGAATCTAATTCCATTTACAATTTTAATCATTCAAATCTGTCACCAAACAAAAAAACTATGCTTAAAATATCCATTATTGGTCTAAGATAGGTAATCGAAAATGACTCTGTTATGCAGGTTGTTCTAAGTAAAATTGACATATTATATCATTGAATTTTTAAAACCTATTTATATTGGAGATATAGCTTTGAATTAGCTCTCATTTGGCTTTAGAATCATTCAATTTGGGCGAAAAACAAAGAAGTTGTGGTTAAATGACTGCAGGTTAGCATGATTGGCCACTGCTCTTCGGCAAGTGACAAATAAATTTTACGTTGTTATTTTCTTCGTCGATTTGTTATAATAGTAACTACTTGTTGGTTTTTTGCATAATTATTGGATTAGGGGGGCCTGATCACCTCTCCTTCTCCATGATTTAATGTTTTGTTGCAGGTAGACACTCGTTTTTTGCAGGTCTTAGGAGAATAAAGAAGGTCAATTTATGGACGAGCAATTCTTGAAAGAAATTTTAATGAAACAAGGGAATTTTATCCAATTCATTACCCAACGGATTCATAACAAAAGCAATAAAGAATTGATTTCCATTTGAAGATTCATGTCACTGCTGCCAATACATTTTTCCAAAAGTTCATTTTTTCCTTGTCTTAGGAAATAACATCATAGCTATTGTAACTTAATTTATTTACATATTGTTTTTAAATAAAGTGTTGTTTCTTTTCTGAATTTTCTAATGTTTTTATGTTTCAGGTGTTTCTTCCTTCAAATTGTAATTTCCACTCCATTGGCGATTGAACAATGAGGACCCCACGATACAAATTCTTGTTGCAGAAGGAAACTCTTCGACAACACCAATCCACTAAACAATTTATTCTTTTGAAACCTATACATAAGTTTACCTTTTTTTCGCTTTATTTTTATTTGATTGGATTTGCTTGGATAATAGATTGTACATTAGTTTTTTTTCTTATTTTTCCTTTGTTGTTCCCTGTAGGGAACAACAATTTTCGTGTGAATTTTGTCTGTTGTTCCCTTTAAGGAACAGCTGTTGTTCGTTCTAAGGAACAACAATTTCTACGTGCATTTTTTCTTTTCGTTGTTCCCTATAAGGAATAGCTATTCTTCCCTTTAAGGAACAACTGTTGTTCCTTTTAAGGAACAACAACTTTTCGCATACATTTTTTTGTTGTTCCTTTTAAGGAACACCACTTTTTTTTGTGTGTATTTTTTGTTGTTCCTTAAAAGGAACAACACTTTTCTGCATACATTTTTTTGCTGTTCTTTTTAAGGAACATCACTTTTTTGTGTGTATTTTTTACTGTTCCTTGAAAGGAACAACACTTTTTCGCATACATTTTTCTTATGTTCGTTTTAAGGAACATCACTTTTTTTATGTGTATTTTTTGTTGTTCCTTTTAAGGAACAACACTTTTCTGCATACATTTTTTTGTGTTTTTTGTGTGTATTTTTTGTTATTCCTTGAAAGGAAAAACACTTTTTCGCATACATTTTTTCGCTGTTCCTTTTAAGGAACAACACTTTTTTTGTATATTTTTCGTTGTTCCTTTTAAAGAACAACACTTTTTTGTGTGTATTTTTTGCTATTCCTTTTAAGGAACAATACTTTTTCGCATACGTTTTTTTGTTGTTCCTTTTAAAGAAAAACATTTTTTTGTGTGTATTTTTTGTTGTTCCTTTTAAGGAACAACACTTTTTTGTGTGTAATTTTTTGTTGTTCCTTGAAAGGAACAACATTTTTTGCATACATTTTTTTTGCTGTTCCTTAAATCCTTTTGAGGAACAACACTTTTTTTGTGTGTATTTTTTGTTGTTCCTTAAAAGGAACATCACTTTTCCGGATGCAATTTTTTGTTGTTCCTTAAAAGGAACAACAACTTTTTTGTGTGTATTTTTTTGCTGTTCCTTTTAAGGAACAACACTTTTTTTGTTTGTGTTTTTTGTTGTTCCTTTTAAGGAACATCACTTTTTCGCATAAATTTTTTTCTATTCCTTTTAAGGAACAACACTTTTTTTGTGTGTATTTTTTTGCTGTTCCCTATAAGGAACAACACTTTTTCGCATGCATTTTTTTGTTGTTCCTCATAAGGAACATCACTTTTGTTTGTGTATATTTTTTTGCTATTCCATATAGGGAACAACACTTTTTGGCGTGCATTTTTTTTGCTATTCCCTATAGGGAACAACACTTTTGCATATATTTTCCTTTGTTATTCCCTACAGAGAACAACATTGTGGGAGTATTTTCAAGAACAACCCTTCCTTCCTCTTGTGGGATTATTCCTAGTTCATCTCAACCACATTTTACTGATTCCCTTTCATGGTATGAAGTACACTACTTTTATGAGGACAAGAATTATGGATTCTATTGAAGCAAGTTAATATCATTCACATTATGATCTTTAACAGGATAGCTCCTTGATGATAGATTATTTTCAAAAGGGACACAATTATTTATATACTACTTTACTGTATTGTTTTCTGTTGTACATGATAGTAATTGATCATCTTAATACCATGTTGGTTCCACCCTTCTTGGTTATAACATTCTCTGTCTATAATAAATGAGATTGTGCATATATTTTTTCTATTGACATGTTCAACTTCTTCCACCATCCCTGCTCTTAAGGAGTACTGAGCCTTGCTTTTTTAATCATAAAAATGTGTAACAACAACAAAATTTTGTTCACATATGGAGGATAGGGGGTCTCATTATGAGCTAGTGTACCATGTTCATAAGGTTGTAACAAAGTGACATTCCCATTATGGCCACCACATGAGGGTTATGATCCATTGGATAGCCAAATTATCCTTAGAACAAGTGGTCTCATCACGAGCCGACCTGATCACTTTTGCTACATCCCAGTGAATGGAAGTGTGGTTATCTAGTTACCATGCCAGCACACTGATCTCTTCTATATAACAACACTGAAACTCTCCATTTATAAATTGAGGATCCTAGCTCATACGAGTTAAAAAGCAACCCTCCCGAGGCTATGGACGCCTGCTGGCAGTAGAGGCTCTATTTATGGTATTGAAGTTATATCTTATCGTCAATTATTACTATAATACCCTTTTCTTATTCTCTATTTTTATCGGAGAAGTTATTTCCTTAATTTTCCCTGTTTTGAACCTTCATGCATGAGAAATTGTTTTATGATTAATCACATCATTTTTCAGCTAGAATACTATCAGCAAAGCATATCTTTGGCATATTATTGTCCTTTTTCTTTTTCGCATAACTTATCATCAATTCAAAGCATCATATCTCTTATTCATAACTACTTTTACACACTCTACTCTCATTATAACCATAACTCTCGCCGTCCTATTATTGATATGTGTACTCTGCTTCATTCATTGTTGTATTGTTCATTCCCTTGCCTTACCGTCAGCACAACACCTTTCATATGCTTTATGGTCATGGAATCCCTTTTCTAATTGGAGGGGGAATGTATGCATTATGGGATAACATGTGATATAATTGTTGAACTCTGCCATAACTTGATGATTTGACAAAATATTAGTATTGCATTTATACAAAAGTTTTTCTAGTTGAAATTCTTGTATGCATCTTATCTGTTGCTATTCCAAACTAACACAGTGGATTCACGAAAATTGCATGCCGAGTAGTGAATTGTTTACTAGAGAATAACAAGTATGGGCAGAATTCTATTCGCAGCAAGACCACACTATTGCAACTAACAGAAGAGGCTCAAGCAACTCGCGAACACGCATAATTATTCAGACATGATGTGCTTGCTTGGATTCCACGTTTTGCATCACTTTCAATCTCAACTCTACCTACATCATCTTCAACAAATGCTAGTCCATACATGTCATTCCACATTTTTTTCTTTTTTCGGAGGTAAAACTTCAGGTAAAATAGCATACTTTTCTGATTTATTACAAATTTAGGAGAATTTTATTAAAATCCATTGAGAATTATTTACCATTATTCATTCCACATCTTTACCACTTCCCATTTTTCAAAGACATATTCTTTCAGTTTGGGGGAGTGTGCCTTTCATTTATTTATTTATTATGACCATGCCAATCATATTCTTTATCATCCATTGATCTTTTTATTCATTCTCAACACCTCCCTTATTCCATGTTGTTTTACACCAAGCATAGATTTCAACAGATTGTAGCAACCATCTCAATTTGTTTTCTAGCATTGCATGAGGGTATGCTAACTCTCCAGTTTGGGGGAGGAATTGTTATACATAATAGATGTTTTCTACCTTATTTCTCATTTAAGGCATACAATCTCATTTTTATATCGTGCATAAATTTATTTGTGTATATCTTTAAAACTATGAACTGAATTCTTGTGATTTTTGGATAATGATGATGATGATGATGATGGTTAACATCCACTGAGACCAAATTGGTCTATCGGACCTATAACTTTCTTAGTTTTTAATTATCTGGCTCCTCGTCTTTCTTGGCGAGATTGGTGCTGTAACTTTCTTTTTTTTCTCTACGGTCTTCCAACTTCCTTTATCTTGCATCCCCTTCATCTCTTCTGGTTCTTGGGACATTGGTGTTTTAGCTTCGCAATCTATTGTGTTCGTCCTTTTGAAGATAGTCGGAGAAGAAGTTTGGTCTAGGAGATCTGCTTTGTTGTTAAATGAAGACTTATTTTGTGTGATCAAATCCTCATAATTGCTGATTTGTTGGGCGGGGCTTTCTCCCTGCCTATCTTGAGAGTTGTTTCTTTCCTGCTCGATTTCTTGTGATTCAGAGTTTTCTCTAGAGTATTCTTCTTTGATGACAGTGTAATGTTCTTTTTGTGCTCCTTCCCACCATGTAGATCTGTTGTGGTTGTTTCTAGCAGAATTTTTCTGGGAGGCTTTTGGGCAATTTTTGACTAGATGCCCTCTCTCAAAGCAGGATCGACATCTGAAGAGGACACTTTCGTAATCGAGTTTCTGGTTCCATACATAGTCTTTACTTGTTAGGTTTATTTCAGCTGGGAATCCGGCGCTGAAATCCATTTCCACACAGATGCGTGCATAGGTGGTTCTTGCATATTCCTCTGTTTCTGGGCACCTACAGTAAAATTTCCCAATTGCATCTCCAGTGGCTTTTAACGACGAGAGATTC
Organism: Pinus tabuliformis; assembly: GCA_031772625.1. Lineage (NCBI taxonomy): Eukaryota > Viridiplantae > Streptophyta > Pinopsida > Pinales > Pinaceae > Pinus > Pinus tabuliformis. Next base: position 1,850,794,842 of record CM062817.1, on the reverse strand, counting down.
CAAAGATGCAAAGGTAGGCTTGGAAATCTCACCCAAACTGGTGCTGAAGTTATGACTGCTTTAGAGGGATCGAATGATGGGTTCCATGGCTTCATGAATAGGCCTGATTTTTCCCAAAACCAAGGGCCAGAATCTAGAATACATTGTCTGCTTTCAGGATTTTCAAAATCTACTATAAAGAAACCCCTAGCACATTGGTAGATATTAATTTCATCAGAAATGACAAGCTTCCATACCTCTGGGATCCAGTTGTGGAGAGCTGTAAGTCGCGACCAAAAACCATTGAATTGGAAAATTAGGGCACTTTCAGAAAACTTCAAAGCCTCATTGAGTGAGGCCTGGACCACCTGGACAGTGGGAGCTGGGGCTTCACTGACGATATGGGTAGGAGCTTGCCCTCCAGAAGCGGATGAGCTAGCAACTATTTTCCCGAAGCTGGGAGCCATATTTTACTTGCCCGTAGAACCCAGCCGCAAAGAAATAAAGTAGAAGATAAAAAGGTATGATTAAAATACACAAACCCAGATAATTTCAAGTTAAATTAGTTCATAAAATTTCGGAAGTCATGCACTATCACCTATAGCCATTTTGTTTATATCTTATGATCCATGCATCAAAACGATCTGATTTTTGGATCATAGAAGCATTAATATATTATAAATATACTTGCAAAATTTCAGCAAAATCTGATTTGTAGTTTTTGAGAAAATGGTTAATGAAGTTTCTTGTTACTTATATCATATTTTGCTGCAATTTCATATACACATAAGTTGAACGTCAATGTAAAAATTGTTATGCCTTCATCAAGATTGCTAAAATTGAATATTCATTATTTGAGGAGGAGTTCATTTGTTCCATCCATTTCATGAGTTGAGATGAACATTTTTTGTATTATTGCTTGGTTAATACAGTGTCTTTAGATTGCATGAGGACATGCAATATATTCAGTTTGGGGGTATGTTGGGCCGCTAGTTTGTCACTATTATTATCACTCTTTAACGGTTTTTTATCACGTCATTTACTATATTTTATCATATAATTCCATTTTATAATTATATATGCTCTTATGGATAAATATTATTTCTTCTCCATTATTTTTAATAAATTGATGATTATTATGCATGATTTTACCAATAATGGTTTAATAATAAAATTTTTATAACATCACTCACCATTTTAGCCTCCAAGATATTTTCCACATTGCATATTTGATCTCCAGCTCATCATTAAATGTGCCAACTCAGAAATTCGTTGGAATAAGAAGTGAAAATTTTCATTGGATGTTTTGGGCAAATGGAGAAGAATCTGAAAAATCTGAAACATGGGTTTCGTCTAGAATAGACCAAATTAATTTTGTAGTGAGCCGTTTTCCAAAATTCAGTCCGTATTAAGAGAAACTAAAGGTTCTCTAAAGACGTTTTTTTGAGATTCATTGTTGCGGCCATTTTCCAAATTATCTCAGTTGCAATACAAAATTCAACCTGTTCCTATTGAATTCTGATGGAAAGATATTTCAGATATGATCTTGTTGATCAATTTGTTGTGAAAAATCCAATTTTTTAATGAGAATCCTTTTGTAATCATCTTTGTTGTAACTTTTCTCTGCTCACTATGTATTTAAATGAAAACAGAGATCAAAGACAAGAAAGAGGGGAATTATGGGGAATTAGATGGATTATTAGATTAGAGATAGATAGGATAGGATAGTAGGAGAGGGGGATGGAACAATTATTATTCTAAATTGTAATTTTATTTGTAGACTCTTGCTACTGAGAAGACACAAATTACTGTAATGTTGCCCAATTTGATGATTAATATATAAGTAGAGTTGCTATTCCTTTGCATCTCCTGAAGTCGTCTGGCGATATTCACCAGCAGCAAAGGGCCCAGCCCCTGGTGGATTCACTTGTTGTTCCTATATCATGCATTTTTTATTTCCACAATATGATGGTTTGATTGAATTCTTACTTTCTGCAATTGTATTGCTCTGTTGTTTCTTATTTGCCAATCTTAATAGAATTGTTCTGCTTTGTATAGTCCGTAGTAATGTTGTTGATTCAATTTACTGTTATTTAAAATTCAGTTATTTAATTACATATTCTATTTGAGATCATCAACTGTAAAGAGTATTGACTATTGCTGTCGAACTCTCAGATTGGGATCATTTGTTGTTTGTATTGGTTATTGAGGTTTGTGTCTAATTTAGATTAAATCAGTTAAAAGAGGAATGAGTTATCACTACTGTATCCTCGACTGATTATTGTTATTACTTTGATGAATGTATGATTTGATTTCATTAGAGGATTAAGTTTTCTTTTAATTGCAATTAGAATTTACTTGTTGCATCCATGTACTCTTGTATTTCAAAGATCTATACTACAATTTAGAAAACATTACTCTCTGGGATTATAGCATGCACAGATTGTGTACACTCTTGAAATAAGAGGACTTACTCAGGTTGATAATTAATGTGGGATAATTAGGAGTTTTAAAAGGCACCTTTTTACACCCAACATTAGGTACTCTGTCGCAGTGATAATATATCTCGTGCTCGTTTTTTCTTAAGGTTTGATAGGTCCTATGAAGTCAATCACCCACTTTTCAAAGGGCTATAGTGTTATTTGCGGATTCAAAGGCATCTCGTCCCTTCGTAATGGTTTACATGTTCTTTGACATACATCATAGGCCTTGCAATGTGCTTTTGAATCCTGATGAAGGGTCGGCCACCATAACCCTGCATGGAGAATATTATGCACAGTCACTTTCCCTGCATAATGCCCTCCCGCAATGCCTCCATGCGCGTCCACAAGGATATGGCTTCTTTCAAATTCATGTACATACCTTTATAGTATCTCATCATTGCCCATCTTATGTAGGTGCTCCGCAATGATAGAGAAATCTGTCATGCACACCACTAGTTCCTTCTTCTGCTAGATGGAGTACTCTTTCGGCGCAATTCCAATCGTAAGAAAGTGGATTATATCTTCAAAATGTCTATCCATTACACGCACAAAAAATAGTTGTGCATCAGGTAATCCTTCCTCCAAACTAGTAGGTTCCTCTCTTGTCTCAATGCACGACAAATGATCCAGTCCTGCATTCAATCATCTAGGTTTCACAACAACTTCAAATCATATTGTTGTAACAATAAAAGCCATCTACATATGCACCCCCCAACATAGGTTTATTGACCAAGTATTTCACCATGGAATGATCTGTATACATTTTGAAATGTCCCCCAAGTAAGTAGTGTCGATATTTCTGGAGTGCATACACCATAGTCAATCCCTCGCGTTCAGTGGTGGAATAGTTCTTTTCTTCTTTAGAAAATCCGCGACTCGCGAATGTGATAGGGTGGTCCAAGCCCTCTCAACCATCCTGTGTTAGTACTGCTCCTAGAACTATATACGATGCATCAACATGGACATGAAACAACTTGTCCTAGTTTGGGAAGACCAGGATCAGTGCAATGACCATCGTTTCTTTCAATACATCCAGGATTTTCTTAGTCATTGTTCCAACAAAACGTGACATCTTTTTTCAACAGCTTTTCCATCGGCATGGCGATCTGGGCATAACTTTTGATGAACTTCCTATAGTACCCCGTATGTCCCAGGGTAGTGCACTGCTATTTCACACTTCACAGCGCTTCCAAATTCAAAATCACTGCAATCCTCACGGGATCTAATATCAATCCTTGTCTACAAACCATACGTTCCAATAGGTTCCCGAAAGGAACGAGGAACATACACTTCTTGAGGTTAAGCACAATTTGGTATCTTCGGCAGGTATCCAGCATCAAGCGTAAGCTCACTACATGGTGCTTAACCAGCCCAAATATAGTCCAATCATCAAAATAAACTTCCAAGAACTTGTGAATATATTCCTTAAATGCTGCAACAACCATGTGTGAAAAGATTCCCGATGCATTCTTTAACCCAAATGGCATGGCAATGTATTGAAAGTAGCCCCACTCAATCGTGAAGGTTGTCTTGCTCCTATCTTCCGATGCGATTTTGATCTAGTGGTACCCTGAGAACCCATCAGTGAAAGAATATGCTTCCTACCCACCGACATTGTCCAACACCTCATCTGTGAACAGATATGGGAATGAATCATGTACACAAGTGTCATTCAATTTTCTTAGATCCACGGATATTCTTATCTCATCCTTCTGTTTCTTTTCCTGCACCACCATTGGACTTACCTAATCAGATTCTTCCACCGGCTCAATGATTCCTGCTATGAGCATTTTGTCTAGCTCTACACGATCCTTCTCCTTGTATTTCGGATTTAAGTGATAAGGACTCCGCTTAACTGGCTTCACATCAGTTTTAATGTGATCCTCATCATTCCTAAATCTCTGATGATTCCATTTAAATCCGTAAAATTGGTTGGGGATAAGTCTTAGTACCCACGGAGTAACTTAGTGACCTTATCCACTGTCACGTCATCTTAGTAGTCATCGAGCATTTCAAACTTAGGTTCGGCCTCCGTACTAATGTTCACTCGCTTTTTTTCTTTTACCCACATGGTGGTGTCAAGGTTCTCAATCTGTGGTCCTTGAGTCTCGCGATGGCCTTCTATTTCTAGAATGTTAATTTTCTGTAGATCTTTGTCTTCTTCTTTAGCATTTACATTATAACATTCCATCGTGCAGCTCAGTTGAGTAGCTCATTCAGGTTGAATCGATTCCATCTGCTCTTGTGGTATGCTAAAGATAAGTTCCTTTACCTCTTGTGGCGCTTCATCAACGCTATCCCACCATCTATCCTCAAAATTGAAGGTCATCATGACCCCTTTGCGTAGGATATCCCATTCACTTGTCCCATGGCAAAGCTCCATCTCTATATACCAATTCATGGGAATAACATCCAGGGTATGACAAAACAGGTGCACCCACTCAGGTTGTGGCTTTTCTCCATAGACCTTCGTCCACTTGGCTAGGTGTGCGCGCGGATCATCCTATCCATCATACTTGTCTGCTAGTTGCATCTTAGGCTTCCTAGACCATGTACACATCATTTTCCTACATGCACACCATTCTTCAAAGCTTCCTCTGTGCATTTCCCAGCACCTTGCGGCCATAGTGCACAATACCCAATTTAAGGCCTATAAACGTTGCTTTTCTGGTACCTCTCTTTCCAATCTGTCCAAGAAAGCATCTACCTCACCTAAACCATCATACGTAGGTAGATCTCTTGCTTATTATGACACACAGTGTAGTGACCTTTTCATCATGTTACAAATAAGCGTGGTTACCTCATGTAACTGGTTCTGCCATTGTTCTATCTCCTTATCCGAATCTGAAGTACAGGAGCTTTTGCACTCTCATGAGATCCATCTGTTCATGGTGGGATTTACCCAATCTTGCTCTCACGTGGTTATTTTGTAGATGCAATCCAAATCATCGTCACTTTCATAGCCATGCACTGGCTCGATGTAGTGTGATCCCATAACAAAGTCTAAGGGTATAACTACATGCAGATACTTCTTCTCAAAAATCATCTTGCGCTTCTTCAGTTTAATCACCCCGTTCATGTCAGTGATCCAATCAATTCCGAAGAGTACAGGGTAGGGATTGCTATCATCAATAATCTCTATTACTTCAAAGTCTTCTAGTGTGCTCGCTCCCTTAATGTCCACGGTGATTCCCTGCAATCGCCCCATGGGTATTGTCTCCTGTTGGTTTGCCATTCGTAGTTGAATAGGAGACTATTGTAGCATAGGCCTCCACATGTGCCCCAATGTTTGCTTCAGCAGAACATTCGCATCCAATCCTAAATCCATAATAACTTGGTCCATCTCATATTCTCCAATTTGTGCGGTTAGCCTCATTTCTCTCCCTGTCCTAGGCTTGTTTTTTCCAATCTTCCGAACTACGCACGGTTCTCCTGGCATGGTCCTAGCACATCTGTTAATGAGTTCCTGCAATCCTTTTATAGCCTTGTTGTTGCGCTATAGCTTCATGCATGTTTCCAGGAACGTCGTAAGAATAGAGGCATCAGCGAAGCTCTTCTTAACTTCCATGAAGGTTTCCTTAGTGCACCCCAAATCAAACTCTGCTTCTTTCGTCGGAGCCCTGTAAACCCAGGTACTGTCTTTGGGTTATTTTCCTTTATCATCTCCCATCATGATTCCACTTTGGAGCACAATGTTCACATTTGGACCTTCTTCCCGCGGCTTAGGCCTCATCATCTACAGGTTCTAAGTCGGGGGAGGTGGTAGCGCTCCCTTGTCGTGTATCCTAGCTATCAGTGTAGAAAAATCCTCCGTCTCATGATCAAACAAGGTACAATACAGACATGATGGGAAAATTGGATTTGTACAATCGTGAGCATAATGTCCTAGCCCTCTGCAAATGTAGCATATCAACTATCCACAACCTCTTCCAGGTCCTCCTCCACCTCAGCCTCATCCGTGCCCCTGAAATCTGATTCACACCACTCCTGCATTCGGGTGTAGGGGCTGCGTTTCGGCCTGAACTATATAGGTTGGATTTCTATCCATCATCAGCTCATAGCTTCTACAAGTGCTCTCATCATGTTCAACCGACCTACAAAAATTACAGAAAAACTATTGTGAATTCTGTGTGTACTTATGTAACAAATGGTAGTTGTCCGTAGCATGCTTTCCTCCTATTTGAAAAATCGTGCACCAAAAAGATGGTGTTGCGCTACGTCCTACTTGTGCTTCCAGCCTTAATGACATCGGTCTTCCTCCTGTGAGGTAATTTTCGAACACAGGGCAGTGGTACTTATCATGACCCTGACCCTTGCATTTTACGCACCACACCTCTTCACACACTTCTTGTTGGGCTATCCTATCTTATTTTGGAATCTGCATCTCAAGGCACAGGTTTTTCAGCTACACATGGATCTATTGAACTCCCAAGCTAGGAACTTACATCAAGGTTTCATGTAGCCTCATTGCAATCTCCAAGGCCTCTGCCTGAGTCGTTAACCTCTGTTGCAATAGCGCATTCCTCAAATTCTCCATTAGTGATGCTACAAACCATTCGTGGTGTTTTTCATCTATCAAAGTCATATTAGCTTCATGAATCATACACTTCAGTCTCTGATCTAGCTCCCATGGAGTCTCACATAGTAGCATTGTGATCTCTTTGAATCCAATGATCAACTACGCTTCTGACTTCGGCCTGCTAAATTCTCTGTTTAGCGCAAATTGGATATCCATGATTCCTACATTCAAATTGTCATTAGAATGATTAATATACTAGGTCAGCGCGCAATCCTATAGAGCACTGACCAGCGTCACTTTATTTATATTGTCATCTATAACTCCCCATGCTTCCCATATGGCTCTTATCACGAACCAAAATTGGTCCAGGTCTTCATTTCCTACTCCCTTAAACACAGGAAATTTTATCATGCTTGCCATACTAACTCGCAGTGGTGGCAGAGGTGGTACGGGCGAATATGGAGGTGAGGGCAGTGAAACTAGTGGTAGTGAAACTGGGGGTGGTATGCACATAATCCTTTTCCTTATCAAATGGATTGTACTTCACGGTGAGACCTTTATGAGATCTTCCTCATCCCCTCACGGAGGTGAAATCAAAGGGCTATTCTCTGGTCCCTTACTTCCTTCGTTTCTGTAGGTTTTTCTGCTTTGCATGGCTCCAGACATCAATGTAACTACATAACCCTCTTTTCACACAATAGAATTTCAATCCAAGTATTCAGAGACTTGATGTACTTACCTCGCGGTCTTTTGAGAAAGTGTCACTCTAGTTTGCTATAGCTTGCTGAAGTATCTATCGTGAACTCAGTAATGAATCCTCCTATAATTTGATCAAGCCAGTGATCAACAGTGCATGCGATCCTATCCTCTGATGCCTCCAATCTGCGCACCAACTTTGGGGTCCACACAATAGGAATATCGAGTTTCCACCTTCCTTGGCTATCTTTTAACTTCGTAACCAACTTGTACAAGTCAGTAGGGAAAGGTGTGAAAAATATTTTGTGGATCTCTGTGTATAGGTAGCAATCTAACCACTCTTCTTTTGTTAGTCGCAGATTCATGTTCTCCTACATCACAAACTCATGAATTCTTCTGTCCAACTAACCTTCAATTTCATTCTTAGTTGGATTCCAATGATATGACATCAGACATCTCTATGTAGATCCCAGTCCTGGCAACGGAACCATTTGTTGGCTTTAGGGGGCCTGACCCAGGTTTGAAGTTAATTAGCCAAACAAATCCCTACACTACTAGCCCTTTCAGCAATATTTCGTGGAGCGAAAACTGAGGTCTCACCTAAAGCAGTATGGGGGGATGCTGGAACCAAGTTTCTGCACCCTTGAGATGTTTGAGGGGTCAATTTAGTCCAACTGTGAATAGGTTCGCGCACTATCCTGACCTGCAAGGCCTCCACAATCTGATATAATCACCTTCATGTAGCCCTCACCAGGGGCTGAGGTGATTTCACGCTTCCCTAGAAGCGATCTACGCTACTTCCCCATGTTATACCATAGATCTTACTTATCTTCGCATAAACAGATACTTTATCTTATATTCACTTTATCAACAACATTCACATAAGTTTGTGCATCATATAAACAATAGAAATTGAATTTATATCTGATACATTTAATGCACAAAATAGGAAAAAGATACACAGAAATGATGTAAAACTTATCTTTATTACTTCTCCAAAGGTTACAGACTCGACCCACCTTGCGCACTCAGCTGCAGGGGTTCGCGCACTTAGTTGCGGACAACTAGGCCTCTTCGCACTTAGCTATAGAGCCTTCTCCTATTCTATGACCCAAAGACTCGACTCGACACTTAGATAAGACTTAATTCTCCATCTATTACTTCCACTTATCTTATTTACAACTTAGAGCCTCAGTCTATTTATACAATCCCATGGTTTGCGGACCATGGGTAGATTTCTAAAGCCTATATTACATTAAAAAAATGAGGGTGGACAACCCTATGACTCATTTACAATCTTTTCTCTCCATGCCCACAAAAGGCAGAGTCTTTACATCATATTTGGTCAAAATCTAGGCTTTAAGCCCCAAAACTTGCCTTGGGGGATCCCGCACCCAACAAAGAGCCATTGAAAGGAAAAGTTAGTCTCAGCCATCCTACAATGAGAACCTACATGAAACACAGAGAAACTACGAGAATCAGTGAGGAAATATAGTCTCAGCATCGTACAGTGAGCACCTATAGGAAAACTATAGGAAATAGAGAGGATTGTAAAAAATGTTGTGCGGGGGTGTCTCAGGCCAAAAATTCAAGAATTTTCCTCAATAAAAGCATTGTAGTGAAAGGTAGGTGTCATATATTTCGTGCTTTCACTCAGAGAAAGAAAGAAATTGTCATTTCTTTTAGTGATTACAGTGTGCAAAGAGATAAACATAATTGTGTGGAGGATTGTGTAGAGTAAAAGGAATATTGCAGTCATCTCGCTCCTAGACTCTAGACCCTAATCACTTGGGGAAGCTCTTAAGCTATAGCCACCAAAAATTCATACAAATAGATTGATAGAGAGAAAAAATGATAGGGGGTTTCAACAAAAGGGAGCCCACCAGAACAACTAGAACACATCAACATCCTCTTGTGGTAGAAATATTTAGAAGGCATCAATGGTTGGGATTCTTCGAGCTACTTAGGGGATATGATGATGATATAGCTAGGGAATTTTCAATGTCACTCATACCTATAGATAGAGTTAGTGCCACTTCTGTAGTGAGGGGATTTTTAGTGACAATTTCTCCTGAAATCATTAGCATGATCACTACACTTGATCTAGGGTTGCAATGGAGAAAAGAGGATAAAGCTAGTAGCACTCTTGTGAAGAATATTTTTTTCTTGGAAGGAGAGGAACCAATTGAGGAGAAAAATGGGATTAGAAGGGGGATAATTCCATATCCTTGGGATGAAGTAAGCTATCACATCGTCAAGTATATTTCTTGTGTGGGTAGACTCAGTATAGTCTACAGTTACTAGTTTAGACTCCTCCATGAGCTGATATTTGGAGAAGAGTTACCTCCTCATAGAAGAATTAGTCTGCCTTACATTTTGCTGCAATCAAAGTGCAAGAAGGGAAGCATCAACAGTTGGCACATCATGGATTGATCAAACTCATACTAGAAGATGCCCTAAACAACTTAAGAATCCCTATTATGTGGTCAACATTTGCAGACATGAATAGAGAAGATGCAATTCAAGACATTGAGTATGGAGGAGACCCTAATTCTAGTGGTGAAGCAGAGGGAGAAGAGACTGAAGAAGATGAAGAATAGCATGAAGAAGAGGAGGCAAAAATAAATGCGACAAAGGATGAAAAACATAGCAGGGAAGAAGCACAAAAGGATGAACCGAGCCCTAGAATACATAGCAAGGAGTGAGAGGAATCTCCAAGGGTATCTCGAGAGCCAATAAAGAAGGATGCAACTCCTAATATAACTACTCTAAGTACACCTATCAAATCAAAAGGAAAGAGGCAGAGGAAGACTCCCCTATACTTCAGAACAAGGAGGAGCACTAGGATAAAACAAGGGAGACGTCAAAAACCTACCAAGATTCATATAATCATAGAGGAATCACTAAAAGAGCAAGATAATCTAGTCCCTATAGGAAAGAGAGGTGAAGAAGGCACAACAAAGCAGGCTTCCCCAAGGTCACCAATCACCTATGTTAGGAGGCTTGTCACTAGGTGAACTTCAGCAAAACAAGTTTATAAACCTTTGACCCATTTTCAAAAAGGGAAAGGCTTCTTACAGAAAACAGAGATAGGCCTACAGGAAACAAAAGGTAGTCCTACATGAAACTCTATCAAACCTACATGAAACATGAAAACAAAATCAAGAAGGAAAACAAAGGCAAAGGGAAGGAAAAGAGGCAAAAACCCAAATATAGGGACAAATAGATACTCAAGAGACAGTAAAGGGAGAGTCCCAGGAGCTGAAGGAATCTAGCCCATAGCGAAGCCTTAACTCCTATTATAGATTCATTAAGGATGGTAGAGTAATAACACAAATTTTTTCCATCCATCTATTCTTTGAGCTTGAAAAGAAGAGATCAAGGAAACATCGTTGGATGAAAATTTCTAAACCAAAAAGTGTAGAGGATGTGGGCCATATGGAAGAAAATCTGCTAGAAATGGGTAGAGAGTTGAGTAGCATAAGAGATAGGGAAAGAGTTATGAAATATCAACTAGAGTCTGAGAACACATGGTTGAGGAGGAAAGTACAGGAAAATGAGAGCCAATTGGAAACTGTGGAAAGTCTCTCCATGGAGGCACTCTAATGCAAGATGCCAGCAAAATCATATGCCTTATACCTCAAAGAACAATCGTTGTAGTTTTAGGTAAAATCCCTAGCACAACGAGGAACTATGCCTTTCCAAGACTATAGGCAGTTCATTAACCTCTGTGACCAAAGTACCCTAGAGGAAAGGGCCAAGATATCTGAATTATACCTACATAACTTCACCTTAACAGATTTCAATGTGTGGGGCCCCAATCCAAAGCTAGGGGAATTACCACTGATGGCCTTGGCATCATGGAAGAATCATCAAGAGGCCAGGGATAAAGAAGTAAAAAGGGTATTGGAAAGAGAAGAAATATAACCCATTTACATTAGAGCATAACAGAACAAGTCCATGGCTTTCATTAGCAACCTCAACCTCATTGCGAATGATCCCCGGCTTGCACCAAGATACCTAGCTACACAAGATCAAGAAATCACTCATTTTGAGGACACTTTGAGATATGAAATCTAGAAACCATGCCAAAGGAAATGAAACATCTTATGTTACAGCCTGAATATCACAGAGTATCATTCCCTTGAAAGAGTTGAGGAATGCACTAGAAAGGACCCCAAAAGCATTGCAGAGACTCAAAGTCAACTAGATTGGCTTGAAACTCATTCCACCATTTTCTTGGGTATGTTAGAAGTAATAAAGGAAGAATAAGAGAGAAAGAAGTGGGAGGAAATAGAGAAGCATGCAAGATTTTATACACAAGAGGGGGATACTACAACAGAAGCGGGGAATGTCAGGGAGGCCACAAAAGCAATGAAAGACATGGACATAGATTGAGTTGCTCAGAGGATGAGAAACACTTTTTGTAGGGGGTGATGATGAGGCTCATCAATGGGTAGATTATATGGACCTTAATGCCACTATCGAACTCACTAAAATCAAATTTTCTCACATTTATTTACATGTTTTGTTATAGTTTGCTTAATGAGTTGGGTAAAGATGAGATGTCATGTCTTGTGGTCTATTGTGAATTGATTGTTGTTTTTGGAGAAACTTTTCACTAATTAAAGTGCAAGAACTTGAAGTAGACAAGAAAGAGGGATTTCAGGAGATTGGATCTCCCTCCTTAACTCCTCACTCACTTGAAGATTCCTCCACCAGATCTCATCAACTCATAGTTAAAAGTAGCTGAGTCATTAAGATCATCGGTAGCCAAGCCAGTGATAGTTGAAGACTAGTTGATCTCAAGTTTGGGATCCAAAACTCCCTAAATTTAAGAAATTTTTTGGTAATTTTAGTTGTATAAATAAGCAGGCCTAGAGCCTCATTAGGATTCGACTTTCTTGTTATTGTAGCCAAGAGGCATTTTCGAGTTAACAAATTGTGACTACTGACTCTTATGTATTTTTTATATCTTAATGAAAATGAAAAGAATTCCCTTGATCCAACACTGATTTGACTCAAAGGGCTGAAGCTCTTCGGTTAGGTCCCAACCCTAACAACATATTAGGTTCCTCTTTTTGTACATGTATGGTTAGATTACATTCATAGTTAGCTACTGATGTAATTTAGGTTTTGTAAATTTGAAAGTAGTTGGATGGTTAATGAGTAGCTAAAGGATTTAATGTCACTTTACAAGCATATTCCAATTCAATTTTTCATTCCTTAAAGTAGGAAGAATTCCTTTTATTTCATTAAGGATAATTTTCCCTTTCCCATTTGGTAGTCAGACTTCTTCTAGTCATTATAGAAGATTGGTTTGAGAAACCCTAGTGGTTTATTGTCCCAGTTGAAAAGTGACAAGAGCAGACCATTACATCTATTTGTGTATACATCAATGTCACCTCCAAGTCTGTACGAGCCCTGAGTTGATGAAGTAAAGTTGGTAGCCCCAAGAGTTTCAACATTCTTTCTGCAATACTGGTGCTCATCACTCCTATAACCAATTGATCAGGAAAACCCAAGAATTGTTCCCAAGTTTGTTGAGTATCCTTCAGAGCTTCAAGGACTAATGGATTCACTAACAGATGGTTTTTTACTATTGTTTTGGGGTGCTTCACACCCTTCACAGCTTAAGCAATGTGTTGTAATTTTTTCAACCAAAAATATAGAATGTTTACCAATTTAATATGGCGTAGATACGATAACAAATTTACATGGTAAGAAATGATTACCTTACATTGTCCTTCACAATTAAGGTATGTATGTACAAAGAAATATACATCTTTCCATATGGCCGGCAAGAGTCGTGCACATAACCTTTTCCACATGGATGGACTTGATGCTTTCTCTTAACAAATTCATTTCCTACTCCACGAAACGATGTCCTCTTTGTGAACCAACATTACCCCTACTAAGAAAGCCATGTTATATTTGTCATTTCCTTTATTACCATAATTTCTACTACTTTAACCATGGAATTTTCATTATCCTATTTCTGAGTGAACTCCACTATAACCTTCTCATCAAAAGCCTAGATTATTTCAAAATATATTATCCATCCTCCATTCTAGAATACCTGATAAACAACATGTTTCTTATGTAATTGTCCCACATCTTCAGGGTCATGGTGGAATGTGAAGCCTCCCATTCTGTAACTAATTCCCAACAACTGAATTTGAACTACTCTCATATTTGCATGTAAAGGATGGGGTGATAATGATGTGTATTTTCCCAATTTCATAAGTTTCCAATTAAATTAGGTGAGTAGACTTTGATGTGAATGGGTATAATAGCGGGGAGTGTAAATTTCATTCGTGAGGGTGGCCCAACCCCCCCAACTTAAATGTTTGAACAACATCATTCATGGGAAGTATAGGTGGCAACATGTTATTAATAATTTTAATTCAAAGCAATAAATAGATGTTAAATAATTTGTACCTAATTTGATATTACCGTATGTGAGGTGAAAATCAAATATTGATAGTTGATGAGACAATGATTCATAATGATGATCTTGCATGGCATCCATAATGCTACTAAATCAACAACAAAAAAATATAGTAGCTGACTTGATAAAACAACAAATTTTGGTATTCAACAGTGTCTATAGTAAAGTTAGCAGCAGTGATAAATACTATTGGAAACTAGATCACTATTGAGAGGGGGGGGGAGGGTGAATCAGTAGTGAGAGCACTTATAATCTTTTCTCCAAATTATTATATTCTTTGACGATGCACAAACTCAAACATAAAATCATAGATCACAACACTAAATAAAACATGAAATCATAAAAGCATCCAACACATAAAACACATGTATGTCTAGTGGAAAACCTTTCCCCATGAAAAAACCACACTTACCACTGCTGCACCACTCAATATATTTTTTTAATTTGTTGAACAAATTTTACATGGATCAACTTACTCCCATAGGTTAGAAGGCTCAAGTTCTTTCAAAGTATTTTGGCATCTATCGGACAAGAAATTTGTTTCTCTCAGATCTATGATCTACCATCTCCTAAAGGCCACCATGATCAACGATCCTCACCCAACTTCGATTGGACTATCCGATTCCAATTGGATAGAGAAATATCTTCCTTCTCCAAATTCTACCAAGTCATTGTATACTCTAAAGCCTCAGTACCTTCACTTACTCCATGTGAGCCTTGTTTCACAATATTTCAAATTGGGCTACCAATTCATTCAACATCAACATCACAACAACACTATTGTTTTGAATCAAAAGCTCCAACAAGAAAAAACTAAAGAATAAAATAGGAGAAGACAATCTCCAAATACTCCACTAGTTATCACATAATTGCATCAACAACTACCCCAATCCACACTTCAACACTTCATACAATGCATAAATATGGTGGTTGAAACATATTTCAACTCACTATTGTGACACCTAAAAATGACTTTTGAAAATATGTAATACAATATTGACACAACTTGCATACTCTTCTACACACATACTCACTCAACACACAAGAGAATCAACCAAAACATCATTGAGATATTTCTAATAAATATATGAAATGAGATTCTCGACTCAATTATTACAAAGAGCTACTAGGCTTCACAACTATATTCATATGCCTGATTTGATTTGGATTCATCTCATTAACTCTATCAAACCACTATCTCCACTTTCCTTTTGATATTTTCATATTTAATAACTTTAGGATGTCCCACGATATTTTTTGACCATAAACCAAAATGTTTCGATCAAAAACATTTCTGCAACACAAAAATTAGTTGACTAATGTGTGAAATATGAAGAAAAACTTGTGCAAATGCTTAGTCACATGCATGATAGAGCCTCCATGCAACTAGGCCATCGCAGTCACCCCATAGGCCTGTGTATCAGCAATTAGATATTTTCAGTTGCTCCAACAGGATTGGCTCCATGTAACTGTTGGCATTATGATTTCTGGTATGGCTATATGTTACAGATGTTGTACTTGATGGCAACTCCCATGGCAGGGCTCTCATTTTATGAAAAATTAAGAAAGACGCAGGATATCAGTTCAGAAGGTGCGTACCCGCAGGTACACCATGCAGGGACCGCGTCCAGAGTCGCAGGCCAGCCTTTCAGGAGGTGCGTCCACCCAGTGCACACATTTCTAGGCAGAGAAAAGCCCACATGGGGGTTTCTTGTGTTTTACTCTTGGTATCCGCCGACGGTATTATGTTATTATGGTGTCGGCTCGTGGTATTGTTCCATGATTTGAGGAGGAGCTTGCCTATATAAAGCAAAGGAGATCATTTGGCTTATGTATATCTTTGGTTGAATATCTTATTGGGTGAGATCTGGTCTAGATTTAAAAGGCGAATCTACTGAAGGACTGAGATCTCTTTGGCGCAAGATCAGATCTGTAGATCTGACTGTTTGGGTTACACTTAAAGTCTTGAAATCATTCATACCCGAAGGGACGCAGGTACAGTGAAAGGAAAGCGCGCCGGGACACAGTGCAGAATCTAGAGATCTGCGTGGGGACGCAGGACAGACGAATTTCAGGTGCGTCTGGACGCCGCTGAGTGACTAGAGATCTGCGTGGGGACGCAAAGCGATCAAGGTTCAGGTGCGTCTCTGTAGCAAAAGGACGCGGCGCGATAGTGTTTTTGGGTGCGTCCCTGTAGCAAAAGGACGCGGCGCGATAGTGTTTTTGGGTGCGTCCCTGTAGCAAAAAGACGCGGCGCGATAGTGTTTCTGGTTGCGTCCTTGAAGCAACAAAACGCTGAGCAGTTAAAGGAACAGTGCGTGGGCACGCAGCGTAGAAGAAGGATATCTGCGTATGGACGCAGAGTAGCAGAAGGTTAACTGCGTCTGGTCGCAGGCCACAGAAGGAAAAACTGTGTCTCTGTCTTAAGATGTTCTGTTGATTGAATTTCTCTATTGATAAAGTGTTCTGGGTTAGTTCTGTTATTGATCTGATATCTGTAGTGGACTGTAACTGTTATGTACTTGTTGATCATCTGATGCTTTATGAAAAGAAGTAGGGGGTTGTAGCTCCCTTCCAGGAGTAGACTGGAAAAACGAGAGAGAGAGAGAGTTGTAGCTCTCTGTAGGTTGCAGCCTGCGTACTGGTAAAGGACTGCACCAGTACAAAATCATTGTAAAAGAAGTTTCTAATTTGAAAGAAGATAGAGACATATTGCAGCAGGTGGTTTTCACCCACATTGGGTTTCCACCTTACATCTTGTGTTCTTTGGTGTGACTATCTGTTTTCTTTGTTCATGCTCATTATTTTATGGTACTGACATGCAAAAATAATTCAAAGATCAAATAAGGAAGATTTATTAAATTGCTAGATAATACTGATTCACCCCCCCCCTCTCAGTATTATTTCCAACAGTAACTAGGGCTAAGGATGAAGAAAACCAATGGATCTTGATTTCAGGACGTCTACTAGCTGATGGGACATCTTCTTTAGCATCTGGTCACTCGTCCAAGCCTTTGTGACAAGACAAAAAATAATAACACAAGCCAAGAACCTTTGCAACAATTCAGTGAAAAGAAGTCCCTAGTCTTCACACCTCATCACCAATATCATCACCTCTAGATCCTTAAGCAGCCACCACAACCTCTTTAAAAACCTCTAGCACCTATACCTATCAATAACTAAGACTCTTATGAACCCAGGTTTACATTATGCACCAAATAAAGTGGGGATAAATCAATGATATACAACATGAAACATTACTTGGACTCCCATTGACCCATACATAGTAAATGACAAGATATGCTAGAAACCATAGGTCTCTCCATGAGAAATATGTCAACAAGATAGAATAATGGTAATACATGGATTTTACATGTGTAGATGCCTGTGCTCTCATTTATACATGCCCAAACCATGAGGTAACATGAGTACATGGCTAAAATGAGAAGTTATATATTCTCCTCATATATAGTGATTAGATATTGATCCAAGACCTTAATGATAGCTCATATTTCAAAGTGTTTGAAAGAGTTTCGAACCTGAGTGACTAGATAGACCTCATCTTCCTCATTCTGACGCCGTGAATAGTTCAAAAAATTGACACCGTAAGAAGAAGTTATCACAATTTGAAAAAGCCCAGTAAACGACAATTTATGGACATTTGACCAAGATTAATTTGATATAAGCGCTAAACCTTTCCTTAATATTTTTACTTAAAAGTGTGAATTAAGCATGTGGATAGTATTTGGAAAGTGGGAAGCAGTTTCTCGTGTGCCCTAAAGGTTGGAAATGGTATTTCTAAAATTTCACATGATTACCCTTAGCGATTGACATGTACCAAGGGAAAACCACTTTCTCGCGCACTCTCGATCTGATATCAGTCATGCAATATTTCACACGAGATTACACGATAGCCATTTGATTGGACAGGACAAATTGATAGTGGATATCGACCAAGCTAGTTGGCGAGCAAGTGATGTGATATCCGTTGGATCCAGAGAAGTGAGATCAATGGCACAGATTGAAGCGCTTGATGAAAGGGAAAGTCAAAGAAGGATCGAGCATGATTGATCAATGGTGGAGATTCCGCTAAGTAAACAGTCCCATGTAGTTGTCGATTAATATGACCGCCAACCTTATTCCTAACCGCCAGGATTATCCCTAACTGCCGGGATTATACCACCAGCATATGCGTGCCAAACAGTGATTGTAACACTCACCTCTGACGGTTTAGCTTGGTGGAGTAGCTAAACTTAGGCGGAAATGCTATATTTAATTGGAGTTAAGTGCAGTTCACCAAATAGAGTGAAATAGAGTGAAATAGAGTGGATATTGATGAAATTCACTCTAGGAGTAGTTTTCATACAAAGCCAGAGAGAGATAGAGAGAGATTGAAACAAGAGGCTAGATAGGCTAATTGTAGCCTTCTGAAACCAATGGAATAGTCCAGAGAAGCTGAAGAAGTCATCTTCATGGAGATTCTCATCCAGGGAGATGTTGGAGCTTAGGGCCACCAGGAGTTGGAGGCAATTTTAGGAGCTACCAGTACTCATTCTCAGTGAACCAACAGTCATTCCTGACTGGAATGAGCCTTTTAAATCCATTGCAAGGATTTGCAGAAGCATTTAGAGACTTCTACAAGGAAGTTTCATGCATCCAATGCTAACCGTGGAGGAAGGCCTAGTTTGGGAATGAAGTGCCCATTTTGGGCAAATGTTCAGTCTATTTTCAGTGTCTGATATGTTCTGGAGATAGGAGATCAAGTTTTAGTGACATTCAGAGAATTATGAAAGAGTTAGTTCCATCAAGAAGCTCAAGGTAGCTTAGAGCACTGATTGAAGGATCAAGTCTAAGGGAGCTTAGATCTATTTGCATAGTGATGATAGCCATGACAAGGATATAGATGGTATTATAAACCCATTGGTTCAGTTTAGTAACATTTGGAGTTAAGTGTGGAACTTGTAAAAGAAACTTTGCCATAATCCCAAAGAGCCAAGTCAAGGTGACAAAAGCTCAAGGAGACGTAGCCCATGATATTCGGGTGAACTCCTAGATTAAATTTTCTATTATGTTTCGTTGTTTATTTACTGCATTATATGGCTATTATATGTGTTAATGTCAGCAGAAACAAATGGACTTAAGCACTTAAACAGTTAAAAGAAAGCATACACCTATTTCAAGTATTTAATTCCGCAAATGTCATATATAATCTAGATCGTTTATTTGTTAATTGAGTGGGAGGTTCTTGTAAGAATAACAAGTTATCAAACCCCCATTTCATATCAGGTGGTATCAGAGCATGGTTTCTTGATTGACAGAGCAATAGGTTGCTTAATTGACTTTAAAGGTGTTTAAACAATACAAAGGATTTGACGGTTTGATTGTTTGTAAACTGACTGTTATTTGAGTTTGCAAAGGTGAAGGGAAAGCTACTAATAGCTAAGTCCAGGAAAGCAAAAGAAGGAAGAAGGGTTGAAGGAATTCTCCTTACCCAAAGGACGTCAAGGAAATCCTTGAAGCACAAGAGGGTTTGTTTGCAAAAGGCTGCTTGAATAAGAGTTTGACTCTACAGCCATTAGTTCTTTGAAAGCTTTGTGAATTTTGTTAAAGTTCTCTTGTTCATTTCTATAATGAAAACTTCTACAAGTGAGTTTTCAAAATCCTCCTCCTTCACAAGATTCTTTGATGAAGACATGAAGAGAGACTTATTCATCATGATGGATATGGTGAAACAAATGTATGAGGATGAAAGGATGAGTACCAAACTTTGAGAACAGTTGAATTCCATGAAGGAAGAGAAGTAGTTGCCTTTTGACAAATTGCAGGAAATGGAGAGCCAACTTCATATTGAAAATATGAACCTAGAAAGGATGCATGAATTGGAGATGCAACTCCTTGTTGCCAAACGAGCCTTAGTCAAGCATTAGTTTGAAGAACAGGTAAGCAATTCTAGTTTGTATTCAATTTCCTCTAAGAATGTTTATGTTGGTTCTTTTGAAAAACATACAAGAGGCATAGGGTCCAAGTTGATGTCAAAAATGGGCTATGAAGGAAATGTATTGGGAAAACATGCACAGGGCATTGTTGAGCCAATAATGGTTGAGGAAAGGCCTAAGTATTTGGGACTTGGCTATGGACAATCTTATGGAGAAAGTTCCAAAGCAGCCATGAAGGCAATTGAAATAGTTCCTAGACGGAGTTTCATTTTAGGTTCTCTACCCCAAGTTTGTAAATATTGTATTCATGGGGAATGCAATTGTTTACAACATACTTTGCAGAAGAAGGTGTTCATAAGAATGCACTTGAGCAAGAGAGTTGTGAAATCTCTAAAATCATTGAAGAGATTGATGGTGTTTCGGAGGGATCCACTTCTTCATTCAATTCACCTTCTCATGAAGGAAACGAAGGTGAAAGAGAAAGGTATAAATCTGATTTCAATCACATTTATTTTGATTATGTAAAGCATGGTAAATTTAAACATAAGCATTGGAAAAAAATTGCATGTTCATTTTGTGGTTTGGTTAACCATAGGTTTCTAGATGTTGGAAGAAAATGGCCACATATAGGAAACTTTTGAAGAAAAGGAGGCAAGAAGCCAAAGGTCCATTGGCCAAGGAAAATTATGTTGTAAAGAGGATGAACATGTGTTGCAATTATTTCCATAAACAATGACATATTGTTGAAAAGTGTTGGATTTTGAATCCAACAATGCTTCCACAAAATTTGAAGAAGGTGGAAAGAGAGAATGGTAAGAATGGAAAGGAAGTTTCCATAACGGATGTTTTTATGGATGATTCACATGTTGATGTCAATGTGCAGTTAAAGGGAGTGCCTTTGATGTGGATTGGTAAGAAATGGTTAGAGTTATTATCCAATTAAAGTTACATGTATTTTGATTTGATACATTTCTTTGCCAATGGAATGGAATTTGCAGGGTTTTACCAAAAGGGTGAATGAAAAAGTTGAGTATGAGACTTGCTTTATTGCAACAAAATTATATTCATTTCATCTTTGTAAGTACATTTTCATATGATTGAGGATCTTGCATTGAGGATCTTGTACTTATGATTGTGCTTGAGAGAAAGTTGAGGAATGGAATACATGCATGAGAATGGTATGTATGAACAAAGGAATGTTGATGACTTCATTGTATTTGAACATGTATGTGTAATTGAATTGATGGTCGATTGCTTTGTTTAAACATGCATGCAATGTCATATCGACTTGTAAAATTTTATTTTGTCTCCAAGATTGAAAAAGGGAGATAATGGTGAAGTGTTTTCACAAGAGGTGGAATTCTTTCTAACTTGAAAAAGAATCGTCAAGTTCTTTTCGTACATGCTTGACATGGAGAGTCAGTTGTTTGAAAAGGCATATTTTGTCGGCTTGTGATTTAGTTGATCATTTTTATACAAGATGTAAGAGAGATGATGATGATTCACATGATGTGAATTTATGTTGTCAAGTTGTTTTTTTGTATTATGTTGGTTTTTACAAGATGCCGGAACAAGATTTGCAGCAGCAAAAGTTCCCATAGAAGTGGCTTGGTAAGAAGTGGTTTGACTTCTTGACACAATAAAACATACTTTCATTGGTAGACATGAAAATTTCAATTAAGTATGCATATATATGTGATGTAATCTCATGTTTGTTTGAGCCACCTTGGGTCGATGATCAAGGAAGCGATGTTTAGCTACCTTCTGTAAACTTCTCAACAAAAATTCTGAATGAGTTCAAAGAAGACAATTATTAATAGGAGGACAAGCACATCCAGGAAGGGAAGTGTCAACTACCTTTGAGTTTTGGTTCAAAGGCACTAGCCATGCAAGGCAAGTGTATGGAGGCTCAAAAGAAGAGGGTACCTTTGAGTTTTGGTATAAATCAATATATCAGTCTTTTGGGGTCCAAAAGATTCCTAACGGGGAGGAGTGATTAGATATTGATCCAGGATCTTAATGATAGCTCATATTTCAAAGTGTTCAAAAGAGTGTTGAACCTAAGCGACCAGATAGATCTCATCTTCTTGATTCCTTCTCTATGAACAGTTTGAAAAACTGTCACCGTATGAAGAAGTTATCACAATTTGAAAATGTCTAATAAACTGCAATTTATGGACATTTGACCAAGAATAATTTGATTTAAGCACTAAACCTTTCCTTAAGAGTTTTACTTAAAAGTGTGAATTAAGCATGTGGGTAGTATTCGGAAAGTGGGAAGAAGTTTCTCGCGCACCCTAAAGGTTGGAAATGGTATTTCTAAAATTTCACGCGATTACCCTTAGCGGTTGACACATAGCATGGGAAAGCCACTTTTCTCGTGCACTCTCGATGTGATATTAGTCATCAAAGATTTCACGCAAGATTGCATGATATCTGTTCGATTGGATCGGATAGATCGATGGTGGAGATCGGCCAAGCTATTTGGCGAGCAGGTGATGCGATATCCAATGGATCTGGAGAAGTGAGATCAATGGCACAAATTGAAGCACTTGATAAAAGGTAAAGTCAAAGAAGGATTGAGTGGGATTGATCGATGGTGGAGATTTCGATAAGTAAATAGTCCCACGCAATTGTCGATTAATATGACATCGAGCCTTATCCCTAACCGTCGGGATTATCCCTAACTACTAGGATTATACCACCAACATACACGCACCCAATAGTTATTGTAATAGTCACCTCCAATAGTTTAGCTTGTTAGAGTGGCTAAACATAGGTGGAAATGCTATATTTAACTGGATTTAAGTGCAGTTCACCAAATAGAGTGAAATAGAATGGATATTGACTAAATGCACTCCAGGAGCAGTTTTCAAACAGAGCCAGAGAGAGAGAGAGAAAGATATTGAAACAAGAGCCTAGCTAAGCTAATTAGAGCCTTCTGAAGCCAATGGAATAGTCCAGAGAAGCTGAAGAAGTCATCTTCATCGAGATTTTCATCTAGGGATATGTTAGAGCTCAGGGCCACTAGGAGTTGGAGGCAGTTGCAAGAGCTACCAGTACTCATTCTAAGTGAACCAACAATCATTCCTAACTATAATGAAACGTTTGAATCCATTGCAGGGATTTGTAGAAGCATTTAGAGACTTCTACAGGGAATTTTTATGCAACCTAGTGCCAAACGTGGAGGAAAGGATAGTTTGGGGGTGCAGAGCTCATTTTGAGCAAATGTTCAGTCTATTTTTAGTGTCTAAGATGTGCTAGAGATAGAAGATGAGGTTTCAATGACAGTTGGAGAATTCTGAAGGAGTTAGTGCCATCAAGAAGCTCAAGGTAGCTCAGAGCACTAATTGAAGGAATGAAATCTAAGGGAGCTTAGATCTGTTTGCAGAGTGATGACAACCATGTTAGGGATATAGATGGTATTCTAAGCCCATTAGTTCAGTTCAGTAACCTTTGGAGTTAAGTGTGGAACTTGTAAAATAAACTTTTCCATAGTCCCATAGAGCTAATTCAAGATGACAAAAGCTCAAGGAGATGTAGCCCATGATATTTCGGTGAACTCCTAGATTAAATTTGTTGTTATGTGTGGTTTTTTTTTATTGCATTATATGGTTGTTATATGTGTTAATATCAGTAGAAATAAATGAACTTAAAGCACTTAAATAGTTAAAAGAAAACATACACTTATTTCAAGTATTTAATTCTGCAAATGTCATATATAAGCTAGATCATTTATTTTTTAACTGTGTGAGAGGTTCTTGTGAGCATAATCAAACCCCCATTTCAGATCATATAGCAACAACAATAGAAGTAATATCAACATCATATGCTAGTACATGGCCACTCAACACCTTGGCCATGATCATCCCAACAAAGAATATCCTGCAACAAGATCACCATGCTCCACATAGGTACAACAATAAAATTGTCTAATAGTAGGAAGATGACAATATATCATAGAGGAAGAAAAAAAAACAACATTGGGAGCATATGAGCCAATATAGATCATCTCTTGTACATAACCATATATCCAAGAAATACTGGGCAACATCTACAATAGTATATGATATGGAAGTGTAATACCATCAGTAACACATGAAACTCATCATCTCCTCAACATAGGTGAACAATATATCATCATTGAGGCACGAGAAACAAATAAATGATTAACAAAACATGTATACTCCACACATGAGAAAAATTATATATATCATCATAAGTCATCCACATAAGTGAAAAATATCTCATCCAACCAACAATAGCTGAGCAACAATATAAACCATCTACAATAAAAATCATGAGCCATAAAGTGCACAATCTATATGAGCCAACTATAACACATGATCTGATCTCTGTAATAGCTACACATGCATAAACATAAACTATATCATGAAAAACATATGATATTGATAATATATAGAAGCAACATCAATAACTTCATTCCTGCAACACACTCATGATAAATAAGCACAATAAAACTCCAAAGTGAGCACAATTCCAACACTCTCCAAATCCACTTGGAAGCACAAACTATCCCCCTGAATGTGTCATCCCTCATCACACCTAGACAATGCACATAAGAATAACTATATGGCTTCAATATCAACATTATCATCAACAGAAACCAAAACATATAACTACTCCAAAACTATCAATAGATGTATATAGTTGATCTAACTAAAATCAAACTATAATAGAAATAGATAAAAAATAAAAATTCACTTAAAAACTCATGTACTCCCCCTAAACACATGCATATCTCAATATCTTCATGAACTCTTCCATGTATGACTGCACATCCAAGAATTTACATGAAACTCATGATGCAACTGTATGCTCTCCCTGAGACCACGCGGGCCTTAGTTCTTGAGGGGATTTCCTTGCTACTTTTTCCTCCTCCAAACTTTTATCTTCTAATCCTTTTTATTCTTGTGCTGTTGTCCTTGCATATTCTCCTCTTTCTGATTAGATCTCCTGAAAGACATGGGAAACCTGTATTCCTTGGACTTATGGCCAATATTTTCATGCAAAAAAAATCTAATGTGACCAAGGAATAGAGGAATATGTTGATGTCTTCTATCGATATGATTTCCATTCCTTGCATGTGCCCTACAGTCAATAGCCATATGGATGAAATCATTGCTTGAGAAATAATAACCATAAAATGGAATATTATACCTAAAATATGGAGATATTCTTCACATGCATGCTTGATTTTTATTTTCCATTTGTTGCACCTTTTCATGAGAGAGTTTTATCTCTCCATTAATGAAAATTCCTTCTATGTGATCATGAACTCCACATTTTCCCAATTCTATTCTTCTTGTTGGGTTTTCTTCTCTTATTTTTATACTTCTACATGGCTGATGGATCTTATTATTTTTACTGCAACTAGTTGTTCCAACATTTTTTTGTTTCCTTGTAGATGCTTGAGCACTAGTTTTGAATATCTCCAATTCTTCTCTTGTGGTTTTTGCTTCAGTATTTAATTTCAGGAACTCATCTTCCAACTCATTGTATAGATTCCTCATTTCAATTTCAATTTTCATTCCATCTTGCAGCTGAGTTTTTTAATTTGAAATCTATTCTCTATATGCACAGTCCTTTTCATCAAACATTTGTAGTAGCATCCATTGACCTCTCTTTTCATCCATGACCCTTTGAGTCTCTACTACTAGTACATCTACCTTTGACTTCTCAACATCTTATATCTCACTAGATATTTCATCTTCTTCTTAAGACAAGACTTGATTTATCATTGCAATATGTGTTGAATCCTTTGCATTTTTCTTTATCTTTGAAATCTCCAATTTACCTCCAAGATACAAATTCTGAAACCTGTCCAACATATCTTTTGTATTCTCACAGTGCCTCACATACATGCTATCAGGTTTTGAAATGCTATTCAAAATAATCTTTTTATCCAATTAATTAGATTCATATTTAATTTCATACTGAACTAATAGGGAAATATCTTCATCAACGTATGAAAAATATGAATCCAAATTCGATCTCCAAGTTGAAAATTTACCTTTATGAAGCCCTAGAATTCGTCGCCAATCCATTTCAAAAATTTTATAAAAACTGTCAAAAAATCCAAGATCCACTCTCCAATGATCAAGTTGCAACTGAGAGCCCCACTCTAATACTAATCATTGGAAACTAGATCACTACTTGGGGACGTGAATCAGTAGTGAGAGAAATTATAAAATTTTCTCTAAATTATTATCTTGCTTAACATGCACAAACTGAAACATAAAAGCATAGATGATATATCAAATAAAACATGAAACCATAAAATCATTCAACATGTATATCACATGTATGTTTGATGGAAATCTCTTCCCTGGGAAAAAAAACCACCCTTCCTACTATTTCACTGGTCAATATATTTAATTAATTTGTTGGAAAAAATTACATGGATCACCTTACTTGCATAAGCCAAAAGACTCGACTTCTTTCACAATATGTTGGCAACTATCAGATAGGAAATTTGTTTCTCTTTCATATCTATGGACTACCATCCTCTAAAGGCCACCACGATCAACGATCCTCACCCAAATGCCATTGGAATATCCAGATCCTATTGGATGGATAAATATATTCCTTATACTAAATCTTCCAAGTCACTGTATACTCTAAAGCCTCCATGCCTTCACTTCCTCCATGTGAGACCCATTTCACAATATTTCAAAATAGGCTCCCAATTCATTCAACATGAACATCACAACAACGCCATCATCTGAACTAAAAGCTCCAACAAAAAAAAAACGAAGAATAAAATAGGAGAAGATAATATCCAAATACCCCACTAGCTTCCACAAAATCTCATCAACCACTACTCCAATCCATGCTTCACACTTCAAACACTACATAAATATTATGGCAGAATCATTTTTATTTCACCACTGCAGCACCTATAAACTGCTTCATAAAATCTACAATAAAACCCTCACATAACTTGCAAACCCTTCTCCACACACACTCACTCAACACACAAGATAATTAACCAAAACATCATTGATCTATCTCCAATAAATAGATGAACTGAGATGCTCAACTCAATAATTACAAATAACTATTGGGCTTCAAAACTTTGTTCATATGCTTGATTTGATCCAAATTCAACTCATTGACTCTATAAAACCACTAACTCCACTTTTATTTTGATATTTTCAAGTTTAATTAAATTTTGGAGGTCCCATGAACTTTTCCGAACATAAACTGAAAAGTTTCGATTAACAACAATAGCACAACACAAAAATTAGATGACCAGCGTGCGAAATTGGGAGAAAAACTCATGCAAATGCTTAGTCGTATGCATGACATAGGCTCGATGTGACTAGGACATCACAGTTGCTCCCATAGACCTGTCTTCCAATGACTTGAGCCTTTCAGCCACTCCCATAGGCTTAGATCCATACAACTAGGGCTAAGGAAGAATAAAACCAATGGATCTTTAGTTTAGGACATCTACCAGCTAATGGAACATCTTCTTCAACATTTGATCACTCCTCCAAGCCTCTGCGACAAATCTAAAACTGGTGACATAGTCCAAGAACCTTTGTAGCAAGTCTTTGACAAGAAGTCCCTAGTCTTCCAACCTCATCACCAATATCATCACCTCTAACTCCTCAACGAACAACGAAAACCTCTCTAAACACCTCTAGTACGTAGAGCAACATCATAAACTCTTTTAGTATCATCTCCAACTCCTACAATAGTAGCATCATGTCAATCAACTTCCTATAACACTAATAGAGGCACCTCCAACACAAGAAATCACAATCTCAGCACATGTAATAGCAAATCCAAGACTTCCTACGCCTATAGAAGCATATGAAACACCTATAGAATCACTCAACCCCCTGTAGCAGCAACATCTCCAACCAATACAACATGTCAGCCTCAATCCAGCATCACATGTAGACTCCATCTCCAAATCAACTCCATTAGGTCCAAACATGAGTATGTTGACATCAATGCCAACCAATAGGACCACCAAGCCAAATGTCCCTTACATATGCATATGACAAGCAACATCATGTCCATGACCATGTTGACGTCAATGCCAATAGTAAAATTCCAGCAAATACTTTATCATGGAAAATGGAGATAAGAAGAAATGTGATATCCTCTAAAAGCTGTGACGTATGACAAAGATGTTGCTAGAAGAGTAGTAGGTTGTTACTTGCAAAAATATGAACAAGTTGTTACCTAACAAGTAACAACAATTTTCTTGCAGTAAGAAAAATTACAACCTTGTATCTAGAAATAAAAAATTATTTAGATTTCATTACACACACACGCACATGTATGTAAAGTTCAATTTTTTTTTAATAGTTTCCAAGTGTCAGGAAACTGGTTTTCACTTGTCAACTGCTCCAACTACACTCCTAAGATTTTTCATAGTTGAAGATTCATTTATTATATATATGTTTGTTTCAGAAGGAAAGTACCGGTAAGTTGGTCTTCATTTGTCATAAATCCAATTGTGCTCCTAAGAGTTTTCATGGTTGGAATTATTTATTTATTTATTTTAGGTGAATTTTATGGTGGGGATGAAGGTGGTTGTGGAGGACTACTCTTCCTTAGGCAAGATTTCCAATTGAAGACTAGCAACAACTTGTTTGAGAAAGGAATCCCTTGAGGTTGGATGATGATATAAAGAAAGTCAATGCCAATTATTGAGTAAAGGGGTACACTGTGCATTAATTGTTACTATCTTGATTTTCATGTTATCAAAGATTATATCTATTTCATACGGGCCCAATCATCTAATATGTAATTTCCCCTTAAAATATTTGAATCGAGAATCATATAAAAGTACCCAATGACCAAGTTTGAATAAATCCTTTTTTAGTAGATAATCATGCAATTTGAGTCTTTGTTGCTACATAATATCTCTACATTTTAATGTGACCAAATTTCATCCAACTCATGCATTTTTTTATCTAATTCTTCTTAGCTACTGATGAATCCAATTCAACTGCAACTATAGTCCCGAGTGTGCTAATTTCAAACACAATCAGAAATATAGGGTAGTTCTCATAGACCAGATCAAATGGGGAAAACTGCGTTGTGTTTTTCCATGTCATTTTATAAGACCATAAGGCTTTAGGTAGTCAATTAACCCAATATTGAAGATGACTAGCTATTGTTTTAGTAAGAATGTTTTCTAGTACTTTATTGGTTCTCTCAACCTACGTATTTTCCTGTGGGTCATAGGGAGAGGTGACTCAATGTTGAACCTTATACTTCTGAAGAAGTGCCTTGACTATGTGACATGTAAACTACACTCCACCATCTCTGACAACTTCTCTTGGTAGTCCATATTAGACAATAATTTATTCATACAAAAAGTGAATGAAAACTTATTCTGTAGCACATGAAAAAAATCTTTCCTTGAACCATTTGGTCTCATAGTTGGTGCATACCAGGGTGTAAGTTTTCTGATGAAATGAAGTATTGATTTGTTTTCGAAAATGAGGGGCCATTTCTCAAAGGGCTTTAACACTAGCTTCATCTGCAATGACATATAATTAGACTAGATGGGTTGGCCACTAGGAGAGATTACATCTGCTAACCTATTTATTAGCATCTTGGAATATAGTGTTTCAACAGTAACACATACACAACATATTTTGGTTGGTCTATCTGTTTGCAAAATGACTACCACATAGATCATCATGACAAGCTTTAATAATGTCCTAAATTTCATCTTCCCTTATGCATTATTGCATTATCTGATCAACTCCTAGGTAGAAATGGTGTCCATCTATACATGAAATCTTGGTACTTTATTGAAGGGCCCTTCTTATTTCTCATGGATGCACCTGACTTGGAAATTTTTCTACAACAAGATATTTTGCATTGTACACATAATAGGGTGTATGAACAGACACTGAAAAAAGTATTCATTGGGACAATTTTCTTCTGCAACTACATTATCTCTTCCAGGTTTGTCAATAATTGTAATATCAAATTATTGCATAAGTAACAACCACCTAATAACATGTGCACTAGTAAAAGGTTTATTATCTAAATACCTAATGGTCATGTGGTCCATGCACATAAAAGTCGGGTGACTGGTTATATAATGTGTTGTAACCCTAGGGGCCACCTCTAGCTTAGAGGAGCCTAGCTCCTAAGACATCTATTTAAAATAAATAAACAAAAATTATTTTATGACTGTAAACATTATTTCCCAGAGATATTTTCTTACAGTGTAATGTAGTTTTAGTTCTTGGAGAAGATGACAAAACCCTTCAAGATGGTCAAAATGTTTGTGGATACAACTCAGTGAAGTTGTAGTATGGCAAGAAATAATTTTGAGAGAAAATATTCAATGTAGAGGGCTAAGAAAGAATCCTTTACAGAAAACCTTAGTTGAAAATATGGAATTAAAGAAAGTTAACTAATGAAAAATGTGGAGCAAAGTTTACGATTTCTTTAAATTAAAATTCTATAGGTACTATTTTATATTATCACAACATGAGTAAATCTATTGATGAAAAGTAACCAACAACTTCATTACACATATTTAAATAGAATAATGAACACAGTTAATGACTTAAAGAGATAATAAAAACATGTTAACGCCAACACACATATGAAATCATTTGAAAAACTTTATTGATTCTCCAAGAAAATTATGTTCCATATTACACAACAAAATTCGATCTCCATGCCAAAATGGGAACCCCAACACTAGTCGCTTTGTCTTCTTTTAAATAAATTTTGCATTGAGGTAAACTTATGAAAACGATCGAATGCCTTAACTACCTTTAAACTACTCAATTATTTCTTAACATATTTAAATAATAAAACACTTCCATACTATTACAAATTTGCAAAATGAAATGTTTTTGAATTTTCCAAAAATGAACTATTTAGAAATTTGGGACTCCTGTTCTTTTAATAATTCTGATTCTTTTAATAAAACCCCTAGATCAACAACTCGAATATTCGATGGTGTGACAAGACTCTAACACTTATTCCAAAGTGCTAAATCATGGACTAGGCACTAAACCATCTTGTTGTAAGCCATCCTAAAATTGGTTAATTTGGTATAGCTTGGTTTGTCTGTAAATAAGGTATTAACTAACCAAATTAACTGAAAATCCTTTTGTAGGTAGCTAACCATTTTTTGTCCCTTTAATACTACATCCTTTTCATGTGATGAGATAATATTGTTTGTATCTTCTACGACCAGTGTTTCATATTGCTCCCAAGAAAGAAGGTTCCCTTGATGATCCTGGCATGTTGGTAGCCTTGCTGTCATACTTTTGTCAAAGTTAGAATTAAAGTAGGTAAATTATTCTTTGACTTCTTCCAACATTCTCTCCACCTTCTTGCTATACGTATTTCTCTGTACCATTTTTCTTATTTATAATCCCACAATTGTTTGATCTAAAATGTCCATTGCTCTGAGTTCTAGGGAGGATTTAGCATTTAAATAATTAATGATCTTATTTTCCAACTTTTCACCTTCCTTTGCTGGGTCTTTTTTTGTGTGGATAATTACTTCATAGACCTTAATAATATATTTTTATTAAGAAATGAAAATCATATGATCGTAATCTGATCAAATTTGTTGAATTATGTCACCCCATATAATCCCCCTGCTTGAATCAAGGACATGTTTCCTTTAATCTTATCTTTTAATTCCTTTGCCACATCACATGGTAACTAATATTTAGTATTGTATCGATTTTCATTCTCCCTTTCCATATTTAATTGCCTCCCCTTACGTTTTAGTCATTCCTTAGTGTCATCCGGACCCTTCTACAACTTCTTCAACTCACCTTTTGATATTTTCAATTTTGTTATGACCCTAGTTAACTTTTCATTTGGGTCCTCTGAATCAACGGGTACTACAACTTTGCAAACATGTTTCTCTATCCCTTGCAATAGTTCTACATTTTTCTCTTTAAGGGATGCTACTTCTTGATTCATGTCTAATAGTTTCTTAGTTTGAATCTCCTTCCCTTTCTCCACCTGAGTTAATTTAGGTGTCTCCACATGTTCTGTTGAAAGCATTTTCAGTTTCTTCTTTACATTTTTCATTTCATATTCTACACCTTGAATTAGAGCTTGGATATTTGTCTTCTCGTCTGGATTTACCCATAACTTAATAATTGATTTCTTAAACAAGAATGAAGGCCTTTGGAATTCACCCTTTCTTTCTTTATTTTATATACTACCTTCCCCAGAAGTTCCTCTACCTTACTTTCTGCCAAATAGGTCTTACTAAGATCATTGTAAATTAGCTCTCTTGTTTTTCTGTGTAGATTTATTTTATATAGGAGATGAATATCCTTGGTATCGACAAATAGATTCACAATCTTGAAATTTATAATGGAAGAAATGGGCTGGGAGACTTGATGAGAAAAAGATAATTTCAATTTTTTCCTCTCAAGATCCATGGGTTAAAGGACCTTGGTCTAATAGGTGGAGACTGATTGAGCTTATAATTAAATCATGACATTACTTTTCATCTTGACATTTTTCTCTTCAATTTGTTGAAATTTCTCTTTCAAATACTTCAAGGAAGACAACTCCTCTTCAGTGGGAATTGGAGATGAGGGTGGACACCTTATACCTGCCAATTGTAGCTGGGACCCAATATCACTTGAAGGCTTCTCTATTGGTTCCAAAACTTTTGTCTCTCCTCCCTAATTTTTTTCTTTTTTTTTGGATTGATAACTTTACACATCAATTTCCATGACTTATGTAACATTTATTTTCAATCCCTTCTCTCTAGGAGGGGTTTCCACATCTACACCTTGTTGTGACTCCTCCATACCAAGATTTGCAAATTTTTCTAATTTTGGTCTTGTTTCATTGATGCATGGAGCACACAATATTTCTATTCTTATTTTAGATATTATTTGGTGTGGAGCATAGGTCCATCTCTCTCCTTGTTGAAAATTCAACTCTTGCATCATGCTTTCAATCTCCTCTATAGGTTGCCTATTATTTATAATGAATGGGTCTACTATTCTAGGAAG
Organism: Pinus tabuliformis; assembly: GCA_031772625.1. Lineage (NCBI taxonomy): Eukaryota > Viridiplantae > Streptophyta > Pinopsida > Pinales > Pinaceae > Pinus > Pinus tabuliformis. The sequence continues at coordinate 1,850,761,762 of CM062817.1, read as the reverse complement.
CTTGAACAAATACCCCTTTTGGACTGGGATAAAGTGGACTTGATCCACATTCAAACTTTGTCTAATGAATTGTAGAGAAAATATCTTCATTGGTACAAATATATGGATTTTATATGGTGGAATTTTTCCATTGTACAACCTTATATCTACATATTCTTCAAATTTATAGCAATCCCCAACTTTAAGGTCTTTGTTAAACTACAACAAATATTGGGCCTCTGTAAGAATTATATGAGAAGACATGTTCTTTATGATTATATATACTGATAACATGAAGGTAGAAGTATAGTAGGAAAAACCATCATTATTTTCTTTGCATCTGACAATGTTAGTCCAATACATAATGGTTTGTTTCTGCTTATTTAAATCAACAATGTTTAGCCCTAAATCCATGAATTGATCCACATGTGTATATATAAAGAAATATACAATTAAATATGGAAGCCTAAAGCAACCAGAAATTCTAAAATTTAGAAGTTGAATGTTAATGGAATGCTCTGAATATGTAGGAGTATATAACACAACATTAGGTTGCATCATCAGATAGAAAAATACTAGACCTTAAGAATTTATGGCTATAGTATCATCTTTTCCCAATAAATCCATAATTACAGATAGGAATGGCTTGACATTCTTAGACAAAGAAGTTATAGGAAACTCAATAGCGTCTGAGAAAATCATAGAATTATAAGGTAAAATGAGGCTAAACAATTTATTTCTATCATCTATGAAAAATATATGATATGCGGATACAAAGGATTCATCAGTGAACTTCATAAAATTTTCTAATTGTGGGAAATCTAAAGCTTGACGAACTAACAAATACGGGGGCTATAAAATATTTTCACCCATTGAGTTCATGACCAAAAACCTCTGAGGAAACAAAGATGAAATAATACAACTAATCAATTCCAGGAAAGGATATGTATGGGGGATAATAGTAGTGCCAAGACAAAAAAATTTGTACTCATAGGGAGAATTCTAATTCAATTTGATTGATAAACAAATTATGATGAATTTCCATAAGATTTAGATGACCAACATAATAGAAGATATTGCTTCCCATATCCATTAGAGATATATGAGTGGTTGACCCTGATAAAGAAACTTTCTTGGTCATTTTATATATTGTTATTTAATGAAAAATGGAGGAAATTGGGTAGTATTATTACCTAGATTCGTTGGAAAGAAGTTGATGCAATTATGAACTACAAACAAGAGTGAAAAGAATGGAGAAATATATATGTATAAATATATATAAAAATAGGGTTTTTATGATGATAAAGTAGGAAAAATGAGAGTAATGACAATATGGATGAAAAGTACAGCAAAAATGAGGTGGTAGATGATGTGGGAATAAGGAGGTGACATGGATGGAATGAGGGTGATGTGGATGAATGATGAGGATGGATAAGCTGACTTGCTTTCTTCGGCCCGCTTTCTATCATCGGTAGGGTCCATGGAATCTGCTTACTGCCCTTGGGGGCACTTTAGCTAGTAGGTGGTTTTACCTTGGAGTTCTGGCTAGGTAGATCAGAGTTGTCGACCTCCCCAACAATTATTTCATGAAACCTCCCCTCAGGGGCGCTATTAGATGCAACCTTCATCTGCTTTGTGCCATCAGGCTTTGCTATGAACTCAACTTGATTTTAAATTGTTGTGATGTGCTCGAAAACTTTCCCACCGTTTAATATTTTCCACCACTTTATGTGAATATGGGATGGCCCACCCTTATATATATATATATAGATATATATAGATATATATATTTGAGCCTGTGAAATTATGCTTACAACATAAATATAATATAAAGGATTTACAAAATATTTATTCAAAGAATCCCACATCTTGTACTTTGTTTTTCTCAATTTTTTTTTTAAATATGTATATATATATAGAGAGAGAGAGATTTTTATTTCATTTTTCATTTTTGAAAGAATGCAAAGATGACATAGCTACAACATAATGCTTGAAGTTGTTAGTTGCCAATATGACAATGAGAAACTATTCCTCTATTACCATGTAATTTAGTTATGCTAACCATTGGTTTTTGCTGACATAATAGAAAACATATTTGTTATGCAGAATCTATGACTACAGACAAGAGTATCTTCCTTAGGCTTGGTGGACGGACATAGAACAAAAAAAGAAAAAGAGAATAATGTTTTCCTTAAAGTAAATATATAATGGGATGAATCATACCTGGAATCTGTCATATGCTTCACTCCTTCCTTGGCTTCTTTTCTCCAATCATAGCTCTGATCACTATAATTAGAACCTACACAGTCACAGAACATAAGAAATGTTCTAAGGAATATATGTAGCATCATCTAATAACTTTATTCAATAGATTGACATGTTATTGAAATATATGAAACCATAACATCATATATAGGAAGAAAATAACTCTTTGCATTAATAGAAATGGAGTGAGTGACAAAGAAAAATAGGTGTTTATCTTGTAGAAGAGATCCTCCAAGTTGACCTATCATTTCCTTATCATAAAGTGCACCTCTAATCACCTTCATGCATCAAATGATATCTCTCACATAAGAAACATAAGGGTAGAATCACTCTCCAAAATCCAACCCCTTGTCTATGGATTCTTGGGAATAATACTGAGAGGGGGACAGCGTGGGGTGAATTAGTATTTAACAAATCAATAACTTGTTCATTTCATACTCAAATTTATATATGCTACTTCAATGAAGGGAACTCGTGTGTGCATGGAACTGTCTTTAAGGCAACTAGCGTATATCCAATGAACTTATGATTCAGTTAATTCATCATATGTTGATCTTTAATCAGTACTTTATTAACAATTTAAATAGTAACCATGTATAGTAATAACAGAATAAACCATCACACATAAGAAACACACATGAACACAAAGATTTAAGATGGAAACCCAATGCAGGAGAAAAAACACCTGTTGTATCTTTGTCTTCTTTTAATATAAGAAAAGCCTATTTACACTCTTGTACTGGAACAGAATCATACTAGTAAGTAGGCACCCACTTGCAAAAGGCTACAACATTCTCTCATTCTCTAGCTTTGACTGGAAGGGAGCTACAAACCCCTAGCTCTTGTAAAAGTCGATATGTTTACTAGTATGTAGGCATCGGGCTATAGAAGGCTCTTGGGCCACTAATTTGTCCTTATTATTATCACTTTTTGACACCTATTTCATCCATTTCTACCATTCTTTATCACATCATTTATCATAATTTATCATATAATTCCATTTTATAATTATTTATGCGCTTATGGATAAATACTATTTTTCTCCCTTATTTTTAATAAATTGATGATTATTATGCATGACTTTACCAATAAAGGTTTACTAATGGACTTTTTGTAACATCACTCATGAGGAGAATTAGAAGAGAATTAGAGGTTAATTGAGAAGGATAATTGGGGAATAATGAGAGATAATTAGCAGATAGGAGATGGACAATTCTTAGATAGGATCTAGGAGAATGGATAAGAGATAAGATATGAGAGGATGAACAATTATTGAACTTGAGGCAAAGCCAAGAGCTTCATTATGCTGTAATTATTTCTCTCATATGTTTTAATGAAGGAAGTTATCCATTGAGTTCTACATCTGTTATTTGTAATTTGGCCTGAGTTATTTCTCAAGGAAAAACTGAGTCTTGGGCAGTTGCGCCCACTACGTTGGATGAGGTGCTACCTTGAACATGTAGATTAGTTTACTTATGTGATTGTTTATTTGAATTCCAATTGTCATTCCTTAAAGTAGATTTCTTTTCTTTTAACTAATTTGTTGTTTGCTCCATTTTCCAGAATTGTTATTTCATCCAATTTCTAGATTTCATTTAATTTACTGCTCTTGATTAGCATTTGAATTCTCTTGAGTGTAATAGATTAAATTTCCAATTCAGAAATGTGTGATTTAATCTAGCAATGATTCAAGTTGTGTGATTATCATAATTGTTTTTCCTATCATTTACATTCTTCTTTTTAATTTTAGCTTTATTATTCAAGTCTTACATTTTATTTCTTATTGAATGAGCTTGATAGTATATAATAAAATCATATAGAACCAATCTTAGTTTTTGGTATTGTTATGCATATATTTTGTTGATTTCCTTGAAATAAAAAGACTCTCCTCAGGTTGATAAATTAATGTCTAGGAGATTAGTTGTTCTATTCATTTATTAATCAATTAATTTTACCCAACAAAGGCTCCAACTTTCACTTGTTCTCAAGCTGCTACTGGAAGGGAGATCCAACCCCTTGGATCTTGTACTAGCTAATATTTTTACCAATATGTAGGGGCAAACCTATAGAAGGCTGCGGCCTTACCTCTTCCCCCAGGGACCACGTTTCATAAATTTTCACACTAGATACTCCTGGTACACAACAACACAATATGAATGCCATGTTTCATCCAATTTTCATACTGGACCCATTGGCAATACTAAAGCTCAAAATCAATCACCACTAAAATACAACCAATCACTGAAAACCCATCATCAATGAAGAAAATCACAATCAATCAATCTAAACATTCAGAACACTGTCACGAGAACACAGTCACCAGAACACAGAGTAGAACCCAGAACTCTGCATCAACAACCATAACCAACTATAACTTCAAACATCATATTTCATAATCTATACACTTCTCACATTTAAGTTATGCTTGCAAATCAAGCTTTGCAATGTTTTGACTTTGACATTTTATGAGAAGAACAAACACTCAATTAGGGTTGTTATCTGTTCAATATTTGTAATATGTGATTTTCGCATTGATTTTTAAGTTAATCATTATTTTTTGAAAAAAAAAGTGATTATTATTATTTTTTTGACATGAAATTCATAAAAAAAGCTATTATTTAACCATTTTTAGTTAAAATTATCGTATTAAAATTGTGATTTTGACATGTCAATTCTAGCAAAAAAATATCAAAAAGTGTAGTTTTTTAGTTATATTTATGTTAAAAATGGTCATTTTTATGTCCATTGTTAAAAAATATTGTTTTTTAGAAACAATTATTTCATGTGGATTGAAAAATTAATTAAGGATGTATAAATATGTAGAATATCGAAAATTCTAAATATCGATCTTCTAATTTAAAAATGCAAAACAATAAAAACCTCACTAAAAAAAAGTTAAAATTAAAATAAAAAACAAGAAAATGTGAAGAAAACGACCACTTCAAAAATGATCAAATTTACAAAATAATTATTTACATTTTATACATTAGAAAATTTAAAGCCAAAAAACAGGTCTTTTAAAAAGGGGGTGATGCAGAATACTCACTTTTCAAAATCAACATGAAAATCACTACCATTCTAAAACGTAATGTACATAAAACTATCCTTCCCATGACATTCCTTCCAAAAACTATGCTCTAAAAAAAACATGTTCGTTCTGCATCACCCCTTTCCAAAATCAGGTCACTTTTTTGCTATCTCTACGAAACGGGTAACAGTATCAGTTCCCGTTTCAAAGTTTGCATTGTTGAAAGTGTGTGCATATGTATATACTCCTTTTGTTCTATTAACCCGCACGTGTACGCTGCTTGGAAAAAGTGAACCAGCGTATACTTCTTAAACCATTCTCTTTCTTCAATCTCTGGAGTCTGATCTGTAATCCTTTGTTGTTAACTTGTTGCATTGTGAACTACTAACATTCATCATATATGTGAGTTTCCATCAAGGACAACACATGTATCATAATGCAAAAGATCTCCCCCTTTGAACATGATGCCAAACATATTGGTTTTTATTACGTCAAGTTGTAGAACCTAAAAGATATATCAACCAACACCAAGATACTCTCCCCCTTTGACATTAAGAGAAAAGGGAGGACCAAGATATTCTCCCCCTTTGAGATACACTATGTTGTCCATGCTCCCCATGAGTACATGCAGAGTCTGTAGAGGTATGTTTCAAAAGAATAATATGACTCTATAACTTAGCTACATGAGTATGACCTCCCTAAGACCGATGGCCCATACATACATCAATCACCCAACAAATTTGGGATACACCAAATTTGACTCATCCACTCAACCAAGTGGGGATATACCAAATGTTTATACATGATTGAAATATCAATTATTACATCATCCTTTCCATGCATAGTGGGGCTACAAATTAGGTCTTTGCATGACCTTTACATCAAATGATATACATGAAATTTATAACAAGGACCAACAACCTAAACAAGACCATGTTAGTCATCAGCAACTATCATACACCATATATGATTTGTACCATAAGCATCTATCAACAGCATCAAGATCAACAACCTATATATGTCCATCATCAAAAGAGTCATCTGAATCAAAGCAACTATGTGAATCAAGCAGTATAAGTATGATCATGCATAATGCCAAAAATACATTATTAGAAGTGTATGCTCCCCCTGAACCTATGCCATTTTTTCATCATCAGATATGATCATTGCATTTGTCAGTAAGAATCATCAAGGCATCATCTTCAATCAGTTATTCATCAAGTTATTAACAACGTATGAGGGCCAAAAGAACTTCTACATATCATCAGCAAACTATAATCATCATCAATCAAAGTAGAAAAGATAATTGATAATTGACTGAACCATATCAAACCCCTTTTCCTCAGTTTTTCCCATTGCTTCTTCCTCAAAACATCATATACACAACTGTGCAACTTTTAACTTGCATATATATGCAACTTGTATTCATGATAACTGCGTATGAGAATGGAATACTGAAGTTTCACACTTTCAGCTCCCCCTGAGTATGTTATGTCTGTATACTGAGCTATGCCACATCCCTCTTACTGTACTTCCTTCTTCTTCCATATCTTGGAGTGTGATGATGTTTTCTCCTTTCGATATGTTGGCCGAAAATTGCTCCTGCACTGCTATATGGTAAAACTTTTGACAATCATAACATCTTATATGTTCCATATTCCCTCTATAGCAGTCCATGGATTTGTGACCAAACATATTGCAAGAAAAAAAAATATCCCTTAAAGTACCTGGAAGCTGATGATATTTCTGTGTGATGGTTATTAGCTTGATCCATTCTACTTTTGCATCTTGATGCAACATGTCCAAAATTATGACACAAAAAACATTCAACATTATTCATCAGAGAAAAGAATAGATTATCACTTCCAATGTTAGGAGTAACTAATTTTCTTTGAAGACTTTCTTTCCTTGGGTGTTGACAGGGTTGACCTCTTATCTCCTTGTTGAGCATTTCAGATTTTGCATCAGAGTTCTTTACTTTGGTGTGTGAGCTAGATTCATCATTAACAGTTTCATGAAAACCAAGACCAAATTTGATGGTCGGAGACCTTTGACTACTAAGAATGTCATCCAAAATCTTAGTACTATCTTGAAATCGTAAAAGTTTATCTTTTTCTTCTAATTAACCTTTTAGGATATTTACCTCAACCTGATATTTCTCTTCCTTTTCAAGATATTGCTTCTTCATGATTTCTTCAGCCTTTCTTCCTTCTTCCACTTGTTGCATTAATTTGAGAATCTCATTTTCTTGTTCTTCATCTACTTGAGGTAGTTCTTCATTCTTCTTATTTGAATTTTCAAGATCTTCTTTTAGAGAGATGATCTTAGCTTCAATACTTTCATAGTAACTGGATCTATCTTTAAGTGTCTTGATTGTTGAACTATTTTCATTTACTTTATTTTTTAATGATGTCACTTCATCCTGCAGTTTTTGACATTGATCTTCCTTTTTATTGTACAACTTCCTTACTTTGTTTCCTTCCTCCAACTGAGATTTTAATTTGGTAACTTATTCTTTGAAGGCACACTCCCTTTTGTTAAATAGATCTTGTTGATCTCTAATTTTATATGTGAGTCTTTTAACTTTTGCCTCTATATTTCTTTCACTATCACTTTCAATATCTTCAATATTGCAGGAACAGAGAAAAGTATCCCCAGAAGACCAAAAATTTCTACCTGATACTTCTTTTGCTTGTTCATCTTCAATCTGAAATGATTTTGAATTTGAATACTTGCTTCCACCTGATGGCCAATTTTCTCTCCTTTTGTCACTGTTCCTTTGAGTTTTCTTCTTCTTCTAAGGCACTTTCTTCTTTAGCTTCTTTCCCATTATTTCTATGGATCTACTTCAATTGATCAAGCTTCTTCCAAAGGACTCGCTCTCATACCAATTTTTGAGAATAATACTAGGGGTGGGGGGGGGGGGGGGGGGGTTTGAATGAGTATTTATCAAATCAATAAATTTTTCATTTCATACTCAGATTTATATACGCTACTTCAATGAAGGGAGCTCGCATGTGCATGCAACCGTCTTTAAGGAAACCAACGTATATCCAGGGAACTTATGTTTCAGCTAATTCATCATATGTTGATATTTAATCAATACTTTATTAACCATTTAAATAGTAACCATGTGTAGTAATAACAGAATAAACCATCACACATAAGAAAGACACATGAACACCAAGATTTAAGGTGGAAACCCAATGCAGGAGAAAAACCACCTGTTGTTGTCATCTTTGTCTTCTTTTAATATAAGGAAAACCTATTTATAATCTTGTATTGGTGCATAATCATACCATTACATAGGCACCCACCTACAGAAGGCTACAACCTTCTCTTATTCTCCTACTTCTATTGGAAGGTAGCTACAACCCCCTAGCTCTTGTACAAGCCGATATGCTTACTAGTACATAGGTGCCAACGTACATAAGGCTCCAACATTCATTCATTCTCTAGTTGCTACTGGAAGAGAGCTCCAACCCCCTGGCTCTTGTACTGGCCGATATGTTTACCCGTATGTAGGAATCAACCTATAGAAGGCTACGACCTTCTCTCTTCCTCCAAGGATCATGTTTCATAAATTTTCAAGCTGGATACTCCTAGTACACAATAACACAATATGAAGGCCATGTTTCGTCCAATTTTCATACTAGAACCATCACCAATATTCAAGTTCAAAATCAATCACCACTGAAATACAACTAATCACTAGAAAAATCACAATTGATCAATCTGAAAATTTATAACACTGTCACAAGAACAAAGTCTCCAGAACACATAGTAGAACCCATAACTCTGCATCAACAACCAGAACCAACTACAACTTCAAAAAACATATTTCATAATGTATATGCTACTTCGAAGTACTGAACTAGCTTGTATACATGCCTTCACCAAGGTGAACCAACATATAGATCTGCAAATACTAAATTAAAACTTCATAGTTTTTCCAGACTTCAGTCATATCCAGATCATAACATTTATAGCATAACACATGCGTTAGCAATCAAATATAGATTATCCATGATCAGACCACATAATGATAATACATTTTAGGTATTATGATCCTGATCCACCATTAGATCTCATCCATCATCGACCACTTAGGTTCATCCTTAGTTCAGATCAAGAAAAGCACCAGAAACACATAACATGCATATTTGCTCTTCATAGGATATTCATTACTTGCACACCTAGCCCTTTGACCTTCTCCTTCATATATACTTGATCCTTTGTCAATACCTCATACCAAAACATCATACCAATACCTCAGACCAAAACCTTGGACCAATACCTTGGAGAAAAACCTCAGACCAAAACCTGGGACCAAAACCTCGGACCAATACGTCAAACCAAAACCTCGGACCAATACCTCAGACCAAAACTTTGATTTTCCATCCCATATGCATCTTTCCTTATGTGAAAGTGTGTGCATACATATATGCTCCTTTTGTTCTGTTAATTTGCGTGTGTACGCTGCTTGGACAAAGTGAACTAGCATATACTTCTTAAACCATTCTCTTTCTTCAATCTGTGGAGTCTGATCTATAATCCCTTACTATTAACCTGTTACATTGTGAACTGTTATCATTCATCATATAAATGAGTTTCCATCAAGGATAACACCTGTATCATAATGCCACCAATGGATGGTAATAAATATGTAGTTGAAGGAGGTAGTTCATGAATTTTTATCATTTTACTAATTTGAGCTTGAGATCCACTCTTGATGGTAGAATGAGATCGAGGGATAAGGGATGAAAAATCCACGGTAAGATAGGATAGGATTTGATAATTTTATCTGAGGTAAATAGTTACAACATATCTTGGAAGCTTTTAGAAGAGGAAGCTTCAGAATTCTTTTTCGTTTCCCGAATTTCTAGAATCAGTGAACCCCCAACACTAAGTAACCTACTGGTGATAAGTGTGGGTGCATAGTAGGGAAACCTAGTAGTTAACGCTGGCCAGTAAGGGAGTAGGGTGAATTCATCCTTAAAATGACTGAAACAAGGTTCTTTCAGGCATAAACTAAAGGATTAGAAAGAGTCATGCTTAGGGATTTATGTAGGGAGGATGATAAAGTGTCCAAAGGATGTGAATGATCCTATTTGTAGGCCTATTGACTAGATGTGACAAAATTTCCTATAACAGATTGCCCCTCTAAGTGCAAGGTCATAAATGGAAGCTGATGACTAAAGCACTTTACCTTATGACAAGTTCAGATTAAGAGGAACTAGCAATATCATCATATATTACAATACATTTACATCATGACATATTTGCTGAGGGACGCATACCCATACTCTACACATAAGCTAACATTACATGTACAATGATCAAAATACACATCCACAAATGAAAAATGGTGGACCCATGGCTAGATGATAGTCTATACAATCATAGAAATCATACATTTTAATCTTGTATTACTCCTGAAATTGCATCTCAGATGGATGAAACTAGATCCTGGGTCTTCTATCTTGTTCACACGACCAACCAATGTATGAGTCTAACAATGTGAATCAATGAGATAGGGTCGAACATGGTAGACACCATATGATTACAAACTAATGATGTAAGTCATTAACAGATGTGAGAGAAACCACCAATCATGTTAATAGATCTCAAGGTATTCTAGTACAATCCAATGGTGTGAATAAATGAGTTGATGTCGAACACCACACAAAATCTTTCGGTCGAAGGTCAATGACGTAAACCCGTCGTCGAGAGCGAGGAAACTTGTCATTGATGTATGAAATCACCAAGTTAACAAGGGGTGTTTCTAAGTCAACTTCATGGATAATGAGCTAATGCTGACAAGAAGCAGCCTATCGCAGGAGGGCCTTGATGTATCCCCCATCAATGAGATGAAACGGCTATGATGATTTGAGACAGAATGTTAGGTCCCTATAATACTAGTATATTTCTTTATTATTATTGTCATTGTATCCACTTATTGTTATTTTTGTACCCATGTTGTCCCCATATTATTATTATTGTGCCTAATAGAAGCCCATTATTTTTATTGTTGTGCCCTTACATTATTATTGTTATGTCGGCTCTGATTATATTGTGACCCCTTAGACTCCTATATATAGAAATGAGGTCTTCTCATTTGTATCATCCAAGGATTATTCATTTGCGTAATTTAAAGGATGTTTCCCCCTCAAAGAGGCTTCTATTGAATTCATTGATCTATCTCATTCTTCTATTTTGTGAGCTCATTGCATAACAATTGGTATCAGAGCTTTGGATTATATGGTTTCGTTGCATCAAACAGGTCATCGTGGAATTTTTGTTATAACTTTGTTTACGATGCTTAAGAAGTGGAAATTAAAACCCATTTGTGCCAAAATTGTGATGAACCTTGAGATCAAATGATAGATCTTGTCTCGCTATATTTTTGGAGATATGAACTGAGGAAGTTAGGGTGTTTGCAGATTCCCGAATTCGAGCTCAAACATGTTACCTTGGGAAAATCGTTATAAAATTTTCTCTAAGCATCATATTTATATTTCCTAAATAGTTATAGAAAGAGGATGGACTATAGTTTTCTTTATATTGTTTTCAAGTCCGAATCTCAAAAAAATGACATGTGGAAATTTGTACAAGTTCTCTCTACTGAACAAGTCTATAATCAAGTCATCGTGGGCGATTTGACATAACGCTTTCTTGGAGAATCCAATCTGGATCAGAATTGTGGGGTTGGAAAGGGGATAGAGCGGGCTATCACAGGACAAAAGTTTAGATGTTGGAGATCCCAATTTGTAGACATACAATAGATTCAATATCGAGCTCCTACAAAGAGAAAAAAGGCGTGTAGTCTTTTTAGAAACTTTGTATAAGTTTGGTTTGAAAAGTTTGTTTGAAGTGATTCAAAGGGCACAGTGAAGTATATTTATAATTAACTGATGCCCTAAAGAAATAAAATCGAAATACCTAGTAAGAAACTTGAAATCTCTAGCATGACTCATGAAGAAGAGGAAGAAATGCAACATGATATATCGAAGTTACGAGACCAAGTGCAACAAATTTCACTCTCACAAAAAGTAACAGAAACTGAGATGGATTGTTTAAAGAAAGGTTTGGAAGCTAAGATAAATGACATGGAAGCTAAGATGGATGGTGTGGAAGCTAATATGGATGGCCTAGAATTAAACATTGAAGATTTGAAGAAAGACATGAAAGGTTTGAAAGGATGTTTGGCAAAGTTGCTACAAGAAATGCTTCCTAATGGAAAAATGGTAGTAGATGAAACTCATGATGAGAACAAAAGAATTGTTAGTCATGATTTCATAGACTCTAACATTGGATTGAAGACCCACCATGTTCCAAAGATCGATGTGAGGATGTTTGATGGCAAGGATCCCGTAACATGGATACTACAAATGGAGCAATATTTTAATCTCTATAATGTGCAAAACACACAAATAGTATGTTGCTTATCCGGATTGATTCCCTTGACACTTATTTGGTGGGGGCATTGGTCGAGCTTGTGAATTTATATTTGCAACCCAATTAGTTAGTACGGTATCGATGGATTTTTTGTCATAATAAAATTGTCACTTGGGTAATTTTTATAGAAGAAATGATAGCACATTATGAGGATACAAAAAGAAACACTTTTTTTAGCCAATTGATAAATCTCAGACAGAAGGGTTCAATGGTCGAGCACATTGAGGACTTCCAAAAATTGAATATAAGGGTAAAAGATATTCCAGAGGAGGATAAGATTTATGTGTTGATAGGGACATTAAAGGATAACATCCAACAAGAGGTCCGCCTTTGGGAACCTGATTCATTGGAGAAGGCATTCAGGTTCGCAATAAAAATTGAAAGTAATATTATGGAAACAAAGAAGCCTACCAATAACACTATAAAGATGGAAGTCTTGTTGCCCCTAGCCTTCCATAACTGCAAGGTTGACACCAAAACAACCAGAAGAAAAAAGAGAAAAATGAATTTGTTACAGTTGTGATAGCAAATACACTAAAGGTCATAAGGTTGCTGAGAAGAAATTATTTTACATAGATTATGAAGAGGAAGAAGAAAAGGAACAAGAAACATCAAAATAATATGATACACACCAGGAACAAACCCTAGAGAAAGAAGAAATGAATCCGACCATATCTTGTAATGCATTGGTCAGAATTACCACTCCTCAAACTAACAAGATAGAAGGACATATCAAAAAGAAAATGCAATAGTGTTGATTTATTCGAGTAGTACCCATAATTTTATTCATTGTAAGATAGTGAAGGAATTAAATTGCTTCCTATATCTAGCACTAGAGTGTCAAGTGATGGTTGCAAATTGAGGAACCATAAATTTCTCTTTAAAGTGCCATAATATCAAGATATCCATGGGAGAATATGAGTTGAATATTCCAATGCTTTCCATTCCAATGGGTGGTGCTGATGTTGTACTAGGAGTCCAATGGCTACAATCTTTGGGTACGATAGATTTTAATTTCCAAAAACTTTTCCTGAATTTTTTTCAGAAGGAAAGGAATTTGAATTAAGGGGTATCATAGGGAAATTGGGAAAGATAATCATCTCTAATGAAAAGCTTCTAAAGAAAGAACAATGTGGTGTAATTGCACAATTATGTTCACTAGAGGTTCCCACATCGAAATCATATATTTCTCCAGATCTCCAAAACGTCTTGGACAATCATTCCAAGGTATTTGTGACTCCCAATGACCTCCCACCTATTCATGATCATGATCATGCTATTCGTTTGATTCCAGGAAGTGTTCCTCCAAACATCAGGCCTTATAGATATCCCTATGCCCAAGAGTGAAATTGAATGTATGGTTGCAGAAATACTAGATGTTATCACCAAAAACTTGATCATCTAGCCTAATTTACTAGATGGATCGAAGTACACCATGTAAAGGCAATTTTACCATAGTAAAATTGCCTTCACTGTGAGAAATTACCTAATAAACCACCTTTGTTAAGTAATTTATAGCTAAACCCATGAAGAATAATTAAATAAATCACTATTTATTTGATTTTCTTCTAGAATTAATTAATTAAACCATTGTTTTATTATTATTCCTTGTCAAATTTGAACCAATCATGAGAAATAAACAGATAAATAATTATTTATCTTATTTTTATATAAGAATAATTAATTAATCACTAATTAATTAGTATTCTTTGTTAAATTTGACTAAATCCATTAGGAATAATTAAATAAATCCTTATTTGTTTATTATTCCTTAACTAATTCCTCGAAATAATAAATAAATAAATCATTTATTTATTTATTTATTTAAATAAAATTTTAAATACATTTTCCCTCCTAAGCAAATATAATAAAATAGCCGAAGTGGTTATTCCAAGAATGGGATCAATAATATATTTTATTATTGCTCATTATTTGAGGATAACTCAAAATTTTGTTATAAATAGAAGGGTTTTCCATTCATTATTCATTTTCTATGATTTTCATTGTTGCACTCACTGTTGTAACTCTGATTATTTTCGTTGTCGCACACCATATTTTTGCTGGGTTTTCACATTATATAGGAGAGAGACTCTACAAAAGTTGAAGACGTTTGAGGATAGCCAAGAACCCATCCCATAGAGGGGGATTGGTAACATTTATCTGTTCTCTTCACAGGTGTTATTATAAAATTATTCTTTACATATATGGTTTCCATTGGATGATTGGAGTTATTACTCTTTCTTTTGCTATATAACTATGATTCTAGCATAGATCCGAACTTTGGCAGGCTTTGTTTCTATCAGTTACTACAGATCTACAATGTTTAGTAGCCATTTATATTGTTGAGATTGTTTGTCATCCACAATATTAAGTGGGTTCTTTTCATACCTCATTGAGAAGATGTTGGCATTATGATACAGGTGTTGTCCTTGATGGAAACTCACTCAGAGGTATGATACAGGTGATGGCAACTTAATCAGATGATAGATCTAGTGTAGTAGGTCAAAAGAAAGGCATATGCAGTTTAGACTTGATGAAAGTGCGTATACATGCAGGTGAGAAGAGCAAAAGGCACGTATACGTACACACGCAAGTTCATAGAAGTAAAGACACGTACATGTCGGAAAACTAAGTTTTGGTCTGTGGTATTTGGTCCATGGTATTGGTCCATGGTATTTGGTTCGATGTGTTGACCCCAAGTATTGGGTCCAAGGTATTGGTTCAACATGGTTTCGGGCCATGATATTGAGAGAAGCCTAAACCTATATAAGGAGAAGATCATTAGGCCAAGGGGGAAGCAAGAAGGTGATGAATATCTGATAAAGTGTGAGATCTAGTATGCTAGTTATGGGTTTGTGATGCTTAGCTTGATCTGAATCAAGGATGCACCTATGCGGATGATGATGGATGATGGATCAGGATATTAAGGCTTGGAATGTTTTATGATTATATGGTTTGATTATGGATAGACTAGATCTGAATTATTGACGCATGTTTATTCTGTAAATGTTATGTTCTGATGTCTGAAATAGTTGCAAAGTTATAAGTTAGAATTTGCAGATCTGTACGCGGGTTGTCTTTGGTAAAAGCGTGTATACACACAAATTGGGTTCATCTGAGTAGAGTATACAGTATGAAGTATGCTATTTGAAGTTACAGTTGGATCTGGTTGTTGTTGCATAGTTATGTTGTCTATTATGTGTTCTGGTGACTCTGTTGTTGATAGGGTTTCAGTATTGGGTGATTCAGAGATTAATGATGCAGGTGTAGTTGATGATTATATTGCAATGGTGATTGTTTTATGGATCCAGTATGAAAATGTATGAAACGTGGTCCCTGAAAGATCATAGAGTTCAGTAGGTCGGTGCCTACGTACTGGTAAACATATTGGCCAGTACAAGAGCGAGGGGGTTGTAGCTCCCTTCCAGGAGCAGCTGGAAAACGAGTGAAGGTTGGAGCCTTTAGTAGGCCGGTGCCTACGTACTAGCAAATGGATCGGCTAGTACAAGAGCTAAGAAGGTTGTAGCCGTCTGCAGGTAGAAGCCTGTGTACTGGTATAAGACTGCACCAAACTATTGTAAAAAGAAGTTTCTTATTAAAAGATAGAGACGAATAACAGCAAGTGGTTTTCACCCACATTGGGTTTCCACCTTATATCATGGTGTTCATGTGTGCTCCTTATGTGTGATGTTTTTTTCTGTTTTACTGCACCTGCTTACTGTTCATGTGGTTAATGAAGTTCTGATGCACTAACTAAAGATCAACATTTAATGGATTAACTCAATCATAAGTATTCTGGATATACGCTAGTTGCATTAGATACAGTAGCATATACACGTGGGTTCAGTTAAATGAAGTAGCGTATATGAATCTAAGTATGGAGATGAAAAAGTTTTATTGATTTTATAGTACTGATTCACCCCCCACCCCCTCTTAGTATTATTTCCAACAATTGGTATTAGAGCAGGTCCTTTGGTAGAAACTTGATCGCTTGAAGGAGATCCGTAGAACAATGGGAAAGAAAGCGTGTCAAAAGAAGAAGACAACTCAAAGGAACAATGGCAGCCTGCCGGTAAATGGAAGCAAGGATCCAAATTCTGAATCACCCCAGAGTGAAGCTGAACAAGAAAATGAAGTATCAGATAAAATCATAGATCAACAAGATCTACTTAGCAAAAGGGAAAGTGCCCTCAAAGAAGAAGTTATCAGCTTAAAAGCTCAGCTGGAATATGCCTTCAGAGTTCGTCAAATGCTACAGGTGATGAATGAAGAAAAAGAAAAGGAGACTCTCAAACTAAGGCAACAAGTGGAAGAAGGAAGAAAGTCTGAAGAAATTTTGAAGAAGAAATGTCTTAAAAAGGAAGAACAAGATCAAGTTGAGGTAAATATCTTGAAAGGTAAAATAGAAGAAAAGGATAAACTATTACGATTTCAAGATAGTACTAAGATTTTGGATGATATTCTTAGTAGTCAAAGGTCGCCTGCTATCAAAACTGGTCTTGGTTTTTATGAATATGCTAAAGGTGAATTTAGCTCACAAGGCGAGGCAAGGAACTCTAATGAGAAATAAAAAATGATCAGCAAGGAGATGAGAAGATAACCCCATCAACAGCCAAGGAAAGATATTCCTCAAATAAAATCTTTTGCTCCTAACTTTGGAAGTGATAGATGATTATTTCCTCCAATGAAAAGTGTTGAATGTTATGTATGTCCTAATCTTGGACATGTTGCAGCCAGATGTAGAAGTAGAATGGTTCAAGACCATCAAACAGAAAGATCATCACGTTCCAGGTACTTTAAGGGATATTGTTTTTCTTGCAATATGTTTGGTCACAAAGCCATTGACTATTTTAGGAGGAATATGAAACATGTAAGATGTTATGCATGCAACAATCCTGGACATATAGCAAAAGAATGTGGGAGAATATTGTGGACAACAAACCAAAAGAAGAAAACATCATCACAGTTGAAGATATGGAAGAAAAAGGAAGTACAACCAGAAAGATGTGGCATAGCAGAGTACACAGACATGACAGATTCAGAGGAAGCTGGAAGTGTGGAACATCAGTGTTCTAAATCTCATACGCAGGTTTCATGAAGACAAGTCACGTATATACGCGAGTTATATGTTGCACAGTCGCATATATGATTTTCTAAAGAAAAGAAACAGTACAAAAGTCTGATATGGTTCAGTCATTGTTTTGATGATGGAATGGCACAGGTTCAGGGGGAGCATATACTTCAAATAATGCATTATTGACATTATGGTTAGAAGTCTTTGGTGATGATGCTTATTGACATATCTTGCTTGACCAAAAGAATGGATTGTAGGTTACAGACCTTGCTTGTGCTCAGGGGGAGCATGGATGGATTAGTACATCTTGGCATATACAAAGGGGGAGCTCAATCAGAAACTTCAAGATGTACTCAGGGGGAGTATGGATAGCAGAATGTATATCAAAGAAGAGAATATCTTGGTCTGCCCTTTGCCCTTGATGTCAAACGGGGAGAGTGACTTGGTGTAGTGGTTTCCATCAAGTCCAAAGGGGGAGGTTGTTGGCATTATGATACAGGTGTTGTCCTTGATGGCAACTCACTCAGAAGTATGATACAGGTTATGGCAACTTAATCAGATGATAGATCTAGTGCAGTAGGTCAAAAGAAAGGTATATGTAGGTTAGACTTGATGAAAGTGCGTATACACGTGGGTAAGCAGACCAAAAGGCGTGTATACGTACACACGCAAGTTCACCGAAGTAAAGGCGCGTACATGTTGGAAAACTATGTTTTGGTCCGTGGTATTTGGTCCATGGTATTGGTCCGTGGTATTTGGTCTGAAGTGTTGACCCCAGGTATTGGGTCCAAGTTATTGGTTCAACATGATTTTGGGCCATGGTATTGAGAGAATCCTAAACCTATATAAGAAGAAAATCATTAGGCCAAGGGGGAAGCGAGAAGGTGATGAATATCTGATAAAGTGTGAGATCTAGTATGTTGGTTATGGGTTTATGATGCTTAGCTTGATCTGAATCAAGGATGCACCTATGCGGATGATGATGGATGATGGATGATGGATCAGGATATTAAGGCTTGGAATGTTTATGATTATATGGTTTGATTATGGATAGACTAGATCTGAATTATTGACGCATGTTTATTCTGTAAATGTTATGTTCTGATGTCTGAAATAGCTGCAAAGTTATAAGTTAGAATTTGCAAATCTATACGTGGGTTGTCTTTGGTAAAAGCACCTATACACGTAGGTTGGGTTCATCCGAGTAGTGTATACAGTATGAAGTATGATATTTGAAGTTGTAGTTGGATTTGGTTGTTGGTGCATAGTTATGTTGTATGTTCTGTGTTCTGGTGACTGTGTTGTTGACAGGGTTTCAGTATTGGGTGATTCAGAGATTGATGATGCAGGTGTAGTTGATGAATGTATTGCAATGGTGATTATTTTATGCATCCAGTATGAAAATGTATGAAACGTGGTCCCTGGAAGATTGTAGAGTTTAGTAGGCCGGCGCCTACATACTGGTAAACATATTGGTCAGTACAAGATCCAGGGGTTTGTAGCTCCCTTCCAGGAGCAGCTGGAAAACGAGTGAAGGTTGGAGCCTTCAGTAGGTCGGCGCCTACATACTAGTAAATGGATTGGCTAGTACAAGAGCTAGAAGGTTGTAGCCTTCTGTAGGTAGAAGCCTGCGTACTGGTATAAGACTACACCAGTACTATTGTAAAAATAATTTTCTTATTAAAAGATAGAGACGAATTGCAGCACGTGGTTTTCACCCACATTGGGTTTCCACCTTATATCACGGTGTTCATGTGTGCTCCTTATGTGTGATGTTTTGTTCTGTTTTACTGCACCTGCTTATTGTTCATGTGGTTAATGAAGTTCTGATGCACTAACTAAAGGTCAACATTTAATGGATTAACTGAATCATAAATATTCTAGATATACGCTAGTTGCATTAAACATAGTAGCATATACACACGGGTTCACTTAAATGAAGTAGCATATATGCATCTAAGTATGGAGATGAAAATTTTTTATTGATTTTATAATATTGATTCACCCCATCCCCTCTCAGTATTATTTCCAACAGAGGAAAACACAACAACAAAATTGGTGAATCCGCTAGGTTTTATACTTTAGATCTAGAAACCTGGGTGATCTTTAGTTTTAAGATTAGGGTTTCTTCTTTTTTCAATTCTCTTAATGTTTCCTAGTCTTTTAACCCTAGGTCTAATAAATTTCTAACTTCCGTAAGCTTTCTGGTCATTTCCACAGGTCACAAGAACAAGGCGTGACAAAGGTGACGCTTTTTTCTGAAATTTGCAAACCGGGATCCTCAGGACAAAAATCATAGTTTTCAGCTGAAAAAGTGTGATATGGGCTTCAGAACACACCTTTCAGCTCAAAAAGTGTGATTTTAGCAGAAAACAGGTCAGCGCCTGTGATTTCTGGGTTTTAGGGTTTTTCTCAAATTTATTTCTAGGTTTTGCTGAGAGATATCTGTTGGGTGTCTAACCTTTGTCTCATCCTACTTAGGCCTTGATCCACTTTTTTTACTCATCAAAGTCGAATCTAGCCTGCCCTAGGGCTTCTAGTACACTTCCACCTTTCTAGGAGGAGTTTAGCAGAGTGAGTGGTCTGAGTTTCTGTAGCGCTTTCAACCACATTTTCTAGATTTGTACCTTTCTGTTTCAGATATGTTAAGATAGGTTTTTACCATCCATAGCATCACATTTCAACTTTTTTGGTCATTTTCCTTATGGTCCCATCAGTTTCCCTAGGTATTTCACCCATCTCCCTATCTTTTTGCAGCGATCTTCCCTCTGTTTTTTTGTTGTTGCTACACCACTTTCCAACAACTTAGTGTCACTTGATCCCAACCACACCGACATTTAGATCTCTTGACCGTTTCAGTGTATTTCCCATCAGTTTAGCCACCAAGCTGTACATTGTTTGCAAACCCAATTTAGGTGGGATTTAGTTAATTGTTTTGTTGTTCATTTTTTGTTATTTATTTCAGTGTGTTTTCAACAATATTTTTTCCTTTTTACAAACACGATCTAGGCTTAAATAATTAATACATGTGCACATGCAATAACACCTTAAGAGAAGGGCATTTGGTTTACATCGCCAAGCCAAGACTTAATATAATAGATTTATCTCCCTGCATCAAGACAAAGATATATTGTTAATCTCCCTTCACCATTTCTGTGTTCCATGTGTCCTATCATCATTGCGCCACCAAGGTGTGTGTCGCAGAGAGTATTAGGCCTTCACCCCCAGTTTCCACTTGGGTGTATTACTCCTCCCTATCAAGTTCGAGTTCATAGCGCTCCGAGTCCCCATATCAACTCTTCTCTTGGTTCTTCATATTCCTCATCTGATTCCGAGCTTCCTTCACCACATATCATCGCCATGTCTAGACCCACAGCTGGTGCACGAACCCAAACTATTATTGGCTTCAGTTCTATACCGGTAGTCACATCAAGCAAAACAATCTCAGGAACCGCTCCGGCAACTCCCATGCTCCCCTTTATGGTTGGTTTAAGTCTATTGGATCTTAACCAGTTGATAAACGACCCCCTACCCCATGATGTTGGTTGGCCCTCTATGCCAGCTAAGCCTCCCTCAGACACCCCCAAGTTTGAGGGTATTTCTGGAGAGGATCCTACCAACCATGTTCGATCCTTCCACATGTGGTGTTCATCTGACTCCATAACCGATGACTCCATTAATCTTCGACTCTTCCAACTCACGCTCACTGGAGACACTGCAAAATGGTATGTAGACCAGCCCTCCACCTCTCATTCCATTTTCTCAAGGCTTGCTAAAGCATTCTTGTCATATTTCCAGTTACCTCTCTAGTACAACACTGGTACAAATCTATTTACCACATTCCGTCAGTCCTTCACCACTCGCCTTTCTAACCATGTTCAAGAGTGGAGTTGAAGGAGGAGCACATGTCGTGCCTCGCCTTTCGAAGACCGTGTCTATCTAGATTGGTTTCTTAAGAGCATTTTATACCCCATTGGGAAAGATGTCCCATCCCATTTTCCTTAGACTACGGAAGAATCTCTCCAGACTACTCTGAGATATGATCTAATTTATGCACAATCTGACTATGTCTATACCATAATTCTAGAACTCCCTCGTCCTGGAAGTGCCAATGCACTGGGGCATCTCATGCTGCCGATGGTATCCTTGGATCCCTTTCACATTCTTCACCATATACTCAATAAGAGTTACGGCTACCCACAGGAGGTAACTATTTCCTCTAACGCTTATGCCCCTCCTTCTTGCAACATGTTTCCTAGACCCCAATTCATCTACCAAACTACTTCTCCTCCTTATGCACAACCAAGCGCTCCAACCCCTCAAGCATTAGTTCCAGAACCTCTCATGCATCCTCAATCCCAGCATCCACTTCCCCTTGAGGGACAAGTTTTTTTCGCAACAGAGTGCTTCCAATCCCCAAAATTCAATGAGAAAGAATAAGGGGAAGGGTAACAACGGTAACCAGGGAAGCCAAGGTAACTATCCTAGTGAACCCCAGGGGAACAAGCCTAACACCAACAACCAACAACAGGGTGACTAGCCCAACCAAAACAAGGCTATTCGCATGAATAAGCCTTGTGCATGTTGTGGTGTACATGGGCACTATACACATGAGTGTCCACTTTTACCCCATATGCACCAAATTTGGGAAGCTCAAGAAGCTTCTAGAGGTCAACAATCACCTCAAAATCCTGTGCCACCTCAACCGGTAGTGCTCACAAATCGTTTCCCTCAACAAGGATTTGTTGCTACTCAACCTCTACCAGGTCAAGCAGCCCACCTCCCCCAACCTTTCGGTCCGGGTGACTACCAGATCCTGATGATGAAATATAATGAGGTTAACCCCTCCAATATCAATCTACAAAGTCAGTCATGTCAATATGACAAGCCCTCCAATTCGTTTGCTTCCGAGTCCAAAACCAAAGTATCTGCTAAGCCTCTTATGACACCAAATGGTCCTTTACACATCTCTCATCATAAAATTGAGACCATTCCCAAGATCCCAAAGGTACCATTACACCATAATGCAGCTTCTAACAGAGTTGCCCATACATATAGTATAGTAGACAACTTGGCACAGTCACCTGCCACCACGTCGACATTGGAAGTCCTCTAGTCATGCCCTTTTGAAAGAAATCTCTACTAATTTCCTTGGGCGGAGTGGACCCTTCTGACAATTGTTTGATTTTATTCTCAGGTTATACATCAGAGCACCCTCCATTACCTTCATGAGTTGCTTTCTAGATACTAGTTAGAACCTGTAAATGCCATCATCTCCCAATGCATTATTGATGAAGGTGCATCCACCTGTGTGATGGCCACTGCTATTTGGAAACAACTAAAGTCACCTAAGTTGTCCCCCTCCACCATCATGTTATGTAATTGGGATGGACACACCTCCCTGTCCCTTGGCATGTACCGCAACTATCTAGTGACCCTTGTAGGCAAGACTGTCCATGTCGAAATTGAAGTCATTGATGCCCCATTGGATTAAAAAATTCTCTTAGGTGATAGTTACACATATTCCATGTCAGTTGTTGCATCTGTAGTGTTCTGCAAGACTTGCTTCCCTCATGAAGGGAGGATTATTACCATTGATCAGTTGACTTACTACGAGCCGACATCCATGACCTCCCCCGAGTCCATTATCTCATCAAATGTCTGACAAACAGTCTTCAACCCCTACCACCAATATTTCACCTGGAGTCTATAAATATTCCTCATTTTTGGGTGCCTTCCCTAGTCCCCCCCCTCCCATTTCTGAACCTACTTCCCTCAATGTTTGCATGTTACAATCATCACAGGCTGACCTTAAGCAATCTGGTGCACCTGATCAACAACTAGCTCCTCAACATCCTGTTGTTGCTCTTGCAGTTGAACCCTCTGGACCCACTCCCTCAGGACCTCATCCATTTGTGGGTGTATCTCATATGTTCCCACTAGGAACTATTCCTCCAGGTATCAATCATCCAGGAGCTATTCCACCACAAAATTATCCTGTCATCCATATCCCTTCCTTATTCCCCCCTCTAGGAGTTTTTTTCCATACTTGTCATGGCTTCACTGGTCCTTCCTAACATGACTCTAGGAATCCCAGTATGGTACATTAATCCCCCTACAAACATTCCGCCTAGTCAGCCGAGACAATATTATGCTTTGACCCCGGTAAAACCAGTCTCCATGACCCCTGTCACTGCTTCAGTACCATTACAACCACAACAAGGGCCAAATCTTGTTGTGAAAGCATCTTACTAGGGGGAAAAGCCAAAAGGAAAGATTCTAAAGATAAGGCTCCCCAAGCTCCTCAATCCCCTAAAGCCCCAAAGCCATCACCCCCATGTACTTTGTGTCAAGTTGTTGGGCACACCACCAACAATTGTCCTAAACTTCATCAACTTAAACCTTTGTTTGATGAGGCATTCCTTGAGTCAAATATTTCGAAAGTCCATGTTAACTTACTAGTCCCACCTAAGAATCTCAAAACACTTTGCACGAACCATCCTTGTGCCTTGTGTGATCTTCATGGTCATTATTCCCATTGTTTCCCTCATCTTGATGAATTTCATGATTTCCTCAACGCGATTCATGAATACGAGGCCACTCGTAGTGGAACCTCTACTCCTCTACCTATGGATTATGGTACCACTAGTCAACCAAAACAGGGAAAATTTAGCCCTACTATTGTGATCCCTCCCCCCAATGTCAAGATGGAGAACACTAGAGGCCCCATTCTTTACCTATCGTCATCCTTGAGTTCCTCGCAGGCAAACCTTTCTAAGGTTTCTGCACACATTTCTATCGAACCTCCTTCGAAAGAATCCCAGGTATCAACATCAGTAGATCCTCCATCTACCATTTCATCATCTACCATTCAATACGATGTGTTTGTGAACCTTATTTCTTAGGTTGATTCACCAGGTAATCCTGCTGCATCATCTAGTCAGTCTTCCTCTCGTCCACCCATTTCCCAACCTGATGAGGACACCATGGAAGCTAGGTCTACCCCTGATTACCCCTACCTTAAGTAAGGGAGCATTTCTTTGGAGGATTTTTAAGACCATTTCCTTCCTAATTCTCTCAATTTTCTCTACCTCGAGACATTTCGCTCATAGAACATCCCTTTGATTTGTGTATCTTTATTTCTGCTTTGAAGTTAGGTAGATTTCATCATCTCATTCATTTTATTTTGTACCTTTCAGATGCATCCATCATCCACACTGTATATCAATCATGCCAACATTGCAAGTCACTTCTCCCAGAATCTAGCCTCATCGGCCTGGGCCATTTTCCTCCCTTGCATATGTTAGTCCTTTCAAACAACATCTGCCTCTAATTTGCCACAAACAATCAAGCTGAATATGATGCAGTGATAGGTTTGTTAGTTGATGTCATTTCTCATCGCATCCTTCATATTCATCTTCATTTAGATTCCTTGCTACTTGTCATGCAATTGAATGGTGTGTATCATGTGCATAACCAAGTCCTCTTTAGAAAATATCTACGAGTGAAGCTATTTGTACGTGAGTTTGAAACCATTACTTTCAGTCATGTGCCTAGATCCCAAAATCACTATGTAGCTACCATTGCAAATAACATTCTAGATTGGAATTTATCACATGTATACCACAGAATAAAACCGTAAACAAAACAAATAAAGAACCATCATCATCATATAAAATGCATAATCATACTATGTATCATAAAAATATTTGGAGACATAGCTCTAAATACATATGACATGCCCATATTATGTTACAAAAATCACAATAAAAGTGACCCACATGTCCCTACATCTAGTCACTGTTCGACGGATCTCACACCAAAGGCTCTGCTCCACCTGCACGTAGATCATGTACTTCCTGACCTACCATCACCACATGTCACACAATAACTCACCACTCCGAGGGAAGACTGTTGCACTCATCGATTTATCAGTCCTCCAAGTCATGCCATTCGTGCTCTGAAACCTCGGTAAAAATTACGTCAAACCTACAATGCAAATCCACAAGCAAGGTAGTATCCTTTGGAGCCTGTTGTGACGATGATGTCCCCTGATCTGCAGCCCCAAGCGCTATGGCTCGGCATGCATATCCTATCAACTTCACTGGTACTATGTCTACATATAACATATTTCACACTCAGTACCATATACATTTGATAGAAATATAAAATGCACCATAAATAATATCAACTTAACACTTACCATCTGGTTCCCATATAAGACCTGGCTTGAGGGGGCCTGACCCAGGTTCAACGTTAATTAGCCAAACAAATCCCTACATTACTGGCCCTTTCGGCATCAGCCCATGGAATGTGGACTGAAGTCTCACCCGAACCAGTATGGGGGGATGCTGGAACCAAGTTTCCACACCCTGAGACGGTTGTGATGTCATTTGATTTCTTTTATCTCAGCCTTAGCACAGGCGGTCTCGCTCTAAGGCTTGTAAGACAAACCCTCTATTTCGGCCTTCAATACCTTCGCAAAAGTATACGATCAACCTTCGTGTAGTCCTAACCCATGGATCAGGTATTTTCACACTACTAGGGCAGTGTGACGTGTAGATTCCTCAATTATCCTAAGTGATTTTCTTATTTGATCAAATACTTAAAGTTATCACCACATGATCAGATATTTGTAATTACATCTAATTATTCAATGTAATTGCATTCATTCATGCATCATATAAGCATAATAAAGGAAATTCATACATAATAGATCCAAACCCATCAACAGAACAAAGACACAGAAATTCCAGAATAACTCCTTTTATTAATATCTCCCAAGTGTTTACAGACTATTTCCACCTTGCACACATGGTTGCAAGGGTCTGTGCACTCAATTGCAGGGCCTCTATCTACACTACGACTGAAGACTTAGACTTCTTCTTCAAAGCTCTTATTCTATTACATGATCTACCATTTTTCGATCCTAAACTACTTAGAGCTTAGCTCTTTTTATACAATCCTATGGTCCACTGACCATGGGTAGGTCTCTTACAGCCAACTTTACTTTACAAAACTAAGGGAAAACTACCCTTTTTGACACATAACACCTTCGCGCTCTGCGACCACAAAACATAGAGTCTTTACAATTATATTACAAAAATTGACTTAAACATGGGATTTTAGCCCCAAAACTACCCTTGGGGGATCCCTCTCCCAACAGGCCCCCAACACAAACATCATGACTCGCCCTCGAGTCACTTGGTAGGTGCAGAGATCTTTGTGCTAAGACCGTCCAGCTTGACCCTGATGACCGCAACTTGGGCTGTGCACTGAGCTGTTGCCTGCTTGGCATCTTCAATACTTCAGCCAATACTTTTGCCACTTCTAAGAAATTACTGTGGCCCCCATATCAATTTCCTACACATTCTCCTCAGCTTCCATTCCTTTGGTGTCCATAACTTTTGTGCAAGTCGACATGATGCTATTCACTAGTGCTTGTGTCTCCTTTGACAATTGTTCAAACGGCAAACTCGCTACCATATCTTGGAAGAATTCATAGTTCATGTGCACCTAAAAGTGCAACAACTCAATTCTCAAAATGCCAAGTGTTTTTCACTAGGTAGCCACTTGTAATTTATAGGGAATTTTGAATTCAAATTCAACCGTTCCCCCCAAAATCGGTTCATTAATGCCGAATTGGCAGTAGATTTTCAAGGATCTAAGCCAAAAATTATGTCTTAGATGTTGGTCACCCACTCCATTTTGCCTCACTTCTATTGTCTTTTCATGAATAGTGACTTTAACAATCACTTTCCAACTGACCTGCACGATTTCTCCCTAGGTAGTGCAACTCCCTCTACATTGCCGCAGACCGAGTGACATGTCTGTGCTTTGCAACATCTTCCAATCGTGTAGCTCCCCAACCCGAGAAGTGTATTTTATAGTCTTGCAGCTTCTTTCAGCTACCTAGAGTGCTAATACTGTGATACTTTCATTTAGTCACATGGCCATTGGTAATCTACTTAATAACATAAGGCCCTAACCAGTTCTTCCCGCATTTCCCTGGAAATTTATCAAACTTACTATCATGTAACAAAACTAGGCCATTTACCTTAAATGTGCATAGCTTGATGTGTCGATAATGCCATGCCTTTTCGTGCTTCTTTTGGACCTGCTAGTGAAATACAACCAAAAAAATTTCTTCTTTGAGCTCATCTAGCTGCGCAAACCTCTCCTCCAGGGCTTCGTGATCCATCATACCTGTGAGCTCTACTATGTCTAGTCTAGGTACAATATATTCCATAGGCATTACTACTTCCACACCATAGACAAGCCTAAAGGGGTTTGTCCAGTCAACTTATTGCATGTCGTTTGATAATCCCACAGTACTACAGGTATTCATAGGTCCCAATCACTTCGCTGACCATTTCAAACCTTGGTTAGTGCATTTTCAAGCACTTTGTTGAACGCCTCCACTGTTCCGTTAGCCTGTGGGTGATAAGGTGTGCTCTTTTGGTGGTATACTTGAAATTCCACCATCAATGTGTTGATCATCTAATTTAGGAAGCGCATACCACGATCACCCATTGAGATCTTCAGACATCCAAATCGCATCAATACATGCTCAAATACAAACTTTGCAGTAGTCTTGCTCATGTATTCCTTCACCACCTACACTTTTGCCCAACGAGTCAAATAATTCGTCAGAGTGATAATGTACCTTTATCCTATCTTTCCTTATGGCTAAATGGGTCCTACAAAATCTATTGCCCACTTCTCGAAGGGTTGCAATGTCATTTGGGGATTCAAAGGAATTTCATCCCTCCAAGATGGCCT
This sequence comes from Pinus tabuliformis, assembly GCA_031772625.1. NCBI lineage: Eukaryota > Viridiplantae > Streptophyta > Pinopsida > Pinales > Pinaceae > Pinus > Pinus tabuliformis. The sequence continues at coordinate 1,850,733,176 of CM062817.1, read as the reverse complement.
ACCTGTTCTTCGACATACATCGCATGCCTTGCAATATGGTTTTGAATCTTGATGAAAAGTTGGCCACCACAACCCTATGCATAGAATCTTCTACGCGGTTGCTCTCCCTACATAATGTCCTCCTACGGCACTCCCATGAGCATCCACGAGGAAGTTGCTTCTCTCAAAATTTAGTTACATACCATCACAATATCTCATCAGTCCCCATCTTGTACATATGCCCAACAATGATAGAGAAATCAGTCGCGTGCACCACTAATTCCTTCTTTTGTTGGACATTGTATCCTTCCAGTGTAGTTCCTGTTGTTAGGAAGTGGATTATATCCTAAATATGACCATACGTGACAGGCACTACAAATAGCTACACGTCAAGAAATCCTTCTTCCAAGTTAGTAGGTTCCTCCTGTGCTTCGATGCGTGACAGATGGTCTAGTCCTACATTCAATCATCCAGGGTTCACAAAAACTTCAAAATAATACTCCTATAATAATAAGAACCATCTATAGATTCTCCCCCCCAACACAGGCTTATTTTCCAGGTACTTCAGCTCGGAGTGATACGTATACATCTTAAAATGGCCTCCTTGCAAGTAGCGCCTATACTTCTGGAGTGCATACACCATAGCTAGGCCATCGCACTCAGTGGTGGAATAGTTCTTCTTTACTTTGGATAATCTATGGTTTGTGAATGTGATAGGATGGTCCAAGCCTTCTCCACCAGCCTGTGTCAATATTGCTCCCAGTGCTATACATGACGCGTCGACATGTACATGAAACTTTTTCTTCTAGTCCAAGGAGACTAGAATTGGCACGATAACCATCTTTTCTTTTAATATATCCAAGCTCTTCTTACAGTCATCGTTCTAGCAGAATGTGACATCCTTCCATAATAATTTCTCCATAGGTGCGGTGATCCGGGCATAGTTTTTGATAAACTTTCTATAATATTCTGTATGTCCCAAAGTAGCGCGCACTTGTTCCACACTCCTTGGTGCTTCCAAGTTCATCATCACCGTGATCTTCATAGGGTCTACCATCAATCCTTGTCTGCAAACCACATGCCCCAATGGGTTCCCAAAAAGAATGTAGAATAGACACTTCTTGAGATTGAGAGCGATTTGGTATCTTCGATACGTATCCAGCATCTGGCGCAAGCTTGCTACATGGAGCTTAACGAGCCCAAATACAGTCCAACCATCAAAATATACCTCCACGAACTTATGAATAAATTCCTTGAATGCCGCAACAACCACACGTGAAAATATTTCAGGCGCATTCTTCAATCCAAATGGCATTACAGTGTACTAAAAACAGCCCCACTTGATTGTGAAGGTTGTTTTGCTCCTATCCTTTGGCACGATTTTGATTTTGTGGTACCCAGGGAACCCATCAGTGAAGGAATATGCTTCCTGGCTACCTACATCATCCAAAACTTCATCATTGAATGGAGTTGAGAAAGGATCATGCACACAAGCATCATTCAGTTTTCTGAGATCCATGCACTCATCCTTCTACTTCTTCTCTCACACAACCATTGGGCTTACCCAATTAGATTATTCCATAGGCTCAATGATGCCTTCCGTGAGAAACTTGTCTAGCTCTAAGTGGACCTTCTCCTTATATTTCAGATTGAGACAGTAAGGCCTTTGCTTAACTGACTTCACATTGGGCTTTAATGTGATCTTCATCAATCCTAGGTCCTCGATTATTCCTTTCAGATCTGTAAACTTGGTATGGAATAGGTCATGGTATTTGCAGAGAATTTAGTGACCTTATCCACCATAGCTTCATCCCAGTAGTCTCCAATCTTCATGAATTTGGGTTATTCCTCCATACCAATGTTCACTTGTTTCATTTTCAATGGCACAATTATATTAGGGTTCTCAATCTTCGATCCTTGAACCTCACGATGACCTTCTGTTTCTGGAATGTTAATCTTCCATAGATCCTCATCCTCTTCTTCAGCAGTTACATTGTAACATTCTAGCGCATGACTCAGCTGAGTAGCCCATTCAGGGTGAATTAGGTCTAAAGGACCCTGCAGTATCCTAAATATTGTTGCTTTTACGTCTTGTAGAGATTCATCAATACTGCAAACCCATCCTCAAAACTGAATGTCATCATGAATCCTTCATGTAGGTAATCCCATTCACTTGTCCCATGGTGGAGCTTTGTTTCTCTGTACCAATTCATTGGGATAACATCTAGGGTATGACAAAACAGATTCACCCACTCAGGTTGGGGTTTTTCTCCATAAGCCTAGGTCCATTTGGCGAGATGCACATGTGGATCATTCTTCCCATCATAATTGTCTATCAGCCGCATATTAGGCTTCCCAAATCGTGTTCTCTTCATCCTCCTACATTCACGCCAATCATCAAAGCTTCCCTTCTACGTACCTACCATCTTGCGAGCGTAGCGCACAGTGCCCAGTCCAAGACCTTGAAGCACTACTTTTCTGGTACCTCCCTTTCCAATGCATCCAAAAAGATATCTACCTCATTCAGAACATCATAAGTAGGCAGATTTCTTACCTTTAACAACACACAGTGCAGCGACTGGGTCAGCATGTTGCAATTCAACATAGTTACTTCATGTAACCAATTCTGCCAGTGTTCTATTTCTTCATCGGAGTCCGAAGTGCAGGAAATCTCACGATCCCATGTAATCCATCCATCCATGGTGGGATTCACCCAATAATCATCACTCTCATAATGACGGACAGGTTCAGTATAGCGCAATCCTTCAGTAGGGTCGAGGGGTACTATTATGCAAAGCGATTTCTTCTCAAAGATCATCTTTCTCTTCTTCATATTGATTACCCTATTCATATCAGTAACCCAGTCAATTCCCAGGAGTGTAGGATAGGGATTGTTGTCATCCACTACCTCTATTACTTCAAAATCAGCCAACATGCTTGTTCCCTCAATATCCACGCTCACCCCCTGCAGCCGCCCCATGGGGATGATCTTCTGTTGATTTGCCATCCTTAGCTGAATCAGAGACCATTGTGGCATAGGCCTCCCCATTCGCTCCCAAGTCTTATTTGGTAGGACGTTCACGTCTGACCGTAGGTCCAAAATAACTTGATCCATTTCATACTCTCCTATTTGTGTGGTCAGTCTCATCTCCCATCTTGTACTTGTTTTATGCTTGCCAATCTTTCGTACTACGAGTGGCTCACCTGGCACAGTTCTAGTGCATCTATTGATGAGTTCTTGTAACACTTTCAGAGTCTTAGTATTGTGCAATAACTTCATACAGGTTTCTAGGAAATTTGTGAGCATATAGGTGTCTATCTCATGCTCAGGCTTATCCTTGCTTCCTAAGGGGAGGCCTCGGCAAATCTCTTCTTAGCTTCCATGCAGGTTTCACGTGCGTGCTCCAAATTGAACTCAACCTCATTTGCCGAGGCTTTGCGAACCCATGTACTGTCTTCTAGCTATTTCCCCTTGTCATCTCCTGTTGGGATTCCACTTTGGAGTGCTATATTTACATTTGGATCTTCCACACATAGTTCAAACGTCATCATCTACAGGTTCTGAGTCGGTGGAGACAGTAGCGCCCCTTTGTCACATATCCTAGTGATTAGCGTAGTACAATATTCCATTTCATGATCAAATAGTGTGCAATACTTGCACGATAGATGTGTCGGATTAGTGCAATCATGGGCATAGTGTGTTGGTTCTCCACAATTGTAGCAAATCAACTGTCCTCGACCTCTACTAGGTCCTCCTCCACCTCGGCCTCTTCCATGGCCCTGAAATCCTGTCTGTGCCATCCCTGCGCTCTGGTCAAGGGGCCACGTTTTGGCCTGGACCCTATAGGCAAGAGTTTTATCCATCATCAGTTCATAGCTCCTGCAAGTACACTCATTGTGCCCTACCGACCTACAAAAGTTGCAAAACAGCTGTTGCGACATCTATAAAAACTTCTATAACAAGTGACAGTTATCTGTGGCACGTTTTTTGGCTACCTAATAGATAACACACCATAATGCAGACCCTGTGCTTGGTCCTGCTTTAGCTTCTAGCCTTAAATGCATCGATCCTCCTCCTACAATATAGTTTGCAAAGACCAGGCAATGGTCTTTGTCATGACCCTGACTCTTGCATTTCAAACACCATACCTCCTCGCGTAGCTCTAGTCAAACCATCCTGTCCTGCTTCAGACTTTGCATCTCAAGGCACAGAGTCTTCAACTGCACATGGATCTGCTGAAATCCTAGATTAGGATATTGCATCAGAGTTTCATGTAGTCTCATCGCAATCTCCAAGGTCTCTGCCTGAGTTGTTATCTTCTACTGTGACAACACACTCCTTAAGTGTGGTAGTAGTAGAGCCACAAACCACTCGCGATGTTGTCCATCTGTCAAATTCATGTTGGCTTTGCGAATTGTACATTTCAACCTCTGATCTAGTTCCCAATGTGTCTCACCTAGTTGCATCGCGATCTCTTTGAATCCCACAATCGATTGTGCCTTAGATTTAGGCCTACTAAATTCCCTATTTAGTGCTGCCTAGATGTCTGCTACTCCAGCATTCGTGTTATCATTAGAGTAATTAATATAACAGGTTAGCGCGATCTTCCAGGGCACTAACTAGTGTCACCTTCTTTATATGATCATTTGTAACACCTTGAGCTTCCCAAATAGCCCTCACAACGAACCAGAACTGGTCCAGGTCATCATTTCCCAAGCCTTTGGACAAAGGAAACTTCACTGTGTTTGTGATATTGAACCGCGGTGGAGGTGGAGGTGGTACGAGTGAAGTTAGTGGTGAGGGTGGTGAAGTTGTAGGTGGTGTGGACAGAGGTGGTATTTGCGGGAATACTTGTCTTATTAACTGAATATCACTTTGTAGAGAAACCTTCGCTATCTCTTGGGCACCAATTTTGGCTATCTTTCTGTCGGATTTCTATCATCCTTTTTTACCTTTTTGTACTTATTTACCTCTGTTGCTATGCTAAACATACAAGGTAAATACCCCTGACTTGTCTGATTGGAATATTTTAATTAATAAAGTAAAATCATGGAGTCTTATCTATTCGCAGCACTAAAATTCATGTTTGACTGCAGCTTGGAGAACAGGAACCCTTGGTTCAGCATCTTGTAACAGATCTAGTAATGACCAACCATAAGGAGGCCGCACAGCTGGAGTCACAGATCCTTGAACTATTCTTGGGCCTCTTTCTAATTTTGGTTATCTGGTCTTGGTGCCATTCCAACTAATGTATATTTCTGATTATGGGGTTACCATGTTTCAAGGAGATATGTTGTTCTCTTACATTGTGTATAAAAGAGAGATTGTTCCTATAAATGGGGATTCCCCCATTGATATTGTAATCACCTGTTATATATTAATAAAGTATCACCTGTTTTGTTGTTCTAATCTTCACTGTGACTAACGCAGCCCTGATCAAAGAGCTGGGCTCGCTCTTCTAATCAGGTGTTGTGTCTTTCTGTGTCTGTTATTTATTAGTTTATGCCTATTGTCACAGTTCTTTACTTCCTGTAATTGTTTCTGGAGTTTTATATTTGGTTTAATCTTACAACAATGTTTTGAATCTTAACCACGAACCCTTGGTCGGAATGAATTGTGCTTTTGCTCCTACATATACCTTGCACATTGCCTTGAAAGGATACGCACCCGGATTGTTAAATTAATTTCGGAATAGGGTAAATAAATTGTTCATACCTGGACACCAAGATTTTGGCGTCGTTACTGAGGAAGCTAACAAGGTGCAAAACAATGATCTGGACCAACTAGAGGGTCAATCTCTCGTCCTGGGGAGAGAACAAGTTTTCTCACTCTACTTCAGGTCCTAAGCATAGGTGTTCTTTCAGCTTGTTTATCTCTCCTTTTCTATTTGATTTTGGGCCACTCTCTTGTCCTGGGGAGCGAAGAGTCTTTTGATGCCCTGCTCCAGGCCCTGAGTTAGATTTATTTCTTTTACTCCCTTATGTGATTTTCGGGAAACCCTAGCTTTTACCCTAGGGACGGAGGAATCTTTTGATGCCCTGCATCAGATTTGGAATTATTAGGTGTTCTTGAGGTTTGTGTTTATTTTTGGTTCTTGTCTCGGGGAGGGAGGAGTCCTTTGACGCCTTGCTCTTGGCCTGAAACCCTAGATTTTTGTTTTTAGCTGCCTTTCTTTTTGTAAGTTCTTTCGTCTTGGGGAAGGAATGGTCCCTTGACACCTTACTTCAAGATTGAAGCATTGTAGCTTCATACCAAGACCTTCCATCATACGAACTTTTGTATGAACAAAGAACCAAATAATAGGGGTAGAGGGAGAACCCTTGCGAGGGGAGGACCAAATTTGGGAAGAAAGACCTATATCCAACAAATCATAAGAAAGGCTAAATCCAAAGCATCCTCTCATGTAGCTATGAGACTAGGGGCATGCAGAGTGAAGTCCGAGGGATAATCAGTAGATCAACTAGTGCTTTTTACAACATTCTTTGGTGATTTGACACAACAAGTCCCTCCAACAATGGAAGAAACATCCAGCAATAGACCTAACCAGGAGAATCTTACACTAGTAATATCAGGGGAAGAGGTCGTAAGTAGAACATCGACAGGGTCAGACTACTCCAGTAAGGGAAAGGAGGTTGTAACCGAGGGGTCAAGCCATCAGGACACAGGAGAAGGAAACGAGGAGGTAATCGCGTCACTAAGGGACCGGGGAAGTGTTGCTAAAGCAACTCAAATCCGAGTGGTAAGGAATTCTCAGCCATCTTCCAGAGAACCTGTTGAAATTCCTAGTAGTTATTGGAAGATATTTATAGCTCCCACAACCTCCACCATCAGTTTTCCGATCGGGGATCTGGGAGCCGATGTGGCCACAAAGCCTATTCCATTGGCTGCCTTGCCAAACTGTCATGGGCTTATTTCAGAAGACCCCGACACATTTCTATTTAAGTTTGACATAGTGTGCCGGGGTATGACCACACAACGGATGCGCAGAAGTTAAAAGTTTCCCCTTCTACATTGAAAGGAATGGCTCTACGATGGTTCATGGGCCTTGGAGGAAAGTCTATTTCCCTGTGGGATGATATGTAGACAACTTTTCTAGAAAAATACCAGGATTACTGTAAATCTCGGAACATCAAGGAGGAACTTTTAAAGTTCACACAAAAATAAGATGAGAGATTGGACGTTTGTGTGGAAAGGTTCAAGTACACTTTACAAAGGTCAGGTCACTGTGACCTGGATAAGGAAATTTTAAAAATTACCCTCCTCTAGGCTTTTCGTGAGGACTCGATGGAACTATTGAACATTGTAGGAAAGGGAGACATCTCCAAGGAATGCTTCGAAGCTATTTGCGAACTGTGCATTTAGTGCTCAAGGGGGCTTGCAAGAAATATACAAGGGATTCCCACAACAAAGGGGTCTAGCGGGGGTGTTACAAAGGCAGAAATCAGAAACCTACTAGACAACTCGAGGATAGATATCCTCAGCACTCTGTCAGCACAAATGGATACTCTGCAAGTAAAATAGAAGCAACTAGAATTAGATAGGACCATGGCAATATTTTGCCTGAAGTGTAGAAAGAAGCACCGAGAAAGGGAATGTCCACTAAACTCCATAGAGGAATGTGCAATCTGCGAGCTAAAACATGCAATAAGCTCATGCCCCTCCTTGCCATGCCTGAAAGCATTATTTCAAGGGACGGGGGAGGATATGGAGCAACTGTACCTCATGGGGTCTAGGAAGCCATGGCAGCCTTGACCACCGATGGGAAATCAATGTATGTACCCAGATCCATCTCAGTATTTCAATAATTTTAACATGAATCCTCAGACCATGCCTTAGCCCCCCATGTGGCCGACAGTAGCACCCCTTTGTCACATATCATAATGGTCAGCGTAGGACAATATTCCATTTCATGATCAAATAGTGTGCAATACTTGGAGGATGGATGCGTCCGATTAGTGCAATCATGGACATAGTGTGTTGGTTCTCCACAATTGTTTCAAATCAACTGTCCTCGACCTTTACGAGGTCCTCCTCAGCCGCGGTCTCTTCCGTGGCCTTGAATTCCTCTTTGTGCCATCCCTGTGCTCTGGTCGAGGGGCCACGTTTTGGCCTGGACCCTACAGGCAAGAGTTCTATCCATCATCAATTCATAGCTCCTGCAAGTATGCTCATCATGCCCTACCAACCTACAAAAGTTGCAGAACAGCTATTGCGGCATCTATAAAAACTTCTATAGCAAGTGACAGTTATCCGTGGCACGTTTTCCGACTACCTAATAGATAACGCACCATAATGCAGGCCCTGTGCTTGGTCCTCCTTTACCTTCTGGCCTTAAAGGCATCGATCCTCCACTTAAAATATAGTTTGCAAAGACCAGGCAATGGTCTTTGTCATGACCTTGACTCTTGCATTTCAAACACCATACCTCCTCGCGTAGCTCTGGTCGAACCATCCTGTCCTACTTCAGACTTTGCGTCTCAAGGCATAGATTCTTCAACTGCACATCAATCTGTTGAACTCCTAGATTAGGATATTTCATCAGAGTTTCATGTAGTCTCATTGTAATCTCCAAGGCCTCTTCCTGAGTTGTTACCTTCTACTACGAAAACGCACTCCTTAAGTGTGGTAGTAGCAGAGCCACAAACCACTCGTGATGTTGTCCATCTGTAAAATTCATGTTGGCTTTGTGGATTGTACATTTCAACCTTTGATCTAGTTCCCAACATGTCTCGCCTAGTTGCATCGCAATCTCTTTGAATCACACAATTGACTGTGCCCTAGATTTAGCCTTACTAAATTCCCTATTTAGTGCTGCCTAGATGTTTGCTACTCCAGCATTCGGGTTATCGCTAGAGTAATTAATATAACATGTTAGCGCATGATCTTCCAGGGCACTAACCAGTGTCACCTTCTTTATATGATCATCTATAACACCTTGAGCTTCCCATACAGCCCTCACAACGAACTAGAACTGGTCCAGGTCATCATTTCCCAAGCCTTTGAATAAAGGCAACTTCTTTGTGTTTACGATACTGAACCATGGTGGAGTTGGAGGTGGTACGAGTGAAGTTGGAGGTGAGGGTGGTGAAGTTGGAGGTGGTGTGGGCGGAGGTGGTATTCGTGGGAATCCTTGTCTTATTAACTGAATATCACTTCGTAGGGAAACCTTCGCTATCTGTTGGGCACCAAATCTGGCTATCTTTCTATCACATTTCTATCATCTTTTTTTAACTTTTTGTACTTATTTACCCATGTTGCTATGCTAAACTTACAAGGTAAATACCCATGACTTGTCTGATTGGAATATTTTAATTAGTGAAGTAAAATCACGGAGTCTTGTCTATTTGCAGTACTAAAATTCATGTTTGACCACAGCTTGGAGAACAGGAACCCTTGGTTCAGCGTCTCGCAACAGATCTAGTAATGACCAACCATAAGGAGGCCGTGCAGCTAGAGTCACAGATCCTTGAACTATTCTTGGGCCTCTCTCTAATCTTGGTTATCTGATGTTGGTGCCATTCCAACTAATGTATATTTATGAATATGGGGTTACCATGATTCAGGGAGATATGTTGTTCTTCTGCATTGTGTATAAAAGAGATATTGTTCCTATAAATGGGGATTCCCCCATTGATATTGTAATCACCCGTTACAGATTAATAAAGTATCACTTATTTTGTTGTTCTAATCTTCACTGTGACTAACGCAGCCCTGATCAAAGAGTTGGGCTCGCTCTTCTGATCAGGTGTTGTGTCTTTCTGTGCATGTTATTTATTAGTTTATGCTTGTTGTCATAGTCCTTTACTTCCTATAATTGTTTCTGGAGTTTTGTATTTGGTTTAATCTTACAAAAATATTTTGAATCTTAACCACGAACCCTTGGTTGGAATGATTTGCACTTTTTCTCCTACATATACCTTGCACATTGCCTTGAAAGTATACGCACTCGGATTGATAAATTAATGTCAGAATAGGGTGAATAAATTGTTCATACCTAGACACCAACAATTTGGTGTCGTTATCGGGGAGGCTAACAAGGTGCAAAACAATGATCTGGACCAACCAGAGGGTCAATCTCTCGTCCTGGGGAGAGAACAAGCTTTATCACTTTGCTTCAGGTCTTGAGCATAGGTGTTCTTTCAGCTTGTTTATCTTTGCTTTTTTGTTTGATTTTGGGCCACTCTCTTGTCCTGGGGAGGGAAGAGTCTTTTGATGCCCTGCTCCAGGCCCTGAGTTAGATTTATTTCTTTTAACCCCTTGTGTGATTTTTCAGAAACCCTAGCTTCTACCCTAGGGAGGGAGGAATATTTTGATGCCCTGCATCAGATCTGGAATTATTAGGTCTTCTCGATGTTTGTTTTTATTTCTGGTTCTTGTCTCAGGGAGGGATGAGTCCTTTGACACCCTGCTCTAGGCCTGAAACCCTAGATTTTTGTTTTTAGCTACCTTTTCTTTTGTAAGTTCTTTCGTCTTGGGGAAGGAATGGTCTATTGACACCTTACTTCAAGATTGAAGCATTGTAGCTTCATACCAAGACCTTCCGTCATACCAACTTTTGTATGAACAAAGAACCAAATAAGAGGGGCGGAGGAAGAGCCCTAGCGAGGGGAGGACCAAATTTGGGAAGAAAGACCTATATCCAACAAATCATAGCAAAGGCTAAATCAAAAGCATCCTCTCACGTAGCTATGAGCCCAGGGGCATGCAGAGTGAAGTCCGAGGGATAATCAGTAGATCAACCAGTGTTGTTTACAACATTCTTTGGTGATTTGACACAACAAGTCCCTCTAGCAGTGGAAGAAACATCCAGCAATAGAACTAACCAAGAGAATCTTACACTAGTAATAGTAGGGGAAGAGGTCGCAAGCAGAAGATTGACAGGGTCAAACTACTCCAGTAAGGGAAAGGAGGTTGTAACCAAGGGGTCAAGCCATCATGACACAGGAGAAGGAAATGAGGAGGTAATTGCATCACCAAGGGACCGGGGAAGTGCTGCTAAAGAAACTCGAATCCCAGTGGTAATGAATCCTCAGCCATCTTCCACAGAGCCTGTTGAAATTCCTAGCGTTTATTGGAAGATATTTATGGCTCCCACAACCTCCACCATCGATATTTCGATTGGGGATCTGGGAGCCGATGCGGCCACAAAGCCTATTCCATTGGCTGCCGTACCAAACTATCATGGGCTTGTTTTAGAAGACCCCGACACATTTCTATTTGAGTTTGACATAGTGTGCTAGGGGTACAACCACACAACAGATCCCTAGAAGTTAAAAGTTTCCCCTTCTACATTAAAAGGAATGGCTCTATGATGGTTCATGGGCCTTGGAGGAAAGTCTATCTCCACGTGGGATGATATGCAGATAGCTTTTCTAGAAAGATACCAGGATTACTATAAATCTCGGAACATCAAGGAGGAACATTTCAAGTTCACACAAAAAGAAGACGAGAGATTGGAAGTTTGTGTGGAAAGGTTCAAGTACACTTTACAAAGGTCACGTCACTCTGACCTGGATAAGGAAATTTTAAAAATTATCCTCCTCTGGGCTTTTCGTGAGGACTCGATGGAACTATTGAACATTGTAGGAAAGGGAGACATCTCCAAGGAAAGCTTCGAAGCTATTTGCAAACTGTGCACTTAGTGCTCAAGGGGGCTTGCAAGAAATAGACAAGGGATTCGCATAGCAAAGGGGTCTGGCGGGGGTGTTACAAAGGCGAAAATCAGAAACCTACTAGACAACTTGAGGACAGATATCCTCAACACTCTGTCGGCACAAATGGATACTCTGCAAATAAAATAGAAGCAACTGGAATTGGACAGGACCATGGCAATATTTTGCCTAAAGTGTAGAAAGAAGCACCCATAAAGGGAATGTCCACTAAACTCCATAGAGGAATGTGAAATCTATGAGCTAAACCATGCAATAAGCTCATGCCCCTCCTTGCCATGCCTGAAAGTAGTATTTCAAGGGACGGGGGAAGACATGGAGCAACTGTACCTCATGGGGTCTAGGAAGCCATGGCAGCCTTGACCACCGATGGGAAATCAAGGTATGTACCCAGATCCATCTCAGTATTTCAATAATTTTAACATGAATCCTCAGACCATTCCTTATCCCCCCATGTGGCCATAGTACCAGTTTCCACCTTGGCAGCAATGGAATCCTCAAGCCAATACAAGCTCTCCATGGGCTCCAACTTGGCGAGGATCCTCTCTTGGGAAATTTCCTTACCAGATGCCACAAAAGCAACTCCAACTGCCCTCTAATGTGCCTCTTGGTAATCAGCCTACCCGTCCTCAGCTTCCAATGCAACCTAACTCTAATCCTAACAATAAGGGAGCTCATCAAGTTGTTGTTCTTAACCTGCCTTCATATAGTAGCTCCATTACAGAGTTGTATCAAATGAATCTGCGATCAGGGCGGACAGTTAATTTCCAACCTCCTCCAGTTATCATTAAACAATTTGATAGTGAAGGTAAGGAGGCAGAGCCAATTAATAAAGAGCCAAAGAAAACTGATAGAGACTAGGCACCTCCTATAAAACAACATCAATCTGAACCACCTTACCCAGAGAGACTAATTATGAGTAAACCAAGCCCTCAAGCTGAATTTTATTTGTTAGGAGAATTACAGAACTTATTTGTTAAAATTTCCTTGTTACAAGCTATGAAGGCTATGCCAATTTATGCAAAGACTCTTAGGGAATATTGTTCAAAGAAACCTACAAAGAAATCTAAAGACCCCCTCACTATTCATGTTATGGGAAAATTATCAGACTTCAAGATGGGAAAATCAATGCTGGTAAAATATGGAGATCTAGGGAACCTAATTTTGACAATACAGATTAATGGGGTAGAGATTCCAAATGTGTTGGTGGACCTAGCTGCTGCCATCAATGTCATCACCATTGAAACCATGCATGCATTAGGTCTTCACAATCTGAAACATACACCTACAATATTGGAATTCGAAGACCGATCTACAGTCAAACTTGTAGGGAAGTTGGAAGATATAACAATTTCAGTGGATTCATGGCACTATCATGTAGAATTCCTGGTATTACATACGTAATCTTCAGTGAGCGTCCATCCTTTGATTTTGGGTAGACCATGGCTGGCTACTGCAGATGCTTACATTGGGTGTCGTTCAGGGAACATGGTTATTTCTAATGGGAATAACACTATGAATTTAGTGCTATATCCACCTGCAAAACCAAATCCATCCATAAAACCAGAAGGTGGCAAGAAAACTTTATCTAGGGAAGAGCCTAAAACGGAAAAGAAGTGAGACCAGACCTCACTATTGGACATGCTTTTTAGTTGAAAATGGAATCGGAAGATGATGTAATCACTTCCTTTATGGATGATCCTTGCTCCGTTTCATAGCCAAACTAGCAAATCCTAGAATCTATCCTACATTGTGAGACTTAGGAAACTATTGAAACAACGAGAGGATTAGAGGAACCACTTGTTGATGCACCTCATGAAAGTGTTCAAGTGGAATTAGAACCAGGAAATACCTTGAATATTAATCCAAACCTATAAGAGTCCTAGAAGAAGCAACTTGTAGACATCCTTCAGAAACATAAAGAGGCCTTCACCTGGGATTATTCAGATATGAAGGGGATTCCTACAAACTTATGTACCCATCACATATATATTAAGGAAGTTGTCGTCCTGTAAGACAAGCTCAGAGAAGAATGAACCTTGCATTGAAAAATGTCGTGAAAGAAGAGCTTCAGAAATTAATAGACATAGGTTTTATCTACCCTATCTCAGATATCCAATGGGTCTCACCATTAGTAATGGTCCCCAAGAAAAATGGTAAATGGCGGATCTGCATGGATTACCGAGAGTTAAATAAGGAAACGTAGAAATATCATTTTCCTTTCCCATTTATTGATCAGGTTTTGGACACATTCGCTGGAAAGAAGTTTTTCTCTTTTCTAGATGGGTTTAGTGGATATAACCAGATCTAAATAGTTCCTATGGATCAAGACAAAACCACTTTCACATGCCCCTAGGGAACATTCGCATACCGGGTCCTTCCTTTTGGCTTGTGTAATGCTCTTGCAACGTTCCAGAGGGAAATTATAGAGATCTTCTCTGACTTGGTAGATGACAGTGTTGAAATTTATATGGATGACTTTACTCCATATGGGGACTCATTCTTAGAAGGGCTGAAAAATTTAGAAAAAGTTCTTGAAAGGTGTATACAAGTGCATGTCTCTTTGAGCACAGTAAAATTCCATATGATGATGGAGGAGGGAATCATTCTGGGACATTTTCTCTCAGCTGAAGGAATCAGGATGGACCTAATGAAATTAAAGGTAATTATGCACTTCCCAACACCCAAAACACCCACACAGGTACACAATTTTATTGGTTGTGCTGGTTATTATAGTTATTTCATGGAAAAAATTTCGAAATTAGCACCCCCATTGTTTCAATCACTAACAAAAGATTCAAAATTTGTGTGGTCAGGTGATTGTGATGCAGCCTTTATAAAAATTAAGGAATTGGTCTACAGTACTCCAATCCTTAGAGGACCAGACTGGGCATTACCTTTCTACATTCATATGGATGCTTCTCAAACAACAATTTGTGTAGTATTGGGACAGTAAGAGGATAAAGTACCTTACGCAATCTATTATGTTAGTAAGAATTTGGCTCCTGCTGAATTAAACTACACAGTGACGGAGAAAGAGTTCCTTCCTATTATTTATTCCATCAACAAATTCCGTCACTACATTATCGGGTATCCTACTTTTGTGCATACCGATCATGCAGCTATCAGGTATTTAACGAATAAACCTGTTACCCCTGGTCACATTACAAGATGGCTATTGCTACTATAGGAATTTGATATTACTATAGTAGATAAACTAGGGAAGGGCAATGTGGTTGCAGATTTCTTATCTAGGATAGAACATGATGGTAAGAATACACCAATTGAAGATAATTTTCTAGATGATCATCTTTTTGCAATTTCTGCTAACACTCCGTGGTATGCAGATATTGCTAATTATCTTGCTACCGGAAAGGTGCCTCATCATCTGTCATATAAGGAGCAAAGGAAGATTATTCACCAGAGTACTTGATATTCATGGATGGCAGGATATCTCTTTCATACAGGGGTTGATCAACAGATTCGGTGTTGTGTGGTAAAAGATGATATTTATGAGATATTAAAGGCTGAACATGATGGACCTAGTGGAGGACATTTTGCAGATAAAAGAACAGGTCACAAGGTGCTATAAATGGGATATTACTGGCCCTCCATCTTTCATGATGCTCAAGATTATGTTTGAAGGTGTGATAGCTGTCAATAGATGGGAAAACCTGGGAAAGCAGATGAAATGCCTCTTCGGCCTGAGATAGTCCTTGAAAGCTTACATCCTAGTCTACACTGAGTATGTAACTAAATGGGTGGAATCCAGAGCAGTCACGAGAGCAACAAAGCAAGTAGTGTTAGACTTTCTTTTTGAAGAAATCTTTGCCTGATACGATACTCCAAGGGAAATTGTATCAGATGGAGGATCAGAGTTCACATCTCATATGATAGGAAAGTTGATGCAGAAATTTAGGGTCAAACATAGAGTGACAACCTCTTCTCACCCCCAGGCAAATGGGCAAGTATAAAGCATAAACAAGGTATTGGAAAATATCTTGACAAAGATAGTAGCAAGTCATCGCCGAGACTGGGCACAAAAAATTCCAGAAGCTTTATGGGCATACAGATCAACATGGTGGAACACAACTCGGTTTTCTCCATTCGAATTAGTCTATGGGAAATCCCCCTTATTTCCAGTGGAATTTGAGATTATTACACTCATAACAGCTCTAGAAGTAGGCCTAGATCTATTAGAAGCACAGAAGCACCAACTAGAATAGCTGAATGGGATAGATGAGATTCAATCGGTAGTTGTCTAGAAGACTACTACTGTTCAACAACAGAAAATGAAATGGCATGATAAATTTATCAAAACTAAGGTGTTTCATGTGTGGGCTTGGGCATTACTGTATGACTCTAGATTTAAGGATTTCAAAGGAAAGCTTCACACTCGTTGGATGGGACCATATCAAGTAGATGTAGTGTTCGACAATGGAACGGTCAGACTAATTACAATAGATGAGAATCATACCTTATTCTTAGTAAATGGGCACCACCTAAAACTATACCACCATCCAACTTCTAAATATGCCTTTGTCAAACACCTTTCTGATTTATCTAATCTAATGGTTATTAGAATAGAGGACACCCTCACTCTACTCTCTCTCTCTCTCTCTCTCTATATATATATATATATATATATATATCTATATATATATAGATATATGGTTATTACTTACTTATTTGTATTTTGCAGGAATAACAAAGATATATGGCCAGGAGAAATGTAACACTCAGTGCTCTTACTCCACTAGTGCTGCCATTAAGATGTTGCTATTATTTCACTGGTGTGTGTCACTAAGTGATGTTACTCCACTAAGTGTTGTTACTCCACTAAGTCGTTGCGCTGATTTCACCTCTACAGCCAGGGGTGGCCGATCTGTGTGACATGAACCTGAGGATACAACGACAATTCGGAGCAATCAGGAGGTGTGGCAGGTTTTTGAGAACGTAGGCTGGAATGTTTATTTCGATAGACTGAGAGGGTCAAATGAAGAAATTATAGTGGAATTTGCATTAGACTTGGGAGAAGGAGGCTCTCAAGTCCACAAAATTGAAATCCTTGTGACAAAGGAAACCATCACGGAAGTCAGTGGGCTCCCTCAAAATAGACAGTGATGATTTTCAAGAAGGACTACCCTTCCAGAACTTCCCAAGGCCTTTTTATAGGTAGGAGAAAGTATCATGGAGGAGGGTCAGGGATATGACCAAAACTCACTACCACATCCATGGGGAGGAGTAGTAGAGTTTGTCATAAAATGTATGACTTGTGAAGGAAGATACTCCACCATATTCAAATACCATCTCCACATACTAGCTCACCTGTGATTTCCACAGGCAAAAGCTTTTCCAATGAATGTGCCCTATTTCCTATTGAGAAGCCTTCATTTAATGGCTCATTCAACTCAGGGGTCGCGACAGGTATTGGCGGTCATCACTCACCATGGGTTGGTTCAGCTGTTAGTAATGAATGCCATCAGATAAATCCTAATCCTGTGGGAACTATTTTGGGATTCCACAGAGGAAGAAATAGAAACTACTGTGGCTACCAGGGAAGATGAACCTGAAGCTATGGAGGAAGACATAGAAGACAATGAGTATGTTGACCAGGAGCAGCCAGAAGAGATGGAAATGGAAACTGAAGAAATTGAAGAAGAGGCAGCTCCCCAAGAGCAGGCCGAAACTGTGGAGTCAATGGAAGATACAAGGGTTGACAAAGAAAGGCCCATTAGTACCATGGATGAGGCTATCCCACAAGAACCAACATCGCTCGTAGAACTAGAAGAACAAGTTGATAGCATGATAACCATAAAGGCATGCCCACAACAAGCAAGAGTGGGTGAATTGGTGAATATTGCGACCAAGGGTACCCCATAGGGATCTCCTGCCACCATGGAGCCGATGGAGGGGGATAATCCAATTAAATAGGAGATCATGACCACTCCGATCACAGAATCCATGGAAATGGAGGAAAAAGGACAAGAAGGGCCCAAAGCTGGGGCAGCCATGGGACCCGTGGAGGAAGAACTAGGAGAACTAGGGCATGAGGTTGGCACTAACCCATAAGAACGAGTGTTGACTTTGGGACCAAATGTTGAAGACTCGTTCCAGTTCTCCTTATTCTCCTTTATTCCAAGAGGAGCAAGGGTTACTCATTCCCATGAGTGAAAGGAAGAAGAAGATATCACCATTCCTATAGCTTTGAATTTATCACAGAGGCCACAACTGTGTGGGGTGGGTGCTACTCAGGCGATAGGCACTCCGGAGCCCAAAAGGAGAGAAGAGACAGAGGCCCCTGAGGCTGGGTAACTGGAAAATATTCCAATAGGCCCATTAGTAGGAGAGCATCTCGCAAGGGCATCACCAGTCACGGTGAGACACATGAAGAAGAAAAAGCCATTGGCGAAGAGGAGGGACCAAGTGAAGCAGTCCTGACGAATCAGCCAATGGAACAACTAGGCGAGAAGGTCATGAAGCACAAAATGATCGAAGAAGAATGGGCAGTAGAGGAAAACCCAACAGTTGGCATAGCAGAAGCTGTCCCTGGGGATTTACCTCCAGTTGCCGAGACAGAGGAAGTTCTGGTTAAGCAGGAATGGGTAGAGCTGTGTGAGCAGTGAAGACTCCCAGTCAAACAAAAATATTAACTGCAGTTTAAGGAGACAATGTGGCTTAAGATGGAGGTCAGGAAATTTAGGAAGCAGGTGCACAAAATGTAGAAACGGATAAAGAAATACAAGTGGCAAGCTAAAAAGTCCAAGGCCATAGGGGTTGAAGCAGAAACTTAGGTGGACCAGGTAGCCACAACCTCTGCTACCACTAAAATAGACCCGGTCGAACGATTGTTTGAAGACCGTGAGTATGCCTTAACATCCGAAGCGCAGACTTGGAAACCTACTCTGGCCCAGTATAAAAATGAGGTCTAGAGAATTTAGGAAAGAGCCTCCATAACCATATTTTAATATGTGGAGTGCATAGATATCATGAGATTAAGGCATGCAAAGCAGCAGCTCAAGATGGAGTAGTTGGGAAAGCAAGTGGCAAAACTGGAAGCTGATAAGGAGCGGATGTTCAATTTGGTGCAAGAGGTGATGGCATGTCGCCCCCCCTACTTCTTGTTATTCTTTATTCTTGCATGAACGTTTTCTTTTATTCTGCATGTAGAGCATAAAAAATGAGATTAGTTATGAAATAGAAGATGGTGTACAATTCCTCCAAATAATGAGTCATGACATGCGAACACAACATTTGATGTGTGAGTTTTACCTACACGGGTATCTACTGCGTCTGGACAGAGAATTCAAGCCAGTTCCGTATGTGGGGGACATTCATTTAAGGGCCCTCACCTCTTACGCTTTCAATCAGATCAATTGGCAGAAGGCTTTTAACACTTTTGAATCCAACCAGGTTACAAAGCCATTTATAGTAAGAGGAGAACATGAGAGGTCAGTCACAATGTTCACTAAACACAACACCTTTTTGGGAATTGAAGGGAACAGAGAGAGGATGCTGAGGACACAAAAATGGTTCCTTGATCTTTGTGTCAAGTAATTAAACACATTTCAAGATGAGGCCCTCGATTGCTATCAGAAAAGGTGGATGATGTCACCTATAGATGTCCGGAATAGGGAACCTTTTGGGGCACCAAATTTTGCATGAGTGCTCCCCAAAGTGCCCAGATATGTGTCATGTGTCCAAACATGTGGGGTCCGATGGATGGGGATCTGGTTTCAATTTCCTCTTGTTTGGTTGCCTATGGAAAATTACACTTCAACGTATAATGTTCCAACAGACTGGTGGAAGGAAATTCTCCTCTGAGATGGTTTTAAAGTTCTAGGAATAGAGATGGCTGTAGAATATGATCTCGCCCAGCTTCATGAAACCTACCGTCTACAGAATCTAGACCTGCAGAGGCGGCAAACTGCATGAGGGCATGCAGAAGGCTAGTTGGGGGGAGATATTGGGCACCAAATCTGGCTATCTTTATGTCGCATTTCTATCATCCTTTTTGACCTTTTTGTACTTATTTACCCATGTTGCTATGCTAAACTTACAACGTAAATACCTCTAACTTGTCTGATTGGAATATTTTGCAGCACTAAAATTCATGTTTGACCGTAGCTTGGAGAACAGGAACCCTTGCTTCAGCATATCACAACAGATCTAGTAACGACAGCCATAAGGAGGCCGTGCAGTTGGAGTCACAAACCCCTAAACTATTCTTGGGCCTCTTACTGATCTCGGCTATCTGGTGTTGGTGTTATTCCAACTAATGTATATTTTTGAATATGTGGTTACCATGTTCTAGGGAGATATGTTATTCTCCCGCGCTATGTATAAAAGAGAGATTGTTCCTGTAAATGAGGATTCCCCCATCGATATTGTAATCACCTGTTACAGATTAATAAAGTATCACCTGTTTTGTTGTTCTAATCTTCACTGTGACTAACACAGCCCTGATCAGAGAGTTAGGCCTGATCTTTTGATCAGGTGTTGCGTCTTTCTATGTGTGTTATTTATTAGTTTATGCTTACTGTTACAGTTTGTTACTTCTTGTAATTGTTTCTGGAGTTCTATATTTAGTTTATTATTATAGTAATGTTTTGAATCTTAACTGTGAACCCTTGGTCAGAATGGATTGCTCTTTTGCCCCTGCTTATACCTTGCGTGTTTCCTTGAAAGGATACACACCCGGATTGATAAATTAATGTTGGAATAGGGTGAATAAATTGTTCATACCTAGACACCAACACTATCCCTTCTCCGTCACCTCGCGGAGGTGAAAACAAGGGACTATACTCCGGACCCTTTTTTCCTTCGTTCCTATAAGTTTTTCCACTTTGCATAGTCCTGAACATCAAGGTAGTTGCATAACCCATTTTTTGCACAATATCATTTTAATCTAGGTATTCAAAGATTTTATGTACTTACCTCGCGGTCCTTTGAAAAAGTGTCGCTCTACCTCTTTGTAGCTGACTGAGGTGTCGACCATGAATTCAGTCACAAATCCTCCTATGACGTGATTGAGCCAATGATCGACAGTGCAGGTGATCTTATGCTCCGATGCTTCCAACCTTTGCACTAGCTCCAGGGTCCACACAATAGGACTGGCAAGTTTCCACCTTCCTTAGCTATCTGCTAGCTTTGTGATCCACTCGTATAACTCGATAGGGAAGGAGCAAAAAAATATCTCGTGGATCTCTATATATAGGTATTTTTCCAACCACTATTCCTTTTTCAGCCGTGGGTTTATGTTCTCTTGTGCCACAAATTTGTGGATCTTTCTATCCAACCACTCTCCAATCTCCTTCTTAGTTGAACTCTAGTGATACGACATCACACATCTCTTATGCAGATTCCGGTCACAGCAATGGAACCATTTTTTGGCTTGAGGGGGCCTCACCCAGTTTCAGCGTTAATTAGGCAAACAAATCCCTCCACTACTGGCCCTTTCGGCATCAGCCCATAGAGCACGGACCAAAGTCTCACCCGAAGCAGTATGGGGGGATGTTGGAACCAAGTTTCTGCACCCTGAGATGGTTGTGATGTCATTTGATTTCTTCTATCCCTGCCTTCGCGCAGGTGGTCTCACTCTAGGGCTTGTAAGACAAACCCTCTATTCCAGCCTTGAATACCTTCACAAAAGTATACGATCTACCTTCACGCAGCC
Source organism: Pinus tabuliformis (assembly GCA_031772625.1). NCBI lineage: Eukaryota > Viridiplantae > Streptophyta > Pinopsida > Pinales > Pinaceae > Pinus > Pinus tabuliformis. The sequence continues at coordinate 1,850,711,851 of CM062817.1, read as the reverse complement.
CTAACTTGTGGCTCACATATTTTCGCACTACTAGGGTAGCACGCCATGTAGATTCCTCAATTATCCTAAGTGATTTTATTATTTTGTCAAATACTTAAAGTTATCACCGTGTAATCAAATATTCATAATTGTGTCTAATTATTCAATGTTATTGCATTCATTCATGCATCATATAATCATAATAAAGGAAATTCATACATAATAGATCCAAACCCATCAGTAGAACAAAGACATAGAAATTGTATAATAACTCCTTGCTGGCTTGTATGGGCCTGACCCAGGTTCAGAGGTGATTTATCCAACAAAATCCCTATACTACTGACCCTTTCAGTAATAGTCTATGGAGCACAGACTGAGGTCTCACCCGATGTATTATGGAAGGGTGCTAGAACTAGGTTTCTACACCCTGGGGATGTCTGATGGGCTTCTGAAGGTCCACGGTCTGACCCATCGCTACGCGCACTTGCTATTCCTTCGCAACCTGTGGTGCTACTTTCGCGTAGCCCTATTCAGGGCGCAACCTGTAGAATACCCAAGTTCCTTGCTATTTAGTCTGTTATTATCTGATTACTTAACTTTTTTATGCAAGACTAATGATTATTACAGCATATTCATCAATCATATGAGTGCGCGCAATAAATAAAATAGTATAAACGTAAAGAAGGCAGTGCACAACAATTACATAGAAATATGAATCAACTTCCCTTTATTAATCTTCAATCCCTCTTACAGACTCAACACCGCCCTATGCACTTAGTTATAGGGGTCTGCGCACTCAGCTATGGACTCTACTAGGCCTCTATGCACTCAGCTGTAGAGCGTCTTCCTACAGCCAATTCTGCCATCGCTCTATCTCTTCTTCTAAATCCGAAGTGTAGGAGATTTTGTGCTCCCATTAGATTCACCCAATATTCTTCTCGTGCAGTTATCTTATTAATAGAATTGAGATTGTCCTCCCTATCATCGTCGAGCACTAGTTCGGTGTATCGCGCTCCTTTGGTTGGATCTAGCAGTACTACCACGTAGTGACTTTTTATCAAAGATCATTTTGCACTTCTTCAGATTTATGACTCCATTCATATCGGTAGCCCAATATATTCCCAGTAGTTTGGTATAGGGATTGTTGTTATCAATAGTCTTTATCACTTCAAAATCTGCCTGCGCTCACACCTTCAATATCGACTGTTACCCCTCATAATCTTCCCATGGGAAAAATCTTCTATTGGTTCGCCATTTGTAACTGAATGGTGGACCATTCTAACGTGGGTTTGGCCATGCATTCCCATGTTTGTTTTGGTAGTACATTCACGTCCAAACCCAACTCTAGGATTACCTAATCCATTTCGTACTCAACTATTTGCACAGTTAACCTCATTTCCCTTCCTATGCGTAATGCATGCTTTCCATGTTTTTGGACCACGCACGGTTCCCCTGACCCCGCACACCTAGTGATAAGTTCCTATAGTCCTTTGACTGCCTTGCTATCACATAGTAGTTTCATGCATGTCTCCAGAAAGGTAGCGAGCATTGAAGGATCCATCCCTGGCTCTAGTTGATCCTTACTACCTAAAGTGGAGGCCTTCGTGAAGCTCTTCTTAGCTTCGATGAATGTCTCCTTCGCGCGTTTTAAATCAAACTTGGGTTCCTTTTTAGAAGCCTTGGGAACCCACGCAATTTCTTCTGGCTACTTCCCTTTATCATCTCCTGTGGTCATACCGCTCCTCAGCATCTTGTTTATAGTTGGGTCTTCTTCGCACAGCTTAGACCTCATCGTTTCTAAATTCTGAGTCAGAGGGGGCTGGAGTACCCCTTTTCACGCATCCTCGCTATTAACAAATGGCAGTCTTCTACCTCATGATCAAACTGAGTAAAGTAGCAACATGATATTTTTGTCGGGTTTGTGCAATCATGGGTATAATGCCCTGGTCCTCCACAATTGTAACAAATTATTTGTCTGTGACCCTTTCCTGGCCCCATTCTGCCTTGACCCCTACCACACCTCTGAAACCTAGTGTGTCCCATCCCTACATTTGGTTCAAGGGATCGCGTTTCAGTCTGCACCCTGTAGGTAGGAGTCTGATCCATAATTAGTTCATAGCTTCGGTAGGCGCATTCGTCATGGCCTATCGACCTGCAAAAATTACAAAACAATTGTTGGGATGTCTGCGTATACTTCTACAACATATGACAATTATCCATGGTGTATTTTCCTCCTATCTGGAAGATCGCGCACCATAATGCAGACATTGTGCTCGACCCTAACTATGCCTCAGGTCTTAACGGCATCGACCCTCCTCCTACCAAGTAATTTGTGAACACTAGAAAGTGGTCCTTGTCATGCCCTTGGCCTTTGCATTTTATGCACCATACTTCCTCACACACCTCCATCTGAGGTGTCTTGTCCTATTTCAAGCTTAGCATTTCTAGACACAGATTTTCTAGTTGTGCATGGATTTGTTGGACTCCCAACCCAGGGTCCTGTATAGGGGTCTCCTCCAATCTCATTACCATCTCCAACACTTCGGCCTCGGTGGAAATTTTTTGTTGTGACAACGTCATCCTTAAGTGTGGCATAAGTGAGGCCACAAATCATGCACGATGTTGTGCATCTATTAATGTCAGATTGACTTCATGGATCGTACTCTTCAGCCTTTGGTCTAGATCCCAGGGGGTCTCACCTCGGAGCATAGTGATATCTTTAAACCCGATGATTGATTGTATTTCTGACTTTGGCCTGCTAAATTCCCTGTTCAGCGCGGCTTGGATATCTGCAATTCCTACATTTAGGTGGTCATTAGAATGCTTGATATACCACGTTAATGCGCGATCCTGCAGTGCACTCACCAGTGTAGCATTTTTAATATTATCATCCATAACACCCTGTGCTTCCCATACTACTCTTACCACAAATAAAAATTGGTCTGAATCTTCATTCCCTACTCCTTTGAACACTAGTAGTTTGATCGCACTCACCATACTGAACTGTGGTGGTGGCAGAGGTGGAGTGGGTGGAGATGGAGGTGAGGGGGGTGAAATGGGTGGTGGTGTGGGTGGAGGTGGTAAATGCGGAATGCGTTGCCTTATTATAACAACCACGTCCTTGGGGAAACTTTCACGAGCTATTCCTCACTTTCCCGTGAGGGTGAAATTAAGGGACTGCTTTCCAACTTTTCACTACTTCCGCTTCTGTAGATCTTCCTGCTTCACGTAGTCCCAAACATCAATTTATTCACATCATCGGATTTTCACACAATAGCATCGTAATCCAAGTGTTTAAAGATTTAATATACTTACCTCACGGTCCCTTGAGAAAACGTCTCTCTACCTCACTATAGCTGACGGTCATGTCCACCACAAACTCACTGATAAATCCTCCTATTATTTGGTCGAGCCAATGGTCCACAACTTGTGTGATCTTACCTTCCAACACTTCTAGCCTGCACACTAATTCCAGAGTCCACACTATTGGCTTATCAAGCCTACAACTTCCCTGGCTGTCTGCTAACTTCACGATCCACTCATATAGCTTAGAAGGAAAGGGTGCAAAGAAAATTTCATGGATTTCTGTATACAAGTAGCACTCCAACCACTGTTCCCTAGATACTCATGGATTTCTATTCTCCTGTGCTACGAACTCATGAATATTCTTGTCCAACCACTCTTCAATTTCTTTGTTTTTTGGATTTCTTTGTTTGCCGACTACTAATGAAGACAACAGCAATGCTTTTCAAATGACTATTAATAAGCTCCGTAATTTTCACGCTCTCTCTTCTCAAAAAAAATCTCATTGCCCTGATGGTGGACTCACTAAGTTAGTCCGAAACGTTGGTTTCAAAACTGTTCACAGGTTCTTCCTCAAAATAAAAAATCCTTTATGTAGATTCCAGTCCTAGCAATGGAACCATTTGTTGGCTTGTATGGGCCTGACCCAGGTTCAGAGGTGATTTAGCCATGCAAATCTTAGTACTACTGGCCCTTTTGGTAATAGTCCATGCAGCACAGACTAAGGTCTCACTCGAAGTAGTATGGGAGGGTGCTAGAACTAGGTTTCCACACCCTAGGGATGTCTGATGGGCTTCTAGAGGTCTACGATTTGACCCGTCGCTACGCGCACTTTCTATTCCTTCGCAACCTATGGTGCAGCTTCCGTGTAGCGCTATTTGGGGCACAACCCGTAGAATACCCAAGTTTCTTGCTATCTAGTCTTTTATTATCTGACTACTTGACTTGTTTATGGAAGACTAGTTATTATTATAGCATATTCATCAATCATATCAGTACGTGCAATAAATAAAATAGTATAAATGTAAAGAAGGCAGTGCACAACAATTACATAGAAATATGAATCAACTTCTCTTTGTTAATCTTCAATCCCGCTTACAGACTCAACACCTCCCTATACACTTAGTTTTAGGGGTCCGCACACTCATCTGCAGACTCTACTAGGCCTCTGTACACTCAGTTGTAGAGCCTCTTCCTACTACTACGACCCAATACACTTAGAAGCCTACTTTAAGCTCGAACCATTCATACTCTTCACTCCCTTATATTCACTATCTTTACAACATAGAGCCTCTCTCTATTTATACAATCCCATGGTCAGCGAACCATGGGTAGGCTGACATGACTTTACATTACATTACATTACTTTAGGGCAGATAGCCCTATGACTTAACCTCTACTTCGTTCAAGGAGTCGTACAAAACCTTTGACCAAAACTTGGGCTTTGAGCCCCAAAACATGTCATGGGGTGATTTCATACCCAACACTCCTTTTATGAATATCTCCCAAGTGCTTACAGACTATGTCCACCCTGTTCACGTGCACTCAACTATGAACTTATACCCCAGGCCTCTGCGCACTCAGTTGCAGAGCCTCTATCTACACTACAACCCAATACTTAGACTTATTCTTTAGAGTTATTATTCTATCACATGATTTTCCATTTTTTTTATCGTAAATTACTTAGATCTCAGCTCTTTTTATACAATCCTATGGTCCGCGGACCATGGGTAGGCCTCTTACAGCTGACTTTACCTTACAAAACTAAGGGCGGACTACCCTTTTTACACATAACACCTTCATGCTCCGCGACCAAAAATGCAGAGTCCTTACAATTATATTACAAAAATTGACTTAAGCATGGCCTTTTAGCCCCAAAAATGCCCTTGGGGGATCCTTCTCGCAACACTCGCCTGGGCAGAAGTGGCAAGTCAGGATCCCCCTAACAGTTCATCTTGTTGTAAGGGTAATCGTCAATGTAAATGGGCATCTGATCCCAGTGTACAAAAACTGCAGGTCGGAACACCCATCTGACTTCCCCTTCTCCTCCTCTCCACAGTAACTGCCCCCAGTGGCACATCCTAGGCTCCTATGGGCTCCCATCTCATATCTTCACATGAGGACAGACAATGGGTATCTTCTCAAAGAAGAACACACATAGTACTATACCAAAAGCACAATCACGATTTACTTACCTCTTGCAAAGACTCAACTGTCATTTCATTGATGAAAAAATGATCTAGACCCACCCATAGTACGTTCCAACCAAAACACTCTCAACTAACATCATCGGGCCGCTAGTGATGTGGTGGAACACCTGGCTGCCCAAGACCTGTAGCACAGTTGTGGTAACAACCTGTGTCTCTAAACTCTCTAGATCAACAAGTGGGATAGTCGTGCCCTTGACACGAACACCCCATCAACAATGGCACTCCACAAACTTAGTAATGTTCCTCCCATGAGGCAAACACCAGATGAATATCCCCCACCACTCCGAGGGGAGGCAGTCTAGTCAAAAAGTAAATATCCTATAATGTCAGCTCGATCTTGTGCCCCTGTACGACAAAGACCTCCTTGTCTAGATCCCAATAGCTCACAATTATCGATAACAATGGCTCACCTACCCTCATAAGTGTATTCTCTACCAACATGACAACCGCATAATGAGCTAATGCCCCTCAAACCGCCTGATCCCCCTGGATCTTGGATCGAAGAGTATCCACATCTCATTCACACCAATTGCTTTTTAGCTCTACCATGCCTGCAAAACACCATATGTCTTGTCAGTATAGAGAAGAAAACAATGGTCTATACTGATTAGCCTATAGCCCCCACTAGGCTAGCAAGCTAACCCTTCCTCTAGCCACAAATAGCAGTTTTCAGCCCAAAAAATGTGAGCTCGTAGGTTTCCAGCTATTTGCTGTGAGCTAGATTACACTTCTGGACACAGAAAGTGTGATGCAACAGTGAGCAAGGGAAAGGGTCTCTCAGGGAGTTGCTAGGTGCCAAAAATCAGGAAATAAACCAATGAAATTGAAGAGATGAGTAAGATCACCTACCTAAAAGTCGCAGATCCTGATTCCAACAGTCAGTTTGTCTGCTACGATCTCCACAAGATTTAGATCCTTTTCCTCCTCTCCAAATTCACCATAGCTCATAGCAAATGAATCCAAATTGGAGGGAAAACGTCCTTTCATAGAAAAATCCCTAATTTTTGTATCGTCCATTGTCACTAGACCATAGCTTAGTTTGATGAACTGTAAGCACCATTGGAAATCTCTCACCGAGCTCTAAAATGGGTCTTTCTCGAGTTTGGATGATTCAACACCTCACTCGAAAACCATTTTCCCAAGAAAGTCACTTCGTCGTCTCTCAAAATTGAATTTCTTCATAAAACGACACTTGTACTTTGAGATCCACCTCCTCTTATTAGTTTTTATACCATATGTTGATTTTCGTCATGAGTAACCATCATCTACTCATGTTTTCATGGTCCCCACCAGGCCTCGTCTATGTTACAGCGTCATTGAGTCATCCTTGTTTAGAGCATCTACAATGAGTCACCCTTGAAGTCTTGGAGTCTATTTCATGCCCCATCATATCATGTCACAGTATTCCATCCATATTTTGATATTGTTCATCTTGCGTTTCCTAGTTTGGCCTCCAGTCATATTGTCCCCATCCCCTCCAGAGTTGAGTTAGTTGCTACCAGGTCAACCATGCACTTTATGCTCTAATAAGGGTAGTTGTTTGTTTGTCCCTTAGTCCCTTTTCTCCACTATCCCTAGTGTCAGTCCATCAGTTACATTACTATTTTCCCTCATGCTTTAGTTGAGGATCCTCATTGCCTGATCTATCGCAGGCCCTATTCTATTAACATTAGCTCATTTATTCCAAAAGAATGGCCTAGAGGGCAGTGTCTCTTGATTCCAGCTTCCATTCTTGTTTGACGCCTTGGATCAAGTAGAGGGTCTCATTATTTCCCTTTGACTTGGTCGTTCCATGTTCATGATCCATACACTTGATGGTCTAGTGATGTAGTAGATTGTACCGGTGATTCCTAGTTGTGTGTGATATGTTTCAGACCTCATGAGGGGGTGGCCCATTAGGTAGCCCCACACATGCCTAGATCCATTCCTATTATGCTATAGTCTCAGATGTAGTTCCATAAAATTGATGGGTTCAATTCCTATCGAGTGTAGTGTTCATAGAATGCACGTCTCCTCCAGATGATCCATTTAGTTTTGTTGAGCCCTTCCTTGTTCAGCAGGGCTCCTCTGGTTGTTCTACCCTCCCTCCCACCCATTTTTTCGAGGGAAGGGGCTTTGTATCTCATGTACTCAGATATTATTGTATTCAGTCCCGTCTCATGTTTTTACTAGGTGCATTGTGTATATGAGACACATTGTATTATTTTTTGGCTCTGTTATACGAGCATGTACTTCACTGCTTATTTTTATATTTCTGGGCGAACCATTATTTTATGTACTAAGTTATCTCTGTGGGTATGGGTATGCCTCCCCCGCCTCATTGAGGTACATACCACAACATAAAAGGAGACTTGCATTAGTCTCGCCCCCTCTGTTAATATCCTCTTTCAAATTTAGCCTCATTGGTCTCTCTCTCTCTCTCTCCTTGACTCCCCTGTGTTGGCTAAGTGATTGTATCTTTACAATGTACTTCGGTCATACATTTTGCTCATAACACTTGTACGTTGTGGGGGAATCTGTTATCACAAAAAAGTTATCACCTAACCTAATTTACTAGATGGATTGAAGTACACCATGTAAATCCAGTTTTACCATAGTAAAATTGCTTTCACTGTGAGAAATTACCTAATAAACCACCTTTGTTAAGTAATTTATAGCTAAAGCCATGAAGAATAATTAAATAAATCACTATTTATTTGATTTTCTTCTAGGAATATTTAATTAAACCATTGTTTTATTATTATTCCTTGTCAAATTTGAATCAATCATGAAAAATAAACAGATAAATCATTATTTTTCTTACTTTTGTATAATAATAATTAATTAATCACTAATTAGTTATTATTCTTTGTTAAATTTGACTAAATCCCTTAGGAATAATTAATTAAATCCTTATTTGTTTATTATTCCTTAACTAATTCCTTGAAATAGTAAATAAATCATTTATTTATTTATTATTTCTCAATAAAAGTTTAAATACTTTTTCCCTCCTAAACAAATATAATAAAATATTCCAAGTGGTTATTCCAAGAATGGGATCAATAATATTTTATTATTACTCATTATTCAGGGATAACTCAATATTTTGTTATAAATAGAAGGAATTTCCATTAATTATTCACTTTTGATTATCTTCATTGTTGCACTCACTATTGTAACTCTGATTACTTTCATTTTCGCACACCATATTTTTGCTGGATTTTCACATTATATAGGAGAGAGACTCTACAAAAGCTGAAGATGTTTGAGGATAGCCAAGAACCCATCCCATAGAGGGGGACTGGAAACATTTATCTGTTCTCTTCACAAGTGTTATTATAAAATTATTCTTTTCATATCTCGTGTCCATTTGATGATTAGAGTTATTACTCTTTCTTTTGTTGTTTAACTATGATTGTAGCATAGATCTGGACTTTGGCAGGTTTTGTTTCTATCAGTTGTTGCAGATCTACAATGTTTAGTAGCCATTTATATTGTTGAGATTGCTTTTCATCCACAATCTTAAGTGGGTTCTTTTCGTACATCGTTGAGAAGAAAACACTCCAACACTAGCGGATGGTATAATTCAACTTAACCAAAGTTCTTTCTCTACTCTAGTAGCATTGGTGCACAAGAAGGATGGCTCATGGAGCATGTGTCTGAATTATAGGGAACTCAACAAGCTCACTATTGAAGACAAATTTCCCATTCCTATCATTGATGAATTTTTGGATGAATTGCATGGAGAAATTTACTTCACCAAGTTGGACCTTTGTTCAGGATACCATCAAATCAGAATGAAGAATGAAGACATTCTGAAAACATGATTTAGAACTCATGGGGGTCATTATGAATTTTTGGTTATGCCTTTTTCCCTTACTAATACACCTTCTACAATTCAAGGTTTGATGAATTCCATTTTCAAACCCTTCCTTAGAAAATTTGTGTTAGTACTTTTTGATGATATACTAATCTACAGCAAGTCGGATCATGTTCAACATGTTGATAGAGTGCTCAAACTATTGGAGGGGAAACAATTATATGCAAAATCCTCCAAATATTTCTTTCGAGTACAAGAGGTGGAATATTTTGGTCATATTGTATCTCATGAAGGTGTTAAGGTTGACCCTAGGAAAATTAAAGCCATTTAGGAATGGAAAATCCCCACATCCATAAATCATATGCGAGGATTTCTCAGGCTGACAAGGTATTATTGCAAGTTTGTTAAGAATTATGGGGGAATAGAAGAGTGGTAGATAGACTTCGTGGGGCCAATCCATCCATTGGGAAAGAAGACAAGGGCTAGATACATCATTACAACAACCAAATATTTAAACAGGTGGGCTGAGGCGTAACATGTAAAGGATTGTAGTGTAGCTAAAGCTGCAAAGTTCATTTTCGAATACATTTTGTCTCGATTTGGATGTCCTAAAATATTGATGAGTGATAGGGGTTCACACTTCTTGAAAGAAACAATTGTTGCGTTACTAGAATAATTTGAGATGTATCACTAAAAGAGTACGTTGTACCACCCTGAAGTGAATGGCACAGTGGAAGAGTTTAATAAAATCCTAGAGAATGCCTTAATGAATATTTGCAATGCAAAGTGGAATGACTGGGATGTGCGCATACTAGCTATCCTATGGACGTATAGAATGACCTGAGAAAAAAAATTGATAGGATAAACGCCGCTCAAACTGGTTTATGGATAAGAAGTTGTATTGCTGATGAAGTACATTGTGTCAAGTCTATGGATTGTTCCAGTTACAGACATGGCTGATCGAGATATCATGGAAGAACTCCTCATGCAGCTAGTTGAGTTGGAGGAAGATCGCTTCTTGGCATGTTTTCATCAGCAGTTGCAAAAGGATTGTGAAAAGGCATGACATGATCACCATATCAAACAACTTACCTTTAAGAATGGATATTTGGTATTACTATATGACAATAAGTTCACGAAGCTTCCAGGGAAGTTCTAAATGCATTGGCTGGGGCCATATATTATTAAGGAGATTATAGATGGAGTCACAGTTCATCTCGCAAAGCTGAATGGGTAACTATTTCTGAGAAAGGTCAATGGGAGCTGATTAAAGTTGTATAGGGGTGATACTACCCCCACGCAATAACTATATGAATGTAGGATAGTCTTAGTAATCTAAGCAGTTGCAAGGGATTGCGGAACTATAAACTACACTACCAAAATGATGGTTTCACGAAGAGATTAGGCTACATGATGAATCAAGAGAAGGCGCAAAAGAGAGCTGCGATGAAGGAGCTGCACTAGAATGGTGGGTCCTGTGTAGCCTCACCAAAAAATGGCCGTTGGAAGCACTGTAGCTGATTGGATGGCTATTTTTCCGTTAAAAAGAGTGGGGGGGAGAATTTATGGAACATATCTTTGGAAATATGTTACCAAAGACACATTAACGATAGAGATTTGGAGGGAATGGATGGGTTTGAATTCAAATTGAGCTATAAATACGACATGCCACTCCACATTGGAACACTTTGTTTCCTGATAATTTTCCTTAAGTTGTTGCACTTTCATTTTTTTCAAGAGAAGTATTTTATGTCTCCCAAGGATTGGGAAATAATTAAGGATCAAATTTCACTGGTGGGATTCACAAATTTAACTAATTGGTAGTACGCGATATTCATCGAGAGAATGACTGCAACTCGATCTAAGATAGACCTGACCCAACGTATCCCTAAACGGTTTCCTACTACAGTGCCTAGGTTGCAAAGGCCTAAGCCATTTTCTTCCATGACAAGAGATAAGAAGTAGAAGAAACCTCTGCAAGCACCGATGCGGTAATCACCACAAAAAAATCCAATGGAGATCCAACACAAGGGAAAGATTGACTGATCTAGGTAGCCGACAGAGCCCCTAGACTATGATGAGGAAGAACTAGCTAGGGATATGGAGGAGATTGATGCATAGGAGGTTGAGCTAATAACTCAGCTACCACCATATATACCAACACAAAAATGCACAACTAAAGTGCCTAAAGACCCAGATTCAACGAAGTTCATGGTCTCCACACCTTTTCTACTAGAGAATGTGTCGTTTGAGGGAAATTTGTTGGCTTGAATATTGTACTTGAAAATGGAGGACTGAGACCTGGGGAACCATGCAAATTTCCCACGGTTGGAGTCGATAAAGTACCTAAATAAGGTATTCTATGAAGAGTCGGATGTCAAGGGGCTTGAGCCGATGAAATGGGTTGTTGGAGTTGGGTATCCGGGGCTACTGAACATGTTGTGGGTGCCACATTTTAGCCATAGTGCTATAAACACAGTCTTTGTGTGTCAATCTTTAATGCTGGTGCATTATGGGTGCCTCTGGTTGGGTTGGCCCATCCTAATTACTAATATGCTAACCCACATAATAACTTTGTTGCCATATCAAGGAGTGGACGTTATGGAGGCTTTCATGGGAAAGTTGTAGGATAATAAATTGGTAGATAAGATGAAGAGTGTCCTCAAGATGACAAAGAATTCGTATGGCTCTACAATCAGTTTTGTGATGTAGGTAAGTTCCCTCTGCGGATGGAGACAACCCCTCTAGCCCTAGATTGGGTCTAGTCATAGCAAGACAAAGACAATAACTAATTCCTTAAATAGTTATCATTGAAGAGGCCTACCTTATAACAGTGTTTGATGAAGTTTTTTTCATGTCGCTTTAACTATCGCTTTCTTCTCCTTAATGAATGATTCACCTAAAGAAACATATGAAAACGAAAAAACACATAATAGAGCACAATAACAAACTATCTATTTATAGAGTCAAGGAACCATAAGCTATCAACATACATTTGATACATGATATAGGAAATAATCAATGGTTGTATTAATATAAACAACAGTACAACCACTCCTTGACATCGCAAGCTTCCTTGAAGGGTCCGATCAGTATGTCTCCATAAGAATTCACTCTCAAAGGTCTCCTAGAAAGGCTAATCAATATCTCTCACCCAAAAGTACAAGTATGAAACTAAGGCAATTACAACAAGGCTTCCTTCTTTCAAAAAAATTTCTTACTATCAATCCACAACATGAAGGGCTATTCTCATACCTCACAAGCTATTGCTATGCTATCAGCAATCCAAACTGTAAGCTATCAATCCAAAAAACCAAGAACTAGCTAACTAAGAACTAGCACTCCAAAAAATAGCTGATCATAGTCATGGAGGATGCTTTTATAAGAGGAGGAGCCTCCATAAATGAGGGGAGAGGAAGCTTATCTTCAAGGGAGGTTACTCAAAAGGCATAACCACCATCTCAAATGAGGAGAGGCGAACTTCTTTGACCCAACAACCAGCTCCAGAACCACCTAGAAGTATTTTGTTTGAACCAATTCACCATATCTAGGTCGTCTCAGGTCAAACACTGAGACTCAGAGATGACATCTCAAGGCATTAGTTCATTTTGGGCTATCGTCACAGCTAGGATACTGATGACCTGAGACAATTTTGAAACATGGGTAAAAAGGGGTCAACTTCAGGATTAATGAGCTTAGGCAATCTTCTTGAGTAATATGGAATATTTAGACACATATTTTGGTATATGACAAATAGCAGATGTCATTCAGGGACTGACTCTATACAAGATTATGGGATGCAGGGTCGGTGACAAAATACTGTGTAACGGATGCCCCCTAAAGCATGAAGGCCGAGAGAGTGGGAGGGGTGAAATATTTTACGAAACCATAACTGAACCCACACGCCATCACGAAGAATCTGCAGACGCAAGTACAACTGATATCTCTAACAGTGAAAGAAGTACATCTAGTCGAGGTATGGGTGTAGCCATCCAAAAGACAAATAGAACTAGTCTGTGGTATGGACATAGCCATCAAGTTGACAAGACCATATGAAAAAACAGGTATGGTCACAACCATCCAGAAAACTCAGGCATCGCCGCAGACATCCAATCAAAAGAGTCATGTATAAATAATCCATGTAACCTGGACTTGTGTAATCTGAGCCTAGGGTCTTGAATCTTGGCCTATACATCATACAATTTCTAATATGTGAACAAATGTGTTGAAGTCAAGCATACTAGAAAATCACTTGATTACCAGCCAATGATGTGAACCGTTAACAAGCGCAAGAGAGACCACTAGTAATGTCAATGGTTCTCAAGATACTACTAGTACAATCCACAAAGTGTGAAGAATGATATGGAGTTGAACACTTGTGAAATCACCCGATCGAAGACCAATGATGCAAGCCTGTCGTTGAGTGCGAATAACTTGCCATTGAGGCATGCAAGCTTCAAGGTACTTGAAAGGAGTCTCTAGATCAACTTCCTGGATAACAAGTTGATGTCGACAGGAAGTGATCCATCACAGGAGGGCCATAATGTTTCTCACATGAATGACGTGAGACAAAGAAACAAGATGAAGATGAATGAAACATAGAATCAGAGGAGGATGTAAGGGTGAAAATTGCAGAAGGATTAAGCCCTTGAACATATCGGTGACACAACTCCAGAATGCGGAAGCATTTTGGTAACAAGGGATCGAAGGTAATGCAGAGATAGCAGGGATCAAATGGAATGAGGCAAAATCAAGAACCCAAATCCCAGAAGGCTAATGACGAAGTGAGGATATCCCAAACCTGACGAGAATAAAAAAGTGTTGATGTTCAAGAGTGACAAGCTGCTGTAGGTAATCAACATAATATTTCCAAATTTCCCCCACCATTGCTGGGGAGTACCCCAATTATTTTTGAAACACAAGCTTGAGGGGGATAACATATGCTTGCAATATAAGTTTGTCCCTCAAACAAATCCAACCCAGTGAAATTTTAATGAGCCCTAGGGAGGAGAAGCTCGGGTCTCATCATGGCAATGAGTCCAATGTCGTCAGGGTTTAACAAGTCCGAAATAGGTAAAACTCAGAATCTTTTTCATATTTAGAGAGTTTGAAAAAACACGGAAAAGAAAACTCCATATGGACCCTTTTCGTTGTTTGTCCCTCGAATCCGAAAAGGTAGAAAATAATATTCAAGGGAACCTATTGACCATGATAAATCTATGTATACCTTTTTCGTAAGTAATCTATCCAGTTCGTAAAAGGGGTAAACTTATACTGGGTAGATGACGCTTCACAGCCTTTAAAGAGTTCAAAGCGACAAGTGCTCGACAATATTTTCATTTTCAAAGGGTCAAAAAAGAGCTTGAAAGTGGACCCCCCATTTTATTTCCTTTACAAGTCAGAAGGGAAAAATACTCGACAATAGTTTCAGCTTTTACGAGTCAGAAAATAGCTTAAAGTTGACTCGTCCTAGAGGAACGAGTGGTATAAAGGGTAGCAACTAGTTCCAGCAATGGTGCAACTGCTCAAAATATGTAATGGTCAAGAGGCTAGCTAACAAAACCACTCATCGCTGTGGTCCCTCAGGAAAAAGCAACCAAGTGAATGCATATGATTGGCAAAAGATATGGCGACGATGGAATGAAATAGCCAAGGCTCATCTAGCAAAAATCAGCTGATTAAAATGACAATCACGAGACACAAATCAAGTGCATGTTCATTTTTACACAAGCTTGAACTATGAAGAACTCTGCTTGGATTTGGTTTCATGTTTTATACAAGCTTGAAATGAAAAACTATGCTTGAATAAGTTTGCATGCCCCCAACATAATGACTCGAATCGAGGTACATTCCACCCAAGCTTCACGGCATGCAACTAAGTGGATGGAATGAAGGTTCACTTTCGAGATCTTGGAAAGACTTGACTCAGATTTTACGAGATCTTAATCAAAGAATCGATTTGGAAAAGGGAGTTGTTTCATTTTTTAATGAGGTTGACATAGTAAAATAACTATCCTCATAACCCTTGTTTCATTTTTTAATGAGGTTGACACAAGATCAAGAACTCTCCTCAAGACTCCTTGTTTCATTTTTTAATGAGGTCAACACAAGAAAAGAACTATCCTCGGGACTCCTTGTTTCATGTTTTAACGAGGTTGACACAATATCATGAACTATCCTTGGGACTCCTTGTTTCATTTTTTAATGAGGTTGACACAAGATCACGAACTATCCCTGAAAGCCTGGTCATGACCCATACGAGAACATGGCTCGCAAGAGGTCTTCACAAGACGAAAGAACCATGCTTTGGGAGGAATACATGTTGTTGGGTACCAATGACAAATCGGGTCCCAATGCCCCTAGTACATGATGTACTAGATCATGTGCATGAACATCAATGGAGGAAGAAGGGGTAGCCACATAATTGACCTATGGTGAGGAAGGTACTTCTAGCAAACAAGAGCCAATAGGGGATGATGTTTGCAAAGGAGGTACTTGGTGACCAAAGAACGATAATTAATCTATTGTCACAATTCTTTCATCTTGTGGAAAGCAAACCACATGGAAACGAGAAGAAACAAGAGCTCCCATGACATAAATATAGTCGCAGCCAAGGAGAAGATTGAAATCCAACAAACCTTGGATGACCATCACTTCTATATAGATTGTTCTACCTCCCAATGTAATAGGTAAATTCAGAAGGATCCCTAAGGGTTGACTGGTTGCTCCATCAAAAGCCAACAAATTTTGGGTGATAGGCACGAACTATGGGGAGCCCAAATCTTGCCAAGTAGTAGAAGACATGAGGCTAACAGATGCACCTTCATCCAAGAGAGTGCCAGGTACTGCCATATTATAGTCATGTATCGTGATCTAGAAAGGCACATAAGATGGGAGGGGGAAAGCAGTCAAGTGACTCCAACTGAAGGAAATGATAGAACTACTTGGTGGGGGTATCGTATGATTGCCCCCATGCTCTGCAGGAATTGAAGAAGGACTCTCTTGATCAGCTGGGACAGGAGGGTCACTTTTTCATTTAGGAGAATCTGACGAGAAAAGAAGAACATGAGCAGTATGATCAATATGCTCTTCTGGAACAGCATGAACAATTGGTGGCGAAACCAAGTCGACACTCTCTTCGACCAATGGTTGGTCAGGAACAAACATAACACAGTCAGGCTCAGGAAGAGCAGGATGGGCGAGGGATGAATCTAAGTCAATCTCTTTACTAGTCTGGGGAGGATCAAAAGAAAGCCTCTAATAACCAATAGGAAGTTGGGTTTCAGGAACTATAAGGTTTTCCAAAACTTTCGAAGCTTTATCCATGAGAGGAAAAAGGTGAAGAAGATGCTCGACTTCACATAACCTAAAGGGGAATCTAATATTCCCTTTCTTCTTACCACTACTAGCTGAAGGTGTAACATCGACATGATCTTCATAGATTGATAAGGTTGGTCAAAGGATATCTCAACACCATACTTCTAAGATCATGGGAATACCAAGACAATCTCGAAGGAAATGGTCACCCTTGCACAACTTACAAGGAAATTTGACCTTCTGTGGAGGACCAGAAGGTCTTTCTATCGAAGGTGTACTTAGAGCAATAGTTGCACGGTTGACCTCTCGCTTATCTAACTTCTTCTTCTTTGTCTTCCTCTTCTTCTTCTTAGCCTCCTGGTTACTGGATTTGGAACTTTCACCAGGAAAAGTAGAAGAGGAGGGTGAAGAAATAAGGGAAGAAAGTGAAGGGTCAACCCTAGAATCATAGTGATATGATTCAAATGAAGGAGACAGTGGAGCAGGAGTCGATATGCTCAGGATCACCGAGATTGAAAACAACCAAATAGGTAGGCCAATGTTTAACCCAGGCAGGGACAATGTTGCCATATAAGGAGCACCAACATTTCCAAAAGAAGGAAAAGGACTAGGATTCCCATCTGGGGGGAGACCATGACTGGTAGACTCTGGAAATGTTGCCATTGGAATTGACTTTGAAAGAAACGCCAACTGTAACTAGGAATATTTCGTGGGTAGTTAATTTTAGAACATTGAAACAAAACTTTGTCTTTTCATATTTTAAGAGTCGAGAAAAGGACGAAAGGTGAATCTATCTCTTTTGAAGTTTAATGAGCCTGAAAGGACAAGTGCTCAGATGATCCTTTTACTTTTAAAGAGTCGAAAAGGCATGAAAGTGACTACTCTGGAATTCTAGGCAAGAAGTTTACTAGACAAATCGTAAAACTGCATATACACCTTGGTGATAAATGAAAGAAAAATGACCAAGAACTTCTTGTATGGTAGTCAATCTTCCCAAAAACTTTGTTCGGTGAATTATGACTCATAAGGCAATAGACTCAGCTTCCTATGGATAGTAGCATGATAACCTAGTGGGGTCTCCCAATATATACGTAATGGTATGGGGAGCACAAATCTGTACTATCATCTATTGCATCACAAAGGGAGGAATCACCCAACCTTAGTGAGAACAATAGGAACTAGGTTTAACGATGCCAGAACATGTCTCTAGCCTAGACCTATAAATATGTGAGAATTAGGTTCCAATGCATTTTTAAGTTCATTCAATAGATTTTAACGGTTGATCTTGAATTATGTTTCGATTTCAAGGCCTTACCGAATGTATTTCAACAATCTCTAGTATGCACCTAGATGAGAAAAAAAACCATTCCTTTCGATGAATGACTACCTAAATGACGGTAAGGAGTTCATTTCCAAGTGAATGAAGATAATAACAAGAAAATTCAAGAAAAAAAGTGCAAGCAAGTAATCCAATCAATAGGAAGCACAATGCATCGATTTCCACTTATCTCGCAACTTCTATGACAAAAAATGAAAGATTTGAATTTCGCTTTTCAATTCCTAATCATAAAGAATCTACTAATGCAAACATGCTTTCATTTTCGTATACTATATGAGTGAAATTGTTTTTGATTTTTGGAATAAATAATTAACAAGCTAATGCACATCCTGACTAATCAAAAGGCAAATGTAATCTATGCTTCAATAACGAATGGAAATCAAATCAACACAACAAGCTAGTTTGATGACCAATCACTACGGATCAACCAGGAATATGGGAAAGTAGCAAGACAACAGCTTCAAACAAGCCAACAAGACTGTTGTGGATGTAGTTCAGAAACCTGAAAGGACAAGCAACCCAAAACCAACAAATTCTTGACGGAACCCTAAAAGACCTAGGTCACAAAATCCAAAAAGCCAAATTTCATACAAATGGAACAAAGAAGGACATGCCTCAGTAAACACAATCAAAACAAGCTTAACAAGGTAAAAGAAACAATAAAGGACAACCTACACTGGTCTATTCAGGAGGCAGGGCTGTAAAAATTAACCCTATAGGAATTGTCGTAGGAGAAACACTGACAACATGAGACGATCGTTAATCGTCGCAAGCACAGCACAATTAACTAAGAGACATGATCGCAAGTGTACAACTGTTTTCAGAGATGGTCCAATTTTAGGAATCATCGCAGTTGTATGACAATATATCTGTTATGTATAGCGAGGGTAAAGAAAATAGGAGCGATTCGTCGTAGCTGTTAGGAATTAAACAATGGCGATCTCAATAAAGAGGGAAAACAAGGAAAAAACAATGGAAAGACACCAGGCTTATCACTCAGACAGTGAGGTGAACTACCAGATCTACTAAAATCCAAATCATTGATGGTTCAGTCCCAAAACAAAGAGACACTATGTAATTCAATCCAAAACAACAAGAGAAAAATCAAGAGACAACACACAAATCAGTCCCCAGCAGAGTTGCCAACTTGTCATGTAGGTAAGTTTCCTCTGCGAATAGAGACAACCCCTCTAGCCCTAGAGTGGGTCTAGTCACAGCAAGACAAAGACAATAGCTAATTCCTTAAATATTTATCATTGAAGAGGCCTACCTTACACCGGTGTTTGATGAAGTTTTCGTCACATCGCATTAACTATCGCTTTCTTCTCCTTAATGAATGATTCACCTGAAGCAACATATGAAAACGACAAAACACATAATAGAGCACAATAACAAACTATCCACTTATAAAGTCAAGGAACCATAAGCTATCAACATACATTTCATACATGATATAGGAAATAACCATCTATTGTATTAATATAAACAACAATAAATCTTACAACCATGCCTTGAGGTCGCAAGCTTCCTTGAAGGGTCTGATCAATACGTCTCCATAAGCATTCACTCTCAAAGGTATCCTAGAAAGGCTAATGACTCTCTGTCACCCAAAAGTACAAGTATGAAACTAAGGCAATCACAACAAGGCTTCCTTCTTACAAAACCATTTCTTACTATCAATCTACAACATGAAGGGCTATTATCATATCTCACAAGCTATTGCTATGCTATTAGCAATCCAAACTGTAAGCTATCAATCTAAAAAACCAAGAACTAGCTGATCATAGTCATGGAGGATGCTTTTATAAGAGGAGGAGCCTCCATAAATAAGGGGATAGGAAGCTTATCTTCAAGGGAGGTTACTTAAAAGGCAGAACCACCATCTCAAATGAGGAGAGGCAAACTTCTTTGACCCAACAACCAGCTCCAGAACCACCTAGAAGTATTCTTCTTGAACCAATTTGCCATATCTGGGTCATCATAGATCAAACACTGAGACTCAGAGATGGTCTCAAGGCATTAGTTCTGTTATCACCCCAAGAAACTCTCCTAGGTTGTATATCAGAGATGCTCAGGAACATTACAAACTCAACAAAAATGTTGGAAATAGGTGGATAACTAGAAGGAATGATGCATATTCAAGATAGATAACCACTTCTACTATGCTTAACCCAAGACATGGGTGAACACCCCCAAACTACAAGGATTTAGACCACCAATTACTCACAGTTTGAGGATTAGGTGAATATGGAGAATACTAACCACACCAGCAGATGCACAAGACCATGTGATGACCGGCTGCGACCAATAAGAGGTCTGCAAATATATCTCCTAATGCACAGACAGGATGACAGCTCTCTGGCACTAAGATAACATAAACCTGCATAACACATTCAATGATACATACTAGATTCTAGCACAGAGGTGGGATGACAGCCCCTCTAATGCTAAACATCAAGAGCACATGAAAAATGCATGACAGGCACAGCCTAGAATAGAGTAGAAAGTGGAAAGTGAGCAATTAACAACAAAAGAAGCTTGTATTAGCTGAAAATGAAGACTAGACGCTATAGGTATCCAAGTAGTTACAGTCTCCAGAAGTTGAACCTTACATCAAAACAACAACCATCAACCCTGATTACATCTGTTTGCTGGGTATATATAGAGTTTTATTACAAATATCTTTTGTTATCCTATGCATGGAGGGGTCATAATGGACCACCAACCACCTTAACTCTTTGATGGAGTGTCTGCTACGATCTGTTGGCTTTAATGAGAAAATTGACCCTTTTTATATTTTGATGTCCTTCTCGAGCAGGTGGAGTTTTGACTAAAAGAAGCCCCATAACTGGTTAATGCTGTGATCTACTTGAGGCTGTCCTTTTTCCTTTTCGGCCATGCTTTCTTGTTAAATGCAGTTGCTGAGGATTTAATGTGCTAGGTGCTGGGTTCTGGCCTCCTTCCTCCTTCGGGTACACTAGACAGGCTATGGACATGGGCAGCATGGCTATGATAGGGACAAAGCTCAGCCGTTGGATCGCGTGGATCGATGGCGGGGATTTCTTTGTAGTGGCTATCGGGAGAGGTGAGATCGGGACAAACTAGGCCCATCAGATCGCAGTCGGGCAGATCAGAAGGTGATCGGGAGGTGAAAGCACGTGGGAGATAACGCACGAGGACGGGTGGGATGGCGGTAAGCGGTATTCCCCACACCGCCTTTGGAGCTGTGGTTGTTTCTGTATAAACCTGCTTGATCCCACTCAACGCGCAACACGTGGTGGACATGATGGGTGGGAAACAAATTTCCCCACTGGTTAAGGCATAGGAAACTTGCGTGATCGGGAGGTGTGAACCGCATTGGATCATGCGAACATCGTCGGATAATGCGACGAATGGTCAGGCAGTGGGCAAAACAAACGAAGTTTATCATGCCGGGGGAAAAGGCAAGGACTGTTGGATCAGGACGATCAATGGCTGCGAACGAAGGATGATGAAGAGCTGAGGAAACGTAGAGTCGTGCAGTCATGGAGGGTCGTATGGGTGCGGGTTCATGGGTTAAGCGCCTGGGCTTAAGGAAAAGGGGTTGAAGAGGGCTTTGGTGGTTTCGAAGGGTTTACATGGGGAATGGAGGGGTTTTATGGAAGAATACAGAGATAGAGGGGCTAGGGGAGTGTAAGGGAAATGAAGGAGGAGGGAGGGAAAGAGTGTTGCAACCTACCTTCTGAGCACAAACACATGGAAAATCTGGTATTTGGTCCTGCAAATGTTGAAGTTTGTAGCAGAGCTAACACTGGCTCCTTCTGGGGATGAGATCCTCCCGGTGAGGTCTCAAGAACTACAGAACAATGCCTTCATACAAAACCAGCTTAAAAATATTGCTTAGTATCCATTGGGCATGGAGTCAAATTAAGTATGCACTAAAACCTGTAAAAGAACATGCTTACAATCATTAAGGCCTGAGAACTTTAAACAACATAAACCTTCAAAATCTAGCCATCTGCTGGGTCATCAAAACTGTTTCTCCTCCTTCTCGACTGGTTCATCATAGATCAACAAAAATAGATTTATTTGATCCTCCACCTCAAAGAGTTTAGGACATTTGACCTTGTATAGTAGATATGGATCAAATTTCTTCCCCTTTTTGTATGTTATCCTCCTTGGATGTTCTTCATGGGAGCCTTTGTACACCTGATGAATAACAATGGTAGTTGTGTACTTGTCTGTATCATCTGTGGCCTACACAATTAATATAAATGGTGTGCCAATATGTTCATGTGTGTAGGACACAAAGACATCATCTGCTCTTGAATCTTGCTTAGAACAATCTTCATCCAAAGAGGGGTCCCAAAACTGTGCACCCTCTTCCTCTGTCATCTGGCAAGCTGCCCTTTCAAGTTGTGTGGAGGCCATCTGGGCAGGCTTCAAAATATCAAGACAGATATTATCCATATCAGCCTTGAGCATTGAATTTTGTCCTGCCTCAGTGTTCAGGGGGCAACTTTCAGGGATTGTCACTTGATCAGACAGAGGGACAAAAGATGATGGGGAGCTATCTTCTCCCTTACTAATCACTAGGTTGGGGACAAAAGCAGGCTGGGTAATTTGCAGATCTGCACAGTCATTAGGAGATGTGCTAGCTTTAGGCTCAGATTCTTGGAGGATGGTAGGACCTGCTGCTAGCTGCTTCTGGTGATCAGCTTGTTGTTCTGCAGATACAACAAACTGGTGAGTAGTGCCTATAAATAATGAACTCTCATAGGCAGCTCTGGTTAGGTAAGGGGCACTGCCCTTATCTTCCAAACCGTGGACCTCCTCCTCTTCTTCAGGCTTCTCTTCTTCCATGACTATACTCTGAAAAAGGGTTTTCACCCTTTGGTCTTCGTTTGTATCTCTACTTCTCTACAAAATCTGCAGCTGCTCCTGTGCTCCTCTATATGGATTTGGCTTTGAAACAGTAAAGGAACAAGGAGCTCCTACTTCCTCAGAATACTGCTCAACCTTTAGTTTGGAAACTTCAGAGGCTAATAGCTCTATCATCCTGGTTAATTCATCGATCTCAGGATCAGAGGATGATGAGGATTCACCTCCCTGTCTTCTCCTTTCAGCGTCACCTTCAAGTGTTTCTACAGCAATGATGTTTGCTTCTACTTCAAAAGTTGTGTTTTGCATATCAGCCAAAGAAGCACATCTTCTTTCTCTTAGCAGCAGGCAGAACTGAGAATCAAAGGCATTGGCATAAGTGATCATAGCAGAATTAGGGGTGGGTTTCACTTTAGCTGGCATTTTGTTGTACATATGATTGAATCTATTGTTGAAATCAAACAGCATCTCACCGTCTTCTCTATGCAAGTTCCCAAATTCAGTATAATAAAAGAGAAGATCTTTATTATCCCCCCATTGCTTTAAAAACACATCATCTAAGGCCTTAATGTCTGCAATAGACCTAGGGGGTAATTCTCTAAACCATTTTCTAGCCTCCCCATCTAGGCTTTAGACAAAAACCCTCATCCATACATCCTGTTCATTGATATCCAGGTTATTAGCATAGCTATAAAAGGACTCTAGATGCTCTTCAGATGATACTCCTTATGTACCAACAAACTTAGGCATGTATTCTTGATAATCTCTTGCAGGCATGGCATTCAAAGGGATAGGGAAGACCAAGGGTCCATACCTAGCAGCAACGATTCTTTCTATCTTTGTGAGAGCTTGCTGACATGCCATGACTGGGGTATATGAAACGATACTGGTAGAATGAGTAGTATGGATCAATGAATAGGATGACAGATACAGAGGAATATGATGGATAGCATGGATGCTTATTTGAACTGAGATCCGAAAGGGAAATGAATGAATGAGCTTTATGAATCTCAAAAGGTGACTTTCACTAGCAGAGATATATGGAATGTCTAAGGCTTACCTAGTCCTGATGCTCCTTTTTATGATACTTTCCTCTTCTTAACGATCTTATTAGGATTAGGCACTAGTTCAACTGGTGATTTCTGAAGATTTCTCCGAGCATCCCTCACAAACTGAGCCAGAACTGCAATGTGGAGTCACCAAAGGTTGGTCTTCCTCCATTGGAGTCACCAGATAGATGATTACAACCAGAAATGTGTGTCCAAACCTTGTTTATCATGAAATCTTGCAACTGTGTCGTTCTCCCAATGAAGCTGATCTTCAATCTCCTCTCCCCGGCAATGGCTCCAATTAATGTTATCACCCCAAGAAACTCTCCTAGGTTGTATCTCAGAGATGCCCGGGAACATTACAAACTCAACAAAAATGTTGGAAATAGGTGGATGACTAGAAGGAATGATGCATATTCAAGCCAGATAACCACTTCTACTATGCTTAACCCCAGACATGGGTGAACACCCCCAGACTACAAGGCTTTAGACCACCAATTACTCATAGTTTGAGGATTAGGTGAACATGGAGAATACTAACCACACCAACAGATGCATAAGACCATGTGATGGTCGGCTGCAACTAGTAAGAGATCTGTAAATCTATCTCCTAATGCACAGACAGGATGACAACTCTCTGGCACTAAGATAAGAGAAACCTGCATAACACATTCAATGATACATACTAGATTCTAACACAGAGGTGGGATGAAAGACCGTCTAATGCTAAACATCAAGAGCACATGAAGAATGCATGACAGGCACAGCCTAGAACATAGTAGAAAGTGGAAAGTGAGAAATTAAAAGCAAAAGAAGCTTGTAGTAGCTTAAAATGAAGACCAAACACTGCATGTATCATAGTACTTATAGTCTCCATAAGTTGAACCTTACATCAAAACAACAACCATCAACCGTAATTACATCTATTTGGTGGGTATATATAGAGTTTTATTACAAAGATATTTTGCTATGCTATGTGTGGAGGGGTCATAATGGACCACCAACCACCTTAACTCTCTGATGGAGTGTCTGCTATGATCTGTTGGATTTAATGAACAAATTGACCCTTTCTGATACTATGTTTTCCTTCTCGAGCAGGTGGAGTTTTGACTGAAAGAAGCCCCATAACTAGTTAATGTTGTGATCTGCTCGAGGCTGTCCTTTTTCCTTCTCGGCCATGCTTTCTTGTTAAATGTAGCTGTTGAGGATTCAATGTGCCAGGTACTAGATTCTACCCTCCTTCCTCCTTCAGGTACACTAGATAGGCTATGGACATGGGAAGCATGGCAGAAGCATGGCTATGACGGGGACAAAGCTCAGCCGTTGGATCGCGTGGTTCAATAGCAGGGATCACTTTGCAGTGGCTATCAGGAGACATGAGATCGGGACAAACTAGGGCCATCAGATCACGGTCGGGCAGATCTGATGGTGATCGAGAGGCAAAAGGATGTGGGAGATAACACACAGGGATGGGTCGGACGGTAGTAAGTAGTATTCCCCACACTTCCTTTGGAGTTGCGGTGGTTTCCGTATAAAACTGCGTGATCCCACTCAACGCGCGACACGTGGCGTACATGAGGAGCAGGAAACCACTTTCCCCGATGGTTAATGTGTGGGCAACTCATGCAATTAGGAGGTGAAAACATCATCGGATCACACGACGGACAGTCGGGCGGTGGGGAAAAAAATGAAGTTTATCGTGCGGGGGGAAAAGGCAAGGACCATTGGATTAGGACGATCAACAGCTGCGAACGAAGGATGATGAAGGGATGAGGAAATGCAGAGTTGTGCAATCACGAAGGGTTGTATGGGCCTGGGTTCATGGGTTAAGCACTCGAGCTTAATGAAAAGCGGCTGAAGAGGGCTTCGCTGGTTTCGGAGGGTTTACATAGGAAATGGAGGGGTTTTATGGAAGAAGACAGAGATAGCGGGGCTAGGGGAGTGCAAGGGAAATGAAGGAGGAGGGAGGGAAAGAGTGCTGCAACCTACCTTTTGAGCGTAAACACACGGCGAAGCTAGTATTTGGTCCTCCAAATGCTAAAGTTTGTAGCAGAGCTAACAAGTTCATTCTGGGCTATCATCGCAGGTAGGATACTGATTACCTAAGACGATTTTGAAACATGGGTAAAAAGGGGTCAACTTTAGGATTATTGAGCTTAGGCAGTCTGCTTGAGTAATATGGAATATTTGGACACATATTTTGGTATATGACAAAGATGAGATGTCATTTAGGGACCGACTCTATCCAAGATTAAGGAATGCGGGGTCGGTGACAAAATACTGTGTAACGAGTTCCATATCTAATGGTGTGGTTCAGTTCGCTGCACAACTCTTGGCTGGAAAAATCATGCGAAAGTGTCACGCGGATGAAGTACCGGCACCACTAGTCTCTTTGGCTTCACAATGTGCTAAAGGAGTCTAGTATAATTGGGCTCAGTTCTTGTGTCATGAATTTTGGAGGACTGCAAAGAGGCCCAAGATGAAGGAAAGGTGTTCCACTATATGTGGTTGTTGTTGTTGATGTGTTGGTGGCATCGAGGACGCCCGAAGAAATTCATTTCCCTCATCATGATCTAGATCTTCCTCAAGCCACGAAGTTCGCTTCGCTATGTGCCACCAAAGACTGCAGCACATTACGGAGATGAAAATATTTTGGGTCTTATTTGCGTTCGATCTGAGGATGGTGACTAATAAATGACCAAGCTTATCACCAAGTTTGCATGTGCAATACCTCAATGTCACATATTTCAAGGACAATTTCCATAATCTACATATCCGAGTAAAGAAATACGCCATGCACACATGGCAGAAGTTTCCATACTTAGTAGCCAAAGATCATATTTTGGGAGTCGTCAGTAAATGGCCAAGTGACTGGCTGACCCTCTCTTATGCTGACACAGGAACTAGTAAGGCTGATGAGGGTGATGCAACACAGACCATAGAAACAACAGAAGCAACAATAGAAAAAAAGAAGGAAGCACACAAGGATTCCTTGAAAGAAAAGGCAAAAACACAAGAAAATGCCATGCAAAAGAAAGAAGACGTTGCAAGGAAGAATGAAGCAACTAAATAAAGGGTCTCTGCCAACGAAATTGATAGACCAAAAGAAAAGTCTGCCACTACGTCACAGGCCACTATTGACCTTGGCAAGTCAGACATAGAATGCAAAAATGTGGAGGAAGACACAGAAGGAGAAGAGGAAGGGGGATCAAGCTTCGAGTAACCCTTCATCATCAAGAAGATGCAAAAGAGGAGTTTTACAGGGCCATGCAAGAAGCAAAATTTAGACAAATCGGCTAGTACGATGACTTTGGTCCTCACCGAGGGTGGCCTAGATGAAATCGGCAATGTGGTCTGCGACACCATGGAGAGTCTTTGGGGCCACATCAAAGAATAGTACCAACAAACACTAGGTAAGGTGTCGCAGGGCCTACGGGAATTGTAGGTACAAACATGTATTATTCAAGCTAGTGTGGGATACGAAAGCCTAAAGCAAGCAAGCCTGAAAAATTGAGTGGGTTGACCTTAGCAGCAGAACTCATTGCGGACCTTCGCATAGTGTAGTTATCATAGGGGTCCCTACTCATCCAAGCGTCAGAAGACAGAGCGCACCTCCTACAAGTGAAGGACTTGAGTCTGAACTTGGTGTTTCTTCTTATCCAGATGCTGCATGAGTTGCATCGAGGGGTATATGATGAGATCAGAGTTCAGGATAAATGTACACTGTTGATCATCAATGAGGTAAAAATCAATAATCAACAGATGTTCGAGGAAAAGGTGTAGGCCCTTAAGGAAACGGAGGAAGTGATGACACAAATTCAATAGCTGGAAGCAATAATCACAGAGGCCTGTAGTGAGCTTCCCAAGCTTCGTATTCCAGTAGAAATGACCCCTTTGGAGAAGATTCAAAAGATAGTTTCTGCAGTCAAGGAGTCGAAGGAGGAAATTAGAAAAGTTATATTTGAGCTATAGCTGCAAATCTCTGAGCTCCAACTCAAGCTACATCCAGCCACTCCTCCAGAAGTGAGAGAGCGGCGTGAGGCTACTATTAGAGGAAAAATTCCTACCATAGAGGCTACAGCCAAAGGCTGCACTTAGTTGTTCGAACAAACCATGGAATTGTCGATTGACTGACAGAAGGAGAATCATCATTTTGACTAAGCTTGCATCCTGTTACCATTGGTTTACATACCGACTTGCAGTCTTCCATTCCATATTTCTTCAAAATTTGTTTGAGGTACTTTATTTGAGAAGGAAAGATAACATTGTGAGTTTGCTCAACTTGAATACCAAAAAAGTATGTTAGTTTACCAAGTAGAGGAATTTCAAATTCTTGCTGCATAACTGAAGCAAATCCTTGACTTATAGATTCTACATTGCTTCCAAATATGATGTCATATTCATAAACAAAAACTATCAAAAGTTTATATGTATCCATATTGATATATAGATTTCTATCTGCAGACCCCTTTTTGAATCCTTGTTGTTGAAGGTACTTGTCAAGATCATAATACCATTCATAGGGAGCTTGTTTCAATCCATACAATGATTTTTTAAGTTTGCACACAATATTTTTATCTTTCCCAAGACTAAGCCCTTTAGATTGTTCTATATAGACCTCTTCTTCTAGATTCCCATTTAAGAATACATATTTAACATCCATTTGATATACTTTATAGCAATGAAAACTTGAAGATGAAAGAAGCATTCTTATGGCTTCAAGTATAGCTACAGGTGCAAATGTGTCTTCAAAGTATATCCCTTCATATTGAGCATATCCTTTACATACAAGCCTTGCCTTTTTGCAAACAACATCTCCATTTTCATTCATTTTGTTTTTAAACACCTACTTTGTCCCAGTAACATTTTTCTCATCAGGCCTTGGTACTAATTCCCATTTATTATACTTTTATATCTAATCAAGTTCTTCATTTATTTCCTTAACCCAACATTCATCTTTTCTTTCTTGATTCACATTTTGAGGTTCAATTGTGGATAGCAAGGCTAGATAACTAGAATTCTCAACAATAGTTCTTCTAGTTTGTATTCCTGCGTCCTTTTCACCTATAATTTGAGATTCAGGATGATTTTTCTAAGCATAACTTGTAGGTATATTTTCTAATATATTTGTATCTTCATTTATTTCTTCTTATGCTTTTCTATTTCCTTCTTCTACAACCCTCTTACTTGTAGAAGGAACATGTTCATCAGCTGTTGATGCTTCCCTTTTGGTACCTATGGATGCTTCATCAATCAAAACATGAATGCATTCAATAATCTTTTGAATCCTTTTATTATAGCATTTATATCCCTTTCTTCTATAAGAGTATCCAATGAGGATTCCTTCATCATCTCTAGATTCAAACTTTCCAAGCTTATCATCATTTTTCTTTATGTAACATTTTCTTCCAAAACTTTGAAAATGTTTGACAATTAGAGGCTTACCAAAACATAGTTCATAAGGAGTTTTATCATTGTTTACTTGAAAATGAGTTTTGTTAAGTATATTCACACTTGTATGTGTTTCTCCCCCCCAGAAGGTATGAGGTGTTCCAGACACATCAAGCATGTCACACACCATTTGTTGGATTGTTCTATTCATTATTTATGCCACTCCATTTTGTTGAGGAGTCGTAATTATAGAAAATTGTCTTTTGATGCCATGTTATTCACAAAAATTGAAAACTCATCTGATCTCAACTCTTCTCCTCTATCAGATATAAGACATTTGATTTTCAAATCTAACTCATTTTTTTTATAGCCTTGAATACTTTAAATTTATCAAATTCTTCATCTTTATGTTTAATTAATCTAACCCAACACATTCTTGTAAAATCGTCCATGGATAATATGAAGTATTCTTCACCCTAAGTGGACTTCTTTCTCATATGACCACACAAATTTGTATGAAAAAATTCAAGTGTCTTACTTGAAGTACCTTCATTAACATTAAACTAAACCCTAGTTTTCTTACCAAATAGGCATGATTTGCAGATGTTATTTTCTAGTGGAGAGATGTTGGGCAAGTCACGAACTTCTCCCATTCTTCTTGACTTGTACAATTGAAAAAAGCTAAGGTGTCCCAATATTTTGTGCCAAAGGCAGCTTTCTTCATATTTTCCTAAGTAACAATGTTCTTGGCCACCTTCCAATACATAGACATTACCTGGAGTTATTGTTCCCTTAATTATGATCTTACCTGTGTCCATATTCCTTACCACAGAGTTCTTTGATATGAAAACAACTTCATGACCTTGGTCACACAATTTACTAATAATCAACATGTTATGTCTTAATCGATCAACAAATAAAACATTTACATCCTTGACCATTTTCTCTAATATCATGGTTACTTTCCCTTTGATAGCAACAGGTGAATTATTTCCAAAAGTTACATTGTTTTCTTTCTTTATTTCATTAAATGATGTAAACTTAATTTTTTCACCTGTCATGTGCTTTAAACATCGACTATCAATGTACCACAAATTTTCTTGATCTCCTGCATATAAAGCTAGACCACAGTTTTCAATCTATGGTTTTCTTTTTCCATACCTTAGGTGTTATTGTTCTCTATTCATGCTGATAGGATGGTCATATTCTACTTCTGTATCCATTTTCTTTATGAACAAATTTATTGAAAACATAAAATTCAATTTAATCTTGAAGAGGTGAGAAGAAATTGTAAGAAGGTTTCTTTTCCCCAATCTCATTATTTAGTTTTCTTGCTTCTCTAGTCATAATAGTTTTATAAGCAACACAATGAACAACTTTATGACCAAAATTAAGACAAGTGAAGCATTGGCCATTGAAGTAGGAATACTTGGGAATATAATACCTTCTTGAGTAGATTCTTGTTTGGTTGTGGTAAGGTTGTTTCACTTGGAAGATATTTGATCCTTCATTCCTTTTATGAGATCTGGAATTCTGATGACTGCTTCTGTTTACTGCATTGAGATATATTCCTATACCTATTTAAGAAGATTTCATAGGTTTTGATGATTCACCATTGTATCCAAGACCTATCTTGATTAGAGGAGAGCATTGTACTTTTATGGTTTCTTCTAAAGTCTCAAATCTAGATATAATATTTAGAGCCTTTATTTTTTCAAGTTCCTTTCTTCGACCCACTATTTCAAGTTCTAAACTTTCACTCTGCCTTTCCTTTTCTAGAATTTGTTTCTTCGATACTTCTTCAGCTAATTTATCTTCTTCTAGATGAATGTTTAGTTGATTTATTTCTTCAATAAGGGTATCCTTTTCTTCTGGAGAATTCATAAAAAAAATCATCAAATTCATCTACACATTTTTCTTCAAATTCCATAAGCAATTAATATTCTTGATCAGATTCATCATCCTCATTGTTAGAAGAACATTCATTGTCTTCGTGTGTACAAAAACTTTTCTTGTTATCAAACCTTCCTCTAACATTCCCTTTTTGAAGAATTCTTTCCTAACATTCCCATTTTGAAGAATTCTTTGCTTTCTCATGATTTTATTTATAAGTCCATTTAGTAGCGTAGTGGCCAACTCTTCCACAAGAAAAACATTGAAAAGGAGGCTTACCTCTAAACTTCTCATTTCCTACTTGGAGTTTCTTTATGATATTTTCTTCTTCTATGTCTAATATGTAACAGGTTTCCTTAAGCTCCTCATTTTATTCTCCTTCATATGTAGCTTTGAATGTTGCTTCTCTGATATATGATGGGCCCCCTTTTCTTATTTCATAAGCTTTTAAGATCCTATGGAGATGTTCAATAGTGAACTTCTTTAAATCTTGCATTTCTTCAATGGAAGAAACTTTTGAATCGAACTTTGGGGTTAGAGATCTTAGAATTTTCTCAACAAGCATTGAATATTTTACTTCATCACCAAGATTTCTCATTGAGTTAATAATCTCATTTACCCTAAGGAAAATACTTGCAATACTTTCATCATTATGCATTCTAAGAGTCTCATATTGAATTCTAAATGTTTGAAGTTTAGCGCTCTTTACCATAGTGTCACCTTCATTTATTTAGATAATCTTGTCCCATATAGATTTTGCGGTATTCAACTGGATAACATTTACAAATTATGATTTCGCTAAGTTTCCTAAGAGAGCATTGGTTTCCTTTACATTGGTCTCATATTATTTCTTCCCTGCATCATCTATGGGGATGGAGAATGGATACTGATAGCCTCCTTCAACGATTTCCCAAACATCATCTCCAAGCTACTGCAAATATGCTCTCATTCTGACTTTCTAGAAAACCATGTTAGTTCCATTAAACAAGGGTGGCTGAATAAAAGATACTCCCTCTTAATAGCTCATCTTGATGGATCTCCCATTAAGCGATCAAGATTCTTCTAAAGGACATGCTTTGATTTCAATTGTTGCAAAAAATACGAAGGGGGGACGGGCTGAATCATTATTTTAAACTCAAACTTCCAAATTTTATATTCTAAGAAATATATGTTATTGTTATTAAGGAAACCTACATATGTATGATACTTTAAAGAAGGAAACTTGCATATATCGAGTTTACTAATTTTCATGTATTTCATCAGATGATTATTATTAATCATTGCATTAGTAGATTAATTAATTTTTTGTATGTAGTAAGGAACATAAACGAATTACACCAAATGTACATAGAACACCAGGATTTTTAGTGGAAACCCAATTTGGGATACAACCATCATTTTTTTTACTTTGTCTTATTTATTATGATATAAAGAAAAGTATTAAATCTGTATTGGTTTTGTCTATTGTTAGTATGCAGGAACATACCTGCAGAAAGCTACATTCTTCTTTCATTCTCTAGCACCTACTAGAAGGGAGCTCTAAGCCTCTTATCTCGTTTACCGATGTTACCCCCTTTCTAAAGGTTGTGACCCTCAGCTCCTTGTGGACCACCTTTCATAATATTTCAGACTAGATTGACCTGTCAAACAATCATCACACAACATGTAGGCCACCTTTGATAAAATTTTGAAAGCAGACCCATATCAATCATATACCCAAAGAAACTGAAGCACTAAATCTCATATGCTATCACCTTGCAAATCAACTGAAATTCTAATGTATCAAATCATTGAATGAAAAACCCAACCAAAAACAATAAATATCAAATTATGTATGTGACTATACAGAAGAAGCCTCACATATATAAGTGTTTCCCTTGCATAAAATCTGCGTACAAATCTCAAAATACTGAACATTGAATCATCAATCACCGAACCATATACAAATCATTTGAACCAATCATATCTTACTGAATCAAACAAATACCACCATACTATAGAATCATCACTAATCAACATTCATATCCAACTCAACCCAACCAATATTGTCAAATGCAGATAATCATGATAGACACATCATCGATGAATATCAGAACATAAAAATATCATCAACAAGTCATATTGCAAAATCTTGGAATATATACACAACTTCCTGAAGTTGATCTGTGTATGTACATGTTTAGAATTTAAAACTCCCACGTACATATCTACAAAAATTATTTTGCAGGAAATATATGTGACCCTACAGATACATATTTGCGTATGTATGTGACTATTCCCAAACACACCTATGTATAGATTTGTAAAACTTTCACTACAAGCATAATTTCACTTTTTGCAACCTTTATTTTTAATACTACAAACTTTTGAATAGATAATTTAGATCATATTTTCATCAATATAAGCTACTTAGACATTTTCAACATGTCAACCAATCAAGCATATATGTCAACATATTTCAGATCTTTCAAATTTGAGTATTCTCCTTGCTTGCTAGTGCACACCTGTTTTAGATCAAATCATTTATTGACAACCCAATACTTGCACACACAACACCTTGATCTTTATCTCTTTATATAGAATTTTTCTTAGCCAATACCTTAGGTAAATATCTTGGTCATGTTGTAAGTATTCTTCGACAACATCAAATAACCATTGACGCACCCATTACTATGGGCCAATGCCATGGTAAAGACCCCTAGTATTCAAATTACCATGTTGCATATTATTTATGTGATTTTGACTCTCAATACTTGCATATGTATGTGACATTACTTCAAAGGACCTGTGTATACTTTCTCAAACTTTGTATTTACCATCCTCTTGTCACTGAACTTCCCTTTCTCTTGTTCATACCAATTGTGGCATTTGTATCACTAAGTACAAACATCCTGTTATTATAATGTTGACATCTTTATCAAGTAGGTTGTTATCATGGTTAACACATTAGCCATAATGCCAACAAAATGAAAGCGCTAGGAGATCATTTTTTGGGTGATAACAGTAATAGATCATTTTTCTCATCTGATATAATATAAACAGAGGGGTTTTTCCTGTTGGGTTTCCTAGTAAAAAATGTGTTTCATTGTGATTGAGTGATTGCGTGTATTTTTATTGTTAGTTTTCTTTCCATGAATATTAGTAGAAGAAATTTGTGTCTATTGATTTCAGTTTGATTTCGTTAGCAACAACAAATTTCAAGTTATTTTTACATTCAAAGGGGTTTTACACTATTTTACCATTTATGTATGGTAGTATACATGAAGTGATTCTATATATAATTATTTTGGATTGTATACAAATCTAAAGCTTTAAATTCGCCTCTAAAACATTATCAAAATTATTTATGTAAATATCTACTCTACATGTGAGAAATCCTACTATAAAATCATTTTTTATCTTATCACATTAATGACATGAGCATATAATAATCCAAAATGATGAGGTCAAATACAAAGTTCAAAAACCATTCACTTGAATTTCTATTATTTTAACGCAAAAATCTTAAAAATAATAAAAGCATTTTTATAAACCAAAAAAAACAAAATACATCTCATCTCTCTTCATTGTAGGAATGCTTGATGTCTTTTATGTTTTAAATCATGAACCAAACCCACTTATTAAAACTAGCATCCATGAAATTTTAAGAGTCATTTACTAAACTTATTAATTGAACACGGCAAACAATATAAAGCAGGG
Organism: Pinus tabuliformis; assembly: GCA_031772625.1. Classification (NCBI taxonomy): domain Eukaryota; kingdom Viridiplantae; phylum Streptophyta; class Pinopsida; order Pinales; family Pinaceae; genus Pinus; species Pinus tabuliformis. The sequence goes on along the minus strand of CM062817.1, from coordinate 1,850,677,012 downwards.
GCTAAGGTTAAAACTGATTATTAAACCATGTGAAATTAAACTAATGCATGAGGGTCCACTGTTTGTCCTCACATGTAAATATTTCTTTGGGTTGGATGAGAAACCCAATTATTAAAACTAGCATTCATGAAATTTGAAGAGTCATTTATTAAACTTATTAATTGAACACGGGAAACAATATAAAGCAGGGGCTAAGGTTAAAACTGTTTATTAAACCATGTGAAATTAAACTAATGCATGAGGGTCCATTGTTTGTCCTCACATATAAATATTTCTTTGGGTTGGATGAGAAGGTTAATTCACCCACCAGTTTTCCATCTGAAATGAACAAGAGTTGTGGATTAAAATCATTACAAACCAATTGAATATTTTCGCGTATTCACCTTGCGGAAAATTCAGAGCCCTTCTTCACTTGAAAACTATGAATTATTTCATCCAAATTTTTATTTAACTTCGTGAAGAGTTTATTAAATCACGTGAATTGTTTGGGTTAGGAATTTGTTTTAGATTACATTCAGTTGTGTGAGATGCATTCCGGGATTTAAGATATTCATAATTTGGAAGAATATGCCTAGATTTACTATGGGAAGTTAAATGAAGAAAGTATTGATTTGTAAAAAACACAAGGTATGATGTTTTACCCAAATAATTTCTCCTTGTAGTGTTCTAGAAATTCATTAAATAAATATGGTAAGAAATACATTTAGAGTAGTTTACTTATGAGTTTGATGTAATTATTTTAGGACTAGTTCTTATCTACTTAGGGAGGGAATTAATTATGAAATGATTAAATATTTAGGAAAAAAATTCAAAGGATAATTACAAAGATATACCATTACATTTTTTAAAACCCTAAGAATGTATGAATTACTCAACTCAAGCCCATGTCAAAGGGAAATACTAAATCTTTCAAGTTTTCTTCAAAACCGGAAATAAATTTTATTTTAGTTTTTAAATTATGCAATTAAAAGATAATTACATAAACAATTTTTAAAGATTTTTTTTTTTTGTATATAAGGAATTTGAGCTCATTTGAGAAGACGAGGATGGGTGTATTTCGAGGAAAAGATGTATGCTACAATGGTTTCTACACACTTCTTGTGTGAACCACATTTTTGAACTCTGGAATATATACATGTTATTTTAATATATCGTATTTTTTTCTGTACTTATTTGATGAAGTCTTATATTTTTATATGATGGTTATAGAATGATTTAAACATGTTAACTTCATCAGATGACAAGTTATTCTAAATTTTTTTGGTTTAGTTTCATTTTTCAATATATATTATCTAAAGGATTTAAATAGAGATATTTCACTAAATGGTTGCAAGTTAATTTACTAATCCATGATGTTAATGGATTTATTTGTAGATTTCTTTTGATATATTTGATCCAGGTGGATCTTTAGACACCAATGACATGGAAAAGGCTCAAAATTCAAAGTGGTGGAAAGATGATGAACTTGACATGAGATCGAAGTGCTCATCGCCCTGATTCCAGTGATGCAAACGACACTCCAATCCGAGTCTGGCTGAAGGAGATAGAGACAGTCAAAGTTGGGTTGACTTTTTGATCACTGGGCAGGATTAATGAAGGCACAATTTGGACCTTTTCCGGCGAATAGAATCTGGAAAAATCCAACTAGATTCTGGGCGAAATTGTCATCTCGTTAAAACAACTCCTTCGGTCAAAATCCAAATTTTCAAAAATGCGCAGTTTGTTTTATATAACAAAAAAAAGGGGGTGGCGGGCCACCAACCCCACCACCTCAACTCCTATCCATGTAACAACAATTTATATTAGTGGAGGGGCTTGCCACCACCCCCGGCCCCTTCCACGAAACGAATAACCAATAAGCGAGGTGGGCGGCCATGACCCAGCCACCCCACAACCCACACCACGGAATCATTGCTCAATACATGACGGGTGGTGGGCCGGCCCTTGGGACACAGACCCAACCACGCCCAAAAAGAAACACGCCAACCATATTGAAACGGAGCCGGCGGAGATGGGGTGGCCGGGCCGCCCAAGGCAGACCCACCCCGACCCATTTTAAAATTAAAAAAAAAAATTGATGTATAAAAAAGGAGGCAGGGTTTGACCACCCGACCTGCTCCTTAACAAATGAATCTAAAACCAACTCACTAAATGGCATTATTGAGAAATCTGCCACCTATTTATCATTTAAACTCAGTTCACCAGTGGGCCCAGGCAGAGGAAGCAATGCATGCAGTGGGAGGCAGAATTTTGCAGGAGGGCCGAATTTTCACTTTGTCAGATTTTGACAAATTTTATATGGTTTCAACATTTCTCGACACCACGAACGCAATGGCATTATCCGTTTCTCCATCAGAGTTTTGCATTTTTCAGCCATTTTTCAGTATGGAGGTATAAATCTCCTCTTTTGTAACTGATGCATGTACTCTTCTTTCTCATGCCACTTAATGAATGAAGGCCTCCCCATTGATCGAGGAGGGCCCGAAGACATAGTCCAAGTCGGACAAAATCCATTATCAAGTCTTGTTTTCTTCTTTCATGCTTTATGTGTTTCTCCTCTTCTCTCATGTGCACATTAAATTTCTATGTTTAATCTACAATTTATGCACGTAATTGTTTAACACATCTATAAGCAAAAGATGTTGGATCAAGTGGTATCAGAGAAAATCTTTTTAGATGTGAATTGCATGTTTGTATGCTAACAAGAAACAGGTTTCAAAGAGGTGAAGGGAAACTAAAGTCGTTCGATCCCGAAGTGGGGCGTGCACATCGAAGGAGAAACATGCAGATGAAGAGGCTCGTCATGAAGAGGAGCGCAATTTTCACAAAACCTTCTATATAATGGTAAAAATTTTGATCAGTTGATTTCATGGTTCGAGAAAGCAGAAGAGAGAAATCTATAAGAATAAGGTTTAGCGCATGGAAATGGTGAAGAAGAACACCCTCCTTCTCCTTCCATGAGTGAAAGTTCTTCTTCCTCTCATCACCATCATCATAGAAATTCAAGGGATGCATCTAAGAAACCTTTCTTTAAATTTCATGTCAAATTTGATCTTCCCATGTTTAATGGTGAAAGTAATGTAGAAAAGCTTAATAACTTGATTAGGCAGATTGAAATCTACTACAGGATTCAACAGATTGAAGAGGGTGAGGCAAAGATTCAGCTGGCCTCTCTTCAGCTGAGTAGCACCACTCTCGTCTGGTGGGAGAGAAAATTTCAAAGTAGTAAGAGTGTGGGTAATTTTCTTTCCTCATGGCCTAGTTTCATTTCTGCATTAAAGGAACAATTTTATCCCTTGGGTTATAAAAAAAGCCTTAATGGATTGGAAATACTTAAGGCAAGGCAGAGGTGAGGATGTTCAAAGCTTTACAAAGGAATTTAGAAAACAAGCACTTAATTTGGGCATTGCACTTGACTCACCTGAAGTAGTAACTAAGTATATTGGATCATTACATAGTTACCTTAGACATTCATTATAATTGTTTGAACCAACTACTATTGACTTGGCCAGTGTAAAGGCCATCCATCTTGAGAATATGGGAAAAAATGAAAGAGATGATCATTTCAAGAAACCACCTTTCAAACCTCCAAATGGAAAACCCAAAGTGAAAGGAAAAGGAAAGGAGAAGAGGACAACATCAACCAAGAAAGATGAAGGGGAAAGACCTTATTGCACTGACTGCAAAAAGGAAGGCCATGACGACGATCATTGTTGGAAACTATACCTAGAAAAGAGACCAAAGAAGTATGGAGGAAAAGACAAGTAGAAGACAGTGGCAACTGTGCAGCAAGACCTTGGATCTAATTTCGGAGATGAAGCATTGATCACAATAGCAAGAACAAAAGGTACTCTTACACCCTATGTTAATTCTGAATCACATGAAGGCACTAGTTCAATAGATGAGTCTCTTCCTAATGAATGAAAGAGAATTGAGCTATTTCATATTAGAGTTATCATAAACCATACAAAAGTTGAAACTCTATTTGATACTGGATCCCAAGCAAACATAACTTCAGAGTCCTTGTGTTATCACTAGAATCTATAGTTCATGTATATGTTAATTATCCATAAGTTTTTATAAAGTCTTGAGGTCTTGTAAATAAGTTTGTTAACTTATGTCAATTTCAAATTTTGAAATTCAAGAGTTATGAATGAAATTCGTGTAAAGGCAAGGGCATTAGTCATCTTCCATCATGGTTAGTTATGTCATGTCATGTCATTAGTACTTGCGCAGTTTCGCAGCACGGGTATGATCTCTTAGGTACTTGCGCAGTTTCGTAGCGCGAGTGTGATTGGTCAGTTCTGTCGCTAAATAATGTTTGCGTGTTTTTGTAGCGGCCCGTTTGCCAGCGATTTCGTAGCGCATTCCTTTAAATTTGAACTGCCCGCGCTACGAAATCGGGGTTTCGGGCTGTTGTCTAGTTTTTTTTTTCTGAAATGTCTAATCCGAGAAGTGGTGAGTCACGAGTCCGGTTATGATTGTTTCCTCACACCATTTACGTGTCATGATTAGCCATTACTTTGCCATCAGGTCTGATTTCATTGAGTTATGTGTCAGTTTGGAGGACGTTATAGGAAGTGGTCATTCCATAATGTGTTTTTCATAACATATGAATGTCTTCTACTCTATGAAAAGCGTGAGCTTTATTCTAATCAGACTACTGCAAGCGAGCCTGAGTTCTACAGCCAAGGAGTGTTATCGTGCTGCAAACCACCGGCATTTCCTTGTGTAGAATTGTGCAAAGAAACATGGAGAGAAAGGAGCACCGTTCGGGTAGATGTGTGAGAACAGAGCCGGAGGGATTAGATGTAACCCTCAGTGATGAGGAAGTAGCAAAGGCGTTCAGAGCTGCTGGTTGTTGGCAGTTCTGTGAAAAACTCAAAGGTGGACATGCAGAAGTGACCAAGGCATTTGCAGTGAACTTCACGGGATTAAATTCAAAGGTGGCCATGCTGGAGTTTCCGGTTTCCCCTGAAGTCATTTCTACAGTTACAGAAATCCCAAGAGGTGGCCAAGAATGGTTCAAGAATTTCAAGTTTGATATGGGTCCGTGTAAGGAGTTCTTAAAGGCACCATATGTAGACGAAGATCTTACTAAAGCTGTCCCAAGGAGCTATCTTAAGGAGAATTATGCTACATTATTGACATGCATCCAGAAGTACTTGACATGTGAAGGTCGGTACAACAAAGTCTATTCATATCATTTCAAGCTGCTACTACACTTCACTGGTAAGAGCTCAATAGACATCCCTTTTTACTTATTCAGGAGTATTTCTAAGATGTGTGACAAGATTCAGTTGAAAAAGGAAGCTTATGAAACATCTCTTTTTCATCATGGTCTGGTTAAATTATTGGTGTTGAATAGCCTACATAAAATTGGTAAAGACTGGGATTCGTTTGTATTCATGGCCGGTTTCCCTAGTAAAACGGGCCTCACTCCATTACCTGTAAGAGAAAGAGAAGATAGGAGTGAGGATACTACTTTGGCTGAGATTAGGAAAGAAATAACAGACCATAAGAAGCCCAAAGCTAAAACAAAGAAGCCAGAGAGGTCTGTAACAGTCAAAGAAACACCTGAAGCATCAACAAAGAAGACTCCTAAGTTATCAGCCAAAGAAACTCCTGAGGCATCAATAGTCAAAACTTCGAAATCATCCAAAGTGTCTGAAAAAGAAGCCTCTAAGTTGCCGCTTAAGGAAACACCAGAATCATCTAAACAGAAGACTCACAAAAGAAAAGATGAAATTAAGTCTAGTGAAGTTGAAAGAGTTTCAAGAGCAAGAACTAGAGGCCAGCTGAACAAAGAAAAAGGAAAATCTGCTCATGTGGAAGAGAGTCCTGTTTCTAAGGGTAATCTAAATGATTTGCTGGAAGCCATTGAATTAGAACAAGAACATCCAATCCAAGTTGAACCGCTTGAAATAGAACCAGATCAATTGGGGGCACCTATGCATATTGATCTAACAAAATCTTCACCTGAGAGTTCTAAGAAGTCAAAGGCTTCCAAAAGGTTAAAGTTTGAAGAACCAGGTAAAGAGTATGCCTTTAAACCTCGCAGACCAATGACTAGGAGGCAAATAAAGGAAGCAGAAAAGGCTCAAAAAGAGAAAGTCCCTTCAGACAAGCCTAGGACAGAGGCACTTGAAATCTTCTCTGGAATAGTCCAAGCAGTTAAAAACAAGAATAAGGACAATAAGGTGGTTATCAGTCAAAGTGGAAATGTGGTTGCCATTACAAAACAAACTGGAGCAAGTAAGGAGATACCTCAGGTTCATAATATCTTTAAAGAGAAGGCAGTGAGATATACTAGTTATAAGAAAGCTGTGATGAAAGGTAAAACAAGTTTGATCAGTCAAGCTAGTTCGGTATCTGACGCCTATGTATGGACAATACCAGCTCTAAAACAGGCAAAAACTATGAAACAAATGAATGCAAGTCTAAGAGCACAGAACAAGAAGTTGAAGGAGGAAATCATCAGCCTAAAAGAAAAGCTAGACAAGCCAGCTAAATGATTCAAGGAGGAATGTGTTTTCTCAAATTTTGATATATGTTAGGCCATTGTTTTTTTAAAAGTTTTTGAGACTTTTTTGTGTCTTCACACCTGTATGGAAAGACTAAAGGAATCATAGATTTGAAATATTGCTGTTTTAAGGTTCATATATTTAATTTTGATGACCTACAGCAGTTTCGTAGCGCGCTACGAAACTGCTGTAGATGACTGGTTAGTTTTAAAGCTTGAGTTGGAATGCTGAGATCAGCATATATTCAAAGAGATGGTTTAATGTCAGCATGTAGACTATAGAAGATCAGTCAGAAATTTTGAAAAGGAGGTCAGGTGTAAATATTCAAAGAAAAAGTCGAAGTTTTGTCTTTTGCCTAAAAGTCACTTTATCTCCGAAATTTTAGGGTTTGGATAGAGCTGCTGAGGTGTTAAATGATACACTTGTCCAGTTGTGGGATGGCTGGGTTATGAGTTTTCTTCAGTCACACGGGACTATCCAAGGTTTAAATGGCTTAAAGATGGATCATTAATATATGAACACCGAGGGGAGGCAGCAACCAAGAATATAGGCTTCATTTTCTTTTCGGTTGTTGAAGTCATCTATGCATCAAGTATCCGGAGCTGTATGTACATTGAATCTGTTTTAAGCTTGGATATGGTTATTATTGCAGTACTACAGGTGGCAAGCTCAAAGGACACATCAGGGTATACAAGGAAGAAGACTTAAAGTGCCAATATGATGGAATCCTCTGTTTTCGTAGCATCATATCTCTTGTAATAAATTAGTTCGTTTATGTTATTGTTAAGGTCATTTATGTCAAAAGCCCGAGCTCCCTTCATGCTTGATGAGGAGTCTCGTACAGCAGTGTTTTGATAGGCTATATATAGGAATAACTTAGATGTAAAAAAGGTTGGATACTTAATAGAAAAAGTGTGTTGTTTTGGGCCACTGTAAGATCTTTTTTGACAGTAATAGTAAAACAAAGTTATACTCTTCTCAAGATTCTCGAAGGATTGCCATGGTCAAATGAAGTGATGATGTGTTATACCTTATGTTATTTTATGGTTTTGTTGTATGCAATCACTCAGAATTCATACTTATATGCTCTGACTTCCTGTGTATACAGCAAGCTATGTGTGGTGGAATATGTTTGACTTGTAATGCTAAGAGCCTTGATTTCTATGAGTTCACTGTGTTTTCTTGTTTGCTTGATATTATAGACTCCATAGCCCAATGAGATATCTTTTGGTGTGTTTCCAACCAGTTATGCTTACATTAAATTTATTGTACAAGAGTTAGCCCTCTTATCAACATTCAAAATCAATAACCTTTTCTTGAGAGAGCCCTCTCAGGCTAGGGAGGCTAATCTTTAGTTAAAAGCTTGGTCTGAAATAGTTACACAGAGTCTGCCTGATCAGCAGCCCTTCAGTTGTGATTTTGTGATAACATTTTGGTGCGTCTGCTGGGAGCTTAAGATTGAATTTCTGAAGGTAGCAGGAGTTCAAATGATTTTCGAGGCTGCATTCTACCTTGGTGACTCCATTTGTTATTTTAAAGTTTAAAGGTGGCTTCGAAAGGAAGGTACACAAGGAGTAACCCTGATCCAAATCCACTTAGTCCTGTGGAAAATCCGAATATCATCTCAAGAAGTAAACAAAGATTCTCTGACATACCAGGTACTTCAAGTATTTCAAAGTCGTTATTTACTGAGTTTTCTAGAAGTCTTGAGAACAAACTTGTGGATGATAAGGTTCAAGAGGTCATATTAAGGTCTGAAAATGAAGAAGAAGTAATAGGCATTATCTTGGATTTACAGAAAAGAGGTATTGATACCTCTTCTTTAATTTCACAAAAAGATAAAGAGGAGTTTTGGGAAATTGTTTCTTCTGAGCTTTTGTTAGAAAAAGAAGATTTAAGACAGCTCAAGGAGCTTGATCCTTTTGAAATTCTGCTTAACTCAAACCTTGGGTTACCTCTCCCAAATTGGAGCTCTTTTGTTGGTGGGTTACAAAGTCCTAATAGTCCTTTTCGTACTCATATTTTGTCCTCAGCTTCCGTAAGTCCAAACAGTCCTCAACTCACATCTCATACTAGTCTTGGTCATAGCATACCTATTGTTGCTGTTCCTCCTTTCATCATGGCTGTACCTGCAAGGTATGCGCCTTTGGCCCTCCCTGCTGTTTTGCATGACTTACCAAACAAATATGCTTCTAAGATTCCAACCTGGGGAGGGGATGAAGACATTACAGCTGAAGAGCATGTAGATAGATTCAATGACTTTATTGATAGGTATGAAGTAGATGATGAAGATGTCAAATTGAGATTATTTGCTCAGTCCTTTATTGGGGAAGTTAGGAAATGGTTCAAAGCCTTGGGAGCTGGTAGTATTCACAGTTGGATTGAGTTTGAAGATAGTTTTTTGAGAAAATGGGGAAATAGGACTAATCCAGTACAGGCCCTCACTGAGTATAATAATTTGAGAAGAGCCCCAGATGAGACTATTCAGAACTTTTCTAAGAGGTTCAATAAGATTTACAATTCCATTCCAGCTCACTTAAAACCTCCTGGAGCCCTGGCCCAACTAAGATATGCTGAGTCCTTTGAATCTGATTTTTCTCTCTTACTCAGAGAGAGAGAGTCTGCTACATTGGCTGATATGCAAAATGATGCTATCAAAGTTGAAGTAAATATACTTGCTGCTAAAAAGTCTAAGATGGCTAAGACCAAAATTAAGGAAGAGGAGAGGCCCTCTACTTCAGCTCAAGATGAAAGATTTGAAACCATGATGAAGACTATGGAAAAGTTAATGGACCAATTAGCACTAGGGAATACTGCTGCTCCTCAAGCACAACAAGAACCTCGGTTCAGAAATCCCCAGTTTAGAAGGCCACAAAATCAACAAAGGCCAAGGGAAAATAGAAATCAGCCAGTTGATCCTCCTGTAAGACCTCCATTTCAGCAAAATATGGTAGATGGTGAGGAAGAGACTGAGGAACCTGAAGAAGCTATTCATTGTCTTGGCGAAGAAGATTCAGAAATCTTTTTAACAAAAGAAGAACATGATGAGTCTAGTCAACAAAAGGTTGAAAAAGAACCTTCAGATTTCCTAAAGGGTTATCAGCATGCCATATTTGAAATTCAGAAGCAATATAACCTCAGAAATCGAGATGTCCCCATTACAGCAAATAAGGGTCAGCCTAAGAAGAATATTCCAAAAGCAGTGGAAGACAAAAAAGAAAAGCCAAAACAAGCTGAAGAAAAAGGTGATGCTCTTAGTGAAAAGAAAGAGAATCAAGCTCTTGTTCTTCCTAAGGAAGTTGAGAAGTCTACTCCAGGATTCAATATAGAAAATGAGATTTCTAAAATTAAAATATCAGTCCCATTTAATGAACTTTTGAAGGTAAACAAGTATAGAAGCAAGATTGTGGAAATGCTTAATTCTCCCCCGGGAGGAGCTGATATTTTAAATTTGCAAGAAGACAGTCCTATCATTTGTTTGGGCCCAAGGCTGGAAGATGAGCAGAATGATGAATTTCCTCCTTTTTATATAAGCATCAATATACATGAAATGACTCTTCATAATGCCATGTTGGACTCAGGAGCATCTCATAACCTTATGCCCAAAGTCATTATGGAAAGGTTAGGATTGGAAGTGACCAGACCTTATAAAGATTTATTTTCTTTTGATTCTAAGAGGGTGCATTGTATTGGGTTAATTAAGGATGTTGTTGTGGCTCTTACACAAATTCCAGCCAAAACCACTGTCATGGATATTGTTGTGGCTGATGTTCCACCTAAATTTGGAATATTACTTTCAAGATCATGGGCAGCTAAAATTAAGGGTACTATGCAAATGGATTTGACTTATGCTACTATTCCAGTATTTGGGGAGCAGAGAAGGTTATACCGGGAGACAAAGATGGCATATATGGTGAGTAGTAAGGATAAACCACAGAATTTTCCTATCTATTCTTGTGATACAGGCTTGGGATCAGCCATTCTGTTTAATGAATCAGTGGGAGAGGAATCACAGAAAGAAAAAGCAGAAAATCAGTGTGAAGAGTTGCAGCAAAGTAATGAAGAAGACATTTCTGGTTGCTGGTCTTTGTATTTTGATGGAGCAGCAGGGAAAGAAGGAGCTGGCGCTGGAATTTGGATCATGAGTCCAGCTGATGAGAGTAAGTTTTTGTCTTATAAGCTCAATTTTGATTGCACAAATAACATGGCCGAGTATGAGTCCTTGGTTTTAGGCCTAGAAAATTTGATTGATTTCAAGGCAAAAAACATTGTTGTTTATGGGGACTCTGAGCTAGTTATAAAGCAAGTTCAAGGTGTTTATCAAACAAAAGATGCAAGAATGAGAGCTTATAGGAATTTGGTATTAGAATTGTTGGAAAAGTTTCAATCATACACTTTCAATGTCATAACCAGAGAGCAGAATTCCATGGCAGATTCTCTTGCTGTAGCAGCTAGTCTTTTTGTCATTCCTAAACATGATTTTGACAGTTATGCAGTCAAAGTCCGCCATAGGCCAGTGATCCCTGACAATATCCTAAATTGGCAAGTATTTGAAGATGACCAGCAGGTGAAAAGTTTCTTAGAATTGAAAGGAGAATTTGAGAATTGTCAAATTGACCAGCAAAACATGTTAGTGGAAACAAAAGAAAAGTCTGAGGTGTTGCAGCTGCAAAATAACCTCATTCCTAAAGGTCTGATTCCACTTGAGAAACTTTTTGATCAGAATGATGTTTTTAAGGCGCCAAGGTTGCAGGCAAATGAAGAAGAGATAGAAAGCTGCAATCTAGGTGATTTAGTAGCGCCCAAATTGATCAAAATTTCAAAATTTTTATCAGCTGATTTAAAGGTTAAGTACATTGATCTGATGAAGAAGTTTATTGATGTGTTTGCTTGGAATTATACTGATCTCAAACAATATGATTCCTCAGTTATACAGCATACAATCCCCATCAAGCCAAATGAGAAACCTTTTAAGCAAAAATTGAGAAGAATAAATCCTCTGCTGATGCCATTAATTGAGAAGGAGGTTAAGAAGTTGTATGATGCGAAGATTATTGTTCCCATCAGATTTTCAAATTGGTTAGCCAACTTGGTTCCAGTGAGGAAAAAGAACGGAGAAATAAGGATTTGCATAGACTTTAGGAATTTGAACAAGGCTTCACTCAAGGACAATTATCCTCTTCCTAAAATGGATCTCATGTTGCAGAATATTGTAGGTTCTCAAAGAATGTCAATGTTAGACGGCTTTTCAGGATACAATCAAATCCTTGTTCATCCAGAGGATCAGGAGAAGATAGCCTTTACTACACCATGGGGCACATTTATGTATGCCAAGATGCCCTTTGGCCTCATGAATGCAGGGGCGACTTTCCAAAGGGCTATGGACATTGCTTTTGCAGAGGAGAGAGATAAATCAGTTGTGGTATACCTTGATGATATCACAGTATTTTCAAAGAGAGAGGAAGATCATTTAAAGCATCTAGAAAAGATATTATTGAAGTGTAGAAGGTTCGGCATTTCTTTGAATCCAACTAAAAGTATCTTTGCTTTGACTTCTGGTAAGTTGCTTGGGCATATCATTTCTCAAGAAGGCATTAAAATAGATCCAAATAGAGTTAGTGCTATTTCAAGGCTGGATTTGCCAAGGAGTAAGAAAGAAGTTCAGTCTTTTCTTGGTAAAGTCAATTTTGTTAGGAGGTTCATTCCTAACTTTGCAGAGGTGGTTAAGCACATCACAAAAATGCTAAAGAAGGGAGCAGACTTTAGGTGGACAGCTGAGGCAAGAAAGTCTTTTGAAGAAATTAAAAAAGCACTCACTCAAGCACCGGTGCTTATTAGTCCTGATTTCTCCAAGGAATTTTTAATATTCACTTATGCCTCTGAAGATACAATCGCTGGAGTTCTTTTGCAGAAAGGGGATCAAGGTACTGAGCAGCCTATTTCATTCTTTAGTAAAACATTGGCAAATGCTGAATTAAAGTATAACATTTTAGAAAAGCAAGCATATGCTTTGGTTAAGGCAATCAAAGACTTTAGAATCTATGTGCTTCATTCTCATATTATTGCATTTGTGCCAAGTGCTGTTATTAAAGAAATTCTCACACAAGCAGACCCGGATGGTAAAAGAGGGAAATGGATAGCCAAATTGTTGGAATATGATATTGAAATTAGGCCAACTAAATTGGTGAAAGGCCAAGGGTTAGCAGAGTTGCTAACTCATTCAAATCTAGACTGCACTGATATTAATTTTAATGCAGAAATATCAGAAATTTTTGAAGAAGAGGAAGAATTGGTTCAAATCAATGAAAAATTTCTGATATCTGAATGGTATAAGGATGTCTCATTTGTACTACAGCACAACAGAGCCCCTGACAATCTTCCCAAGTCTAGAGCCCGTTTCATCAAACTGAAATCTCTTAAATATTTTGTTTATGAACAGAGTTTGTTTTGGAAGGATGCTGGAGGGATTCTACTAAGTTGCTTAATTGAAGAGGAGGCTGATAGAGTAATTGAAGAATTTCACAAAGGAAACTGTGGAGGTCACCATTATTGGAAGGCTACAGCTAACAAAATATTGAGAGCTGGGTATTTTTGGCCCACCATGTTCAAAGATATTTATAAAAAGGTTGCAGCTTGTCATGAATGTCAGTTGTTTGAAGGTAAAAGAAAGCTCATGCCTATGCCTCTTGTTCCTATTTATGTAGAGGCGCCTTTTCAGCAGTGGGGGCTAGATTTTATAGGTGAGATACATCCCTCTTCATCAGGCCAACATCGGTGGATACTTACAGCCACAGATTATTTCACAAAGTGGATAGAGGCAGTACCAACTAGACAAGCTAATGATGCAGTCATTATTTCTTTCTTAGAGAACAATATTTTATCAAGGTTTGGATGTCCACTCAAGCTTATCACAGATAATGCTCAAGCATTTAAGTCTAAGAGAATGATAAACTTTTGCCATCAATATCATATTACTCTTGGTCATTCAACAGCTTATTATCCACAAGGCAATGGTCTAGCTGAAAGTTCAAATAAGAGTCTTGTGAGGATTATCAAGAAATTGCTGGAGGAAAACAAGAAAACTTGGCATTTGAAACTGAAGTATGCATTATGGGCTGATCGCATTTGCACTAAAAGATCTATTGGAACATCTCCTTATGAACTTGTGTACGGAGCAGAAGCTATTTTTCCAACATCTCTTGGTGTCCCAGTTATGAAATTAATTCAAGGACTTGAAGAAGAGCCCAATGCCATACAGAGGAGGATTAATCAATTGATTGCATTACAAGAAAAAAGGAATGAAGTGGTTGAAGATTATCAACAAAGTCAGAATAGACTCAAAAGGGCTTTTGACAAGAAGATTAAAGATGTGACCTTTCAAATTAATGACAAGGTTTTGAAATGGGAAGCCAAAATTGAGGAAAAGGGCAAACATGGTAAGTTTGAGAATTTATGGAAGGGGCCATATTTGATATCTACCTTCCATGGAAACAATACTTACATTTTGCAAGAAGTTGATGGATCACAGTATGCTGGTGGGCCTGTCAATGGCAGGTTCTTAAAGCATTATTATCAGTGAGAAGTCCGCCAAGAAGTTCATGATCATTGTAAATAATCATTGCTTTTGAAGTGTTTGTGTTAGCAATAAGTGACAAGCTGAACTAGCAGATTTTAGCCCGAGGAGAAGGCCCACAAAGTTTGAGAGGAATGCTTGTCAGCCAGATGTGAGTGTAATAAATGGATAAAGCACTGGTACTACGTGTTCTTAGTGTACCACAGGGGCACACTATCCCTAGTGGAGCCGCTGTTATCACTAGAATCTATAGTTCATGTATATGTTAATTATCCATAAGTTTTAATAAAGTCTTGAGGTCTTGTAAATAAGTTTGTTAACTTATGTCAATTTCAAATTTTGAAATTCAAGAGTTATGAATGAAATTCGTGTAAAGGCAAGGGCATTAGTCATCTTCCATCATGGTTAGTTATGTCATGTCATGTCATTAGTACTTGCGCAGTTTCGCAACACGGGTATGATCTCTTAGGTACTTGCGCAGTTTCGTAGCGCGAGTGTGATTGGTCAGTTCTGTCGCTAAATAATGTTTGCGTGTTTTCGTAGCGGCCCGTTTGCCAGCGATTTCGTAGCGCATTCCTTTAAATTTGAACTGCCCGCGCTACGAAATCGGGGTTTCGGGCTGTTGTCTAGTTTTTTTTTTCTGAAATGTCTAATCCGAGAAGTGGTGAGTCACGAGTCCGGTTATGATTGTTTCCTCACACCATTTACGTGTCATGATTAGCCATTACTTTGCCATCAGGTCTGATTTCATTGAGTTATGTGTCAGTTTGGAGGACGTTATAGGAAGTGGTCATTCCATAATGTGTTTTTCATAACATATGAATGTCTTCTACTCTATGAAAAGCGTGAGCTTTATTCTAATCAGACTACTGCAAGCGAGCCTGAGTTCTACAGCCAAGGAGTGTTATCGTGCTGCAAACCACCGGCATTTCCTTGTGTAGAATTGTGCAAAGAAACATGGAGAGAAAGGAGCACCGTTCGGGTAGATGTGTGAGAACAGAGCCGGAGGGATTAGATGTAACCCTCAGTGATGAGGAAGTAGCAAAGGCGTTCAGAGCTGCTGGTTGTTGGCAGTTCTGTGAAAAACTCAAAGGTGGACATGCAGAAGTGACCAAGGCATTTGCAGTGAACTTCACGGGATTAAATTCAAAGGTGGCCATGCTGGAGTTTCCGGTTTCCCCTGAAGTCATTTCTACAGTTACAGAAATCCCAAGAGGTGGCCAAGAATGGTTCAAGAATTTCAAGTTTGATATGGGTCCGTGTAAGGAGTTCTTAAAGGCACCATATGTAGACGAAGATCTTACTAAAGCTGTCCCAAGGAGCTATCTTAAGGAGAATTATGCTACATTATTGACATGCATCCAGAAGTACTTGACATGTGAAGGTCGGTACAACAAAGTCTATTCATATCATTTCAAGCTGCTACTACACTTCACTGGTAAGAGCTCAATAGACATCCCTTTTTACTTATTCAGGAGTATTTCTAAGATGTGTGACAAGATTCAGTTGAAAAAGGAAGCTTATGAAACATCTCTTTTTCATCATGGTCTGGTTAAATTATTGGTGTTGAATAGCCTACATAAAATTGGTAAAGACTGGGATTCGTTTGTATTCATGGCCGGTTTCCCTAGTAAAACGGGCCTCACTCCATTACCTGTAAGAGAAAGAGAAGATAGGAGTGAGGATACTACTTTGGCTGAGATTAGGAAAGAAATAACAGACCATAAGAAGCCCAAAGCTAAAACAAAGAAGCCAGAGAGGTCTGTAACAGTCAAAGAAACACCTGAAGCATCAACAAAGAAGACTCCTAAGTTAGCAGCCAAAGAAACTCCTGAGGCATCAATAGTCAAAACTTCGAAATCATCCAAAGTGTCTGAAAAAGAAGCCTCTAAGTTGCCGCTTAAGGAAACACCAGAATCATCTAAACAGAAGACTCACAAAAGAAAAGATGAAATTAAGTCTAGTGAAGTTGAAAGAGTTTCAAGAGCAAGAACTAGAGGCCAGCTGAACAAAGAAAAAGGAAAATCTGCTCATGTGGAAGAGAGTCCTGTTTCTAAGGGTAATCTAAATGATTTGCTGGAAGCCATTGAATTAGAACAAGAACATCCAATCCAAGTTGAACCGCTTGAAATAGAACCAGATCAATTGGGGGCACCTATGCATATTGATCTAACAAAATCTTCACCTGAGAGTTCTAAGAAGTCAAAGGCTTCCAAAAGGTTAAAGTTTGAAGAACCAGGTAAAGAGTATGCCTTTAAACCTCGCAGACCAATGACTAGGAGGCAAATAAAGGAAGCAGAAAAGGCTCAAAAAGAGAAAGTCCCTTCAGACAAGCCTAGGACAGAGGCACTTGAAATCTTCTCTGGAATAGTCCAAGCAGTTAAAAACAAGAATAAGGACAATAAGGTGGTTATCAGTCAAAGTGGAAATGTGGTTGCCATTACAAAACAAACTGGAGCAAGTAAGGAGATACCTCAGGTTCATAATATCTTTAAAGAGAAGGCAGTGAGATATACTAGTTATAAGAAAGCTGTGATGAAAGGTAAAACAAGTTTGATCAGTCAAGCTAGTTCGGTATCTGACGCCTATGTATGGACAATACCAGCTCTAAAACAGGCAAAAACTATGAAACAAATGAATGCAAGTCTAAGAGCACAGAACAAGAAGTTGAAGGAGGAAATCATCAGCCTAAAAGAAAAGCTAGACAAGCCAGCTAAATGATTCAAGGAGGAATGTGTTTTCTCAAATTTTGATATATGTTAGGCCATTGTTTTTTTAAAAGTTTTTGAGACTTTTTTGTGTCTTCACACCTGTATGGAAAGACTAAAGGAATCATAGATTTGAAATATTGCTGTTTTAAGGTTCATATATTTAATTTTGATGACCTACAGCAGTTTCGTAGCGCGCTACGAAACTGCTGTAGATGACTGGTTAGTTTTAAAGCTTGAGTTGGAATGCTGAGATCAGCATATATTCAAAGAGATGGTTTAATGTCAGCATGTAGACTATAGAAGATCAGTCAGAAATTTTGAAAAGG
The DNA here is from genome assembly GCA_031772625.1 of Pinus tabuliformis. Taxonomy (NCBI): domain Eukaryota; kingdom Viridiplantae; phylum Streptophyta; class Pinopsida; order Pinales; family Pinaceae; genus Pinus; species Pinus tabuliformis. The sequence continues at coordinate 1,850,659,878 of CM062817.1, read as the reverse complement.
AGGTCAGGTGTAAATATTCAAAGAAAAAGTCGAAGTTTTGTCTTTTGCCTAAAAGTCACTTTATCTCCGAAATTTTAGGGTTTGGATAGAGCTGCTGAGGTGTTAAATGATACACTTGTCCAGTTGTGGGATGGCTGGGTTATGAGTTTTCTTCAGTCACACGGGACTATCCAAGGTTTAAATGGCTTAAAGATGGATCATTAATATATGAACACCGAGGGGAGGCAGCAACCAAGAATATAGGCTTCATTTTCTTTTCGGTTGTTGAAGTCATCTATGCATCAAGTATCCGGAGCTGTATGTACATTGAATCTGTTTTAAGCTTGGATATGGTTATTATTGCAGTACTACAGGTGGCAAGCTCAAAGGACACATCAGGGTATACAAGGAAGAAGACTTAAAGTGCCAATATGATGGAATCCTCTGTTTTCGTAGCATCATATCTCTTGTAATAAATTAGTTCATTTATGTTATTGTTAAGGTCATTTATGTCAAAAGCCCAAGCTCCCTTCATGCTTGATGAGGAGTCTCGTACAGCAGTGTTTTGATAGGCTATATATAGGAATAACTTAGATGTAAAAAAGGTTGGATACTTAATAGAAAAAGTGTGTTGTTTTGGGCCACTGTAAGATCTTTTTTGACAGTAATAGTAAAACAGAGTTATACTCTTCTCAAGATTCTCGAAGGATTGCCATGGTCAAATGAAGTGATGATGTGTTATACCTTATGTTATTTTATGGTTTTGTTGTATGCAATCACTCAGAATTCATACTTATATGCTCTGACTTCCTGTGTATACAGCAAGCTATGTGTGGTGGAATATGTTTGACTTGTAATGCTAAGAGCCTTGATTTCTATGAGTTCACTGTGTTTTCTTGTTTGCTTGATATTATAGACTCCATAGCCCAATGAGATATCTTTTGGTGTGTTTCCAACCAGTTATGCTTACATTAAATTTATTGTACAAGAGTTAGCCCTCTTATCAACATTCAAAATCAATAACCTTTTCTTGAGAGAGCCCTCTCAGGCTAGGGAGGCTAATCTTTAGTTAAAAGCTTGGTCTGAAATAGTTACACAGAGTCTGCCTGATCAGCAGCCCTTCAGTTGTGATTTTGTGATAACACCTTGGTAAAGAAGCTAGGCTTAGAAACCAAACCACATCCAAAAACTTACCCACTTAGCAAAATTGAATGTAACTAAGTAGTGCAAGGTTAAATTTTGTGATCACTTCTAAGTTAGTGGATGAGGTAAAACTTGATGTGATACCATTGGATATTTGTGGCATGGTGTTAGGGAGTCCATATCTATATGATAGAAAGACAATCTTTTTCCGTCATGAAAACAAATACCAAATCACAAAACATGAGGTAGAATATATTGTAAGGGCTTAGCAAACTAAAATCAATGCCAGCCTTGTAAGTGCATGACAAATGAAGAGGTTGGTAAATTCCAGTAAGGGTTGCACGCTTATGGTTGTAAGTGGGAAAGGTGCAGAATTATCAGATGCTTTCCAGGGTTGTGATCATGTGCATAAAAAGGAATTATGTCAATTAATTTCTAACTATGATGATATGTTTTAGGAACCAAGGGGATTACCTCTAAAGAGGGAAATCCAACATGAGATCCATTTGTAGCATGACACTCCTTTACCAAATATTGGCATGTACAAGATGTCAACCATTGAGATGGAGGAGATCAAAAAGTAGTTGCAGGAACTACTGAACCAAGGGGTCATCAGACCGAGCACTTCTCCATGCAACTCACCCCTTGTCTTAGTGCCGAAGAAAGATGGAACGTGGAGGATTTGCATGGATTATCGAGCACTAAAAAAAATCACAGTGAAAAATTGTTACCCTCTTCCCCGCATTGATGACTTATTAGATCAGTTAAAGAATGTTATCTATTTCACCAAATTGGATTTGAGTAGTGGTTATCACAAGGTCCGAATTGCAGAGCAGGATGTATGGAAAACCACCTTCAAGACCAAACAAGGGTTGTTCGAATGGATGGTGATTCCATTTGGACATTGCAACACTCTAGCCACTTTCATGAGGGTCATGAATGATCTCTTTAGGCCTTTCATTGATGAATTTGTTCTTGTATATCTAGATGACATTATTATCTTCAGTAAAAGTTGGAATGAACATGTATGTCATGTGAAGAAAGTGCTTGATGTATTGAAAAAAAAAAACTCTATGTAAAATTGTCAAAGTGTGAGCTTGGGAAAACCTCGTTAGTTTAACTAGGTCATATTATTGGTCATGGTCAGCTAAAAATTGATCCTTATAAAGTTGAAGCAATTGTAAATTGGCCTAATCCTACTAGTGTAACCGAGGTTCACGAATTTTTGGGTGCAGTATAGTGTTGGGGGAGATTTATTGCCAATTTCTCTATTATTGTAGCACCTTTACACTCATTGACAAGTGTAAATCAAGTATTTCAATGGGGATGAAAGTAGTAGAAGTCCTTCAAAACATTGAAATAAAAGATCAGCATCTCATCGGTCTTGGCCTTACCAGATCTCCAACAACCATTCCAGATTGAGACAAATGCCAACAGATATGCCATGGGAGTTGTACTGATGCAACAAAAGAAGCAGATATGTTACCATTCAGAGAAGTTCTCTCAGGCTGTGATAAACTATCCCACTTATGACAAGGAGTTATATGCCTTGGTCCAGAGTGTGAAGAAGTGGAAACACTACCTGATTGGTAAGGATACCATCATCCATACGAATCATCAGCCCTTGCAGTATCTTCAGTCACAAACAAAGTTGCAGCAATCTCGTCATTTTAGGTGAATGGGTTCTCTTCAGCAGTTTCATCTGGTAATAAAGTATAAGAAGGGTACTAGCAACAAAGTGGCTGATATGCTATCTCACCCTCCTATTTCTGCTTCTGTTACTTTGCATAATGCTTCGTTATCTTTTGAAAGTTATGCTGAACAATATGCTAACGATGATGACTTTAAGGATATTTATCCAAGACTAACCATGGTTCACAGGTGGAAAACTATCACTTGCAGGGGAAACTGTTGTATCACCTTGGCAAATTGTGCATACCCACAGGAGAAAGGGTACATGTAATACAGGAGGCCCACACCTCCCTTGTGTCTAGTCATTTTGGCATTGAAAAAACTTTGTGTCGTGTACAAAGATTTTGTTTTTGGTCTCATATGAAGAATATTGTGACTCGCTATGTAAAGGGATGTGTGATGTGTTCTATTTCGAAGCCCTATAATAGAAAACTTGGGCTCTACACACCACTTCCTATTCTAAGTCATCCATGGGAAAGTGTGTCGATGGATTTTGTAGGAGGTTTTCCTTTGTCTAGAAAAAGTCACGACTATTTCTATGTCCTCATTGACCGCTTTAGTAAGATGTGTATTTTAATGCCTTGTAAAAATTAGATCACTGCAGAGTAGATTGCTTATCTTTTCTTTTAGCATGTTTGGGTCCATTTTGGTTTGCCCACATTGATTGTGTCAGATCGGGACTCTCGCTTTCTCGGAGAGTTTTGGACCAGCTTATGGAAGATGATGGACACCAAGTTGAAAAGAAGCACGACATTTCATCCATAGACTGATGGACAAACAGAGGTTTTCAACCACACCGTGGTACACTTGTTGTGAGGCTATTGTGGGAAACATCCTAAGTTGTGGGATGCGCATATTCTATATGTGCAACATTCCAACAATTGAGCAGTACACTCATCTACACAGCATTCACCATTTGAGACATGTTTTGGCTACCTACCAAAAGATCCTTTTGATGTGGTCTTTTGAAGGGAATATGACTCCAGTGGACATGATGACAGGGACAATGCACAACAATTCATTGAGTAGATCCAGTTGATTCACCAAGCAGTATAGGAGCAATTGGAGAAAATTCTAGCCTGGTATAAGGCTCGACATGACAAACACCGAGTCGACCATCAATTTCAAGTCGGCAGCAAAGTGTGGTTCCATATCAGCAAGGAAAGGATGAAGGTAGAAGGGAAGAAGTTGCAATCAATACGGTATGGTCCATTCACCATCTTAGAAAAGATTGGAAATAATGTCTTTCTTCTCGATTTGCCGATATATATGCAAATGTACTCCGTAGTGAATGTGGAAAACTTAAAGCTATTAATTATGGACACCGAAGAGGTGGGCACAGTTCCTATGGTTGATGACTTTGCACCAGAGTATCTCGATGAGTTACCTGAAGACATCATCCTTGACAGAAGAACCAGGACTTCTCGATGAGGAGATGTGGAATACCTTCGAGTTGGTTTCAAGGGGATACAACCTAGCAAGGAAAAATGGCTGGAAAAAGAAAGAGTGAGGGAACAATTCCCTCACTTTCCAATTGACTGATAAAGATTTTAGCGGTCCAAAAGCTCCTCAATGGGTAGGATTGATCCAGGTGGATAACCAGACACCAGTGGCATGGAAAAGGCTCAAAATTTGAAGTGCTCATTGCCCTGATTCCAACGGTGTGAACAACACTCCAATCCGAGTCTGGATGAAGGAGATAGAGGCAGCCAAAGTTGGGTTGACTTTTTGATGACTGTGTAGGATTAATAAAGGCACAATTTGGACTTTTTCCAGCTGACAGATTCCAACCAACTCTGGCCAGATTCCAGGAAAAATTGTTGCCTGGTTAAAATGACTCCTTCGGTCAAAATCCCAATTTTCAAAAATGTGCAGTTTGTTTTATATAACAAAAAAAATATAAAAAAAAGGGGTGGCGGGCCACTAACCCCGCCACTCCAACTCCTATCCACGTAATAACAATTTATATTAGTGGAAGGGTGGGCCACTACCCCCGCCCCTCCCATGGAACCAACAACCAATAAGCGGGGTGGGCGGCCATGACCCCGCCATTGTACAAACGAAACCACGGAATCATTGCTCAATACATGACGTGTGGTGGGCCGAACCTTGGGGCACGAACCCAACCATGCCCAAAAATAAACGCACCAAGCATAATGCAATGGAGCCAACGGAAATGGGGTGGGCAGGTTGCCCAAGGCAGGCCCAACCTGACCCATTTTAAAATAAGAAAAAATGATGTATAAAAAAAGGAGGATGCGGGGTTTGACTACTCAACCTCCTCCATAACAAACAAATCTGAAAACAACTCACCAAATGGCATTATTGAGAAATCCACCACATGTTTATCATTTAAACTTAGTTCACCAACGCACCCAGGAAGACGAGGTAGTGCACACAGTTGGAGGCAGAATTTTGCAGGAGGACTGAATTTTCACTTTGTCAGATTTTGACAAATTTTACATGGTTTCAGCATTTCTCAACACCATGAATGCAATGGCATCATCCGTTTCTCCATCAGAGCTCTACATTTTTCATTAATTTTTTAGTATGGAGGCATAAAACTCCATTTTTGTAATTGATGCTTGTACTCTTCTTTCTCATGCCACTTAATGAATGAAGGCCTCCCCACTGACCAAGCAGGGCCTGAAGATGTAGTCCAAGTCAGACAAACTTCGTTATCAAGTCTTGTTGTCTTCTTTCATGCTTTATGTGTTTCTCCTCTTCTCTCATGTGCACATTAAATTTCTATGTTTAAGCTACAATTTATGCATGTAATTCTTTAACACCTCTATAAGCAAAAGATCATCCTTCTAATGTCTTAAATTAAGATATTCAACTAGTTTTTTGTAGATAGGAATACAAAAATACCTAATATTGAATTATTTCTTTACACTTGTTATGGTAGACATAATTTATTACCAGTGATATTTTTTTCTTTGCTTTTACTTTATCATTTATTTCATTTTAAGTCTGATATGATATTTTCTTATGTTAGTTCATACTAGTTATCTTAATTGCATGCATTAACTTTACATTATGCTCATGAATCACATACTTTATATAAGTACCACATGTTAACATTTTTATTTTTTTCTAAGTAAAGTCTAATCTATATTAAGGTAAGAAAATATTTACAGAGGTTACATCATTCGAGAGGGGCCATGCCCAGCCCTCTAACAAAAACAGCTGAAACAGACTATCTTTCCAGTGAGACCCTATTACAAGATTTTGTCCTTTTGTGTTCCTTGGACAGCAGACATACAGAGACCAGACTCTTGGACAGCAGGAATACAAGAACCAGACTCTATAGAGCCTGTAGACACTAACATTTGAAACTGTATTGACTAGAGACAAACCTTCATGAGAAGGCAGAGGAGTAGAGCTAAGAGCGACCAAACTATGAACCGACAAAGACATAGAGAAACACTAAGCCAAAACCTGGAGAATAGTGACCATGGAAACTCAAGAAGGGTGACTGGGCGACTCCGGTGGCTTCATCTGCTCCGGGCTGGGCGTATCTAGCCAAATAACCATATCCTCGTCCCACTGAGGCTGTCCTTCTGAGCCAGGCTGTATTGAGCTGTGGCCTTCCTCTCTGTCCTGAGTATCATGAACCGGAGGCAGAATTTCCTGCTCAGATGGAGCCAAATCCGAATTCTCTTGGACTTGGGCCGGCGGAGGCTGACCAACCGGCGCTACAACAGCTAGGGGACTGGGCACGCGGTAGACCCTCCCATTCATGTCACCCAACAAAATTTCACTGGACTGAACTCTTGTAGGGGCCTGAGAAGAGGAAGGATTGTCTTCAGGAGCCGCCTCTGAGAGGTAAATCGATAAATTCACTATGACATCTGAGCGCAGGAGCCTCCCAGGAATTCTGAGACGGATTGGCTGGTAGGAATCCGGCAGAAGCAGAAATTCCTGCTCAGAGCTGGAGGATGAATTTGCCATGGCCTCCATGGGAGCAACAGAATGCACCTCCTCACCGTCGAAAGCAATGCGAATGCCAGATCTCCCTCCGCGCCGAGGCACACCTCTACTGCGCTCCATAACACCGAACGCGAGGGCAATAAGACCCTGCTTCACCACCCTAAGACGTCCAGCAGGCGAAATCTCATGCCATAAGCCGACCTCGAATGTCTTGTTCCAGTCCTGGTATGACTGGGCCTGTCGATTAAATAACAAATCCATTGCCTTCATCGCCGGCAGAGGACAGGGATCCCTCATCCCTTCGCACGTCAACTTCCGTGAAAACTCGCTCAGCTTGAAGGCGCCGTCCTTCCACTACTGCAACACCATTATATCAATTGCCATGGGAATTAAATGTAATCCTGTCACCGCTGTCTTGAAACGCAAACCCATCCTGTCAACCACATTCCATGCGTTATGACAGATGCCTGCATTAAAGGCTCGCATTATCACCCGCATCTGGGTGGATTTGCTCTCTCGGAGCTTTGTCCTGCGATATCAATGCTTTCAGCTGATTTCTTTGTTCTCTGTTGGGTAGACTGTCTAGTGCACCTTCAAAGTGAATGCCCTTTGCTTCCACTCCAAGGTTTGCAAGTAGATCAGCCAGTTTATTCCCTTCTCTCCTGGTGTGCTTAAAGGTGATGGCTTTGTTTTGAGAGAGCCAGTTATTAATTAGCTCCAACCTGTAGGCCATCCTCCAGCTACTACTGATTTTGTGAATGGAAGATCCATTCTGAAGCTTTATGGCCATTCTGATTAAGATTTGCGAGTCTCCTTCTATGATGAGGGGAAATAGGTTTTTCCTGTGGGCAATTTTGAGGCCTCTCCATAGCCCCTCCAGTTCCCCTGAGTTATTAGTGTCCCAGCCTATAGAACCCATGAAAATTCCAAGAGGATTGCCATCATGATCCCTAAAAGCTCCTCCATATCCTGCTTGGCCTGGGTTTCCTTTGGATGCTCCATCAAAATTTAGTTGGGTCATGCCGATTGGAGGCGGAGACCAGGCTTTTATTTCCTGAGTAGGACGAAAGGGCTTGCAGCCAGTGCTTGGGTTGAAGTTTATCCTTATGCGCCATTTATCCCATACCGCTTTTTCATTTGGCGAAGTGGGAAAGTCTTCAGGATGCCAATCTTTGAGAGAAAGAGTTTCCGTTATGTTTTGATGTAAGATGTTCCACAATTTGTCTAGCGGCATTGATTTATCCTTGAAAATTCTCCGATTGCATTCTTTCCAAAGATTCCACATTAATAGGCCTGGGATGAGTTGCCAGAGTGAAGTAAGAAGAGAGCTTTGAAAAGGGGATCGGCCTCCTTTGTTGATGGTTCCCTTGAGGTCGTTCTGTTCTCTTCTTTCATGTTGACAACAAAAGGCTATCTTTGCCCACAGTTTCTTTCCTTCTGAGCAGTTCTGCATGAGATGTAGTGCTGTCTCTTCCTCCTGTCTGCACATGTGACAAATGGATGGTCCTGCAAAGCTTCTTTTTCTTAGGTTGTCCCAGGTTAAGATTCGATTATGACAGAGGAGCTAGAGAAAGGTTGAAACTTTTGGCCAGTTAGCCTTGTGCCAAACGTTTTCCCACAGGCTATCTTTGTTTATCTGATCTTGTATGATAATGTTGTAAGCCTCCTTGGTATTGAAGATTCCTTTTTCTCCATGTCCCCATCGTAGGATGTCAGGGTCTTCTGAAATGTTTATTTGCCTCTTTTGTAGTTCGGCTTCTAGCGCTTGCTGAGCAGGACGTGAGCTATGCGGAAGGAGCGTGGGGACCTCTTCCCATTTGCGGTGGTCCTGTGCTACAACATCGGCCCAGAAGTGACAGACTTTTGCTCTTTGGTTTGTGTCCCTATCCTCAGGTGGGAAATCCTGCAATACATTCCTCAATTTGGGCATCTGCTGCCAGGAATCGTCCCAGAACCGTGCCGTTCTTCCATTCTTTATTTCCCAAAAACAGTGCTCTTGTATGAGGGATCTGTGTTGTATGGCTGCGTTCCAGATTGCTGATCCAACACTAGTCTCAGTCATACGCAGTCGTTCCTCCATTGGGCAGTTGCTAGCATACTTGGCTGTCCAGAGGGAAGCCCAAGGAGTGTTGGGATGGGCCAACCATCTCCACCAAATCTTGGCTCCCATCGCTCTATTATTGTGCTCAGGATCTCTAAGGCCTATGCCTCCTGTATGCTTGGGCAAGCACACCTTCTCCCATTTAAGAAGCGCCCATTTTCTGTTTAGACCTGAGCCTCCCCAAAGAAAGTTCCGCTGAAGATTCTTGATCTCTTTGAGGACCCATTTGGGTGCCGCAAGGATGGAGAAAAGGTAGAGCGGCATGGAGTTGAGAACGGCTTTGATGAGAACTATTCTGCTGGCCATGTTCAGAGACCGATGAGTCCATAGGAGAAGGCGATTTTCTAATTTTTCTAACAGCAGCTTCCAGGAGGAGTGCTTGAGGGCAGAACTCATAAGAGGGGCTCCTAAGTACTTGGAAGGCAGGGAGGCTGCAGTGAAGCCTAGAATGCGCTCAATGGCTCGTTGAGTAGGCACAGGGGTATTGAAGAAGAAAATTTGAGATTTGACACGGTTTACAAGTGCACCAGAAGCTTCAGAGAAGGTGGAAAGGATGGATTTAATTAGCCGAGCTTCTTGGACCGAGGGATGCGCAAATAGCATATTGTCATCTACGAATTGCTGGTGGGTGTGGGTGGATGAATTGTGAAAAGAGAGCCCTTTTAATCCCCCCTCTTGCTTGGCCGCCGTGATACTTCTCCCCAAACCTTTAGCCATGATGATGAAAAGAAAGGGGGAAAGAGGATCGCCCTGCCTAATGCCTCTGGAGGGTCTAAAGGTGGTAGAGGGGGATCCGTTGACTAGAATAGAGAAAAAAGCTGAGGATAGGAGACTCATTACCCATCTGACCCATGAGTGAGCAAAGCCAAAAGCTATTAGGATTTTTTGAATGTAAACCCAACTGAGGCTGTCAAAAGCTTTGGAGAGGTCTAGTTTGAGAAGCATACCTGGCTTTTTGGTCTGCTTTAGGGAGTGAATTATTTCATGCGTTAGAATAATTCCATCCGTGATTTGACGCCCTTCAACATATCCTGACTGTTCAGGTGAGATGATGAGAGGAAGGATCTTTTTGAGCCTGGTGGCAATAACTTTGGAGACTATCTTGTATATCATATTGCAGAGGGCGATAGGTCTGTATTTGTCCGGGGTATTGGCTTCCTCTCCTTTAGGCACTAGGGCGATAAAGGTTGCATTTAAACCTGGGAACATCCATCTGAGCTCTCTGGACTCCTCCACTACCTGCCAGACTTCGATTTTTATCAGGTCCCAAAATTTGTGAAAGAAATTTGCTGTAAACCCGTCCGGCCCAGGAGCTTTTCCTTCTTTCATGTTCTGCACCGCCTCTTCCACTTCCTGCATACTGATGGGTTTGATTAGTAGACTGTTGTGCTCCTCAGTGATGAGCTTGGGAATGTTCTGGGTGATTTTGTTGATGGCCGGCATTCTGTCTAAGTCTGGCTCCTTGAGGGCGTTTTTGAAGTAATTCATGAATTCCTTTTCAATGCCCTCATGCGTTTCAAGCTTTTCGCCTTGCTCATTATGAACATGTGTGATTTGGTTTATCATCCTTCGCTGAACTGTGGATTTATGGAAGAATTTTGTATTCTTCTCCCCACTTTTGAGCCATCGAATTCTAGACTTCTGCCGCCAAAGGATCTCCTCCTGCTTGGCTCTTTCTAGTATTTTGGATTCAATCTCTCGTTCTTTCATGGAGAGATCTTCTGTGTGCCCGCCACTAATGATGGATTGCTGCACCTGTTTCATTTCCGCATTGAGCTGGTTCTGATCTTCAAAGATATTGCCGAAAATCCTTTGGTTCCATTGTTTGATGGCTTGTTTGAGGTTTTTTAGTTTCTGTTGGAATCTGGCCATTTTGGAACCTTCTGTTACCTTGAAATTTGTCCAAGTTGACCTGACCAAATTTTCAAAATCTGGGTGGGCAAACCAAAATTCCTCAAAACGAAAGGGGCGTCGGAGATTGTTACCTGGCCGGTTCCATTGAAGTTCTATGGGCCAATGATCCGAGCCGGAGCAGGGGATGATTGAGGCTGTGAATTCTCCACCAACATTGGTAGCGTTGTCAGAGATTAAAAAGCGATCAAGGCGGGAGGCGATTTGGTGCGCTCCTGTTCTTTTGTTTGTCCAGGTGAAGATGCCATTGTTTGTTGGAATGTCCATTAACCAATTGCTGTTGATGAAATTTCTGAGAAGGCCATCATCGCTGTTTGAGTTGAGTCTGCCTCCTCTCTTTTCATCCATACCGACTATCATGTTATAGTCTCCTCCAGAAATCCACAGGGGAAATGGTCGGTCTCTATTGAGGTCTGACAGAGTATTGAGGAGTTGGCTTTTTTGAGTTGTTTCCTGTGGGAAATAGACATTTGTTAGCAGTCCATGAGCATTCGTACCTGAGAGGTGGAATGTGGCTTGTATGAAGTTTTTATTGGCTTGAATATTGTTCAGATTGATTATCCGGGCGTCCCAAAGAATTGCTAAGCCTCCTGAGGCGCCTTGAGCATCTACTGCTGTGACTAGCCCACCTAGCCAAGCCGTTGCAGCTATTTTATCCAAAAGCACAGAGCAGCATTTCGTCTCCTGCAGAAAAAGGATACTAGGTTTTTCTTCCTTCAACATATTTTTTAAGATTCTTCTTTTCCTAGGGCCATTAAGGCCTCTTATGTTCCAGGATATTAATTTCATTGGGAAGGGTGGGGGGTAGTGTCGAAGTACTTAGACAGCTTGGCATATTGCCCTGATCCCACCAGAATTTCTCCTATCTGGATTGTTCGCTCTAGGGTAGATTTCCTTCCCCTCTTTTTATTGTCTTTGGTGATGAATCTTCCATCCCAATGACTGCCAATCTGGACCCCGAGAGAATGTTTCTTCTGAGCTCTGCCTAAAGCTTCCACTAGGTTGTCCACTTGCTGTTCAGGGATTCTTTCAAAATTTTTCGTGCGACATGCTTCTTCCAAACCTGGGATGTCCAGCTCTCCAATATCCAGCGACTCCTGGTCTTCATCCATGATCTGGGGCGTTTGAAGAAAGTCTTCAGTCTCTGTCAAGGCTTTGCCACTTTGCTTTGTTAAATCCATGTCCATTCTTTCGATTTGCTTTGATATGCTTTTGCTGCTTGCTGCCCAGCGGTCTGGACTTGTGATCTGTCGACCTCCTTGGTTTGACGTTTCCCCTTGTTGCTGTAGTTGGATGACATCTTCATTCTGCTGATCCTTTTCCAAATCTTTTCCATCTGTGTTGTTTAATGGTGCAAATCTGTTACTAGTGTTTGCCTTGTTGCTCATGTTAACCTTGGGGCCGTTGGTAGCTTTTTTATTCCCTCTTCTTCGGTTGACCACTTTGGTGAATCCATCATTGGGAGGATTGTTGGGTGTTTTATTTAGAGGGCAGTCTCTATATAGATGTCCAATGTCATGGCATCTTCTGCATCTGAACGGGACCTGCTCGTAGTATATCACTTGGACCCATTCAGTGTCTTCATGAAAGAAGCTCACCGTGTCTGGCAATGGCTGCTTGAGATCCATGTACACACAAATCCGGGCATACGAAGTGTGCAGGCAGAGTCTTGTTTCCTCTGCAACCCTTACAAATTCGCCTATGGAGTTTCCGATTTCCTTCAGAGATGTTTCTTCCCAATATTCCCAAGGCAAGGAGTAAAGCCTTATCCACACTGGCGCACTACTCATATCTTCTTTGTCAGGGTTGAATCTCTCCACCCAGCCTTTAAGAAACAGGCCTGCTGAGTTAAAAAAATACGGTCCGCCTTCCAGGATTCTGGTGCGATCCTCCAGACAGTTGAAAACAGCGGTGAAGAAACCTTTAGCTCCTAAATGGAGGGTTATTTCTCCTTTTGGACGCCATACAGTGCTGATCCAAGCTCTGAGAGCTCTTTCTGTTGGCCAGATCCCTATAAACTTGCCTATTAAAGCGTGGTCACGCATGTACTGTATTCGAGCATTTATTCTTTCACTTGGGAAATAAACCTTTGGTCTATTAGCGGCTACAGGTTTGCAAGTAGAGGAACTTACTGTTTTCCTGTTGTTTGCTTCAGAGTTTGGATTGTTTTGCTGATCTTTGCTTATATTGCCGCTGCCATCGTCATTAGCATTGTACTGGTCTTCTGCATGCTGTGTGTTGTCTTTTGGTGAAGGGGGCGGCTCCTGGCCAACCCCCTGAGGGGGCATCATAGCTGCTGCCCGAATACGTCCTTTCCCCTGCGCTCTGCCGCTCTGGTGCTACCGAGGGCACCTGGCTTGACAGTCCTGCCGGCTGCAGGGCACTGTCAAAACCCTAAGGTCGCGTTCGCTGCTACGCGCTCCATCTCCTTTTTTCGTTGTCCCTCCACTATCATCTACCACATGTTAACATTTCTTAACGACTCACTTATCTTTAAAATAAAACATTTTTTTATATATAATATGGCCACATCTATTTTCTATTATAGAAAATTTATTTATTAATATTAAATACAACGAATACACCCTCTAGATAGAGAAGGTCAACCTCTATCCTAATGTGGTAGGATCCTTAAATCCTTAGTGAATGTCTTCTTAAATTGTTTCGAGTCGTAGGAACAATTTGGGAACCAACGATTAGATACATGAACGAATGGCAGAGTATTCAAAAATAATTCTTGGTGGATGTCTTGAGTCAATATGCTATAGTTGACCATAATGTCAATAAACTTTTTTGCGTATGAATGAAGCTCTATTTCCCTATTTGTGTTGGAGTTAGGCTGCACTCATATCATGGATTCTTGTCAAGTAGTTAATTTGTTTGTTAGATATTGTACTTTCATTTGACCAACGAATGTCATATTTTAATGGATGTTTGAAATTACATTGTAAGGGTATTCAAATGTACTTTGTTTAATGGATATGTCTATGACATATGGAAAATACCTTAGTTTAGGGTGGGTCATTGAAATCTAGAGTCATCTCTAGTTCCTTTTTTCCCTTGCATAATGTTCAAACGTTCTTGCAAACCTAGTAGTATACCTTGGGTGAGACCTCACTTTCTCATAGGTGTTAAAATGTTAGTGTTTAAGGATTTCTTTGGCTTAGATCAGAACCTTGGGTTAGCCCTACATGACAACACATTACTTGTAATATTAGTAAAATAAACAAAATTGCAATATAAAAATTAAATTAAATTTACTTACTATTTTTATTAATTTTTATTAGTATTAATTTTTATTTAAGGTTTCACTATAATTCTCATCTAACTCACCACTGCAACATCTCCTCTATACTCGGTCAGGGCTTTTAGTGAAAGAAATAGCTCACACATTCATATACTTTAATAATGATATTTTAATGATAATAGATGGAGATGAAATGGGGTCTCAAGTTTAGCAACATTTTTTAAGGAAGGATGGAATATATCATGACGGACTCAAAAAACTAGCTAGTGGTCTAAAATAGTTGGATTTTTTACTACTAACTTCACGTAAGTTGATTCAAGACTAGAACTTGTGGTATATGGGAGATTGGGAGAGGGGGGTTTGGAGGAGGGAGAATGCTATGACGTCTGCTTGAGTAAAAAAATATTTGAAAAATATTCAAATATATGTGCACCCACCACTTTATATCTTTCATAATGGTGAGTACATCCATGTCTATGCAGTGATAAAGTAGAGGCAAATAGTGATTTTATATTTGTTGGCTCATGTAAAACTTCCATCCTTCACTTAAATATGTCACATTCTTCAATTGTAGAGGGTGTTAATATTAGTGAATAGAACCTATAGTTTTGTTAATACTTTATTGTTACAGAGACTCCTACTACTTTCCTTTGTGATATATGTATGAATGGGGTTTTATGTGTAGGATTTGTTATTATCCAAACTAGTAGAAGACGAGATAAAAGGTGGGGAAGGTTTATTATTAGTGGTTAATCATTGGATATAAAAGTGGCAATTGATTAATTCAATAGGTGGTGACATTTCTTTGGTGGTGGGATATGATATTTTAGAGGAGTAACTCCTCTTACTTACAAGTAGGATGCTAGTTGAAATTTTTCGTGGTCATTGTGTTGTTATGGGATAATGGAATGAATTGATACAATCTGTGTCAACACCATGGCTAGGCTATGGGACAAAATTTTAGTGTCTTATAAAGGCCAGGTTGGTTTTATCTTCATGTTTACGGAGGATGCGATAAAGATATTGAAATGTTGAATGTTCCTTAATAAGCTATATTTGTCACTTAAACCATGGCATCATGGTGTTGATACCATGGATTAGTTTATAAGCTCATATCTAGATTGGGTCAGATTACATAGTCTTCTAATAGGTTTTTGGTCGAATCAATTCTTTGAACAAATTGAAGGCATTGTAGGGAAATTTATTTTTGTAGATAAAAATTAAATGTGAAGTAATTCTAGATTGATTACTTGCATATTGCTTGAAATTAATATAATCCAAAGTATCTATGAGATGATGGAACTATTTCTTGAAGAATGTAGTTATGGTATGTCTTCATAATCCTTTATGTATTTATAATACTATGTAATAAAACAAAAGAAAATTAAATTTTAAATTAGCAAGAAAAATAAAACAAAGGAAATCAATAAAGCTGCCTAAATTTAAGATCCTTGAAAATAGCTCATAGACATGTAAATAAAATATTTACCATAAGTGACTACCCACCATAATTTAGGAGAGTATTTGTGTAAAATATGGGATAAGGAACAAGATGTAAATAAATATCCTTACCACGAGTTATTTCCCACCATTATTTAAGAGTTCTTCAACACTAACAAATATGAGTAAAAATGTAAATGTGGAGACTTACTAGAATTTAATTTAGAAATAGACATGTCCCTTGGGTATCTTGAGTATAAAATACACTTAAAACTTTTCATTTTATACATTCACTTATATCTCACATATCTCTCTCTCTTAGGTACATGACCTCACATATCCTAAGTTTTCAACATTGTCATATATACTTTCCTTACATGGTTATTGGTTGAATTTTTGAAGTGTGATTGCTTGATGAAGATAAAAGAACTATAATATATATTCACAACTAATTACCATAGTTCTAAAATAGTGCTTTTATACATTGCACTATTATTTTTCAACATGATATCATAACTTTAGTGAACAAAGGAAGTTGAATATCACATTTAAGCCTATGCAAGGAAATGATTTGATCTATGTCTTCCAGCAAATATAAATATCGAGGTACCGTAGATTAGGGTTTAGATCCAATAGAAACACATTATTTTTCTTCCAAGCATTATGGCCTCAAAACCTAGAATGGTGATAATAAGGGGCCAACTTACGATTACTTATGGTTTGTAATATGTCTATGACACAAGTTCATAGGAAGGAGGGACATTGATTAATGCACTAAATAAGTATCTATGCTCAAGATATATGAGTAAGAAACTCTTCAAAAAGCATTAATTTGAAATGTTGGCTTCATGATCAAAGAATATAGATCACGTTCAATCCCCTAAATCAATATCCATTAGAGTCCAAGAAACCATAGGAATGAGATAAAACATATATGCATTGTGATGATGGATCCTACGGAGTTATAAGGATTACCAAATTCATTTTAAGTTTAGGCCTTGTGATAATGAATGAGTAAGTCACCCCATATGGCAGAGGCTAAGAATATTGCAACTAGATTTGCAAATTAAGAAGTAGTATGGCTTTAGAGGCTACTTATTCTATGATGAAAAATGAAAGGTGTAGTGAAGCTTTAGTATATCTCCACTAATGAGTACATAGTTGATACTCTATCAAAACCTGTTTCTAGAGGGATGTTTGTGAACCTTTGAGACAAGCTTGAGCTTGTGGAAATTCCCTCCCTAGTTAAGATGAAGCAAGGATGATGATTGCATCATGGTTATGGTTTCTCCCTGTGTCATGTACTTTGATCAGAATTAGGGATCTTATCCCAGTGCAAAGTACATGGATGAGAATTAGGGAGAATGGTATGATGGATTACATAACATCATGGATAGATAGTATTCCTATGTCATGCACTCTTATCAAAATTAGGTATGTTATTCATGTATCAAGTACATTGACCAGAATTAGGAAGAATGATCTGGTGAAAAATTATTCTCCATGTGTCAAGTACTATGACTAGAATTAGGGAAGGTATCCGTGTGTCAAGTATTATGACCGGAATTAGGGAGAATGGTCTGGTAGAGGCTAGTTGGTGCTTCCCATCATCTTTCTCATATCTCTAAGAGAGTTTCTTGGAATCTTAAGAGAGTACCTTGAATATCAATTTAAAGAGAGATGTTTTGATATCTAAGAGATCTTCTAGGATTCCTGAGAGAACTACTCATATATATGTTTAGAAAGAGCATGCTTTGGCATCTAGCCTAGGTTGAGGTCATTCATAGTTTCAGTTGGATTATGTGCACTAGTTGTGTGATGGTGCACAAAGACTAGTTTGAATACCATGTGTTTGTGGCACTGATTGGATTATGAGGACTAGCTGATATTGATGATGTACTATAGGTTTCAAGTGGATGCCATGATTTTTATAGGTCAAGAAGGTTGACACACACAATTTTGATATTGGTGTTTCTAATATTGATGACGATGCTTATCCTAATATTGAATCAATTCCATTAATCTCATAAGGATTTGAAATAATGTCACTATGAAAATGCTAACAAAGTCATCCTTTTGTGATGTTTTGGAAGTAATTAAGAAAATGTCTCAATTTGGATTGATATATCAACCTAAAGTATCTTATGAACCTAGTGACTAGTACATGTCTAAAGGAATAATTGATGCCATACAATGTTGAATTTTTCATGGGAATTCATACGTACAATAAAAATCATAGAGCTAATGCTTTAGAGTAATGACACCTTATTGCAACGACTACAACCAACCTCTAAAATGTTGTCTATGCTTTGATTTTAGAGCCTTTCTTCCTATCCGTAGGATCTTATCATGCATTGTTTACAGGCATTCATGTTATGAATGAGACTTACAATTTTCATTTTTTCTTGTGTTTTCTTATTTCCACAACTATCTAATCTCTCTAACTCACAAGTTGATCTCCTGACTTGGTTTCACAGGAGTTCTGGGCTTCCCTCCAGAAACTGCCCATTCCTTAAAGGAAAGTAGCCTTGATGATGGGAATTATACAGTTCATACAGGTAGTCAGCCTTGAGCTCAAAATTTGTGCATTCATGGAAGTTAGCCTAACACTGAGCCTAGAAATTGTGGAGTGCACTGAGGTGGAAAATTGCCTAGTTCCACATAATTGAGCATGTTTTTCTAGTAGTGTGCATGGCAAGTTTTCTCAGGAAAAAAAAAAAAAAAAAAAAAAAGATCCACTTTCACTATTTAAGAAACTTCTGCCCAGTGTCACTTTTCCTTGATTTTATGCATGCATGTCATAAGCCCTAAGTTGCTCAAATATCTTTAATCAACACCTCTATGCCTCTAGATCCCATTTGCACATTCAATATTAGAGATTTAGCATTCCCGAGGATATCAAGGAACCATCAGGGCATTTGTCGTCGCTCTTTTGGGTGAGTTTCACTTAAGTAATCTTTTTCCACTTTTTCTGTCACTTTTTTTCATTTCACTTGTATGAGCGTTGTTTTACTCATTTATCTTCATAGTTTCTGGCATTTAAACTTGTTCTAACTTGTAGAAGTGTTTTTCGAATTTTTTTTTACCTTTCATAGCTGTCACATCGATTTTCCTATTTTTGCATCGATGGGTACTGTTGCAGTGAATCTCGTCGCATACTTGGCTTTCCTTCTGTTTGATCAATTTCTGCACTTGATATACATTGATTCACTCATACTTAGTTATTTTTTCACTCAAACTCACATCATCACTCACTTCTGCTCATTTTTCACACTTCCACCCGACAGATATGCGCTTGATTTGGACAAATCTTTCCTTGTCCAATTTGGCACTACACAATCCCTATGCTCAAGCCACAAGCTTGGCCTTTGGAAATTCATAGTCTACAATACAGGCTAGCCCAACTATGCACTACATAGTTCCAAGGCTTAACTTGTCACCTTGGCCACTAAGACTACGCAATGCATAGTCTCTCCCAATCTCTGCCCAAGATGGGACTGCGCGTTGCATAGTCCCAAGCCTCAAGCTTCATCCTTGGTTGTTGGGACTATGAAATGCATAGTTCCCACAGTCATATGGTCTCCCTTGTTGATAAAAACTGTGCAATCCTTCTCTCTAGTTTCTCAGTTTGTTGCTTGATCATGCTTTAAAGGTATATTTGTTGAAGCTAATGTTTTCTTTCCACGAATGTCCTTTTTGTCCCACAGGTACCACACTTGTGAAGAAATTTTATCCAACAGACATTGTTACCATGGAACCAAATAGAGATGTTTCAAAAGAGACCACTGAACGTAGTATTGGGGAAGAAGTTGAGCAAACATCAGTAGACTTGCCAGTGTAGGCAGACACTCAACTATTTATAGAAAATGGGTCAATGCTAACATGGAAACAAGTTATTGAATCTCTTTTAGCAAAGAGACGTGAGGCAGATCTAGAGGACCAACAGGTATATTTTAGTATCTGGCAGTTACTACTACACAAGGTTGCATGCATATATCCCTCTTTCCCATGTGAAGATGTCATCATCTAATTGATGAGAAGACCATGACATTAAGCAGTGTCAGGAGACAGAATCTTGCTACCTTTTGAGTAGAAAATTATCAGCACATTTATCACTTTCCCGGGCTAGTGAAGCTCATGGACTCATTTTTCTATGCCACCAATAGCTATGTGAATACATGAGACATTTTCAAAGGCTGGTTGAAAGGGCCATCAATTTTTTTATAGACAACCACCCATTTATAGAAGACAAAGTCCCTTAGGAAGGCATAACAACTCTTGCTTATAATAACTTACAGAATCCATGCTCAGGAGAGAACGGAGAACTTCCCTGAAGAGTGGGAAGTCTTATTGAACCAGGTTGTGAACAAGGGGAATTCATTCAACTGGTCAAATATATTGGCTTGATAGTTTATAGCCCATGTAGTACAGATCAAGAGTCTTCCAAATCGTGAGAAAGCAAGATTTTATATGTCTGCATATTTACTAGATCCAATATGTGCACAACAATATTTTCTTGGCATGAACTAGACATGGACACCATGAGAAACTATCGTGCATATCTATTTCAAGTTGCTTTTAAATTGCAGTCATAAAGGGGTAGTGGAACAAGTAGCTCAACACTTCATCATCCCGCTTTACAAGATCATCTTTGAAGAAGATCCACCTTGCATGTTACGAGGATAAATGGAGGCAATAACATAGATCGCATATTGGTATGCCTAAACAAGCGGTTCCTTTCTTAGAGTGTTTGGTGGAGAGAAGACTCTGCATGTCTATCCAAGTTATGCCATTGACAAGATGGCCATGCAAGAAGTGTGATATCATCTTGCCACAGGGTTTTCAATAGCTTTGCACATGAAGAAGAAAGAACCATGGCCCACTCTTCCTTTGAAAATATGATTATACGAGATAAAGAACTTTAAATTCATGGATACCAAGGGAAAGGAGATAGTGAAGTTTGCAATCGGTAGTCAGGACTTTAATCCATATGATCCCCATGGTATTTGCAGAGACCACTGTGCGAGAATTTACATTCATTGGATCAAGGAGGAATTTCATTGGCTAGAGGAGGATCCATGGATGAACTTCTACAATGCCTCCAAACTTTGTGAGCCGATAATTTTAGTAGGGACTTCATAGGCTACTCTACATATGCCAACAAATTTCAAAAGAAACAACAGTCAAAGGTAGCAATCCCATTCATGAAAAGGGAAAGAGATATTATTGACAGTCAAAAGGGAGAAAAAAATTACAATATGAAAGCATATCCTATTGTCATGAAAGAAGCTAGAGCAGAAAAAACAAAGAGGAAGTAGAGGATATAGAGAGATGAGTGGAGGAAGAGAGAAAAGGAGAGGTTGCAAGAAGCAAAACAAAATTTAAATGAAGAATAGGAGTTGAGGAGGAGAGAACAAGAAGAAAAGAAGAAGTAGGAAGAAGAAAAAAGGAAAGGCACAATCATAGAAGAAACAACATCGATACAGGTTGAAGAGTAGGAATAGAACGCATTAGAAGCTGAGGAGGAAGGTGTTGGCATTATGTTTCTGGTGTGGCTATATGTTACAGATGTTGTACTTGATGGCAACTCCCGTGGCAAGGCTCTCAATTTGTTGAAAATTAAGAAGTACGCAGGAAATCAGTTCAGAAGGTGCGTACCCGCAGGTACACCATGCAGGGACCGCGTCCAGATACGCAGGCCAGCCGTTCAGGAGGTGCGTCCCCCCAGTGCACACATTTTAAGGCAGAGAAATTCACATGTGGGCTTTCTTATGTTTTACTCTTGGTATTTAGCCGACAGTATTGGGTTATTATGGTGTCGGCTCGTGGTATTGATCCATGTTTTAAGGAAGAGCTTTCCTATATAAAGCAAAGAAGATCACTTGGCTAAGCATCTTTTGCAATTGAATATCTTTAGATCTGAAATATTGGGTTATGGTCTTAAAAGCTTGATCTATATGAAAAGGGAGTTGAAGGCGAATCTGTGAAGGGTGATCTCTCGAGCGCATGATCAGATCTGAGCAACTGTGCCACTGTGGTGGACTGCCTATTCGGCCCTAATCAGAAGGAAGCAGGTGTTTAACAGAAGAGCTGCGTGGGTACGCAGTGCAGAAACAGGATATCTGCGTGGGGACGTAGAGCAGAAACAGGAGACCCGCGTCGGTACGCAGAGCAGAAGAAGGAGACCTGCATGGGTACGCAGAGCGACTAAGGTTCAGGTGCGTCCCTGCAGTAAAAGTACGCGGCGCGATAGTATTTCCAGGTGCGTCCGTACGCGGTGCGATAGTATTTTTGGGTGCGTCCCTGCAGTAACAGTACGCGGCGCGATAATGTCTCTGGGTGCGTCCCTGCAGTTATAATACACAGCGCGGTTCAAGGTACAGTGCGTGGGCACGCAGTTCGGCAGAAGGATTCCTGCGGGTATACGCAGGAAAGCAGAAGGTGGACTGCGTAGCGACGCAGGCCACAGAAGGGAAAACTGCGTATCAGTATTAAAATGTTCTGTTGATAAGGTGTTCTGGGTTAGTTCTGTTATTGCTGATCTGATAACTATAGTGGACTGTAACTTTTATGTACTTGATGATCATTTGATGCTTTATGAAAAGAAGTAGGGGGTTGTAGCTCCCTTCCAGGAGAGACTGGAAAACGAGAGAGAGAGAGAATTGTAGCTCTCTGCAGGTTGCAGCCTGCGTACTGGTAAAGGACTGCACCAGTACAAAACCATTGTAAAAGAAGTTTTCTAAGTTGAAAGAAGATAGAGACATATTGCAGCAGGTGGTTTTCACCCACATTGGGTTTCCACCTTACATCTTGTGTTCTTTGGTGTGACTATCTATTTTTTCTTTGTTCATGCTCATTATTTTATGGTACTGACATGCAAAAATAATTCAAAGAACAAATAAGGAAGATTGATTAAAAGAATTAGATAATACTGATTCACCCCCCCCCCTCTCAGTATTATTTTCAACAATTGGTATCAGAGCAGGTCCTTCAGAGAAGCTTGATCGCTTGAAGGTAGATCATTCATCATGAGAAACTACGAGAGAGAAGCATCAATCAGGCCACCGGTTTTTGATGGGACAAACTTCAATTATTGGAAGGTAAGAGTTACTGCCTATCTTCAATATCTTGGTACATAAGTTTGGGACATCGTAGAGACAGGCTATGTTTTTCCTTCAGCTACTCCTACAGATGCAGCCGAGAAAAAGAAGTATGAAACAAATGCGAAAGCAGTCAGTACTCTATTAGGATGTATATCTCAATCAGAATTCATGAAGGTAATGCACTATAAATCCGCAAAAGAGATATGGGACAAAATTGTCACGAGCTATGAAGGAGATGAACATGTAAAGCGTGTTAAACTTCAAACTCTCAGAATTCAGTATGAGACCCTCAAAATGTATAATGATGAAAGTGTGACTAACTATTTTCTTCGGGTAGATGAGGTTGTTAATTGTATGAAAAATTTGGGTGAGGAAATAAAAGAGGCTATTGTGGTTGAAAAGGTTCTAAGATCATTGTCCCCCAAGTTTGAATCTAAAGTATCTGCAATAGAAGAAAAGGAAAATCTACGAATTCTTACTATGTGTCAACTACATGGAATTCTAACTGCTTATGAAATGAGAAAGGGAAGTCCATCAGACAGAAGAGAAGCTGCTTTCAAGGCATCAGGCAAAGGAGATTATTATGAAGCAAGCCACGTCCCAGAAGAAGAGGAAGAAGAATCAAATTTTGTCAGAAATCTTCAAAGGGGTTCTGGAAGGTTCAGAGGTAAGTTACATTTTAAATGCTTTGCTTGTGGAAGAGTAGGTCATTATGCTACAAAATGTCCTTATAAGGATAAAGGAAAGGAACCTGCTAGATGGAACAAGAAACAGAACACAAATAAGAAAAGCTACTACACTCATGAAGATAGTGATGGTCTATCAAACAGTGATGAAGATGAAAAAGGTAATGAATATAAGTTGTTAATGGCATTTGAAGATGATGATTATATGGATGTTGTAGATGTGGATAACCTTTATGATGAAATTACTAGACTCAAGAGATGTATAGAAGAAAAGAACATGATCATTGATACTCTACAATTTCAAATTGATGAAAAGGAAAAACATCTTGAAAAATTAGAAGGTGAAATTGTTGGTCTTAGAAAAGAGATTGAGAAAACAAAAGCTATTAATCTCAAGTTTGTCAAAGGATCTGAAACTTTGGATGAGATTATCAATGTGCAGCGGTCTCCTCTAAACAAGATAGGTCTGGGCTATAATGGAGAAACTTCTCAAGCATCCACCTCAAAAAGTTATCTTGATGCAGCAATGAAGAAGCTATGAGTCAAAGCTTTGCCTCGGTAATGCAGAAAGAATTTGAAATGTCTTTGCTAGGAGAACTGACATATTTCCTTGGTTTGCAAATCCAACAAAAAGAAGGAGGAATCTTTTTATCTCAAACCAAGTATCTCAAACAGATTTTGAAGAAATATGGTATGGAAGATGCAAAACCAGTATGTACACCCATGGTCACAGGATGTAGCCTCAGTGCAAATGATGAATCTGCAGCAGTACATCAACCAACCTACAGATCTATGATTGGAAGCTTACTTTATTTGACAGGTACCCGACCGGACATCATGCATGCAGTTGGAATAGTTGGAAGATTTCAGGCAAATCCGAAGGAAGTGCATGACCTTCATGAATTCTGTTTGAGATATACTTCCTAATAGAGTACTGACTGCTTTTGCATTTGTTTCATATGCCTTTTTCTCAGCTGGATCTGTAGGAGTAGCTGAAGGAAAAGCATAGCCTGTTTCTACAATGTCCCAAACTTCTGTACCAAGAGATTGAAGATATGCAGTAACTCTTACCTTCCAATAATTGAAATTTGTTCCATCAAAAACCGGTGGCCTGATTGATGCTTCTTTCTCGTAGTTGCTCATGATGAATGATCTTCCTTCAAGCGATCAAGCTTCTCTGAAGGACCTGCTCTGATACCAATTGTTGGAAATAATACTGAGAGGGGGGGTGAATCAGTATTATCAGATTAATCAAACTTTTTAAATGCTCAGAAACATATACGCTACTTCAGTTAAGTGAACCAGCGTGTACACGCTACTGTGACGAAGTAAAACAGCGTATAAGAAGAAAACTCACAATTTAGTTAGCTTATTCTTCAATTAAGTGCATCAGGACATTATTCACCACATTAACAGTAAACATGTGCAGTATAACAGAACAGATAAAAAGCCACACACATGAACACCAAGATATAAGGTGGAAACCCAATGTGGGTGAAAACCACCTGCTGCAAGTTGTCTCTATCTTTCTTTAATATGAAACTTCAGTTTACAATCTTTTGTACTGGTGCAGCCTTATACCAGTACGCAGGCTACAACCTGCAGAAGGCTACAACCTTCTCTCGTTCTCCAAACTTCCTTGGAAGGGAGCTCCAACCCCCTTTGCTCTTGTACTAGCCAAGATACTAGTACGTAGGTGCTGACCTACAATCTTCCTTCTTTCAGGTATCACTTTTCATACATTTTTAGACTTGGATATTCCTGAAGCACAACATTACAATCTAAAGACCACAATTCATTCGATTTCCACAACAGATCATTGAAGCATAAAACAACCAAACTTTGAATCACTGAACCACTGAACCCTGTCAATCACCAGTTACCAGAACACAGAGCAGACTACAGAACTCTGCAATAACAGTCAGACCCCACTGTAAACCCAAAATCAAGCTTCAAAAGATATACGCTACTTTAATGAGCAAAACCCGCGTATACACGCGCTTTTACCGAAGCCAACCTGCGTACAGATCTAAAAATAAACTTTCTCAATTTGCAGCTGTACCAGACATTAGTTAGACCCAGAACGTAACATTGCGACAATATGCAGATCTAGAAATACACATAATCAACCATATCATGATAGTGCATTTCAAACCATTAGATCCCGATCTATCCTTAGATCTAGTCTTCCATCAACCGATGTGATCTCTCCTTGGCTTAGATCAAGCAACTTAGAACCTGCATATCAGATCTCTTTCTCTCTTAGATATTCAAGCCTTGTCGAAAGATGATTTTGCCTAATGATCTTCTTCTCCTTATATAGTCTTAGGCCTAGCTCAATACCAAGAGCCAAAACCATAGTAACACAATACCATCAACTTCAAAACTAGGGATCGACACGCCCGTCGAGACACAATGGTCCGAAATCATAGGCACAACTTCCAAGGACTAACCACCATGGACCAAAGATACTTTTCCACATACACGCGCTTTTTCTGAAACCAACTTGCGTGTACACGCGACTTGGGCTTAACGAACATGCGTATATGAACTTCCTTGGCATGCTGTACTAAGATCTGTCTTCTGATTAAGTTGCCATCACCTGTACCAACCTCTGAGCACCTGTACCATCCTCTGAGTGAGTTGCCATCAAGGACAACACTTGAATCATAATGCCAACACCTTGATGTCAAAGGGGGAGAATGAAGCTGAAGTTTGTGAGGTTGCCATCAAGTCCAAAGGGGGAGATTGTTGGCATTATGTTTTTGGTGTGGCTATATGTTACAGATGTTGTACTTCATGGAAACTCCCGTGGCAAGGCTCTCAATTTGTTGAAAATTAAGAAGTACGCAGGAAATCAGTTCAGAAGGTGCATACCCGCAGGTACACCATGCAGGGACCGCGTCCAGATACGCAGGCCAGCCGTTCAGGAGGTGCGTCCCCCCAGTGCACACATTTTAAGGCAGAGAAATTCACATGTGGGCTTTCTTATGTTTTACTCTTGGTATTTAGCCGACGGTATTGGGTTATTATGGTGTCGGCTCGTGGTATTGATCCATGTTTTAAGGAAGAGCTTTCCTATATAAAGCAAAGAAGATCACTTGGCTAAGCATCTTTTGCAATTGAATATCTTTAGATCTGAAATATTGGGTTATGGTCTTAAAAGCTTGATCTATATGAAAAGGGAGTTGAAGGCGAATTTGTGAAGGGTGATCTCTCGAGCGCATGATCAGATCTGAGCAACTGTGCCACTCTGGTGGACTGCCTATTCGGCCCTAATCAGAAGGACGCAGGTGTTTAACAGAAGAGCTGCGTGGGTACGCAGTGCAAAAACAGGAGATCTGCGTGGGGACGCAGAGCAGAAATAGGAGACCTGCGTCGGTACGTAGAGCAGAAGAAGGAGACCTGCGTGGGTACGCAGAGCGACTAAGGTTCAGGTGCGTCCCTACAGTAAAAGTACGCGGCGCGATAGTATTTCCAGGTGCGTCCGTACGCGGCGCGATAGTATTTTTGGGTGCGTCCCTGCAGTAACAGTACGCAGCGCGATAATGTCTCTGGGTGCGTCCCTGCAGTTATAATACGCAGCGCGGTTCAAGGTACAGTGCGTGGGCACGCAGTTCAGCAGAAGGATTCCTGCGGGTATACGTAGGAAAGCAGAAGGTGGACTGCATAGCGACGCATGACACAGAAGGGAAAACTGCGTATCAGTATTAAAATGTTCTGTTGATAAGGTGTTCTGGTTTAGTTCTGTTATTGCTGATCTGATAACTATAGTGGACTGTAACTTTTATGTACTTGATGATCATTTGATGCTTTATGAAAAGAAGTAGGGGGTTGTAGCTCCCTTCTAGGAGAGACTGGAAAACGAGAGAGAGAGAGAGAGTTGTAGCTCTCTGCAGGTTGCAACCTGCGTACTGGTAAAGGACTGCACCAGTACAAAACCATTGTAAAAGAAGTTTTCTAAGTTGAAAGAAGATAGAGACATATTGCAGCAGGTGGTTTTCACCCACATTGGGTTTCCACCTTACATCTTGTGTTCTTTGGTGTGACTATCTTTTTTTTCTTTGTTCATGCTCATTATTTTATGGTACTGACATGCAAAAATAATTCAAAGAACAAATAAGGAAGATTGATTAAAAGAATTAGATAATACTGATTCACCCCCCCCCCCTCTCAGTATTATTTTCAACAGAAGGTGAAAAGATGCAGGATCAGGAACTTGCTCAGTAGATTGAGCACTTGATTGAAGTAAAAAACATGGAAATGGAATGGGAGCTACAAAATGAAGATGTTGATTTGATGTCAAGCGCATGACATGTCACCATTCAGTCTCCACGACCTCCAATAATAGAGCCAGCCCTGAGCGACGATGGGGATGTTGTTCCTATTGACGATGATCCAGTAATGGATGTGTACAAAATATCATTTGATGAGTTCAAAAATAAGATTATATAGGCATGAGAAAGCATTTTCCAAATGATCACACATCGCCTACATTTGTAAGAGAAAGGGTGATAGTGTTAGACACTAGGAAGAATCCAAATTCCATTGTCGAAGACAAATTGTCCTTTGCAGGAACAATGAGATCAAACATTCAGTATTTAACAACCAAGAATGAGAAATTGGCATAGAACTAGAAGGATTCCGAGAAAGAGGCAGAAACACTTTGTACAGTAGCATAGAATGCAGTTTCCACATAGGTTTACTTGGAGGAGATGAAAGCAGTGATACTTGCTAAAGTATCAACACTTGGAAAAACCATTCAGAAAATGTTTGAGGGGTTTGTGATCGTACATAAAGTAGGTGTCCAATTTCATGGCGTAAAACATTAGAGAAGAGATTTTGTTAACAATATCAAGAAGATACAAGCTGCCATTACCTATGTGCAAGTGTGGACAATGCAATACAAAGGGGAATTGCTTGACTTAGTAATGAAAATGAAGCCACAGGCAGTGCTGGAGAAAGAGAGAGTTTAGATGTTGATTCAAAACAACAAGAAAATTTCCCCATTTATTAGAATCATGTGGAGTTTCCTTAGCTAGAGTTCTCCCAAACTCAATCATCATATTCTTTTATCGTGTTAGTTTGTCAAGTTGTCTCTACCCTATTTTATCTTATATGGGTGTAAGTGTAAATTGTAATATTATTTGTAATTATGTTGTAAGTGAAATTCAAAGTGTCAATATTAGAATATGAAGAGTCAAGATGTAATGTAATGATTCATTTTGTAAAGAAGTTGAAGAGTCATGAGGGTAAGCCAAAGGTCACAAAATGGAGTTGAAGAGTCACCCCCTCTTTTTATAAATAGAACCTCATAAGTCATGCAAGGGGCTTTTGGGAGCCAAAGTTTTTGCTAGGCTTATCTTTAGAAGGAGCTTGGGAGTATTGTGAAGAGCCTTGGATTCTCCGTAGTGTAGAGTAAGTATAATTCTTTGGAGGAGAATATGTTCTTGACTTTAATTTTCCACTATTGGGGCTAGTGGTTGTCAATGGTGTATGTATGAATGGAAGTTTCAATTATAATAAAATCAGAGCTAGAACACTTTCATGCATATGTTGTGAATACATGAGACATTTTCAAAGGCTGGTTGAAAGGGCCATGTGATTTTCACCGAAGAATTTTTCAAAAATATAATAGGACTATTTTTGTTGTATTTTAAATGTATGTTATTTAAATGATTCTTATGCTTATGAACTATTTCATTTTCATTTGTAGGAATCTTGTTGAATATATGTTGTTGTATTGATTCATCACTTTAACTTGTGGACTATTCTACATCTTAGCTTGTGATTTCATTCCACTCATGTGTTCCTTTCAAGATACGTACTATTACAAACTTCCAAGGGAAACACTTCCTTTTCCATTTGTGTGTTGGAATCTTCATGCATCATGCTTTACTTTCCGTAGGGTCACACGCTTTCTCTCACCAAATTTATCATACTTCACTCTACGCATTTTCGTAGTCAAGGCATAACATTACCACACATTACTAGGACTCCTTGTTGTGGAGGTAAATCCCCTCTGCGGACAGAGACGATCCCTACTAGCCCAGACGGGTCTAGCAACAATCAAACAATGCTATCACACAAGTTCCTAATTGCAAATTAAAGGTGGATGATGAGAACCTACTTGGATTCCAATGCTAATATTTGTAGAAGAGACGCCGCTCTCGTTCCTTTGCTTTGGCCGGTCACGATCCCCATGATCTTTGTGATTGGACACCTACACATGCAAAGAACAACACAAATAAAAGCATAAAATCCAATAGATGCAATTATATATCAGTCAGAAAAGATATAACTCAACATCAATCATTACAAAGGACAATGAGAGTGGAACCATAATGACAGTCATCTATTATTGATAAATAACAAAGAAGAATACAACCATAGTTCTGACGTCGAATCCTCCTTTGGCTGGGTGATCAGCTACACAAGTCTTGCAAAGCTTGTTGGGATGGGAAAAAAGCCTCTCTCTCCTTGGTGACAAGAATCTCCTCACTTATATTTGGCCTTATGGATGCAAAGAAGGCTCTTGCAACTTCAAACTCTTGAACTCCTGGAATTCTTGCTATCTTAGCACTATGCTGGAACTAGCTTGCTCAAGGCATAGAGACAAGCTTTTATAGATAGGGAGGAAAGAGATAAGATCAATCACAATTTCCATGGGATTGGCTTTATCACTTAGGAGCTTCCATGAAAGGTGGCAAACCACTTCCCTTCTATGGAGATTCGAAGCCAAACCATCCTAACTCAACACGGATTCAGTTGGTGAATGGGTTAAGGAGAACCTTCGGAAGTTTGTTTGTTAAAAACTTTACCCAACTGGGTTGGCACGAGTGTGACTCTAAGACAGAGAGCCAATGGCACACCCTCTTTAGAGGATTTCCCCCATTGGCGCGGGTAGTACACTGTGGACCCGTGCTAATGCAAAAAGAGGTCTTTTTATGGGTATTCTGCAAGAGATGTCTTCAGGGCATATGAAGCTCATACTTAGAGGAATATAATGCAAGTGGTTTCAGGTCATGTCACTTCTCACAAGTCCCGGAATGAGTCCTCCAGTGTGTGGGAGAGGGGTAACAGGGACGGTGACAAACAATGACAAATTACTGTGTAACACTCCTAGTCCAAATGGTGTGAGGTCTACTTGGAACTTCATATGAGGGAGATCCTTTGAATGTTGATGGGTCTATGACCATAAACACACCTCTAATAAGCAAGTCATGGATTAGATCACAACCACATAAGGAAATTTTGTGACCTTTTCTCAAATTGAAGTATTGAACATATGCTTTCTTTGAAAATTGTTATTATGCATAAACCCTACGTTGCAAATGATTGTTGAAATTATATTTGAAGTGTACCTTTTAATAAATCCTACTTATAATAAAAAGAATATTTTGAATTGTCTATTAGGAGTCATGATGATATATTTGGAAACAGAGGGAGAACTTATCATAAGATTACATGAACCCAAAATATCAAGTTGTTGAATTAAATAAGCCTAGAAATTAGCCTAGAAGAATCTAAATATAATTATTTTAAAGTCACTTAGTTGCCTCAAATATATTGAGTTCAGAAGGAAAGGTTAGGGCCCTCTTCAAGCTTAGAAGCTATAAGGATTTTTTTTTAAAGTCATTTGTAAACTATGCACTATGACAGGACAAGGACACAAATGACTAAAGACATTGAAGGTTTTATTGCAGAGAAAGTATTGATGCCAAGAAAGATATCTTCCATCTATTGTTTAAGAATGATGAAGTTATTATTTGCACATTGAAATGAAGGCCAATATCTTATGAACAAAATAGTATTTCTTCAATGATTTAGAGAAAGAAGATCATCATTGGAATCTCTTTATTGATTTTTGATAATGTTGGATATGTGAAAGGGAATTTCCATTCTAGAATTCTAACATTTCATTAGGATATTCAAAATCTAGAGTTTATAAACCCTAGAAAGAAGCCAAATCTTCAATTGGTCATTTCTATTGAAGATAGAAATATTATTTCATGCAAGGATGATATGAAATTATGATGACATTGTGGATGAAGTTGATGCAATAAATCCAAGGTCAAGAGGAAGCTAACATTGTTCTCAAAATTTACTCTTCCATGGCCTCCTAGTGAGGATTACAGGTAGTATTGAAGGTTTCCAATGGCTCTAGAAATAGAGGGAGAATAAGTGGAAGAACAAAGAAAAGATTGTGACAAAAGGATTTGTCCCAGAATTGATATTTGGAGATCTGAGCTTAATATGGAGTAGGAGGATAATAAAATTTGAAATATGCCTATCTATGACTAGATATGAGAGAATATAAGATTATCCATGTAATAGGGTGATAATTTCTTTGCTCCCATTGTTAATACTTTAAAGAAGTCTCATAATTTAAAGTAGCCCTAAGGACTCATGTGGAGAAACTATGATATGTTGTACTAAAGAAGAGGTAGATATAGAAACTTATGTTAGGTTCAGAGGGAGTTCAAAATGATCATAGTAGTATATGTCTTAGATTAATAAGGAGTTTCCCACTCAATGTGATCTTTAATTAATGAAACCTAATGAAATATTGTTTGCAAAAGTTTGATGATGATAGGCAATTGATAGGTTCTTTAATGAACTCGATTTCAATATTTTTTTGTAGGGAATACATTAAATCAGATGAAGCTAAAGTATGATCATTGAATACTCTTGTGGTATTGGTAATTATTGTTTGAAGTATGTCGCAAGAAATGAGCTTAGGCTATTGGGATACTATGACTGTGATTGGGTTGAAACTGTTGTTGATGGAAAGAGTTCATTTGGTGGATGTTTTTTATTGAGATTAGAAATGCTATCTTGAATGAGTAGCAAACAATATTCTATGGAAATTAGTATTTTTTAAGATAAATATATGGAAACCTGTGTAATTTGTTGTGAAGTTGCTTGGCTTCAAAATTTTCTTGCCATAATGTTTGAGCAGGTGTTCTAATCAACCATTATATTTTGTGACAGTCAGAGTTGCATGGAAGGTCAAAGAAAATTGGTATCAAGTATACATTTGTGACATGATGCAGAAGGTAACATGAAAGCTTTAGTACATATCCACTGATGACCAGAAGGCTGACATTCTCACAAAGCCTCTATCTCAAGTGAATTTTCTATACTTAAGAGACAAGTTGGACTAGTCAAGAACTCTTCTATCAATGAGAGGGATCATTGATGTGACATCTACAAGGGCATGGCCTAGACTATTTGTAACAATATGATCTTGGCCCTAACTATTGATGGGTGGAAAACATGGGTATGGATCAGAGTGTTGGTGACAACAAGAGCATGACCCAAACTATTGGCGAGGTAACATGAGGGGCAAACATTCTTGAAACGAATGTTCTTTGAGGCCCAGACACTCATGGATTGGGTTCCTATTTGGCATCATGGCAAAAAGAGAGGATTTTGGATGTGACATCAATAGGGTCATGGATCAAACTATTTGTACCAATAATAGCTTGGCCCAAACTATTAATGGGTGGACAACAAGAGCATGACCTATACTATTGGTTTGATAGCATGAGGGAAAAACATTCTTGAAAGGAATAGTCTCTAAGGAAAAAAAAACCCATGGAGTGGATACCTCTTCTGCATCATTTCTTAGCCAATAGAGGCCTTTGGATTTGGGACATGGGTTTCCCTAGGCTTTAACCATGGGGGACAGAAACCCTGACCTTGTCATAGTACCATGAAGTGAGGTGCCTAGTAGATTATGATGAATAGTTGAGTAAGTACCATTGGTTGGGAGATATAACCTGGGTTGTGGTACATATTGATGATGATGTTGGTGTAGGTCAAGGGTAATGACCTAGATAAAAATGTTGTTGGCAATATTTACCTTTCTTTTTAGAAAGATCAAGTGTAGAAAAAACGTCTAGATAATCAGTAGGAATACCTCCCTAGCTAAGAGGGAGTGTTGAAGAATGTAGCTATGCTCAGTCTTCATAATCCTTGATATATTTATAATACTATGTATAAACATGAAAGAAAATTAAATTTTAAATTTGAAAAAAGAAAATTAAAATTAAAAAAACCACCTAAAATTAAGATCCTTGAACATATCTCATACTCACCTAAATAAAATATTTACCATAAGTTACTACCCACCATAATTTAAGCAAGTACATGTGTAAAATATGGAATAAGGAACAAGGTGTAAAAAATAGACTTACGAGTTACTACACACCATTATTTACGTGTTCTTCAATACTTTAAAAAATATGAGTAAAAATGTAAATGTGCAAACTCACTAGAATTTAATTTACAAAGGGACATGATCTAATTTACTAAGAGACATGTCTCTTGGGTTTCTTGAGTATAAAATACACTTGAAACTTTTCATTTAACACATTCACTTATCTCCCACATATCTCTCTCCCTTACACACATGAACTCACATATCCTAAGTTTTCAACATTGTGATCTCTATGTGTCTTTCATGGTTATTGGTTGAATTTATGAAGTGAGATTGCTTGATGACGATAAAATAACTATAATATATATTCACAAGTAATTACCATATCTCATAAATAGTTCTTGTATCTATTGCACTCTATTTTTAAACACCAATTAGTAGGGGAAATAAGTAAATAAGTGTATATGAGTCTTGGATTATGTAAATTGTCCATTGTAATGTACAAAATGCCATCAAAATGGAAATGTTATTAAATTCTACATTAGATAACTCTATAAGAGAGTTTAGGTGTTGATCTGAAAATGAGATCTTAAATCAATATAAAGGTATTACAAACTCATGTGCATGAATGCCTATATTACTTAGTGCAATGGATCGAAAAGATTGCGAATAATATAGACAATGATTAGTTAAAAAACATAATAGTCATACACATTAACACAATAAAATAATCAAGGAGTTCACCAGACTTCCTGGCTATGTCTCCTGGTCCAGCTGCCATTGTGGACCTCTGTATTTTGTCTTCAAGAGCATATTATTACAAGTGTGAGCTCAAACCGAGTCTCAACACAATAGTGACAAAACAACAGGGATTTACTTGAAATCCTCAAGTCTACAAGAGTACACAGAATCTTCCTCTTTCTCTTTGTCTTCTGATTTCTCTCTGTCTCAGCAACTGCCTTCTCTATCTCTGCCATTGAATGGATTTTAAGCCTATCGATGCTTGTCCGTTCATCTCCCCTTTCAGGCTCTCTGGCTCGCGGTTGCCATCCCTTCCTCTCCTTCTGGAGCATTTAACAATCATTGCTAAACTCCTAAGGTATGGTGGCCATCTGTTTGTAATGAAAGGAACCACTGGCACGGGTGAAATCCCAAAAAGTCGTTTCTCTGTTTACATAGAGAAATACATAGAAAACACTGAAAAATCCGACAAAATGCTTTCTATTAGACTTAAAATAACATTGAATCCACCCTATAATCCCTATCAGGTCCATATTATATCATTGTCGCAAGCCCACCATTGATCTGTGTGATCTCTGATCCAATGGCTAATGTTCATTTCAAGCGGTTTATGTGCACAGAGATTACCTGACCGAAAAGGCGATTTTCTCTCTCCTGTGCCAAACCACGTGTTAGCTAGTGTATGGGATTGGGCAGAGCCCATCCAATACCACTTACTGCCTAAGGCCTGCCCGCAATCTCACTTACCATGGAACTAAAATAATATAAAGCTACATTTATAAACCTTTCGGGTCTGGTTTTATTGCTTCAGGTGCATTTCCTTTGTATTTCGATTTTATAACGGAAATGCGTAAATACATGGAAAAACATGACAAATTCCTTTTTATCGGAACTCAAAATTTATCAAGCCGCATCTATAAACCTTGTCGGGTCCATCTTATCACAAGTCACATGTTGTGTTGGCCCCACTCCTTTGTACCGCTACGATGCGATATTGCGATGCGATATATCGCAATCACATATCGCATGGTCTTTGGGCCTCCTATAAGTCTTCCCTTGTGTTTTAGCAATGCGATAATGCGAGTTAATCTGGGTCATTGATCTGCGTGCTCGAGCAATGGTCCTCATTAAATCGTGTTGATCACTATCGTGATTTTCATAGGGATGCCTCCGATGTACTCTGTTGACTTATCTCGATTGTGATATCCCGATTTGATCTGGACCGTCGATCGGTCCGATCTGACGGCTCCTATGCAGTGTTACTTCCACATTCACTTAGCTCTAATTTATGCCATTCTTTCACTACTTTCCCTTCCAATAGTGTTTCTGATAGTTAAGATATATGAAGACTTAGA
Organism: Pinus tabuliformis; assembly: GCA_031772625.1. NCBI lineage: Eukaryota > Viridiplantae > Streptophyta > Pinopsida > Pinales > Pinaceae > Pinus > Pinus tabuliformis. Next base: position 1,850,624,382 of record CM062817.1, on the reverse strand, counting down.
GGTTTTAGGATTCATTTTGGATCACACCTTCCCACTGAAAAGATTTTGGACCATCAAAAGTTGGTTTTAGGCATCGATCAAGTGAGGATATAGCTCCCTCACTTGTTTAACTTCTATCCATCATGCACTGCTTGGTTTTGAATCTTTGAGCCCTATTCTCAGGTACTCAACATCTCCTCCACACATAGTTCTCACCTTCCTGTCCAGAACTGTATCCTCTTGTAACTCATTGAGATATTTAGGCAACAGATCCCCAATAGAAGGAAACTGACTTTTCTCTTCAGGATCTTCAACCAATGAAGGTTCATATAATCTCAAGTTTTCTATATTAACGATTGAATAGATCTGAATATAAGATGGCAAATCAAGGCGAAAAGAATTTTCACCAATTTTATCAACTATCTTCAAAGGTCCATACCTTACTAGTTTTAGCTTATTACCTTCACCTTGCATTCTTTCTTTGCTGATGTATAGCTAGACTTGATCACCAACTTGGAAACTATGCTCAACATGATGCTTCTCATGTCCTGCCTTGTACTTGGCTTGACTTCTTTCCAGCTATTCATGTATTGCCTGGTGAATTTCCTGGATTTGTTCGATGAACTTGGTTGCTTTGTCCACATAACTGTGTCCATCAACTGCTATGTCTTTACCAAAGACAAAATCCAAGGGAGAGTTTGGTATAAAACCAAAACAAGTCTCAAAAGGAGATCTCTCAGTAAAAGAGTGCTTGGCATGGTTGTAAGCATGTTGCTCATCCCAAAGCTTGGGATGCTTGCTACAATAGCTTCTGAGCAGCTGAATCACTATCATGTTGACCACCTCTGTCTGGCCATCTGTTTGTGGATGAAATGATGTGCTCTTCTTCAACCTGGTGTCCATAAACTCCCATAGATTTGACCAAAACTTCGCAACAAATCGAGAACCTCGATCAGATATAATAGAAGTGGGTCAACCAAAATGAACCCATACATTCTGAAAGAACAAATTTGTTGTTTGTTCAGCTATAATGTGCTTGTTACAAGGTATCAAAATACACATTTTACTGAACCTATCAACAACAACATACAAATAATCATGACCTTTTCTAGATTTTGGCAATCCCCCAACAAAGTCCATGGAAATACTTTCCCAAGGACGAGAAGGAATTGGAAGTGGAGTGTACAAGCCTAATTTCCTATTATTTGGCTTGCTTGTAGCACACATAGTACACCCTTTGATATATCTAGAAACTATATCATGCATTATGGGCCAATAACGAAACTTTTGCAATTGTGCAGCTGTCTTACTTACACCAAAATGCCCTGATATTAGAGAAGTATGTGCTTCTCGAATTATGTCAACTGAATGCATAACTTTTCCAAATGATATAAGATTTGGTCCATTACATAATAATCCAATTCTCCTACTTGTTTTCCATGGCTTAAAGTTGCATATACATCTTTAAAATCTACCTCTTGAGCATATTGTTCAATGTAACTTTCATGCATTACTGAGTTATGCTTAAGTATAGTAGATGCATTTATGATTGGTCTTGATAACATGTCTACAACCTTATTGTGTATGCCCTTCTTATATCTAATGACAAGATGAAATTGCTATAGAAAACCCATCCACATATAATGTCTTGATTGCTGCAATTTAGTTTGTGAGTGAAAATATTGAAGTGGTTGATGATCTGTATGTATGATTGTTTCCTTACCCATCAGATAATGTTTCCACTTTTTCACACTTTGTACTAATTCATACAATTATTTATCATATGTGGGATAATTAACTACTACAGAAGTAAATGTCTCAGAATGATAACATATGGGTTTACCGTGTTACATCAACACTGCTCCCATGGAATAGTCACTGACATTTGTCTCAATCTCAAAAGGATGTTGAAGATATGACAGTGCTAGTGCTGGTGTTGTACTAATTTTCTCTTTTAAGGTGTCGAAGGCTTTCTGTTTTTTTCCTCCCCACTTAAACACCTGTTTCAATCCTGTTAAAGCATGTAATGGAGCTGCAATCAATGAAAAGTTAGCAATAAACTTTCTCCAGTATTATGCTACCCCTAGGAAACTTCTAACCTCTGTAGAATATTTGGGTTTAGGCCAATTTACAATGAATTCAATCTTAGAGGGATCCATATTCAATTCACCACCCCCTACAATATGACCCAAATAATTTAAAGATGTTTTTCCAAACTCACATTTTGACAGTTTTACATAGAGATTTTCTCTTTTAAAACATCTAGAGTCTACTTTACATGCTTTACATGGTATTCCCATGTCTTACTAAAAACAAGAATGTCATCTAAATAAAAAATTACAAAATCATCAATAAAATGCCTAAGTACATCATTCATAACTCTCATAAATGTAGCAAGAGCATTAGTTAAGCCAAAAGGCATAATGAACTATTCATGCAGTCCTTGCTTTGTCTTGAAAGCAGTCTTCCATGCATCTTGTTTTGCAACTCTGACCTGATGATAGCCACTTAGCAAGTCTAATTTAGAAAAGTAAACTTCTTCTTTTAGTTGATCTAATAGATCATCAATACAAGGAAGAGGATAACGATTCTTGATCGTTATTTTATTCAGTGCTCTATAATGAATGCACATTCTCCACGATCCATCTTTCTTTCTCACAAGCATGATTGGAGATCCACATGGTGATGTGCTTGGTCTTATAAACCCTTTTTTGAGAAACTCATGTACCTGCTTCTTTATCTCTACATTCTCTAAAGCTGACAACCTGTACATTCCAATGTTAGGTAATGGAGCATATTGCTGCAAACAAATATCATGCACTATTTCTTGCTTGGGTGGCAGACCTTTTGGTTCTTGAAATAGAACATCATACTCTGAAACAAATTTAACTCAATCAACTTTTTGTTTAGAATCACAACCTTCAAATGCATTGGATTTTTTCAGGATCCTTTGCCTTTACAACCATTAGTAAAAACTGCTTACTTGAATTCACAATTCTTTTCATCTATCCTGAGTTAATGAGAGAATAGTTATTTTTGAGCTTATGAGCTCTTACAATATATTCTATTCCATCTTTAGTGAGTTGATACTTATTTTCAGCTCCATAGAAGATAGCTTTCCTATCATATAAGTATGGACTTTCCAAAACAATACCACATATATCCAAGGGAACTATATCTAAGTCAACCTCATCTACAAATGTTGTTCCAATAGAAAACCTAAGTTTACATTGTCTTGTTACTTGTAGCTTTGTTTTATCACACACCCAACCTAATGAATATGGCTTCTCATGAGGTTTTGTTTGTAATCCCAACTTCTTTACAATTGTTTCAGAAATCGAATTTACTTGTGATCCACTATCAAACAAAGTATCAATCTTATTATGCTTGGAAATTACTCTAATACGAAAAAGCTCATTTCTTTCTCTCTCATTACTTTCATTATTAACAAAATGTGCAGAATTACTTGTGGATGCTTCAGAATATTTACCTCTAATACCTATGGCTATTATTGATGTTTCATCACCTGAATTTGATCCCAAATCCTACTGAATAGTTGTAGCATTCTTTCTCTCCTTACCACAGAACTTCTTGGGTTTCAGTTCTAGATGCAAAGACCAGTAGTGTGCCTCATCGTGTCCTTATTTCTTGCAATGAGTGCATAAAGGTTTATCCTTCTTTACAGTGTTTTATTTCCTCTCCTTCCATTTTAGTTTCTTCTTTTCCTTGCTCTTGCTTACAGAATATTTAGATGTTCCCCCAACCTCTGGGTTTACATTCTTACCTCTAGCTTCTAGATGTGTTGCTTGACTGATACATCATCTAAGCTAGTGGGATTAAACATGAGTATAGTATGCTTTAAATAACCATGTAGACCACCTATATACTTCAATAAAGTCTCAGGTGAGTCGAATTATATTCCTAGAGTTAAAGCTCTTTTCCTGAATTCCTGAGTATAACTTTGTACACTATGACCCTTCAACTGGTGAAGAGTTTGTGAACTCATCATTGCTTACTGCATGTAAGCTAAAGCATAGAATTTCTTTTTGATAGCAGAAACAAATTCTTTCTAGGTAGAAAGGATTTTACCATGTTTTTTCAGATTAGCTTGTGTCTTGCCTTCCCACCATACTAGTGCAGTTCCTCCAAGTTGAAGGCTAGCCAACTGAATCTTCCTCCTTTTTGAATCAACGTTCTGTACCCTGCAACATACATTCATTTTCCTTATCCTATTATCTAGCTTCTCTACATTTAGTTCTCCATCATAAATTGGCAAATCAAACTTCACATCTAATTTAATCAAAGAAGTTTTCCACTTTTTCTTCTCAGGGCTAGTTTTATGTGAAGAAGATGATGAGGATGATGAAGGTGATGGTGGAGGAGTTGGTGGAGGAGGAATTTCTCCTTTTCCTTTGCCTTTTGGGGAGGCAACTAGGAAAAGTTTCTCTACTCCTTTGTCTAATTTAGGTGTTGAGGGGCTTTCACCTCGACCCTTCTTAAATTCTAGATACATCTCTTCGACCATGGATTGGAGTGCCTTAAAACCTTCCATAAATTGAGATTCTGATCGCAATGGAGTTTCTTTTGCCATTCTCCTCTGAGAATAGATTCTTCCAATCTCTGGATTAGCCTCAACAAGTTCTCCTTCTCCTAATCTGAGCTTTAATCTAGTTAGCATTCAAAATCTAGCACAAGCTTGTCTAACCTTAACAAAACCTAATTCTTTGATACCAATTGATTTGAAAATGAGATCTTAAATCAATATAAAGGTATTACAAACCCATGTGCGGGAATGGCTTTATTACTTAGTGCAATGGATCAAAAAGATTGCGAATAATATAGACAATGAGCAGTTAGAAAACATAACAGTCACACACATTAACAAAACAAAATAATCAAGGAGTTCACCAGACTTCCTGGCTACGTCTCCTAGTCTAGCTTTTAGTGTTGACCTCTATATTATGTATTCAAGAGAATATTACTAAAAGTGTGAGCTCAAACCGAGTCTCAACACAATAGTGACAAAACAACATGGATTGACTTGAAATCCTCAAGTCTACAAGAGTACACAAACTCTCCCTCTTGCTCTCTATCTTCTGCTTTCTCTCTGTCTTAGCAACTGCCTCCTCTGTGTTTGCCATTGAATGGCTTTTAAGCCTATCAGTGCTTATCTATTCATCTCCCCTTTTATGCTATCTGGTTCCTATTCACCGTCCCTTCCTCTCCTTCTAGAGTGTTTAACAATCATTGCTAAACTCCCTAAGGTATGGTGGCCACCTGTTCGTAACGGAAAGAACCACTGGCATGGGTGAAATCCCAAAAATCCATTTCTCTTTTTACGCAGAGAAATACATAGAAAACATTGAAAAATCTGACAAAATGCTTTCTATCGAACTTCAAATAACATTCAATTCGCCCTATAATCCCTATCGGGTCACTATTATATCATTGTCACAAGCCCACCATTGATCTGCATGATCTCCGATCCAATGACTAATATCCATTTCGGGCTGTTTATGTGCACGGAGATTACCTGCCCAAAAAGGTGGTTTTCTCTCTCTTGCACCAAGCCATGTATCGGCTAGTGTATGGGATCAGGTGGAGCCCATCCAATACCACTTACCACTTGAGGCCTACCCGAAATCCTGCTTACCATGGAACTCAAATAATATAAAGCTGCATTTATAAACCTTTCGGGACAAGTTTTATCGCTTTGGGTGCATTTCCTTTGTATTTCAATTTAATAACGGAAATGCATAAATACATAGAAAAGCCCAACAAATCCTTTTTTATTAGAACTCAAAATTTATCAAGCCGCATCTATAAACCCCGTAGGGTCTAGCTTATCACAATTCGCATGTTGTGTCGGCCTCAGTCCTTTGTATCACTGTGATGTGATGTTGCGATGCGATATATCATAATCACATATCACATGGTCTTTGAGCTCCGGTAAGTCTTCCCTTGTGTTTTAGCAATGTGATATTGAGAGTTAATATGGGTCGTTGATCTGCGTGCTCGATCAACGGTCGTCGTTAAATCGCGTTGATCATTATTGCAATTTTCATAGGGATGCCTCTGATGTACCCCACTGACTTCTCCCGATTGTGATATCCCGATTTGATTTGGAACATTGATCAGTCTTATCCGACGGCTCCTGTGCAGCATTACTTCCGCCTTCGCTTAGCTCTATTTTCTGCCATTCTTTCACTATTTTCCCTTTCGATAGTGTTTCTAATAGTTAAGATATATGAAGACTTAGAGGTTTTAGGATCCATTTTGGATCAGGTGTAGAAGTATGTTGAGCTTATATCCTCAAGACCCTCACGGTATCTCATGAGGCTTTCTCCTCTCCTATAGATGCTAGGATTAGTGCAAATGAGACTACCACTAAACATAAGACTCATCCAGGGACTTTGAAGGATATTTCATGCTTGGCATATAAGGATATAGTGGTAGGAGATGTCTCCATCCCATTAGTTACTACAGATTTTTTTAGGGACACTCCACTTGAGGTTGTTATTATAACGCCTATTTTCTTCAAACTCTCACCAAATAAACTTCAAAGAATCATTCTACAATGGAAAAGGAGCATGCAATTTATAATTAAGTGTTCCAATTTTACCACATATCTACATGCTAAGGGTATTGGGCATATGAGGTATATAGGAGATGTCCCCTAATCCATTATAAATGTCGAGTTTGACTCTCAGGAATTCAAAACCTATACCTACTTAAGTTAGAGCTTGGGCTTCACGTTTAAGAACAATTCAGTAGTTTGTTTCTCTAGAGACGTAAATTAGTAGCAAAGGTGAGTCTTTACTCATGTAATGAATCTACTGTATTGGTGACCTACCCTTTGAAGAGAGGTGAAACACATTTTTATTTAGGGATTTGTACCTCATGTTATTATACTCATATTTCATGGGGATTTGGACATAGCCAACAAATAACTATACAAGTGACCATGGTATAGAGAATATATACATTGAAAACACACCTGGGAAAAAGCTATCAAGCAAATAAACTAGGGTAGGTAGAGGTTACTTTTCAAGGTTCTTAAAGTGGAGAATACCCAAAGTAGTGTTTCTTCATGAGGGTTTTATCCCTTAATGTAAGGGACCTTGAGGGCCAGGCCAAGAAATTGTCTCTCTAGAGATACATATCCTTAAGTAGTCCTAATGTCTTATTTATCCAAGAATCTATGGGTATTAGAAACTATTTTATAAGGTATGTGAAAAAAATGTTTTTCCACTGGGAATTTCTTGCTTAGGATGTCAACGGTTCTTCATTGGGAGGTTAACTATAGGTTGGTGCTCAAAATTCACCCTCATCAACTCAACATTTTCTTATTCAATTTTATGCATAGGCATCTACTACAAAAGCTTTGGAAATATTTTTACTGTTGTAAATGTCCATGGATCCTATGAGGGTAAAAGTGACTATTGGTCTAAATGTTTCTCTCTTCAATGGTTAAAGGCTAATAACATGATTTTTGGTGGATATTTAAGTATCACTTGAAACAAAGGTGAAATTGAAGGGTTATCATGTCATCATCATATAGGTTTGAAAACTATTTTCTTTATATATTTGAATCAATGGGGTTGATTATATTGAGCACATTGAGATGTGACATACTTGTGCCAATAATATATTGAGGAAGGGTGGAGTTTCTAAAAGGTTGGATCATTTCTTGGTTCACCATGTTTTTTTGGGGTTTTTTTAATATTTAGATCATGGGTGGATTTTGTTATCACAAAATCAGGTACTGAAGGCTGCCAATCAGCAAGACTCTGTGTAACTGTTTCAAACCAAGCTTTTAACTAAGGCTTAGCCTCCTTAGTCTGAGAGGGCTCTCTCATAGGTTATTGATATTGAACAAGATGGCTAACTCTTACAAGACACAAGAAAAATGTACTGGCTGGACATAATTGCTTCCCATTGGGCTTATGGAGTCACTAATATCTCAGTAAACAATAACACTATCCTTTCATAGAAATCAGGGCACTTTACATCTAATGTTCAAACATAACTTACATGAAACACAGTTTGCCAAGGCATACAGGAAGTCAGAGCATGATTCATGAGTTCTGAGTGATTATGCATTAACAAAACTGTAAAAGAAACTTAAAGAAAGAACACCATCACACATTTGAACAAGAAGATCCATTGTGAATCCTGAGAAGAAAACACAGTCATTTGCATTACTGAAACTTGTTTATACATAAACCAAAAACAGTCTTCTCAAAAACATCCAACCCTCATTACATCCAAGTCTGATCTATATATAGGGATACATTCTTAACCACCTTGAGCTTCCTCCTCCAGCATGAGGGGAGCTCGAAGACTGCTATTAACTACTCCTATCTACTGTTTAACTAATTCATTAAATACATTAAGTGCTGAACTGTAATTACAAAGAGTCCTAATTTAATCAAAACTCAAATTCTGTCCTCCTCGTAGCATGATTCCTTCTTGATTCTTGACACCTGTCTTCTTTCTATTTTGGCCGAGATAGCTTAGAGGAGAATGCAATGAACAAGCTGGCTTTGGATACCGGATGCGTTGATGGTTCATTAATCATCAAGATAAGTCCCCTGTTTTCCCGGTCCTTGTCTCCCATCATTCTTCACAAATTAAGTAACATGTTCCCAGCCCCTTTAATTCCTCAAAAACTACGAGCATCACCATATTCCCCAATGTGCTGGAATCCTTGTTGATTGAACAGGTGTATAAACCAAAATCTTCGTATGCATTTCCTATCAGAACCCTAACAACCGGTAATAAAGTACCTTTATCAAAGCTTTCACTAAAGACAAAATATTTCACCTTTTCAAAAAGGCACACTTGTCATTCTCTGAATAGCTAGGATAGCCTCAAGTGGTCTCCCTTATGTTCCTTAGGCGTTTCCTTCAAAAATTTGTTGATCTCACCATTAAACTGTTTGTTTTCATCATAAAACAACACCTACAGCAGTTTCGTAGCGCGCTACGAAACTGCTGTTTTTGCTAAAACAGAGTATATTTACATTAAGGCGTCTTTTGCTTGAACTTATGACTCTTTAGACTTCTTCTACAGGTGTCAGAGACTTAAATGACTTCAAAATAATGGAGCTTAAACAAAATTGACCAAAACTAAGAATGGCACCTTTTTCTTCAAATCAGTGAGCTAGTTGACCTAGCTGTATCTTCAAATTTGCAACCTCCTTCTTTAAAGCTTTGTTTTCAGCTCTCAGGCTCATGTTCATTTTTCTGATGAGTTTAGCTTGCTTGAGGGCTGGAACCGTCCATGTATACACATCAGCCACTGAATCTACCTGACCCACTAGGTTTTTGCTACCTTTTAACACAGCTCTTCGATAGTTGGCATATCTAACTGCAAGCTCCTTAGTAACATTCTTCACCTGGGCAAATTCATCTTTTGCTGCTCCCGCTTGGTTCTTTATGGCTATAACATTTCCTCCTTGGGTAATAATAACCTTTCTGTTCTTGTCTTTATGCTTGAATGCTTCCACTGTTTTGGTCAATACTTCAATTACCTCTATTCTGGGCATGTTTACAGCTATCTCTCCTTTATGCACTTTCTCAGCTTCTCTAACTTGTTTCCTTGTTACCGGCCTTCGTGGTTTGAACATAAACTCCTCACTAGGTTCATCAAACCTTAGTCTCTTCGAAGCTTTTGATTTCTTAGTGCTCTCAGGTGATGATTGAGTTAAATCAATATGCATAGGTTCAATATGCACCGGTTCTACCTGCTCAAACTCAATGGCCTCAAGAAAATCACTTAAGCTGGCCTTTGATATTGGACTTTCCTCAACAACTACTGATTTTCCCTTCTCTTTGCTTAATTGACTCCTGGTCTTTACTCTTGATACCTTTTCAGACCCACTTGATCCAGGTGCATCTTTCTTGTGCTTAACCCTTTCTTTTAATGATGGCTGAGATGTCTCTTTAATAACCAAGGGCTTTACTGGTTTTTTCAACTGAGACCTGGTTTTCTTTTTATCCTTAGCCTCCTTTCTAAGCTCAGCTATTGTAGGTTCCTTCACTGATTCTTCTCTTTCTCTAACCGGCTATGGGGTGAGGCCTGTCTTACTATGGAAACCAGCCATATAGATGAAAGAATTCCAATCTCTGCCAATTTTCTGAAGACCATCCAACACTAACAGTTTGACTAGACCATGGTGAAATAATGATGTCTCACAGTCATCCTTCCTTAATTGAACTTTATCACACATCTTGCTGAGACTACGAAACAGGTAAAATGGTATATCTATAGAGGCTTTTCCAGTAAAATGCAGCAACAACTTAAAGTGATAGGAGTAAACCTTGTTATATCTACCCTCACAGGTTAAATACTTTTGAATACATGTAAGAAGCAGAGCATAGTGCTCCTTAACATAACTCCTAGGCACAGCCTTTGTTAAATCCTCATTCACATATGCCTCTTTAAGAAATTCTTTGCAGGGGTTCAAATCAAATTTAAAGTTCTTAAACCACTCCTGCCCTCCTCTTGGAATTTCAGTTACATTAGCAATTGCCTTTGGAGATACTTGAAATTCTAACATAGATACTTTAGAATTTAAACCCGTAAAGTTCAAGGCAAACTCTTTTGTTACCTCAGCATGGCCACCCTGCAGCTTCTCACAGAAATTCCAACAGCCAGCATCCTTGAAAGCTTTCCTGACCCCTTCGTCTCTCAATGCAAGATCCAATCCTTCAGGCTCTATTCTCTGACATCTTCCAGACCGATGCTCCTTTCTCTCCATTCTGCTTTTGAAATCTTTCGCACAGAGAAACACCACCAGCCTCAACTCAAATGTCAAATTCAAATTTTAGAACGCAGGCTTGCTTGCAATCCGGCTCTCTTGAAGAAGAAACTCGGGCTCATTTGCAATTCAATTGTCTTATCATCCAAGCGGGTCAGTTTATGCATCATTAACAAACATCATAACACAACCATGCATGACAAAACCGTTTGAATGATTTTTATGTGTGTGGCTATGAACCTATTGGTGGAGTGATGGCTCATAATTCCTTGGAAAGAACGCCAACTGACAATAACCGGACGGACACAATGACTCATCCCTAGACATGACACTTTAAGAATCTGCGCTGCAAAATCCCCGAATCCGCGATTTCGTAGCGCAGATAGTTATAAATTAGCAAAATGCGCTGCGAAATGGCTGGATACTGACGCGCTGCGAAAAGGCTAAAACATCATTGCGCTGCAAAATCAACCAATAAAACTGCGCTGCGAAAATGGGGAAAGGACCAGTGACGTATACAAGATAAGACATGTCTTATACAATCATGATGGAGGATGACTAACGGTATTTGAAAATGATTCACATCAATATCCTTTAGAAACATGACCCCTAAGTAGTAAACATAGGACAACAACCATTTGACACCCATTTTTGACAATGAAATTTTTTGGACAAAATTTATGTACATGTGACTGCAGTTCTAGGTGATAACAGATTTCATGAGATGTTCAAACCATTTTCCAATTTACTTGAAATTGATCCTAGGAAAACCAAAATAAAAGGGCCCTTTAAATACAATCCATGTCAGGCAATTGAGGGGGATTTCCAAGAACTTGTAAGATATTCCTAGAAATATTTTTATCCTCCTTATAAGGATTTTTCTTGTATCCAATTTGCACTATTATTACATCTAGTCGTAGAGAAATTTGTACCTTAGGTGAGTAAGAAACTTAAGGCAAGGGATAGACTATTAGTGGAGGATGAGTAGAATTTCAAGGCTCTATCTAATCACCACCTTGAGGGTCTATATAGCAAAAATATTACATGGAGGATAAAACGTCTTGAGTCCTAAAAGAATAAGATTTTAATGGATGAAGAGAAATTTTGGTGAATCAAAAGAGGGAAGCGTAGTTGAGTGTAGGAGACAATAACACTAAATAATTTTTAAAAAATTCCAACTTTAGGAGAATCCATAATTCTTGTTTGGATCCACATGCTGTAAATGGTAATAATATTAGATGTGTTATTGCTATGAATGCACAACCACAAGGAGTTGTTGCTCCATGATACTTTCCATGAAGTTCACCAAACTATATATGTGTGCAAGTGGAAACTAAAAAAGCAAATGATCACCTCATACTTGAATCATACATTCATGATTTCACTACATACCAAGAATATAGGTAGAAAGGAGGAACATGAACCCTCAGAGACTGATGTCATTTGTTTAGATTGATGCAAACTATTTGGTCCAAGATATGTCATTGTATTGGATATCCAAACGTTTCATTTACAAGCCATATTCATACATTTATAACATATTATGTAACTATTATATTAAAAAATTTCACTAAGTGCGTTCATTTTACCTTGTGGTTAATTATTAATGATTTCTTGTATTTTTAATGATTAAATGAGTTTTTAACATGGTTTTCCAATGATGGTTTACTAATATGTTTATGTGCCAAAATAATAATGTCTAGTATTGGAATTTGACAATTTTGTTCTTATATTAGTTTCGTTACTAAGTAAAGGTTTTCGCATTGGAACTTCTCGAGATTACATGGGTTGCAACCACATATTTATGAATGGATTTATGTTCACACTTAGCTCACATGTGAAGCTCAATATGTTATTCAAAGCTAAAATAAAACCTAAATTCCACCTACAGAAATTCGGTACTTAATTCACTACCAGTTTGGCATTTTCTAGAAATTTTGTACTTAGTTCAGTATGAGCTAAAAATTTCAACATCATCTACGGGATGTTACATCTAGATTTAGAGGAAAGTCAAACTGATGCCAAGTGGCATCGTCTCCATCTCCAATGCATGATTTGAATGATTCAATCATAACAAAAATATTCAAGATTATATCTTGTTTTAATCATAGTATGGAAGATAGAGCCTTATGGAAGTCAATGTGATCCTTTGGACCATCACTTCCTCTACGATTATATTATAAACAGATCTACACAGTAGATGTGGAAGAGGATGCAAAGAGGAATTTTGGGATCATTTTTGAGTTGTTTTTTTCTTTGTAATCAATTTGAAGTTTCATGTGTAAAGAAAGGTGAAAGGATATTTTTATTGTAGTGAAGATTCAACTGTTGAGATTATAAGCGTATTTATGATCCGATTTAGTCTCTAGGAACATTGCCAGGTCAAGAAGGCCCCCTTGACTCAGGTTGCATCCCATATTCACTTTCTTTCCATGCAACTATATTTATTCTTAGGTTTTGTTCGATATTTCATTCATAAATCTCAGTTCATATTAGAATTACATTTCAAATATGCTATTGTAGTAATTGTTACACTAAAAAATGTCACCATGACTATTTACAGTTAGTATGGCTCAATCAACAGTCATGCTACCCTCTTAGGCAAGTCTTATGCCTCTGCTATCCATCTCAAACTCAAAAAAGAGAGAAAGTCTTGTAAAAAATGTGTTTATCTCTGGGGACGCAGGTTCTCTCAAGCCTTACCTGCGGGGACGCTCACAATGTTCACAAAGGCTGCGTCCTTGGACGCTCTGTATGTTAAGGGACAGGTGCGTCCTTCTGTAAAAGGCAAAATGCGCAAGTTTCATCTTAAAAAAGTTACTTGTGGTTACTTCTAGAACTTTCTAGAGGTCGGTTTGATGAAATGGATGCGCCTCCAGTTGGTTCATGTATCCCTATTAAGGAGGAACTTATCCCATCAATAAGGGAGCTATCCCACCCAAAGAGGGGGATTATCCCATTGATGGTGGACCTGAATAACCTCTTTACAGCACTATAAATAAAGGCATTGAGCCAGAGGGAGAGGAGGTTGAAGCTATACATTTTCTTTGGGTAAATGCTGCAGGAATTAGGACTCCCATTTAGAACCTTGTGAGGAGAGATTGTCTTTGCTTGATTCTACTTGGAAGTGGATGAGATTTGTCAAAGTAGAGGAAAACCCTTGATGGACCCTGGGAGGAACTTGCACAACACCAAGGCCAGGTTGTAAGAGTTTCTTTGTTTCGTTATTAATACAAACTGGTTCATTTTTCTCAATAGCTTGTGTTAATGAGTTATTTCATGTGTTCCTTGGTCTGCATGTTGAATATATGTTTTATTATATGAGATGCAAGTGCTTGGTAATTGTTTGATTGTTTGTGGTTGCAGGAATTGATGTGAAGGAGGAGCTCATCCGGATCGGCAAGGACGGACTACAACAACAGCGTTTTGGAATAAGGTAAGCCTAAACACTTGTAGTTTTCATGTTTTAAAAGGTGTATTTAGAGAAAGATCGCTCCATTTTGTCTTGTTTGTCGCTAGAGAGTTTAGACTCCTAGGGAGGTCAGTTGTGTCCGCACAAACGACTTTTTTCGCCACGACAAATTGGCGACTCCACTGGGGAAGCCATTAATGTGAAAGTCTTTTCCTTTGTGTGAACTTTTCTCTGAGAAAATCATTTTTATTTTCTGGTTTTTGACTGTGAGAATTAGTATTTGGGTGGCTTAGCTTTAGATTTAGTTAGATTTGGTTTTTCTTAACTTTTCCAGAAGGACGCACCCTCTGAGTACTGCACAGTGCGTCTTTGGACGCGCTGTTGCCGTTTGCACAGAGCGGGCCCGCGCCTGTTCTAACGGGTTGCCTGCGTCTTCCTGTAAAAATTTAGGAAAACTCCATTTTTGCTTTAATTGCTTTTAGATTTTGTTTTTTCTTAGTGTTTTCTGCCCAGATCCTTTAGTACCCTGTCAAAAATTTTCACCTGAACTTGTTTTGTGAGCTTTGAGTGTTTTAGTGGATTTCAACGAAGTTTAGGCCTAGGGTTTGATTTTTGAATAGGTCCTGTAGTGACTTTGACGGTAGAAAGTTGTCCAGCCTTAGATCTCTCTGGTTTGTCAGCCTTCTTAGAAGTCGGGCCTGTCGTAAAGTCTCCTTGTGTGAGCAGCTTGCCATTTGTTGTCTTTTGGGTCAAATTTCGAATTACTTGTTTATAAAGTGTTGATTTCCATTTTACAAAAGAACAAAAAGATTAGAGTTTTGTTTTGACTAGTTTTTGGTTCTGCAATAAGCTAGTCCTTGATTTGATTGTGATCAAGTAAAACACCTTAGAATAATCATTGTTGGCTTTGCCTCATTAGGTTTAATTAGGGTAATTTCCTTTTGATTTGTTTTTTTTTTTTGAGTGAATTTTCATTGATTTCATAGTTTGCAATTGATTTTTATTAAAATAGATTTATGTTTTTCGTTAAATAAGAAAAATACAAAAACATCTCCTTTTAAAAGTTTTGTTTCAAGTAGCATTTAAAGTTTTTGGAAGAAAAAGAGTTTTTTCGTGCAAGTAAAGAGCGGTCATGTTTTTATGCTTGGAAAAGACAAACGAATTGTTTCTTTGATTGTCTTTAATTAAGAAGTTGCTTTTATAAAAATTGCATTCTCTCAACTTTTTAGTTAAGCAATTCATCGAAAAAGTAAAGTAGTGGGTAAATCATCCTAGGTGCATTTTGTAGTGGTTTCGAGTCGAGTCAACACACCACTGGTTTCACTTCCATCACCTTTTGACTTAAGAAACAACCTTAAAAGTAACGCTTAAATTAAAATCAATCTAGTAATTTTTATTTTTCTAGGGCTCTGAAACACCAACATAGCTTAGGCTAGGGTCTTGGAGTAGGTGAGTACTTAACTCTCCAAGACTACAAAACCAAACAGATAGTTTATCTTGAGTAGAATAAATCCAATTGTTTCAATTGCACTCTGGGAAAGCTCCTCTTAAAGGAGAAGCACGAGCTCGTGTCCGAACCAGTGAGGGGATCATTCCCCCCTCGTTGGGAACGACGCCAGACAGTACGTATTACAAACGGTAAACCTTGGATTAACCATTGTCGAGGAGCCAGGGGTCACTTATCGGTAAACCTTGGATTACTGTCAAGGAGCCAGTAAGGGGATTGAGCTTGTTACTCTGCCCTTGCGTGCTGTCGGAGTTTAGACTGTTCCCCCAGGTGTAATTGTTGTGATTGGTAACTTTAGTGACCATAATCTTTAGGGTTCTACCGAGGTGACGGTGGAGGGAAGGTCCCACTGTACCTGGAGCAGACGTCGGTTATACTCACTTGGATTTTCCGGGGGGTTCACTTCACTTCGAGACGGTTAAAG
This sequence comes from Pinus tabuliformis, assembly GCA_031772625.1. NCBI lineage: Eukaryota > Viridiplantae > Streptophyta > Pinopsida > Pinales > Pinaceae > Pinus > Pinus tabuliformis. The sequence continues at coordinate 1,850,608,295 of CM062817.1, read as the reverse complement.
TGGAGGAACTTGTGCCGGTCTATTCATTAAGCAGGTTGCCGGGGTAACTGTTCCACCCGCCATTTCTGTACTGAATCCTGCGAGGTTGGGCCTAATCACCAACTAGCGCTTTTGGTCCGGAAGACTACTGTTTGTGTTTGGTTTGACGCTCTAGATTCTTTAGGCGTGTGCTTCAAATTTGTTTGCTTCTTTAGAAGACTTTAGGTGGTTTGATTTGAAATTTTTACTTTGTTTTCGTGTGTTGTAGTTAAAAATCTTTAATTGTGGCGGAATTACCGAGACAGTCCCGTAGACTTCGGGGCAAGTCTCCTGAGATTGTTACCGGAATAGATTTGTTAAGAAAACTCCGTAAATCGCGGGGTGAATCTCCTGAAGACATTCCGGGTCAGTACGAAGGGTTAAAGGTCCTTGTAACTCCTCCTAGTGATAGTAGAGTAGCTTCACCTGAAGAAGGAGAATCTTCCTTGGTAGTCCATCCAGATTACCAAAGTTTAGAGACAGGTTATAATTCCGAAGCTGTTTCAGTTTCTGAGCTTGTTGGTAGTTTTTCGTCTGCTAGTGATACAGGCGAAGAACCTGAAATATCTGAACCTGTTACTCCAACTTCTAGTGTTCCAGATTCACCAAGAATAGAAAGAATTATCACCGAAAATCTACCTTCTGGTTTGATTGCTATAGAAGAACTTGCTCCAGAAGAGGATATAGGTGTCTCTCACCTTGAAGGTCAACTTACTATTGATCTAAGGGAGCGTGAATCCATCTTCTACAGTCCTCCTAGAAGTACTTCTTGGTACCTTGCGTTAACCAATTTTTTAGACAACTCAGTAGGTTTTTCTACACCTCGTACTCCTTTTCCACCTGGAGGTATTTATACTCCTGTAAATATGTCTGGTCAGTCGTCCGTGTTTACTCAAAGTCCTGAATCTTTTTTACACGGCGGTCCTTCTGTTCCCACTGGGTATCAGTCACTTTCTGGTACCTTTGCGGGGGCATCTCCTCAACCCGTTGATCATGGGTTATTTGCTGGAAACAGTGGTAATATACCATTGGGTGTAGGAGACATTTACATGATGTCAGGTTCAGTTCCCGTTTCCCAACCTCAAGGTGGCCAATTACCGCCTGGGGGGCAACCGCAGTTAACGCCTGGGGGGCAACCTCAAGGTACACAAATCGTGTCTGGGGGGCAACCTCAAAGTCAGTATGTACCTATGGTGCAATACGTGCCTCAAGGTCAACCTCAGCCTCAATATGTACCCCAAGGTCAACCTCAGTATCAATATCAACCTCAAGGATGGCAACCCCAAGGATGGCAACCTCAAGGGTATCAACCCCAAGGTTATCAACCTCAAGGGTACCAACCTCAAGGTCAAGGTCAACCCCAGTATCAGTATTTACCTCAAGGTTATCAACCTCAAGGTCAATACTCAAGTCAAGGTTATCAACCACCTCAAGGTCAGTCATATGTTCCAAGTATGGGAACTGCACCTTACAATTATCAATCCTACCCTCAATCTGGTTATGGATCTCAGTATCCTCAACCTGTTACGGGTCAATACCCTGGAATGTTAGTGTGGGATCCATCACAGGGTCAACAGGTGTTGCAGCCAAGTGTACAGATGGTTCCTCAAGCTGGACAACCCGTAGTTTCTGGTCCAACCCAGCAACCACAACCTGTCCAGCCAAATGTTCAAACTTCTGTAACTTCGGTAGTTACTCAGCCGTCAATTGCACCTAGTACTCCATCTCAAACGGCTACTGCAACTACCGCTACATCTACCATACTTACTTCTGGAGTATCGACGGCTCCAGTTTCTACTGTCCCTGTTACCACACCTCAGACATCTTTACCGTTGTCTGGATCTACGATTCAAACCACGGTCCAGATGCCTGTAGGTCAGCCTGGTATAAGTACGGTTGTCACTACTCAACCTCAATTTGTTCAACCTCCGTACCAGGGACAGTACCAACATGGGCAAGCTGTCCAACAACCGGTTTACCAGTATCAACCGTATCCTGGGTACACTTATCAACAACCTCAACAACCCCAGTACGGTCCGGTTAATCCTGGTTTTCCAGGAGGATATAATATCCCAAATGCGACTCCTGTTCCTAGTTATCCTGGATATCCTCCTCCTGGGGCTGGTATTGTGACCCAGAGTTTTAGAAATCCTAACCGGCAGTTACCGTTTATTGCAACTTTGGATTTACCCGACTTGACGCGCCTAACTAATGATCCAATTCAATATCTTCAGTTCTGGCCGCCAATGCCAAATAAGTTTCCCAGTGATATACCCAAGTTCGAAGGTAAGTCTGGAGAGGATCCGTCCAATCATGTGATGACTTACCACCTCTAGTGTGCTTCGAATTCTATCTCAGATGATTCGATCCGCTTACGTCTTTTCCAGCATACACTCATTGGTCTCGCGGCCAAGTGGTACATTGAGTTACCACGGGCCTCTTTTTACAACTTTAGCCAGTTAGCTACCTCGTTCTTAACTCACTTTCAGTTGCCGGTCAGATACGATAACGGCACGGAGTTATTAACTTCACTAAAACAATCGACGTCCACGTATATTTCTGATCACATTCATCAGTGGAGACGTCGAAGGAGATTAGTGAAAGTTTTTATCCCGGACCAAATCTTAGCTGAATGGTTTGTCAAATCATTATTACCGAAGATTACTAAAGATGTAGCTAAGGCCGGAGTAGTTACTGAGGAGCAAGTCATTGCTCAGGCACAATACCTTGACTTAGTTTACACTCAGTCGGGTACGTTACACGAGAAGATTCGGATCTTCCAAAGTCGAATCAAATCGCTGCTGCTCCTTCGGGATCTCATGCCGCTGATGGTATGATTGGTATCGTGACTACGAAGAGCAAGAAGAAGTCTTCCAAGGCTTCAACTACTCCAATTATCACTTTGCCTGATTCTCCGACAGGAGAGTCTTCTCCTGAACTTACCGCCGACATTCACGCTGTAGAGTCATCTACGGCCAAATCAAAAAACGGTGGAAAGAAGAAAGGAAAGAAGAAGGCTAAAGCAGACAAGGCTCCAAAGGAGAAAACTGAAAAGTCGGAAACCAATGACGAAAAACGCAAACCTCGATATCCTTGTCTTATTTGTGAAGAGGATCATTTTACGAGAGATTGCCCTCATCGGGCCGAGGTTGTGAAAATAGTCAAAGGTTCTCCCACTCCTGCTGTGTTAAAGAATCCATTTCCAGAGCAGGAGAATAAGATGATAGGTTCCTCTTCGAATGCCAGTGAAGAACCCATTTTGATGATGTCTCATGTGAGGATTGCGACTCGATCGCAAGATTATGGTAGTAAGGCTCCTGTTGATGGTAAGGAAGCAGAATCTTCTCACTCTAACCCATCAACCTCAGCTCCTGGTTTCGATCCACTACAGATCGAAAAACCTAACCCAGACTTAGTAATTAAGCCGCCCGCCAAGGGTGTACTTCGAAGGTCTGCTTTCAATCCACATGCGAGAGCAGCCCAGAATTACAACATTGTTGAGGACTTAGCTGTTTCACCTTCAGCAATGTCGGCACTCGAAGTGCTGCAATCATGCCCAGCACAACGGAAATTTCTTTTGTCGGCTATCGGAGCTGTCGATGTTCAGGACCCGAACCTAATGATCTTTGATCTAGAAAATAGTACGCCACGTCTCCCCCATCAAATGGCTTTCCAAATTCCAGTGATAGTCAAAAACAGGCCTATTCATCGGACTGTGATTGATGAGGGAGCTTCTACGTGTATTATGTCGATTCAATGTTGGAGATCGCTTGGTTCTCCTTCGTTGAACCAATCCCCCACCATCCTTAAGGCCTTTGATGGCCGTGGGTTCCGTCCGTTTGGTATTCTACAACAATTGCCTATAGGGGTAGAAGGTAAAACCGTTAGTCTGGATGTGGAAGTGGTTGATGCCCCTCTAGACTACAACCTTCTTTTGGGTCGAAGTTGGTCATATGCTATGACAGCGGTCGTTTCATCGGTCTTCAGAGTAATTAAGTTTCCATATAACGGTAAGATCGTGACTATTGATCAACTGACATACTTTTCATCCGACCCAGCCTCTTCAGAGAGTATCCAGCATGTCAGTAAGACGACAATCCCTTATAGGGACGTTGGTGTAGGTTTAGTTAAGGATTCTGGTTTACTGGGAACTTTTCCTCTCCCTCCACTCAGCGCAGATCCTTCGTTTGCAACAATTCATATGATTACATCAGAAAACATTATTTATGATGATCCTTGGTTCGTCCCATCTGACTCTGAGATAGACTCACTCGGTAATGCTATGCCTTTGAGTCCGTATGAAATTGCTTATGAAGCTCTCATGTCTTTTACCGACTTTCATTCAACCGAAGTCGACCAAATGAATGTGGTCAGTGAAGAGTCACTTTTCACCTCACCCTTAGAACGGATAGCGTTTCCCGAAGTCGTGTCATCTGACGAACAACTTCGCGAAATCCTAAGTGTAGACGATCTACCATGGGAGGATCTCCATCACAGATCTTCGTTTTTACCTAAGGATGATGCATTTGAAAATGATTTTTCATCTATCTTTACCACTGAATATGTCAAAGACGCTCAGGATCCAACGAAACATTCTGATTCAGAGTTGAATTTAGGGAATATTTCTCGTACTATTCCCATTGATATTTCAGTGAAGCCCGGAATTGAGGAGAACATTCATATAGGTGCCGCATGTACTGAAGAAGAAATCCAAATTTACAAGGCCCTATTCCAAGAATTCCGCGATGTGTTTGCCTGGTCTTACGAGGAAATGCCGGGAATCGATCCTGCCATTGTTGTTCATGAAATAAAGACCTACCCGGATGCTAAACCTGTCCGGCAACGGTTGCGTCAAATTCACCCTCGAAAAGCAGCCGCGATTAAAGCAGAAGTCGAAAAGCTGTTGAAAGCAGGTTTCATTTATCCGATCCCGTTAACAGATTGGGTATCGAATATTGTTCCAGTCAATAAGAAACAAGGAACAATAAGAATCTGTATCGACTATAGGGATATAAATCGAGCTTGTCCAAAAGACAACTATCCTACGCCTTATATCGATCAAATTATTGATGATTGTGCCGGAAGTGAAATGTTTTCCTTCATGGATGGTTTTTCGGGCTATAATCAAATCAATATTCTACCTGCCGACCAACCAAAAACGGCATTCATTTGTCCATGGGGGACATTTGCTTATTGCAAATTACCTTTTGGGCTTAAGAATGCCGGGGCTACTTTTCAACGGGCGATGTCTTATGCATTTCATGACATCAAGCACATTGTGCAACCCTATCTCGATGATTTGCCTGCTCATTCTTTACATCGAGCTGATCACCTTGTCCACCTACGAGCAATCTTTATGAGGTGTAGGCATTATCGAATTCGGTTGAATCCCCACAAGTGTGTTTTCTGTATAGAAACAGGTCGATTGCTGGGATTTGTTGTTTCAAAAGCCGGCATTCGCGTCGATCCCTCGAAAGTCGAGGCTATCATCAAATTGCCTCCTCCTTCGAGTTTGCGCCAACTCCAAAGTTTGCAAGGGAAAGCGAACTTTTTACGCCGATTCATCCCAAACTACGCCGAGGTCACTAAAGGTTTTACACGGTTGTTGAAACAGAATGCACAATTCTTTTGGGACGAGATTGCCCAACAATCTTTTGATGCACTTAAACACGCGTTGACCCATGCACCGTTATTGCATCCTCCCAACTACAACCAGGACTACTTCTTATACCTCGCAGCTTCGCATTCCACCATTGGAATGGTGTTAGTTCAAGAAGATGAATTCGGAGCGGAGCATGTGATATATTATCTTAGTAGGACCTTGAATCCCACTGAGCTAAAATATTCGCATGTGGAGAAATTGGCCCTGGCAGCCGTTCAAGCTGTCCAGCGTTTTCGTCACTACATTCTTCTCCGTAAAACTACAGTTATTTCGGATTGCAACCCTATGATTTACATTTTGACAAAACAATTGCTAGGGGGCAAGTACTCTAAATGGATCGTTATCCTGCAAGAGTTCGACTTGGAGTTCGAGAAGTCCAAGTCTAAGAAATCCTTAGTTTTCGCGGAATTGATGTGTGATTTCCCGAGTGCTGACACAGAGACTGTGGCAGAAGAGTCCATTGCGGACGAATCTTTGTTTCTTATCAGTACTGTAGATCCGTGGTACGGGGATATAATCATCTATCTCCAAACCCAAACCTTTCGGCCTGAAGCTTCCAAAGCGGAACGTCGAAAAATTCGGTTTCAATCCCAGCCATACAAAATTATTGGAGATACACTTTATCGCCGGGGGGCAGACTTAGTTTTTCGACGTTGTTTAACTCACGAAGAGGCTGAGAGGGTTTTGAATGATTGTCACTCTGGAGCATGTGGCGGTCATATGTCTGGGTATGCCACAGCTCAGAAGGTGTTGCGCGCTGGCTATTTCTGGCCGTCTATGTTTAAGGATTGTATCATTGCCGTCAGGAAATGCCACAACTGTCAAGTTTTTGATCGCAAGATGCGCGCTCCACCTGCTCCTCTCCACCCTATAATTGCCGTTGGTCCATTCGCCAAATGGGGTATCGACTTTATTACTTGTAACCCTCACTCGGCCGGGGGGCATGCGTATATCATCCTTGCGGTTGATTATTTTACTAAGTGGGACGAGGCGATGCCTACATTCGACGCAAGCGGCAAAACATCTGCAGTTTTCGTATTCAATCATATCATAACTAGGTTTGGTGTCCCACAAGCAATCATTACTGACCATGGGAGCCATTTTCGAAACGTCATGATGACTGAGCTTACAAGCCAACTTGGTTTGCGCCACGATAGCTCTACTCCTTATTATCCGCAAGCCAACGGTTTGGTTGAGTCTATCAACAAAGTTCTAGTTATCATGATCCGACGAACCATTGGTGTTCATCGGTCGAATTGGCACAACATGTTATTTTCAGCGCTATGGGCATACCGAACCTCAGTGAAAAATTCAACAGGGTTCACTCCTTTCCAGCTAGTTTATGGCTTGGAAGCTGTGTTACCCATTGAATGCGAAATCCCATCACTTCAAATGGCTGTCGAATTACTTCCAGCTACTTCCGAAGAGGAGAAACGTTTATTGTACTTGGCTAAATTAGATGAGACTCGACGTGACGCTACATTGGCAATCGAGACTCACGCGAAACGAATGAAAGCTCAGTATGATAGAAATGTAACCCCTCGAAGTTTTTCGGAAGGAGACCTAGTACTATTATATGATCAAGCTAACGATAAGCTAGGTGCCGGAAAATTCGTTCCCATGTGGCATGGGCCCTACATTGTAAAGCGAAAGCTAGCAAAAGGGGCTTATGAGCTAGTTGACTTTGATGGGGACTCTTTGGGTAAACCCAGAAATGGACTTTACCTAAAGAGGTATTATGCTTAAATGATGGGTATGGAGAAATTTTTAGATAGGTTAGATTTTCTTTCTAGCTAGCGAGTGTGTTAGTTTAGTCAGTGTGCTTAGCTTAGAGAGTGTGGTTTTTCGTCGTTATTCTGGCTTATCTTGGTTTTACTCTTGATATTGCAGATGTCGACGCCTCTCCAAACATACATTGGATTTGCTGATGGTGCTTGTCGTAGTACACGGAATATCTCTTCCGCAGCTTGGGTTATCTATTCGCCCTCTGACGAGTTAGTTTCTATGCATGGGGTAAGCCTCGGTCAAACAACGAACAACATTGCAGAATACAGTGCAGTGATCGAATTATTATCCGAATCTATTTCATTTGGAATTCGACGTTTGATAGTGAGGTTAGATTCTGAACTTGTTGTATTACAGCTTAATAGAGTTTATGCCATTAGAAATCCTGTGTTATTAAGGTTGTTTTTGAGAGTGCGTCTCTTGGAACGTGAATTTGATTACATTGAATATCAGCATATTCCAAGGTCTTTAAATACATTAGCAGATGCAATTGCTTCTCGAATGTTGGACAGACATTTACAATAATCATGCAAGTAAATTTAAAAACATTTCATCACATATGTTAAACAAGATAAGCCGGTAATAGTGATATATATATAGATAGGAGTGTGTCAAAAAATATATACATCGTCTTCGATCATAGGTTGAAAACACCTTATGATCGGCAAAATGATAGTACAAAAAGTCAAAATGTCACATGTGACTACAAAAGTGACTAGTCAATCACTGGTGGTGCTCTCTGTATGACACCACTGCGCGGGCTACCTTACGCAAAAATCTTCTAAACGGTCCAGGGACCGCGACTACGAAGCGCTGAAGCCTGGTAGGAATGTCGTCCATAGTAGTCTCAGGTATATCTGCCGTGAGACGCTCTAGATCATGCTCCAACTCAGCTAGTACTTCTGCAGCCGCGTCCTGTGGGGCCGGTACCGGTGCAGCTGGATGTAGTCTATCAAAAGGCCGGAGGTTGGCTGGACGCTGTGGACCAACATCTGCATTTTGAAAATTTTACTGTTAGTTTTGAGACGATATATATGAAAAATAAAAAAAAATACATAATTAGAAAACTTGTGAAAAATAAAGTACCTCTGTCATCCCATTGTTCTCCCGGTGGAAGAACCATGTCCGGATCACCTCTAAAATCCACTCCGGCATACGGAAAGTCCTGTATCGAAAAAACCTGGTCCTCTAACCAGTGAAAGTAACTATCTGAGAATCGAACCACCGCTGTGCCCTCGTCAGGATGCCGGGCCATCACCGCAACCCATCGTATCAGCTTTGGCTCCCGAGGACCCAAGATATCAACAGTGAGTTGCTGAGGGATCAGCATTGGAACTCTCTCCAAGGCAAAGCTCACGACTAGAGGCCCATATCCAAAAGTCTTTAGTCGTCCATTCTTTGCCTTGGTCAGTTGGCTCTTCATATGAGCCGACACAGCTTCACACCAGTTGAAAATGGTGCCTTGGTAACAGTCAATTGCCATCCGCATTTGGGATCCGGAAGCAATATGTAAAGCGGCCGCGCCGCAAATTCTGGTAACCGTGAACACTATGACTTTGAGTTCACGCAGAGTGATGTGTTTTATCTCTATGCCTTTCGAATGGTGAGCCCCAGGTGTGCACCACTTGTCGCGGAGACTATCAAGGGATTGGCCACCCGGCCTAGTCCCCGCAAGACTGAGTTGCTCGCCTCTGTTCGGCAAGCCAGTGAGAAAGTATACATCCGAGGGCTCTATCTCGAGCTGGTGCCCTCCTATGTAAAAGCATTGTTCTTGAACGTTCCATCGCTCAACCAGCCATTCCAAGAATCTTACCTGGCCCCTCATGCCCGGTATGGTCTAGTATTTGTATAACCCGCATGCTCTTAGGGCATCCAGGGAAGGTTGATGATTTATTGCAGCTTCATCATCCTCTACATGCTCTCGTTCTCTCCAATCTAACATGGTTAATGCCCTGCACACCAGAAATAGTCATTAGAAATTGATTTGGGAATTTTTAGATAGTTATTTGAGGGGGTTGGGGTTTTGAAATGCGCGTTTCACGGAAGACGCACCCCGCCTTTACAGCACAGGGCGCCTGGACGCGGCTGGCCTGAAGGCGGACTGCGTCTTCCGACCATTTTCCTGTATAGGAAAAAGTCGGGGGACGCGGGTCACCTGAAGGGCACCCGCGTCCGCCGAGAGGCGCATTCCAAAACCAAAACCCCCCCAAAAAATGAAACTAAGACCTAAAAATTAATTCTAAATGGATAGAAATGCAGAGTAGGATGTGTAAAATACCTAGATAAGATGGCGTTCGATTCCGACGGTCGGATTTTCCGCAGCGACCACGGGAAGTTTCTTGTCAAAAGCTCCTTTTTCAACCTCAACAGTCAAACGGTAAAAATGACATGGTAAAAGGTCTTTTTATAGGTTTTTTGGATGAATTAGTTCATTTTTTACCATGAAAAGATATTTTTCGATGTATTTTTGCCTATTTTAAACAGGTATGAGTAATGTGTTGCTTTTGTGCAGGACAAAGGGATTTCGAGGGAAATTGTCATTTTTCACAAACAAAAATATCAGAGTCATCTTTTAAGCCCTTTTCTGACTCCTAAAACATGAAAAGATCGCCTAGCGTTTCTTTTACACTCGTTAAAATGGAATTAAAAGACGGTCCCCTTTTAGCTCTTTTCTGACCGCAAAATCAGGAAAAGATTGCCGGGTTTTTGTCGTTTCAAACTCGATAAGGAAATAAAACGACGTGTCCTTGATCGCTTTTTACTTTTCAGGTCAACGACACTATTATGAAAGTACTCCTTGGTCGCAAGATCAAGCGGTTCCCCCAGGTATTATTTTATACTTTTTCGGGCTTGAGCGACACAAATGTACGAAAAAGTTCAACGTGGAGTCTCCTTTAGTTTTTTCAAACTCTCTAAAATTGAAAAACGCCGAGTTTCTCCTATACTGGGCTCGTTAAACTTTTACAGTAGAGGACCTGTTCAATTACAAACAGGAACGAACCACTCCTTCCTAGGGTTCGAATTTAAACTAGGTTGGACTCGTCCGAAGGATGAGCTTATAATCAAGCATATGTTATCCTCCTCAAGCTTGTTAAAAATAAAGAGGTACTTGCCAGAAATGGTGGGGGAAAAGAGAGAAGAATGAACCTGTTTGTTACCTTTTGTCTCAAAAGAAACTTTATTACCACTCTTGAACACGACACTTTTTCATTCACCTGGGTTGGGAAATCTTTTACCTCACAGTTGATCAAACCACTTTGAAAGTCTTTAACCGGGTTCCGGGGATTAACTTTGAGTTATTCGTCACCAAGCCATCTGTCGTGTCGTTATGTGTTCAAGAGGTCTGCAAGCAAAACTTTCATCTGCAAAATACTTGTCATCCATTTGACCATCCCTGAGTCAGTCCTTACAGCAACATTTCTTCAACTTGAACAATGATTTCGTGGTGCGGGCTTGCCTGCAACGGGTCGCTTTCTATCGACATCGACACATTATCTAGAAAGATGACTTAGGAATCGATAGTACCTTGAAGTCTGCATGCATCAATGGCAGGTTTCTCGCCTTTGACGTCAGTTTACATCATTGAATTTCGATCAAAGGATTCCGTGAAGTGTTCGACATCAAAACATCTATTCACATTTCACGGGTTGTGCTTGGTACTTTGAGAACCATTGACATTACTGGTGGTCTCTCTCACGCTTGTTAACAGTTTACATCATCGACTGGTAATCAAGTGGTTTCTAACATGTTCGACATCAAATCATTTAATCACATGGCTAGAATCGTACCAATTCGGGAAGTAGAAGTGAAGACCCTGGATCTAGTTTCTACCATCCAGGCTGCGAGGAGTTTTGTATTCATTATCTATGTAGACTAATCATAAACAGATGGCTGCGTCCATACTGTGTCTACAAAAGTCTATAAAAAATGATGTACTGCAAGATCATTCCTGTATCAGAGTAGTTAGTCCATTAGTTAAAGTTTTGAATCTGAGTATGGGAATGCCTACCTCAGTGATGATATAATCTTATACATGTATTTTGTGTTGAAAATTGCAGGTTCCAACCAGGTCATCCACAAGACAATCCTTGAAATGATAAAGCGCTTCACCCTTCCTAGAATTACAAAACCCTAATCTATTCCAGGCTTCGCACTTTAGGGGGCAATCTGTTACACTAAAAAATGTCACCATGACTATTTACAGTTAGTATGGCTCAATCAACAGTCATGCTACCCTCTTAGGCAAGTCTTATGCCTCTGCTATCCATCTCAAACTCAAAAAAGAGAGAAAGTCTTGTAAAAAATGTGTTTATCTCTGGGGACGCAGGTTCTCTCAAGCCTTACCTGCGGGGACGCTCACAATGTTCACAAAGGCTGCGTCCTTGGACGCTCTGTATGTTAAGGGACAGGTGCGTCCTTCTGTAAAAGGCAAAATGCGCAAGTTTCATCTTAAAAAAGTTACTTGTGGTTACTTCTAGAACTTTCTAGAGGTCGGTTTGATGAAATGGATGCGCCTCCAGTTGGTTCATGTATCCCTATTAAGGAGGAACCTATCCCATCAATAAGGGAGCTATCCCACCCAAAGAGGGGGATTATCCCATTGATGGTGGACCTGAATAACCTCTTTACAGCACTATAAATAAAGGCATTGAGCCAGAGGGAGAGGAGGTTGAAGCTATACATTTTCTTTGGGTAAATGCTGCAGGAATTAGGACTCCCATTTAGAACCTTGTGAGGAGAGATTGTCTTTGCTTGATTCTACTTGGAAGTGGATGAGCTTTGTCAAAGTAGAGGAAAACCCTTGATGGACCCTGGGAGGAACTTGCACAACACCAAGGCCAGGTTGTAAGAGTTTCTTTGTTTCGTTATTAATACAAACTGGTTCATTTTTCTCAATAGCTTGTGTTAATGAGTTATTTCATGTGTTCCTTGGTCTGCATGTTGAATATATGTTTTATTATATGAGATGCAAGTGCTTGGTAATTGTTTGATTGTTTGTGGTTGCAGGAATTGATGTGAAGGAGGAGCTCATCCGGATCGGCAAGGACGGACTACAACAACAGCGTTTTGGAATAAGGTAAGCCTAAACACTTGTAGTTTTCATGTTTTAAAAGGTGTATTTAGAGAAAGATCGCTCCATTTTGTCTTGTTTGTCGCTAGAGAGTTTAGACTCCTAGGGAGGTCAGTTGTGTCCGCACAAACGACTTTTTCCGCCACGACAGTAATCCCAACATGTTGTGATTAAATTCAAATTTATTTTTCTCAGGCTTGAGAGTCAAACTAACTTGAATTGGTTTCTTAATATGTTTTCATACATAGAATTTCAATTTCCATAATTTTTGTACTTAATTCAGTATTAACATTCTGAATTTTAATTTCCATGCTTTCTGTACTTGATTTGGTACTAGGTTTTGTACTATATCATGATATTAAAAAATATGTAATTCGCAATTCAAGATTCTTTAATTGATTGGAGTTTTGTAGCTACTCGGTAAAAGATTCCTACAGCAAATAGGAACCTACAATATATCATTATGAATCTAAGCCTTCTTAGAATTTATTTTTTATATTTTGTTCATGCATTTCTTGTAGTTTATTTCCTTGTCTTGTTTATTTGCCTCACATTCATTTTCTTATAGTTGTCGGCAATTACCTTTCTACAATTCAATTTTCTGCAATTTACTTTTCTACAACATGTTTAATAAATTATTGTATGCAACACTATAGGATTAGAACCACTAAAATCTCAAGACCTAATAAGCTACGTAAATAAAATCATATGAACATTGTTTGTTGGTAATGAAAAATTGTGGTTTGAAACATGATAGGCATTACAATCCCATAGTTATGTGACAAGTTATAATCCTTACTGGTTAAATCTTTCTAGTATTAGTTGTTAGCGTAGGTTAGAATAGGCTCTAATCCTGCATTTCCTATGCTTTCATCTCTAAGTCTTATGATCCAGGATTTGATAATAAATTTTAAAACTAGAATACATATAATTTTGCCAACATTTTTGGCTTCATTGTCGGGGAGGTGCTAAAGGTATTAGAGCATAGTTTCTTTCACAATTTTTTTTTGCATGATTTCAGTTACAGGGACAACTTGGGGGCGGAGATAAAATTTTAAGATGAGAAGTAAGAACTTGTGCGTCCATTTTGGTAATGTTTCTCATGTTAAGGTCCTATAAATATAGTAGTCCAGGTATGGTTATTTAACCATTTACCCCATAGGGCTATTTTAAATTATTTTTCATTTTAATTTTTAAGTCTTTAAAAAAAATTGAAAAGAAAACAAATAGAAAATGAGGAAAACTAAAAAATTAAAGGCGAAAAGAAAAATAAATAAATAAAAATAATAAAACCCTGAAGGGTGCACTAGTTCAAATTCCGCCAAATGAAATTATTTTGTTAAAGTTTGTTTTAAAAGTTTCAAATAAGGTTGACATGACATTTTTTCATTTTCTATAAACAATTCACACTTTCCATGGGTTGCGATCATCCCTTCCTAAATCAACGGTGGGGGACAATTTTTAGACCCCCCCCCCCCTCGAGCTTCTGAGACTTAACAGAAGCGGGGGGTGGGGGGAGGGGGGAATATGGTTTCGAAATAAAGCATTGAAGCCTATGTGTCATCTCCATAGTGTTTTTGGGGGGTACCCTCCTACTACCATTTACCTCTCATGCCCCCCCACCCCTCCCCAAAAAATTCCATTTGTCACTCCCTTCCACCTGTCCATTCCCACGTTATCGGCCCACGCCATTAGTCTCTCATCCATTCATTCATGTCACCTACCCTCCACATCATATGATCATTACCATCCAAATCAACCTCCAATAGTCATGTAAATGTTGGATAATAAATTTCTCCCACCAACACATCAATTTCCCATTAATGCCATGCTACAAAAACAGTAAAAATCCCATTAAAAACCCACAAATCCCATTATAAAAATCCCACCTCAACCTACAAAATTCCCTTTTGATAATTGTTGATTTACGTAGGTTCAACTTGAAGCATTTATGAATCCTACTAGCATCCTCTCCAAACTATCTCCTCTACCAAATGATCTCCTTTGCAAAGTGATCTCCTTCTACAAATCTGAGTCAACTACAACTGGGTAAATTTGTTTCCCTAGTTTTCCCATCAAAATTAAGATGTCATCACACAAAGGAAAGGGGAAAATTCCTGATGAAAATCCTATGGTGCCCCTTGTCACTGATTTACATAGGACTCCTTTAAATACACAATCACATAAACACAATGTCAATTTGATCTGTATGAGCTCCATAATTGGGAAAAACAAAAGTATTTAGACTACACTGATGATTTAAACATATGGGAATCATTTCCATAAATTTACCTTTCCCTAGACTCACATTTTCCCAAAATTCTCTACCTGGTATCATCTCAGGTGCCTCCCAACCAAAAAGTAGTAATCACCCAAAACAATGAAGTCTTGTTTTTTGTTTCCCCAGAAAGCATTTGTGAAGCTCTCCAGATAAATCCTTAGGCCTCTCCACATTCGTTTTCCACTGATGCAGTCATGGGGATATATAAAAATCTTACTTCCCTTAACAAGCCCATATTTTTGAATGTTTTCTACTTGAGAATTCCAAATTACCTAGAATAAATCCCCCAGACTCTACTTCCATTTTCCTGGAGATTTCCAGACAAGTCATTCGATGGTTACTTGTTTATTAGTTTATCATACAAACCAATGGGTATGTGAAGTAATGTTAGGGTTTTTATTAGTATTTTGAACTCGTCATAAACCTTCAATTCTTTTCAATTACGGACAATTCTTATCAGATGTTATATGTGAGAGGTTTCTCGAGTTTAAAGTTGAAGGTTTTTTCAAACACAAATCAGTTTTAGTATATATTTTACTAGGGAAACAGGTTCCAATTACAAAATATGGATGAGCAGGGAAGTTCGTTACTAGTCATTCACTAAACGTCTTTAGTCAGAAGAAAATCAGAGGATTATCCATTCACCAATTTTGTGGATAACTTTCTACATACATCCTTGTGTCTACTTAGAAGTGATGTTATACCAAGGATTTCACCAGAGATCAAGAAGGTTTTTCATCTTTCAGTGTAGTGAAAGCTTGGATACTGGTATTTATACTAGAATTATATAGAAATTAGAATCTATGGGTGTGAGGTTCCTCCCTATAGGTTTCCAGTGTTTTTCCAGTGATATTCTTTGCCCTTGAATATGATAGAAAGATGTTAAATATGGATGAATTACACTTTGTATCAAATAAAAACAAGGCACAATTTAAATTGAAGGAAAAAGTTGGTCCTTATATTGTAAATCCGAGAGTAGAAGAAAAGGAAATGGAGGAAAGATTAAAGAAGATGAAATTAAAAACAAGATTCACATGGTCTTATGATCCTTTAGGGATCATTTCAAAGCTGAGAGTTGAGTAGAAGATCACTCCATATGCACATACACCTAGGCTAGAGATAGAGCAGTATGCTAATCAGGAGCAGTGGATAGAGAACACATTATAGGAGGTTGAAGAGAAAATAGTTAGTCAATCATCTCTGCAAACTCCTATTCCAAAAGGAAAAGAAATAAAGAGGTCGAGGCAAAGTATGTCCTCTACAAATTCAAAAGCTCAGGATGCAAATTTTCGTGTCTTCAATAGGAGGAAGAAGGATCCAAATACCACTACTAAGGCTGATCCTCAAGTAATAAATATTGAAGAAAAATCCTGAGAAGAAAATGATTCATAGGAGAAAATTACAATGGTTTTGATAGGTACTCCTACCACTTCTTTCCCATATGTGGAGGAGACAACTGAGTCTCCTCTCTCATCTAAATCTCATATTCCAGCACAACAAAATATTTTTTCAAGGTACAGGGAGATTAAATTGAAGAATGAAGCTTTGAAGGCTTCAACATTTTTAGAGTTTTGGAAGAAAACTTCCACTACCCAACACAGACTTCTATCTGCAATTGATACAGAAAAGGGGTAGTTACAAATGGCTTTTTTGGAACCTACAGTGCTGAACCCCAGAAGTGCAGAAGATTAGAAGGCTTCAATATTTTCTATTGATACCAAAAACATTCATGCAATCGATCATACTGATTTGCATAAGAAAGCAGGTGAAATGATCTAATCAATACTGACCAATTTAGCAATCATTGCCTCCAAGTTACAAACATCTCTAAATAATATGTACTCACATTTGATTATTGAAAGAATTTCTTCTCTCGCCAAAGAAATAAAAATTAAAACTTTAGAAGATTTAATTATGAAACTAGGATATGATCCTATCAATGTTAAGGTAGTTGAGGAGATTATTAAAAACAAAAATGCAGATATCCAAGCCCTCAGGAAACAACTTAAGCTTCCAACAAGAGAACACCCTTAGGCCAAAGAAGTAACCAATATAGAAAAGGAGAAAGAAAAACTGTTCATAATAGTAGTTGAACAAAATGTTCAAATCCAAAAGATGGAATAGGACATCGAAGAATAGTTGATGGAGAAGGAACAATTGGAAATAGAAAGTACATTAGCAGTAGGTACATCAACAACATGTACATCAACACAATACGAAGCACAAGAATCAACTTCATATTCTTCGGAGAAGATATCCCAAACCTTAGGAGAATTATCATTAACAAATAAGGAAAAGGAGAAATTAACAATAACACTAACAAAGATGGAGGAAAGCAAAATCAAAGCATACAATTCATACCTTGCAGACGTACAAAAGAATTTTAAATTAACTGAGAAAATTCAAAAATATGAATATCAGTCCCTTACAAATCAAATGTTAGCAGAAGAAAAGTGAAACATTTGGCACAATATTAATGCAAATATTACATAATTGTGGCCATCTATTCATATGATTTTTTGACAAGAAGAGCTAGTGCAGAATGTTAAGGAATTAATTGAGCAGACATAAGTTGAAATGGAGCACAGACTAGCAAAAGCACATAGGATTATAAAAATTTTGAATTCAAAAACAAAAGATGAGTTTGAAGAGCTCAAAATTCATGATAGAATAGATGCAGTAATGGAAGTGAAAAGAGTGTTGACAAAGAAAAATCTTATGGTGCAATTATAAAATAAGTGCAAAGAATTGGAGTTACAAGTAAAAAAATTCAACAGAAAATTCAATGTGTTGCAGGAGAAAGAGCTCCTAGCCTTGAAAGCTTCTAATGGAAAAGTGATTCCATTAGAAAAATATCAAGATCAATTGTGTAATATTGTTGCATATCTTAAGTCAGAGGAACTATAAGTGGAGAAGCTTTCATGGAGGGCCTACAACATGATATCTTTATTTAGCATGAAATCCATCATCTATTTCTGAACAAGCCAACTTTTGAGACATACACAAAAGTAGATGAGAGATTTCAAAACATGGTAAATTTTTCCATTCCAAGTGAAAAGCGATGGGATAAGTTACTAGCACTGGTTGAATAAATATAAACATAAATACTACATTTTTGGCAACAAACGCACAGAAGAAGCGAAAAAGTAGCCACGGTAAGCAATAGTTCACTTTAAAGTTTGAACAAGAAATCAAAAATAGTCTAGATTTCCTATTACTCAGTTCTATTTTGGAAATGTCTACATGTTTTTAGTAGATATTATTTTGTCATAAATTTTATTTGAAGTCTGAATTTATTGGAGACAAAGTCTATAAATATTTTATAAAAAGACTTAGTAGTCGGTCGAATATATATTTGAAGTAATAAATTCAATAATACAGAGGTTGTTTGGTTTCAAGATTCTTGTGTCAAGAAAATGGTGATGTTTCCCTCTTTGTAAATATGTTTCCTTCCAAGCTTCACATGAATGTTATCCTTCTTAAATTGTTTAAAACAAGATTAAGGGCTGAATTTACTTTCAGTACTCTGCTCTGGCTTATTAAACAATATCAATGTTTTATTTCTGATATTAAGTATAGAATTCATATATGTATGCTCTATATCTAATTCAACTTAATTCTCATTTGTCTTATTCACACCACAATATCCCTATAGGAACTAGGAGTTTTCCTACCTCGCCCTATTTTCTGCTCCTTGGTTTATTTAAATTGATTACTAAAGAGCATATGAATCCATGCCCAATGGATTTATCTTCCATGTTAGAACCAAAATTTTAAAAAACATATATCTTTTCCTTTCGAACCTAGCCTAAAATCCAAACACTAAGATTAAAAATCATACAAAGAGAGCCCTCTCTAAAGTTGGAAGGGCTAGATCCCAGCTTTGAAAGTGGTTTGTGGTTACTTTTGTAGTTTCTTTTTTAGCCTAGGAAAGCTACCTAGTGCTAATATTCTGGTAACCATACTGGGAATCTTCTTCCCTGGTAACTTTGATTGCAAAATCTTAAACCTATCCCCTATGAGTGATAATGAGTTAGGAAATATTTAGGCTGAATTCTTCACCCAGAAGTTGTATATATAAGTAGGGGAGTTTTAAGGTCTAAAATGGGCCTCCTAAGGAAATTATAAAATAATAGTTGAAATAATAACATAATATTAGATTACATCATCAAATTTTAGAAGGAGAAAACAAAAAACTATTTTTTCAACTTGTATTATCAACTTATCTCCCTATGGGTTTACTCAAATTTTGGGTGGAAACACTCATTCGTAGGGGAAGTTAGAAAATGGTACAAAGGGTCCCAACAAGCTATATAGTAGATCTACACCAATTTCACCAAAATTTCCTTTCAAGTTGGGAAGTGAAAAATAATCTCCTTCAGATCCTTGTAGAATATGAAAGTTTAAGGAGAGCTCCAGGGGAAACAATTAAGGATTATTGCATTATATTTAATAATATTTATAATTCTATTCCAACAGTAATAAAACCTCCACTAGGACTAGCTTTATTTCGATTTCCAAATGGATTTGGTGTTGATATGGCTTATCAATTGAGATAAAGGAATCCAGATACCCTGGAAGAAATGCAAAGAAATTATATTAGTGTAGAGGAGAATTTGTTGGCCAAGAGAGAAAAGTGAAAATATGAAAGAAGAGTGACCATTAAAGAAGAACCTTCTTCTTCATCACATGCAAAACAGATAGAGATCCATCAAAAGAACCACAAGGGTTTCCTCAGATTAGGAATCCAAATTTTAGAAGGAACCAACACCAACGTAAACAAAGAGAGAAAAAGAATTCCAACAAATCAACAACAAATTAGACCTCCTTTTTAGGAAAGTTATGTAGAGGAATAAAATGAGGCAAAATAGGAGCCAAAAGAGAATGAGATTAATCTTTTGGTGAAGGAGAAGTTTTCTTAACCAAATAGGAACAAGATTTGTTCTTGTTAGCACAACAAGATGTTATGCCTATAGAATTAGAGGATTACAAAAAGGGTTATCAAAATGCTATAATGGAAGTGAACAAACCGTATAATCCAAGAAATAAGAAAGTTGCAAAAAATCTTCCTAAAAAGATCCAAATTGATACACCTTCTACAAGTCAAACAAAGGTTGATCCTCCAAAGGAAACCCATCAAAAACAAGATAAAACTCAAAAAGAGGTAGAAAATCCTCAACCTTCTTTCAATATTGAAAATGAGTTATCAAAAGTTAAAAATTGTGTTCCTCTCACTGAATTAGTGAAAAATGATATGTATAGAAGTGCTGTAACGGCTACATCCATCCTCCAAAATATTGCCTTAGCTTCATTTTGGAGCCTCCCTACCAAGCATCCTTAGCAAAATGTCATGCACTGCTCAGGTACTTGTGTTTTCAATTGAGTTTCTTTGGCTTATTAGATTGTGGTCGCTAAATTTTTTGTCTATCGCCCGCAAGCTGAGCTCCCATGACTTGGTCTCAAATCAGTTCTTGTGCTGAATTGGAAAAATATGCAGCACTAGAGGGAAATCAACCTTGCTCTTCAGAATTGTGTAGTGCATCCGGGCAGCTAGCGCTACTCTCAAGAATTGTGCAGAGAAAGTAGGTTTCCTTCCCTAAGAAAATTGTGTAGAGTAACCCATCACCAGGCTTGTTCTCAGAATTTGTGCAATTCCGGCTAGTAGCCTTGGCTTCAGTCCAGAAATTACACAGAGCTTGATGGGCTGCTAGAGCCACTCAGCCCAGAAACTGCACAGAAGTCATCCCAAGGCTTGTTGACCATTGCATGTGCTCATAGGTTGACCAGTTCCCTCCAGGATTGTGCAATCTTGCATTGAATGCATGGGAATTTTTCCCAAAAAAGAAAAAAGAAATAAAGCATCCCTAGATTTTAGGGATCTTTTTCTAGCAGCTGGGGGTTACATGCAAAAGCCATTTTAGAAACCTCCCACCAAGTGTATCTTTTTCCTAGAGTTGTGGCATGCACGTCATAAGCCTCGATCTTGTGAAAACTATTTATTCGATGCCTCAGAGCTCATTCTTCACTTTTGATATTGGAGCCCTGGCATTCACAATGCATCTAGGAACCTTGGGCACACTCATCATAGATTTTTCTGGGTATGTCTACCTTTTAGGTCTTTCACACCTTTTTTGTCACTTTTTACATTTAGTTTGTTTGAATGTTGTTTGCTTGGTTTTATTTAATGCTTGTTGTCATTTCAATGCATGTTAGCTTGTAGAAGTTTCGTTTCAAGTTTTTCATTGCATTTCCTTACTGTCACATGCATGACACTGCTTCTGCACAAACGGTTGCCATTGCGGTGACTCACTTCACACACTTCATTGTTTTCCAATATTACTAAATCTTGGACTTACTGATTGGATGCATTGTCATTCACTCATGTCTACACCCAACTTTTCACATGCTTTCAGTCCTTACTGATTTTTGCCTTGCGTGGCTTGCACTGCACATTTATGGGTTGGAGGGCCTTTCCTTGATACTAGGAATTTCATAGAGCTTGCCTCACACTAGCCTCCCAAGATGTGCTCTGCGCAATTTTGAGAGGTAGTGCCTCAATTGGCCCCCGAGATTGCGGAGTGTAATTTCCTGAGTACCAGTCATGATGACTGAAACTGTGCATTGTGAAGTTCTAGTCCTCAGCAGGCCAAGATGGACTATGCTATGTGCAGTTTTAGTAGTCAGTCACCTCACTGGAAACCTGGACTATGCTCTACATGGTTCCAACAGTTAGTATCCCAGCCTCTCCTGGAAAAAAATTCGTAATTTTCCCAGTGAGTCAATTAGGTGTGTTGTATGCCAATCCTTAAGTTGCTTTTGGTTTTCAATTGACATTTCACTTAACATGAGTGTTTCTCTATCTCCAGGAATCACAAGTGATCATCAGTCTCTCAGCATTATAGGTACAATGGCTTCTAAGAGAGCAAGGTCAAAGGACACCATAGAGAGCATAGTGGGAGATGTGGTCGAGCAAGTGTCTATGATCTTGCCCATCTATGAAGATACTAAGTTGTTCATAGACAAGGAGATCAAGATCACATGGTAGGACATCAATGAGATCTTCTCGAGCACCTTTGAGGAGAATCTAGAGGGCCACAAAGCCTATGTCAACATACACAAGTCTGTCTTGTACCAGGTTGCATGCAGGTATCCCTCTTTTCCATGCGCAGAAATGATCCATTGGATTATCTCACATACTGATCCAGAGACAATGGTATTGAGAAGTATTAGTGGAACAAAACTTGCTAGCTTCAAGGTAGAGAAGAAGTCGCAGGAGGTGAAGAAAAAGCTAAGGGAAGAATAAGAGCTAGGTAGAAGGGAGAAGAAAGCACAATAGGAATAGGAATAGGAGGAAGCGCAGTGTGCACACATTGATGAAACTACACAAATACATGTTATTGAATTAGAATAGCTGGCATATATAAAACAAGGTGAGTGGACATAGGAGAAGAACTTCTATCAAGAGATTGAACATATGTTGGAGGAGGTGGACACGTATTTGTTTCAGTTAGAGTGGGATTAGGATACAAACCTCATGCCTAAGGACCCAGAGGTTACTCCACATGCTTCACTAGATCGGAGAGTAGATCAAGTCCCAAGTAACTAAGGAGATACTGAAATCCTTTAGGAGAATTAGGAAGCAGATGTGCACAAAATATCCTTTGATGAGTCACAACACAAAGTTATGCAGTCACGTAGAGTTCCCACTTCGGATGTCCATCTGTTGGGCATGGAACCCCCCCAAAGGTATGTGTTGGAGCTTAAAGCCCAATTTTTGAAAAAATCTTGTTGTAAAAGCTCCGCGAATAGTGGGCGCGGGGTGCAAAAGTATGATAGAGTCACAAGGTTGTCCGCCCTAGTTTTGTAATGTAATGTCAGTTGGATATACCTACACATGGTCCGCGAACCATGGGATTGTATAAATAGAGCAAGGCTCTAAGTTTAAAAGAGAACTAATGAATAAGGAATTCTATGTGATTGAGTTGAAGTGTAAAGTGTGTCTGTGGGTCGTAGAGTAGGAGAAGGCTCTACAGCTGAGTGTGCATAGGCCTAGTAGTCCGCAGATGAGTGTGTGGACCCCCGTAGCTGAGTGCATAGAGGCCTAGTAGCATGTAGCTGAGTTCATGGACCCCTACAACTGAGTGCGCAGGGTAGCTCGAGTTTGTAAGCGTTGGAAAAATCATTAAAGAGAAGTCTTGCTATAATTATGTGTATCTTTTCCTGGTTTAATCCATGATTGATATAGTTTTCTAATATACTATTTATTTACTGCATGAACCTATATGAATGTTTTGTATTGTTAAGTATAACTTCATATAGTTAAGTAGGTGAAGGTGCTTAAACAATACTAGAAGATAAATAAGATTTCAGGTAATAGCGTAGAGCGCGGCATAGCCCCTGGTTAGGGTTGCACAAAGGTGGCGTACCAGGCCGTGAGGAACGGGAAAGTGCGCGAAGCCCCCTATGCGCAGGGACAAACGAAGGACTATTCGAACTCATAAGACATATCCAGGGTGCAGAAACCTGGTTCTAGCACCCTCCCATACTACTTCGGGTGAGACCTCAGTTTGCACTCCGGGAACTGTTGTCGAAATGGCCAATAGTACCGAGATTTGTTTGGCTAATTAACTCTGAACCTGGGTTAGGCCCCAAGAAGCCAATAAATGGTTCCATTTTCAAGACTAGGATATGCATAGAGATGTTTGATGTTGTATCACTGGAATCTAACAAAGAAAGGAATTTAAGATTGGTTGGACAGAAAGATTCACGAGTTTGCGGCACACAAAAACAGGAATTTGCGGCTATCCAAGGAGGACTGGTTAGATTGCTACTTGTATACAGAGATCCACAAAATTATATTTACATCCTTCCCTACTTAGTTGTACGAGTGGATCACAAAGCTAGCAGATAGCCAAGGAAGGTGTAAACTCAATAAACCTATTGTGTGGACTCCAGAATTGGTGCATAGACTGGAAGCATTAGAAGATAAGATCGTGCGCATTGCCAACCACTGGCTCGATTGAATCATAGGAGGGTTTATCACATACTTTAGTTAGTTACAACGAGGTAGAATGATGCTTCCTCTGGGACTACGCAAAGTTGGAGAATATATAGAAACGAAGGTAGCACAGAACTAGAGACTAGCCCATTGATTTCACCTCCGTGAGGAGGCAAAGAAGAGCTTGCAAAGGTTTCGCCAAGAAGTGTTATCAATCTGATAAGGTAGAGGATTCCGCACATACCACCCCCACCCACACCACCACCATTTTCACCATCTTCACCCCTGATTTCACCCATACCACCTCCACCACCATCGCGAAATAGTATGGCTAGCGCAATAAAGCTACCAATGTTCAAGGGCATAGGGAATGAAGATCCGGATCAACTTTAGTTCATGATAAAAGTTGTATGGAAAGCATAGGGTGTCACAGATGGTAATATAAAAAAGGCAACGTTGGTCAGCGCTCTGTAGGATCGCGTGTTGACCAGGTACATTAAGCACTCCAATGATAATCCGAATGCGGGGATAGCAGATATCCAAGTTGTGCTAAACAAAGAATTTAGCAGGCCAAAATCAAAGGAACAGTCGATTATTAGATTCAAGGAAATCACAATGCTATAGGCGAAACCCCGTGGGAGTTGGATCAAAGACTGAAGTGCACAATTCGCGAAGCAAACATGACCTTAACATATGGGAAACACCACGAATGGTTTGTAGCATTGTTAATGTCTCATCTACGGAACGCGCTGGCGCAAAAAAGGCTAACCACTCAGGCTGAGGCTTTGGAGGTCACAATGAGATTGCATGAGACTCTGATACAAGATCCTAACGTTGGAGTTCAGTAGATTCACACACAGCTAAAAAACTTGTGCCTGGAGATGTAGAGTTTGAAACAAGACAAGACACCTCGCCTAGAGATGTGCGATGAGGTTTGGTGTGTAAAATGAAAGGGCCAGGGGCATGACAAGGAACACTGCCTAGTGTTCGTGAATTACCTTGCGGGAGGAGGGCCAATGCCACTAAGACTGGAGGCGCAAGTAGGACCAAGAACGGCGCCTGCACTATGCTGCATGATTTGTTAGATAGCAGGAAAACATGCTACAGATAACTGCCATCTATTACAGAACTATATGCATACTTCATGACAGTTTTTCTATAGTTTCTATAGATTAGTAGGCCATGATGACCGCACATATAGAAGTTATGAGCTGATGATGGATCAGACTCCTACCTATAGAGTTCAGGCCAAAACATGGCCCCTTGACCAGAATGAAAGGATGCACAAACCAGATTTTAGGGGCGTGGATGAGGCCGAGGTGGAATGGGACCAGGAAGAGGTCGCAGACAACTGATATGTTACAATTGCGGAGGGATAGGAAATTATGCCCGCAATTGTACAAATTCAATTCAACCATCATGATTGTATTATACATGTTTGATCATGAGACAGAGGACTGTCCAACATTGATAGCGAGGTTGCGCAATAAAGGAGCACTCCAACCTCCCCCAAATCAGAACCTGCAAATGATGATGGTTGAGCCATGCGAGGAAGACCCTAATGTAAATATCACACTCTAGAGTGGTATTACGACAAGGGATGACCAAGGGAAGCAGCTTGAAGAAAGTACCTAGGTTCACAAGGCTCCAACGAAGGAACCAAAATTTGATTTGGAGCGTGCTGAGTCCTTAATGGAAGCTAAGAGGAGCTTCGTTAATGCCTCCACTTCAGGAATTAAAGATAGACTAGAGCCAGAAATGGACCCATGAAGCTATTGTGCGATAGTAAGGCTGTAAAGGAGCTGCAAGAACTCATAACTAGATGTGCTGGGACCGTGCCAAGAGAATCGCACCTAGTCCGGAAGCTCGGGAAGCACATGACACGAATAGGGAGGGAGATGAGATTGACCACGCAGATCAGAGAATATGAGATGGATAAAGTGATTCTAGATCTAGGATCGAACGCGAACGTCTTGCCAAAGTAGACATGGGAACGCATGGGTAGGCCTGTGTTGCAATGGTCTCCTATCTAACTATGGATGGAAAACCAGCAAAAGATCCTACCTATGGGGAGATTGCAGGGAATCAGAGTAGACATAAAAGGAGCAAGTGCGCTAGCAGATTTCAAAGTGATAGAGATTGTTGATGACAGCAATCCCTACCCCACGCTATTGGGAATAGATTGGGCCACTGAAATGAATGGAGTTATAAATCTAAAGAAGTGCAAGATGATTTTTGAGAAAACGTCACTGCGCATAGTGGTACCATTCGACCCTGTAGAAGGATCATGCTACACAGAGCCAATGAGTGACTATGACAAAGACGACAATCTGGACTGCATCTACAAGATAACTACGCGCAAACAAGACAGGGTAAATCCAACCACGGATGTCCGAATCTTGTGGAAGCGCGAAAGCTCCTACATATTAGATTCTGATGAAGAGATAGAGGGATGGTAGAACTAGTTACACGAGGTAACCACGCTCAACTATAACATGATGACGAGATCACTGCACTGTGTAACAATACAGATAAGGGATCTGCTTACATATGATGGGTTAGGTGAAGTGGAGGAGTTCTTGAACAAATTTGAAAGAGAAGTGCCAGAACAACAACATTTTGATGCTTTGAAATGGGTACTACGCGCTACACCCACAAGATGGTGGGGTACACAACAGAAGAGTTTTGAGGACTGGCGTGACTACTAAAGGATGATGCACATGCGATTTAGGAAGCCTTTAATGTGATTAGCAGAAAAAATTGTCGGACGAACCAGCTTGCGCACCCACCTATCCAGGTGGATACAGTCATATGGTGTGAAACCTGTATGAATGCACACTATCCTCGTGGTAGGAGAGACAATCGAAAAGTAGGTGTCTGTAAGAAAAGGGTACGAACGACCCCTCTGACTGGGGCCACAAAGTATGGAAAGGCCAAGTGCGCAGAATAATATCCACACAGAAGCTTTTAACAAAGTATGTGAAGCACTAAGAAAGGTCCACAATGTCAAGCAGACTGACTCGGACCTATGCATACTAGCGATTCTCTGGGCTTATAAGACCGCGTGCAAAAACCTGACCGCGTAGACATTGCCAAGGCTCAAGTATCAAGGAACCACTATAAATCCCATAATAAAAGGAAATGTTGGACCCCGCATACTAGCACTAGTAGATATGGTGGTTCGTGGAACTTTGGAAGCAGAAATCCAACAGGGAAATCTCAAGTTCCAAGCACTTGAAGAAGAAAGGATACGATTAAGGAAGAAAAGCACTCTAGTGAATGCAGAAGTAAAGAAGTTGGAGGACGAGATAAAGGAAGATTTTCTGGACAAAAAAACTAGGGTGACAAGGCAAGATGCATACGATCGCGAGGACAGGTTTAAGGCCTATTTCCATGACTTGGTCAGTCTGATGCATTGGCTTGGACTGCACATTGCTAAGCGTATTGACCATGGTAGCATGTTGCAGATGGTAACATGCACGATGCTAACCATAACAATAAAAGGTGGGTATTCTCTAGGAAACACGATGGATGATAGGATGAAACTCTCCACGGGTGGTGCGACCACCTAACTAGCGGAGGGAAGAACACTCTTAGCGTTCCAGGCAATTGAAAGGAAGCACGAGACTATAAACTATTCTGACCAGGAGCTGCGTGATGTTGGAGGTACGCGTAGAAGCAAAGAGTTGCAAGGTCCGTAACTGCACCTAGTGGGCAGGGCTTCTGCATGGGTTGGCT
Organism: Pinus tabuliformis; assembly: GCA_031772625.1. Lineage (NCBI taxonomy): Eukaryota > Viridiplantae > Streptophyta > Pinopsida > Pinales > Pinaceae > Pinus > Pinus tabuliformis. Next base: position 1,850,580,742 of record CM062817.1, on the reverse strand, counting down.
AGGAAGTGACCGTTGAAGTCACTATTCATGATGGGATGCTTGACTTGAGGCTAAATGGAGTGGGTGGCAGGCATTTAAGACACGGTTTATGGGCAAGATTTGGGAAAATTTTCCACCAAGGGAGCATTAATGAACCGAATTTGGGGGGAAAAGTCAAATTGAAATTCAAAAAGTGCTATAAAATACAAAGGGCTACCCAACAAACAACACTTGGTCATTTGCAAATTGAGTTATTGAGCAGAGCCCTGATTTTTGTGTGTCGAGCATTGATTGAGCCCTGAGTTTGCGAGTGTGAGATTTCTGGATAGATACGATGGCATTAGCTGAGGATGTTATGGAGATAACCGAAATGACTACCAAAGAGGACATGTAGGCCTTGGCTATGGGGGATGCTCCGGAAGGTGCCAGGATTGTGGCAGAAATCCAAAAATCACCATGCACTCCAAGACCCAAGAAGGACAAACAAGCAATGGTTCCCGTAGGTGTGTCCTCGCGGAACCCACTGCGCACTAAGATGTCGATGGAGGAGAAGGGGAAGTTGTCACCATAAAGACCGATGATGATCCAAAAATGGATCCTGGATAAACCTATAAGTCTAAAAGACTTCATGCAAGTGGTAAAAGGTGCCAACTGGCACAAATCCTTTGTAAATCAGAGGAAAATGAATATCGCAGGCTGCTCCTAGAAATAGTCTCAATGTAGAGATCTCCTCATTCTAAATCCAATGTAACTTGAATGGGAAAAAATAGACTCCAGATGAAGGATTTATTGTAAAATGAAAATTGCCCAATGTCCTTAGAAAGGGAGGCAATTTCATTAAAATTTGAACTATATTTAAAATTTTGATTATAGGCTCACCGGACAATCCATAGCTAGCACATGGCAGGCCGAGATTGGGCCACGTGGCCCACTCTGATTGGTCTAAGAAGAATTGATATCGCATCGGTGGATGGCTATATAAAGGAGGAACCACAGGTCTTAAGGCATTGTGACATGCAATTGTCGAAATATTGCATCGCTTAAATCCAAAGGTAAAGGCCCCGGACCGATGCGACTTGCAGCTACAATCGCTGATATCAGTGGATCATTGTCAGTGATCCCAAAAGGGAAGGACCCTGGGCTGATATGCCTTGCCACTGCGATCACCGATATTGGAGGATCGTTGTCGGAAATCCCAAAAGGCAAGGACCCCGGGCCATGCAACTTGCGACTGCGATCGGAACCGGACTCGAAAGGGTTTTGAAATATAAATACATAATATTTTAGATTCAAACCAAAGCCATTTTCATGGGATTTTGTGATATTTGCCATGTTTTAATATATTTACAAAACACAAAGGGACAGAGCCAATTCCGATAGGCGATAACGATTCCCAAATGGATCCGATGGGAGTTTAGGGTGCAATTATGAATATTTCAAGTCTAGATGGACAGTGCTTTGTGGATTTTTCTGTGTATTGCAGTGTTCTCTATGTAAAACACAAAATGACTGTTTTTAAGGGATTTCAAGCATCGATGCCTTCATCCATTACAGAACAGGTGGCCGCCTGCACAAAGGGCATTATGCAATGATTATTGAACACCAAAGAAGGGGTTCGAGCAGACATGGCGAGAAGTTGCAGAGCCTGAAAGGGAAAACCAACAGGCAGTGCGATTTGGCTTTTAAGCCATGAATGTCAAAGACACAGGGCTGCTGAGTTGTTGAATGGTGGCCAAGTTATTGTTTCATGTTGCATGCTAAAAGTAGTAGCAGTAGAGAGCTGAGAGAGTAGAGCAATACAAAGCCAAAGAGCTACTATGTGGTGGCTGTTGAATTGTTGATGGTGGCCGAGTTGTTGAAGCCGAGCACAAACGGGGAGTGCTGAGACAGCAGCACAGAGGCAAAATAGTAGCCTATGGGGTCACTTGGAAGCCAAGTGAAAAGACGAGGGGACTGTTTTTCTGATAGAGAGCCAAAGAGGCCAGAGCTAAAGAGCCGAGAGCCAAAGAGTCGGAGCCAAGAGCTAGAACCGAGAGCCAGAGAGCCAAGAGCCAGAACTTCAAGAGCCAAGGGATAAAAAGGTGTTTGAACCCATTGTTTATGTGTAGGACAGCAGGAGTTGAGCCAATGAGCTTGTAAAAATATTTACATCATAATCCTAGAGAGCCAAGTCAAATTGACAAGAGCTCACAGAGACGTAGCCCAAGAGTTGTGGGTGAGCTCCAAATTAATATTGATGTTTATGTGTCTGCTTTATTGCTACATCATCTCTGCTACTTTATTTAATGTTATATGCATTTATATATATCAGTTTCAACACATTAATTTACAACACATAATCAGTTTAAAACAAATACAAGTATACACGCATATTTTCAAGCATTCCTTAATTCCGCATTGGTTAATGGAATAGACTTGGGAAAATTCAAGCCTTGGAAGTGGGAGAGGTTATTGTAAGCTAGACAAGAAGCCTAAGAGCCCCATTTTCAGATCAGGTGGTATCAGAGCTTAAGATTGATTAACCACACCTTCAAGGAAGGATTATATCGTAATGTTTGAGTGACAAGGCAAATATTTCTTATTTGAAAGGTGTTGGGTAGTCGAGGATTGATTGTCTGATTTATTTATGTTTGTTTGCAGACTGGCTATATACTAAGTTTGCAGAGGTGAAGGGAAAGCTATTGATAGCTCAGTCCAAGAAGGAAAAGAAGGAAAAGGGCTGAAGGCACTCTTCTTATCCCAAGGACTTCAAGGAAATCCAAAGCACATGAGGTTTGTTGCAAGAGGTTGCTTAAATAAGCTCTTTATTTATCTTGTTGAAGTTTTTTTTGTTCATTGGCACAATGAAAACTTCTACAACTGGGTCCTCAAATTCTGCTTGCTTCACAAGATTCTTTGATAAAGACATGAAGCAAGAATTGTCTGCCATGATGGATATGGTGAGAGAAATGTATGAGGATGGAAGGAAGAGCAGCATGCTTAGAAAGCAGCTGAATTCCATGAAGGAAGAGAAGCAGTTGCTTGCTGACAAATTGTAGGAAATGGAGAGGCAACTTCATATTGCAAATACGAACCTAAAGAGGATGCATGAGTTGGAAACACAACCCTTTGTTGCCCAAGAAGCCTTAGTCAAGTACCAACTTGAAGAAGAGGTAATCCATTCTAGTTTTTCTTCAAATTCTTTTGAGAATACTTATATTGGTTCTTTTGAGAAACATACTAAAGGCATAGGTTCCAAGCTAATGTACAAGATAGGCTATGAAGGAAAGGGCTTGGGAAAGCATGCACTAGGTATTTTTGAACCAATAATGGTTGAGGAAAGACCTAAATATTTGGATCTTGGCTATGGACAGTCTTATGGAGAGAATTCCAAAGATGCCATGAAAGCCATTGAAACAGTCCCAAGAAGGAGTTTCATTTCATGTCCTGTACTTAAAAAGTGTGAAGCTTATATCCAAGAGGAATACAATAGCTTGAAACATCAATTGTAGGATGAAGGTGTTCAGAAGAACACACTTGAACCAAAGAGTTGAGGAGACTCTAACAACCTTGAAGAGTTTGATGGTGTTCCAGAGGGAGCCACTTCTTCATTTTCTTCACCTCCTCATGAAGGCAATAAAGGTGAAAGAGGCACGTATAAATCTGGTTCTAATTATATTCCTTTTGATTTTGCAAAGCATGATAAATTTCCACATAAATATGGGGAAGAGTTGCATGTTACTTTTGTGGTTTGGATAACCATGATGTTTCTAGATGTTGGAAGATAATGGCTGCATACAGGAAGAACAAGAAGGAAAAGAAGAAAGAATCCAAAGGTCCATTGGACAAGGAAAATCATGCTATCAAGAGGATGCACATGCAGTGCACTTACTACCATAAGCAAGGACATCTTGCTGCAAAATGTTAGACACTGAATCCAACAATGCTTCCACCAAAGCTGAAGAAAGTGGAAAGAGAAGATGGCAGAAATGGAAGTGAAGATTCCATGAAAAATGTGTCTCAAAATAACTCACATGATGATGTTGATGTGCAGGCAAGGGTAGTACCTTTGAAAGGTATTGGTAACGAACGGTTAGAGTTCTTATCCAATGAAGATTGCATGTCTCTTGAAGCATCTACATTATATTTCATTACAACTTCAAAAGTATAGTGTGCTTAAGCGAAAGTTGAAAGGTGAAATGCATGCATGAGCATGAGATGCATGAACACAGGGATGTTGATGCTTTCCTTGTTTTTGAACATGTATGTGTAATTAACTTGCAGGGTTGATTGCTTTGACATGCATGTGATGCCATGTTGACTTGAAAGAAGTTATCTTGGTCTCCAGATGGAGATAATGATGAAAGTTTCATCTTTTGGAAAAAGAGCCTAATGGTCTTTTTCTACATGCTTGACTTGAAGGGTCATTTGTTTAAAGGCATGTTTTGTGGGTTTGATATCTAGTCCATGATTTCTATGCAGATATAAGGCATGGAGGTGTTCACAAAATGTGAAATCTGTTCTTTTGTTGAAGCAAGAGTTTATTCCATCCAGTTGTTGTCTGTATGCTTATTGTTGTTGACAGTTGTTGTTGGCAGCTTGTCAAATAGGTATAAATGAAAGTTTTGTGGAGTAGATGTACTTGACATTTGTTGAGCCACCTTGGATCAATGATCAAGGCAAAGAAGCTCAAACTACCTTCTATGGCAATTTCAGTAGAAGTTCTGCAGAAAGGCAAGGAGGAAGACAACTCTTCCCAGGAAGACCAGCCCATCCAAGAAGCGAAGTGGTCAGAAACTTTCGTTCAGAGGTACTATGCAAATGAAAGTGTAGGGAGGCTAAAAGAAGAGGGTGAGTCACTCTCATTTACTGCTCAGATCAGTATATCAATATTTTGGAGACCAAAAGTTCTCTTAGTGGGAAGGCGTAATCCAAAAATGGATCCTGGATAAACCTCTAAGTCTAAAAGACTTCATGCAAGAGGTAAAAGGTGCCAAATGGCACAAATCCTTTATAAATTAGAGGAAAATGGAAATCGTAGGTTGCGCTTGGAACTAGTCTCATTGTAGAGATCTCCTCATTCTGAATCCAACGCAACTTGAATGGGCGAAAATGAACTTTGGATGGAGGAGTTATTGTAAAGTGAAAATTTCCCATTGTCCTTAGAAAATGAGACAATTTCATTAAAATTTGAACTATATTGAAAATTTTGATTATAGGCTCACAAGCCAATCCATAGCTGACACATGGCACGCTAGGATTGGGCCATGTGTCGCACTCTAATTGGTCTAAGAAGATATCACATCGGTGGATGGCTATATAAAGGAGGAACCACAGGTCTTAAGGCATCGCAACATGCGATTACCAAAATATCGCATCGCTTAAATCCAAAGGCAAAGGCGTTGGGCCAATGCGACTTGCAACTACGATTGCCGATATCGGTGGATCGTTGTCGGTGATCCCAAAAGGGAAGGACCCTGAGCTGATATGCCTTGAAATTGCGATCACCGATACCGGCGGATCGATGTCGGTGACCCCAAAAGGGAAGGACCCCGGGCCATGCGACTTGCGACTGCGATCAGAACCGGACACAAAATGTTTCCGAAATATAAATACATAATATTTCAGATCTAGACCAAAGCCATTTTCATGGGATTTTGTGATATTTGCCATGTTTTATATATTTACAAAACACAAAGGGACAAAGCCAATTCCGATATGTGATAACGATTCCCAGGCGGACCTGATGAGATTTTATGGCGGAATTATGAATATTTCAAGTTCGGATGGATAGTGCTTTGCGGATTTTTCCATGTATTGTAGCGTTCTCTATGTAAAACAAAGAACGATTGTTTTTAAGGGATTTCAAGCGCTTATTCCCTCATCCATTAAGGAACAGGTGGCCGCTTGCCCAAAGGGCGTTATGCAATAATTATTGAACGCCAAAGAAGGGTTTCAAACAAACATGGCTGGAAGTTGGAGAGCCTAAAAGGGAAGACCAACAGGCAGCATGATTTGGCTTTTAAGCTGTGAATGTCAAAGACACAGGGCTGCAGAGTTGTTGAACGGTGGCCAAGTTATTGTTTGCTACTGAATGCTGAAAGTAGTAGTAGCAGAGAGTTGAGAAAGCTAAGCAATAGAGAGCCAAAGAGCTACTGTGTAGGGGCTACTAAATTGTTGATGGTGGTCGAGTTGCTGAAGCTGAACACAAACAGGAAGTGCTGAGACAGCAGCGCATAAGCAAAATAGTAGCCTACAGGGTCACTTGGAAGCCAAGTGAAAAGCCAAGGGGACTGTTTTTCTGATAGAGAGGCAAAGAGGCTAGAGTTGAAGAGAAGAGAACCAAAGAGTCAGAGCCAAGAGCCAAAACCAAGATCCAATGAGCCAGAGTCAGATCCAAGAGCAAGAACCAAGAGCCAAAGGGGCAAGAGATAGAGCTTGAAGAGCCAAGGGATAAAAAGGTGTCCGAACCCACTATTTATGTGTAGAACAGTAGGAGTTGAGCCAAAGAGCTTGTAAAAATACTTACACCATAATCCCAGAGAGCCAAGTCAAATTGACAAGAGCTCACAGAGACGTAGCTCAAGAGTTGTGGGTGAACTCCAAATTAACATTGTTGTTTATGTGTCTGTTTTATTGCTGCATTATCTCTACTGCTTTATTCACTATTATATGCATTTATATATATCAATTTCAGCACATTAATCTACAACAAATAATTATTTTAAAAGAAAATACAAGTATATACCCATATTTTCAACCATTTCTTAATTCTGCATTGGTTAATCAAATAGACTTCGGAAAATTCAAGCTTTGGAAGTGGGAGAGGTTCTTGTAAGCTAGACAAGAAGCCTAAGAGCCCCATCTTCAGATCAGATGATGAAGAAGAAGATCTGGAGGACCTTATCATTACAGACGATGAGGATGAAGGCATGGAGGAGGACACTCAGCCTGTGCACCATGCAACAAAATTGCCCTCCTATGTCCCCCCGTGAAAAGGGAAGGCTAAAGTGCCCAAGGACTTGGACAAGACCAAGAGCTCGCTCGAGACCCTGCTCCTCCCCGACAACATTATGTTTGAACTCACGCACCTGAGATGCATGCTGATCTTGAAATTCGAAGATTGGGACCTCATTGACCTCGAGAAGTTCCCTCACCTTGAGACCAGGCACCTTATGAAACCCAAGCAGAGCACCATGTGTTGGGTGTGGAGCATGATTATTTAGAGGTCTTTGTTTCAGCTGGATGTATACCCCAGGAATTTTGTACACCCCTCCATGCGGGGTGGTGTGGGGGGGACTTGTTCCCTGTACAAGGGTTCGGGGGGGCTGATCCCCCCTCGGCTAGGAGGTCTGGGGGCCAGCGGTCCCCTGGCGGGAGTTTCGAGGGAAGCATCCTTAAAGCTAAAAATAGATATAAAATTTCCTTGTAAAAGTATAGTAATTTCTAGTCAATCTGGGCTATTCATTAGGCAGATGATCTGACGATAGAACTTCTGTTTAGTTTAGGGTTTTTTGCCCTAGAAGACAACCCCTCTCTTTGTGTGAGGGTATTGTATTGAGGTTGTGTAATAGATGTGTATTCTTCAAGCGAGAAACAGAGAGGTGAGACTGTGAGAGAAAAAAGAGGATATTACAGCGGATCTGTTGTAGGTTGTGTCTCTTCATTTTGTTGGATAATAGAAAGGAAGGACTGGCTATTCGGGGTGGACGTAGCCCAAACTGGGTGAACCACGTATATCTGTGTCTCTCTGGTTTTATGCATTTTATGTGTTTATATTTTTCTATATTCTATGTGTTCCATTACTCTGTAATATATAATTTTCTAACAACTAGTATCAGAGCCAAAGGTCTATTTGGCTGACAAACTTGTAGGAGAGAAGGGTTCCTGGGTCGAGTGGGAGAAATGGTGGAAGATGGTAAGTTTAGGGTCGATAAATTTAATGGCAAAAACTTCTTGCTGTGGAAGATGCAGATGGAAGATTATCTGTATCAGAAATATCTGTACCTACCATTGAGCGGAAAAACAAAGAAGCCGACAGCTATGACAGATGAAGAATGGAACCTTCTCAATAGAAAGGCACTCGGAATAATACGGTTGTGCCTCACAGCATCGATCGCCTTCAACATTTCGAAGGAAACAATGATAGAGGGTTTGATTCAGGCGTTGGTGAAACTATATGAAAAGCCCTCAACCTCAAACAAGGTATTTCTTATGAAACAATTATTTAATATGAATATGTCGGAAGGTGGATCTATTGCATACCATTTCAATGATTTTAATACAGTTACAAGTCAGTTAAGTTCTGTAGGGGTAAACTTTGAAGATGAAGTTAGAGCTCTATTATTCTTGTGCTTATTGCCATAAAGTGGGAATGGTTTAGTAATGGCCATTAGTAACTCTGTTTTTGGATCTAGTACTTTAAAGTTCGATGATGTTGTCAGTGCTATCCTTAGCGATGAAATGCGATGGAAAAGCTCTGGTGAGACATTGGGTAATGCTTTAAGTGCAAGTTATAGGGGAAGAAAAATGGAACGAGGAAAGAGCTCAGGATATTGTAGTAAATCAAGGAGAGGCAGATCCAAGTCCAGATCGAGGATAGTGTGCTGGAAATGTAGAAAGAAAGGACACCTAAAGAAAGACTGTAGATCTCGGAAGGGAAAAGAAGGAGATGCACAACAAGAAAACAATCATGAAGCAAATGTGATAGGTGAGGTGTTACAAGATGCTTTGATTCTTTCTTTTGAAAATATTACTGATTCCTGGGTGGTAGATTCAGGGGTCTCATTCCATGCCACACCTGATGAGAAATGTTTTCATGACTATGTTCAAGGAGATTTTGGACAAGTTCGTTTGGGTGATGATAAACCATACAAAATTGTTAGAATGGGTAAGGTTCTTGTAAAATAGCAGAATTGAAACCAATGGCTACTAAAGGAGGTAAGGCATGTTCCAAATCTGAAGAAAAATCTAATTTCAACAGGGCAGTTAGGTGGTGAAGGTTGTGTGACAACTTTCACAAATAAAGCTTGGAAGGTCACCAAAGGAGCACTGGTAATAGCAAAAGGCGAAAAGGTTGGTACATTGTATTTATGCAATGGTATTTCTAACTCTGTTAATGCTTTAACTTCTAAAGTAGTAGATGCAGCATTATGGCATCATAGGCTCGGACACATGAGTGAGAGGCAGATGAAGATTCTTCACTCAAGGAATTTGTTGTCAGGTTTGAAGAATGTTGATTTGGACTTCTGTGAGAATTGCATTTATGGAAAACAAAAGAGAGTCATATTTCTCGGAGTTGGGAAAGAAAAGAAGAGCGAAAAATTAGAGCTTGTGAATATAGATGTATGGGGACTTGCTCAGGTATCATCTCTCAATGGCTGTCATTATTATGTTACTTTTATTGATGATGCAACTAGAAAACCTTGGATTTATTGTATTAAGAATAAATCTTATGTATTTGATACTTTCAAGAAATGGAAAGTTTTGGTTGAGATTGATACAGGAAAGAAATTGAAGTGTCTCAGATCAAACAATGGAGGTGAATATTGCAGAAAAGAGTTTGATAGGTACTGCTCAGAGCATGGAATTCGTAGAGAGAAGACAGTTCCAAGAACACCACAAGAAAATGGTGTGTTAGAAAGAATGAACAGAACAATCATGGAGCACGCAAGGTGCATAAGATTGCATGCAGGATTGCCTTTACAATTTAGGGTAGATGCTATAGATACTGTTTTTATCTAATAAATAGAGGGCCTTCAGTTTCCTTGGATGGTGGTGTTCCAGAGGAAGCATGGATAGGTAAAAAGGTAAACTACTCCTTTTTAAAACCTTTTGGTTGTGAGGCCTTTGTCCATATTAATAAAGAAAATAGAACAAAACTTGAGGCAAAATCAAAGAAATGTACCTTTATTGGATATGGTGTTAATGATTTTGGTTATCGCTTATATGATTATGAAAAATGCAAAATCATTAGGAGTAGATATGTAATATTCAATGAAAAGGTCTTGTATAAGAATCAGTTGCAGGAAAAGAAACAGGAGAAAGAAGACAAGGAATACACAGTTCTTGATGAGATCACTGAAAAAGTAAAGGTGCCTAAAAATAATAATAATCGACAACCACACAACAACAACCACCACAACAGCAACAGGCACCCCAAACACCCGAAAGTGGTGTTAGAAGATCTACCAGGATAAGCATACCCCTTGAACGATACTCTCCTTCATTATATTATTTATTGTTGACTGATTCTGGTGAACCCTAATGTTATGAAGAAGCAATGCAGGTTGAAAGTAGGAAGAATTGGGAGCTAGCCATGGTAGAAGAGATGGGCTCCTTAATTCATAACCAGACTTGGGACTTAATCAAGTTGCCTGCGGGTAAAAATACATTGCAGAATAAATGGGTTTACAGGCTGAAGGAAGAATATGGAGGAAAATGAAGGTACAAAGCTAGACTTGTGGTGAAGGGGTTTGCATAGAAGAAAGGTATTGATTTTGATGAAATATTTTCTCCTATTGTTAAAATGACTTCAATCAGAACTATTTTAAGTCTAGTAGCAGTTGAAGATTTGCATCTTGAGTAGTTAGATGTAAAGACAACATTTCTCCATGGGGATTTGGAGGAAGAGATATATATGTAGTAGCCACAAGGATATGAGGTGAAAGGGAAGGAGAAACTAGTGTGCAGGTTGAAGAAGAGCTTGTATGGCTTAAAATAGGATCCAAGGCAGTGGTATCTAAAATTTGACAAGTTTATGTCTAAACAAGGTTATACTAGATGTCACTCTGATCATTGTGTTTATCTGAAAAAGAAAAATGATGGCAGCTATATTATATTGTTATTGTATATAGATGATATGCTTGTTGTAGGGTCTAACATCCAGGGAATAAATGTGCTCAAAAACAAAATTGGCAAATTCATTTGAATGAAGGATTTGGGAGCTGTAAAACAAATCCTTGGTATGAGAATAACTAGAGATAGCAAAAATCACAAATTAACATTGTCTCAGAATGAGTACATACAAAGGGTGTTGAAAAGATTTAATATGCACAATGCAAAACCAATTAGTACACCTTTTGCTGGCCATTTCAAACTTAGTAAGGAAATGTGCCTAAAGACCCAAGAAGACATGGATTATATGTCTAAAGTTCCATATGCATCAGTAGTTGGAAGCTTAATGTATGCAATGGTTTGCACAAGGCTTGTTATTGCACATGCAGTGGGAGTTGTAAGCAGGTACATAAACAATCCAAGAAAAGAACATTGGATGGCAGTGAAATGGATTCTCAAGTATTTGAAAGGTACCACAAATCAAACATTATGCTTTGGTGGTTCAAACATTTCTCTACGGGGATATGTTGATGCAGATATGGCAGGTGATAGAGATAATAGGAGGAGCACTACAAGATATGTATTTACTGTAGGTGGAACAACTGTCAGTTGGGTTTCAAAAATCCAAAGTGTTGTTGCACTTTCAATAATAGAAGCAGAGTATGTTGCTGCTATAGAGGCTAGTAAAGAAATGATTTGGTTACAAAGGTTTATGGGTGAATTGGGTAAGAGGCATGATATGGGCACGTTATACAGTGATATCCAAAGTGCCATTCATCTTGCAAAGACATACGATCAGTGTTGGAAGATGGAGAGTTGAAGCTGGAAAAGATACACACTAGCCAGAATCCTGCAGCTATACTAACAAAATTTGTAACCAGGGACAAACTGAGAATATGCTTAGTTTCAATTGGTCTTCAAGGATGATGATGAAGATGAGAAACAACCAGGTCCAACGAGGACTCATTGTCCAACAAATGAAGCAGCGGTGGAGTTGCTACAATCATTCTCCAAGTGGGAGATTGTTGGGTGTGGAGCATGATTATTTAGAGGCCTTTGTTTCAGCCGGATGTATACCCCAAGAATTTTGTACACCCCTCCATGCGAGGGGGTGTGGGGGCGACTTGTAAAGGTATAGTAATTTCTAGTCAATATAGGTCATTCATTAGGCAGATGATCTGACAGTAGAACTTATGTTTAGTTTAGGGTTTTTTGCCCTAGAAGGCAACCCATCTCTTCGTGTGAGGGTATTGTATTGAGGCTATGTAATAGATGTGTATTCTCCAAGCGAGAAACAGAGAGGTGAGACTGTGAGAGAAAACAGAGGATATTATAGCAAATCTATTGTAGGTTGTGTCTCTTCATTTTGCTAGATAATAGAAATGAAGGACTGGCTGTTTGGGGTGGATGTAGCCCAAACTAGGTGAACCATGTATATTTGTGTCTCTCTGGTTTTATGTGTTTTTTGTGTTTATATTTCTACTATATTATATGTGTTCCATTTCTCTGTAATATATAATTTTCTAACACCATGGTGGGGGTTACAGAATTAGAGCCGTGAAAGTGGTTGTACGGAGAGGAAAAGGCTGGGCTACTGAATCTGCTCTAGGTGCCACACTTCCACCGTGCCCCAATAACCCTTTTCGGTATCAGGCAGCTGCTCTACCTGGTGCATGATGGGTGTTTATGGCTGGAGGAGCCCATCCCCATCAAAGAAGACTTGATTCACCGCATTACCCTTCTTCCATGGAAAGGGGAGGACCCCGCAGACATCTCAGAAGGGAAGGGCAGTGACTTGGGCATCACGGAGGCCATGAAGAAAAAGTACAAGCTACAAAATAAGAAGAGGGGCTATGCCATCTACAACATCAAGGAGAAAGTAGTACGCATGGTGACCCAAATCCTAGCAGGAAAGGTTATGCGCAAGTGTCGTGCGGATGAAGTCCCCATGCCAGTGGTAGCATTGGCTGAGAAGTGCACAGAGGGGGTCTAGTTTAACTGGTCTGAGTTCCTCTAAAAGGAGTTTTTAGAGAATTATTGCAAAGCCTAGGAACAAGGCAAAACATTCCACTATGCATGGCTGTTGCTGTCCATAGTGCTCGTTGCAGGGTAATTACCAGAGGATAGTCAATTACCCATAATTGACAGGGACCTTCCAGAGGCTGCAAAGTACTCTTTGCTCTGGACCACAAAGGATGCAAAGAGGATCCACGACAGAAAAAATATTCTGGGTGTTCATGGAGATGAGCCTCAGAATGGGGATCAACCACAAGCCACGGTTGTCACCCACTGTTTACAAAATTTTGTAGAGTTTTGCAGAATTCAAGGTAGACATGCACAACATTTATATCAGAGCGCGCAAGGATCTGACCAAATAGTGGATAAAGCTACCCTTCGTAGTTATAGATGACATCATTTTTAACGTACTCGAGGCATGTCCACCAGAGTGGCATGCCCTAGACATCGCAGAGATAGAGAAGTTGGTGCCACAGAGAAAGAAAGAAGAGGCCAAACTACACATCGTATTGTTGGGCGAAAATCAAAGGAAGGAAGCAGTGCCAGCAGAAGTATGGGCAGCACGGGACACTACACAGAAAGAAGCTGAGAAGGGAAAGGCCGCAACATCAATAGCAGCACAGGAGGCAACCGCGAAGGTGAGCCAGGGCCAAACGACGCCTTCACAAGGGCAGGAAGTAGAGGAAGCATAAACAACAGAGGGATGCGCAGACCCATAAACCGTGTCAATGGAGTTAAAGCACCAACACCCAACAGAGCAGGCAGGGTCACATAAGAAGGTCAAGGCATCGAAGTTGTCTATTGACCCGATCACCCTAACCGAGGGTGATCTGCATGACATCGACAAGATGGTGCACGATGTCACCTTTGAGGCTCTCCAAGATTTCATGCAGGAGAACCAGATTGTGTTGGGGGCCCTAAGAGTGCAGTTGTAGGAATTACAAGTGTGCCCTCCTCAGGTTGGTAGCCTTTCAACCAGCCTTGCAGTCGGCTAAACAGTAGCAAAGAAGATGTTGTGTGCACAGATGACGAATACCATAGCGCTGCCGGAAGGGGCACTGGTGACATCAAATGAGGTCGAAAAGCCTACGGTTACCGCATTGAAAGGTCTCGGTCTGAATATGGTTGCACTTCTGCAAGAGACCTTATATGTTTTGCAGGATGGGATAACTGTAGAGCTGCACACTAGGGAGAGTTGTGCACTTCAAGTCCTCAGTGAGCAGAAAATCAATATCGAACAACTGATCTTGCAGCGCGACGAAGTGGTGTCGCAGAACCAACAACTGGTACAGGTAATAGATGACGTTTGCCAAAGTGTCTCAGAGCTAGCTATCCTAGTAAACATGCTAGCAGAGGTGTGGATCCACAGGTTAGCAGCAGGGATTCATGAGGCAAGGAAAAAAATGACAAAGGTTCAGTGGGAGCTGAAACTTCAGATTGTCGAGCTGTGGTTGAAGGCACAACTGTCCACACCCTTGGATGTTAGAGAACATTGTGCTAGCACTATCACAGTGGGACTAGAGGAGATTGGCAGTGCAGTGCGAGACAACACCAATATATTGGAAGTATCACTTGAGGTCCTCACAAATCTGCAGGAGGACCCCAACATCCACGTTTAGAGATAGAGGGGCGTTAGCTGCAATAGCAGTATGAAAACATCCAAGGAACTACATAGACGGTAGTCCTCACTCAGTGGCTCGCACGGATGCAACAAGCTAAAGCACTGAAAGAGCAGGTGGATGCAACACGACGCAAGGAAGCAATCCTGAAGGCATGCGTTTAGCCTTGGATCGACAAGGCCTTCACCATCACAGCAGAAATTGAAGGAAAGCTCGCACACATGTAAGGGATGCATGCCTTACTGCGAAGAAGCACTCCTGACATAGATGTTTCAGAACAACATATCCAGCAGATCCAGTAAGCAGCAGCTCAGTGTGCTCCTAAACTTGCCATAGTTCGAGAACAGTTAGAGGGACTCTGCGCAAAGATCTCCATGCCAACAGAGTGACTCGAGGGCGAGTAACGATGTTTGTGTTGGGGGGCTATTGGGCATGGAATCCCCCCAAAGGCATGTGTTTGGGCTTAAAGCCCATGTTTTGACCAAATCTTGTTGTAAAAGCTCTGTGAATAGTGGGCGCGGGGCACGAAAGTATGATAGAGTCACAAGGTTGTCCACTCTAGTTTTGTAATGTAATTGTTGAGTCTTGAAAATGTCATTCATTTGCATTACACTTTCACTATTATGTCCATTATATCACCTCCATTTCATCTCCATTTCACTACTATGTCACCACATTCATCCCACTTTCATTATCATTGGGCCACCTTTATGTTTTTCCAATATTTATTATTTCTAAGCCTTTTAAGTGAATTTGTGGTTAAACATTAGAAAATAATGTGCATATGCTTATACCTAACAAATGAATTGAGGTTGTTGACATGTGTAGATTGAAAGGAGACTTCTAGAGGACCCTTATATGGCACCCCAAGGCCAAATTCGAATTTGGTTGGAAAGAATCATGGGATCATGAGGATATGTGTCACATCTCCTAATTGTATTGTAACTCTAAAAAGACATGTGTCTTATTAGTTCCTATTTTGATTAGGACTCTAAAGGTAGAGGGAGAGATTCATGGATTATCATTAATGAGATGGCTCTCATCTTTTTGTATAAATAGGAGATCTCTCTCCTTCATTTGCTAGTCTTCCCTTTTAGTCTTTTTAGTCCTTTTAGCTTGTTAGTCCCATGGCTTTTGAAAGCTTTTGTACTTTGTACTTTTGAAGAAATTGAATAAAGCTTTGATGTTCTCAACATGGAAGGAGATGTGAAGTAGATGTCATGGAGCATATTAGGATGTAAGTAGAGTAGATTTCATTTTGTAGATATTGCTTTGTAGAATGTAAGGTAGATTAGATTTTTCATTCATGCAATTTTAATTCATGCAAGTGTGTTTAATTTTGCTTTGATTTCATGACTAATGGCATATGTGATCATCTTTTCTATGTTGCTGACCTTTATTTTTCTAGTTTGATTTTCATTAGTATCATTTCTTTAACTTGCACTTTACTTTCTGCTCTTAGATATCAAGTTGTTCATTTATTGATGGTTCTTTTTCCATAATCAAATAACTTTATTGGAGCCAAAATATCACTTAGTACAACTTGGTTTAGTTTGCTTTAAGACTCACATTGCTGACTTGTTCATAGCTATTATCACATGATAAATCTAGCTGAAAGGCAAAAAGGTTAAGAAAAGGTTAAAGTAGTGTGATTTGTCTCCTTTATGTAGTGTCACTTAGATTTCACATTTCATTTTCATTTTGAATCAGCAGCATAGATACTGGGCCGATGTCATTAGTTCTTTATTTGATGTCTTTATTTTCCTTTAAGCATTTGATTTCATAGGTGGTAGGGGGCCCCTGCCTTGTATAGTTGTCACTTTAATTTCTTATATTTCTTTTTCTGATTTTCATGTATATTAATGTACAGTTTGAATTACTGCATTTTATTTTCTTTTTAACATGTATATTATTGTACATAAATTGCTTTCAAGTTGATTGTAGATTAGTGATGCACATAGCCTTTTAATGAACTAATGACGTGATAGAATCATCTTGTCCTTTTGTTGAAGCAGCAAGGATACTGGGTCTCATAGTCATTCTCTCATTATTTGATTATTGCATTTTATTTTGATTGAACTAGTTGCATTAAAACACTTTAGAAAACCAACAAGAACAAAACCCCAAAAACAACATAAACTATAAAAACAACGAAGTAAGAGAAAGGTTAACTAAGCACATATAGTGCACCACACTTCATCAGTTTACGATCCCCGGATTTATAATTTATGTAGAGCAATTTAAGACGTTAAATTGACTAGACATTTTGGCGCCGTTGCCGGGGAAGTGTAATTAGGAGACCTTATTTCTTACATCTGGAAAAAAATTTAATAATTCTTGAGTATGCTCTCCTCTTGCACTTTGTGTGATCTAGAGGATCAGAAAAAGGATTGTTAAGTAAAAAAGAAAAATAATAATTCTTGAGTATGCTCTCCTCCTGCACTCTGTGTGATCTGGAGGATCAGAAAAAGAATTATTATGTAAAAAAAGAAAAAAAAAAGGGAGACAAAATTGTTGGAGAGATGCACAGCTAAATTAAACAACAAATAACACAACAAGAAAAAATAAGCACATAAGACACAGCTTTTAACGTGGTTCACCCGACCAATCTGGGCTACGTCCACCAAACATAGGCATCAGGAATTTATTAATCAAATTGGAGATTACATCAAGAAATCCTCACACTCTCTTAGCAAACATCCGAATGGTTGCCTGTTATATAGCATAGAGAATCTAACAGCCTCATAACTCCCTCACATCAAATGTAGGAGGCATTAACTCCCTCCCAACAACCTGGAGCTAATCTAGGAACTGAATCCCTATTGTTGTCATCAGCTGAGATTTTTCCTATTTTGCTTAAACAGAAAATCTCAACAATCTCCACCTTGACAACAATTCGCCTGATGCCCTGTTATTATTATTTTATCTTTTCTGCAAGCCAAGAGAAGCCAAACACCAGCGTAGCTTCTCCAACAAAACTGGTTTCATGAACATGTCTGCACAGTTCTCCTTTGTATGCACCTTTTCAAGAGAAACTCCCCTTTCAGTGATAACCTGTCTTACAAAATGATATTTGATTGGAATATGCTTTGACTTACTATGATAGGCCGGATTCTTAGCCAAATGTATTGCACTTTGACTGTCACAAAGTAACCTGATGTTGTCCTGTAACCTACCAAACTCACCAAGCAAACCTTTCAACCAAACCGCCTCTTTGCAAGCATGCGAAGCAGCAATGTATTCTGCTTCAGTAGTGGATAAAGCAACAATATTTTGTAGCTTTGACATCCAGCTGATAGCTCCACCTGCAAGAGTAAAGACGTACCCTGAAGTTGACCTTCTCTTATCCAAGTCACCTGCAAAATCGGAATCAACATATCCGCAGACAAATTCACTACTCTTATTGTAAGAAATACAATAACTACTTGTGCCTCTCAAATACCGAAGCACCCATTTCACTGCTGACCAGTGTTCTTTACCCGGATTTGCTATGTACCTGCTGACAACGCCAACTGCATGAGAAATATCTGGTCGCGTACACACCATCGCATACATCAAACATCCTACTACATTGGCATAAGGAATTCGAGACATATAATCCTTTTCTTCATCTGTATTAGGACATAAACTCGAAGAAAGCTTAAAATGGGAAGCTAAAGGGATCGACATAGGCTTCACATTGTTCATACCAAACCTCAAAAGTATTTTCTCAACATACTTCTATTGTGATAGCCACAGCTTACCATTACTCCTGTCTCTGAAAATCTCCATGCCCAAAATCTGTCTTGCGGCTCCTAGATCTTTCATATCAAACGTCCTTGCCATCTGAGTCTTCAACCTGTTGATTTCTTCAATGCTTTTGCTTGCTAAAAGCATATCATCAACATATAACACTAAGATAATGAACATGCCATTATTTAACTGCTTAAAGTAAACACAATGATCATATTCACTTCTTACATATTTCTGACTCAACATGAAAGAATCAAACTTCTTATACCATTGCCGAGGCGACTGCTTCAGGCCATATAATGACTTCTTGAGCCTGCAGACAAATTTCGCATTGCGATGCTGAACAAACCCTTCCGGTTGTTCCATATATATTTCCTCATCTAAATCACCATGTAGAAATGCAGTCTTAACATCTAACTGCTGCAACTCCAAATCAAACAAAGCCACTAATGCTAACACAATTCTAATTGAAACAATTTTAACCACTAGTGAAAATATCTCATGAAAGTCTATGCCAGCTTTCTGAGAAAACCCTTTTGCAACCAACCGAGCTTTGTACCTGTCTTCCGTATCATTCACACCCCGTTTCAGCTTGAAGACCCATTTGCATCCCACAGTTTTCCTACCTTTCGGAAGTTCAACCAGATCCCACGTGCCATTCTTACCTAAGGCCATCATTTCTTCCTTCATGGCTGCTTTCCATTTGTCACTATTTGAACCTTCTACAGCTTCCTGATAACACAAAGGTTCATCATCATTAGCGATCAGAGCAACTGAAGTAACATTATCATCATACCTTCTCGGACGGCGTTTGATCCTTGTAGACCTCCTTAAGAATGTTTCTGGTGCTTTCAGAATTGGCTGTCTATCAACTGTAGGAATTTCTTCATGATCGCCATCTGAGACCTGTTCATGTCCTCCATCTGAACCCTGTTCATAATCTGATTCTGAAACCTGTTCATGACTAGAATCTGAACTATGGTCGTTATGACTATCATTAGAAATGCTGTCAAACTGAATATGCTAGAAATCAGATACATCATCCTGTTTCAATCTTCTATCTACATCTAACTGTACAAGAGAGGATTCATTAAACTTTACATCTCTGTTGATGATGATTTTGCAGGTAGTAGGGTCCCACAATCTATATCCCTTCGTTCCATCACCATACCCAACAAAGATATACCTTTTAGACTTTGGATCTAATTTAGTTCGCTGATGTTTAGGCACTAGAGCATATGCATCACAACCAAACACTCTGAGTTTAGAATAGTCACAAGGGTGTCCTGTCCATACCTCTTGCAGAACGTTGCAGTCTATTGTCGTTGATGGAGATCGGTTTATCACATAACAAGCGGTTGCCACTGCTTCCGTCCACAACTCCTTCGGCAACCCGGCATTACTCAGCATACACCTTGCTCTCTCTAGAAGAGTCCTGTTCATGCGTTCAGCAACTCCATTCTGCTGAGGAGTATAAACCGTGGTCTTATGTCTTTCGATCCCTGCATCCTTGCAATAGCTGTCAAACTCCTTGGAGGAAAACTCACCACCATTGTCAGTTCTTAAACATTTTATAGTTCTACCAGTGCTGTTTTCTACCAATGCTCTAAACTGCTTGAAGACTGTAAAAACATCGGACTTCTTTTTCAACATGTAGACCCAAACTTTCCGAGAAAAGTCATCAATGAATGATACAAAATAAGACGAACCACCATATGAAGCTGTAGGAGCTGGACCCCACACATCTGAATGGATATAATCAAGTATGCCTTTACTAGTATGTTTGCCTGTTTTAAACTTTTGTTTACTTTGTTTACCAAACAGACAATGTTTACAGAAATCCAATTTTCTAGATCTTAGATTAGGAAGTAACTTTCGGTCAGCCAAAATTTTCAATCCTCTTTCACTCATATGCCCCAATCTTTGATGCCATAAGTGAATGGAACTATTGTCATGTTCAGACACAGACACATGATCTGACCCAGTTCTACCTTCTAACTGAAATAGATTTCCTACTTTCTTAGCCTTCATCACTAGTAAGATACCTTTATAGATTTTCATAACTCCACCTTGAATTACAGTTTTATATCCATTTGAATCAAGTGCTCCTAATGAAATCAAATTTTTTCTTAAATCTGGTACATGCCTCACATCTGTTAATATTTTTGTTGTCCCATCAAACATTTGCAGTTGTATGCTCCCAATTCCCACAATATCACATGTTACATCATTACCCATGTACACAACACCATCATCAATTGATTTATATGTTTTAAACCAATCTTTATGAATACACATGTGGTTAGATGCCCTGGAATCTAACAACCAATGTTGATCATGTTTAGAAACATTAACAGACAATACCTCATCACTCATACCTGAACCTGATACTGAATCTGTATCTGTGGTGTTGGCTTCCTTCTTTTCTATCGAAGAGCCTTCTTTAGCAGCCTGCTTTCGCTTCCAGCAATCCTTTTTCAGATGTCCAGCCTTGCCACAATGCCAGCACTTCATCTTTGGCTTCTTTCCTTTTGACTTTGAGCGAGAGTCGCTATGCTTTCCCCCGGAGTGTCTCTCTCGTGAGCGACCTCTGGCCATCATTACCTCTGATGTAGAGGTATCTGCATTCGACCTCTTCCTCGTCTCCTCAGCCAACAAGGCTCCAACAACATCGTCAAACTCAAGGATTTCTGATGTACTAAAGCTTATGGAAGTAACAAAGTGATCCCAGGATTCAGGCAAAGAACATAATAGAGTTATTGCCTTATCCTCTGAATCAAATTTCATATCTAGACTGTTTAATTGAACCAACAAGGTATTAAAAACATTCAGGTGATCAGCAATTGAGGTACCTTCTTTCATCCGCAAACTGTAAAGCTGCCATTTTAGGAGAATCCGATTTGTCAAAGATTTCGTCATATAGAGCTTCTCAAGCTTCGTCCACAGGCCTGCGGCAGTTTTCTCTGACACAATGTTGAGCAGAACATCGTCCGCCAGACATAACTGAATTGCGCTCAGAGCTCTATCGTCCATCTCATCCCAATCATCCTCCGTCATGGAAGGAGGCCTTTTGTTTTTCCCCAACAGTGCTTTCGCCACACCTTGTTGAACCAGCAGATCGTGCATCTTCACCTTCCAGATCTCAAAATTATTCTTGCCATTAAATTTCTCAATTTCAAAACGGGCACTTTGAGTTTTCGCCATTTGATATTAGCAAAAAAACACAGTAATCTCCAATATCAACGTTTTAAATACCAGCAATTTAAAAAAAATTGCTTATGCCTTTAAAACAAAATATCTTCCCTTCACACAAAAAAAAAAAAAAATTGTCTGCCTATGTCTTTGTACCTTTGCCTTTTAAAAATTTTTATTTGCTGGGAAAGTTACATTTATTTCAGATCACCGCCAAAAAATAAAAAAAAAACCAACAAACAAAATGTTTTGTTTTGTTAGCTTCTGGCTCACACAAATATTCATGCGCACAGGTAGAATGTTATCTTTGCTACAGCGTGCACCTACACCAACGTAGTCAGCACGCAGGCGGTCTCCAAATTGCCTTGTTCTGAGAATAGATATTCTTTGATAAGATTTATAAAACTTCCTCTGTAGATATGTGCGCCCTGGACTTTTAATGCTGATCAGATTTAACTCTTAACCCGTGAGGTTCAATGCCACTCACGCAGAAATTGGGTGGTTTTGTTAAAACAATAGTCCTCGGTTGCAATCAAAGGGACAATTCAATGAGCTACTCGATCCACCGAAAATTTTAACATTGCTAATGGTTCTTTGCCTGGCAGATATATAGACTAACGAAGTTGTATACTATACTGTAAAATTTAAATGTGTGAACTATAAACAGTACAGTTCGATTTTCCACTTTCCAACAATACTGCATGCTGTTTTTAATCAACATATATCCACCATGTTTTAAAAAACACATCCACGCAGGTTTCAATGTAATTGCATCTCCACCCAATTTACAAATATATATGTCCACGTATATTCACACCTTTTTAAAAAGTAATTCACACCATTTATATATAACACATATCCACTATGAAAGCCACGCTGGTTATAAATATCCCCACTCTGGTTATAAATATACCATCTGTAAATATACCCACGCTGGTTATAACTTCATCGTCACACAGTATTTTTTTTTTTTTAAAAAATGTACAACGCACCTTTTTAAATATGTATTACAGCGTTGGAATTTTGTGCACCAGGCACAGCTCCACGCTCTTGCGCTCCACCTACAGCACGCTCCAGCACAACCAGCGCTCCAGCATGATTTTTTCAGCAGACATACGCTGCCTGAGCCACGCAGCACCTCCAGGCAGTAATCGATCTGCTCACCAGTAACCAAACCAACTTCGCGCTCCACCTCCAGCAGTGCCGCTCCTCCAACATGCTCTGATACCAATTGTTGGAGAGATGCACAGCTAAATTAAACAACAAATAACACAGCAAGAAAAAATAAGCACATAAGACACAGCTTTTAACGTGGTTCACCCAACCAATCTAGGCTACGTCCACCAAACATAGGCATCAGGAATTTATTAATCAAATTGGAGATTACATCAAGAAATCCTCACACTCTCTTAGCAAACATCTGAATGGTTGCCTGTTATATAGCATAGAGAATCTAACAGCCTCATAACTCCCTCACATCAAATGTAGGAGGCATTAACTCCCTCCCAACAACCTGGAGCTAATCTAGGAACTGAATCCCTATTGTTGTCATCAGCTGAGATTTTTCCTATTTTGCTCAAACAGAAAATCTCAACAAAAATAAACTTCAACATTTCAATTGATTCAAGAAAAAAAAGGAGAGGAAAAAAAATAAACTTCATTTCATTTCATTTTTCACTCCATGCCATCCATTTCATCAATAAAAGTTATTTCCCCATGATCATTTCCATTAAGATTGCCTAACTATCTCTATTTAGCTAAGTGGTTGCTGTGATACCGGTTTCCGCAGCTGATACCACTCTGTTTTTCAAACTTACAGTCAAGGTGTTAGTGCAATAAAATGAAAATGTAGGAATGACTAAGCAATACAAAAATTCACAATTTCAGAGGAAAAAACAATCTATGGCTATCTCCATTCCTAGTTTTTCATTGTGGCTTCAATAAGAAAAATCTGCATATTGATTTGATGTTTTGGCCTCTTCATGATTTCGTTTCAGTGCATTCTCATCCCTTTGTAAGCAATTGATTTGCATTCATTTGAACTGTGCATCTTATTTATATAGGAAGCCTTTGGTTTTGGAACGTTTTTGGAAAGTCAACATAGGAAATTTCTCAATCATAGCAAAATCTGAAACCTATGGAGGCCTACATAAACTGTGCAAATAGATTGAAAATAGAAGCTTAAGGCATGCTGCAGTCACCAACACTTAGAGAAAATGCTGAGCTCATGATCTCCATTGTAAGCTTCACAAACTTCTTTGGATTCTTGATTCGCTCATTCCCCATATTTGTTGTTGACTGTACCTGAAAACAATCTTTCTTTGAAATCTATTTTACAGAGTATTTCACTTCACGGATTTCATTTGAATACTTGAGGCTAAAACCAAATTATTTGTTTTAACATGGTGCATACTACCGCTGGCAAATCGTCCTACCTCTGATTCAAAATTTTTTACAGCCAAATGCAACAAATTCATAAAGTGCAGAACAGAAAAAAAATTAACTCAGAGAAAAAACGTAAACAACAGAAAAACGTCAAACTTTACATGCTCGATTTGCCCAAATGGTAGCAAATTTGAAGAAAATAAAACATGGGTTTTTTTTCCAGGTGGGTCAATTAGATAACCCAGAAACCGTTTGAGGAAATTTGTAGCGGCCTGGGAGAAATTTGCAGTTCTTCGGAGTGTATTTTTGAGTGCCGCGTGAGAAAAAAAACAGAGTTTTAATTAAATGAACAGCAGTAATTTAATGCAGCGTGCCTGAAGAAGATAAATCAAATTAGGGGTCAAATATGTGCTGGAAATCAATCAAATTACACATCTCTTGTTTTAAAACATTCATCCAACACCTGTTTAACAAACAGTTTGAATTGAACACAACACTGTAAATGATTTCAAGAATTTAAATGCACGGGAGTTGTAGATTATGTAAAATTATGTTGATGCAAGAGCGAGAGTCTGCAGGTAGCTTAAAGCCGTTACGACTCATGGAAAGAAGTGTTTTCAGTGATCGGATGGTGTTTGTGCGAGCTGTTCATGAGGCAAAGTGGATAAATGGGATGGAGCTTAGCATCTATGATTCATGGTTTGATCCAGTTGTTTCTGTTTTACCTGGGCTTGTTCCCGATGGATTTATTTACTTGAGGGCCAGTCCAGACACATGCCATAGACGTTTCCAGTTACGAAAGAGAGAAGAAGAAAATAGTGTGTCTTCCCTGCTGAATGTGGTAGTCATGGGTTGTTGTCGGTGAGCCAATTACCTCCTGATTTTACTGAGATTTAGGGCATCTGTTGTTTGGTCCTTTTTTTTAAATGATCAGAAAGAGGCGGCCATTCTTTTATCATTTATTTTTTTATGGATATGACATTATGGTATGGATTTTGTTGCG
Organism: Pinus tabuliformis; assembly: GCA_031772625.1. Lineage (NCBI taxonomy): Eukaryota > Viridiplantae > Streptophyta > Pinopsida > Pinales > Pinaceae > Pinus > Pinus tabuliformis. Next base: position 1,850,556,001 of record CM062817.1, on the reverse strand, counting down.
GTTAATCTTTAGTGGATGAGAGAGAGTCTTTTGGATCAGGGACTCGCATTTATTCATAACCATTTAGAAATAAAGGGATTTCTTCACTCCTCCACATTTTTTTCTCTTCCACGCACACAGCCACTCCATTTCACAGTACTTTCTACACTCTGCACTTTCCACAGCCAATACAGCGTTTCCGCAGCCAATCCCAGATTCCGCAGCTGTTTTGTTAAACTCTAGGTTGCAGGTGTCATCAGGCAAAACAAGTCACATGGGTAGCTAGGGAAATGTCAGTACATGGATGGTGTCCTATTCATTCGGTCAAATTTGATGAAAAAGACCCCGGTCAAAGGGAAGTCAAATTGTGTGTTATCACAAAGTCGCCACACTAAGTCGCCACACTGAGTCGCTGCATGTCAAAAAAAAAATAATAATTTTGAATCAATGAAATGAACAAGTTATTTTCTCACTTTTCTGAAGGTATTGATTAATTTTGGACTGATAATGAAAGATGAAAGGCTAACTTTTTATTCAATATTTTTAGCTACAGAGCTGTTCCCCAATTCCGCAGCCAGAAAAACCTCATTGTTCAAATCATCCTATCTTTCTCATACAAAATCAGATTTTGATGATTTAAGTACCATTGGAAAGATCTCAACAAGATCTATACAGTGAGAAATATATCATTAGAGTTTGAAATGGCAAATAATGAAATAAATTGCTGAAAAGAAGCAACATTAACTTGAGGCACTAATTCCAAAGCAGGTATAAATTCTTTTGATTTTTCCTTTGAGAACTTGTTTCATTAATACAAATTCTTACTTTTGCGTGTAAATATCATAACTAGAGAGATTGATCACCTCTCTCCTTTGATAATCTTACATTCCATTGCAGAAGAAATATTAGTTTTTTTGCAGGTTTCAGGAGGAAGGACAAATGACTACAAGAGAATGGTGTCTCTCTAAGAGACCAATTTGTTTCATAAGAGGATGATCAGCAACAAAGAGGAAAGATACTGATGTAAAATCAGATCCAAACACTTGAAAAACTTTCAGATACTATTGTCTCCATCACATCCATCATCACATCCATACTTCATAATAAACCATTCACCTCATTCCACTCCATATTTTCCATTTTCATTCACATACACTTTCCATCTCTTTTTGTCCATTCATAACCCACAAATAAAAGCAAGAGGCTCATTCACATGCTTATTGCCCATTCTCATTTCTGTTCTCCATTGCCATTTTCCATTTTCATCTTCCATTCTTTGTCATTTTCATTCCGTAAATAAGCCCTGCTTCAATGCAAATTATTGAGTCCATAGTCCTTTGAGTCTAAGTTCTTTGTAAAAACACCTTGAGGCTTGCATGCCTTAATGGCAAGTCCTCATGCTAACAAACAATGGGAATACATTAATGTCCCTTGTTCGTCAGATCTTTTAGGTGACTCGACTTCAGCAAATTCATTCGTACCTAGCAAGATGTGTTTGGGCATCTTGACTCTCATTGTCATCAATGGTGAGAGTTCTCGTGTTGACTAGTGGCATCCATTAATGGCCACTAAACCAACAATTTCCTACTATGTTCGACATCAGAACATCTTTTCACATAGTAGGAATTGTGCCAATGAGTTTTGAAGACATGAAGACTATTATTTTCAGCATTTTGGAGCAGATTCAGCAAGTTTTAGTAGAAGCAATCAAAAATCATCTTATCTCTCTATCCATGACTCCTCTTGATGAGCCAGTTGAAGAAGAAAATGATTAGAAGTTTTCAGCCACCACACATACAACTCATCCATTCCAAAGGGTAAGTGAAGGTACGGAATTTTCTAACTTTTAACCATAGAATTCCATAAAAAGCTAGAATGATAATTGTTGGAAAAACATTTCTCTTCCTCATTTCATAAAATTGCCAATACCATCAGTTGGGGGGGGGAATACATTCATATTCATATCTTGCCATGTCCATATGATATTTATGAGCTCACATACTTCCAACATATATTAATTATTACATTTCTATTATGAACATACAATGGCTTTTGAAAGAGTTCTTAAAAGATAAATTGGATACAAGCAAAATCATGGTTGTCACACAAGAATCAACCATCATAAAATCCAATAAAGATATACTTTGCAACAATAATCAAAATATCATTATGCAAAGTTCAAAGATCAAAATAGAAGGAAACAACAAAAAAATGGTTGTAACACAAGAACCAACCATGTTGCAATTCAAGTGAAACACTTTGCATAAATATGAAGTTATCAAATGATATCATGCAAAGTTAAGCCAAAGCTCAAGGATCAAAAGAGTTAATGTAATATATATTGCATGAGGACATGCAATAGCTTCAGTTGGGGGGTATGTCGAGTCTTGAAAATGTCATTCATTTGCATTACACTTTCACTATTATGTCCATTATATCACCTCCATTTCATCTCCATTTCACTACTATGTCACCACATTCATCCCACTTTCATTATCATTGAGCCACCTTTATGTTTTTCCAATATTTATTATTTCTAAGCCTTTTAAGTGAATTTGTGGTTAAACATTAGAAAATATTGTGCATATGCTTATACCTAACAAATGGGTTGAAGTTGTTGACATGTGTAGGTTGAAAGGAGACTTCTAGAAGACCCTTATATGGCACCCCAAGGCCAAATTCGAATTTGGTTGGAAAGAATCATGGGATCATGAGGATATGTGTCACATCTCCTAATTGTATTGTAACTCTAAAAAGACATGTGTCTTATCAGTTCCTATTTTGATTAGGACTCTAAAGGTAGAGGGAGAGATTCATGGATTATCATTAATGAGATGACTCTCATCTTTTTGTATAAATAGGAGATCTCTCTCCTTCATTTGCTAGTCTTCCCTTTTAGTCTTTTTAGTCCTTTTAGCTTGTTAGTCCCATGGCTTTTGAAAGCTTTTGTACTTTGTACTTTTGAAGAAATTGAATAAAGCTTTGATGTTCTCAACATGGAAGGAGATGTGAAGTAGATGTCATGGAGCATATTAGGATGTAAGTAGAGTAGATTTCATTTTGTAGATATTGCTTTGTAGAATGTAAGGTAGATTAGATTTTTCATTCATGCAATTTTAATTCATGCAAGTGTGTTTAATTTTGCTTTGATTTCATGACTAATGGCATATGTGATCATCTTGTCTATGTTGCTGACCTTTATTTTTCTAGTTTGATTTTCATTAGTATCATTTCTTTAACTTGCACTTTACTTTCTGCTCTTAGATATCAAGTTGTTCATCTATTGATGGTTCTTTTTCCATAATCAAATAACTTTATTGGAGCCAAAATATCACTTAGTACAACTTGGTTTAGTTTGCTTTAAGACTCACATTGCTGACTTGTTCATAACTGTTATCACATGATAAATCTAGCTGAAAGGCAAAAAAGTTAAGAAAAGGTTAAAGTAGTGTGATTTGTCTCCTTTATGTAGTGTCACTTAGATTTCACATTTCATTTTCATTTTGAATCAACAGCATAGATACTGGGCCGATGTCATTAGTTCTTTATTTGATGTCTTTATTTTCCTTTAAGCATTTGATTTCATAGGTGGTAGGGGGCCCCTGCCTTGTATAGTTGTCACTTTAATTTCTTGTATTTCTTTTTCTGATTTTCATGTATATTAATGTACAGTTTGAATTACTGCATTTTATTTTCTTTTTAACATGTATATTATTGTACATAAATTGCTTTCAAGTTGATTGTAGATTAGTGATGCACATGGCCTTTTAATGAACTAATGATGTGATAGAATCATCTTGTCCTTTTGCTGAAGCAGCAAGGATACTGGGTCTCATAGTCATTCTCTCATTATTTGATTATTGCATTTTATTTTGATTGAACTAGTTGCATTAAAACACTTTACAAAACCAAAATGAACAAAACCCCAGAAACAACATAAACTATAAAACAACGAAGTAAGAGAAAAGTTAACTAAGCACATATAGTGCACCACACTTCATCAGTTTACGATCCCCGGATTGATAATTTATGTAGAGCAATTTAAGACGTTAAATTGACTAGACAGTAATGTCAGCTCGATAGACCTAGCCATGGTCCACAGAGTGAGGCTCTAAGTGTAAAATAGAACTAATGAATGAGGAAGTCTAAGTGATTGAGTCTAACTGTAAAGTGTGTCTATGGGTGGTAGTGTAGGAGAAGGCTCTGCAGCTGAGTGCGCAGAGGCCTAGTAATCCGCAATTGAGTGCGTGGACCCCTGCAGCTGAGTGCGCAGGTTAGGTTGAGTTTGTAACCATTGGATGAATCAATAAATAGAAGTTTTGCTATAATTCTATTTATCTCTTCCTGGTTTAATGCATGATTGATATAGTTTGAAAATATACTATTTATTTACTATGCGAACCTATATGAATTTTTTGTATTGTTAAGTATAGCTTAAGACACTTAAGTAGGCGAAGGTTCTTAAACAATACTAGAAGATAAATAAGATCTTGGCTAATAGCATAGAGCACGACACAACCCCTAGTTAGGGCTGCACCAAGGCAGTGTACCAAGCCGCGAGGAATGGGAAAGTGCATGAAGCCACCTGTGAACAGGGATAAACGAAGGACCAATCAAACTCATCAGACATCTCCAGGGTGCAGAAACCTGGTTCTAGCACCCTCCCATACTACTTCGGGTGAGACCTCAGTCTGCGCTCCGTGGACTATTGCTGAGAGGGCTAGTAGTACCGGGATTTGTTTTGCTAATTGACTCTCAACCTGGGTCAGGCCCCAATAAGACAACACCATGCATCTCCTATGAATTTTCAAGAATGAGTGATCATGTTCGATGTGCACACATGTCCATCTGCATTGAGGAATTCTACAAAGGCATATGTCAATGCCACCGGCTCAAGTGTGAGATTCTTGAGAGCTGAGAACATGTGCATGGCTAAGGAATTGCAAGTGGCTAAGCACAAAGAAGACCAAGAGACAAAATCCACCAGAACAGAGTGGAGGAAATCAATACTTGATGAAGTATCATCTCTCGAGATAGTCATGCGGAAGCTATACTTCAGGTCCATCATCGTGCATAAGTCAGTTGTCCATCTTAATGGTTGCCAACAACATTGTGCTAGGAGAGCATGCATTTTGATAGACATACACACTATTGCTGGTCACATAAAGATATGGAAAATGAGGTACAAGGGAGCCTCATTTTACTTTCCAAATATGATGAAGCCAAAGACAGTGGAGTTGAAGGCACGAATCCAGAGTTAGATTTGGAACTATGAGGAATTCCCACAGATCCTCTCCAGCTTACAGGCTTCACATGCACAAGTTTTCAACAGCATGGATGTCATTTTGTGAACACATGTGATCCCATACATTGGTAAACTCACTGAGGTGAAGGCAAAGAGCCAAGTCTGACTGGAGATGGACATGTACTTCGAGCAGTTGATGCGCATGGCAACTAGTGCAAATTTGTAGATGAGCGCAGACACTAGCCACAAGTATGTCGCTAGTCCAACTCAACTCAAGACCATGATGCACATGCTACATGACGAGTTGGGCAGAGGTGCTAGATCAATGTAATTGGATGCTACAGAGGCAAGAGTTCACTTTTAGAAGGATGTCACCCTGGAGTATGTAGACACCATAAAAGACTACCAAGCTTGGCATAAGTTCACTGCCAACGATCACCAAGAGATTGTCAACAAGTTATTACTCCCACAACTATCTGAATATCAGTGATGTCTTCTATGGCTTACTCAAGCCAATTTTTGTCTCACATGGGTACACATGCATAGTGTATTGCAAACATGTTGTAAATTGAAAGACCAATTGTCAATAGTAGAATGTAAGTAATCATGTGTGCGTTAAAGAGTCATGAGGGTAGGCTAAGAGTCACAAAGTGGAATGTCAAGGGTCATCCCACCCTTTTCTATATTATGATAGGTATAACATAGAGAAATCTTGGATTGTATTGTAATGAGCCTTGGCTTCTCCATAGTGGAGACAGAGTATATCTCTTTAGAGGAGCAGGTGGTAGTGACTATAACAATCCACTATTTGAGCTAGTGGCTATCATGGTTGTATGTATGATTGGATCTTTCACTCTTTTGATATAACAAAGCCAACATGTTTCATGCATGTATTGTTATTGTAGTTTGCTTATTCTGTTTATTCTAGCAATGTATGTAGTTGTAACTTATGCATGTATGTATGGACTATTCCGTATATGTGTGTATGAATCTTATCGAAGCGTGTTGTTGGTTTAACTCATCCCTTTGGATTGTAAACTATTCTTCTTTCCATCTTGTGATGTCTTTCATCTCGTGTGTTCTCTTTCAGTTATGTACTATTATAGGCCTCTAAGGGGCATACTCCTCTCCCCTTTCATGTGTTAGAGATTTTCCATGCATCGTCCATGACATATTGCAAGGCCACACCCTTGCTTCCAACAAGGACATATTTCTTACCTGTGCATGGAATCGCAATCAAGGTGATACTATACAACCCACTTCTGGGACTCATACTCCAAAAGGTCTGAGGTCTAATTGGAACTTATTGCTGGGGAGATCCCCTAACATGTTAGCATGTCCAACACCATCAACATTTCTAGTGCTAGAAGAAGGGCAAGATGACAAGCTGAGTCCTGCCAATTTGTTTTAAATCTTCGCACATATATCATGGAGTTTTTTATAGTTCACCCTCCGAAATTTTTGTCCAATGGATGTATCTTTGAAATTGAGAAGGAGTTATGGGATAACTTGGTACAAATCATGTATGATGCTAAAGGCGAAGTAGCATGTCCTAAGCACTTATATGAATTCCATGCACTCATGGAGAGCTTGGAAGGTCTTAATGAAACACAGGCTTGTACGATGCTCGCACACATACTTCGCGACTACCCATTGCTTTGGTGTAGCATACTACCTCATAACTCCATGCACTCATTCAAACAGTTCAGTGATCAAGTAGAATATATTTTTCACCATTTTGATCTTAAAGCACTTGATACAAAAATGTTATGAAAATGGAAGGCCTTGCATGAATCTATAATCTGTATTCTCTCTTTTGAAGCTCCGAAAACTAATATGAAGTTCCAATATCATTTTGAAAGATTTGAGTATGTCTGTATCAAATCTATCTATCGAGAAGTGAAAAAAAAAGCCCAAATCCCGCTCAGCATACTTCGGTGATGGAGCTACACAATCACAAGCAGACACAGTTGCTTTCACAACCGACTGTCTGCCTTCCCCTCATCAAACAACTCCACCTCGACAAAGTGATGTGGGAGAGCATGCTCATAAGTCTGTTGAAATGTCACATCCTCCCACCTCCACTACTCTTAATTTCTATTCAGATTTGGTTGGGAAGCCCATGGATTTTCATATGAACTTGTTACCTCAACCTCCGTCTCTGTGTTTCGCTGATCCTCTGGAGTGCACTTTCTTGTGTTCTTTCATTCTGGACTCCACACTTCTTTTGAATGAGGATCAAGCTATCGATGTAATTTATGTTTCACAACCAACCTGCATTGTCATTTATGATGAGTATGACTGGGAAGATGAAGATGAACCTGTGGTGAGGGATGACCTCCTTCTATCTGCGCCTCCTCCACTTTTTCCTGTCATCTTTTGTGATTCTACTATTGTTGGCTTGAGGGGGGCTGACCCAAGTTCAACATTATTTAGCCAGACAAATCCCTATATTACTGGCCCTTTCAGCTTTAGCCTGCAGAGTGCGAACCGAAGTCTCACCCAAAGCAGTATGGGTGGATACTGGAACCAAGTTTCCAAACCTTGAGATGGTTGTGATGTCATTTGATCTCTTTCATCCCTACCTTCATGGAAGTGATCTCACTCTGGGGCTTGTAAGACAAACCCTATATTCTGGCTTTAGATACCTTCGCGAAAGCATACAATCAACCTTCGTGTAATCCTAACTTGGGGCTTAGGTACTTTCGCACTGTTATGGCAGCGCGTTGTGTAGATTCCTCAATTACCCTAAGTGATTTGATTATTTTTTCGAATACTTAAGTTTATCACTATGTAATCAGATATTCATAATTTTGTTTAATTATTCAATCTAACCGTAGTCATTTGCACAGCATAGAAGCATAAAAAAGGAAATTCATACACAAAATATCCAAACCCATCAACAGAACAAATACACAGAAATTGTAGAATAACTCCTTTTATTAATATCTTCCAAGTGTAAAAGACTCTGTTCACCCTACGCACACAGCTGCAGGGGTCCATGCACTTAGTTGTGGACTTCTACCCTAGGCCTCTGTGCACTCAGCTGCAGAGCCTCTGCCTAAGCTACAACACAAGACATAGACTTCTAGCTCTAAATCTATAACTCTCTTACTTCTTTGATGTCTCTAACTACTTAGATCTTAGTTCTTTTTATACAATCCCATGGTCTGCAGACCATGGGTAGATGTCTTACAGCTGACTTTACTTTACAAAACTAAGGGAAAACTACCGTTTGTGACACATAATACCTTCACACTCTATGACCACAAAATGTGGAGTCTTTACAATAATATTACGAAAATTTGACTTAAACATGGGAATTTAGCCCCAAAACTACCCTTGGGGGATCCCACTCCCAACAGGCCCCCAACACAAACATCATGACTCACCCTCGACTCACTTGATATGCACAGAGATCTTTGCGCGAAGCCCGTCCAGCTCAACCTTGATGACCGCAACTTTGGTTATGCACTGAGCTATTGCCTGCTTCACATATTCAACTATCTTCTCAACTACTGCCCATACGCTGTCAGCCTGAAGCTGTTATTGTGTTTCTTGTAGACTTGCAAGTTTCCCTTCAATGTTTCTTGTCACTGCATAAGCTTCCTCCAACTAGGGCTTTAGTCATTCCTTCAGCACTCCTTCCTTGTGCAGCGCTGTGTCCATATGTTCCTTTAGCTGCTTGGCTTCCTGTAGCTTGGCTAACCTCTATGTCAGTGTGATGTCTCGCACTGTGCCCTTAAATTTGTCATAGCCCTGTTGGAGTTTGTGTGCTTCCATCTCAAGCCTTTGGATGTTTGGGCCCTCTTGCAAACTAATTAGGATCTCAAATGATTGTTCAAACAACTAGATGCAGTCTGCTACTGCACTCTCCACTGTTGCGACTACTTCTATGATAGCAGCCACCCACAGTTCCTTTACCTTTGGTGGTCTTAACGTCTGAGCCCTCAACTGGAGCTCTGTAATCTACAAGTTCAACTCCAACTGAACCCACGCCATCTCCGTCTAAGTGTCGCGCACCCCTATGGCCAATTTACGGATGTGGATCTCGACTGGCTCCTCCTCTGGAATAGCCAATTTTGGGACAATTTTGCAGGCCTCCTACATGACCTATATGATATTCTTGCTCTGGCTAGTCACCTTGGCCTTGGCACTGATGGAAGCATCCCTCTGTAAGGTCATCTACTCATTTTTTATTTTTTATTTACTGATCATTTGGATTGCGTCGTGCTTACGGGCTGTCAGCTTTGCAATGACTCCATCTTGCAAGGAGTGGAGTGCTTCGTGAGGGAGCACTGCCAGGTTCAATCACACTCCCTTCAAGGCACTGATAGTGGGCCTGTCAACCTCATTTTATGTTGTCAGTGCTCCATCTAGTAGCACTAGCGCACTAGAGGCCTTCGTGCGTAGCATATCGGCAGCTTATGATGTACCGATAGCCAAGCTGGTAAACACCGTACCAACTTGCAATGTGCAGGTCTGCAACTCCTACAGTCCCGTCTAGATGGCCCCTAGGATGATCTATTGTTGCTTTTCAAATTGTTGTAGGGCCTCTGCGGTGACATCTCTAACTATGTCACCGATGTCTTTTAAATCTCCCTCCGTCAGTGTGATAGGGTCCAGCGAGGTCTTGGTCACTTTTGATTTCTTTCTGGACCCTCCCTTTTCTGGCTTTCTTGGGCGCTTAATGCGGTCGGATGACTCCTCAAGGTCTGCGCTGTGCTACTCTATGTCCTCTTCTTTAGTTTCAGGTGAAGGCTACTGTGCACCTTTGTCAGAGCCCCACTGTGTGCCACCTGTCTATTTTCTTGCCTCCTTCCGTGTGTGTTCTGCCTTAGCCTTCTTAGCAGCCTCCTTCTTCCACTTTTCGACCTGCTACGCCATCTTCAACTTGGCCTCATCCTTCTTCTTTTGTGCAATGGACTTGCTTCTTCACACCGCCAAGTCTGTGGTGGTGCGCCACTCCTCCGGCCATTTATCCAACACCACATCAATGACATCATGTGTGGCTAGGTATGGCAAGTCAGACGAATTCTATGTAGGGTCCTTCTATGCCCTGATTGATATCCGATGGAAATCAACATTGAATTCGACATAGCTCTGTAGGTTTGCATATACTGTGGGTGACAATCGTGGCTTATGATTGATACCCATCATGATATTCATTTCCATCAAAATCCAGAAGATCTTACTGTCCCAAATGCACTCCGCGTCCTTTGTCACCCACAGTGAAGCGTACTTCGCTGCTTCAGGAAGGTCCAATGCAATAGAGGGGAATTGGCTCTCTTCTAGTAGATCCCATGCTATGAGCACAATCAATAGCAAGAGCCACACATAATGGAACACCTTTATTTTCTCTTGCGCTTCGCGATAGTTTTCCAGGAAGTCACTGTGAAGGTAGTCTGACCAATTAAATTGGACTCTTACCACGCACTATTGTGCGAGCATGACGACAAGCACTGGAACCTTGTCAGCATGGCACTTTCGCATCACCTTCCCTACAAGGATCTGTGTTGCCACCTTTACAACGAGATCACATATGCTCGAGATTGCATAACCGTGTGGCTTCTTCACCAATCTTAACTTCTTTTTCATTGATTCTGTGAGCACCAGCTTGCCAGCCTTGCCGCCAAAGATCATAGCTGGATTTTCACCTATATACGGTAGGTGTATTATGCAGTGACGCAACATATCAGTGATGGGTATAGGCTCCTCCAGCCACAGACACCCATCATGCACTAAGCACAATAGCTGCCTGATGACTAAAATTGTCATGGTGGTACGGTTACAGTGCGACACCCAAAGTAGTTTGAGTAATCCTGCCTTCTCTACTCCTTTGAGCCACTTATGTGGCTCCAATACATTCATCCCCATCTTTGTGTCTATCATGCGGTGCATCAACTGTTCAGTCTCGAGGTGCAGGAACTTGTCATGGTCCACCAAGTCCTAGTCTTCGAGCTTCAAAATTGGCACCCATGCCAATCACGGACCGTCATAAGTGATCTCATCTAGTAGCAATGGGGTTTGCAGGGGAGTCTTGCTTTCATCAATGTCCTTTGAGACCTTGGACTTAGGCTTGCACAAAGGGACATACTTCGGAAACCGTGTAAGAGGGTCTACACCCTGGCTACAACCTCCTCTATTTCCACTCCCACATCCTCATTGTCCATTGGGATGTCTTCAATACCCTCCTTGTCTACCTCTCGGTGAAGTGCACACTAGGATGGGAAGTTTCTTGCCCTTCTTATATTTCATGGTCTCCTTGGTTGGGGTTGGCTTCAGTCTTGGCATTCTCAGAGCTTTGGGTACCTCCACCAATACTTCAGCTACTTCTAGGGCAGCTTCCTCTTCCTGTTTCTCCATCTCTTTTGTCGAAACTTCTACCACTTGCTGTGTGTTGATAATTTCTAGGGGTGATGACATAACACTCTCTATCAGTGCTCGTGACGTCTCAGGCAAGTTTGCAAATGCAGGAGTCCGTTTGAGAGCCTCGAAAAACTCTAGGTCCATAGGTGTCTGAGAGCTCAATAACTGAATACTTAAAATGCCAAGTGTTTCTTGCTAGATAGTGACTTGTAATTTATAGGGAAATTTGAATTCAAATCCGACCCTTCCCCCTAAAATCGGTTCATTAATGCCGGATTAGTGGAAAATGTTCAAGGATCTAAGCCATAAATTTCATCTTAAATGTTAACCGCCCACTCCATTTGGCCTCACTTCTACTGTATTTTCATGAATAGTGACTTTAACAGTCACTTTCCAGCCGACCTGCGCGATTTCTCCCTGGGTAGTGGAGCTGCCTCTGCGATGTCGTGGACCCAGTGACACGTCTTTGCTTCGTACCTTCTTCCAATGGTGCAGCTCCCCAACATAGGAAATGTAGATTATAGTCCCGTGCCTCCTTTCAGCTTCCTGGAGTGCTAATACTATGTTACTTTCATTTAGTCACATGGCCGGACCGCCGGTGTGTGGCTTCAAGTGACTACCATTCACCTTTCCTAAGAAGGGTTCTCCATTTAGCTTGACCAACTGTACCACTCCTCCGTCTGTAATCTCCTTAATAACGTAAGGCCCTAACCAATGCATCCTAAATTTTCTGGGGAATTTATCAAACTTACTATCATACAACAAAACCAGATCATTTACCTTAAATGTGCTAGGTTGATGTGTTAATCATGCCATACCTTTTCACGTTGCTTTTGGACCTGCTAGTGAAATCTAGCCAAAAATTTGTCTTCTTCAATCTCATCCAGCTGTGTGAGCCTCTCTTCTAGGGCTTCACGATCTGTCATACCTATGGGCACTACTATGCATAGACTAGGGATGATGTATTCCATAGGCATTATGCCTTCCACACCATAGACAAGCCTAAAAGCGGTTTGTCCCATCAACTTCTTGCATGTCATTTGATAAGCCCACAATACTGCAGGTATGCGTAGGCCCCAATCACTTCGTTGAGCATTCCAAACCTTTGTCAGCACATTTTCAAGCACTTTGTTGAATGCCTCCACTATCCCGTTAGCCTTTGGGTGATAAGGTGTGCTCTTCTGGTGATATATCTGAAATTCCTTTGTTAGTGTGTTGATCGTCTCATTTAGGAAGTGTGTACCATGATCACTCATCAAGATCCTTGGACATCCAAATCGCATCAGTACATGCTCAAATCGGAACTTCGTGGTCATCGTGCCCATGCAATCCTTCACTGGCTACGCTTCTGCCCAACGAGTCAAATACTCTGTCACAGTGATAATCTACCTTTCTCCTATCTTCCCTTGTGGCTGTATGGGTCCTACAAAATCTATTGCCCACTTTTCGAAGGGTTGCAATGTAATTTGCGGATTCAAAATCATTTCATCCCTCTGCGATGGCTTGTCTGTTCTTTGACATACATCAAATGCCTCGCAATATGCTTTTGAATCCTTATAAAGGGTTTGCCACCACAACCCTACGCGTAGAATCTTCTACGCGGTTGCTCTCCCTGCATAATGCCCTCTCGTGGTGCCCCCATGAGCATCTGTGAGGATTCTGCTTCATTCGAACTGAGGTACATATTGTCACAATATCTCATCAGTCCCCATCTTGTATAGAGGCCTAGCAATGACAGAGAAATCTGTCGTGGGCACCACTAATTCCTTATTTTGCTGGACAGAGTATCCTTCTAGTGCAGTTCCTATTGTTAGGAAGTGTATTATATCCTCAAAATGACCATCCACGACACCCACTACCAATAGTTGTGCATTAGGCAATCCTTCTTCCAAGTTAGTAGGTTCCTCCCTTGTTTCGATGTGTGACAGATGGTATGGTCCCATGTTCAATCATCCAGGCTTCACAACAACTTCAAAATCATACTCTTGGAACAATAAGATCCATCTGTAGATTCACCCCCCCAACACAAGCTTATTGACCGGGTACTTCAGTGTGGAGTGATTCGTATACATCTTAAAATGGCCTCCTAGCAAGTAGTGTTGGTACTTCTAGAGCACATACACCATAGCTAGCCCCTCGCGTTCAGTGGTAGAGTAGTTCTTCACTTCTTTGGATAATTTGTGGCTTGTGAACGTGATAGGATGGTCCAAGCCTTCTCCTCCATCCTGTGTTAGTACTGCCCCCAGCACTATACATGACACGTCAACATGTACATGAAACTCTTTCTTCTAATCCGGGAAGACTAGAATTAGTGTGGTAACCATATTTTCTTTCAATATATCCAAGCTTTTCTTATAGTCATCGTTCCAATAGAACATGACATCCTTCTTCAACAATTTTTCCATCGCCGCAGTGATCTGGGCATAGCTTTTGATAAACTTTCTGTAATATCCCATATGTCCCAGAGTAGCGCCCAACTCTTTCACACTCCTTGGTGCTCCCAAGTTCAGTATCACCACAATTTTTCTGGGCTCTAATGTTGGTCCTTGTCTGCAAAACACATGCCCCAATAGGTTCCCAAAAGGAACGCAGAATAAACACTTCGTGAGATTGAGCACGATCTGGTATCTTCGACAGGTATCCAGCATCAAGTGTAGTCTTGCTACGTGGAGCTTAACCAGCCCAAATATAGTCTAGTCATCAAAATATACCTCCATAAACTTATGAAATCCTTGAATGTTGAAACAACCACTTGTAAAAATATTTCAAGTGCATTCTTCAATCCAAACAGCATTATAGTGTATTGAAAACAGCCCCACTCAGTTGCAAAGGTTGTCTTTCTCCTATCCTCCACCACGATTTTGATTTGGTGGTACCTAGAGAACCCATCAGTGAAGGAATATACTTCCTAGCCACCTACATTGTCCAGCAATTCATCCATGAATGGAGTCGGGAAAGGATCATGCACACAAGCATCATTCAGTTTTCTGAGATCCACGCATATCCTTATCTCATCCTTCTGCTTCTTCTCTTGCACCACCATTGGGCTTACCCAATTGGATTGTTCCATGGGCTCAATGATGCATACCATTAGCATCTTGTTTAGCTCTAAGCAGACCTTCTGCTTGTATTTCAGATTGAGGCAGTAAGGCCTCTGCTTAACTAGCTTCGTGTCAGGCTTTAACGTGATCTTCATCACTCCTAGGTCTGTTATAGAAATTTTTGTGCCTTACAACTATAAGCATGAAATGTCCATAATTCAAGGGATCCAAAGTCCCTAAAGATGTTGTTATAGCTCCTAAAGGAACAAGGTCAACCAATGACAGCTTCTCCCAGAAGTTCTCCACCAAAAACCACTCAGAAACAGTCAATTCAGGATCAATTCAGATGCTCTACTAGCTTCCTGCGTTGCAAAGCACCCAAATTCACTGTCTAGGTGCGTTGCAACGCACTTGGATGCACTACCAGGGTGTGCTGAGCGGGAAATGAAAAATGGCAAGCTCATTCAACGAGGTGAAAAGACCATGGAAGCTTCCAGAATCTTCTCCAGTGACACTTGCCTCAATGAATTCGACTAGTGATGAGTAAGAGGCTCTCAACCTCCAAGTGGAAGCAAGAACTGACAGAGAGAAGCCACAAGTAAAAACATAAGCTGACTCATCCTCTCTGCTTACATCTATATATGGATCCCTCATCCCAGAGATCCGGAGGCTGGAATTTTGTACTTTGCAGAGAATTGCTGTTGGTTTGAGATTGAGATTAGTACATTGGGTGATTTATGCTTTGTTGGAGGAGAGGAAGGGATTCCTTTGCTGGGAGGTAGATGCTGGATCGGAACTCACTTGGTTGTATCTCCTCTTGGACTTTCTTATTATATCAATAAACTATTTGAGTTTCTCCTACATGCTGTGTACCAATGATGTTTTGTTATGCTTACATGTTTAGCTTAATCTGATCTTGAGCTTTTTATGAATGTATATCTGTATCTTCGTGTAGTTTCTCTCTCTTGTGATCTCATAGGAATTCGGTGAAGCTGGGCTGGTGAAGGAGCAAGGAGCTGGGAGCCACTAAAGAGAGGAGTGATTGGATCAACAAACTAGCAGAAGACACAGGTTAGTCACATCCTTTCTCCTCATTTACATTTCATAAAGAAGAAATACTCAATTAGTTTTCCTTGTTTGTTGCTAAGGCACTATCACACCTTAGAGTGGGATAGGGGCATTCCGAATGGATGCTTTTCCCAACAACAAATTGGCGACTCCGCTGGGGAACATATCTTGTTAGTTTATTTGTGTTTCTATTGTTGTTCTTCTCATAAACTCAGGAGTGCCGAATCGAAATGCATTTGCCATTTTCAAATGCAAAGTAGAGATCTGCCACTCTAGTCCACTCACTGGGCTTGTTTATGATCTGAACAGCTGATCCACAAGTGCTCTAACAGCCCTTTGTGATAGATCTTAGTCCTCCTTTAAATCATCCTCCTAATTGTACCTAATTGATAGCTTTTATCCGGCCAAAAATTGTAGATTAAACTGCAAACCGTGACCCAGAACCCAGAGACAATTCTCGTTTCTGCTTCAACGCAGGCTCTGTGAAGAGGTTCTACATTTAAACGCAGGTCCCGAGAGGGCTACCTACGCTGAAGTTCAGTTTCTCTGTGCTGGGGGTGCGCTGATCAGCCCTTGCCTTGTGCAGCTGTGGTTCCCTGCTTCCTTTTGCTCAGTTTTGTCTCTGTTTTTGCAGTCTGTTATCAGTGTGTGTACCTATCTGAAACCCCTTTTCTTTGCCTCAATTCCACATCAATTGTATAAAGAAATTGTATTTTTTCTTTGTGTATTTGTTACATCATTTGCAGTTTCCCATTACAAAAGTAAACTAGTCATACTGTCGCCCTTAGATCCAGACCTGTCGTAAGTGTCGTTTTGATCTTAGGAGTGAGTTTGTTTGCTGTTCACAGTTGATTACGCTTTTACTTTTGTCTTTTGGTTTGAATTTATGCATTTCTAGTGTTGAAACAAGTGTTTACTTCAAAATCATAAAGTGTCATAATCGTCTTTTTGATTTTCGAAAGAGGCTTGTTTGTGTTTTTCACTTGAAATCGAATTCAAATTTGTACAACAGCTTTCTTTTTAGGCATCAATATTAAGAAAGAGAAAACAAATACATGCATATGTGCATTTGCATTTTGACAGTTTGTATGTTGATTTAGGAAAAGTGCATTTACAGTGTGCTCTATGCTCTTTGAGAAAAGATTGTGTCTTTCTTTTCCCCTTGTAGCTAGGATTTTCATTGTTGAAAAGATATAAAAGCTTTCTTACCATCTTTAGACTGCATTTAGGAGTTGTATCATACATCTCGTGGTGATCCAAAAAGGCAAACTTCTAAGAAAGATCAACCTAAAATAAATTGAATGAACTTAACAGCGCTTTGTAACTTAACACACAACATAGAGGTCTAGGCTAGAGACGTGTTCCGGCGTCGTAAAACCTGGTGACTGTCGATCTCACTGATGGTTGGGTGATTCCTCCTGAGAGACGATAAGCGCCAATACGGATTGTGCTCCCACGTACCGTTGAGTATATATTGGGAGACCCCTATAGGCATAAAACCTTTATCCATAGGAAGCCGTGTCGGCAGTTGACCCAGTCTTGCCTTCAGAGGTTTTATCTTCGAATGATACAGTCACTGAAGAGGATAAAGATGACACCATCCAAATTCTCTTCATCAACACAGACTCTGACGAGCACGGGGGAAATTCCCCCATTCCTTTATCGCAGGAAGGAAGTTCGTCAGAGCGATACCCGGCCATCTACTCGGTCCCACCACCAAGCAACCTAGTTGTATCCTTCGACTGGAACCAACTAGGAAGACCCTGTTTGCCAGCAAGCATACCATTCAGAATTATCGTCCAAATATATAGAATGGTCATGGCTGGCACCATCATTGATGAGGGGGCATCTGTGAGTATCCTTTCCTCTATTGCTTGGAAAGCGCTTTTCCTGAAATGAGAAATCTGACAGGCTTTGATAAAGGAACCAGTCAACCTTTAGGGATCCTCCCCAATGTGCCCATAACATTGAAAAGGAAGACCGTTCAAATGAAAGTGATGGTCGTTTAAGGACCCTTGGATTATAACCTACTCCTTGGACGAGACTATATATATTGCATGGGAGCCATCGTCTCCTCACTCTTTAGAGTAATGTGTTTTCCGCACGAAGGAAGAGTGGTCAAGCTCGTGGACCAGCTTTCATCTCCCGGATCACGCATCGCAAATAGTCATATACCATCCCTAAATGGTCTCTTCATGCAAGAAATGTCTCAACCCACGGTCCGTCCTCCCGATGAGCGCGAGTAATTCGGATGGATATGACTGGAACCCAGGGGGTATGCATCCTGGTCTGCTTCGGCAGGAAAACTTTGGGTATAAGGTAGGTTTCCGCGGGAGAATATGACTAGTCTGTACCCCGTCCGTGATTGAGATAGGGGTTATTCTAGAATAAGATTCTTTTGTCAAAGTTATGTGAGTTGGCGGTGTTAGCTACCTATACCAATAGGTTTCATATTTCATGATTGGCAAAGAAAGTTCCAAATGTGCTCTGCTTTGGTGATACAAAGATCCCATATTTCCAAAAGGAGACCAGGTGTGTATATAGCTTCATGTTGATTAAGTTTTGATGGGTGGTCCAAAAGCCTAATCTGGATCATGCCATGTTTCAATTTTTCTGTTGTAGAATAGAGAAAGAAGTCTGTCCAAACTGTTTAATCTTGGCAAACCAGTAGCTTAGGTAGAGAAGTAAGGTTCCCAACTGCTTAATCTGGGACCTTGGAAGCAATAAGGGTAGTTCTAGATAGAAAATCAAAGGGAAAAAGCCAAAGAAAAGAAAAGGCACATAAGGGTCTGCAAGTCTAAGTGCACCCTCCATGAAGAAACAAAAAATGCTAGCCAAATAGATGGGTAGGCAGATGGGGTTGCAGAAATGTCATTCCTTACAATTCAATGTGTGCTAACCTATTCACAAAGGAATATCAATGGATTGAGAAGGTCTTCTTCTCCATCATGTTGCAGCAAAATAAAGAAGCATGACTAACTTCCTTTCCCCTTTTTCACCTTCATTACTAACATCCCTTCATCAGTTGTGTTCATGAAAGAATTTGAGGTTTTATGCTGGTTCTTATTCCTTTGAAAGCCACATTTCTTGTCTAAAAATATTTTTATTTTGATCTACTCCCTAAGCTAAGCTATCTTCACATAAACTTAGTGATTTCACTCCTCATTCACCTTTTCCATCCATATTAACCCCTAACTTCTATTATCTAAATCCCCTATGCTACCCTTTCCCTACTATTATAACACTATGGTGTATAAACCCCAAGCATTGTATAAATATCCCTCCCCTTGGCATTATAGCCCTATGTTCACTATCAGGGATTAAATTGACATCTGGTCAGTTTAAGAGACCTAAGCCTTACCCCTCTTTCCCCTTCAGAAGTCATTTATCCCTCTAAACCCTTCATTTGCCAAGAAACCTTGTGATAAACCCCTTTTTACCCCTAACCCGCTTCATTTGCAAAATACATACAAAAAACCCATTTTTTCCATTTACCCAAAGTCTTAGCGCTATCCGCATTTTTATAAAAAACATTAAAAAAACCATGTAAATTGCCAAAATCCTAAGGTTCCCGTCGGGCGCAAATCTCAAAAGAAATATTATTTTAATCCCACCCCCCATCTGTATCGTCCGGCCACCTCAACGATCCGTCGACCGTCGGATCGGGCCCTTTTCATCCGACGGCCCTCGTGCATTTCTGACCGGCCCCGACGTCCGAAAGATACCGTCCGAAATTTGTCAGAGGGTGATGTTAGGCCTCTGCCACGCGTCACCCCCACATCGTATCGGAGGCCCCTCTGACAATTCCGCTTCTGTATGGAAGGCGGTGCGATATGAAACCACTAACCACTTCCGGTTTCGGTGAACCCGCCTGCCAGTGTCACCGCCAGCGTCATCACCGCGTCGGCGCCCCCGTCCACCTATGCTCCACCTGTCTGCTACCTCACCATCCCCATGGATCTCTCTTATGCCGCCACGTCACCGATGACGTGATGCTGACGTCATCCGACCTTGACCCCACCTGATGATGTCATGCTGACGTCATCCAAAAAAAGCGCCAATGTTCCAAAAAATCCATATTTTGGCCAAAATTTTGCGTTTTTTACACTTTTTGCTAAAACGGCTGTCGTTTTCTCTGCATGTTTTTCACGTCCAAACTCATGCCAACCTGCTAAATTCAACCTGGAGACCGCTGGCGCGCCATTTCCACCTGCATTCGTGACCATTGTTAACAGTTTCCAGGTATTTATCCCTGTAAATCGCCAAAACTAGCTTAAAACAATGAAAAAACACATAATTCACCGATGAATCCCCTGTGCCTAGTCCCCATTTGCACTGTAAGGTCGAAATTCACCAGCTGAGCTTTATATTACCAGTGTTTTCATAAAATTTACATTCAGTTCGCGCAATCGTGGACTGGTAGCCTAAACTGCACCAATTTGTTGTGAAAAAGAGTTTAAAGCCAGGCATTTGTCTTATCCATACTTTGAGCAGTATTTCAATTGCTGTAATTAACCATTTATTCTCTGTTCATCAGTAATTCACCTTTCTTTTAAAGAAAAACTCTTTGGTGTTGCTCTGCATAGTAACACCAGTTTATAAGCAACAAAAATCCTAAAGGTGACCATGGATCCTCCAGTAGCACCTGTAGCCTTGAATGTTGCCCCTTTAAATGCCCCTCAGAGAGAATTTGACTGGCAACCTCTAGCAGACCTGGATTATCAAATATCAGAGGAAATGCTAATGAAGACCAAGTTCCACATCCACCTGCTAAATGAATTGAAGGCTAAACATGAGAGTGGAACAGATGTATTGGGCATATGGGACTCTTCTCTCCCTATCTTCAAGCTCCCTCAGGTCAACCAGTTTCCTGATTTAATCCATCTATATGTCGAATGCTATGACCCTACTCAGAGGGTTGTGCTTGACCCTTCAGGCTCAGTTGTTTTCTTTATCACCCCTGAAGCTATCAAAGAGATGCTGAACTTCAAGACTGAGAAGAAATTAGTTCCTTTATCACTAATAGATTTGATAAATCAAGGAGCTAGATTGACAGATTCTCAGGTCACCAAACTCAATCAGCTGTACATTGGCTCTGACTCTGTGAAGTATCCTCCTATTAACCAAGTATACCTCAACCAATTAGGCAGAGATCTTGCAGACAAGATTAGTCCCATTTTGGGCTATAATTCAATTGAATTTGTTGATGAAACTGTGCTGGTGATCATGCTCATGTTCGCTCCTGGCAAGTCTCCAATTTGCTATGATTATGCCACCTACATCTTTGATAAGATATATGAGCAGTTGATGAACTTGGCAAGAGAAAAGGTGTTCAGATACACCTCTTACATCTACCACCTAATCCTATATTATCAACATGAAAAGTTTTTTTTTGCTGTGAAAAGAGTGGATGCCCAAGGCAATCCAAGGTCAGTGGTCTATTGGTCCTCTGTCTTCCACTGCAGACCTGACTCTCCATATACCTACTGTGAGTTCATAGATCTCTTCATCCACCCAGCCATGTCTCTGATGATGAGCTCACCTCCTCCAAGACTAACTAATGAGATGCAAAGGGTACTTCAGTTGTCTAAATCTTACAGCATTGGGGACTGGTACTTCTACCAGAACCACACAGTTATAAGGATATATGGGTGTGAGTTGCCCCCATACAGATTGCCCAAATATGTGCCCATGAGATTGTTTTCCTTGGAATACTTCAGGCAATTTGGGAATGCTGATGTGCTACACTTTTCAGGCAGAGGTAAGAAAGCACAGCTCAAGGTCAGGAACCAATTAGGCCACTTTATCTACAACAAAAGGGAGGAAGGTTGACAAGAGGCGGATAGAATGTTAGAATCCCTTGGCTTGCAAACCAGTTTCCTTTGGAAACCATATGACCCCAATCACTTCATAAGCCTAAGAAGGGTCAAATATAGGCTGGCCAGTTATGACCACGTAAGACTTCCTCATATAGAAAAGTATGCAAATCAAACAAAGTGGAGGAGAGGAACCTTAGAGGAGCCTATCACACAAGAAGAGTTAAATCAAAGAGCACTAAGAAATCTGAAAAAGGTGGCTGACCTAGAGCTTTGTTCATAGGTGTTTACTCTTCCAAGCACTCAAGTGGGAACAGCTGCATCTTCCTCCACAGCAAATCAGCAAGCAGCCAAAGCAACTGAGCCAACCTCTACCAAAGGCAAGGAAAAGGAAATGGAACCAGAACATCCACCTCATGAGGAGGTACAGCAGCAACAACAACAGGTACAACAGCCACAAGAGGGGCAGCAAGAGAAAGAGCAGCCACTGCAGCAAGAAAAGGCAGCTGAGGCCCCAATTTTAACTGAGCAACAGCCACCACAAATTGTGCCTCCTAGGCAGGAAACAACAGCTGAAGCCTCAATCCTCCAAACCCCACAAAAGGAGGATATAAGTAGAAAGAGGGACAGAGAGACTCCCCTCACAACAACAACAACTCAAGGGGAGAAAAGACACAGAATGAATCCCCTTTCAGAAGAGGAAATGCCTATGGGGCAATCTTTGGGCATGGGCCCACCAAGCATGGAGGCCTCAGCAAGTTCCTTCCAGCAGGAACAAGAGAGGATAGTGGGAGGAGAAGTCAGCTCCTCAAGCCAGTAGAGAGAAGGTGAACTGAGCATCAAACAGCAATTCATTGACATAAAGAGGAGGAATGAGCCAATAAAAATACAACTATATAATCATTTGTTGAAAATGGCTCCCACTAACCAACAAAGACTGATGTCTGCATATGATGTTAATGAAGGCAAAATGATCATGAGTCACTTCATGCCAACTGCATTGCAACCACAGTCCCCTTCAGACTACTTAAGGACCAATCTTGAGGTCCTTGCCAAGGACATCCACCCAATGGACAAGATCGAATTGCATAAGCAAACGGGTGAGATGGTGTATGCCTCCTTGGCAGATAATACATTGGATAACTACAGGTTAGAAAATAGCCTAAATAATACAGCTGCCCAACTTGAGTTGGAGAGAGCATCCTCTCAAGCAAAGGACAACAGGATCAGGGCCTTAGAATATATAATCATAGAGATTGGGCATGACCCCAAGGACATCAAGGGCATACAAGAAATATTGAAATTAAGGGATGCAGACATGGCAGCTTTGAGGAAAAAGATCAAAATCCCAGCAACTATTCACCCTCAAACGGAAGAAGTTGCCCAGCTGAGACATGATCAAGATGCGACAGCTTTGCTGGTGTCTTTATACAAACAACTGATCCAGACTCAAGAAAAGTTGGGGGAATCAGAGGCTGCACAGGCAGCATTGCAAGCAGCATTACAGCAAAAGGAAGGAGGTCAAACATCTCAGCCTCCTCCAGAAATAATTAACCTTGAGGAAGCTCCTCCAACTACTGCTCCCCTCACTCAACAAACAGAACAGGTAGCACCTTCTACCTCAGTAACACCACCAACAACAGAGCAGGCCCCAAGCCTCGACATGCAAAAGCTGAGAAATGAGATTCAGGCCCTGGAAGCCCAAATGACAGAATTAAATGAGGCCAGGGAGAATTTAGCCAAGGTAAATGAAAGATATGATAAATCCAAGCAGATTGTGGCAGAAAAGGGCAGGGAAACAAAAGCCCTCAAAGACAGGATAAAGGAGCTGGAGAAGGAGCTCAAACTGGATAAATTAGTGGCTGAGCTCAAGACAGTGCTATGGGCCAATATTGGCCAATCCATCACTGATCAATGGCAGTATATTGAAACAATTCATGAACAGTTGGAGCTCATTGCAAAAGCACAGAGGGAAATTCAGAGATCAAGGGCCTCTCTAGGCAATATGCCTGAAGTTGCCAACAGGATGATCAATGTGCTTAATAATAGAACAAGTGCTCAGTTAGCAACTATGGGAATCTCCAACAGGACTGAGACTATTTTGTTAATAAAGAGGGTCCTAACACTAAGAAGCCTGGTGCAGACACTAGAAAGAAGGACCCAGGACATGCAGATAGAGGTCAATAGATTCATGGACAAATATGTGGCATTGCAAAACAGAGGTCTCCCTGGCTTACTGAACAGCGCATGAAGGCTACTTACACATGAGCAGTATGCCAAGAGGGTCAACACATTCACCACAAATCAGATCACTGAAAGGCCCAGCACCTCAGAGGAAACAGGGCCAGCTACAGGACAAAGTCTCTACAACAGGATAGAAAACTTATTTTTTATCATGGATGAGATCAAACATCTGTTTGAAGTGCCTCCAAACTTCTACAAATATACAGAGGTAGATGAGACTTTGGATGCAATTCTGAGACATCAATTGCCCACACAGGAATGGTGGACTAAGGCAATACAGATGATATTATAAACCAGAGCCTGTAAATCAAATTTCCATTTAAATTCATAGGTGATCATGCACAGGAAAATTTGATAACACCAGCAGGCATGAAAAGGAAAAGTCTAGGCCAACTCAGCAGAACTAATCGGCCAATAAAGCAAGATTGACAGCTACAGGTGACAGGGCCAAAAAACTACAGCACGACAGCCATAAAGGCACATTTTTCCAGAGTTAAAGCAGAACGTTCAGACCGACTCAGTGGCCTCCAAAGGTCAAAATATCTTCTGACATACATAAAGAGCACTTATTTTGTATTCAATGATGTAATAACTTTCTTATCTACTATCTTGAAAAGTGGGTGAACGTATTCATTTCTAGAATGACTCAAGGCTCCAGATATTTTGTATGACCAATTGTATATATTCCCCCCTCGCATAATCTTGCAGGGGTTGTTGTTGATCTCTCTTCAAGAGTTTCTTATGCTGTAAATTTTCCAGACTATTAATACAAAAGCTGATGGAATTTCCAAAGCTCTGCGTTATCTGATTCATTGTGGTGTTTTGCTGAAATGTTACAGGATTCCTGCGTGTTTCATGAATCAATAAGTTTTCTTCAAACTCTTAGTTATGTGTTTTGTCATTTTCTCATAGCTCATTCATGTTTTGTGTTTCACAGTTAATGGCAAAGAAAAAGAATAGTTCTAGGATTTAATCACAGATTACTCTAGACTCAATCTATGCTATTACAAATGTTTTCTTCAGTTACAGTTATAAAGGTGTAATTCTTAATTGCTGCACTTTCAAACTATATACTTTCACAGTGATTGTTGTTTCAGGAATTCAAGTTTGCTCCTGTGCAACATATCTCTTTCTCACACCCAGCTTAGTGGAAAATTCTTAATTGCCTTTCACTGGTTGAACACACTTCATAATCACAATTTCAGATTTGTTCCATGAGATATTTAAATGGCCCTGTAATTTCAGTAACTCAACTCAATATTCAGTCAACCTGTAGCCACAGACTCCATTGCCCAATGGACTAATACTGCCTGAAAAATTACACCTTAGATGCATAAGACATCCCTCGACCAAAACATAAAACAAAACCCTGAACATCATAGCTAGCCTAAAATACTACCAAAACAGAGACAAATCATAAAGAGAGAGCCCTCTCTGATTACAGCTTGGCTAGAAACTGTAATCCAAAGATTGGTTAGTGGTTACCCCGACCGTATTCCCTTGGGAGTCAAAGGGAACAACCTGGGTGCTAACATAATTGGCGACTCCGCTGGGGAAAAAGCATATTATTTTTTCAACTGTAGTCTGTCCATAGACTGTGGTTCTAAAAAGCTTGAGCAGTCCCTTAAAACAGTCCTAAAATATCCTAAAAATACCAAAAAGAAATTCAGAAGCTGGCTCCCAAGAAGAATCCACGATATACAAGGTCAAATCCTGACCCTAATCCACCAGCTGTTTTTGAAAATCCTAATACAATCCCTAAGATCATTAGGAAGCAGCAGGGACAGGAAACTCCTGCTGATTCAAGTCCTGAGACCACTCATCCAAACCCTGTTCCAACTCCAATCAAGGTTCTATTTCGGTCTAGCCTTGATTCCCCCAGTTCATCGTCCACATCTCATAGTCCTCCTTTTACACCTTCATCCACTCACATATTCCCTTGACCAACACTCTAGTTTCCACCTTTCCCACCACCCCTGTTGTACCAGTCATTCATGCTATCCCAGTTATCCCTATCAAGCCTATAAATCCTGCAAATATGGCTAATAGATATGCACCCCTGCAGTTACCTGCCAATGCTCCAGCTCTACCTCAGGACTATCAATCCAAGATCTCATATTTTGACTCCACTGGCCCTTTCACAGCAATTCAACATGCCAGAAGGATGCAAGACCACTTTGAGAACTATGAGATAGATGATGACAGTGTGAGAATGAGAATCTTTGTTCAGAGCCTCACAGGGGATGTAAGAACTTGGTTTAGATCACTGGCTGCAAATACCATCACAACTCTTGATGACCTTTATCAAGCCTTTACTAACAAATGGGAGAAAAAGAAAGATCCCTTGCACATACTTGGTGAATATGACACAATCAAACGAGGTCCTCAAGAGACCGTGTTGGAGTATTATGCAAGATTTAATAATGTATATAATGCAATACCACAGAATTTAAGACCTCCCCCTGATTTGGCCTTGTACAAATTTCCTGATGGTTTTGACCCTGATATGGCATATCAATTGAAGGAAAGAGCGCCTGAAACCCTTGAAGAAGCCCAAAAGGTTGCTGTCACAGTAGAGGCTAACCTGATTGCCAAAAGAAACAGGGCAAGATTGGAAAAGAGAACCACCTTCAAAGAAGAACCCTCAGCCTTTGATCAAAAACGGGATGCAATACTTACTGGTATGAAGAGATTGGGTGATAGAGTAGAATCAGTTGAGAGACAGTCATCATGGGAAGCACCACAAAATAACCCTATCAGGAATCCAAATCTTAGGAGAAATCAAAACCCAAACACTGGCAAAACCGGTTCTGATCCAGAAATAAGGCCTCCTTTCCAAGAAAACTATACTGAGGCATCCACTTCAAATGAGCAAACAGATGACACCCACATTAACCTAATGGGTCTGAATGATGAGCAGCAAGTTTTCTTGAGTCAAGAGGATCATAAAGATGATGACATTCAGCAATTCCAAACCAGGTCAGGTGAGTCATTTGACTTTAAACAAGGATATGACACAGCTGTTTATGAAGTTCATAAACAATATAAGCTAAGAAGCAGAACTATAAATGTGACACAGCCTGACAAGACAAAGGACACAACACAGCCTAAGAAAGCTATTATCACAGAACCAAGTGACAAAACTGGTCCAATTACAGATGAGGTAACAGTTGAGGAAATAGCTTAAACTTCTCCCTCAAAACAGCAACTAGTAGATTCATCACCCTTGCAGCCCAATCCAAGTATCACTCCTCAAGAGATGAGTAACAAGGACAAGCCACAAGACCGAGATAAGAATCAAGAAGAAGACTTAGTGAACAAGGAAAAGACTGTCATCCACAACCCCAAAATCCAATCTGAAAAACCCTTTGACTTAGAAGCTGAAATTGGCAAACTAAAAGTAGCTATTCCTCTTTCAGAACTAGCCAAGCATGACATTTATAGACAACAAATCAAGAAGTCCCTTCAAATTACTCGTAATAAAGATAATGTCAATGTGTTGGATGACACCCCAGAATTACTGTTCGGTCCAGAAGTTGATGGAAAAACAGCAGTCACAGGTGTCTTACCTTTCTATGTCAGCCTGCATGTTCATGACAAGATACTACACAACGCAATGTTTGACTCAGGTGCCTCTCACAACTTGATGCCTAAATCAGTCATGGAAAGATTGAATCTAGATATTACGAGACCATACAAGGACTTATTCTCATTTGACTCCAGCCAAGTTAAGTGTTTAGGTCTGATAAAAGATCTATGTGTGTCCCTAGTTCAATATCCCAATAAAACAATCCTCATGGATGTTGTGGTTGCTGATATCCCACCCAAATATGGGATGTTGTTATCAAGGTCATGGGGAGCTAAACTCCAAGGTTCCCTACAACTAGACATGTCATATGCAACCATCTCAGTCTTTGGTCAACCCAAGAGGTTATATAGAGAGTCACTCATGAAATACATGGTCAGCAGTGGAGAAAAACCTCAAAACTTTCCCATATATGCTGTCCATTCCGATATAGATTCATATATTATCTTCAATGATAATTCAGGGCTTACAAATGATGAAGAAACCAAAACACTTGAACAAGATCAGGACATTAATGAACGAGCTGCTGCCCTAGAAATAAAGCTGATCCAAACAAGTGATGAAACTGTCCTAAAAGACAAAATAAATGAAAACCCAGAGCTTCAACTCACTATCCCAGATCACAGAGAAGTTATTAAATCTCCCCTAGAAAAAGAGAACCTATGGTTTCTAGAATTTGATGGGTCAGTTAACAAATTAGGGGCAGGAGTTGGGGTTTGGATACATAACAAGCAGAACAATCATGCAGAAGGCCGAGCTTATAGACTAAATTTCAGATGCACTAATAACATGGCAGAATATGAAGCTCTCTTGCTAGGCCTTAAGCTAGTAAAATCCTTACAAGCCATAAAGGTTTCAATTATGGGAGATTCAGACTTGATTATCCAACAGGTAAAGGGAAATTTTGTTACTAATGATAAAAGACTGAGATCTTATAGATCTGCTGCTGCTGAACTACTACAGTCCTTCACTGAATTTCAAATTACCAAGATTCCCAGGACCCATAACCTGCATGCTCATAGCTTGGCCACATTTGCAAGCACCTGCAAGTTACCTTTTGAGCCCCATCATTGCTTTACAGCTGAGGTAAAACACAGACCTTTTGTCCCAAACAATGTCAAAGACTGGCAAGTATTTGAAGATGATGCACAAATAAATAATTTCTTGACCTTGCAACAAGAATTTGCAGGACTAAATATTGACACTGAGGGAGCAAGTCAATCACAAATACTTGAAAGAGCAAGTCAATCACAAATACTTGAAAGAGCAAGTCAATCACAAATACAGAGTAAACAGAATAACAAGCCAATATCACCTAAGACAGCTCACCAAATCCTACATCCAACAATTTGCAACAAAGACAACATACAAGAAATTCAACAAATCAGTTGTGAAGAAGTGGCTGATGATGAAGCTGAAGTGATACAATTGAAAGATAATTTTCTTCCAACAGGCCTAACTCCACTAGAGGATATTTTTGATTCAAATGATGTCCCTAGAAAACCAAAAATGCAGCCCCTTAACTTTGCCATTGAAGAATGCAACATTGGAACCATGGAAAATCCCAAGATAATAAAATTGTCTGCATCTCTACCTCCTGATCAGAAGCCCAAATACATTGACCTTTTCAAAGAGTTCCAGGATGTCTTTGCATGGAGTTATGAGGACTTAAAATCCTATGAAAC
Organism: Pinus tabuliformis; assembly: GCA_031772625.1. Taxonomy (NCBI): domain Eukaryota; kingdom Viridiplantae; phylum Streptophyta; class Pinopsida; order Pinales; family Pinaceae; genus Pinus; species Pinus tabuliformis. The sequence goes on along the minus strand of CM062817.1, from coordinate 1,850,526,968 downwards.
CTCTATTATCCAACACACAATCCCTCTCAAGCCAAATCAAAAGCCATTTAAGCAAAAATTGAGAAAAATAAACCCTATGCTCCTCCCTGCAATTGAGAAAGAGGTACAAAAAATGTTTAAAGCTGGTATCATAGCACCAATCAGGTTTTCTGATTGGATCTCAAATTTGGTACCTACAAGAAAGAAAACTGGTGAAATAAGACTTTGTGTTGATCTTAGAAACCTAAACCAAGTATCCCTCAAAGACAACTATCCCCTACCTAAGATGGATCACATTCTCCAAAGAGTGGTAGGAGCATCAAGGATCTCATTACTGGATGGATTCTCAGGTTTTAATCAAATCCTAGTGCACCCTGATGATCAAGACAAAACTGCATTCACAACCCCATGGGGAACTTTCAAATATGTAAAAATTCCTTTTGGATTGAAAAACGCAGGGGCAACATTTCAAAGAGCAATGGATATTGCTTTTGCCAAAGAAATTCATGACTTTCTTGTCATTTATTTGGATGACCTTACACCTTTCTCAAAATCAGACCAAGAACACTTGAAGCACTTAAGGCATATTTTCTTAACATGTAGGAAATATGGAATTTCCTTGAATCCCAAGAAATCTCTATTTGGTTTGGAAGAAGGTAAGCTGTTAGGGCATATTATTTCAAAGGATGGCATAAGAATTGACCTGGACAGGATACAAGCTATCTTACAAATGCCCCACCCAAGAAACATCAAAGAATTGCAAGCCTTCTTGGGTAAGATCAACTTCTTGAGAAGGTTTATCCCAAACTTAGCAGAATTAATCAGATTACTAAATAACATGCTAAAGAAGGACTCAAAAGTGAAATGGACAGTTGAAGCAAATCAAGCCTTTGAAGGTATAAAATTAGCCCTTACCCAAACCCCAGTCCTAACAAATCCTCAATTTGACAGAGAATTTATCATTTTCTCTTTTGCCTCCCAGCATACCATTGTTGTTGTTTTATTACAGAAAGATGACCAAGGAAATGAGAAATCCATTGCCTTCTTTAGCAGAGCTCTTAGAGATACCCCTCTGAAATATCAAATCATGGAGAAACAAGCTTATGCTTTGGTCAAGGCCATTAAAGACTTTAGGATTTACATCCTTTATTCCCATGTTACAGCTTATGTGCCAAGTCCCATTGTAAAAGACATTCTCACTCAAGAAAACTTGGAAGGTAGAAGAGGAAAATGGATTGCCAACATCTTGGAATTTGATATTGAGATAAAACCAACAAAACTAATAAAAGGGCAAGGCTTGGCCAAACTAATGACAGAAGCAAACTTCCAAGCCCTAGACATAAACCAGCTGGACAATGAACGGGAGCTGGCGACTCCAAAGATCAAAGTAGCCTTTGAACAATCCCCTTGGTACTCTGATATATGTTATGTATTACAAAACCTGTGTGCTCCACCAGGATTGTCCAGAACTAAGTGTAGGTTCCTAAAAATGAAAGCTTCAAGATTTTGTGTCATGGAAGGCAATTTGCTTTGGAAAAACCATGAAGGTATACCGTTAAACTGCCTGATTGAAAATGAAGCTAACAATATCACCAAAGAATTTCATGCAGGTGACTGTGGTGGACACTTGTATTGGAAGTCCACTGTGGATAAGATTTTGAGGGCTGGTTATTATTGGCCCACTATTTTCTCTGATGTCAGGAAATTCACCACCTCTTGTCACAACTGTCAAGTGTTTGAGGGAAAGAGAAAGTTACTGCCACTTCCTTTGAGGCCTATTGCAACAGAGAGACCTTTTCAACAACGGGGCTTGGATTTCATTGGGGAAATTCACCCTTCATCTTCAGGCCAACATAGGTGGATTCTAACAGCTACAAACTACTTTACTAAATGGATTGAAGCTGTTCCATGCAGACAAGCAAATGATTCCACTATCATTCAGTTCCTTGAGACCAATATTCTTTCTAGATTTGGTTGTCCTGATAAAATAATAACAGACAATGCTACTGCCTTCGATCTAAGAAGATGGTGAATTTCTGCCACAAATTTCACATTACCTTGGGCCATTCTACTGCATATTATCCCCAAGGAAATGGCCTTGCTGAATCATCAAACAAAAGCCTTGTGAACATCATAAAGAAGGTATTGGAAGAAAATAAGAAGAATTGGCATAAGAAGCTTGTGAATGCCTTATGGGCAGATAGACTAACAACCAAAAGATCAATTGGGATCAGCCCATATGAGTTAGTTTATGGATTAGAAGCCAAATTTCCTTCATCACTGGGAATCCCTGTCATGAAATTACTTCAAAAGAGTCAAGCTGAACCAAATGATATGCAAAGAAGGATAAATCAAATAATATGTTTGCAGCAAACTAGAGACCAAGTTTACAGCAGAGTTCAAGTTTTACAAGAAAAGTTAAAGAAAGCCTTTGACAGAAGGACCAAGGCAGAAGATTTTAATGTTGGAGACAAAGTCCTCAAGTGGGACTCAAGAAGAGAAGATAAGGGAAAACATGGAAAATTTGATTCCCTTTGGAGAGGACCATTTGCTGTTCAAGCAGTACAAGGAAACAATACTTATTTCCTTAAAAGTCTTAATGAAACTGATTTGGATGAAGGTCCTGTGAATGGCAGGATGTTGAAGCACTATTTTGACTACTACCCATAAGTGCAGCCTGAGTTTCCCTTGTACATATTCAGGTGTATATATTACTTTCTGTTAAAATGTAAAAATGCAGTTTCTCAAGTTTTATTAGTTATCAGCAAAAGGCAAATGAGTTCAGAGATCTACCAAGATGGGAAGAGTACAATTTGGCATGTCAAAGCAGCATACTTCAGGATTTAGTAAAAGCAGTCAAGGGCCCAGGCATTCTGACCTAATGTTCTTGGCTTTTCAAATGGAAAAGCCATCCCCATGTGGAGCCACTGTTAGCTACCTATACCAATAGGTTTCATATTTCATGATTGGCAAAGAAAGTTCCAAATATGCTCTGCTTTGGTGATACAAAGATCCCATATTTCCAAAAGGATACCAGGTGTGTATATAGCTTCATGTTGATTAAGTTTTGATGGGTGGTCCAAAAGCCTAATCTGGATCATGCCATGTTTCAATTTTTCTGTTGTAGAATAGAGAAAGAAGTCTGTCCAAACTGTTTAATCTTGGCAGACCAGTAGCTTAGGTAGAGAAGTAAGGTTCCCAACTGCTTAATCTGGGACCTTGGAAGCAATAAGGGTAGTTCTAGATAGAAAATCAAAGGGAAAAAGCCAAAGAAAAGAAAAGGCACATAAGGGTCTGCAAGTCTAAGTGCACCCTCCATGAAGAAACAAAAAATGCTAGGCAAATAGATGGGTAGGCAGATGGGGTTGCAGAAATGTCATTCCTTACAATTCAATGTGTGCTAACCTATTCACAAAGGAATATCAATGGATTGAGAAGGTTTTCTTATCCATCATGTTGCAGCAAAATAAAGAAGCATGACTAACTTCCTTTTCCCCTTTTTCACCTTCATTACTAACATCCCTTCATCAGTTGTGTTCATGAAAGAATTTGAGGTTTTATGCTGGTTCTTATTCCTTTGAAAGCCATATTTCTTGTCTAAAAATCTTTTTATTTTGATCTACTCCCTAAGCTAAGCTATCTTCACATAAACTTAGTGATTTCACTCCTCATTCACCTTTTCCATCCATATTAACCCCTAACTTCTATTATCTAAATCCCCTATGCTACCCTTTCCCTACTATTATAACACTATGGTGTATAAACCCCAAGCATTGTATAAATATCCCTCCCCTTGGCATTATAGCCCTATGTTCACTATTAGGGATTAAATTGACATCTAGTCAGTTTAAGAGCCCTAAGCCTTACCCCTCTTTCCCCTTCAGAAGTCATTTAACCCTCTAAACCCTTCATTTGCCAAGAAACCTTGTGATAAACCCCTTTTTACCCCTAACCCGCTTCATTTGCAAAATACATACAAAAAACCCATTTTTTCCATTTACCCAAAGTCTTAGCGCTATCCGCATTTTTATAAAAAACATTAAAAAAACCATGTAAATTGCCAAAATCCTAAGGTTCCCGTCGGGCGCAAATCTCAAAAGAAATATTATTTTAATCCCGCCCCCCATCCGTATCGTCCGGCCACCTCAACGATCCGTCGACCGTCGAATCGGGCCCTTTTCATCCGACGGCCCTCGTGCATTTCAGACCGGCCCCGACGTCCGAAAGATACCGTCCGAAATTTGTCAGAGGGTGACGTCAGGCCTCTGCCACGCGTCACCCCCACATCGTATCGGAGGCCCCTCTGACAATTCCGCTTCCGTATGGAAGGCGGTGCGATATGAAACCGCTAACCACTTCCGGTTTCCGTGAACCTGCCTGCCAGCGTCACCGCCAGCGTCATCACCGCGTCGGCGCCCCCGTCCGCCTGTGCTCCACCTGTCTGCTACCTCACCATCCCCGTGGATCTCTCTTATGCCTCCACGTCACCCGATGACGTCATGCTGACGTCATCTGACCTTGACCCCACCTGATGACATCATGCTGACGTCATCCAAAAAAAGCGCCAATGTTCCAAAAAATCCATATTTTGGCAAAACTTTCGCGTTTTTTGCACTTTTTGCAAAAACGGTTGTCGTTTTCTTTGCATGTTTTTCACGTCCAAACTCACACCAACCTGCTGAATTCGACCTGGAGACCGCTGGCGCGCCATTTCCACCTGCATTCGTGACCATTGTTAACAGTTGCCAGGTATTTATCCCTGTAAATCCCTCCTGTGCCTCGTTTTGTCTGTAAATCACCAAAACTAGCTTAAAACAGTGAAAAAACACATAATTCACCGGCGAATCCCCTGTGCCTAGTCCCCATTTGCACTGTAAGGTCGAAATTCACCAGCTGAGCTTTATATTACCAGTGTTTTCATAAAATCTACATTCAGTTCGCGCAATCGTGGAATGGTAGCCTAAACTGCACCAATTTGCTGTGAAAAAGAGTTTAAAGCCAGGCATTTGTCTTATCCATACTTTGAGCAGTATTTCAATTGCTGTAATTAACCATTTATTCTCTGTTCATCAGTAATTCACCTTTCTTTTAAAGAAAAACTCTTTGGTGTTGCTCTGCACAGTAACACCAGTTTATAAGCAACAGAAATCCTAAAGGTGACCATGGATCCTCCAGTAGCACCTGTATCCTTGAATGTTGCCCCTTTAAATGCCCCTCAGAGAGAATTGGACTGGCAACCTCTAGCAGACCTGGATTATCAAATATCAGAGGAAATGCTGATGAAGACCAAGTTCCACATCCACCTGCTAAATGAATTGAAGGCTAAACATGAGAGTGGAACAGATGTATTGGGCATATGGGACTCATCTCTCCCTATCTTCAAGCTCCCTCAGGTCAACCAGTTTCCTGATTTAATCCATCTATGTGCCGAATGCTATGACCCTACTCAGAGGGTTGTGCTTGACCATTCAGGCTCAGTTGTTTTCTTTATCACCCCTGAAGCTATCAAAGAGATGCTGAACTTCAAGACTGAGAAGAAATTAGTTCCTTTATCACTAATAGATTTGATAAATCAAGGAGCTAGATTGACAAATGCTCAGGTCACCAAACTCAATCAGCTATACATTGGCTCTGACTCTGTGAAGTATCCTCCTATTAACCAAGTATACCTCAACCAATTGGGCAGAGATCTTGTAGACATGATTAGTCCCATTTTGGGCTATAATTCAATTGAATTTGTTGATAAAACTGTGCTGGTGATCATGCTCATGTTCGCTCCTGGCAAGTCTCCAATTTGCTATGATTATGCCACCTACATCTCTGATAAGATACATGAGCAGTTGATGAACTTGGCAAGAGAAAAGGTGTTCAGATACACCTCTTACATCTACCACCTAATCCTATATTATCAACATGAAAAGTTTTCTTTTGCTGTGAAAAGAGTGGATGCCCAAGGCAATCCAAGGTCAGTGGTCTATTGGTCCTCTGTCTTCCACTGCAGAACTGACTCTCCATATACCTACTGTGAGTTCATAGATCTCTTCATCCACCCAGCCATGTCTCTGATGATGAGCTCACCTCCTCCAAGACTAACTAATGAGATGCAAAGGGTACTTCAGTTGTCTAAATCTTACAGCATTGGGGACTGGTACTTCTACCAGAACCACACAGTTATAAGGATATATGGGTGTGAGTTGCCCCCATACAGATTGCCCAAATATGTGACCATGAGATTGTTTGCCCTGGAATACTTCAGGCAATTTGGGAATGCTGATGTGCTACACTTTTCAGGCAGAGGCAAGAAAGCACAGCTCAAGGTCAGGAACCAATTAGGCCACTTTATCTACAACAAAAGGGAGGAAGGTTGGCAAGAGGCGGATAGAATGTTAGAATCCCTTGGCTTGCAAACTAGTTTCCTTTGGAAACCATATGACCCCAATCACTTCATAAGCCTAAGAAGGGTCAAATATAGGCTGGCCAGTTATGACCACGTAAGACTTCCTCATATAGAAAAGTATGCAAATCAAACAAAGTGGAGGAGAGGAACCTTAGAGGAGCCTATCACACAAGAAGAGTTAAATCAAAGAGCACTAAGAAATCTGAAAAAGGTGGCTGACCTAGAGCTTTGTTCACAGGTGTTTACTCTTCCAAGCACTCAAGTGGGAACAACTGCATCTTCCTCCATAGCAAATCAGCAAGCAACCAAAGCAACTGAGCCAACCTCTACCAAAGGCAAGGAAAAGGAAATGGAACCATAACAGCCACCTCATGAGGAGATACAGCAGCAACAACAACAGTTACAACAGCCACAAGAGGGGTAGCAAGAGAAAGAGCAGCCACTGCAGCAAGAAAAGGCAGCTGAGGCCCCAATTTTAACTGAGCAACAGCCACCACAAATTGTGCCTCCTAGGCAGGAAACAACAGCTGAAGCCTCAATCCTCCAAACCCCACAAAAGGAGGATATAAGTAGAAAGAGGGACAGAGAGACTCCCCTCAGAACAAAAACAACTCAAGGGGAGAAAAGACACAGAATGAATTCCCTTTCAGAAGAGGAAATGGCTATGGGGAAATCTTTGGGCATGGGCCCACCAAGCATGGAGGCCTCAGCAAGTTCCTTCCAACAAGAACAAGAGAGGATAGTGGGAGGAGAAGTCAGCTCCTCAAGCCAGCAGAGAGAAGGTGAACTGAGCATCAAACAGCAGTTCATTGACATAAAGAGGAGGAATGAGCCAATAAAAATACAGCTATATAATCATTTGTTGAAAATGGCTCCCACTAACCAACAAAGACTGATGTCTGCATATGATGTTAATGAAGGCAAAATGATCATGAGTCACTTCATGCCAACTGCATTGCAACAACAGTCCCCTTCAGACTACTTAAGGACCAATCTTGAGGTCCTTGCCAAGGACATCCACCCAATGGACAAGATCGAATTGCATAAGCAAACGGGTGAGATGGTGTATGCCTCCTTGGCAGATAAGACATTGGATAACTACAGGCTAGAAAATAGCCTAAATAATACAGCTGCCCAACTTGAGTTGGAGAGAGCATCCTCTCAAGCAAAGAACAACAGGATCAGGGCCTTAGAAGATATAATCATAGAGATTGGGCATGACCCCAAGGACATCAAGGGCATACAAGAAATATTGAAATTAAGGGATGCAGACATGGCAGCTTTGAGGAAAAAGATCAAAATCCCAGCAACTATTCACCCTCAAACGGAAGAAGTTGCCCAGCTGAGACATGATCAAGATGCGACAACTTTGCTGGTGTCTTTATACAAACAGCTGATCCATACTCAAGAAAAGTTGGGGGAATCAGAGGCTGCAAAGGCAGCATTGCAAGCATCATTACAGCAAAAGGAAGGAGGTCAAACATCTCAGCCTCCTCCAGAAATAATTAACCTTGAGGAAGCTCCTCGAACTACTGCTCCCCTCACTCAACAAACAGAACAGGCAGCACCTTCTACCTTAGTAACACCACCAACAACAGAGCAGGCCCCGAGCCTGGACATGCAAAAGCTGAGAAATGAGATTCAGGTCCTGGAAGCCCAAATGACAGAATTAAATGAGGCCAGGGAGAATTTAGCCAAGGTAAATGAAAGATATGATAAATCCAAGCAGATTGTGGCAGAAAAGGGCAGGGAAATAAAAGCCCTCAAAGACAGGATAAAGGAGCTGGAGAAGGAGCTCAAACTGGATAAAGTAGTGGCTGAGCTCAAGACAGTGCTATGGGCCAATATTGGCCAATCCATCACTGATCAATGGCAATATATTGAAACAATTCATGAATAGTTGGAGCTCATTGCAAAAGCACAGAGGGAAATTCAGAGATCAAGGGCCTCTCTAGGCAATATGCCTGAAGTTACCAACAGGATGATCAATGTGCTTAATAATAGAACAAGTGATCAGTTAGCAACTATGGGAATCTCCAACAGGACTGAGACTATTTTGTTAATAAAGAGGGTCCTAACACTAAGAAGCCTGGTGCAGACACTAGAAAGAAGGACCCAGGACATGCAGATAGAGGTCAATAGATTCATGGACAAATATTTGGCATTGCAAAACAGAGGTCTCCCTGGCTTACTGAACAGCGCAGGAAGGCTACTTACACATGAGCAGTATGCCAAGAGGGTCAACACATTCGCCACAAATCAGATCACTGAAAGGCCCAGCACCTCAGAGGAAACAGGGCCAGCTACAGGACAAAGTCTCTACAACAGGATAGAAAACTTATTTTTTATCATGGATGAGATCAAACATCTGTTTGAAGTGCCTCCAAACTTCTACAAATATACAGATGCAGATGAGACTTTGGATGCAATTCTGAGACATCAATTGCCCACACAGGAATGGTGGACTAAGGCAATACAGATGATATTATAAACCAGAGCCTGTAAATCAAATTTCAATTTAAATTCATAGGTGATCATGCACAGGAAAATTTGATAACACCAGCAGGCATGAAAAGGAAAAGGCTGGGCCAACTCAGCAGAACTAATCGGCCAATAAAGCAAGATTGACAGCTACAGGTGACAGGGCCAAAAAACTACAGCACGACAGCCATAAAGGCACATTTTTCCAGAGTTAAAGCAGAACATTCAGACCGACTCAGTGGCCTCCAAAGGTCAAAATATCTTCTGACATACATAAAGAGCACTTATTTTGTATTCAATGATGTAATAACTTTCTTATCTACTATCTTGAAAAGTGGGTGAACGTATTCATTTCTAGAATGACTCAAGGCTCCAGATATTTTGTATGACCAATTGTATATATTCCCCCCTCGCATAATCTTGCAGGGGTTGTTGTTGATCTCTCTTCAAGAGTTTCTTATGCTGTAAATTTTCCAGACTATTAATACAAAAGCTGATGGAATTTCCAAAGCTCTGCGTTATCTGATTCATTGTGGTGTTTTGCTGAAATGTTACAGGATTCCTGCGTGTTTCATGAATCAATAAGTTTTCTTCAAACTCTTAGTTATGTGTTTTTTCATTTTCTCATAGCTCATGCATGTTCTGTGTTTCACAGTTAATGGCAAAGAAAAAGAATAGTTCTAGGATTTAATCACAGATTACTCTAGACTCAATCTATGCTATTACAAATGTTTTCTTCAGTTACAGTTATAAAGGTGTAATTCTTAATTGCTGCACTTTCAAACTATATACTTTCACAGTGATTGTTGTTTCAGGAATTCAAGTTTGCTCCTGTGCAACATATCTCTTTCTCACACCCAGCTTAGTGGAAAATTCTTAATTGCCTTTCACTGGTTGAACACACTTCATAATCACAATTTCAGATTTGTTCCATGAGATATTTAAATGGCCCTGTAATTTCAGTAACTCAACTCAATATTCAGTCAACCTGTAGCCACAGACTCCATTGCCCAATGGACTAATACTGCCTGAAAACTTACACCTTAGATGCAGAAGACATCCCTCAACCAAAACATAAAACAAAACCCTGAACATCATAGCTAGCCTAAAATACTACCAAAACAGAGACAAATCATAAAGAGAGAGCCCTCTCTAATTACATTTTGGATAGAAACTGTAATCCAAAGATTGGTTAGTGGTTACCCCGGCCGTATTCCCTTGGGAGTCAAAGGGAACAACCTGGGTGCTAACAGGCGGGCCTCGTCGTTCACCTTTGTTTATCTCGGTAGACATCGCCGAAGAAGTGTTTTGTTTGCTCTGTGAATAGAACAATATTTTGGTAACCTGTAAGAGGTAGTACCCTTCTTGATAAAACAAATGTTTTGTCAGCTCGAATAAAGGGTGACCCTTCCTGATAAAACAAATGTTTTGTCAGCTTGAATAGAGGGAGACCTCGAAACTCTGCTTTATACCTGGGGGCATTCAAACCTTTTGGAGTGCAAGCAAGGGGCGGCTATTTATTTTTTTAAATTTTTAGGTCCTCCCTTTAAAACCGTAGGTCTAACCCTTTAAACTCGTAGGATTAGTCGTTTCCGAACTTGCATAACGAAAGGATGCGGGGCATAGCTTTGTAAGGCGCAAGCTCCATAAAAAATAGAATCTTACATGAGACATTCTTATCATATGACTGGATAATCGAGCAGTTTTAGCACATAGTTCATGCTCGTTAAAAAATAAACATAAGATCGAGCAAGTGTTTCAACCCGTGTTTAAGCTCGTTAAAAAATGAACTATCGTCCGGTAAATAACCACCGTGAATGTAACATTATCAGCCATTAAAGCCTTGGTCGTGTTTGCACCGTCACCTCCACTTTTCCATTGGCTGATCATTCACCTCCATTTGATTGTTTACCCATTTTGAGGAACAGCTGCGAAGAGTGATTACACTAGCCATCCTTGTGACACTGCCGTGCTTGGAAAATTCCAACCCTTACTTGGAATTAGCTACTACCCATTTTATCACTCGTTCCTCAAAAGACGAGTCTTCTTTAAGCTCTTTTCATCTGACTCGTAAAATATGAAAAGATTGCCGAGTTGTGGCCTTCCAGCTCGTTAAAGCGACCAGAAGAGCTATCCCTCCTCTAGATTTTAATCTTTTTGGACCTGAGGGATTATTGCACAAAACGATTGAGCGCTTGTTTTTTCGGCTCGTTAGAACTATCGAAAATTCATCCCTTCTGTATTGTTTTATACTTTCTCGGACTTAAGGGATTAGATGACGAAAAAAGACTTTCGGAGTTAACTTTACGTACCTTTTCAGACTCTCTAAAAATGAAAAGGACCGAGTTATCTTTGTCGTTAGACTCGTTAAAAAGATTAATAGCGACAAACTTGTCTTTAGACGAGAACGAGTTTCACTATCGCTAGGCTCGTTAAAACATAGCGATGGGTTTGCCCGAAGGGCAAATTATAGAACAAGCATATGTTATCCTCCTCAAGCTTGACAAAAATAAAGAGGTACTGGTCAGCAATGACTGGGGAAAAATTGGGAAGAAACTCAAAGAACTTTTATTGGTAGCAAGTCGCTCTTGAACATGACACTTCCGCTCCGTGCCTGAGTCGGGTTGGGTTGTTTCATTCACCGGTCACATCGCCATGGTCTCGCCATACCATCCACCTTTGGGGTAAATGCTACCAATCCATCACATAAGTGTCGCCGATATGTTCAAGAGAAGTCATCCAGAGAAGTCAACCGTGTCCCATCCACTACCATACATTATCCTTCATTCTTTCATGACCGCCACCCTGAACCATATATCATCAGATCGTTTTCACCTCCATCAAAATCATTTTCTCTGTTCCATGTCACTGATGTGGGATACATCAAGGCCCCCCTTTGACGGATCGCTTCTTGTCGACATCAGCTCATTATCCAGGAAGTTGATCTAGGAACACCCCCTTCAGTACTTTGAAGCTTGCATACCTCAATGGCAAGTTTCTCACTTCCGGCGACATGTATACATCAATGACCTTCGACCGAAAGATTTTGCGTGGTGTTCGACGCCAAGTCCTTTATTCACACCACGTGAATTGTACTGCAGTATCTTGAGGGTCATTATCATTATCGGTGATTCCTCTCGCGCTTGTTAACAGTTTACATCATTGACTGGTAATCAAGCGATGTCTTTCCATGTTTGACTTCAAAACATTTCTCACATGGATCGACTTGTACTTAGGGTGAAGATCGGATGAGATTGAAGACCCCGGATCTAGTTTCATCCATCCGGGCTGCGATATATATTTAGGAAAAATAAAGACATTGACATGTACAACATTGCAGAACAGATAATCATCCTACCAAAGGATGATGATTTCATCACAATCATCAGTCTACCATCGTACGATTGTCTGTCCTATGTACATAAAGATGAATTTATAAAGCTGAGCATGGGAATGCCCGCCTCAGCTAGATCATGAAAACAATATGAAAAATAATGTATTGTATTGTATCTTATTACAGGTCTCCTCCCAGCATTGAATGAACTTCGGATCCTCCTAATAAAGCATTTCACCCGATAAACGGCCTCATACTTTAGGGGGCAACTGTTATAGACATTTTTGTGCCTTACAGCTATAAGCATGAAATTTCCATAATTCAAGGGATCCAAAGTCCCTAAAGATGTTGTTACAACTCCTAAAGGAACAAGGTCAACCAATGACAGCTTCTCCCAGAAGTTCTCCACCAAAACCCACTCAGAAATAGTCAATTCAGGATCAATTCAGATGCTTTACTAGCTGCCTGCGTTGCAAAGCACCCGAATGCACTATCTAGGTGCGTTGCAATGCACTTGGATGCACTACCAGGGTACGCTGAGCGGGAAATGACAAATGGCAAGCTCATTCAACGAGGTGAGAAGACCATGGAAGCTTCCAGAATCTTCTCCAGTGACACTTTCCTTAATGAATTCGACTAGTGATGAGTAAGAGGCTCTCAACCTCCAAGTGGAAGCAAGAACTAATAGAGAGAAGCCACAAGTCAAAACATAAGCTGACTCATCCTCTCTGCTTACATCTATATATGGATCCCTCATCCGAGAGATTCGGAGGCTGGAATTTTGTACTTTGCAGAGAATTGTTGTTGGTTTGAGATTGAGATTAGTACATTGGGTGATTTATGCTTTGTTGGAGGAGAGGAAGGGATTCCTTTGCTGGGAGGTAGATGCTGTATCGGAACTCACTTGGTTGTATCTCCTCTTGGACTTTCTTATTCTATCAATAAACTATTTGAGTTTGTCCTACATGTTGTGTACCAATGATGTTTTGTTATGCTTACATGTTTAGCTTAATCTGATCTTGAGCTTTTTATGAATGTATATCTGTATCTTCGTGTAGTTTCTCTCTCTTGTGATCTCGCAGGAATTCGGTGAAGCTGGGCCGGTGAAGGAGCAAGGAGCTGGGAGCCACTGAAGAGAGGAGTGATTGGATCAACAAACTAGCGGAAGACACAGGTTAGTCACATCCTTTCTCCTCATTTACATTTCATAAAGAAGAAATACTCAATTAGTTTTCCTTGTTTGTTGCTAAGGCACTATCACACCTTAGAGTGGGATAGGGGCATTCTGAATGGAAACGTTTCCCAACAACAAGGTCTCTAATTATTCCTTTTAGATTCATAAACTTGGTAAGGTATAAGTCTTGGAATTCACAGAGAAATTGAGCGACCTTACCCACTACTGCATGATCCTAGTTGTCTCCAATATTCATGAATTTTGGTTGTACCTCCATACCAATGTTTGCTTGTTTTGTTTCCACCGGCATGGTTATATCAGGGTTCTCAATCTGCAGTCCTTGAACCTCGTGGTGTCCTTCTCTTTCTGGAATTTTAATCTTCTGCATATCCTCGTCCTTTGCTTTAGTAGCTATATTATAACATTCGATCACGTGACTCAACCGAGTAGCCCATTCAGGCTAAATTAGGTCTAAAGGCTCCTCGAGTGTCCTAAAGATGGTTGCTTTCACCTCTTGTAGTGCTTGATCAATACTGTCAAACCTGTCCTCAAAACTGAATGTCATCATGAATCCTTAGTGTAGGATATCCCATTTTCATGTCCCATGGTGGAGCTCTGTTTCTATATACCAATTCATTGGGATAACATCCAGGGTATGACAGAACAGGTGCACCCACTCCAATTGGGGCTTTTCTCCATAAGCTTACGTCCATTTGGCCAAATGCGCACGTGGATCATTCTACCCATCATACTTGTTTGCCAGTCCCATCTTAGGCTTCCCAAATCATGTTCTCATCATCCTCCTACATTCATGCCAATCATCAAAGCTTCCCTTGTGCGTACCCCACCATCATGTAGGCGAGCGCGTAGTGCCTAGTCTAAGGCCTAGAAGCACTGTTTTTCTGGTACCTCCCTTTCAAATGCATCCAAAAAGATATCTACCCATTTAGACCATCATAAATAGTTATATTTCTTACCTCTTATGACACACAACACACTGACCGGGTCATCATGTTGCAATTCAGCATAGTTACTTCATGTAACCGATTCTGCCAGCATTCCATTTCTTCCTCGGAGTCCAAAGTGCAGGAACTCTCGCGATGCCATGCAATCCATCCATTTGTGGAGGGATTCCCCCAATCTTGGTCTCGTGTTGTTATCTTATAGATATAGTCCAGGTCGTCATCACTCTCATAATCACAGACATGTTCAGTATAGCACGATCCTTCAACAAGGCCGTGGGGTATTATTATGCGCAACAATTTATTCTCAAAGATCGTCTTTTGCTTCTTCAGATTAATTAACCCATTCATATCAATAGCCCAATCAATTCCTAGGAGTGTAGGGTAGGGTTTTTTATCATCCACTATCTCTATTACTTCAAAATCTGCGAACGTTCACTCCCCCAATATCCACGATCACCCCTGCAGTTGCCCCATGGGAATGATTTTCTGATGATTCGTCATCCTTAGCTGAATCGGATACCATTGCAGTGCACATCTCCCCATTCACTCCCAAGTCTATTTTGGTAGGACATTTGCATTTGACCCTAGGTCCAAAATGACCTTATCCCATCCCATCCTTGTTTTATGCTGGCCAATATTTCATACTACGTGTAGCTCACCTAGCGTGGTTCCAGTGCATCTATTGATGAGTTCTTGTAACTCTTTCATAGCCTTACTGTCGGATAGTAACTTCATACAGGTTTCCAGGAAATTTTTGAGCATAGAGGGATCCATCTCTGGGTCAAGCTTATCCTTGCCTCCTGGGGTGGAGGCCTCAGCGAAGCTCTTCTTAGCTTCCATGAAGGTTTCATGAGGGCACTCCAAATCAAACTCAACCTCTTTTTTTGGGGCTTTGCGAACCCATGTACTATATTGTGGCTATTTCCCATTATCATATCCTATCGTGATTCCACTTCTGAGTACTATATTTATGTTTGGATCTTCCTCGCATGGCTTCGATCTCATCATTTGCAGGTTTTGAGTCAACAGAGGTGGTAGCGCCCATTTGTCATGTATCCTAGCTATCAACGTAGGATAATATTTTGTTCCATGATCAAATACCATGCAATACTTTCACGACGAATGCCTTGGATTAGTGAAATCATAGGCATAGTGTCCTAGTCCTCCTCAATTGTAGCAAATCAATTGTTCGTGACCTCTACCTGGTCCTCCTCCACCTCAGCCTCATATGCACTACTAAAATCCTGTCTGCACCATCCCTGCATTCTAGTCAAGGGGCCGCATTTCGACCTATACCCTGTAGGCAGTGATCCTATCCATCATCAATTCATAGCTCATGTAAGTATGCTCATCATGTCCTACTGACCTACAAAAGTTTCAAAACAGTTGTTGCAGAGCTTGTACATACTTCTGTAGTAAGTGATAGTTATCCATGGCATGTTTTCCGGCTAACCGATAGATAGCGCACCATAATGCAGGCCCCGCGCTAGGTCCTACTTGAGCTTCTGGCCTTAAAGGCATCATTCCTCTTCCTACAACATAATTTGTAGTCTTGGCAATGGTCTTTTTCATGACCCTGACTCTTGCATTTCAAGCACCATACCTCCTCGTGTACCTCTTGCCAAACCGTCCTGTCCTACTTCAGACTTTACATCTCAAGGCATAGATTCTTTAGTTGCGCATGGATCTGTTGAACCCCTAGATTAGGATCTTGCATCAGAGTCTCATGTAGTCTCATGGCAATCTCCAAGACCTCTCCTTGAGTTGTTATCTTCTGTTGCGACAACACACTCCTTAAGTGTGGCAGTAGCGAAGCCACAAACCACTCGGGTGCTATCCATC
The DNA here is from genome assembly GCA_031772625.1 of Pinus tabuliformis. Taxonomy (NCBI): domain Eukaryota; kingdom Viridiplantae; phylum Streptophyta; class Pinopsida; order Pinales; family Pinaceae; genus Pinus; species Pinus tabuliformis. The sequence continues at coordinate 1,850,510,796 of CM062817.1, read as the reverse complement.
TGTCAAATTCATGTTGGCTTCACAGATTGTACATTTTAGCCTTTGATCTAGTTCCCAAGGTGTCTCATATTGTTGCATCATGATCTCTTTGAATCCCACAATCGAATGTGCCTTAGATTTAGGCATACTAAATTCCCTATTTAGTGCTACTTGGATGTCTGCTACTCCCGAATTTGGGTTATCATTAGAGTACTTAATATACCAGGTTAGCACGTGATCTTCCAGAGCACTAACCAGTGTCGCCTTCTTTATATGATCATCTATAACACCTTGAGCTTCCCATACAACCATCACGATGAACAAGAATTGGTCCAGGTCCTCATTTCCCAAGCCTTTGAACAAAGGAAACTTCATTGTATTTGCCATACTGAACCTCGGTGGAGGTGGAGGGGGTACGAGTGAAGTTGAAGGCGATGGTGGTGAAATCAGAGGTGGTGTGGGTGGAGGTGGTAATCCTTGTCTTATTAACTGAATAGAACTTCATGGAGAAACCTCCGTTATCCCTTCTTCGTCTCTTCGCAGAGGTGAAATCATGGGGCTATACTATGGACCCTTTTTTCCTTTGTTTCTGTAAGTTTTTTCGCTTCACGTAGTCCCAAACATCAAGGTAGCCGCATAACCCATTTTTTTGCACAATAGAATTTTAATCCAATTATTCAAAGATTTTACGTACTTACCTCATGGTCCTTTGAAAAATCATTGCTCACCCTCGCTATAGCTGACTGAGGTGTTGACTGTGAATTTAGTCACAAATCATCCTATGACGCTTTCGAGCCAATGGTCAATAGCGCATGTGATCTTATCCTCCGATGCTTCCAACCTTTGCACTAGCTCTGGGGTCCACACAATATCACTGTCAAGTTTCCACCTTGCTTGGCTATCTGCTAGCTTTGCGATCCACTCATATAGCTCAATAGGGAAAGAGCAAAGAAATATCTTGTGGATCGCTTTATATAGGTACCAGTCCAACAACTATTCCTTTTTCAGTTGAGGGTTTATGTTCTCTTGTGTCCCGAATTCATGTATTTTTCTATCCAACCAATCTCCAATCTCCTTCTTAGTTGGATTCTAGTGATACAACATCACACATCTCTTATGCAGATTCCGGTCTCAGCAACGGAAACATTTGTTGGTTTGAGGGGGCCTGAAATAGGTTCAACGTTATTTAGCCACATAAATCCCTACACTACTGGCCCTTCCGGCATCAGCCTGTGGAGTGCAGACCAAAGTCTCACCCGAAGAAGTATGGGGGGATGATCGAACCAAGTTTCCACACCTTGAGATGGTTGTGGTGTTGTTTGATCTCTTGTATCCCTGCCTTCACATAGGGGATCTCGTTCTAGGGCTTGTAAGACAAACCCTCTATTCTGGCCTTAGATACCTTCATGAAAGTATACGATCAACCTTCATGTATCCCTAACTTGGGGCTCGGTACTTTCACGCCGTTATGGTATTGCGTCATGCAAATTCCTCAATTACCCTAAGTGATTTGCTTATTTTTCCGAATACTTAAGTTTATCACCATGTAATCAGATATTCGTAATTGTGTTTAATTATTCAATGTAACTGTATTCATTCATGCAACATAAAAGCATAACAAAGGAAATTCAAACACAAAATATCCAAACCCATCAACAGAAAAAATACACACAAATTGTAGAATAACTCTTATTAATATCTTCCAAGTGTTACAGACTCTGTTCACCCTGCACACACAGCTGTAGGGGTCTGTGCACTCAGCTATCGACTTCTACCCTAGGCCTCTATGCACTCAGTTGCAAAGCCTCTACCTACACTACAACCAAGACTTAGAATTCTAGCTCTAAAGCTATGACTCTCTTACTTCTTCGATGTCTCTAACTACATAGAGCTTAGCTCTTTTTATACAGTCCCATGGTTCGCGGACCATGGGTAGATCTCTTACAACTGACTTTACTTTACAAAACTAAGGACGAACTGCCCTTTGTGACACATAATACCTTCGCACTCTGTGACAAAAAAATGGAGATTCTTTACATTAATATTACAAAAACATGACTTAAAGATTGGCTTTTAGCCCCAAAACTACCCTTGGGGGATCTTGCTCCCAACAACTATCTCTGATTTTCCTTCTGAAAATTCATCCCCGGATGCATCTATCTCTTATCATTTGTAGAACACACCTAATGTTAGTCCATCATTCAACAATAGAGAGGACAAATATTTTATTGAGAATCCACTCGACATTTCATCTACTATTTTTGGAAACGCAGAGGGTGAACATTCTTGCCTCTTTGTATGATTCATCCGACCACGAGGATGCCGAACAACTCATCTATTTTTCTAATCGTATATTTCGTGATCTCTTTACTCCTATATTCAATCAAGATGTTGATTCAATCATTTTTTATATTTCCAAGCCACCTGTTTATGATAATATATTTGTCAATGAAGTCGAAAACCTACAGGCTGTCGAGGCACATCAACCTAAGATAATGGTTATGTCAGGCCCTCGCTATCCTGAGGTTAGTTTCACTTTCGATCAAGAAATTGTTGGACCACCCAAAGCTCCTCATCACTCATCTGTATGCACTGAAGATCAACCCAATACATAGATTTCACTTCCTCCACCTGAATCACATGATCCCATCACTTATGAGTTGGAGGAATCATACATAGAAAGCACGCTTGCAAAGCATAAGTTTTCTCTCTTTCTCATGTTTTCTTGTCCATAGTCAAAAGAGTGCACATGCTTATCATCTTCACTCAGTGTCTCACAACAACATATTAAAGTCTGCATAATTCTTTTCTTGTTCTTTCACTCTTCTTTTTTCTGTGGACACGTTTAAGCTCAGAGTGTGTTGGTATTAATTGTTATATCTTTCATGTTTTCGGGTTCGCATGACTATCCATTTCATGAACCATTCCTTCACCAGAATGGGTCAACCAATGCACCAGTGGCTGCATTGGAAATATCACTTCATGTGATCAGGGCCATGCACTCTTGGCATAGGAGTAGGAGTAGTGTTTTCTTTGTGTCTTGTTTGCTTGCATGCATGTTTTCCTGCTTACATTGTTTTTTTGTTTCCTTTCTTGCTTGCTTTGGTTACTTTCTTTGCTTTCACATTTTCTTCTTGTCTTTTATTTATTATTTTTGTGCTTGTTTACATCCGTAGGTTAATTCACATGAAACTGTGTGCAACTCTTAAGACAAGTAGCGTAAAATACAAGAGGAATTGTACAACTAGCAACACTTGGTTATATATTTTCCTCTTTCTTTAAGTAAAACTTTTTATCTTCAGCCAGTGATAAACCACTGGGAAATATGTTATGTTCGAAGTGAATCTTGGTGAAAATTGTGGCCTAGTTGCAAGCGATATGGACAAACGACCAAAGCTTGATATAATTTCTTCAAGTTCTGGTTGAATTCCTCTTTCTGGTTCAGGAGGTGTATCAGTCATCTATAGGTAGCTTCACGAGTTTTCCTCTCATACACTCCAACCTTCATATCGGTGCTTTAATGCAATAGGCTTGTTTTTCCCTTTCTCACCCTATAATTCCATAGGAATTATAAAGACAGACTATCATTGCTTTCAAACAAAAGAAATGCGTTAAAAATGCAATATACACAGTCATGGGCTTTTCATTCCAAAGGAACAGAGCAACAATATGGATACACAGGTGGAGGCTTTCATTCCAAAGGAACAGAATACATTATCGGCACTCTAATATCACTATATTGTTCATTCCAAATAATTAATTATCGGCGCTTTCAATTTCAAACTATGCATTTGAACGCAATTAACACTATTAGCAATCTATAATCACCCTTCCAAGCTCCCTCTGATGACGCGATAACACGTAGTGTTATCAGAGGTCACAATTGGTGACTCCAGTGCTCCCAAGGCAAGGCTCCTTCCGCTTCGATCTGGTGATGTGATAACAATCGCGGACCCGATATCCTTTAATCACTTCTCTATAGTGTTTCAGGTCTGGGCTGTTGGGGTTTCAGACTTCGGCGGTTCCAAGGTCCTTCCCACTCCACTTGTGGCACTGTGATGCGATCTTGGTTTGGACCCGACACGAGGATGAACCGTAGCTTATAAAATTTTAAGTCCAGAACTCTGTTGTGGCTAAGTAATTTCAAGAATTCTCTGTGTAAAACAGAGCTTCCGCTTGGAAGATCAACAATGCATGTAAGAGGAAATAGGTTTGCCGATGTAAGGGAACACAATTAAGAAGATTAAAACCAATTCTAAGAGGAAAAAATAATCCGAATCGCCATTAACAATGTTTATAAAGAAAGAATTGCAACCAGATATAAATGCAAATCACAGTTAATAGAGAACCATCAATCAGATGCACAGAAAGAGTTTTTTTTTCAATGATAATACTTCTGGGCACTCTCTAACTCTAAGCATCCCGCTATTTCATTTTATAATTAATAGATAAGCCCTCTCGGTCCTTATCCATACAAAAGCATGTATTTTACATAGAGTGATTTAAAGCAATCATGCATAAAAACTTATTATCTCTAATCCATAAGTGATTATTACAGAATGCTTTTATTCTTAATTCTATCCCTATCTTAACCTAGAAAAGCATGGAAAATACTGGCTAAAGGTCCCCACTCCCTTGCCTATAGATTTCTTTTGGACTTTTGGAATAAGTTTGAAGATTTTCCCTCCATGTCAAATGCCCCTGCATCAGACTCCCGAGGTCAAAATTCTTCATGGGCTCCTGTCCATGAGTTCATCTACAAAACTACCCAGTTTCTATAGCATGTCTTCTGTAACCCAAGTAGCTTTAGTGGTTGACATATCCTTCCACTTTACCAAATACTGGAAGTACTCTTGTCCCCTTGTTTCGTTAAACACCTTCTTGTACAAAATTCTTTCTGGCTATAAATTCTTTGTTGTGGGTAACTGTTTTACCCAATCAATCTCTTGTGTCTGTTGATTTTGTTTTGTATCATCTGTAGTTTCACCTTCATACTTGTATAGGTCTAAAACATTAAAAATTGGTAATATTCCAACATCAGGGGGTAACTCAATCTCATAGGAATTTGCGGAAAATTTTCTCAACACTCTGCAGAGTCCAATTTTTTTGAACTTCAACTTGTTGTAATCCCTCTTTGGAAACCTCTCCTTTCTGAGATGTGCTAAAACCAGATCTCCAACTTCAAAGTTCAACTCTCTTCTTCTCATGTCTGCTCTAGTTTTGTACTTTATGTTGCTATCCAGTAGCTGTTGTTTCACCTGTTCATGTATTGCTTTCTTTTTTGAAGCAAAATCTTCACCCTCTGCACTTCTCATCTCTTCTTTTCCCAAGTTTCTTAACTCAAATACTCCTCTTGGATGCATTCCATAAACAATATGGAATGGAATCTGTCCTTTACTCCTGTTAGGTGAGTTATTATATACATATTTAGCTTGTGCCAACACTTTATCCCATTGCTTTGGATGTTCTGCAGAAAGGCTCCTTAAAAGATTGCCCAAACTCCTATTCACAACTTCAGTCTATCCATCTGTTTGTGGATGATAGGCAGAGCTGAAACTTAATTTAGTTCCCAACTTCTTCCATATTTTCCTTCAGAAATGTCCAACAAATTTGGAATCCCTGTCTAATACAATACTCTTGGGCAACCATGCAATCTTACAACCTCCTTAAAAAACAAATTAGCAATGTGAGAAGCATCACTAGTCTTATAACATGGAATAAAGTGTGCCATTTTTGAAAATCTATCCACTACAACAAAAATTGAATCATTACCTTTTTGAGTCTTTGGTAAGCCTAAAACAAAGTCCATACTTACCATATCCCAAGGCCTTTCTGGAATTGGGAATGGAATATACAAACCTATGTTTTGGCTTCTTCCGTTTGCATATTGACAGACTTTGCAAGTTTTCACATACTTCTCCACTTCAGATTTCATTTTCGCCCAGAAATAAAATCTGTTCAACTGTTCAAAAGTCTTCGCTATGCAAAAATGTCCTGCAAGTGCTCCACTATGTTTTTCTTGGATTAAATTCTCGCTCATTGAATAGTTTGGTATGCACAACTGATTTTTCTTAAACAACAGTCCATCTTGTAAGAAGAAATCCAACCATTTACTCCAATCCATCAAAACTGGATTTTTACAAGCTTCAAATGCCTCTTTAAAATCTTGATCTATTTCATACAATTCTTTACGAAAATAAAAACCCAACACTTGGATTTGACTCTCTTGAAATAATACATTCCTCCTACTTAAGGCATCTCCAACTTTGTTTAATTTTCCATTTATATGCTTCAAAACAAAATGGAAACGTTGAAGATACTCTACCCATTTGGCATGTTTATGGCTGAGCTTTGGCTACTGCATAATATACTGTAGTGCATGGTTATTTGAATAAAGTATAAATCCTCTTGACACCAGATAATGCCTCCATTTCTTCAATGACTACACAACTGCATAGAACTCCTTATCATAAGAAGAATACTTGCTTTTTGAATCATTCATCTTTTCACTAAAATAAGCTATTGGTCTATCTTCCTAAATTAATACACCTCAAATAGCTTCTCTGCCAGCATCACACTTCACTTGAAAAGGCTTACTAAAATCAGGTAAAACCAAAATAGGATTTTCAGTGATTTTCTTCTTTAACAGCTGAAAATTCTTTTCTGCTTCAGCAGTCCATTTAAATGGTTGTTTGTCCTTCTTTATGGTGTCAATAATAGATGCATTATACTAAAATTATTGATGAATTTTCCATAAAAGCTAGCAAGACCATGAAAGCTTCTTACCTCAAAAACACTCATGGGTGAAGGCCACTCCATGATTGCCTTGATATTCTCTAGATCCATATTTAGCCCTTCAGCAGAAATAACAAAACCCAAGTACACTAGCTCTTCTTTCATGAATGAACACTTCTTCAAATTCAAAAATAATTTCTCCTGTTGCAGCCTTTGTAAGACATAATTCATATGTCTCACATGCTCCTCCTTAGACCTACTGTAAACTAATATATCGTCCAGATATACTATTACAAATTTACCAATAAAAACTTTAAAAACTTCATTCATGAGTCTCATAAATGTACTTGGTGCATTTAACAACCCAAAAGGCATTACTCTCCACTCATACAATCCCTCATTTGTCTTAAAAGCGCTTTTCCACTCATCCCCTTCTCTTATCCTTATCTGAAGATACCCACTTTTAAGATCTGGTTTTGAAAAATACTTTTCTCCACTCAAGAAATCCATTAAATATTCAATTCTAGGAAAAGGAAATCTATACCTGATTGTCATTTTATTGATGGCCCTTGAATCTGTACACATTCTCCAGCCTCCATCTTTCTTTGGGCTCAACACTGTTGGTACTACGCAAGGACTCAAGCTTTCTCTGATCAACCCTTTGTCAAGAAATTCTTGCACCTGCTTCCTAACCTCTTCATTTTCTGTAGGAGTTATTCTGTAAGCTACTTTGTTAGGTAGACTTGCTCCACAAATCAAAGCTATATGATGGCTAATTCTTCTAATGGGTGGAAACTCATTTGGCAAATCATCAACAATAATATCACAATATTTCTCTAGCATTTCTTGAATTTCAATGGGTAAATCAAAAATTTTAGTAGAATTCATTATTACCTTGGGCTTGCAAATTATAGCAAAATTTACCTCATTCTCTTCAATCTGCTTCAAGTATTCCTTTCCTCCTAGTAACAATTTTTTTTAGTCAGTCTTCTTTCCTGGTACATCTTCTTCTTGTAGAGGCAACAACATATGATTGACACCATCCTTTCCAAACTCGTAGGTGCTTCTTTTCCCATCATGAATGGCTCCTCTATCATATTGCCAAGGTCTTCCAAGCAATATGTGACACACATCCATTGGCATCACATCACATACAATTTTATCTTTGTACTTGCCCACCTGAAATTCCACTTCACACTGTTCATTCACTAGTAGTTGATGTCCCTTTTGTAACCATGACACCTTGTAAGGTGTTGGATGTTTCATTATCTTCAGCTTCAATTTCTCCACCACTTCTGTAGAGACCAAATTATCAGTGCTGCCACTATCAATGATCATCTGACAACATTTTCCTTGAACTTTACACATTTTTCTTAATAAAGTCTTTCTTTGTGATGGTTCAACTATCTCCTTTGCAGGCTTGAGCAATACTTTATTAACTACCAAATATTCTCCCCTCTTTGGTATATTTTCTTCTTCTACCACTGCTGCTACTAGTGCTTCTCCCTCAACTAGAGCAACAATTGTATTCCCCTGGCTTGTTCTTGCATTCTCTGGGCACTCAAAGACTCTATGTCCCAGTTTCTTACATCTGTAACATCTTATTTTTCTTCCTCTTCCTCTACCTCCTCTTCCTCTAAAAAAACTCCCTCTGCCTCTTTCATCACCTCCTGTGGGTGCATGCTGGGTTGAGATGCTGCTAGCTCCATATTTAGGTGTTGTAGATCTCCGTCTACCACCTTGACTTCCCCTTCCTCGGAAAGTACGTCTCCCTCTGGCAGACTGCTTCCTCATGACTTTTTCTTCAGCTTGCAGTGCCATCTGATAAGCTTCCTCTACTGTCTTAGGACACAATAGTCTCATCTTGAATGTCTATCCTAAGACCATTCATATATCTAGCCACCTTCTCATCTTTATCCTGGGCTTCTCCAGCTCTTATGGTTACCTTGTGGAATTCCTCTATGTATTCTTTCACTGTCAAAGACCTCTATCTAAGATTATTCATCTGTCTGAACAAGGTTTGTTGATAATTACTTGGTAAAAACTTACCTCTTAGCTTTGCTACCATCTTGCTTCAACTATTGATAGGTTTCTTGCCAAGTCTCTTTCTTTCTTCCTGCACACCATCCCACCGAAGCACTGCATGGCCTTTTAACTTGGTGACAACAAACTTGACTTTCTTCTCATCTTCTATTTCTTCATAGTCGAAGAATTTCTACATGCCATTAATCCAGTCTATCAATTCTTCTAGATTCATTCCTCCTTCATATATTGAAACCTCAGTCTTTGGCCTAGCTGTGGATCTCAACACTAACTGGAAGAATCTCATCTCAGGAGTAACTGCTATAGCTTCCTTCTCTACAACTTCAACCTCAGGTTCACTAACATATCCATCACCTATATTTATGTTTGTTTATAATGCATCCAATCTAGCTTGCATTTGTTGCATAGCTTCCATTACTTCAACATTTTCAATAGACCGTCCTCTTCCACCATCTCCTCATCCTCTTCCAAATCTGAAAGCCATATTAACTTTCCTTCTCCTGCTTCTGAGATTCAATTCAATTTTAACAGTTTTCTTTGATACCACTAACGGTGGCCTGATTGCAGGCGATATGGACAAACGACCGAAGCCTAATATAATTTCTTCAAGTTTTGGCTGAATTCCTCTTTCTGGTTCAAGAGGTGTATCAGTCATCTATAGGTAGCTTCATGAGTTTTCCTCTGATACACTCCAACCTTCATATCGGTGCTTTAATGCAATAGGCTTTTTTTTCCCTTTCTCAGCCTATAATTCAATAGGAATTATAAAGATAGACTATCGTTGCTTTCAAACAAAAGAAATGTGTTAAAAACGCAATATACACAGTCACAGGCTTTTCATTCCAAAGGAACGGAGCAACACTATCGGATACACAGGAGGCGGCTTTCATTCCAAAGGAACAGAATACACTATCAGCACTTTAATATCACAATATTGTTAATTCTAAAGAATTAACTATCGGCACTTTCAATTTAAAGCTATGCGTTTGAACGTAATTAACACTATCGACGATCTATAATCACCCTTCCAAGCTCCCTCCTATGAAGCGATAACATGTAGTGTCATCGGAGGTCGTAATTGGTGACTCTAGTGCTCCCAAGGCAAGGCACCTTCCGCTCCGATCTGGTGATGCAATAACAATCGCGGACCCGATATGATTTTATCTCTTCTCTATAGTGTTTTGGGTCTGGGCTGTCAGGGTTTCAGACTTCGGTAGTTCCAAGGTCCTTCCCGCTCCACTTGTGGCATTGCAATGCGATCTTGGTTTGGACCCGACAAGGGTATGAACCAGAGCTTATAAAATTTTAAGTCCAGAACTCTGTTGCGGCTAAGTAATTTCATGAATTCTCAGTGTAAAATAGAGTTTTTTCTTCGAAGCTCAACAATGCATGTAAGAGGAAATAGGTGTGCCGATGTAAGGGAACACAATTAACAAGCTTAAAACCAATGCTAAGAGGAAAAACTAATCCAAATCACCATTGACAATGTTTAGAAAGTAAGAATCACAACCAGATATAAATGAAAATTACAGTTAATAGAGAACCATCAATCAGATGCACAGAAAGAGTTTTTTTTTAATGATAATACTTCTGGGCACTCTCTAACTTTGAGTGTCCCATTATTTCATTTTATAATTAATAGATAAGCCCTCTCGGTCCTTACCCATACAAAATCTTTCCTTTTACATAGAATGATTTAAATCAATCATGCATAAAAATGTATTATCGCTTATCCATAAGCGATTATTATAGAATGCTTTTATTCTTAATTCTAACCTAGAAAATCATGGAAACTACTGGATAAAGGACCCAACCTCCTTGCCTATAGATTTTTTTTGTATTTTTGGAATAATTTTGAAGATTTTCCCTCCAAGTCAAATGCTCATGCATCAAAAATCAGAACACTTCCCCTCTAACTAGTACCACCAACTCTAGTTGGTTATTTTTTGGGTTAACCCTTGTTAGCTCAGTCAAGTAGAGTAAGGTGAGGAGGAAAACCTTAAAAAGTATGTTAGACATATATATAACCTACTTCTCTGAAGGGACAACCTATTCTTCTCTCAATAAGTCAGGATCCCTCTTCTACCTCTGAAATAAATAAGTGATTATGCATAGTTCCTTGAAAAATAAAAAAAAAATGAAAATGAATAAGGTGAAAGAAGAGAAAAACTTCCTTCTCAGAGAGGTGATGAAAGTAAATTTTCCAGGGTACTGACCAGGTTTTCTGGCAATGGAGCGATGCTTGTGTTCCTACCTGACTCCATCAGGGCATTTCCCAGGCCCACAGGCAGTGGAGAAACACCAGAGATGAAACTTAAACTTTGACAACCATATTACTTGTGCACCAATATACCCCTCATCCCCAATTGAAAAAAATAAGATGACTTGGCTTGGAATGTGTGCTGACTGATCAAGAGAAGGGTAGGTGCTACATCTTTAACTCAAGCTAGTGTGGAAACAATGATGATCAGAGAATCAATCAATACCTCCGGAGGAGTTAGACTTGATTTTTATGAAATAAGGTCTATTCAGAGAGTTGGAGTTCTACAAGTGTGTCACAAATGTTGTAGCAGCTACAACCATCGTCCAAAATTATTCCTTACCTTCATTTTGGAGCCTCCCTATGAAGGATGCTTAGTAGCATGTCGTGCACTGCCCAAGTATTTGTGCATTCAGTTGAGATTCTTTGGCTTATCATCTTCTATTCGCTAACTTGTTTGTCTATCACTTGCAAGCTGACCTCCCATGACTTGGTCTCAAACCACTTCTTGTGCTGACATGGAAAACTATGCAACACTGGAGAGTAACCAGCCTTGCTCTCCATAATTGTGTAGTGCATCCTTGTAGCCAGCATTGCTCTCCATAATTGCATAGAGCAAGCAGGCCACCTTCCCCAAGAAAATTGCATAGACTAGCCCATCATTGGGCTTGTTCTCATAATTTCCACAGTTCTAGCTGGCATCCTTGGCTTTAGTCCAAAAATTGCACAAAGCTTGAGGGGCAACCATAGCCACTCAACCTAAAAGCTCCACAGAAGTCATCCTAAGGCTTGTTGATCATTGCATGCATTCAGAGGTTGACCGGTTACCTCTACGACTATGCAATCTCTCCTTGCATGCATGGTAAGTTTTCCTCAAAATGTATAAAGCAAAAAGCAGTAATCATCCCTAGATTTTAGGGATCTATTTTTAGCAGCTAGTGGTTACATGCAAAAGTTGTTTCAGAAACCTCCCACCAAGGGTCACTTTTTCCTAGATTTGTGGCATCCACATGATAAGCCTTGATCTTCTCAAAATTATTTGTTCGAAACCTTAGAGGTCATTCTTCACATTTGATCTTGGAGCTCTAGCATTCCTAACACATCTAGAAACCTTGTGCACACTCATCGCAACTTTTTCCAGGTAAGTTCGCTTTTCATGTCTTTTGTTTCTTTCTAGTAGCATTTTACATTTTGATTTGTGTAAATGTTTTTTCTTGGTTTTATTGAATATTTTTTTTCATTTCAATGCATGTTAGCTTGTAGAAGCGTCATTTCAAGTTTTGTATTTCATTTCCTTGTTGTCGCATGCATGACACTGCTTTTGCACAAATGGTCATCGTTGCGGCAACTTGCTTCACACACTTCATTGTTTTCCCCTATTATTGAATCTTAAGCTTATTGGTTGCATGCATGTTGATTCACTCATGTCTACACCCAACTTTGCACATTCTTTCAATCCTTACTGATTTTCAGTTTTCCATCAACAGGTCTAAGATTCCTTGGCCCAGAACTTGCCTTGCCCAGCTTGCACTATGCATTTTTGGGATGGAGGGCCTTTCCTTGCCCCTAAGAATTATGCAAAGCTTTCCTCACACTAGCCTCCCTAGATGTTCTCTGCACAATTTTGAGAGGCAGTACCTTAGTTGGCCCTTGAGATTGCATAGTGCAATTTCTCGGTTAGCATTCATGCTGATTGAAACCGCATATTGTGCAGTTCCAATCCTTAGCAGGCCAAGCTAGATTGTGCTCTATGTAGTTTTGGTATTCAGTCATCTCACTGATAGCTTGGAATCTAATTTGCGTAGTTCCAACAGTCAGTCTCCCAACCTCTCCCAAAGAAAACTACGTAATTTTCCCAGTCAGTCAATCAGGTGTGTTGCATTCTAGTCCTCAAGATTCTTTTTTTTTTCAACTTAAGTTTCGCTTGCCATGAGTGTTTCTCTGTCTCCAGGCATCACAGGTGTTCATCAGTCTCTCAGAAATACAAGTACAACAACTTCCAAGAGATCAGGGTCAAAGGACACCATAGAGAGCACAACTAGATATGTGGTTGATCAAGTGTTTGTGAGCTTGCCCATCTAGGAAGATACTAAGTTGCTCATAGAAAAGGAGATCAAGATCACATGGTAGGACATCAATGACATCTTTTTAGTCACCTTCTAGGAGAATCTGGAGGACTACAGAGTCTATGTCAACATACAAAAGTTTGGGTTGTATCGAGTGGCATGCAAGTATCCTGAATTTCCATGCACAGAAACGATCCACTAGATTATCTCGCATACTACTCCAAAGACAATGGTATTGAGCAGTGTTAGGGGAACATAACTTGCTAGCTTCAAGGTAGAGAAGAAGTTGGAGGATGTGAAGAAACAACTAAGGGTAGAATAAGAGTTGCGCATAAGGGATAAGGAAGTGCAACAGGGTTAGGAATAGCAGGAAGTGCAGTGTGCACACATTGATGAAACTGCTGAAATACAAGTTATTGAATCAGAACAGCTGCCAGATAGAAAACAGGGTGAGAAGTCATAGAAGTAGGACTTTTTCGAGGATATTAAACTGATGTTGGAGTAGATGGACATGAATGTGGTTTAGCTGGAGAAGGATCAGGATATAGAACTCATGCCCAAGGGCCCAGAGGTCACTCCACAAGCTTCACTAGATCTAGGAGCATAGAAAGTCCCAAGTGATCAAGGAGATACTAAAATCCTTGAGGACAATCTGGAAGAAAATGTGTACAACATATCCTTTGATGAGTCACAACACAGAGTTTTGTAGTCACACAGAGTGCCCACTCCGGATGTCCATGCATCTCTTGCACATTTTCAATAATGAGTGATTGTGTCTGAAGTGCACAAATATCCAGTTGCATTGGTTGATGCTACAAAGGCATATGCCGAGGCCACCAGCTCAAGTGTGAGATTATTAATACTTGAGAATGAGCACATGGCTAAGGAATTACAAGCAGTCAAGGAGAGAGAAGAGAAAGAAATAGCATCCAACAGAACAGAGTGGAGGAATGCGAGACTTGATGAATTATCATCTCTTGAGATAGTCATGTGAAAGTTGTACTTCAGGTTTGTCACTATGCATAAGTCAGTTTTCCATCTTAATGGTTGGCAACAGTTCTATGCTAGGAGATCATGCATCTTGATAGGCATACACACTATTGTTTATCACATTAAGATATCAACAATGAGGTACAATGGAGCCCAATTGTACTTGCCAAATATGATGAAGCCAAAGGTAGTGGAGTTGAAGGCACGCATCCTGAGTCAGATCCATAACTAAGAGGAGTTCCCACAGCTCATCCTCAGCTTACAGGCTTCATATGCACGAGTGTTCAGGAGCATGGATTTCATTGTGTGAACGCATGTGATCCCATCCATTGGTACACTCACTGAGGCGAAGGAAAAGTACCAAGTTTGACTAGGGATAGACATGTACTTCAAGCAGTTGATGTGCATAGCCACCAACATATATTTTCAGATGAGTGTAGACACTAGGTACAAGTATTTCGTTGGTCTAGCTACACTCAAGAACATGATGCACAGCTACACGATGAGTTGGACAGAGATGTCAGATCAATGTACTTCGATGCTACGGAGGCAAGAGTTTTCTTTTAGAAGGATGTCACCACAAAGTATGCGAACACCATAGCAGACTACCAAGATTGGTGTTAGTTTGCCACCAACGATCACCAAGAGGATGTCGACGAGCTAGTATTCCCATAGATGTCTGAGTCCCAGTGATGTCTTATATGGCTTACTCAATCCCATTTTTGTCTCACATGGGTACAAGTTTAGATTGTATTGTAAACATGTTGTAAAGTGAAATACCAAGTGTTAATAGTAGAATGTAAACAATCATGTGTAAGTTGAAGAGTCATGAGTGTAAGCTAACAGTCACAAAGGGGAATGTCAAGGATCAACCCACCATTTTCTATATATAGAACCTCATAACTCATTGTACAACATTTTGGGATCCAAGATTCTGATAGGTATAACTTAGAGAAATCTTGCAGTGTATTGTAACAAGCCTTGGCTTCTCCACAGTGCAGAGCAAGCATATCTCTTTGGAGGAGCAAGCAACAGTGACTATAACATTCCACTATTTGGGCTTCTGGATGTCATGGTTGTATGTATGATTAGATCTTTCACTCTTTTAATATAGCAAAGCCAACACGTTTCATGCATGCATTGTAATTGTAGTTCGATTGTTCTAGTTACTCTAAGTTGGCTTGTTGGGGCCTGACCTAGGTTTGAAGGTGATTTAGCCAAACAAATCCTGGTACTACTCACCCTTTCGGCAACAAGCCGCGGAGCGTAGATTGAGGTCTCACCCAAAGTTGTATAGGAGGGTTCTAGAACCAGGTTTCCGCACCCTGGAGATGTCTGATGGTTTCCAGTAGTCCATGGTTCGACCCTGCGTGCACGTCGCTATGCGCGTTCACCCATACCTCACAGCTTCACCCATACCTCACAGCTTCAGAGGCTGCCCTCGAGCATCCCTACTTGGGAGCCGAATAGTTTTATTACCTAAATTATTAGTAGCCCATTATTGGTTGATTACCTTCACTTATTTGTAGACTTTCAGTTACACTTAACAGTGTTCACAATTCATATAAGTGTGTGCAGTAAATAAACAGTATAATTGAAATTTATGATAAAAAATGTAATAACTCAGAATAGATGCATAGAATTTGTAACAAAACCTTTATTTATTAATCCTTTCTCTGGTTACAAACTCAACTCTACCTTATGCACTCAGCTGCATGGGTCCACGCACTCAGCTGTGGACTCTACTAGGCCTCTACTCACTCAGTCGCAGAGCCCCTTCCTACTACTACAACCAAAGATGCACTTAGACTCTTCTTCTATGCTTCACTATCCCCTTCTATCCATTCTATTCTATTATGATCTCCATTTCCTTACAACTTAGAGCCTCACTCTTATTTATACAATCCCATAGTGCACGGACCATGGGTAGGCCAACATTACATTCAAACTTAGGGCGAATAGTCTTATGACTCTAACATACATTCTGCACCCGAAATTCGTGGGGCTTTACAATAATATTACTCAAAACTTGGGATTTGCGCCCCAATACATGATGTGGGGGGATTCTATGCCCAACAAGCCCCCAACACAATCATCATGACTCGCCCTCGAGTCACTTTGTCGGCACGACAATCTTGGCGCAGAGTCCCTCCAACTAGTCCCGAACGGTCCTC
The DNA here is from genome assembly GCA_031772625.1 of Pinus tabuliformis. Lineage (NCBI taxonomy): Eukaryota > Viridiplantae > Streptophyta > Pinopsida > Pinales > Pinaceae > Pinus > Pinus tabuliformis. The sequence continues at coordinate 1,850,494,549 of CM062817.1, read as the reverse complement.
ATGTCTGCAGTGCATTGAGCTGCTACCTGTTGAACTTGCTGCATCCATTATTCTGAAGCCTCTATTTCTTGTGTGCTTCCCTGCATCTGCGCATGCATCCCCTGGATGTGCATGAGCTTCCCTTCAATATTTGTTGTGATTGTAAATGCTTCATCAATCCATGGCTAGATGTGCTCTTTAAGAACTACTTCCTTATGGCGTGCTATGTCCACCTGTTCCTTTAATGCCTTGGCTTGTTGCATCTTGGGAAGCCATTGAGTGAGGACTACTATCTACGCAGTCCCTCTGATGCTGGTACTGCTGTTTAGGTTTGCGTGCCTCTGTGTCTAGCCACTAGATGTTGGGATCCTCCTACAAAGTCATGAGGACCTCCAGTGCCTGTTCCAACATATTCATACAGTAGCGCATTGCACCTCCAATATCTTCCAACCCTACTACAATAGTGCTGGCACAATGTTCTCTAATTTTTGGGGGAGTGGAAGGTTGCGCCTTCAACCACAGCTCGGTGATCTAGAGATTGAGCTCTAGCTACACCCTTGTCATCTCTTCTCTCGCATCATGGAATACACTTGCCAAACTGTGGATCCGCACTTCTACTGGTAGATCTGCTACGATGGCTAGCTCCGAGACGCATTGGCAAGCGTCATCTATCGTGTGCACCAAATGATGATTCTACAAAACCAACTTGTTGCATTGCAAGCTGAGCTATTCTATGTTATTTTTCTACTCGTTGAGAACTTGGATCGTGTGGCTCTCCCTGGTTCGTAGCTCTGTCGTTATCCCATCCTGTAACTGATATGACGTTTCCTAGGGAAGGGAAGCCAGGTTAAGGGCAATGTCTTTCATCATGTTAAGAGACATCCAATCCATCACATTGGGCATCACTAGAGATCCCTCTGGAAACACTATTGTGTTTGCTATCCTTGCATGCAACATCTATTCTTCTGTGAAAGTTCCTGCTTTGACATGCGTTGACAAGGTGCCTTCCTGACGGGGCCACACCTGTAACTCCTACAGCTATGCCCTGAGGGCCCCCAACACAGCCTAATGATCTTGCATGAACTCCTGAAGCACTTCACTTGTGACATCGTGAACTGTCTCACCAATGTCATGGAGATCACCTTTGGTTAAGGTGATCGGGTCAATGGCCAACTTCGAGGCCTTAACCTTCTTTCTCGGTCTTGATCTCTCTACAATGCACGGCCGCTTTAATTATGCAGATGCGATCCTTGGGTCCATGCTCCCTTCTACTATTTTGTTTCTTCTACCTCCTACCCTGAGGACATTGCTTGGCCCTTGTCTACCTATGCCGTTGTTGCCTGCGCTGCTGCTACTGCTACTGCATTCTTCTGCTCCACGGCTTTCTGTGTCGCTTCATGCACTGCCCTTACCTTAGCTGCTGCTTTTTCATTCTGTCTTTTCTCCACCAATTGAGTGACTCACAGCTTAGCATCGTCCTTTCTCTTCTGGACTGCCGCCTTCTCCAGTTTTTCCAGGTTCGGGGAGCGTCATTTGTGAGGTCTTGTCTCCAAGAAAATGAAAATTGTGTGGTCAGTGGCTACAATTGGTAGCTTCGTCCACTTCTTCACTAGATCCTTTCGCGCCCTGAAATAGATGTTGTGCATATTAGCTTTCAAGTCTGCAAAACTCTGCAGACTATTGTGCACCATACGTGATAGGCGTGACCTCCTATTGATCCACATCCGGATGCTCGCCTCCATGAACATCTAGAAAATTTTGATGTCGCGAAACCGTTTCGCTTCCTTGGTGGCCCAGAGTGAAGCATACTTTGTGGCCTCTAATAACTCTCTGTCAATGTTGGGTAACTAATTGTCCTCCTGCAGTTCTCCCCCTACGAGTAGTATGGATAATAGAAACCATGCATAGTGGAAGGTCTTACCCTACTCCTGGGCTTCACGATAATTTATCAAAAACTCCTCGCATAGGAATTCGGCCTAGTTGAAATCGACCCCCTTTGTGCACTGCTCGGCTAGTGCAACCACCAGTGCCGGTACCTCATCGTCGCATAACTTTCTCATAATTTTGCCGGCTAAGAATTGGGTCGCCATGTGCAGCCCTTTGTCCTTGATGCTTGAAAGTATGTATCCTCCCTTCCTCTTCTCCAGCTTATATTTTTCCTTCATGGCTTCTGCAAGAGCCAAATCGCTACCTTTCCTGGCTATAGTCATGGGATCCTTTCCTTTACAGGGGAGTCGAGAAATCCTGTGAATGAGGTATGCCGTGATGGGAATAAGCTCCCCAGCCATAGATACCCATCATACACTAGGAAAAGTAGCTACCTGATGACAAAAATGGTGATGGGCGCATGGTGGAAATGTGGTAGCCATAACAAGTGCAGCAACCCAACCTTCTCCACACCGTGCAGCCATTTCGTGGCTCTAACGTTATCACTGCCCCCTTGGTTTTTTTCTTCGTTAAGTTCCAGGTCTCTAGGTGTGGGAACTTCTCACTGTCAGTGAGGTCCCAGTCTTCAAATTTCATGGTTGGTACGCAACCTAGGTGCATGCCCTCAAATACAATGCGGTCGGGGAGGAACGAGGTCTGGAGTGAGCTTTTCATTTTGTTCAAGTTCTTCAGTACTTTGGTTTTCCCTTTCTGAAGAGAGACGTATGATGGTAGTTTTGTTGCAGAGTGCAACGGTTGGATATCCTCCTCCATTTCTTCTTCCTCTTCCGCTGTGGGGATCAGGGCCTATAAGTCTTCTTCTTCTTCATATGTTTCTATTGTGACTACTTTCCCCTTCTCTTCCATGGATAGTTTGTTGTGCCACGGATTCCTCGGGGACATGCGTGCTGGACCCATTACCTGTTTATCTTTCTTGGGCCGTGGTGTTCGCGGTGATTTGGGGATTTCTGTTACCACCCCGGCACCTTCTGGGACATCCCCCACCATTTGGGTCTGTGTGGCCTCGATGACGGGTACCTCTTCAATTCCTAACCCATCCTTAGTGGTTGTCATCATCTCTAGACTGTATTCTATCTCTCACAAAATTAAGAGCTCAATTATCACTTTACTCTCAACACTCTGTGCTCTTTTCAAACGCTCAATTCTCAAATGACCAAGTGTTGTTTGCTGGCCAGTCCTTTGAGTTTTATAGCACCTTTCAAATTTTAATTCAACCGCTCCCCCCAATTTTGGGCCATTAATGCTTTCTTAGCAGCATATTTTTGCAAAACTTGCCCATAACTTGTGTCTTAAATGCCCGCCGCCCACTCCATTTAGCCTCAAATCGGGCATCCGTCATGAATAGTGACACCAACAGTCACTTCCCAACCAACTTGGATGGCAGCGTAACCCTCCATGTGGGGTCACGATCCTTGTGACATTCTAATTCTGCGCACATCTCCAATATCACGCAGCTCCGAGGGAGAATATTTTATATTCCCACACTCCCTTTCAATTGCCTAGAGCACTAAGAGTTTTCTTCCTATGGCTAGTCAAGTGGTCGCACCACCCATACGGGGCTTCATCTCATCCTCCATCATGGTTTGTGGAGAAATCCCATCTTCTATTGTGGTGATTGGCATCACGCACTCTACTATTTGCATTGTGCTACCCTGGTCACTACATTTGGCAAGATGGGGTCTTAGCCACGACAGTAGACTAATCAGTTCACGGCGATAGTTTTCCAATTTGTCAGTATGACTGTATGTACCTTGCCTTGCCATCCTTGTTTTTTCGACGAGAAATGCTTCCTTTATTTCGTTTTCTAGCTCCTTCACCTCTGCATCCATTAAAGTGCTTTTATCCCTTAGCCGTACTCGGTCTTTTCCAAGTTTGTGAAGTCTAAATTTTCCCCATCAGATTTCTTCCTCATGTCTTATATGTTCTATTTCACGCAAGTGTGTGATTTCTTCATTTCGATCTATGCGGACCATCGTATCTATGAGTGCTATTATGCACAGACTCATCTTCGCATGCTCCATAGGGACTACAACCCCTACTTCATACTTCAGCTTTGGAAGCGCTTGCGCGGTCAGAGTTTTGCACATGGTCATATAAGCCCATACAACCACTGGTATGCGCAGGTCCTAGTCGATGCATCTCACATGGTTGACCCTGTTCAGCACTTCGCACACCTTGTCAAAGGCTTCCCCATGTATGATTTTTGGCATGCTAGGTTTTATCATGCTTCGTCATTCGCACACTTATCTTTCCTACTTTTTCTTGTTGTTCCTATTTCCTATTGTGAGAGCAGTGTGACTTTGTGCAAGTTGCGTACCATTTGCCTATACCCATCTGGAAAGATGAGTGCGCAGGATGTTTTTTCCATCATGCCTAGCTCCCACCCACATTTGAGGCTTCCCAAATCATAAGCGCGTCATCTTTTTTCATTCGCGCTAGCTCTCAATACTTCTCTGGTGCGTACTCGAACACCTTGTGGGCATAGCGCATAGTGCCAATTTTAGAGAATCAAACCACTGTTGTTCTATCACCATGCTTTCAAATTTGTTCAGGAATTCATCGACCATTGTCAACTTGTCATACATAGGTAGATCCCTTACCTATGTTTTCATGCAGCGCAGTGGTCTTACATCATGTTGAAATTGAGCATGGTTACCGTGTGTAACCAGTTCTACCATTGTTTTGTTTCTTCATTTGAATCTGATGTGCGGGAGCTTTCGCGCCCCCATGAAATTTTTCCATCCGCTGTAGGATTAACCCAATCCTGTTCCCAAGTGATTATCTTATAGATACAATCTAGCTCATCATCGCTGTCATCGTTGCACACTGGCTCTGTGTAGCATGATCCTTCCATAGGGTCTAGAAGTACGACTACGCACAGTGACTTTTTCTCAAAGATCATTTTTCGCTTATTTAGATTTACCACTCCATTCATATCAGTGGACGAATCTATTCCTAGTGGCGCAGGATAGGGATTGATGTCATCGACAATATCTATCACCTCAAAATCTGCAAGCATGCTCTAACCTTCGATGTCTACTGTTATCCCCTGCAATCTTCCCATCAGTAGGATCTTCTGCTAGTTTACCATTCGTAATTGAATAGGGGACCATTGCAACACACGCCTACCCATGTGCTCCCATGTCTGCTTTGGTAGCACATTCGCGTGTAATCCTGGATCTAGAATTACTTGATCCATTTCATACTCCCTGATTTGCGCAATCAATCTCATTTCCCTTCCTGTTCACGATGTGTGCTTTCCGAGATTCCTAGTGATAAGCTCTTGTAGTCCCTTCACAGCCTTGCTGTCATGCAGCAGCTTCATACATGTCTTCATATGGGTAGTGATCAATGAAGGATCCATTTCTGGCTCTAGTTGATCCTTACTACCTGAAGTGGAGGCCTCCGTGAAGCTCTTTTTAGCTTCCATGAATGTCTCCTTCACACGCTCTAAATCAAATTCAAGCTCCTTTGTAGGAGCTTTGCGAACCCATGCACTTTCTTCAGGCTACTTACCTTTGTCATCTCCAGTCATGATACCGCTTCTAAGCATGATGTTTACATTTGGGTCCTCTTCGCCTGGCTCAAACCTCATCATTTGCAAATTCTAGGTTGGGGAAGGCTAGAGTATCCCTTTATCACGCAGCCTCACTATCAAGGTAGGGTAGTCCTTTGTCTCATGATCAAACTAAGTACAATATAAACATGATGCTCTAGTCGGATTTATACAATTGCAGTCATAATGCCCTGGCCCTCTGTAATTGTAAAAAATCAGTTGTCCATGACCCCTTCTTGGTCCCATTCCACCTTGACCTCGCGCCCTTGAAATCCAGTGTGCACCAGCCCTGCATTTGGATCGAGGGCTCGCATTTCAGTCTGTACTCTATATGCAGGAGTCTGATCCATCATCAGCTCGTAACTTCTGCAAGTGCACTCATCATGGCCTACCGACCTACAAAAATTACAAAACAATTGATGGGACGTCTGCATATACTTCTATAATAGATGAAAATTATCCGTAGCATGCTTTCCTCCTATCTAACAAATCCCGCACCATAATGTAGGTGCCACTCTTGATCCTACTTATTCCTCTAGTCTTAATGGCATCAGCCTTCCTCTTGCCAAGTAATTTGTGAATACTAGACAATGGTCCTTGTCATGCCCTTAGCCTTTGAATTTTATGCACCATACCTCCTTGCATGCTTCTGGGTGAGTTTTCCTATCTTATTTCAAACTCTGCATTTCCAGACACAAATTTTGTAGTTGCACATGGATTTGTTGGACTCCCAGGCCAGGATCTTGTATTGGGGTCTCGTACAGTCTCATTGCAATCTCCAAATCTTCGGCCTGGGTGGACAACTTCTATTGTGATAGCGTTTTCCTTAAACGCGGCGTTAGTGATGCTACAAACCATGCATGGTGTTGTTCATCTGTCAAGGTCATGTTGGATTCGTGAATCACACTCTTCAGTCTCTCGTCTAGATCCCATGGGGTCTCGCCTGGAAGCATCGCAATTTCCTTAAACCCGATAATCGATTATGTCTCCAATTTTTGCCTACTAAATTCCTTTTTTAGCACGGCCTGGATATCTGCAATCCCCATGTTTTGATGGTCATTAGAATGCTTAATGTACCATGTTAGTGTGCCATCCTACAACATACTTACCAACGTTGCCTTTTTTATATTGTCATCCATGACTCCTTGTGCTTCCTATACGGCCCTTACCACAAACCAAAATTGGTCTGGATCTTCGTTTCCTACTCCTCTGAATACTAGCAATTTTACTGCTGCTCACCATATTGAAATGTGGTAGTGACAGAGGTGGTGTTGGTGGAGATGGAGGTGAAGGTGGTGAAGCTGGTGGTGGTGTCGATGGGGGTGGTATGCGTGGAATTCACTGCCTTATCAGACTGATTGCGCTTCCTGTCGAAACTTTTGCGAACTCTTCCTCACTTTCCCACTGTGGCAAAATCAAGGGGCTATTTTCTATCTCTTTTCTACCTTCTCTTCTATAGATCTTCCCAATTTGCAAAGCACCAAAATCAATTTATTCACATAACTCGCTTTTCACAAAATAGCATCTTAATCCAAGTGTTCAATGATTTAATGTACTTACCTCGTGGTCCTTTGAGGAAGTGTCGTTCTACCTCGCTATAGTTGACTGTCATGTCTACCAAGAACTTAGTGATAAACCCCCCTATAATTCGATCGAGCCAATGGTCCACAACGCGCACGATATTATCTTTCGATGCTTCTAGTATGCGCAATAATTTTGGAGTCCACACAATCGAATTGTCTAGCCTACACCTTCCCTGATTGTCTGCTAGTTTCATGATCCACTCATACAACTCAGAGGGGAAGGATGCAAAGAAAATTTCATGGATTTCCATATATAAGTAGCGATCCAATCACTTTACTTTTGATATTCGTAGATTCTTGTTTTCTTGCGCCACGAACTCGTGAATCTTTCTATCGAACCACCCTTCAATTTCTTTCTTCGTCGGATTCCAGTGACACGACATCAGACATATTTTATGCAAATCCTGGTCCCAGCAACGGAACCATTTGTTGGCTTTTTGGGGCCTCACCCAAGTTCGGAGGTGATTTATCCAAACAAATCCCAGTACTACTCACCCTTTCTGCAATAGTGCGAGGAGTGCAGACTGAGGTCTCACCCGAAGTAGTATGGGAGGGTGCTAGAGCCAGGTTTCTGCACCCCGGAGATGTCTAATGATTTCCAGTAGTCATGGTTTGAACCTATGCACATGTCGCTACGCACACTTACCAGTACCTCGTAGCCTAGGAGACTGCCCTTGCGCAGCCCTACTTGAGGGCCAAACAATGTTATTACCCAAATCCTTAGTATCCCCTTATTAGTTGATTACCTTCGCTTATTTCTACACTTTCAATTACACTTAACCGTATTCACAATTCATATAAGTGCGTGAAGTAAATAAATAGTATAATTTCAATTTAAGATCAAACATCTAATAACTCAGAATATATGCACAAAATTTGTAACATAACCTTTCTTTACTAATCCTTTCTCTGGTTACAAACTCAACTCTACCCTGCGCACTTAACTGCAAACTCTACTAGGCCTCTACGCACTCAGCCGCAGAGCCCCTTCCTACTACTACGACCCAAGATGCACTTAGACTCTTCTTCTATGCTTCGTTATCCCCTTCTATACATTCTATTCTATTATGATCTCCCTGTCCTTACAACTTAGAGCCTCACTCTTATTTATACAATCCTATGGTCCGTGGACCATGGGTAGGCCAACATTACATTCAAACTTAGGGAAGATAGCCCTATGACTCTAACATACATTCCACACTCGCAATTTGTGGGGCTTTACAATAATATTACTCAAAACTTAGGCTTTGAGCCCCAAAACATGCTGTGGGGGGATTCCATGCCCAACACTCTAACAATGTATGTAGTTGTAACTTACGCATGTATGTTTGGAATATTCCATATGTGTTTATATGAATCTTATCAAAGTGTGTTGTTGGTTTAACTCATCACTTTGGATTTTGAACTATTCTTCTTAACATCTCGTGATGTCTTTCACCCCATGTGTTTCCTTTCAAGCTGCGTACTATTACAGGCTTCTAAGGGGCACTCTCCTCTCCCCTTCCATGTATTAGAGCCTTTCCATGCATCTTCCCTGACTTGCTCCAAGGTCACACCCTTGCTTCCAACAAGGACATCTTTCTTACATCTGCGTGCAATCACAGTCAACGCAATACCCTACTACCCACTACTGGGACTTCTACTCCAAACGGTCAGAGGTCTAGTTGGGACTTCTTACTGGGGAGATCCATGGACATGTTGGTGGGTCCATAACCATCAATGAGAAGTCAATTAATAAAGTCACTAAAAATATAGGAGGGAACAGACACTGTGAACTTAAGTGATGACCAACCAAAATTTCTATTTGGAAGTGAGGTTGAAGGAAAGTCACAAGATGATAATGAGCCACCATTTTATGTTAGTTTTAATTTTCATGATTTCCTTCTACACAATGCCATGCTATATTCTGGTGCTTCACATAACCTCATGCCTAGAGGGATTATGGATAAACTTGGATTAGATATAACTAGACCATATAAATACCTTTTCTCTTTTGATTCAAGCATAGTAAGATGCTTAGGTTTGATCAAGGATTTATGTGTAACCCTTTCCCAAATCCCAGTAAAAGGTGTAGTCATGGATATTATTGTGGCTGATATACCTCCTAAATATAGAAGCCTCTTGTCAAGATATTGGGGAGAAAATTTTCAAGGTACCTTGCATATCGACATGACATATGCAACTATTCCTATTTTTTGGCAAAAAAGGAGGTTGTACAAGGAAACTATGATGAAATATATGGTAAGCAACTAGGACAAACACGATAATAACCCACCTTATTCAGTACATTCAGAGATGGATTCCTTCATTCTATATAATGAAATATGTTTAGCGGAAGAAGTGTCATATATGGAAAGTCAATCAAGAAAAACAGATGATGTCAAATTGAAAAATGAAATAGATTATGATAAGGATGAAGGCCTTTGGCATCTAGATTTTGATGGGGTAGTTAGTAAGAAAGGAGGAGGGGTTGGTGTATGGATCTTAGACAGAAACTCAGGTATATCAAATACATATTCCTACAAGCTTAATTTCCAATGTACCAACAATGTAGCTCAGTATGAGGCACTTATTCTGGGGTTGCAGTCCTTGAAAATATGAGGAGCTAAAATAATTTCAATCCATGGTGATTCAAAACTCATCATAAATCAAATCAAAGGTGAGTATTCAGATAAAAATAATAGGTAAAGGGCATACTTAAATGTTTTCTTAGATTTTTTGCAGTGTTTTCCAAAGTATCAATTGTTTTTTATTCCTAGAAGTCAAAATTTGTTTGCTGATGCATTGGCTACCTTAACAAGTACATGTGAAACTGCATTCCACCCAAATAGAAAATATGAGATTGAAGTGAAACATAGACTTTCTATCCTAGATAACAAAAGTTACTGGGAATTTTTGGACCATGGCAAACAGTTAGACAGTTTTTTAGAGCTAAAGGGAGAGTTTGAAAATTTGCATATTCATATTGAAAATATTGTTAAAGATGACAAACAACAAACTATTTTGGATCAAACTAGTGAGAATGTTGATATAGATGAAGCAGAACTTGAAGTCTTACCATTAAAATATAATGTAATACCAAGAGGTTTGGTACCACTTGAATAATTATTTGATTTCAATGATGTGGCTCAAAAGTCCAAAATGATGCTCGTGGGAGCCTAAATAGAGTATTGTAACATAGGGACTGAAGATAATCCAAAGATTGTGAATATTTCTAAGTCTTTCCCTCATGAGAAAAAATATAAACCAATTGATCTATTTAAAAAATACTCTAATGTGTTTGCCTAGGGATACGAAGTTTTAAAGGCCTACGATACTAGTATTATTCAACATACTATTCATATCATAGAGAAACAAAAACCATTCAAACAGGAATTAAGAAGGGTGAATCATGTTCTGTTACCTTTAATTGAAAAAATGGTAAGGAATATTTTTGACGCCAAGATTATTGTACCTTTAAATTTTTCTAAATGACTATCAAATGTAGTACCAGTGAGGAAAAAGGCTGGAGAAATAAGATTATGTGTGGATTTCTAAAACCTGAACAAAGTCTTTCTCAAAGATAATTACCATTTACTAAAGATGGATCATATTCCATAGAGGGTAGTTGGTTCTAGCATAATTTCATTGCTTGATGGTTTCTCGGGTTACAACCAAACTTTAGTGAATCTAGATGATCAAGGAAAAACAACCTTCACAACACCATGGGGAACTTTCATGTATGTGAAGATTCCTTTTGGGCTTATGAATGCAGGAGAAATGTTTTAGAGAGAAATGAATACTTCTTTTGTGGATGAGAAGGACAAATTTATTGTGATATATCTAGATGACATCACTATGTTTTCTAAAACTGATGAAGATCATTTGTTTCATTTAAAAATAGTCTTTGAGAAATGTAGGAAATTTGGTATTTCCTTGAATCCTAAAAAGTCTTTTATTGGTGCCCACGGGGCTTTGGATTGACGGTGAATGGGTGTGTTGTTAAGGCACTCCTTGCGATAGGTCACTGGTTCAATTCCCCGTGGGTACTTAGTTTAGTCTTAACCTAGAAAAAAAAAAAAAAGTCTTTTATTGGTCTAGAAGAAGGTAAATTTCTAGGTCATATAATTTCCAAATATGGTATCTGAATTGACCCAAGTAGAATTGAAGCTATCATCAAAATTGATCCCCCGAGAAACAAAAAGGAAGTACAGTATTTCAATTGTAGAATTAATTTTCTAGGGAGGTTTATCCCAAACCTAGATGAGATCATAAGAGCTATCACCAACATGTTGAGAAAGGACAATGAAATAAAATGGAATGCAAAAGAAAAAAGATCATTCAGTGAGGCAAAGCCACGTTTGACTCATGCTCTTGTTTTAGCCAGTCCTGATTTCACTAAGGATTTTATTATTTTTTCTTTTGCTTCAAAACATATTATTGTAGTATTACTAATGCAAAAGATCAAGGAGGGATATAAGCAACTGCGGTGAAGTAAAATTATAAGTGCGGACAGGAACAAATATCTCTAGCTCGATAATGAGTCTAGCCACAACACATACATTCTATTGAAGATTTCCTTAGGTTAGAATCAATCAAGAGGGCCTACCTCTTGGTCACTTATCTTGCTTGATGATGTCCTCGCTTGCTCACTCTAGTAATCTCTTGCTTCCATCTTCAAGCTCCTGAAACAGGTAAACAACAATAGCACCCAAACATAATAATAGACAAATTGCAATTCAACCTACTTAATGAGTCAAAAAGAATTAAGACAAGAATATGTAATATTACAAAACATGTAGGAAATCAATCAATAGTTTCATATATTAATATCAAGAGAGATTACAACCATTCGTCTTGACATCCTAGTCTTCCTCTGACAAGACCGGGTTCCCACACACTTCTGCTAGCACTCCATCATGGATTCAAACAACAATAGTTTAAATGCTCTTCCCTTTAGGCTTAACTCCAAACCAAACACACTTCTCCCTCACACAACTAGATGGATACAACTAATAATAGCTTGCCTATCTAATCAAAATAGTATGCTCACACTCAACCAACACTCTCACTAGCTCGTGCTTGGGAACAAGGGAGGTTTATATAGGAAATATGGATGGGAGATGGATCCTATTCTCATGGGAGAAGGACTTATCCCTTGAGGTAGTTCCATCATTATAGGAGAAAGGAGCCCAAACTATCATCCTCAACCCTTTCTATCCAAACCATTTACCAAACTTCTGTTATGGAGCTTCTAGAGCTGGAAGCTTCAGCTCTAATTTTGAAAACTTTCCATAACACGACCGGAGCAACTACAATACAGCTCAGTCACACCAGTCAGCATGGGGAACAATTCTAATATCTGTACATCAGCGCAGGGGAGACAAAGTTCATTAGTGCCAGCCTTGTAAACTGAACATAAGTTTCAGGGGAAATGGTGCCAAAGGGAAATGATCTACTCATGAAGAGGGACATAATGGTAGTTTCTCCATGAAGGCAAAGCATGCGGGGTTCATTGTATAGGTCCTCCAGGATCAAGTAACGGGGAGTATAGGGATAGTGACAAAATTCTGTGTAAAAGATGCCCCCTAAAGCGTGAAGGCTGAGTTAGAGTGAGGGATGAAATGCTTTATAAATCACTGCAGGGAACTAGTCTGCCATCAAAAAACCTACAAGAAAGTATAGATGCATATACATAAATGGAGATCTTTGCCAAATGATACATGAATCGTGGCATGGATGCAGCCATCCAAAGAATGATCATGTAAATAGATCCAGGTATGGGCGTAGCCATCCGTCAAGGAGGATCATAACGAAACTAGGGTATGGTCGCAACCATATAATAATGAGAAGGATCACATATGATAACTCATGGTCTGGTCACAGCCAGCCATCTGAAAGAGACATGCATATCATCATAAACCATGTCACACCACTTCGCAACCTAGACTTATGTGATCTGAGTCTAGGGTCTTGCACTCTAACACAACCTAATCAAAGTACATATTCTAGCATGCAAATAGATGTTTTGACATCAAACATGCTAGAAAGTCACTTGATTGCCAGTCAATGATGTGAACTATTAACAAGTGCAAGAGAAACCACCAATAATTACAATGTCCCTTAACGTACTATCAGCACAATTCACGGAATTTGAATATAGGAACTGAAGTCGAACACCTGTGAAATCACTCGATCGAAAGCCAAGGAGGTGAACTTGTCGTTGAGTGCGAAGAACTTGCCATTAGGTCATGCAAGCTCTAAGGTATTGCAAGGGAGTCTCTCAATCAACTTCAAGGATAATGAGTTGAAGTCGATGGAAAGCGACCGTGTTGAAGGAGGGCCATAGTGAATCCCACATCATCGACACGAGACGAGAGAATGAAAAAATGATTTTGGATGATACAGAGAATCATAGGTAAGTGTAACTGCAGAAGGACAACTCTTAAACATATCCACGACATAACTGGAAGTTTGGCATCTTTTGGATCCATGGCATCTACGGTCATAATGACGTGGGAAAGATCAAATGGAAGGTAAAAAGGAACGGCCCAAACCCAGGAAGGTCAATGATGAAAAGGAGGATGTACCAACCTGACATGAAGCAAAGAGTGTCATGTTCAAGAGTAAGCTGCCGACACGGCTTGATAGATTTCCAAATTTCCCCTCACCATTTCTGGCAAGTACCCCAATTATTTTTTAATCGCAAGATTGACGGGGATAACATATGTTTGCACTGTAAGTTCATCCTTTGGACGAACCCGACCTAGTAAGTTTAACGAGTCCTGGGAAGGAGAAGCTCATATTCGTCATGGTGACGAATACGATGTCATTTAATAGTTTAACGAGTCCGATAAAGGTGTAACTCGGTATCTTTTTCATGTTTAGAGAGTTTGAAAAAGACACGTAAAAGAAAACTCCACATGGTCCCTTTTCATACATTTGTGTCTCTCAAGCCTAAAAAGGTAGAAAGCAATACTTGAGAGAACCGCTTGACCATTTCATTCAAGGAGTACCTTTCTCATAAATAGTGCCTCCCAGCCCAAAAAATGGGTAAACTTATACTGGGCACATGATGTTTTTCATCCATTAACGAGTTCAAAACGACAACAGCTCAACCATCTTTTCACTTTTAAAGGGTTAGAAAAGAGTTGAAAGTGAACCCCCCATTTTATTCTCTTTTACAAGTCAAAAATGAAAAATACTCGATGATCTTTTCATTTTCTACGAGTCAAAAAAGAGCTGAAACATGACTAGGCCTGGAGGAACGAGTGGTATAAAGGGTAGCAACTGGTTTTGATAATGGACGATCTGTTCAAAACATGTAATGGTCAAGAGGCTGGCTAACAAAACCACTGATCACTGGGCTTCCTTAGGAAAGGAAAAAAAAAAACCAAGTAAAAGCATATGATCAGCCAAAGAGATGGTGGCAATGGAATGAAACAACCAAGGCTCATCTAGCAGAAATTACTTGATAAAAATGGAAATCACGAGATGTAAATCAGGCATGGGTTCATTTTTACACAAGCTTGAACTATGGAGAACTCTGCTTGGATTTAGTTTCATGTTTACACAAGCTTGAAACGAAAAAACTATGCTTGAGATAAGTTTGCATGCCCCCAACATAATGACTCAATCAAGGTACATGGCCCCCAAGCTTCATTTTAGTCAACTAGGTGGATAGAATGAAGGTTCACTTTTGAGATCTTGGAAAGACTTGATTGGGATTTTCTGAGATCTTAATCAAATACTCAATTTGGAAAAGCGAGTTTGTTTCATTTTTTAATGAGGTTGACACAGTAAAAGAACTATCCTCAAGACCCATGTTTCATTTTTTAACAAGCTTGACACAAGAAAAATAACTATGCTCACACCCTTATTTTATTTTTTAACGAGGTTGACACAAGACCAGGAACTATCCTCATGCATTGTTTCATTTTTTAACGAGGTAGACACAGAAAAAGTACTATCCTCATAATAGTTGATCATGTACCATACGAGAACATGGCCTCCGAGAGGTCCTCACTAGATGGGAGAACTACATATGTCAACTGGTACAAATGATAGATCAGGTTCCAATTCCCCCAGTACATAATGTAAAATACCATTTGTGTGATCATATGCAGATGCGGAGACAGAACGGGTAGCCACATAATTGACCTGTGGCAGGGAAGGTACTACTTGAAAACAAGATCTAATAGGGGATGATGGTTGGAAATGAGGTGCCTAGTGACCAATGAATGACAATTGATCAATAGTCACAATTCTCCCTTCATCCAGAAAACAAACCACACAGAAAATTGAAGAAACAAGAGCTCCCATGACATAAACATAGTCACATCCAAGGAGAAGATTGAAATCTAATGGACCTTGGACTACCATCATGTCTATATAGAAGGTCTTTCCTCCCAAAGTAATAGGGAACTTTGGAAGGGCCCCCAAGGGTTGACTGGTTCCTCTATTGAAATCCAACATATTTTGAGTGACAGGAACAAGCTGTGGGGAGCCCAAATCTTGCTAAGTAGTAGAATACATGAGGATAATAAACGTGCCTTCGTCGAATATAGTGCCATGTACTACCATATTATAGGCTTTTACTGTGATTTGGAAAGGCATATAAGATGGAAGGTGGAATGCAGTCAACAGAACCCAGTCGAAAGAGAGAACATAACTACTTGGTGGGGGTATCATATGATTGCCCCCATGTTGAATAGGAAAAGGAGGAGGACGCTCTTGCACAACTGGAACAGGAGGGTCACTCTTCGATTCATGAGAATCTGAGGAGACAAGAAGAACATGAGCAGTATGATCACCACTCTCTTCTGGAATAGAGTGAGCAACTACTAGTGAAACCAAGTCGACACTCTTTTCAACCAATGGTTGGTTAGGAATAGACACAAGAGGGTCACACTCAAGAAGAGAAGGATGGGCAAGAGATGAATCCAAGTCAATCTCTTTACCAACTAGGAGAGGGTCAGAAGAAAGCCTCTGATAACCAACAGGAAGTTGGGGTTGAGGAGCTGTAAGGTTTTCCAAAACTTTGGAAGCTTTATCAATAAGAGGACAAAGGTGAAGAAGATGCTCTCCTTCACATAACCTACAGGGGAATCTAATCTTCCATTGATTCTTACCATCGCTAATCGAAGGTGCAACATCGACATGATCTCTAGAGGTCTATGGGGATGGTTGATCCAGATTCTGAGACCATACCTCTAAGACTCTGCGAATGCTAGGACGGTCTCGAAGGAGATGGCCACCCTTACACATCCTGCAAGGGAATTTTAACTTCTGTGGAGGTTCAGAAGGTTTTTCAATGGGGGGTGCATTGGGAGTAGCAACTGCACAGTTGGCCTCTCACTTATTTGAATTATTCTCCTTCATCTTCTACTTCTTCTTCTTATCTTCCTGGTTATTGGATTGGAAACATTCACATGGTGAAGTAGAAGATGAAGGTGAAGAAATAGGGGAATAAGATGAGAGGTCAACTTTAGAATCAACGTGATGTGATTCAAATGAAGGAGATGGCGGGGTAGGAGTTGGGACACTCGAGACCACCAAGGTCAAAAATAACCAAACAGGTAAACCAATGGCTAATCCAGGGAGGGAAAACATTTCCATATAAGGAGCACCATCATTTCGAAAATAAGGAAAAGGACCAGGATTCCCATTTGAGGGAAATCCTTGACTGGCAGATTTTAGAGATGTTGCCATTGGAATCGACCCTAAAGAATTACTAAGGAATATAAATTGAACCAGGAATATTTCGTGGGTAGTTAATTTTAAGACACTGAAACAAAAATTTTCCTTTTCATATTTTAAGAGTTGAGAAAAGGATGAAAGGTGACTCTAATAACTCAAGAAACAACTCCTCAGACAATCTTTCAGACGGAGGAGAGGAAGAGGAATTGGGTGAACCAGATGGTTCAATGACGATGACCTTGTCTTAGTTGACAGAAAAAATAACTTAAAGGCTTTAAAATGTCCTTTTAAGGGAACTCATGATTTGGTCAAAAAGACTAACAATATGTTTTGGATCATCGGAAATCGATTATTAAGATGCATAAAAGGCTAATGTTCTTTCATTTTTTAAGAGTCGAGAAAGAAACAAAGATAAATCTATCACTTTCGATTGGAAACGAGCTCAAAAGGACAAGCACTTGAATGATATTTTAAGTTTAATGAATCAAAAAGATCAAATGACTACTCTGGATGATCTAGGTAAACAAGATTACCAGGCAAACATGAACTGCAGAATACATCCTGGCAAACTAAGAAGTATGAGTAGGCAATCTCCCCGAATGTTGTTTTCGGTGTATCTTGTTCGCAAGGTGGCAAAATCGGCTTTCTAAGGATAAAAGGATTGCAGCCTAGTGGGGTCTCCTATTATATACTCGAAGGTACGGGGAGCACAAATCCAGGCTAGCGCTATCTAATGCTGAAGCTAACGACAACTGCTAGGTTTAAAGATGTCGGAACACGTCTCTAACCTAGACCTTCTAGATATGATCATTAATGTCAAATGCACCTTAGGTTAATTGAATTCATTTTAGAGTTGATCCTAAGTTAAGTTTCAGTTTCCAGGTCTTAGTGATGCTACTCGAAAAACCTAAAATGCAACTAAATGGGACAATATCCTTTCAATTTGATGAAATGCCTACATTAGAGAGGGTAGAAACTAGTCAATCAAATGTAAACAATCAAGCAACTGAAAACGAAATGATCTTTCACTAGTTCACTTTTTCAAAAAATAAACTAATAAAAAATGCATTCCAATTCCTAAGTTCTGAAAATCCCTTATCTATCAGTCCTTTCAAAATGAAAAAAATTCTCTTTCTTTTTCAAATGCTGATGCAATTCTAGTTTTTAAGAGATGCAAATCATAATGATGCAACAAGATAGAATTTCATACTTTCTCATGAAACAACGAAACAAACTTTTCACATACAATCTTTTAATGAAAATTCTTTGGAGACTATGATCTCTTCAAGCAGATGAAAACATGAAAAGAGAAGTTCATTCAAATCAATGAAACACCGAATTTACCAAACACAAGACCAACAATGTAATCTATGCCGGAAAAATATGTTCAAGCTAGTAAATGAAACCTTTTTCAAACTTGTGAAAAGAGAGATCAAAGTCGTAGAAGGACCAAAAAACAAATGCAAGGAGCAAACACTCCCACTCTCGGACTTGATGACTCCACAAGCTGCTGAATGGGCAACTAACTAGATGCCCTAGTGTCGCTGAACACTCAATGACTCAATCAATCAAATAGCAAGATGACAAGCCAACAAGCAAGAAAAAACCAAATGAAAAGTAGCTTCCTAGTGAGGGAGAAAACAATCAAAAAGGCTCATGGGGTCGAAAACAGAAGAGTAGAACACACTGGCCAAGATTGGGATTAAGCCCTAACCTTCACATATAGGCATCAACGTGATTGCCTGACTGAAAACAAGCACCAGAGCCTGTTCAGCGTGACTATTCCTCCACAATTTGTGCTGGTCAGCGCAACTGTTAGTGGATTAAACACGCTGGCCGAGGAAACTATGGAAAAATAAAAATAAAAAGCAAAACAGGGACCAGAGCTGCTACTATGAATTTTAGACTTAGGCCAGTAAGTAGGAGAAAAGAAACAAAACCAAAGGGAAAATGTGAAACTAGAAATGTTCTTATGAAATCGTGAAATCCAAAACAAGCAAAACATGGGAACTCCCCAGTAGAGTCACCAATTTGTGGTGAAGTAAAATTACAAGTGTGGAAACGAACGAATTCCTCTAGCCCGATAATAGGTATAGCCACAATAGATACATTGTATGGAAGATTTCCTTAGGTTAGAATCAATCAAGAGGGCCTACCTCTTGGTCTCTTATCTTGCTTTATGATGTCCTCACATGCTCGCTCCAACAATCTCTCGCTTCCCTCTTCAAGCTCTTAAAACAAGTAAACAACAACAACACACAAACATAATAATAGACAAATTGAAATTCAACCTACTTAATGAGTCAATAAGCATTAAGATACGAATATATAATATTACAAAACATGTAGGAAATCAATCGATAGTTGCATATATTAATATCAAAGATAGATTACAAGCATTCGTCTTGACATTGCAGTCTTCTTCTGACAAGACCGGGTTCCCACACACTTTTGTTAGCACTCCATGACGGCTTCAAACAACAATAGTTTAAAGGCTCTTCCCTTTAGGCTTCACTCCAAACCAAACACACTTCTCCTCACACAAATAGATGGCTACAACTAGTAATAGCTTGCTTGTCTAATCAAAATAGTATACTCACACTTAGCCAACACTCTCACTAGCTTATGCTTGGGAAGAAGGGAGGTTTATATAGGAAATATGGATGGGAGATGGATCTTCTTCTCATGGGAGAAGGACTTATCCCTTGAGGTAGTTCCATCATTATAGGGGAAAGGAGCCCAAATTATCATCCTTGACCCCATCTGGCCAAACCATTTACCAGTATTTCATTACGGAGCTTCTAGAGCTGGAAGCTTCAGCTCTAATTTAAAAAACATTCCATAACAAGACTGACATGACTAGAACACAACTCAGTCACATTGTTTGGTGCGGGGAATAGTGCTAATATTTGCACATCAAAGTGGGGGAGACAAAGGTCATTAGTGTCAGCCTTGTAAACTAGGCAAAACAGAAGCTTCAGGGGAAATGGCGCAAAATGGAAATGATATGCTCATGAAGAGGGACATAATGGGAGTTTCTCCATGAAGGAAAAGCATGCAAGGTTCACTATAGAGGTCCTTCAGGATCAAGGAATGGGGAGTATAGGGGCAGTGAAAAAATGTTGTGTAACAACAACCCATAGCCTTTTTCAGCAAGGGGTTAAGAGATGCTTCTTTAGAATACAATATTATGGAAAAACAATATTTTCCCTTGGTAAAAGCTTTGAAATATTTCACAGTGTATATCATGCATTCTCACATAATTGATTTCATTCTCGATGCAGTAGTAAAGGAAATCCTTACTCAAAATTATACATACGGAAGAAGGGGTAAGTGGATAGTTGTTATTTTAGAATATGACATTGAGATTAAACCTAGAAAGCTTATTAGAGGTTATGGTTTAGCTAAATTAATGGCTGAATCAAACTTTCATGCATTGGAAATCAATTTTATTGTTGCTATAAATGTTGAATAAGACTCTATCCAACATATAGAGGAGATTTTTTTTATTTCCCCTTGGTACACAGACATTGTTTATGTTTTATATCATTTATAATCTCCACCAAGTTTCATAAAGAGTAAAGAAAGATTTCAAAAATTAAAAGTTGTTAAATTATGCTTTTTGGATCAAGCTTTATATTGGAAATTCTAGGGAGGTTTTATTGAATTTTTTGATAGATGATGAATTAGATAAGATGATGGAAGAGTTTCATAAAGGTGACTGTGTAGGACACCTTTTCTGGAAGACTACAAGAAATAAAATCTTGAGAGTTGGTTTCTATTGGCCTACTTTATTTGATAATGTGCACAAAAGGGTTTCTAGTTGTTATCAGTGTCATAGCTCCGAAGGAAAAAAGAGACTCTTACCTTTTGCTTTGAACCCTATTTCAGTGGAAGTTCCTTTTTAGTAGAGGGGTTTAGATTTTATTGGGGAAATTCATCCTAGCTCTTCAACCCAACACAAATGGATTTTGGCAGCTACTGATTACTTCACCAAATGGATAGAACCAATTCCAACTAGGTAGCCTATAGACTCTATAATTGTACAATTCCTGGAAGGTAATATTCTTTCTAGATTTGGTTGTCCTCACAAAATCATCGCTGATAATGTTGTTTCTTTCAAATCTAAAAAGATGCTAGATTTCTACAATAAATATCATATAGTGTTACCACATTCTACTACCTATTATCCTCAAGGAAATGGGTTAGCAAAATCTTCTAATAATATCTTGGTTAACATAATAAAGAAGTTGTTGTAAGAAAACAAGAAGTCTTGGCACAAAAGGTTGATAAATCCTCTATGGGATGATAGGGTGATCACTAAGAAATCAATTGGAATGTCACCTTTCCAACAGGTTGATGGGGTTGATGCCGTTTTGCCTACCTCCCTAGGAATTCCAATGATGAAAATATGGCAGGAATTATAATTTGAATCAAATGATGTGCAAAGAAGGATAAATCAAATGGTACAATTACAATAGACAAGAAGAGAAGTCTACAAAAACACATAGATAATTCATGATAAGGTTAAATGGATTCATGACAGAAGAGTGAAAGAATTTTATTTTAGCTAAATGATATTGTTTTAAAATGGGATGCCAAAAATGAGGAAAAGGGGACACGTGGAAAGTTTGACAGTTTATGGAGAGGCTCCTATAAGGTTGGAGCTTTCTGTGGAACCAATGCATTTCTATTAGAATATTTAACAAGAGAAAAACTACGAGGAGGGTCTGTTAATGGAAATTTTCTCAAGTACTACTTCACTTGAGTTCAATTGGTTACAAAACAACATCATCGTATATACCATTTTATGATTTCAAAGTACTGCAGGAGTCAGTGGTTTTCATTAGAAATTGAAACCTGGAGTGAAGGCCCTAAGTTTCAAATGAATTTTCTACCATATGTATGATTTTTCAGTTAATCAGGTTAGCTTCAGTTGTTTGATGATTAAATAAATGCCCAATGGAGAAGGTTATTGATCGACGGTGTTCTTGACACCTCACAAGGAGGATTTCATCCCCATTGGAGTGACTATTAGGATCCTATAAATATAATAGTCCAAGTATGGTTATTTAACCATTTATCCCATAGGGATATTGTAAATTATTTTTCATTTTAACTTTTGAGTCTTTAAAAAAAATATAAAAGAAAAGAAAAAAATAGAAAAATAAAAATATATAAATAAAAATAATAAAACCATGAAGGGCACTAGTTCAGATGCTACCAAATGAAATTATCTTGTTAAACATTTTTTTAAGGTTTCAAATAAAGTTAACACACCATTTTGATGTTTTCTATAAAAAAAATCACACTTTCAGACAGTTGCGATTGTCCCCACCCAAATCTAGGTGGGGGACATCACGAAAGGGTGAGGGGGGGAAAAATATGGTCTCCAAATAAACCACTGAAGCCTACGTGTCATCTCCATAGTTTTTTCAAGTGGTCCCTTCCTAATACCATTTACCACTCATACCCACACCCCCCGAAAACCACCATTTAACACTCCCTTCCACCTGTCCATTCCCGCGATATCTGCTGACACCATTAATAACTCATCCAATAATTCACGTCTCCTACCCTCCCCGTCATATGACTGTTACTATTTAAATCACTCACCAAGAGTCATGCAAACATTTGATAATGAATTTCTCCCACCAGCATATGAATTTCCCATTAATGGAACGCTCCAAAAATGGTAACAATCCCATTAAACGCCCTCAAATCCCATTATAAAATCTCACCTCAACCTGCAAAATTTCCTTTTGAACATTTTTTATTTACACAAGTTCAACTTGAAGCATTTTCGAATCCTACCAGTGCCCTCTGCAAAATGATCTCCTCTGAAAACTAATCTTCTTATTCAAATCTCAGTCAACCACAACTCGGTAACTTTATTTCCTCGATTTCCCCATTCAAATTAAGATGTCATCACACAAATAAAGGGAAAAATTCCTGATAAAAATCCTATGGTGACCCCTCTCCCTGATTTAGATAGGACTCCTTTACTTGATACTCAGTACAAAATAGATGAAACACAATTTGAGTTTGATCTATATGAACTCCATAATTGGGAAAAACAAAAGTATTTAGACTAGAGTGATGATTTAGACATCTCGGAATCACTTCTCCCTCAATTTACCTTTCCCTAGACACATGTTTTCATATAATTATCTACATGGCTTCATCTCAGGTACCTCCCTAGCCATAAAGTAGTAACCACCCAAAACAAATAAGTCTTGCTTTCCATTTCCCCATACAACATTTGTCAAGCTCTCCAGATAAATCCTTAGGCCTCTCTGCACCCATTTTCGATTGATGCACTCATGGAAATATATAAAAATCTTACCTTCCCTTAGAGATCCCATATTTTTGATGTTTTCTTCCTGAGAATTATGAATTACCTAGAACAAATCACCAATACTCTTCTTCTATTTTCCTGGAGATGTCAAGGCAAGTCATTTTCATGGTTACTTATTTATTAGGTTATCATACAAACTAGTGGGTAGATGAGGTAGTGTTATTTTTTTTATCATTATTTTCAGTTGGTAAGAACCCTTCAATTCTTCTCAATTATAATCAGTTCTTATCAAATGTTATACATGAGCCATTTCTCAAGTTTAAAAGTGAAGGTGTGTTCAAACACCAATCAATTTTAGTACATCTCATGTTATTTTACTAGATAGACAGGTTCAAGTACCAATTATAGAAGATGGATGATCAGGGAAGTCCATTATCAGTAATTCACTAGACTTATTTAGTCACAATTGTTGGGATGGGGTCCCTGGGTCAATTTTGTTGAGTTTTGAGACACTTTTGCAATATCTTTTTGTAATGAAGGTAAATTCTCTGCGAAATATGGAAAGCAGAGCATGAAGCTAAGTAGAATCAAAGGGGCTTTAGTCCCTTAGGTGGGTAGGTGATAGAATTTTTTTGAGACTCACCCATTGTCCGTGGACCATGATATTGTAAAGAAAATGCTATAAGTAGTTGAGTCATAGCAAGCCTAAAACATAACTTTTAGTAAAGAATCATTGTAAGGGTTAGGTGCTAAGGAAGGAAAGGTTTGTTTCCTATACTTAGGCAAAAGTGGAAGGCTCCTGCAGCTGAGTGCGCGGAGACCTTGGTAAGTCCATAGGCTGAGTGCGTGGGCCCCTCTAGCTGAGTGCGTATGGATAAGAAGTATGTATTTGAGACTTTCTCTCTAATAAAGACTATCTTGAGCCAAAAATGATGCATCTTTATTCTTTTATTTACTTTTGATAAGTTTATATATCTTCGCTCTATAATCTGTTTAATATGAATTAATGCTTATTTACTGCGCGAAAGTGGTATATCTATAATATTTATGCATGATAAGTAACATTAAGTACCTTTGTGAAGATCTGAAGGTCATTTAAATAAAGTTTCATTAGTTGTCTGTCAGAAGGATTAGATCTGTGTGAAGGCAGATCTGAGCCTCAAGGGAATAGGGAAACCATAACACAGGCCTTTCGATGCAGAAACCTAGTTCTAGCATCTTCCAATACTGCTTTGGGTGAGACTGCAACCTACACTACGTAGACTACTTCTAAAAGGGCCAACTGTTATAGTTTTGATGGTTGGCGCAGTTAATCCTGAACCTAGGTTAGGCCCCAACAAGCAAACAAATGGTTTTGTTGTTGGGACATGAGGAATGTGTGATGTTGAATAAGTGGTTCCCTACTAATAACGAAATTTAGAAGTGAATCGATCAAAAGTTTCCCACATTTGCAGATCAGGAGAACAGAACCTACAGTTATCCAAGGAATAGTGGTTGAATAGATACGTATAAGGAGATGAAACCGAAACCTTTTTCTATTTCTTGCCTTGCGAATTACAGGAGTGGTTTTCTAGATTGGTGGATAGTCAGGGTACATGGAGGCTTGATGGTCCTATTGTGTAGACTCTGGTGCTCGTGAGGTGAATGGAAGCTTCAGAAAATAACATCGTGTAGTTTGTTCATCACTGGATTGATCGTATCGTAGGAGGATTGATCACTGAGCTTGTGATTGATACGACCATCAACTATAGCGAAGAAAATTGTAGGCTCTTCAAGGGACCACGAGGTAAGTATTTAAAATATATAAAAACTTGGATTAAGATGATGTTGTGTGAAAAATGGGTTATTCCATTACCTTGATGTTCGGGACTACATGAAGCAAAAACCCCTTCAAAAGGAATGGAGAATCGGGCTCTGAATATAGTTTTCTACTGGGATCCCCTTCAAGCGACGAGAAAGTAACTATTCTGAACACACCACAAAGTGTGTTGCAGTTGGTAAGTCAGGGTATCCCGAGGATACCTCATCCATCCACTCCACCTCTGCCTCCACCTCCACCACATACAGCTACGCCTTCACCTCCACCTCCACCTCCACCTCAATCATTCAACAAGGAAAATGCAATGAAGGTGTTGATCTTTAAAGGGGTAGGGAGTGAAGACCTCGAGCAATTCTGGTTTGTTGCAAATGTTGCGTGGACAATGTTAGCACCTAAATCTGCCCTAGGCTGAAGGAAGGAAAAATTCACGGCAACCACAAACCACGCTCAGTCTGGTAGCTAGCCCTACCAGAACAGGAGAGGGCTCTCTCCGAGTCATGCTCAGTGAATAGCTAAGCAAAAAACGGTCTGAGATGACTTACAATGAAATATTTATCTTAGGCTAGTAAGTGAATATGGATACAAGAAACAATTTTTATGAATGACCAAGCTTCTGGGATGGTATGAGACCAACGGTCAGCAAAGAACATAGAATTTAATACAAAGGCACAGATTACTTCATGAGGTAAGGCAGGCGGAAAGTGTAGCAATTTAGTTTGGAATAACGTGGAACAGAGAGATTGTTGAGGAGTGTGAAAAGGGCATAGGAACATGAATCCTTTTCAACAGAAGAAAAACACTGAACATGAAATTTTCCCACAAGCAGAGCAATAAAATTGAATTCTACCTAATCTCACTCAGAAAATTTCATTGGAAATGAACATGAATTGAATTATGAAACATAACAAAATACATATGAAAACATAAGAGACACATTTTCTACACTCACAACCATAAGAATCTCATGAAACAAAGCTGTTGCGTTTCATTAATTCTCTATCAAAAATAAACAGTGAAGAAACAAAGTTTCTCTCCCACAGTCTCCCAGAAGTTACAAGCCAACCAACCCTTTGCAAATAGCTTGCATACAATATATAGAATGTGTAAGGAAGAGATAGAATGCCCAAAGGTTGGGGAGTTACTCAAATCATTGCAAAATGGAGATGGAGAGCCAACCATCAGCTACAGGTGCAGCGCTACAAACATGACATTTGGCTTGGGTGACCGTTTTTCTTCCTCCACCACTTGGATAGAAGCCAATCTGAAGAAAAAATACTTTAAATGCTGCCTTTGGTGCCAAAAAAACCAAAGTGTAGATGAGCGGGCCCACTTGGAGAAGTCGCGAACCGAAATTTCGCGAAACGGAAGAAAATTTCGCAATTTTTCCTCTGTGCACCGCACTACTTTGGGGCCTATTTTGGGGCACTTGCAGGTGTCCAAAATGTGCCCAAGTGGGCTTGTTGGAAATCCTGTCCTGTCTACTTTTTAACCGCATTGGAATTTTTAATTTGGTGCTCATTTTCCCCTCCAAATCTTCATTCTCCCAAGACTGCTTCCTGTGTGTCAAAAAAGGGGCAAAGAGGCCATTTTTGGGTGTTTTTTGACCTTTGGGAGACCCATATCTTGCCAAAATTTCTTGTCTGAGCACTAGTAGTCGTGATTTTCCATGATGAATACAAAAATGCAAACCATTCCTCATTTGAAGCTCTAGAATTTTAGCGCCGCGCCATAGGGAGAAAAACCCTGTGTTTTGCCCAAAAATTTGTCATGTGACCAAAAATTCCCCAAATTTCTTGAAATTTGGGTTGGAGGTTCCCTATGGGGTGTTATGATGGGTCAAGGAAGCCTTAGCCAAGATTTGAAGCCGATATTTCTCTTTTTCCTCTTTTTCCTTTCCTGTTGCTTTCCTCAATTTCGCCTTCAAACTCCTTATCCGGGCCCTTGCACTCATGTTTCGTGTCCTGTAATGATAAGCCATGTGTCTTAGTAAGGCAAGGTCCTGATCAGCCTTGTCCAGTAGCCTCTCCAAGTGCATGTTCATGCTCTCAAGATGGGCCTCCCGATCCTCATTGATTTCTTGCTCTAATGATGTGAGCTCAACTCTTCTCCTTTGAGCAGCTTGACGATGTTCACGAATGTTTTGCAGCTCCATAATCACCCGCTGATCCTCAAGCTGCTTGTTTCTCTACTCCAGGTACTTCATGTTCCACTTAGCCCTCTCCAAGTCAAGGGATAAGGACTCAATCACTGATTGCTGCTCCTGGATGATCTCTGTAAGCTCTGCATTTGTTGGTTTTGTATATGTCTCATCATCATGGAGGAGAACAAATTTGGTCTATTGTTGGGAAAAGTATCTATTCAGAATGCCCCTATCCCACTCTAAGGTGTGATAGTGCCTTAGCAACAAACAAGGAAAACTACTTGAGTATTCTTCTTTATGAAATGCAAATGAAGAGGAAGGATGTAACTAACCTATGTCTTTCGCTAGTTTGTTGATCCAATCGCTCCTCTCTTCAATAGCTCCCAGCTCCCTGCTCCCTTACCGGCCCAGCTTCACCAGATTCCTGCAAGATCACAGAAGAGAGAAACTACACAAAGATATAGATTTACATTCATAAAAAGCTTAGGATCAGATTAAGCTAAACATGCAAATATAACAAAGCATCATTGATACACAGCATGTAGGAGAAACTCAAATAATTTTATTGATATGATAAGAAAGTCCAAGAGGAGATACAACCAAGTGAGTCCCGATCCAGCATCTACCTCCCAGCAAAGGAATCCCTTCCTGTCCTCCAACAAAGCATAAATCACCCAATCTACTAATCTCAATCTCAAACCAACAACAATTCTCTGCAAAGTACAAAATTCCAGCCTCTGGATCTCTGGGATGAGGGATTCATATATAGATGTAAGCAGAGAGGATGAGTCAGCTTATGTTTTGACTTGTGGCTTCTCTCTGTCAGTTCTTGCTTCCACTTGGAGACGGAGAGCCTCTTACTCATCACTGGTCGAATTCAGTGAGGTAAGTGTCATTGGAGAAGATTCTGGAAGCTTCCATTGTCTCTCCACCTCGTTGAATGACTCTGCAACTTGTCCTTTCCCGCTCAACACACCTGGGTAGTGCATTCAAGTGCATTGCAACGCACCTAGCCAGTGTATTTGGGTGCTTTGCAATGCAGGCAGCTAGTGGAGCTTCTGAATTGATCCTGATTTGACTAGTTTTGAGCAGTTTCTAGTGGAGAACTTCTGGGAGAAGCTGTCATTGGTTGACCTTGTTCCTTTAGGAGCTGTAACAACATCTTTAGGAACTTAGGATCCCTTGATTTATGGACATTTCATGCTTATAGTTGTAAGGCACAAAAATGTCTATAACAGTTGCCCCCTAAAGTATGAGGCCGTTTATCGGGTGAAATGCTTTATTAGGAGGATCTGAAGTTCTTTCAATGCTGGGAGGAGACCTGTAATAAGATACAATACAATACATTATTTTTCATACTGTTTTCATGATCTATCTGAGGCGGGCATTCCCATGCTCAGCTTTGTAAATTCATTTTTATGTACATAGGACAAACAATCGTCTGATGGTAGACTAATGATTCCGATGAAATCATCATCCTTTTGGTAGGATGATTATCTGTTCTGCAATGCTATACATGTCAATGTCTTTATTTTTCCTGAATATATATCGCAGCCCGGATGGATGAAACTAGATCCGGGGTCTTCAATCTCGTCCGATCTTCACTCTAAGTACAAGTCGATCCATGTGAGAAATGTTTTGGAGTCGAACATGGAAAGACATCGCTTGATTACCAGTCAATGATGTAAATTGTTAACAAACGCGAGAGGAATCACCGATAAGGATGATGACCCTCAAGGTACTGCAGTACAATTCACGTGGTGTGAATAAAGGACTTGGTGTCGAACACCACACAAAATCTTTCGGTCTAAGGTCATTGATGTATACCTGTCGCCGGAAGTGAGAAACTTGCCATTGAGGCATGCAAGCTTCAAAGTACTGAATGGGGTGTTCCTAGATCAACTTCTTGGATAATGAGCTGATGTCGACAAGAAGCGATCCGTCAAAGGAGGGCCTTAATGTATCCCACATCAGTGACACGGAACGGAGCAAATGATTTTGATGGAGGTGAAAACGATCTGATGATATATGGTTCAGGGTGGCGGTCATGAAAGAATGAAGTATAATGTATGGTAGTGGATGGGACACGGGTGACTTCTCTGGATGACTTCTCTTGAACATGTCGGCGACACTTATGTGATGGATTGGTAGCATTTACCCCAAAGGTGGATGGTATGGCGAGACCATGGTGATGTGACCGGTGAATGAAACAACCCAACCCGACTCAGGCACGGAGTGGAAGTGTCATGTTCAAGAGCGACTTGCTACCAATAAAGGTTCTTTGAGTTTCTTCCCAATTTTTCCCCAGTCATTGCTGACCAGTACCTCTTTATTTTTGTCAAGCTTGAGGAGGATAACATATGCTTGTTCTATAATTTTCCCTTCGGGCAAACCCATCGCTATGTTTTAACGAGCCTAGCGATAGTGAAACTCGTTCTCGTCTAAAGACAAGTTTGTCGCTATTAATCTTTTTAACGAGTCTAACGAAAAAGATAACTCGGTCCTTTTCATTTTTAGAGAGTCTAAAAAGGTACGTAAAGTTAACTCCAGAGTTCCTTTTTCGTCATCTAATCCCTTAAGTCCGAAAAAGTATAAAACAATACAGAAGGGATGAATTTTCGATAGTTTTAACGAGCCGAACAAAAACAAGCACTCGATCTTTTTATGCAATAATCCCTCAGGTCCAAAAATATTAAAATCTAGAGGAGGGATAGCACTTCCTGTCGCTTTAACGAGCTGGAAGGCCAAAACTCGGCAATCTTTTCATATTTTACGAGTCAAATGAAAAGAGCTTAAAGAAGACTCGTCTTTTTGAGGAACAAGTGATAAAATGGGTAGCAGCTGATTCCAGGTAAGGGTTGGAATTTTCCAAGCACGGCAGTGTCACAAGGATGGCTAGTGAAATCACTCTTCGCAGCTGTTCCTCAAAATGGGTAAACAATCAAATGGAGGTGAATGATCGGCCAATGGAAAAGTGGAGGTGACAGTGCAAACACGACCAAGGCTTTAATGGCTGATAATGTTACATTCACGGTGGTTATTTACTGGAGGATAGTTCATTTTTAACAAGCTTAAACGTGGGTTGAAACACTTGCTCGATCTTATGTTTATTTTTTAACGAGCATGAACTATGTGCTAAAACTGCTCAATTAATCCAGTCATATGATAAGAATGTCTCATGTAAGATGCCATTTTTTATGGAGCTTGCGCCTTACAAAGCTATGCCCCACATCCTTTCGTTATGCAAGTTTGGAAACGACTAATCCTACGAGTTTAAAGGGTTAGAGGTCCTAAAAATTTAAAAAATAAATAGCCGCCCCTTGCTTGCACTCCAAAAGGTTTGCATGCCCCCAGGTATAAAACAGAGTTTCGAGGTCTCCCTCTATTCGAGCTGACAAAACATTTGTTTTATCAGGAAGGGTCACCCTTTATTCAAGCTGAAAAAACATTTTTTTTATCAGGAAGGGTATTACCTCTTACAGGCTACCCAAAGATTGTTCTATCTACAGTGTAAACAAAACACTTCCATGGTGATGTCTACCGAGATAAACAAAGGTGAGTGACAATGAGTGCCACACACATAACTTTGACAAGAGAATATTATTCTAGAATAACCCCTATCTCAATCACGGACGGGGTACAGGCTAGTCATATTCTCCCGCGGAAACCTACCCTATACCCGAAGTTTTCCTGTCGAAGCAGACCAAGATGCATGCCCCCTGGGTTCCAGTCATATCCCTCCGAATTACTCGCGCTCATCGGGAGGACGGACCGTAGGTTGAGACATTTCTTGTGTGAAGAGACCATTTAGGGATGGTATATGACTATTTGTGATGCGTGATCCTGGAAATGAAAGTTGGTCCACGAGCTTGACCACTCTTCCTTCGTACGGAAAACACATTACTCTAAAGACTGAGGAGACGATGGCTCCCATGCAATAAATATAGTCTCATCCAAGGAGTATGTTATAATCCAAGGGTCCTTGAACGACCATCACGTTCATTTGAACGGTCTTCCCTTTCAATGTTATGGGCACATTGGGGAGGATCCCTAAAGGTCGATTGGTTCCTTTATCAAAGCCTGTCAGATTTCTCATCTCAGGCAAAAGCGATGGCGAACCAAGCGCTTTCCAAGCAATAGAGGAAAGGATACTCACAGAAGCCCCCTTATCTATGATGGTACCAGCCATGACCATTCTATATATTTGGACGATAATTCTGAATGGTATGCTTGCTGGTAAACGGGGTCTGCCTAGTTGATTCCAGTCGAAGGAGACAACTAGGTTGCTTGGAGGTGGGACCGAATAGACGGCCGGGTACGGCTTTGATGAACTTCCTTCCTGCGATAAAGGAATGGGTAGGTTGCCCCCGTGTTCGTCGGAGTCTATGTTGATGAAGAGAATTTGGATGGTGTCATCCTTGTTCTCTTCAGTGACTGTGTCATTCGAAGATAAATCCTCTGAAGGCAAGACCGGGTCAACTGCCGTCTCGACCTTTTGACTTTCGTCGGGTATGGATTTAGCTGGTTCATCTTCAATGACCGACGCTTCAGCCGACCACTTGAGCGGGCCAGCTGGATTTTCAACTAACGAAGGACTCGGCAAGAGTTTTTTTTTTATATCTAGGAGGAAGTTGTAACGGTGAAACCGGACGATCATCCAAAACTCTTTTAGCTTCATCTAAGAAGGGACAACGGTGGATGGCGTGGTTGCCTTCGCACAGTTTACAGGGAGATCTAGCTCTCCCTTTTTGTCCTGGGACTTCACTTCCGCTAGTTGACGGTGTGCTTTCAACATGGCTATCAGAGGTTGACGCCACCAGATTGTGCAAATGGGGAGACCAGTCCCTTAGTATCCGAGGGATGCAGGGACAATCTCTGTGAAAGTGGTCTCCCTTGCAAATGACACATGGCGCTTTAGGCCTGGTCAGTGCAGTGTGTGGATTTTCGTTAGACGACACTCGTTTGCCCCCAGTCGCTTTTGGCTCCTTCTTCTTCTTCTCTTTCTTCTTCTTTTCCTTCTTCTCCTTAGGAACTTGACTTTTGGCTTTGCCAGCCCCATCAAGCGAAGAGGAAGGAGGAGAGGAAGAATTAGAGGAAGTAGAAGGCTGGTGGGTAACTCTGGACTGGTCTAACTACTGATTCGACTGTTCAGGAATAGTGGTGTTCTGAACGACATTGGTTGAGAAGAGCCAGACCGGCAAGCCAATTGTCAGTCCTGGAAGCGAAAATGTGGCCATATGGGGCACACCAACATCTCCCCAAGAGGAGAAGGGACTAGGATTTCCACCAAGGGGAATTCCTTGGTTTGTAGGCTCCATTTTCTCAACCTAAAGATCAACGCAGGAAAAAGGGTATGAATATTCCGTTTAAAATAAATTTTAACGACGCTTGCACACAACTTGCTTTTTCAATTTTAAAGAGTCGAGAAAAAGCAAAAGATGACTCTAGTCTCCTTTGATTTTTAATGAGCCTGAAGTGACAAGTGCTCAGATGGACATTTTCTGTTAAGCAGTCTAAAAAGGAACGAAAGGGACTGCTCTGGAGTTCT
This sequence comes from Pinus tabuliformis, assembly GCA_031772625.1. Lineage (NCBI taxonomy): Eukaryota > Viridiplantae > Streptophyta > Pinopsida > Pinales > Pinaceae > Pinus > Pinus tabuliformis. The sequence goes on along the minus strand of CM062817.1, from coordinate 1,850,462,001 downwards.
AGGTAGAGGGTGTGCCAAACCAATCGCAAAACCGCAGAATACTTTTTAAGGTACGGGCGGTCAATCTTCCTGAATGCTGTGTTCAGTGCATTACGATCAGTAGGGCGGCCGACACGGCTTCCTATGGATAAAGGTTTTATGCCTATAGGGGTCTCCCAATATATACTCGACGGTACGTGGGAGCACAATCCATACTGGCACTTATCGTCTCTCAGGAGGAATCACCCAACCATCAGTGAGGCCGACAGTCACCAGGTTTTACGACGCCGGAACACGTCTCTAGCCTAGACCTCTATGTTGTGCGTTAAGTTACAAAGCGTTGTTAAATTCATTCAATTTATTTTCGGTTGATCTTTCTTAGAAGTTTGCCTTTTTGGATGACCACGAGATGTATATACAATTCCTAAATGCAGTCTAAAGATGATAAGCAAGCTTTTATCTCTTTTCAACAATGAAAATCCTAGCTACAAGGGGAAAAGAAAGACACAATCTTTTCTCAAAGAGCATAGAGCACACTGTAAATGCACTTTTCCTAAATCAAACCATACAAACTATCAATATGCAAATGCACAAATGCATGTATTTGTTTTCACTTTCTTAATATTGATGCCTAAAAAGAAAGTTGTTGTACAAATTTGAATTTGATTTCAAGTGAAAACACAAACAAGTTTCTTTTTGAAATCAAAAACACGATTACGACACTTTATGATTTTGAAGTAAACACTTGTTTCGACACTAGAAATTCATAAATTCAAACCAAAAGACAAAAGTAAAAGCATAATCAACTGTCAACAGCAAACAAACTTTCTCCTAAGATCAAAACGACACTTACGACAGGTCTAGATCTAAGGGCGACAGTATGACTAGTTTACTTTTGTAATGGGAAACTGCAAATGATGTAACAAATACACAAAAACAAATACAGTTTCTTTTATACAACTGAGGTGGAATTAAGGCAAAGAAAAGGGGTTTTCAGATAGGTACACACACTGATAACAGGCTGCAAAAATCAGAGATAAAACTGAACAAAATGAAGCAAAGAACCACAGCTGCACAGGGCAAAGGCTGATCAGCGCACCTGTTGCACAGAGAAACTGAATTGCAGCGTAGGTAGCCCTCTTGGGACCTACGTTGAAATGCAGAACCTCTTCACAGAGCCTGCGCTGAAGCAGAAACGAGAGTTTCCTCTGGGTTCTGGGTCATGGTTTGCAGTTTAATCTACGGTTTTTGGCCGGATAAAAGCTATCAATAAGGTACAATTAGAAGGATGATTTAAAGGAGGACTAAGAGCTATCACAAAGGGAAGTTAGAGCATTTGTGGATCAGCTGTCCAGATCATAAACAGGCCCAGTGAGTGGACTAGAGTGGCAGATCTCTACTTTGCATTTGTAAATGGCAAATGCAGTTCGATTCGCTACTCCTAAGTTTATGAGAAGAACAACAATAGAAACACAAATAAACTAACTAGATACATTCCCCAGTGGAGTCGCCAATTTGTTGTTGGGAAAAGTATCTATTCAGAACGCCCCTATCCCACTCTAAGGTGTGATAGTGCCTTAGCAACAAACAAGGAAAACTACTTGAGTATTCTTCTTTATGAAATGCAAATGAAGAGGAAGGATGTAACTAACCTGTGTCTTTCGCTAGTTTGTTGATCCAATCACTCCTCTCTTCAATAGCTCCCAGCTCCCTGCTCCCTTACCGGCACAGCTTCACTGGATTCCTGCAAGATCACAGAAGAGAGAAACTACACGAAGATATAGATTTACATTCATAAAAAGCTTAGGATCAGATTAAGCTAAACATGCAAATATAACAAAGCATCATTGATACACAGCATTGAGGAGAAACTCAAATAATTTTATTGATATGATAAGAAAGTCCATGAGGAGATACAACCAAGTGAGTCCCGATCCAGCATCTACCTCCCAGCAAAGGAATCCCTTCCTCTCCTCCAACAAAGCATAAATCACCCAATCTACTAATCTCAATCTCAAACCAACAGCAATTCTATGCAAAGTACAAAATTCCAGCCTTTGGATCTCTGGGATGAGGGATCCATATATAGATGTAAGTAGAGAGGATGAGTCAGCTTATGTTTTGACTTGTGGCTTCTCTCTGTCAGTTCTTGCTTCCACTTGGAGACTGAGAGCCTCTTACTCATCACTGGTCGAATTCAGTGAGGCAAGTGTCATTGGAGAAGATTCTGGAAGCTTCCATTGTCTCTCCACCTCGTTGAATGACTCTGCCACTTGTCCTTTCCCGCTCAACGCACCTGGGTAGTGCATTCAGGAGCGTTGCAATGCACCTAGCCAGTGTATTTGGGTGCTTTGCAACGCAGGTAGCTAGTGGAGCTTCTGAATTGATCCTGATTTGACTAGTTTTGAGCAGTTTCTGGTGGAGAACTTCTGGGAGAAGCTGTCATTGGTTGACCTTGTTCCTTTAGGAGTTGTAACAACATCTTTAGGGACTTAGGATCCCTTGATTTATGGACATTTCATGCTTATAGCTGTAAGGCACAAAAATGTCTATAAGACGGTCTCTCGTTCACCTGATGGCCCTTCCTCCTGCACTGGCTCCTTACCTCTGTCCTGCTCATGTGATGCTGATGTTGGAAGCGAGGCCCCTTCCACCCCGGGTGGAGTTAACACTCACGTTGCTGCTGCAAATAAGGGTCTACTGCCTCTCTGATAGGTGATGTATACTGGCATAGTAGCAGTCTCATGTCGCTCATACTGATGAGATGGACCACCTATCTCATGCTCGGCCTCTGATACTACCTGTGGAGCACTGAAGAAGTCACGAGAGATGAAGTCCGCCCAAGAAATACCTTGCAATCCCAACTGATGATCTACCAAAATCCAGATAAGAGAAAAATGATAAACATTGTTAAGTTGCTGTCGAGGGGTCTTGTGCTGCATGAAATTTTTCATCCTCTCTATGTTCCCGCAGATGAAAAATGGGAGGTCCATCATTCACACCCTGGTAAAGTGCATGAGAAACCTGATGTGATAGGCATAAAGGTGAGAAAACCTCCCCTCACAACTGAAGTATTTCATGATCAGTTTCATGAGCGGAGCATACTCATCTCTCAAAAATCTGAACGGGAAAACTCTCGTGAGTTGACTCAAACAACTGGCCTTAATGTAAGGTTCATAATGATTCTCGACCTTCTTCTTCTTATGCCACTGTTCTCCAACATTTGGTATGCCTGTTGCCACTGATATGGCTTCGGGTGTCAATGTGAAAGTGACCCCAGCCAAGATACACTGACCTCCATGTAGGTGAAGTGCAAAAAGACGGGCCAACTCATGATGAACTTTGACATTTTCCACCCTTTGACAAAATTCAAAACATGCTAAGTGCTGGAAACATGACATAGCAAGAGGGCATGCCCGCAACTCGGTGAGGGTGTTTGGCTCATCTCTAACATTTTTTCCACTCCGGTGATGTCTCCTAGGGGCCTGTTCTCCTGAAGCTGTATCACTGTGGGTTTCCTCCTCACACTCTGATGAAACCTCGGATGCCATGACTGCTGTTTTGTAAACTAAATTTAGGCCGCCCTTTGATTATAGTGAAGCTGGAGGTTGCTTTGACAATTTTCCAACAAGGGGACAATTAAAAAGGGAGTATTAGGAGGGGGATAATATAATGGGAATAGGGGTTTATAGGAGAATTTTGTTTAGGGATATACAGGGGGTTTTGGGGTATTTTGATAGGGTAGGTTTTGTGTTTTTGGCAAGGTAAGGTTTGAGGGTTTGTAAGGTAGGGTTTGGGATTTATTTAGAAATAGGAAGAGGGGAAGGGAGTATGATTTTGGTAGTGTTAGGGTAGTGATTATGGGGACAATGGCATAGGGGAATAAGGAACAGGGGTACGGTAGGAAGAATAACCTTGGCAGCAATATCACTGTAGCACAAACCCTAGCATAATGGTTTTCTTTGGTGTCTTCTTTGTGTTTGCTTTATGAAAATTTTTGCATTTTATTACATGAATACAATCATCATATTACCCATAAAAATTGGTGCACAATTGAATTTAGGTAGCCTACCTTGCAAATAGAAGAGCTCCACAAAAGATTTGAGGCGATTTGGCAAAGTTCTGTGCGTTTTTCCCCTGTGCGCTGCGCACAAAGCCCAGTGCGCCGTGCGCTGGGTATGTGCCACGCCTGTGGAAAGTTTGAACTACGGGCAGTCCCTGTGTGTGCTGTGCCCGGTGTGTGTGCCGCGCCCCTATCTATGTGTGCCACGCGCCTTCAAACTGCCTCCAACTCCCTCAAACACTTACAATGCACACTCACACCCTTTGCAACGTTTCACCAAGGCTTGGATTAGCACAATACCTTTGATTTTGATGAAAATTTGTATATATAGCCTTGGAGGTCATGTTTTAAATTTACTTTTTAAAAAACCCACTTTTCTAATGTCCTATTCAACACTTTTTCACTGATTTTAATATAACCCTGATTTTCACTTTTCCTCTGAAATTTTGGCTCAAATGATGAAGTTTTCGACAACTTTTGCAGGGATTGCATGATAAATCATCTGGTCACGGGAACCATGATTGCACCTGAAGAAATCAATTGTCGACTCTTTCTGAAAATTTTGTCATAAATGACACTATTTGACTTTTCTTCAAAACAGAGTTTTGAAGAATAGTCGAAGTCTATCATTATGATGATGAAACTCTACGGATCATTACTTTGCAAGAACATCCCTCTGGCCTGCATGGCTTTAATGGACATATTTAAAGACCAAATTGATCAATCCCTAGACCTAATGACCAAAAATGACTTTTTTCCATTAAAGGACCAGACCTTGACTATTGTGGACTTTTTTATTGTTTGACACAAAGACATAAGCCAGAAGGAGCTAGACATGAGGGGAAATGACTAGCATGACATTCTCCGTCAAATTATGGCATGCCCCTAGTGGAATGCAGCTGAGTGAATGGAGCGGGACACCTAAAATGAAATGCATAAAGAGTTTTGATCTCTAACGGAGGGCTGACCAGACCGACTCTAACAGACAACACAATAGATATATTATGATAATATAAAGAAAGCATAGCAGGTCACAACGCAACAGGATAGGGCACTGAATTGGTATATCATGTTATGTCAAGACAGACATGGCGTGACTTTGGCAGAGACCTAGCAAGCATTGAATAGTGAGTTTAATAAGCCTAAGTCTCAAGCGCAGTCTATCACAGAGTTTAAGGAGATACAACAAAGGGTAAATGAATCCTCGTGGGATTTCGATCAAGGGCTAAAATGCCTAATCCAACAGGCTAATATGAGCATCATAGATGATCAACATAGAGACTAGTACATTGCTTCATGTTCCTCACATAAGATTACCATTATTGAAGCAAAATATGGGAATGTAAGTAGAGGCTGTGGAGATCATGATGAGGTTGGAAGCCTCGCCAGTACAAGATACGAACAATAGATTACAATAGATTCAGTCAGAGCTAATAAGTCTATACATGCAGTGATAGAGCTTGAAAATAGGAAAGGAAGCTCAACCAGAGGTGCGCGCTGAAGTTTGTTGTGTAAAATGTAAGGACGAGGGACATGATAAGGATCATTGCCCTGTGTATCAAAATTACTTGATTGGAGGAGGTCCTATGCCTTTGAAGCCTAAAAATATTGCAGGATCGAGCATGGGAGTACCATTATGGTGCCTTACTGTGAGATAACTGGGAAGCACGCAACTAATAATTGTCACCTCTTGCATAAGTTTGTTCAAATGCCACAACAATTGTTTTGTACCTTCTATAAATTGGTTGGAAATGATGAGAAAAACTGTCGAATTTATAAATTGATGATGGAAATGACCTCTACCTATCGAATGCAGGCTGAGAATCAGCCTCAAGATCAGGGCGCGGTTGCAGCACTTGGAGGATTCCAAGGTCATGGAAGAGGAAGAGGAAGGGCTCGTAGAGGTCATGGAAAAGTTATTTGTTATAACTATGGCAGAGCCTCACGAAGAGGATCTAGATGATGAGGGTGGAGCCTCGCGTAGAGGATCATAAGATCAATATCATAATGCACAGTGATATGGCTGCTAGAGAAGATAAAGGAATGAATCTGGAAACCTAGGGATGGGTGTGCAAGGCAGTTGAAAATGAAGTTAGGTTTGACCTCAACCAGGCTAAAGAAAATATCATGGATGATAAGAAGAACTTTTCTGAGGCCTCTACATCAGAGAATAAGGAAAAACTGGTTGGAAATAGTGAAGTACAAGATGTGGATCCTTCACTATTAGCCACTTTTCTAAGAACTTGTATGAAGTTGTTGAGGGAACAGAAGGCGATAGAAGGGATCTAGGAGTTGATCAACAATTGTACAGGAAAACTTAAAATTCCTTCAGAACATGCAATGTAAGGAAAATGGATAAACATAAGAAATAGATTGGGTGCGAGATGAGGCTAACCACGTAGATCAAGGAGTATGAAATGGACGAGGTCATCCTGGATTTGGGTTCTGATGCAATCATACTACCGAAGCAGACATGGGAAAGGATGGGGAGACTTGAACTATAATGGTCTCCTATAAAACTACACATGGCCAATCCACAGAAGATCAATCCTCGGGGGCACCTATATGGGTAACAGTGGACACTGAAGGAGTGAGTGCATTGGTTGACTTTGAGGTAATTGAAATAGTGGATGATAGAAATCCTTACCCTGTGTTACTAGGAATTGATGGGGCCTTCGACATGGATGTAGTGATGAATTTGAAGAAGAGAAGGATGACATTCAAGAAAAAGGTTCTCAAGGTTATTGTGCCGTTGGACGCTGCTGGAGGAGCACTCTACACTTAACTAGTCCACTACTATGAGGAGGATGATGATTTGGATCAAACCTATAGGATAACTCTACGCAATGAATATTGGATCAATCCCACTACAGATGGACAGATCACGTGGGATAGAGATAGCTCCTGTACCTCAGACTCAGATGAGGAACTCGAACACTCGCAAAATCAGTTGCATGAAGTCTCTATGCTACATTACAATATGATGGCCAAATCACTACCGTTTGTATCTACAGAGGTAAGGAAACTTCCACATTATGATGGCTCAAATGATGTTAATATTTTTTTGGATGAGTTTGAAAGGGATGTGCCCAAGGAACATCAATTCTAGGCACTTGAATTGGCACTACATGCTATGCATACCGGTTGGTGGGGTACGCATAAGGAAAGCTTCATTGGTTGAAAGGAATACAAGTGAATGATGAAGCTGAGGTTTGGATACGCTAATACCCATATGACTAAGAAATATAGTAAAGAGGATGATCCGCATGAACACTTGGTGTGGTCGACTAAAGCTTGTGGAGAAGAGCCATAGCCAAAATGGGTACAGATATTCTATCATACCCTTGATATTATCCCAATGAACTGGTATTTTGAAGCAGAGATATGCCATGGGATGGCTAAATGGGATATCTTGAGGGAGAGATTCTTATTAACTTTCATCTTTAAGGATGGATTCAAGTGCATTGATGAAGCACTTTAGGAAATTAAGGAAGCTATCTTTAGAACACCTAAAGAGTTGGTAGAATAGGTTGAATCGAACTAGAGTACACAGCTGTGCCATGTGCTGGAATGCTACAATGTGACTGCAGAAGGAGAAGAAGATTATGAACGAAAAAACAATACTCCAGAGACTGAAGGAAAACGTGAGGTTGAAGGACCTAAAGCAGAGGACCCTGATATATTAGAACCTTTGAAGACCATGCAAGTAAACATTGGATCTAACCCCCATCCTAAATTTGCAAAGATATGAGATTATTGGGATGAATATATAGTTGATAAAGTTGCGGAGGTGTTGCGCGAATACGAGGGCTTGTTTCCTACATAGTTCTCAGACCTTAAGGGAATAGTAGGTGATTTGGGAGTGATGAAGATCAATTGAAATCCCAATGCAAAGCCCGTGAAACAAAGACCTTACTGACTGAATCCCAATTACAAGGAAAATGTGCACAAAGAGCTAGACAAAATGTTGGAAGTAGGAATTGTTGAGCCAATAGAAGAATCTAATTGGGTGAGCCCTATAGTAGTTCAAGAGAAGAAATAGAAGGGTGAAATTAGAATATGTGTAGGCCTAAGGAAGCTTAATGATGCATGCATTCATGGTCCATTTCCAACACTAGTTATGAATGAGGTTTTGGAGAATAGGAAGCTTATTCATTCACTGAAGGGTTCTCAGGATATCATCAGATTAAGATCACGTTAGAGGATCGCAGTAAGACAACCTTCATGATGGAGTGGGGATGCTTCCAATACATAGTGATATCATTCAGGATGAAGAATGTGCCCACGATCATTTCAAGAGCTGTAATTGCAACATTCAAAGAATTCGTCCATAAATACTTGTAATTGTATTTTGATGGCTAGACTGTGTTTGGATTGGTAAAATTCCATGTTGCAAGTCCGCGCCTCATGTTGGATACTTGTTGCAGATACCAAATTGCTTTAAATTTGAAGAAGTGTATCTTTTGCATGCCTTGTTGGATGCTTCTAGGTCATGTGGCCTATAAGCAGGGATTAATGGTAGATCTTGTGAAGATAGCAGTGATTGTTAATATAGAAGCTCTTAAGAATGTAAAGCAATTGCACGCAACATTGGGGACACTGGTTACTATAGAAATTTCATCAAAGTTTATGCCGAGATAACCATAACGATGGAAAAATTCCTAAAGAAGGATGTGACCTTCTGTTGGGATGAAGAGTGTCAGCGAAGTCTAGATGTGTTAAAGGAAAAGATGGTGACTCTGCCTATTTTGGTGTTCCCCAATTGGAAGAAAGAATTTCATCTGCATGTGGATGCCTCTTGTATTTCGTTGGGTGTGGTATTGACCCAACTAGGCGAAGGTGAGATAGATCACCCTATAGCCTTCACGAGTAAGAAATTTTCAAAGGCTGAGAAGAACTATTCAACTATAGAGCATGAAGGATTGGTGATGGTCTACGCACTACATAATTTTCAACATTATTTGTTGGGCGCACATTTCAAAATATATACAGATCACTCCACTCTCAAGTACCTGGTCAACAAGCCTCTATTGGGGGGGGAAGATCTGTAGGTGGTTATTGTTGTTTCAAGAGTATGACTTTGAGGTGATTGTGAAGCCTAGGCAGTTGAATACAAGACCGGATCATGTATCTAGAATTGAGACAGGAGAAGGACCAACTAGTTTGGAAGAAGGGTTGTCGAAAGCACAGCTCTTTGCTATATGGGTTACAGTTGATCACTTTGTTGATATAATTCAGTTTCTAACTACTGGAATAGCCCCGGAAGGATATTCTAATTAGCAGAAGAAGGAATTGGTTGTCTATGTAGCTGATTTTCTGTGATTGTGGGACACTTATATAAGATAGGTATTGATGAAATACTTTGTTGATATGTTTCGGAGTTTGAATGATCTAATATCCTCATTGAAGCACATGGAGGTGTGGCGATAGGACACTATATAGGTAGAGAGACCACGCAGAAGATTCTATGCGCAGGATTATGGATGCCAACGCTACATAAGGATTCTAAGACATATTGTAAGGCATGTGATGCATGTCAGAGAATAGGAAAACCATCATGACTGGATGAATTTCCCTTGAATCCTCATATTTCATTATAGGTGTTTGACAAATGGGCTACTGAATTTGTGGGTTTGATCCATTCCCCAGGGAAAAAGACTGGCGCGGAGTATATTATTACTACGAATGAATACTTGACGAGGTGGATAGAAGCACAACTAGTGAAGGATTGTATTGCCGCTACAGCTGCGAAATTCCTATTTGAGTATGCCTTGACAAGGTTTAGGTGTCCTATTATACTGATGAGTGACAAGGGTACGCAATTTTTGAATGAAACTATTGTCGTGATTCTTGAAGAATTGCAAGCTTATCATCAAAACAGAATGCCCTATGATGCTGAGGAAAATGGTACGGTTGAAGCATTCAATAAAATATTGGAGAACACATTGACGAAGGTCTAGAACATGTAGAGAAACATCTGGGATGTGTGCTACGAGTGGTCCTATGGGCATATAAGATGATGTGTAAGACGTTGAACGGAAAAAACTTGTTCAGATTGTTATATGGGATAGGGGTTGTTATGCCTATAGAATATATTGTGCCGAGTTTGTGAATTGTAGCATTAACTGATATGGCAAACTGCGAGACTATTGAGGACCACCTCGTGTAGTTCATGGAGTTAGAAGAAGACCGATTTCTATTTGGATTTCACCAGAAGGTGCAGAAGGAGTGCGAGAAGGCCTGACATGATCAACATATTAAGTTGTTCACCTTCATGGTGAATAATTTAGTGCTACTATATGATATAAATTTCATGAAGTTCCTTGGGAAGCTTCAAATGCACTAGTTGGGGCCCTATGTAGTCAAGGAAATTACAAATGGTGGCGCAGTTTAGCTCGTGAAGATAAATGGGGAAATATTTCTAGGAAGAGTCAATGGGACTCGACTGAAGTTATATCAAGGGGATCTTTCCCTTCCGTAATGACTACATGATAGTAGGATAGCCTTAGTACTCTAGACAACTGCAAAGAAGTACATGACTATAAACTACACTGCCCGAAGAAAGGGAAAATGAAGTGGGATACAGAAGGGAAGCTAGAAGTGCACCAGGAGGAGTTGTTCCATGGAGGATGGTGCCATGTAGAGTCTAAAAATAGCCATTGGATAAACTGTAGATGATTGGATAGTGAAAATCATGTTAGGAGGAGTGGGTAGGCTGCATTTATGGCACAAATATTTGGCAATATTCCGCTAAAGATGCATTTATGAGTAGAAATTGGATGAAATAGTTGGATTTGAATTCAAAATTACCTATAAATCTGGCATGTTGGCCTGTAGTAGAACACTTTTCCTTCTAAAAATTATTTGCAAACTTTATTGTCTGAAACCTACGAACCGAGAGGATTGGGAGGTACTTCTGTCACAGCCGATGTTCACAAATTTTCCTGAGTGGAATTGTGAACTCATCTTTGAAAAAATGACTACAATTAATCCTAGAGAATTCATTGTCTCTGAAGCTGATGTCTCTGAAGCCACTATCTCTGATGTCGCAGCCCATAAAATTGCATCGTCAAGGGAAGTTATATCATCTATTCCTATGCTGCCAAGGTCACCTACGCCTAAACCATCCACTGCTAAGAAGAAAAAGAAGAAACCACAAAATGTACCGGTGAGGTAGTCACCACGGAAGAACCCCACCAAGGTTTGGCAGAAAGGGGAGATGGACAAGGAAAAATAGCCATACAAACCCATGGTTCTGGACGAAGAGGAGCTTCACGATGGGGTTGAATAACTAGATGTTAAGGAGGGCGAGTCTATCACTAGGCTCCAGGACTATATCCCTCTACAAAAGGGCAAGGCAAAGGTACCCAAGGATCCTAATTCTAAAAATTTTATGGTCTCCACACCACTATTTCCAGAGAAAGTACCCTTTGAAGGTGCATGGTTAGGATGCATTCCTGCACTCAAAATGGAGGACTAGGATCTAGCTGACCATGAGAAATTCCTGCACTTGGCGGTAAACAAATATTTGGCAAAGATATATTATGAGGAGACTGGAGTCACGCAACTGGAGACTATGAAGTGGGTCGTGGGGTTGAAGAAGCCAGGTTGTTGAATATGCTATGGGTACCACACTTTAGCCGAACCACTATCAACATAGTGTGTGTACACCAATTTCTTACCAGCATGATGGGTGTCTCTGGCTAGGAGAGCCCATCCCCATCACAGATATGTTGATCCATCGTATCACAAGGTTTCCTTACCAAGGGTTGGATTGCGCCAAGGAGTTTGGAGGCAAGATTCAAGAGAAACAAATTGCGAACAAAATGAAGTCCGAGTATGGCTTAGTCAATAAGTCGCGCAGATACTCTATCTGTTCCATCATCGACAGTGCAGTGCAGTTTTCCACTAAGATATTGGCTTGCAAGATTATGATAAAGTGTTGTGCAAATGAGGTTCCGATGGTAGTCATTTCCTTGGTTGCACAATGCACAAAGGGGGTGCAATACAATTAGGTGCAGTACCTCTACAAAGAGTTCCTCTTGAATTTCCACGAAGCACAGGATGATGGAAAGGCATTCCATTATGCCTAGATGTTGTTATTGATTTTCGTCATTGAATTGAAGATCCCAAAGGACAGCCAATTCCCTCCATAGGATGATGATTTACCAGAGGCCACAAAGTTCTCTTCGCTATGGACAACAAAGGACCCAAAGAGGGTCATGGAGACAAAAGTGTTTTGGGTGTTGGTCGAGATGGATGTTCACACCATGATCATCCAGAGGCCAAGGTTGTCACCAACATTGTTTGGACAACTAGAGGCCTACATGGAGTTTAAAGAGGATTTTCATAACGTATCCATCCGCTCAAGGCAAGACCCTAAGAAAGTATGGTACAAGTTACCATACCTATTAGCAGATGCAGATATACAGGAAGTCATATGAAAATGGCCAGCTGAGTGGAGGAAACCATCAGATCTGAGTGAAAGAACAAGCATGGCTGGGGAAAGTTCCTCCATGAACGCCATAATATCACAAAAGGAAAGGATGTTGTGTAGGATACTACTCGACAGAAATTAGTGCAAAAAAAGAAATAGGTTGAGCAGGTCAAAGCCCAAGAAAAAGCAGCACAGGAGAAGAAATAATTTACTGCTAAGGCAGCTACTGACAAGGAGCACGCCGCAAAGGAAGCCATAGAGGAAGTTGAGGATTATACTTCTATACATACTATGGACAAGGAAGGGTCCGAGGAGGAAGGGGGCAGTGGAAAGGAGCAGAGAACTCTCTTTAAATGCAGAAGCGCACCAAGGAGACGACTTCAGAGCCTAGGAAGAAGTAGAAATCTGACAAGCATGAACATGTAGATCCAATGGTCCTCACTGAAGGGGACTTGGATGAGATCGGTGACAAGGTCCACTATACAATGATGGATCTCTATACATAATTTTAGTAGTAGTACATGCATACGTTGGGGAGTGTGCAGAAGGATGTACGTGAGTTGTGGATTCAAACAAGTCGAATTCAGGAGAGTGTGGGACAAGAGAGGAGGATTCAAGCGAGCCTGAAGCAAGTGAATGCGTCAGTGCTAGACACAAATAGGACTCTAGATGTCAAAGGTATTCCCTTACTAGAACGATCATTCAGCGCAGAGGAAGATGAAGCAAACACCCAGCTCGGACAGAGCAGGGATGTGGGTGTCAACTTAGCCACGCTGCCTATTTAGACCCTCCACGCACTTCATCACGGGGTATCAGATGAGCTCAAGATCAGGAAGCAGAGTGCACTATTAGTCATCAGTGAGGTCAAGATGAAAAATGAGAAGATTTTTGTAGAAAAGGCTCAGGTGCTGAAAGAAAAGGAAGAACTAGCCGAGCGAGCCAAAACTTGGAGGTAGCAATTGCGTAGGCATACAAGACACTGATAGAAATTCACATTCCAGAAGATGCATAAGAAACTACAAAGATTTGGAATTTCGCTACCATAGTAAGAGAATCATAGGACGAGGTCACCCAAGTCACATTTGAATTTCAAATGAATATCTCAGAACTGGAATTGAAACTGCAACCAACCACTCCGCTAGCAGCCATCAAGGAGAGCATGGCTACTTTGGATGCAACATTCACAAGCTACACACTGATCTTCAAACAGGCCACGAAACTTTGGATGAATCTGCAGGAGGATCCAAACCTACAAAAACATGGCACAAATGTCTCGGAGACACAATGAAAGTTTGATGAAATCAAGGAGACTACCTCAACTTTGGCACCAGTCCAACGCCTTACTCGATTGTAAGAAGGAAAACATCTTCAATCACAAATTAAAGAGTTACAAAGAAAATAGGTCATTTTAAAATCCAGAATACAACCATGGACATAGGAAGAAATTCAGCTTACTCTGACCATCCAGGAAAAGTTGAAGACACTCCAGCAAACTCAAAGGACGGTGCACCTCGTGATGGAGGGGTCGACTATAGAAAATATGGTTGAGGAAGTGCAGCAGGCCGCGGTGCAGGGTTTTGCTGATATATTTGTGTTGTAGATGGAGTTCAGTGACCTTGGCAATGAGATCAAGGTGTTATCTAAGTGACTCGAGGGTGAGTCACCCAATTTTTGTTGGGGGCCTGTTGGGATGGGGTCCCTGGGGTCAATTTTGTTGCGTTTTGAGTCGTTTTTGCAATATATTTTTGCAAGGAAGGTAAATTCTTCACGAAATATGGAAAGCAGAGAACAAAGCAAGTAGAGTCAAAGTGGATTTAGTCCCTTAGGTGTGTAGGTGATAGATTTGTTTTGAGACCCGCCCATGGTCTGCAGACTATGGTATTGTAAAGAAAATGCTATAAATTGTTGAGTCATAACAAGCCTAGAATATAACTTTTAGTAAAGAATCATTGTAAGGGCAAGGTTCTAAGGCAAGAAAGGTCTCTTTCTTGTACTTATGCGAAAGGGGAAGGCTCTTGCAGCTGAGTGCGTAGAGACCTTGGTAAGTCCGCAGGATGAGTGCGCGGGCCCCTGCAGCTAAGTGCGCAGGGATAATAAGTTTGTATCTGAACATTTTTATCTAATAAAGACTATTTTGAGAAAAAAATGATGCATATTTGTTCTTTTATTTACTTCTGATAAGTTTATATATCTTTTCTTTGTAATCTATTTAATATGAATTAATGCTTATTTACTATGCGTAACTGCTAGATTTGTAATATTTATGCATGATAACTATAATTAAGTACCTTCACGAAGATCTGAATTTAATTTAGATAAAGTTGCAATAGTTGTCTTTCAGAAGGATTAGATCTATGAAGGAAGATCTAAGCCACAAGGGAACAAGGAAGCAATCACACAGGCCTTTGGATGCAAACACTTGGTTCTAGTATCCCCCAATACTGCTTCAGGTGAGACTGTAGCCTACGCTATGCAGATTGTTTCCAAAAGGGCTAGTAGTTAGGGTTTGTTGGTTGGGACAGTTAAAGTTGAGCCTAGTTCAGTCTCGAACAAGCTAACAAGAAGAAACTCACAGGGTTATTCATTCACCAATTTTGTGTATAAGTTTCTACATACATCCTTGTGTCTAGTTAGTGTTGGGTGCATATAAGATGTCTTTTAGAACTCATAAATGCCTCATATTAATTGTCGACATGGGTAAGTCTTTTTGTTTCAAGAGTGTACATAGTATGTGCAAGTAATGGAAATCGTTGAATCTATAGAGAGTAATTCTCTAAAATAAATTATTGATTTCAATACAAGAGTAAACAGATCAAACCATAAACTACCAAACTTGTAACTTCAAAGAAATTAAACTGTTCAAGCATCAAAACTCAACCTTAATCAAAAAGCTCTAGTTGTAATTACAAGCCATACGCACATCAACCGAGTGCATTGTACCAGTAACAGAGTTCTTTCAGCTGAATAGAAACTTCTGCATAATAGTAATACACCTAATCTAACCAATAATACTCTGGCTCTCAATTAACAGGAAATAACTCTTATCTAATAATTGAATCAATCTACGATACAAATAGATGAAATCAATCAACATAATTAAGAACTAATGCGCGGAATGCACAAACTCAACAATGGTGATTTATATATCAAGTAGATCAATAGTAAAACTATAAAAAAAAGTAATTAAACTTGCAATAAAAGTTAAAGATATAACACATAGGAAGGCAGTGAAATCCACCAGTGACCGGGCCCAAGCCGCCAGTGATTACTGCCTAGTTACTCAGAATATCATGAGCAAAATGAAACACAAACTATATTACTCATTAACTCTGAATGCCATTACAGTAGCAATGTGTTTTTTAGAATAACACTCGGTCTCTTAAAATTACAGTCGAAGTAAAAAGGCAAAAGTTTTCCTATTCTATTCATTTTTCCCCTCTTATAGTCAAAGAGAAAAATAGATAACTATGATTCCTCAGGATCAGGAGATCCTGAGGAATTCACAACCATATGCTATTATCAGAACAATCTTTCGTCCTGCACTGATCCTTCCGATTCACTTCTCAACTTGACCACACAAGACACGCTCTTTTCTCCTTGTTTAGCCTTTGTTGTTCAATATATTGAACAACAATTGTTCCATTCGCTAATCTCTGCATAAAAAGCAACGAAAGTTAGTTTTGATAGCCAAATCATATCAAAAGAGATTTCATTCAATTTCTATCGAAATTCTATCAAACTATTATTACACCATGGCACAAATACATAAAAAGGAGGAAAAAGGTAATGTAATCAAGGGTAAATTTATACCTATTGCACAACACAACATACTCCCCTACTTACCTTGTTTCGTGTCCTCCTCATGAAAATAAGTAGTTATTATATAATGCAGTTAAAGAGTAAGCAGGAAAGACTTTTTCCTTATACAACCTAAAACCGTGATTTTGTATTAAATTTGCGAAGGCTATCCCTTCATGACCGTCAGGTAGCTCGTAATGAGAACAATATCCTTCGGGAGGGTACTAAATAACAGGGCTCCTAAATCAACATCCTAGCCAATGTGGTCCTTCCCTTAAGATAATATTATTATATGTGGCAAAAAGGCCTGCGGCAGCTTTAAAATTCCTGTAGCCAAACGATTCTCTGTTCTTGACACTATTGGTGGAGACTATCCATCTCTATTTGGATGCAGGTAAGGACTTTTCCTGTATGGATAAGAAATATGCCCTTCCTACTTGCACAATTTAACCTCTATTGAAAGCTTATATCAATCATTACCTCGTTTTCATCATTCAATGAGCCATCTCCGGAGATGGCTCATTCTAATTATAGATTACCTTTGCTTTATGTATAGGCCCCAAATTCTTAATTACTCCCTCCTGTTTCATGAACCTCTTGTGTCTAATGAAAGGATGCAAGGATTGAGTAGGCTCACCCCTTACCCACAAATCCAGTCCATGTTCTTTCCTTTGAAATGTGTTATAGGCCCTGGACCACTTAAGTTGGTTCACTGTGAAAGAAATGAAGGCCTAGAATTGAATGTCCCCAATAGAAGGGCTAGGATTGTTATCCACCTCCCCATATAATAAAAAATTATGCAAATAAAGTTCATAGAGAAGACGTTGGACTTTGATCCCTTGCTCCTTATAAAATTTGATGAATTCTTCGTTGTCTTCAATTCAACTGACTTGCCGGCCTTAATGGCTTTAATCTTCAATAGTAAATATCTTTCCAAAAAAAACAGAGCATAGTTTGTAGCAGGAGATCTGCAAGATAAGAAATCAGAATATAAATGGAAAATACGATCAATCTGACCCACAACCTTATCTAGATTAGCTTTTACTTTCCTCAGCTTTTCTTCCTCCCGCCTTGACTTAGCAAATGTTTCATCCTCAATTATGTTCAAATCATTAAATTGCTTCTGCAACTCCTAGTACTTTTGCAAAGGAAACGTCTCCTTCTTACATTGTGCTAAAGCAAGTTGGGCTTATACCAAGTCCTCTTGTAACCCTAGAAGAATAGGATCACTTCTTGGTGGAGCGTCATTAAATATTTCTTCAGTCTGGGTGCTTTTGTTGTGAGAGGATAAACCCTCCGTCTGAATAGCCATATCTATAAAATCTATATGAAATCTTGTTTGTGTGGCTATTGTCTGAGTAGAAATAGATTCAGTATGGGTTCCTATTGCCTTACGTTCACATACTTTTGTCTATGTGGCCATAGTGACTAACTCAGGAATAATGCTCAGAGCTTCCCCATTTGCAGCTTCTTTTAATTTCTGACGCATCTGCTTAACCATCTTCTGAAGCTTCTAGTATTTCTTTTTCAACTTTCTTAACTTTATTTCAGCCATTCGCTTCTTCTAAGAAGCATCCTTTGTAGGAACAGGTTTATCAATATCCTTTGTGTCTGAGGGATCTTGTTTCTCATCGTGGCTATGTTCCACTATAAACATGTCACTTGACTAGTTATGAGATTCATGAATTATTTCTGTGTCCACTTCCTCGGCCCGGTCTGCAACTTCTAGGGAAGGTGAAATTTTCATGTGACTAGAATCCTCTGTGGATTGAGACTTATTCAGGATCTGATCCAGTAATCCTTCAGGTTGTATATATGCACTCAAATTTTCAAGAACCTAGGCCATCCCTTCCTCAAATTCCTACAAGAAATCATCTCGAGGGCTCATGGGTGGTGCTTGAGAAGGCCCCTCTTCATTTTCTGGTTCACCATCATCTTGAGAAAAGTATTGTGCTTCCCTTTTTTCTAGGTCAGAATCATGTTCTTCCTCCTGTTCTGGTTCAGAATTGTGTTCTTCCTCCTATTTAGGTTCAGAATTGCATTCTTCATCCTGTTCAGGTTCAGGGTCATGTACAACATTTGGACTAGATGGCTCTACCCGGCACTCGGCACTATCCTGAGGATCTACAAAAGTCCTCTGAAATGGATTCATCTTCACAAAACGCCTGCACTTAGTAGGTCCTGTCACTGTATGAGCAGTTCTTTTCCTCTTTGGAATAGGGTTCTGCTGTTTAATTTCCAAGGTTTCAGAATTTTGGACTATAGGGTCTGGCCCAATCTCTGGTGGAGTTATAAAATTATCCCAAGTTAAATCTTGCTGAGTAAGACTATGACTAACAATCAGTCTGATCAACCCATGATGACTGACTACAATATTAGGATGTTTAGCCCATCTTACTCTATCAGCTATATCATGCAACAATGAATTTAAGAAAAATGGCAAATTGACAGTAAGCTTTTTCTTTAAAACAGCTAAAAGTTTAAGTTGTTGTGGTTTTACCACATCCCGTCCACCATCACAGGTAATGCACTGTTGGATGACACTTGCTAATTCACACCATGGTTCTCCCAGAGAGGATGATTGAATGCCCTTGACTTTTTGGGTTAGCTCTTCACCTGTGTCTTTGAAAATCTCCACTGCATTGTGCAACATTACATGCTTTTCCAGCCATGCTGCTCCTTCTACTGACAACCCAGAAACCTCAGCTGTCACAGCTTCCAATACTATTATGCTTACACCTTTTACTGTGGAATGCCCATTCTGTAAGTGATGTAAAAATTCAAGAGTGATTTCATTGCTAGGGTTCCGAAGCCTGGTGAAATATGAAATCCATCCCACGTGCACCAGAATTTCCCTAGCTCTGTCAGAAATTTCCAACACTGAGGGTTCTCGGCGAACCGATTTTCCTTCCATAATGCTCGAATTCTTCCAATATTCGCTCTACAATTTTCAAAAATTAACACAACAAAAATGCAACAGAGAACAACAATTGCTTTGGTAAAATAGAATAGCAAGTAGAGAGAACAGCTAAATTCCATAATGTCAAGCAGAATTTCCATGATAATAAATGATATTAACTCTAAGACTATCATACTACCACATGCCATTTGATCATGGGATATCATAGCAACATATCAATTCGAGTAAGTGGAATAAATACAACACATGCAAAGGTGTAATGGGAATCCTGCCCCTCCTTAAAAAGAGAGGTGGCCTACGACCGAGTAGACAGGGAAATGGTTGTTTTGACGGCAAGACAAGGGGAAGAACAGTACAACATTAAATGAAATAGAGTACACATATAAATGATAGGATGGCAAGAGGTATGGTTATAATGAGAGCGGAGTGTGTAAATATAGTTATGAATAAAAGGTAAGATGCTTGGATTGATGATAATTTATGCGAGAAAGAAAAGGACAACAATGTGCCAAAACGATGCTCTGCTCATGATATTCTAGCTGAGAATGATGCGATTGATCGAAAAACAATATTTCATGCATAAAGGTTCAAAAACAGGGAAAAATTAAGGAAATAAATTCTCCGATAAAAATAAAGAATAAGAAGAGGGTAATATATTAATAATTAACGAGAACATATAACTTCAATACCATAAGCAGAGGCTCTGCTACTAGCAAGCATCCATAGCCTTGGCAGGGTTGTTTTTTAACCCATATGAGTCAGGACCCTCAATTTATAAATGGAGAGTTACAATGTTGTTCTACAAAAGAGATTAGTATGCTGGTGTGGTAACCAGATGACCACACTGCAATTCACTGGAATGTAGCAAAAGTGATCAGGATAGCTAGTGATGAGACCTCCTGCTCCAAGGATATTCTAGCTATCCAATGGATCATAACCCTAGTGAGGTGGCCATAGTGGGAATGTCACTTTGCTACATCCTTATGAACATGGTAGGCTGGCTAATAATGAGACCCCCTATCCTCCATCTGAAAACAAAATTTTTCTGTTATTACACATTTTTATGATAAATAGATAGAGGCTCAATACTCCTTAAGAGCAGGGATGGTGGAAGAATTTTAACATGTCAATAAAAAAAAGTATACCCATAGTCTTATTTATTAAAAACAAAGAATATTATAACCAAGAAGGGTGGAACCAGCATGGTATTAAGATGACCAATTAGTATCAACTACAGCAAAAATCTATATAGCAAAGCAGTATATAAATAACTGTGTCCCTTTCTTGAAAAGAATCTATCATAACATTAATGGTATTAACTCCCTTCGATAGAATCCATAAATCATGCCATGAAAAGAAAACAAAATAAAAAACAAAAGAAAAATGGGGCTGAGCATTTGAGTGAACATCAATCGTTCAGAAAAGCGAAGAGCAATCACACAAAAGAAAAACTTTGCTGTTCAATTAGAATTGAACAGTAGAGATATGAAAAAAGTGATGTTCACTTGTTTGAATAGCAATAACTGCAAAGAGAAAAAGTGTTGTTCAGTTGTTCAAACAATAGTTTTTCAATTGAATGAATAGTAAAACATCCCAAAAAGAAAGTGTTGTTCAATTGGACTGAACAGCGGTTGTTCAATAGATTGAACAATAGTTGTTCAATTAACTGAACAACAAAACAACACCAAAAAAGTGTTTTTCAATTGCATTGAATAGCGGCTGTTTAATAGATTGAACAACTGATGTTCAATTAACTAAACAGTAAAACAACGCCAAAAAAAAGTTGTTCAATTGGATTGAACAACGGCTGTTCAATAGATTGAACAGCAGCTGTTCAATAGATCGAGCAACTGCTATTCAATTAACTCAACATCAAAATCACGCAAGAAAGAAAGTGTTGTTCATTAGATTGAACAGTGGTTGTTTAATAGATTGAACAACAATTGTTCAATTAATTGAACAACAAAATCATGCAAAAAATAAAGTGTTTTTCAATAGATTGAACAA
The DNA here is from genome assembly GCA_031772625.1 of Pinus tabuliformis. Lineage (NCBI taxonomy): Eukaryota > Viridiplantae > Streptophyta > Pinopsida > Pinales > Pinaceae > Pinus > Pinus tabuliformis. Next base: position 1,850,440,797 of record CM062817.1, on the reverse strand, counting down.
TAGTTGTTCAATTAACTGAACAACAAAATAACGCAAAAAAAGAAATTGTTGCTCAATAGATTTAACAATGGTTGTTCAAGAGATTGAACAGCAAAACAATGCCAAAAAGGTGTTGTTCAATTGGATTGAACATCAAAATCACGCCAAAAAAGAAAGTGTTGTTCAATTGGTTTGAACAATGGCTATTCAATAAATTGAATAGTGGTTGTTCAATTAACTGAACAACAAAATGAGTAGAGAAAAAGAAAATGAAAATCAAATCAAATCAACAATCATATTTACATATTTTATAGAGAAGAAATAAATTTTATAAAGATGAAGTTGCCAAAGGATTTCCTTTCATAGCTAAAACTTGCATGGTGGGGTCCTCACATATCTGTTGGTAGAAAGATCCTTTGATAAGTGGTTTTTGGTAGAGGCACACCCATTGACCATTCGCTTTAAAAGAAGAACCAGACCCATCAATGGTGGTCAGCGTAAGAGTGCCATTGTCGTGTACTTGCTTTATTTCATAGGGGCCTAACCACCTAGTCTGCAGTTTGCTAGGGAAGTTGTGAAACCTGGAACCATAAAGGAGTGCCCAGTCGCCCTCATGAAATGTCTTTTTCTTAATCAAGGTGTCATGCCATTTATCTCTTTGCTGTTGAATAAGTGTCATATGCTATCGAGCCAGTAGCTAAACTTCGTCTAATTTGTTCATCTGTTGTAAGATGTTAACCTGGGCTTCAATTAAATCTAGTCCCACTTCCTGGACTGTCCTTAGTGTTTGTATTTCAAATTCTACAGGAAAAATGGGTTCTTTACCAAATACCAGTTGATACGAAGAGTATCCAGTAGTGTTTTTCCAAGTTGTGCAGTACGCCCACAAGGCCTCTGGCAGTCAAGTAGCCCAGTCTCATCGATGTGATGAAATTGTATTTGTTAGAATAACTTCGATAACTTTACTGGTGCTCTCCACTTGCCCGTTCGCCTACAGGTGACTCAGAGAAGTAATTTTGTGTGTGATATGATAATTTATCAATGTAGCAACAATATTTTGACCCACGAATTGTCCTCCCCCATCAATAATTACTTCTCTGGGTAAGCCATACCACACAAAAATTTCGAAATGAAAGTTAATAACGGTTTCCTCTATTTCTCTTGGCAACGCTACTATTTCCACCCACTTAGTTACGTATGTTGCAACCAATATATATGATTTCTAGTTGGATGGTTGTTTGAATGGCCCAACGAAATCTAATTCCCAGTGCTCAAAGGGTTCTATCACCAGCTATGGATGTAGGGGAATTTCATCTGATTGGCCAGGGAAGCCCATCCTTTTGCAACTATTAATGCCTGGACAAATTTCTTAGCTTATTTAAAAATAGCGGGCTAGTAATAGCCCATCTGTAGAATTTTATGTCAAGTTCTGTGGTCTGCAAAGTGTCCACTGCAAGGTCCATCATGGCAGGCTTTTAGGATATCATAAATTTCATCCTCCCTAATGCACCTGCGGATGTGCATATCAAATCCCATGTGGAAAAGGTATCCTCCAATCCAAGAGAAACGAGTGCTACGCTGAAAAATAAGTTTCTTTTCTCTGGGTGTCAAATGTTTGGGCAATTTTCCCACTGCTAAGTAATTTGCTACATCTGCATACCATGGCATTTTTACAGCCACAACAAACAAATGTTCATCTGGGAATTGATCATCTACTGCCACTGTATCATCTATTCTTGGCACTCGGTAGAGGAAGTCTGCCATGAGGTTCTCCTTCCCTAGTCGATCCCTTATAGTTATCTCAAATTCCTGCAAAAGTAGTAACCAATGAGTCACTCTTCCATTTGTCATTGGTTTGTTGACTAAATATTTAATGACAGAGTGATTAGTATATAGAAATATAGGATATACAATTATATAGTGTCTAAATTTGTTTATAGCATAAATAATAGCTAGAAACTCCTTTTCTGTTACTATATAATTCAACTCAGCAGGAGTAAGTTTTTTGCTGATGTAATATATAGCGTAAGGTTTCTTGTCTTCTTCTTGGCCAAGAACAGCTCCAATGGATGTATCTGATGCATATGATTAAATCTAGAAAGGTATATCCAAATTTCAGCCTCGTAATACTGCTGTTGTCGATACTAACTGTTTCAGATCTGTGAAGTCAGTGTCACATTTATCAGTCGATATAAAATCAACATTTCTTGTCAAGGCATATAAAGGTGCAACAATTTACAAAAAGTTCTTTACAAATCTATGATATCCAACAAATACCAAAAAACTATGTACCTTTGTTTAAGTGTAGGGAGTAGCTAATAAGAGGATTACCTGTATCTTTGTTGGATTTACCTGAATTCCAGCAACTAAAATGTAATGACCCAGAATCAGGCCCTCTATCATCATCATATGACACTTCTCATGACTTAAGCATAGCCTAGTAGAAATACACCGTTCTAGGACTTACTCAAATGTTTGTAATGCCTGATCAAAGTCATCCCTGTAGGGTGTGAACTTGTCCATGTACACCACCAATCCTTCATTTATCAAGTCTGCAAAAATACTGAGTATGGCTCTTTGGAATGTAGCAGGTGTGTTGCATAATCTGAAAGGAAATACCCTCTAAGAAAATGTTCCCCAGGGGCAGTGAAACTAGTTTTATCTTGGCCTTCATGGGCAATTTGAATTTGGTTGTATCCACTTAATCCATCTAGGAAAGAGAAGATTTTCTTTCCTGCCAATGTATCAAGGACCTGGTCGATAAATGGAAGGGAAAAATGGTCTTTTTTCATTGCTTTGTTGAGTTCTCTGTAGTCAACGCATATCTGCCATTTTCCATTCTTTTTGGGGACAACTACTAATGGAGAAACCAATTTATTATCAGATATAGGATAAATAAAATTCACATCTAACAGTTTTTGAAGCTCTTCTTTCACAATAACCTTTAGATGAGGATTTAATCTACAATGTGGCTGTCGAATGGGTCTTGCATCTTTTTCAGTGTAGATGTGGTGCATGCATAACTGAGGGTCAATCCCTTTCATGTTTCGGTAGTCCCATGCAAAAGCCCCTTTATATTTCCTAAGGATTTGGATAATTTTCTGTTGTTGTTCATTACTCAGATTACTATTAATGGTCAGGATTTTCCCTTGCTTGATTTCAATAGGCTTGCTATTACAGACAATGGTTGTTGGTATCAGTTGGTCATTGATGTATCTCAAGGAATCTTATTCAATCTCATTGTCATGGACTGCTTCAATCATGTGACATCTCAAATTAGACACTGCAACAGGGTGATTGATAAAGGTGTTAATGACATCATCTTCTATTTGATTTTTGAATTCAAGCACATTTACCACAGTCAACGGTGAACAAATTTTTCTTTTAAATATGCTGCTAGTTGTTTCCTAGTTTTTACAATGGTCAGGCTTGGTTGAGTAGGAGGGTATAAAGCCAGATTCTTAACAGCATTTCCTCTAGTTATGGTCATATTTCTTGTTTGGTAGCCTATATAAGCATCAGCTATTGCTAGCCAAGGCCTTCCCAGTATTAAGGGATGTCCATCTAGCTGATTTCTGGGGCTGATAATCAAAACATTTGTCAGATATTCCCAAGAGTCCACAGAAACCATCACACCTTGTAATGTTCCTTCTGGCTTGACGACTGAATGGTCGGCAAGTTCCAACAAGGTAGTGGTTGGTTCTAAGGCTGTGATGCCAAGCACTTCGCAAGTTTCTATTGTAAGAATGTTAATGGCTTCCCCTAAGTCAACTAAAGCATTGGGAAAAGAGCGGCCATTTATTTGGAATCTGACAATGGGATTCCCTAGGTCTTCGTACTTTACAGGTTTCTCTTTTCCTAGTAACAAATCAGACAAAGTTTCAATGACATGGACAGCTGGTGTTATTTTTCGTTTTCCTAACAGACTTCTTTGCACACAACTCTTTAAAGGTCTTAGCATATATCTGAATATCTTGAATGGCATGGAGGAGGGGTATTTTTATACATAGATTTTTGAGTTCACCTAGAAGATCAAAGTCAGGATATTCAATTGGTCGAGGTATTACCAATCTTTCTAGGAACAGGGGAGAAGTAGTTATGATTTGTTCGGGATATTTCTGTTTGAATGTATCTTCTCCCTATTTTGTTTGTTTTCATCTATAGTCAAAGGGTTATTCGAATGTGTTTCACTAACCTTAGGTTGCAGATTTTTGTCCTCATCTAGAGCAATTATGCATCCAGATCTTAACTTAAGTTCTTTACATTCTCTCAACTTAGCTTCAAGGTCCAATATTTCAATAATTTGTACTGACTGGATCGATCTGTTGTTAGGATTTGGATTTGGCTGAGCTAAGAGTTGTGGCCATATATTAGGTTGAGGATTTTACTGCAATGTGTAAGGTGCTGGTAAGGTTGGTTGAGGCAGAGGAACTGTTCCCATGGGATGGTTTGCGGATCATTGCCAATTTGGTTGCCAATTCTGATTTTGTGAGGTAGAAGGAGACCATTGAGAGGAATAGGGGGTGTTCTGCTAGAATGGTGGAGGGTAAGAGGAATTTGGCCAATTATTGTTTGGATTTGATTGGTTGCACCATGGTGGCATAGAAAATGCTTGAGGTGGCGAGGTAGAGAAAGGTGGCTGGTTCTGCCATGCTGCCCCTAAATACTACTGAGAATTGAATTGCGAAGAAGGAAAGAATGAAGATGGTTCTGTAGGCATAATTGTCGGATGTGTTTTCCATTGATGGCATTAGTTTAGCAGATATACTAGTTCCACTTCCTCTTTTGCTTCCTGGAAAACTATTTTTAATCCAGGAAGAGATGGACAACTTCCCATAGCATGATCCTTAGTGCAAATGGTGCATGTTTGTATCATATCTAATGGAGATTCTCTATTATTGTGTTTCTTTCTGCAACATGGACAGAAAATAACAAGATTTTGTTCTGCTTTGGCCTGCTTTTGTTTAGGTTGCATGATATCCAATTGTGTCGTCAGGGTCCCTAAGATATTAGTCTTGAAATCTTCCAGCAGATTGTTGATTTCAACTCGTGTAATGTTTCCTCCTGAGCCTCTATTGTCTCTAGTGATCACATTATGTCCAGTTGGTTTCAGCCTTGTACTGCCTTTGGAGCACCTGATGCACAATTGTATAATATCGTCATAATTCTCTTGATAAATATCACCCTTCCCCATTAATTTCAGTGTTTCTACCCATTTGTATTTCATACCTTTGATCATTGTAGTTTTAAGAACTTCAAGAGGAAAATTTGTATAAGGAGATCTTTGCAGATTATATTGAAAACATTCTACATATTCTTCGAGAGTCTCATTAGTCTTAGCTACCATTTGAAATATTTCATCTTGCAGTTCTCTAGTTTGGCAATAATCTTGGTATTTTTTTAAAATGGCTATTTTCATTTGGTCCCAGTCTGTAATGGTACCTCCATCGAGCCCCATAAACCAACGCAAAGCTGCTCCCTTCATAAATCATATCCCCTACATAAAACATCAAATTTGAAAAAGAATGCATCAGGATCCTCTGAAGTTAGCCCATGGAAGGTAGGAATATTCTGTAATGGAATAGCTTTCATGGGAGCATTTACAGTTGTATCAACAATAGGGTATTGTAATGTAGAGGTCTGAGGCTGTCGCTGATTATGAGCCATTTGGTCAAAAATGTGCCAATATCCCTCAGGGGTTTCTGGAGCTGAATATTTGTTCCTGGGGGGTTTAGAACAAACTTTTAGAATGATTTTAATAGCACTACCTTGGTCCGGAATACTAGTTGTCCTCTGTTCAACCACTACTTCAGGAGATTTGGGTTCTGATTATTTAATCTTTTCAACACTAACTGTTTCTCCTTCTCCTTCACGGAGATTGCAAGAATTCCCTTCTTCTAAAGGGCTAGGCTGTAAATTTCCAGTGTTCTGAAAACTCTGTTCAGACCCTTCAGTCTTGCTGTGAATCTCAGCATCAACTACAGATGGTGATCTTGTGGCCTGAAGGGTTACAGTAGGATTTCTTGTAGAAACGGTTCGGGGTCCTAGTGATGATTGAGACTTGGCTTTTATTATGATTTCGTCAATGAAGGTTGATTGTCCAAGGGTCAAGGAGCAAGCACTTTACTTGCTCGTACATAAGTTATTACCTTCTATTTTTAATACCAAATTCCTTCACAGCAAACGAACATCAAACATTTATTTCTACTTCAATTGCTACATAATTGTGCTGAAAAGCGGGCAAAGGAGCAAACACTTTACTTGCTCGTACGCAGGTTCTTACCTTTTGTTTTTAATACCCAATTCTTTCATAGAAAAAAATATCAAGGTGATGTATATAAGATGTCTTTTAGAACTCCTAAATGCCTCACATTAATTATCGACCTGGGTAAGTCTTTTTGTTTCAAGAGTGTACACAGTATGTGCAAGTGATGGAAATCATTGGCTCTATAAAGAGTAATGCTCTAAAATAACTTATTGATTTTAATACAAGAGTAAACGGATCAAACCATAAAATACCAAACTTGTAACTTCAAAGAAATTAACTATTCAAGCATCAAAACCCAATCTCAATTAAAAATCTCTAAATGAAATTACAAGCCATAAGCACATCAACTGAGTGCAATGTAGTGGTAATAGAGCTCTTTCAGCTGAATAGAAACTTTTGCATAATAGTAATACACCTAATCTAACCAATAATACTCTAGCTCTCCATTAACAGGAAATAACTTTTATCTAATAATTGAATCAATCTACGATACAAATAAACGAAACCAATCAACATAAATAATAACTAATGCGTGGAATGCACAAACTCAACACCGGTGATTTATATATCAAGTAGATCAATCATAAAACTATAAAACAAAGTAATTAAACTTGCAGTAAAAAGGTAAAGATATAACACAGGGAAATCATTGAAATCCACTAGTGACCAGGCCCAAGCCGCCAGTGATTACTGCCTAGTTACTCAGAATATCACGAGCAAACTAAAACACAAATTATGTATTACTCATTAACTCTGACTATCATTACAGTAACGATGTGTTCTTCAGAATAACACTCTGTCTCTTAAAATTACAGTCGAAGTAAAAAGGAAAATTTTTTCCTTTTCTATTCTTTTTCCCCTCTTATAGTCAAAGAGGAAAATAGATAACTGGGATTCCTTGGGATCAGGAGATCCTGAGGAATTCACAACCATATGCTATTATCAGAACAATCTTCCATCCTGCACTGATCCTTCCGATTCACTGCTCAACTTGACTGCAAAAGACACGCTCTTTTCTCCTTGTTTAGCCTTTGTTGTTCAATAGATTGAACAACAATTTTCCTATTCGCTAATCTCTGCATAAAAAGAAATAAAAGTTAGTTTTGACAGCCAAATCATATCAAAAGCAATTTCATTCACTTTCTATCAAAATTCTATCAAAATCTTATTACATCATGGCACAAATGCATAAAAAGGAGGAAAAAGATAATGTAATCAACGGTAAATTTATACCTATTGCATAGTCCAATAGTTAGCAATCATTTTACACCAAGGATTTCACACCAGAGATTAAGAAGGTTTTTCATCTTTCAGCGCTGTCAAAAGTTGGAGATTGGTATTTATACCAGAATTCTACAAAAATTAGAATCTATGGATGTGAGCTTCCTCCTTATATGTTGTCAATGTTTGTGTTAGTGAAATTCTTTTTCCTTGAATATGATAGACAAGTGTTAAATGTGGATGAATTTCACTTTGTATCAAATAAAAAGAAGGCATAATTTAGATTGAAGGCAAATTTTGGGCCTTATATTATAAATACCAGAGCAACAACAACAGAGGTGGAGGAAATATTAAAGTAGATAGAATTTAACCAAGCTTCACATGGTCTTATGATCCTTTAGGGATAATTTCAAAGTTGACAGTTGAGAAGAAGAGCACTCCATATGCACATACACTTAGGCAAGAGATAGAAGATTATGTTAATCAGGAGAAGTGGACAAAGAATACATTACAGGAGGTTGAGGAGAAAATACTCAGTCAATCATCTATGCAAACTCATATTCCAAAAGACAAATAAGTTAAGAAGCCAAGGCAAAGTATGTCCCCTACAGATTAAGAAGCTCAAGTTGTAGATTAATTTGTCTTCAAGAGGAGGAAGAAGGATCCAAGTACCACTACTAATACTGATCCTCAAGTACTAAATATTCAAGAAGAATGCTCAAAACAAAAGGATTGACACGGGAAAAGTACAACAATTTTGACAGGTACTCCTACCACTTCTTTCCCTTGTGTAGAGGAGACAACTAAGTCTCCTATCTCTTCTACATCTCATATTCCAACACAACAGAGTATTTTTGGAAGGTATAGGGAGATCAAATTGAAGAATGAAGCTTTGAAGGCTTCAACATATTCATATTTTTGGAAGAAAACTGCCAATACCCAAAATATATTTTTATCTACATTTGATACAGAAAAGGGGAAGTTTCAAATGGCCTTTTTCGAACCTATAGTGCCAACCCCCAAAAGCAAAGAAGATTACAAGGCTTCAATACTTTTTGTTGATACCAAAAAGGTTCATGCAATCTATCAAATTGATCTGCATAAGCAAGCAGGTGAAATGATCTACTCAACTCTAACCAGTTTAGCCATGGCTACCTCCAATTTAGAAACATATCTAAAGAATATGCACTCACAGTTGAATATTGAAAGAATGTATTCTCTAACCAAAGACACTATAATTAAAACTTTATAATATTTAATTATCAAACTCGGATTTGATCCTAGTGATGTCAAGGCCTCTGAGGAGATTATTAAAAACAAAAATCTAGATATTGAAGCCCTCGGGAAACATCTTAGACTTCCAACAATAGAGAACCCTCGGGCCAAAGAAGTAACCAATCTGGAAATGGAGAAAGAACAATTGTTCAATTTAGTATTTGAGAAAAATGTTCAAATATAGAATATGGAACCTGACATGGAAGCATTGTTGAGGGAGAAGGAACAATTGGAAGCAGCAGGTACATCAACACAATAGGAAGCAAAAGTGTCAACTTCATACTCCTCTATGAAGCTAGCTCAAGCCATAAGATAATAATAATAAAAAATAAGGAAAAGGAGAAATTAACAACAAAACTCACAATAATGGAGGGAAGCAAAATCAGAGCAGACAATGCATACCTTGCAGAGGTACAAAATAATTTTAAATTAATTCAACAAATTCAAAAATATGAAGATCAGTCCCTTACAAATAAAATGTTAGCAAAGCCCAAGCGCAACATTTGGCACAATATTAATGGAAAAAATACATATTTGTGGCCATCTCTTCAGATCATTTTCTACAAGAAGAGTTGGTGCATAATGTTATGGCAATAGTTGAGAAAAGAAAATTTGAAATTGAGCACAGACCATCAGAAGCACACGACATTATAAAAATGTTGAATTACAAAACTAAAGATGAGCTCAACATTCATGATAGAACATATACAATGATGGATGTAAAACGAGTGTTGACAAAGAAAAATATTATGGTGAAATTAGAAAATAAGTTAAAATAATTGGAGTTAGAGGTAAAATGATTCAATAGAAAATTTAATGTATTGCAAGAGAAACAGCTCCTAGTGTTAAGAGCTTCTAATAGAAAATTGACTCGATTAGAAAAATATCAAGATAAATTGTGCAATATTGCTTTAGATGCATCTAAATTTTTTAAAGTCAGAGGAACTATAAGTGGAGAATCTTTCATGGAGGTCCTACAATATGATCTCTTTATTCAGCATGAAATCCATCATCTATTTCTGAGTAAGCCAACTTTTGGGACATACACAGAAGTAGATGAGGGATTCAAGAACATGGTAGATTTTTCCATTCCAAGTGAAGAGTGATGGGATAAGTTACTAGAGCTGGTTCAATAAATTTGAACATAAATCCTATAGTTTTGGCAATAGACACAGAGAAGACACAAAAAAGTAGCCACATTTAGCAACAGGTCACTTTTAAGTCTGAATAGGAAATCAAAAATAGACTATATTTCCTATTACTTAGTTCTATTTTGGAACTATATACATGTTTTTAGTAGATATTGTTTTGTAATCAATTTTATTTGAAGTTCGAATTTATTCGAGACAAAGTCTATAAATATTTTGTAAAAAGACTTAGTAAGGGTTGGATTATGAAAGAAGAAAATATTTTTCTGTGATTGTAAGCAGTCAAATATATTTTTGAAGTAATCAAATCAGTAATACATGGGCATTTTGGTTTCAAGATTCTCGTGTCAAGAAAATGGTGATGTTTCCCTCTTTGTAAATCTATTTCCTTTCAAGTTCCTCATGAATGTTTTCCTTTTTAAATTGTTTACAAGAAGATTAAGGGTCGAATTTACTTTCAGTGCTCTACTCTTACTTATTAAACAATATAAATGTTTTCTTTTTGATATTAAGTATAGAATTCATCTATGTATGCTCTATATTTAATTGAACATAATTCTCAATCAACTTATTCACACTACGACAACCCTACAAGATCCAGGAGTTTTCCTACCTTGCCATATTTTTTCTACTATTCTATTTATTTAAATTGATTACTGAAAACCCTAAGACTCCATGCCAAATGGACTTCTCTTCAATTTTACAATAAAAATTTTAAAATACATTTATCTTGTCCTTTCATACCTAGCATAAAATCCAAACACTAAGATTAAAAATCATACATAGAGAGCCTTCTCTGAAGCTAGAAGGGCTAGATCATAGCTTTGAAAGTGGTTTGTGGTTACCTTTGCAGTTTCTTTTTAGCCTAGGAAAGCTACAGAGTGTTAACATCTCCAAAACCTGATTGTTTTGTTTTTTTTCCTTGCAATTTTTTTTTCCTTTAGATTAATTCATGAAAAGAAGAGAAGCCTAACTTGTGTGAATATGTAACTTTGTGAAAACAGGGTCTCAGTAGCATGGAGACGCTTCAAGTACATGATTGATTTTCTTCTTTTGGTGTGTTTCCTTATTATTTCTTTAGGATATTTAACATTTCTAGTACTTTAATAACTCCATGATAGGGATTAGCAACAATCAAAGTATTATTCAATGATGATCAAGAGTTTGGAAGAAATCTCTCAAATCCTAACAGTGGCTTGGGTCTCTTCTTTTTAGGAAGAAAAAATCTTGATAGTAGCCAAGAAATTATATGGCTTCTTAGAAGCGACAGGAAAACAAAAAAATCCATGAATCACATCCACACAAAGATATTTACTCTTGAAAACTTGTTTAGGTAACTGAAGAATCATCGACTGCATCTGATGGAGAGAAAGCATTAGAACATAAGATTGAATAATTTTTGACATGTCTATCTATATATCCTCTAAGCACACAAGAGGATAATCATCTAATAATAGAATATCTACATGGCACGATAAAGGAGGATATTCTAAATGAGCCAAATAAAGAGGTAAAACAAGAGAATTTTGATTTTGTTGAAAGTTGGTTTCAAGCAACTATAAGGCCATACCACTCCTTCATTCTTCCTTCTTGAAATTGTCATTAAAACAACTAGTTCTTCATACTCATGTATGCATTGAACATTATATTTTAAACTTGAATATGAATGCATTTCACACCTATTACGCAGTTGGTTACATTGGAAATACTCCTACACTTGAGGAGAGGAATTTCTTTTTCTCAGGTAGAATAGGATAGTAAATAAATAAATAAATATCTTTTGCATATAATAGTTAGCTTAGTTCTAAAATTTAGTGCAACGTCTTTCTTATTTTTTTGTATAAGTGGGAATGCTAATAGTTAAAAAAAGTAATTAGTTGAAAATGGGAGATTTATGTTCCTATTGCATATTTTTGTTGAGGTTTCTTTCAATTGCATATTATTTTAATGAAGATTGCTACTCAGTCTTATTTCAAATAGCAGCATGGTTCAATTATTAATTTGCTTTCCCACTTATTGTTTCATTTTAGTTAGATTTGTTTATAGTTTTTCTTTTCAATAAATTAATCTATAGCCATTATATTTGGAATGTTATATGAAGTTGGAAATGATTGCATTGCAACATGATCTAGTATTGCATACCAACTTTTTGGTACATTGTTTCAACTAATCAATACCCATAATTTTGGTAACAATTTTCTATTTTGCAAGACAAAGCAGGATTCAAGGATACTGTTCATTTGGGATGCTTAAATATTGGAATAATATTTTCAAAAATGGAAAATAAATCTTCATTAATGGAATGGAACACTTAGGGAGTATTTGATGATACATTTCTTTTTCATTGAGTTATTAAGATTGATGCATTCATGATTTATTGTTAAGACCAATATTTCATGAAGATGATTGAATAAGAAATCATTTTCATAAAAGTTTAATTGAATAATAATTCCAAACAATTCATAGTTGATATACCTTTCTACTATGGAATTTCATTTTTCTTATTCATATAGATTTCTGATTATCAATACAAAATAGTTGCTCAAAATATAGTTATCAAAAAATATTAAGGGGATTAAAAAAAAATTAAAAGGTCCATACATTGATACCAATGAGAAAATAAAATTTAATACTATAACCAAAACACTAAAGCATGATACCTGAGCATATTTATTAATACTTGTAGAAGAATTGATGAAGTCTCTGTTCATAGTAGAACACTACTTTAAAAGTGAAAACATACATGAAAACTATGATTAGTAGGAATATAGGTGTCTTTTGGTTGTTCTTTGGCAACCTCATCCATCTCACTTTTAAATGGCTCATTCATGCTATGTCCTTTGAGTAACTATACGTACCTTATGTGTCTAAGACATTATGCAGGTAATCTAAGTCACTCTAAAAGGTGTCATCCTATGCCTTTAAGGGCCTTTCTGAAGTCGCTCCCCCATCTACTAATTGAAAAAATAAATATCCATAGTATAAAACTAAAATGATAGGAAACATAGGACTAGAGTATTTAGTGTAAAATAGGTTTAAGGGGTTAACCCGTCGAGGCTATGGACTCCTACTGGAAGAATGTACTAGCCTGTGATATCACTAGGCAAACCCATTGGGGCTATGGATGGTCGTGGGAAATAGGGAATTATGCCTAAAGAAGTGTCAACCAAGCCAATATTTTTGTCTACACATATGATGGTTACTCTAGAGTGTTACAATCAAAAGGAAGCATGTGTGGATGAAGTCAAGGGAAAAAAAAATTGCATAAATTTGTTGCTAAATAGTAGCCTTAAGGTAACCTTCAATCCTCTATCATTGGTTTTCATACTATACGTAAGATTTAATTACCTTAGAAGTGGGACCTATGATCACAAATAATTAATAAAACTCAACTACAAAGCTTATCTATAATACTTGGATGACTATAAGACTTTGGGATTTGGTTAGTAATAACTAATTTTTCATTCGTTCATCATTTGTTATGATAATAAAAATCCTCATTTTCTACAAAGAAGGAGAGCCCCTTAAATTTATAAAAGGTTTCTTTTATTGAGAATACGACTGTTAAAGATTGATGAAATCATATTTAATGAGTGATTTGGAATTTATTTTATGATTAGTGTTAGTTTTACATCATTTTAATAAATTTGAGATGACTTATTTTTATTTAGTATTCATCTCATTACCTCCATTTTTTTTTTTGTATTAGAGCCATCTCAGCAACCCTCCTCACTTCTTGAATACCTCACCTTGTTTGCATGAGGACATGTAAAACCTCAGGCATGAGGGAGTGGTTTTTGGTACCTTTTTAGTGTCTTCAGTTCGATCTCTTTAGCAAACAAGATTAACATTCATCATTTCAGACTCTCAACCTTACTTTTATTCACCTTCAGCTCCATATAACTTTCATTGCATCCTGCAGTACATATAAAAATTAAAAAGTTATAGTTGAGGTAAAACACATTTAAAGGCTCTTTAACTCATTAAAATTTAAGAAATATTGATGATTAACCACTTCCTATTGCATACATTTTCACCTTTCTTAAACTACCATTAAACCCCTATTTCCAAATCCATTAGTTCATATTCTAGTAAGATCATAAGAATGATTGTGGTACATGAATATCTATAGTGTCTTCTCCTTTTACATCATAAAGCATGAACATAAAATCATCATCTAAATGATCTCAATAAGAGGATGAATTCATTGTTTCTAATTTGAGAAGAAAACCACAAAATAAGTAAAGGTCTTACAAGTTTCCAAGTCCATATTTATTTAGTCATTATCTTCATTATCACCTTATATCATCCACCATTCCTTCCTATTCCATATTTTTTTTGCATGAAGGTATGCAAAGTATTAGGAATGGGGGGATGTTGGGCCCTAGATATGTTATCGTATTCGCTATTCAAACCTTTCATTTACAAGCCATATTCATACCTTTACAACATATGCTATAACTATTATATTACTAATTTTCACTAACTGCATTCATTTTACCTTTTGGTTTATTACTAATAATTTCTTATATTTTTAGTGATTAAATGAGTTTTTAATGTGGTTTTCGAAAGACAATTTACTAATATGTTTATGTGCCCTAACAACAAGTTCTAGTACTGGAATTTGACAATTCGGTACTTATATAAGTTTCGATACTAAGTGAAGGTTAACACATTGACACTTCTTGAGATCACATGGGTTGCAACTTCATGTCTATGGATGGATTTATGTTCACACCTAGCTCACATTTGAATCCCAAGGCATTATTCAAAGTTACAATCAAACCTAAATTCCACCTACAAAAGTTCGGTACTTATTTTAGTACCAATTTGGAATTTTCTAGAAATTCAGTACTTAGTTCGATACCAGTTCAACATCAGCTTTGGGAAGTTATGTCTAGAATTGGAGGAAATTCAAACTTATGCCAAGTAGGATCATATCCATCTCCAATGCATGATTCGAATGATTCAATCATAACAAAAATATTTAAGGTTATCTCTTGTTTTAATCATAGAGTGGAAGAGAGAGTCCCATGGAAGTCGATGTGATCCTTTGGACCATTGCTTCCTCTACAATTATATTATAAATATATCTATGCAACAGATGTGGAAGAGGATGTAGAGAAGAATGTTGGGATCATTTTTGAGTTTTTTTGTTTTGTAATCAATCTGAAGTTTCATCTGTAAACAAAAGTGAACGCTTTTTTTTGTTGTTGTAATAAATATTCAACTATTGAGATTTTGAGCATATTTACAATCTGATTTAGTCTCTAAGAACATTTCCAGGTTAGAAAGGCCCCCGTGACTCAGGTAGCATCCCATATTCAGTTTCTTTCCATTCAAGTATATTGTTTTTTAGATTTTGTTCGATATTTCATTCATAAATCTCAATTTATATTAGACTTACATATCAAATCTACTAGTATAGTAATCCCAACACATTATGAATAAATTCAAATTGATTTTTCTCAGGCTTAAGAGGCGAAAAAACTTTAATTGGTTTCTAATATGTTTTCACACCCAGAATTTTTGTAATTAATTCGGTACTAATATTCATAATTTATGTACTTAATTTAGTACTAATATTCAAAATTTCAGCACAATTTCAATTTCCAGACTTTACATACTTAATTAGGTACTAGGTTCTATAATAGATCATGATATTAAAAAATATGTAATTTATAATTTATGATTCTTTAATTGGTTGGAGTTTTGCATCTACTTGGTAAAATATTCCTATAGTGAATAGGGACCTATAATATATCATTATGACTCTAATCTTGCTTAGCATTTATTTTTGATATTTTATTAATCCATTCCTTGTAGTGTATTTCCTTGTCTTGTTTATTTACCGCACAGGCTTTCTCTTATAGTTGTTGGAATTTACTTTTCTACAACATGTTTAATGAATTTTTGTATGCAACATTATAGCATTAGAACCACTGAAGTCTCAAGAACTAATAAGTTACATAAATAAAATCACACGAACATTGTTTGTTGGTAATGAAAAATTTTGGTTTGAAACATGATAATCATTAGAATCCCATTATCCACTGACAAGTTATAATCCTTAGTGGTTAAATCTTTCTAATATTAGTTGTTAGCATAGGTTAGAATAGGCTCTAATCCTATATTTCCTGTACTTTCATCTCTAGGTCTTACGATTCCATATTTGATAATTAAATGTTGGAATTAGAGTACATATAATTTTTCCAACATAGGCTAATATATTTTCACCCCTACATTAGGATCCTCCTTCAAGCAACCTTGATCCTAGACCTTGCACACATATGCCACCAAACAAGACAATTCCTTCTGCGGAGGAAATATTAACTCATACAGAATAACAACATGAATACAATGACCATAATAACATGTACATAGGAGGGGATTCAAATGATTATATTAATAACCAAAAATACAGTTATATCTTTTAGCATGAGTAATCTCTTCTTCAAATTTGCATCATAGCCTCCTCTTGCCTTACAAGATAATAGGTCTCTATAAGAATGATCTCTCTCTAAATCTCACTATCTCCACCACTCTTTTCAAACAAGCCTGACCCTATGGAATGATGTGTATATATATAGGCTTGTATGCCTCCCTAGGAGAATCCATTTTGATTCTTAGGTGGAAGAGAAGTTAAGAAACTTACACAATAATTAACCCATAGCCAAGTAATAAATCTAATCTATCGATGAGATATCATAGTGAATGAGAATTCCATAAATCCCAACATCTCTATGGACATGAAAGGAAAATACAGGGGCAATATGCATCAAAACAAAATGAATACATTGTGGCGCTAGGAACCTTCACTATGTATAGAGAATTAAGCCCATGACATTAGAGAAATTTATCCAAATTAAAGGGTGAAAACTATGAATAAAGGTCAACAGTATAAAAGAACATGTAGACTAAATCTTATGTGGAAAATAGGCTGATAATAAGATAGTTTTATGTCTAATTATAACTAGGTGTCAATCATTTCTCTAGTATATTCAAAGAACCAAATAAATCTCACATAGGAAAAATCTAGAAGTGATTCCTTTTCTTCCTAAAAATGATGGAGGTGGAAGAAAATGAAGAAATGTACAAGGAAGTCTCTAAGGAGGATATATTGATAATCTTACACTCTTTTCAAAAGGACTATAATCCCAAGATTGAATATTGACCAAAATAATTCTACTAGGAATTCTTTGATACCATTGACAAAGATCTATTAATAGTTACTAGAGAGTTTAGATTTATAGGTAATGTACCTAAAAACAACAATTCTAATTTCATTGCATTTATACCCAAAAGGAATTTCCCAAAGAAATTTGATTTTTTTATTATCAATTTGTTTAAGTAAAAATGTGTATAATATCATGGAAAGGGTGATAGTCATGAGACTTAAGGCTTTTTCATTCAAATATATCTCCCAAAATTAATTTCGATTTCTAGAAATCAAGTTATTCCATGAAGATATTAGATCAACCCAAGAGGTATGGCATTCCATTAAGAATTATCACTCCCTTACTATATTTACCATGCTAGACCTATCAAAGGCCTACAATAAGGTTTCTTGCCTATATTTAACACTCGTACTAATTAATTTAGTGTTTTCCCTCCCTTTCGTAAAATGGATCATGGGAGATATACCTTCTACCACTTTCTATATCTTTATTAATGAGTCATCATCCTGTTTTTTCAAATCTTTGAAGGGGGTTTGGTAGTAATGCATGTTTTCTCATTGTTGTTGCCTTTTATTTTGGCTTTAGTATATAACTTAATCATTGCATATATCACATGAATTTACAATGGATCCATGTTGGTAGAGGGATCACCCTCTCACATCACGTTTTTATTGATGTTATTATATTATTTAGTTTAGGGTCTATGAGGGAAAATCAAACTTTCAATGAGATTATAGACTTATACTCATCTAAAGTTGGATGGAAATAAACTTGGGAATTTTTCTCTGTACAAATTTGTAATTTTTTTATCAAAAACACAAGAATCTAGTTGTGTAAAAGAAACAACACCAACAATTGTAAGCTCGAGACAATAGAGAAAGAAAAGAGAATGAGAGACCAATCTTAAGACAAAGAGGCCAAAGAGACTAACTTGAATATGTTGTATTACATTCAATGTCATGGGTTCATATTTATAGCACTCACAAGGAGATGTGATCAATGTGCATTAAGTTAGGGTTCTTTCCAAATGCGCATAGAGAAAAAATAAACACCCCCCATAATTTTAGTTATCTAGCCCAAAAATTGAGTTAGTTAGAAAAATATGGAATAAGAACTATAAATAGAATTGGCTATGAATATAATTCTCCAAATATATATGAGGCCTAAAGAACGTATATTTAAACTCTGTAAATGGATATTATTATCTAAAAAGAGAGTTAAAGTTTCAAAAAGTAGAATTCTCCAAGAAAATAATTAAACACCAAGATCATAATTGGAGATCCAAAGGAAAGTGCACACATGTAGGAGGAAGAAATGGCCAAGCAAGCATGCACTTTGTTCCATGTCATTGCTACATGTCATCCTAAATGGTAGTACCTGCTAAACAATATTTTTGATAAAGAGACCGACTACTGAAAGTAAAGAAGCTATGTAGGAAAATATGCATGTACTCGAACATGCCCCTTGAAGAACAATTGAAGAGTTCACAATAAATGAGTCCCAACAATTTACAACCATGTTAAGTACCCATATACAAAAATCTATGAAAAGAATTATTGCAAAAGTGAGATTGTCATGCGGAAAGAGTCAATTTTGCGGACAAAACCGACCTCCCTAGAAGCTAAGGCTTTCTAGTGACAAACAAGACAATTAAACACTACCTTTCTCTAAATATGCATTTAGAATACAAGTAATCAGGTGTTTATAACATACCTTTAGTCCAACGCTTTGTAGTAGTCTAGCCTCGCCGATCCAGATGAGCTCCTCCTTCTCTTCGAAACCTGCATTCACTAACAAGCAAAAGATTACATAGCACCTGAATAACTCATAAAATAAAACATATTCATCATACAGACCAAGGAGTATATGAAACAAATCATGTATAACAATCTGTTGAGAAAAATGAGCTTAATTGTATTAAGTGGAAACAAAAGAAACCATTACAACCTGTGCCTTGGTGTTGTGCAGGTCCCTCCCAGGGTCCAGCAAGAGTTCTCCTTTACTTTGATCAGCTCACCCACTTCCAAATGAAGCTAAGAAAGGATGGGAATCTCTCCTCTCAAGCTCTATAAGGGAGTCCTAATTCCAGCAGCATCTACCCTTAGGAATGTTCAGCTTTCAACCTCCCCTCCCTCTGGCCCAATGCCTGTATTTATAGTGTTTTAGAGGAAGTTAATCAGGTCCACCATCAATGGGATAAGCCCCTCTTTGAATGGGATAGCTCCCCTCTTGATGGGATAAGTTCCTCTTTCATAGGGATACATGAACCATCTGGAGGCGCTCAATACACATCAAACAAACTTCTAGAATGCTCTAGAATCGACCACAAGTAACTTTTTTGAAGTAAAACTCACGCCTTTTGACCTTTACAGGGGTACGCACCCACCCCTTTACAGACAGAGCGTACAAGTACGCATGGAATGTGAACTTGAGGTGCGTACACGTAGGTAAGGCTAAGAGAAACTGCGTACCCAGAGTTATATAGATTTTTAAATACTTTCTCTCTTTCTTGGAGTTTGACATGAAGAACAGAGGTATAAGACTTGCCAAGGAGGATAGTATGACAGTTGATGGAGCCATACTAACTGCAAATAGTCATGGTGACAAATTTTAGTGTAACAGATTGCCCCCTAAAGTGCGAAGCCTGTAGTAGATTAGGGTTTCATATCATCTAGGAAGGGTGAAGTACTTTATCATTTCAAGGATTATCTTGTGGAGAGCCCAGTCGGAACCTGCAAATATTCAACACAAAATACATATATAAGATCATATCATCGCTGAGGTAGGCATTCCCATACTCAGATTGAAAACTTTAACTAACAAACTAACTACTGCTCTGATATAGGAATGATTTCGTAGTACATCATAATCATAGACTCTTGTAGACACAGTATGGACACAGCCATCTGTTTATGATTAGTCTACTGTACAATGAATACAAAACTCCTCGCAGCCTGGATGGTGGAAACTAGATCCAGGGTCTTCATTTCTGCTTCTCGAAATGGTACGATTCTATCCATGCGAATAAATGAGTTGATGTCGAACATGGTAGAAACCATTTGATTACCAGTCGATGATGTAAACTGTTAACAAGTGTGAGAGAGATCACCAGTGATGTCAATGGTTCTCAAAGTACCCAGTACAATCCATGAGATGTGAATGAATGAGTTGATGTCGAACATTTCACGGAATCCTTCGATCGAAAGTCAATGATGTAAACCGTCGTCAAAGGCAAGAAACCTGCCATTGATGCATGCAGATTTCAAGGTATTGACAATTTATAGGTCATCTTTCTAGATAATGTGCTGATGTCGATAGAAAGCGACCCGTTGCAGGCAAGCCCACAACACGAAATCATAGATCAAGTTGAAGAAATGTAGCTGTAAGGACTGACTCAGGGATGGTCGAGATGGATGACGGGTATTTTGCAGATGAATGGTTTATTTACAGTGACCTCTTGAACACATAACGACACGACAGATGGCTTGGTGACAATTGACCCAATAGTTAATACCTGGAACCGGTTTGAAGATTTTCAATGTGGTTTGATCAACTGTTAGGCAAAGGATTTCCCAACCCAGGTGAATGAAAAGTGTCATGTTCAAGAGTGGTGATAAGGCTTCTTCTGAGACAAAGGATAACAAATAGGCTCATTTTTCTCTCTTTTCCCCCACCATTTCTGGCAAGTACCTCTTTATTTTTAACAAGCTTGAGGAGGATAACATATGCTTGATTATAAGCTCATCCTTCGGATGAGTCCAACTTAGTTTAGATTCGAACCCTAAGAAGGAGCGGTTCGTTCCTGTTTGTAATCGAACAGGTCCTTTACTGTGAAATTTTAACGAGTCCAGTATAGGAGAAACTCGGCGTTTTTCAATTTTAGAGAGTCTGAAAAACTTAAGAAGACTCCAAGGTTGAACATTTTCGTAAATTTGTGTCTCCCAAGCCCGAAAAAGTATAAAATAATACTTGAGAGAACCGCTTGATCTTGCGACCAAGGAGTACTTTCATGATTAGTGTCTTTGACCTGAAAAGTTAAAAGCGATCAAGGACACGTCGTTTTATTTCCAGTATCAAATTTGAAACGACAAATATCTGGCAATCTTTTCCTGTTTTTACGGTCAGAAAAGGGCTATAAGTGGACCGTCTTTTAATTCCGTTTTAACGAGTGTAAAAGAAACGCTCGACAATCTTTTCATGTTTTAGGACTCAGAAAAGGGCTTAAAAGATGACTCTGATGTTTTTGTTTGTGAAAAAATGACAATTTTCCCTGAAAATCCTTTTATCCTGCACAAAAACCAACATATTACTCATACCTGTTTAAGATAGATAAAAATACTTTGAAAAATACCTTTTCATGGTGAAAAATAAACAAATTCAGCATTTATTTACCCAAAAAACCTATAAAAAGGGCTTTTACCATTTCATTTTTACCATTTTACTGTTGAGGAGAGAAAAAGGGCTTTTGGCAAGAAACTTCCCGTGGACATTCCGGAGAATCCGACCGTCGAAAAAGAACGCCGTCTCATTAGGTATTCTACAACATCCTCCTCTTCATTTCCATCCATTTAGAATTTGCTTTTATGCCTTAATTTCATTTTTTGGAGGCTTTGGGGTTTCAAGGTCCGCTTTTCGGGGTACGCAGGTGCTCCAATGGTGACCTACGTACCCTGACATTTTCTCAGTTGGGAAAATGTCGGGCATACGCAGCTTGCCTTAAGAGAGCCTGCGTACACACGCTCTGTCTCTAAAGGCGGGCTGCGTACACCGCGGAGAGGATTTTCAAACCCCCATTTCTCTAAAATGAACCAAAAAATTTTAACTTTATGGACTCTAACAGATGTTTTATGGTGTGTAGATTGCCCACCATGCTTGATTGGTGCAAGAGAGAACACAAAGATGTTGATTTGGCCGCCATTAATCACCAACCTTCCATTGATGCTTTGAAGGCATGTGGCCTTTACAAATACTGGGCCATACCTGGCATGAGGGCCCAGGTGCGCTTTCTAGAGTGGCTGGTTGAAAGGTGGAACGTTCAGGATCAGTGCTTTTACATTGGAGGGCACCAGTTCGAGATAGAGCCCTCAGACATTTATTTTCTCACTGGTTTGCCCAAGAGGGGTGAACAATTGACTCTGTCTGGGACTAAGCCGGGTGGCTAGTCCATTGCTAGTCTCCGACTAGAGTGGTGCAATAATCAGAACCAGGAGAAGGGGATAGAGATCAAAAAGATATCCCAACCTGAACTTATGGTAATTGCCTTTACAGTTACTAGACTTTTCGGGGTTGCTGCTTTGCACATTGCCACTAGATCCCAGATGCGGATGGCGATTGATTGCTATCGGGGCACCATTTTCAACTGGTGCGATGCTGTGTTGGCCAACTTAAAGGGCCAACTGACTAGGACCAAAAACGGACAGCTGAAGACTTTTGGTTATGGGCGTTTAGTTGTGAGTTTTTCCCTAAGAAGGTTCCGATGCTGATCCCACAGCAGCTCACTGTTGAGGTTGGGCCTCCCCGAGAGCCTAAGTTGACGCGATGGGTTGCGGTTATGGCCCGTCATCCTGACGAGGGCACGGAGGTTGTCCGATTTAGACCTGAGTATTTTCACTGGTTGGAGGACTAGATCTTCTCGATACAGGATTTTCCTTATGCCGGAGTTGATTTTCGTGGAGATCCAGACATGGTTCTTCCACCGGGAGAACAATGGGACGACACAGGTACTTCATTTTTCACAAGCTTTTAAATTATCTATTTTTTTTTTTTTTATATCGTCTCAAAACTGACAATAATAATTTTCAAAATGCAGATGTAGGCCCACGGTGTCCAGCCAATCTCCGGCCTTTCGAGAGGAGAGTACCAGTTGCACCGGCACCGGCCCCACAGGACGCGGCCGCAGAGACCTTAGCTGAGTTGGAACAAGACCTAGAGCGTCTTACGGTAGACATACCTGAGACTACTATAGATGATATTCCTATCAGGCTTCAACGTTATGTAGTCGCAGTCCCAGGACCTTTTAGGAGGTTCTTGTGTAGGGTGGCGCGTGCAGTGGTGTCGTATAGAGAGCATCACCAGTGATTGGATGGTCGCTTTTGTAGACACATGTGACATTTTGGTTTTTTGTACTTATCATTTTTGCCGATCATAAGGTGTTTTTCAACCTATGATCGAAGATGATGTATTTTTTAACACATTCCTATATATATATCATTATTACTGGCTTATCTTTTTAAACATGTATGATTAAATGTTTTTAAATTTACATGTATGATTATCGCAAATGTCTGTCTAACATTCGAGAAGAAATTGCATCTGCTAATGTATTTAAAGACCTCCAAATCCCAAATGAAATAGATTCAGACAATAATTCAATCACTGCACTGTATTCTGCAATGTTGTTTGTTGTTTGACCGAGGCTCACCCCATGCATAGAAACTAACTTGTCAGAGGGCGAATAAATAACCCAAGCTGCGGAAGAGATATTCCGTGTACTACGACAAGCACCATCAGCAAATCCAATGTATGTTTGGAGAGGCATCGACATCTGCAAACATCAAGCGTAAAACCAAGATAAGCAGAATAACGACGAAAAACACACTTTCTAAGCTAAGCACACTATCTAAACTAACAAACACACCAGCTAGAAAGAAAAACCTAACCTAACTAAAATCTCCATACCCATCCTTTAAGCATAATACCTCTTTAGGTAAAGTCCATTTCTGGGTTTACGCAAAGAGTCCCCGTCAAAGTCAACCAACTCATAGGCCCCTTTTGCTAGCTTTCGCTTGACAATATAGGGCCCATGCCACATAGGAACGAATTTTCCAGCACCTAATTTATCGTTAGCTTGATCATATAATAGCACTAGGTCTCCTTCCGAAAAATTTCGAGGGGTCACATTTCGATCATACTGAGCTTTCATACGTTTTGCATGAGTCTCGATCGCTAATGCAGCATCACGTCGAGTCTCATCTAATTGAGCTAAATATAATAAACGCTTCTCCTCTCCGGAAGTAGCTGGAAGTAATTCGACAGCCATTTGAAGTGACTGGATTTCGCATTCAATGGGCAGCACAGCTTCCAAACCATAAACTAGTTGGAAAGGAGTGAACCTTGTTGATGTTTTCACTGAGGTTCGGTACGCCCAAAGCGCGGAAAATAACATGTTGTGCCAATTCGACCAATGAATACCAATGATTCGTCGGATCATGATAACTAAAACTTTGTTGATGGACTCAACCAGACCATTCGCTTGTGGATAATAAGGAGTTGAGCTATCGTGACACAAAACAAGCTGGCCTGTAAGTTCTGTCATCATAACGTTTCGAAAATGGCGCCCATGGTCAGTGATTATCGCTTTTGGGACACCAAACCTAGCAATAATGTGATTGAATACGAAAATTGCAGTTGTCTTGCCGTCTGCCTCGAATGTGACATCGCCTCGGCCCACTTAGTAAAATAATCAACCGCAAGGATGATATACGCATGCCCCCGGCCGAGTGAGGGTTACATGTAATAAAATCGATACCCCATTTGGCAAAAGGACCAACGGCAATTATAGGGTGGAGAGGAGCAGGTGGAGCGCGCATCTTGCGATCAAACACTTGACAGTTGTGGCATTTTCGGACCGCAATAATACAGTCTTTAAATAAGGATGGCCAGAAGTAGCCAGCGCCCAATATCTTTTGGGTTGTGGCATACCCAGACATATGACCGCCACACGCTCCAGAGTGACAGTCATTCAAAACCCTATCATCTTCCTCGTGAGTTAAGCAACGGAAAAAAACCAAGTCTGCCCCACGGCGATAAAGAGTATCTCCAATAATTTTGTACTGTTGGGACTGGAATCGAATTTTCCGATATTCCGACTTTGAAAATTCGGGCCGAAAGGATTGGGTCTGGAGATAGACGATTATATCCCCATACCACGGATCTAAAGTGCTGATGAGAAACAAAGATTCGTCCGCAATGGGCTCCTCTGCCACAGTTTCTGTGTCAGCACACGGGAAGTCACACATTAACTCGGCAAAAACTAAAGATTTCTTAGACTTAGACTTTTCAAACTCCAAGTCGAACTCTTGCAGGATAACGATCCATTTAGAGTACTTGCCCCCTAGCAATTGTTTAGTCAAAATGTAGATCATAGGGTTGCAATCCGAAATAACTGTAGTTTTACGGAGTAGAATGTAGTGACAAAAACGTTGGACAGCTTGAACGACTGCCAATGCCAATTTCTCCACATGTGAGTCAAGGATAATTTTAGGGGCGAATGTTCGCCCTTTGGCGAAATTAAGGGGTTTTAAATTTTTAGTGGGCGAATATTTTGTATCATAGTACATTTTTACAAATCACCTCAAATAGCCCACCTTATTTTAAGGGAGAGGGTAAAAAAGGTAAATTTAGCCCTTGAAATTAGGACTTACAACCTTCCATTTGCCCATTTTCAAGAATAGGTTTTATTTAAGTGAATCCATTCGCCCATTTTCAAGAATAGGTTTTATTTAAGTGAATCCTATGGGCCAAATACCATATTTATAAAAGAGGTATGGTAAATTAATAAAAATACAAATAAATGAGAGGTATGGTAAATAAATAAAACATTTTTTATATTTACTCCATAAGTCACCTTATATACATGTAAGGGTGTAAACAAATAAAAATATAAGTAAAGTGGAGGTATGGTAAATAAATAAAACGACTTTTTATACTTACTCAAAAGGTATGGTAAATAAATAAAAATATAATAAACTAGACGTAAATAAATAAAACCTCTTTTTATATTTAGTCCATACCCTCATTCTATTTATGAAAGCTCAAGAAAGAGGTTTTATTTAAGTGAATCCTATGGGCCAAATACCATATTTGTAAAAGAGGTATGGTAAATTAATAAAAATATAAATCAACGAGAGGTATGGTAAACAAATAAAACATTTTTTTATATTTACTCCATAAGTCACCTTATATTTACGAACACTCAAAAAATGGGTTATATTTAGGTGAAACCTATGGCCAAAATACTATGGGACAAATACCATGGACTAGATTGTTATTAATACCATGCAAAAAACCATTATTAACCCTAATATTAGAATTAATAAAAATAAAAATGGCACAAGGTATTGACCCATGGTATTCACCAAAATGGAACATGGTATTGACCCATGGTATTCACTTGGAATGTAGCCTATTTAAATGGGGGAATTAAACCAGCATGTAGCCTGTGCTAAGATTCACTAAGACTTTACAAAGTTTTATTATTTAGTGAAAGACTCACCAAGATCTTACAAGATTTTATAATTGAGTAAAATATTCGCCATGACTGGTGAGAGATTCGCCAAAAAATTATATATACATATTATATTATTGATAAAATCGCCTTCCATTTTTCCTATATACCATGGAGATTCGCCCATTTATTATATTTATAAATTTAGGGGGGGTTCTTAAAATTTTCCCTGATGTGAGTACTTGAGCTCAGTTGGATTTAAGGTCCAACTAAGGTAATATATCACATGTTCCGTTCCGAATTCGTCTTCCTGTACTAAGACCATTCCAATGGTGGAATGAGCGGTGGCGAGGTACAAAAAGTAATCCTGGTTGTAGTTGGGAGAATGCAGCAACGGTGCATGGGTTAACGCGTGCTTGAGTGCATCAAAAGATTTCTGAGCTATCTCATCCCAAGAGAATTGAGCATTCTGTTTCAACAACTGGGTAAAACCCTTGGTAATATCGGCGTAGTTAGGAATGAATCGGCGTAAAAATTTTGCTTTCCCCTACAAACTTTGGAGTTGGCGAAGACTCGAAGGAGGAGGCAATTTGATGATAGCTTCTACCTTCGAGGGATCGACGCGGATGCCGACTTTTGAAACTACAAATCCCAGCAATCGTCCCACTTCTATAGAGAAGACACATTTGTGTGGGTTCAACCGAATCCGATAATGCCTACACCTCATGAAGATTGCTCATAAATGGACAAGGTGATCAGCTCGATGTAAGGAGCGGGCAAATCATCGAGATATGGTTGCACAATGTGTTTGATGTCATGAAGTGCATAAGACATCGCCCTTTGAAAAGTGGCTCCGGCATTCTTAAGCCCAAAAGGTAATTTGCAATAATCAAATGTCCCCCATGGACAAATGAAAGCTGTTTTTGGTTGATCGGCAGGTAGAATATTGATTTGGTTGTAACCGGAAAAACCGTCCATAAAGGTAAATATTTCACTGCCAGCACAATCATCAATTATTTGATCGATATAGGGTGTTGGGTAGTTGTCCTTGGGACAAGCACGATTAATATCCCTATAGTCGATAAATATTCTTATTATTCCCTGTTTTTTGTTAACCGGAACAATATTCGATACCCAATCCGTTAACGGGATCGGATAAATGAAACCTACTTTCAACAGCTTCTCAACTTCTGCTTTAATTGCAGCCTCTTTTTGTGGGTGAATCTGACGCAAACGTTGCCGGACGGGTTTAGCATCCGGGTAAGTCTTGATCTCATGGACAACAATCGCGGGATCAATTCCTGGCATTTCCTCATAGGACCAGGCAAACACGTCGCGAAATTCTTGAAATAGGGCCTTGTATGTCTGAATTTCGTCATCTGAACACGAGGCACCTATATTAATGTGCTCAACAATTCCGGGCTTGACTGAAATGTCAATGGGAATAGTGCGAGAAATGTTTCCCAAATTCAGCTCTGAATCAAGATGTTTCATTGGGCTCTGAGCTTCTTTGACATATTCAGCTATAAAGATTGATGAGAAATCGTTTTCAAAACGATCATCCTCAGGTAAAAACGAAGATCTATGATGGAGATCTTCCCATGGTAAATCGTCTACGCACAGGACTTCGAAAAGTTGTTCGTCAGATGACACAACTTCGGGAAACACTATTAATTCCGAGGTTGACGTGAAAAGTGATTCCTCACGGACCACATTCATTTGGTCGATTTTGGTTGAACTCGGGTCGGTAAAAGACTGCACGGCTTCATAGGCAATTTCATATGGACTCAAAGGCATTGCATCACCAAATGAGTCTATCTCAGATTCAGAAGGAACGATCCAAGGATCATCATAAAAAATGGTGTCTGAAGTAATCATATGAATAGATGCAAATGAAGATACAACGTTGATTGGAGGAAAAGGAAAAGTTCCAAGTAAACCAGCATCTTTAACTAATCCTACTCCAACATCCTTATAAGGGATAGTCATTTTGCCGACATGCTGGATACTCTCTGAAGAGGCTGGGTCGGATGAAAAGTAAGCCAGCTGGTCTATGGTTATGATCTTACCATTATCTGGAAACTTTATTACTCTGAAGACCGATGAAACGACCGCTGTCATAGCGTAAGACCAACTTCGACCCAAAAGAAGGTTGTAGTCTAGAGGGGCATCAACCACCTCCACATCTAGACTAACGGTTTTTCGTTCAACCGCTATAGGCAAATCCTGTAGAATGCCAAACGGATGGAACCCACGGCCATCAAAGGCCTTAAGAATGGTCGGGGATTGATTTAGTGAAGGAGAACCAAGCGATCTCCAGCACTGTATCGACATAATACACGTGGAAGCTCCCTCATCAATTACAGTCCGATGAATAGGCCTGTTTTTTACTATCACTGGAATCTGGAAAGCCATTTGATGAGGTAAACACGGTGTACTATTTTCTAGATCAAAGATTATTAGGTTCGGGTCCTGAACATCAATAGCTCCTATAGCCGACAAAAGTAATTTGTGTTGTGTTGGGCATGATTGCAGCACTTCCAAAGCCGACATTGCTGAGGGTGAAACAGCTAAATCCTCAACAATGCTGTAATTCTGGGCCGCTCTCGCGTGTGGATTGAAAGCAGACCTTCGAAGTACACCCTTGGCAGGCGGTTTGGTTACTAAGTCCGGGTTAGGCTTCTTGATCTGTGGTGGATCGGAACCGGGAGCTGAGGTTGATGGATTAGAATGAGAAGATTCTGCTTCTTTTCCATCAACAGGACTTTTACTACCATAATCTTGCGATCGAGTCGCAATCCTTACATGAGACATCATTAATATGGGTTCTTCACTGGCACTCAAGGAAGAACCTATCATCTTACTCTCCTGCTTTGGAAATGGATCTTTTAAAACATCAGGAGTTGGGGAACCCTTGATGATTTTCACAACCTCGGCCCGATGAGGGAAATCTCTTGTAAAATGATCCTCTTCACAAATAAGACAAGGATATCGAGGTTTGGGCTTTTCGTCATTGGTTTCCAACTTTTCAGTTTTCTCCCTTGGAGCTTTGTCTGCTTTATTCTTCTTCTTACCTTTCTTTTTCCCACCGGATTTTGATTTAGCCGTAGATGACTCGACAACGTGAATATAAGCGGAAACTTCAGCAGAAGATTCTCCTGTCGAGGAATCTGGTAAGGTTATAATAGGAGAAGAATTCTTTGAGGATTTCTTCTTGCTTTTAGTATTTACCGTACCAATCATGCCATCAGAGGCATGAGACCCTGAAGGAGCAGCAGCGATTTGATTCGACTTAGGAAGATCTGGGATCTTTTTGTGTAACGTACCTGACTGAGTATAAACTAAGTCAAGGTACTACGCTTGAGCAATCACTTGCTTCTCAGTAACTACTATGGCCTTAGCTACGTCTTCAGTAATCTTCGGTAATAATTATTTAACAAACCATTCAGCTAAGATTTGGTCCGGGATAAAAACTTTCACTAATCGCCTTCGACGTCTCCACTCATGAATATGATCAGAAATATAGGTGGACGTCGATTGTTTTAATGAAGTTCGTAACTCCGTGCCATTATCATATCTGACCGGCAACTGAAAATGAGTTAAGAACGAGGTAGCTAACTGGCTAAAATTATAAAAAGAGGCCCGTGGTAACTCAATGTACCACTTGGCCGCGAGACCAATGAGAGTACGCTGGAAAAGACGTAAGCGGATCGAATCATCCGAGATGGAATTAGAGGCACACCAGAGGTGGTAAGTCATCACATGATTCGACGGGTCCTCTCCAGACTTACCTTCGAAATTGGGTATGTCACTGGGCAACTTATTTGGCATTGGCGGCCAAAACGGAAGATAATTTATTGGATCGTTCGTTAGGCGCGACAAGTCTGGTAAATCCAAAGTTGCGATAAATGGTAATTGCCGATTATGATCCCTGAAGCTCTGGGTCACAAGACCAGTTCCAGGAGGAGGATATCCAGGATAACTTGGAATAGGAATCGCGTTCGGGATATTGTATCCTCCCGGAAAACCAGGATTAACTGGACCGTA
This sequence comes from Pinus tabuliformis, assembly GCA_031772625.1. Lineage (NCBI taxonomy): Eukaryota > Viridiplantae > Streptophyta > Pinopsida > Pinales > Pinaceae > Pinus > Pinus tabuliformis. The sequence continues at coordinate 1,850,410,455 of CM062817.1, read as the reverse complement.
CTGGGGTTTTTGAGGTTGTTGATAAGTGTACCCAGGATACGGTTGATACTGGTAAACTGGTTGCTGGACAGCAGGCCCATATTGGTACTGTCCTTGGTACGGTTGATAAGTGAATTGTGGTTGACTAGTGACAACCGTACTTAAACCAGGTTGTCCTACAGGCATCTGAACCGTAGTTTGAATCGTGGATCCAGACAATGGTAAAGATGTCTGAGGAGTAGTTGCAGAGACAGTAGAAACTGGAGCTATCGATACTCCAGAAGTAAGTGTGGTAGATTGAACAGATGTTGCGGTAGTCACAGCAGTCGTTTGAGATGGAGTACTAGGGGCGATAGGCCTAGACTGAGAAACTACCGAAGGTACAGAAGTTTGAACATTAGACTGGATTGGTTGCTGGGGTGAACCAGAAACTAAGGGTTGTCCAGCTTGAGATGACAACTGTACACTTGGCTGCAATACCTGTTGAACTTGCGATGGATCCCACACTATGTTCATTCCGGGGTATTGACCTATGACAGGTTGAGTATATTGAGATCCATAACCGGATTGAGGGTAGGATTGATAATTGAAAGGTACATTTCCCGTACCTTGAACATAAGATTGACCTTGGGGTGGTTGATAACCTTGACTCAAGTACTGACCTTGAGGTAGATACCCTTGAGGTAAGTACTGATACTGGGGTTGACCTTGAGGTATAAATTGATACTGAGGTTGACCTTGGGGTACATATTGAGGCTGGGGTTGACCTTGAGGAATGTATTGCACTATGGGTACATACTGTCCTTGAGGTTGCCCCCCAGGCATTAATTGAGGCTGCCCCCCAGGCGGTAACTGGCCACCTTGAGGTTGAGAACCGGGAATTGATCCTGACATCATGTAAATGTCTCCTACACCCAATGGTTTATTACCATTGTTTCCAGTTAATAACCCATGTTCAATGGGTTGAGGAGATGCTCCCGCAAAAGTACCAGAAAGTGATTGATACCCAGAGGGAACAGAAGGACCGTCGTACAAGAAAGATTCAGGAGATTGAGTAAACATAGACGACTGACCAGACATATTTACAGGAGTATAAATACCTCCAGGTGGATAAGGAGTACGAGGTGGAGAAAAACTTGACCCTGATTTGTCCAAATAATTAGTTAATGAAAGATACCAAGTAGTACTTCTAGGTGGACTGTAAAAAATGGATTCACGCTCCCTTATATCAATAGTAGGTTGATCTGCAGGGATAGGGATGCCTATTTCTTCTTCTGGAGCAAGTTCTTCAATAGCTATCAAACCAGAAGGAAGATTTTCGGTGATGACTCTTTCTACCCTTGGTGAATCAAGAGCACTAGAAGTTGGAGTAACAGGTTCAGAGATTTCAGGTTCTTCGCCTATATCACTAGTAGATGAAAAACTACCAGCAAGCTTGGAAACTGCAATAGCTTCAGGATTATAACCTGTTTCTAGACCTTGGTGGTCTAGATGGACTACCAACGACGACTCTCCTTCTTCAGGTGAACCTACTTTACTGCCACTAGGAGTTACAAGGACTTTCAAACCTTCGTAATGACCCGGAACGTCTTCAGGAGGTTGGCCCCAAAGTCTACGGGACTTCCTCAACAAATCGGCCACGGTTACAATCTCAGGTGACTGGCCCCGAAGTCTATGGGACTGTCTCGGTAATTCATCCACAGTTAAAAACTTTTAACTACTGCACTCGCAAACAAATTAAAATCTCAAAGCAAACCGCCTAAAGTCTCTAAATAACCAAACAAATTCGAATCACATGCCTAAAGAATCTAGGGCGTCAAACCATACACAAACAGTAGCCTTCCAGACCGAAAACACTAGTTGGTGATGAAGCTCAACATCGTCGAATTCACTACAGAAGTGGCGGGTGGAACAGTTACCCCGGCAACCTGCTTAATGAATAGACCGGCACAAATTCCTCCACTTTAACCGTCTCGAGTGAAGTGAACCCCCCGGAAAATCCAAGTGAGTCTAGCCGACGTCTGCTCCAGGTACAGTGGGATCTTCCCTCCACCATCACCTTGGGTAGAACCCTAAAGATAATGGTCACTAAGGTCACCAACAGCAACAAATACACCTGGGGGAACAGTCTACGACCCGATAGCACGCAAGGGCAGAGTAACAAGCTCAATCCCCTTGTCGGCTCCTTGACAATAATCCAAGGTTTACCAACAAGTGACCCCAGGCTCCTCGACAATAATCCGAGGTTTACCGTTTGTAGTACGTGCATATCTGGCGTCTTTCCCAATGAAGGAGGATTGATCCCCTCATTGGTTCGAACACGGTCTCGTGCTTCTCCTTTAAGAGGAGCTTTCCCAGAGAATAAATGTAACAGCTAGATTTATCCTACCATAAGATGAGCTACTTGTTTGGTTTTGCTGTCTTGGAGAGTTAATTACTCTCCTACTCCAAGACACTAGCCTGATCTATGTTGGTGTTTCAGAGCCCTAGTAAATAAAAAGGTACTAAGTAAATTTTACTTTAAGCATTAATTTTATGGCTTTTCTTTAGGACAAAAGGTAGTGGAGATGAAACTGATGGTGTGTAGACTTGACTCAAATCCACTAAAAAGATGCACCTAGGATGATTTATACTATTTTTCCTTTTTTCAATGAATTCCCTAGCTAAGAGAGTTGGAGAATGCAAAATTGATATAAAGACAACTTTCTTGGCAATGAAAATCAAAGAAACAAACTCTTTATCTTTCCCAAAGCACACAACACATGACCACTAATTATTTCATGAAAATTCCTTTTTCTTTTCAAAGAATTCAAATGCTACTAAAACAAACTTTTCTTCACAAGAGATTTTTTGTATTTTCCTATATTAACAAAGCATGTAAAACTACTTTAACAAAAATCAAGTTTAAAAAAAATCTATGACAATCAAATCAACTCAATTTCACCCAAAAGAAAATCTAAGAGAAAATTCACCTAAAAGTAAATCTAAAGAGGCAAAAGCCTACCAAGTATAATTCCAGGATGTTTTACTCAATTACAATTCAACCAAGTACTCGTTCATGTAGAATCATAAACCAGTCAAAAACAAAAATAAAAATCTTTTGTTCTTTTTCTTAAGAATGAAATTCACAACTTTAACCAACAAGCTTTCTCGAAATTCCGCAAAGAGACAACACAAAGGTAGGTTTCTCACACAGGTGGATTTTATGAAAGGTCCGACTCCTAATAAGACTGAAAAAACTAGGGAGACCCAAGGTTTCACAACTTCTAAAGCCAAAGTCACTACAGGACCAATGCAAAAATCAAACCCTAAGGCTAGAACTTCTATGAATTTCACTAAAACCCTTGACACTAATGAAACAAGCTTAGGTGAAGAATTCTGACAGGTAACCAGTGGATCTGGGTAGCAAAAACAAATTAGAAACAAAATCTAAGAGGCAAAAAAGGAAAAATTGAAATTTTCTCAACTTTTGACAGGGTACGCAGGCAGCCTGTTTGCATAGGTGTGTGTATGCTTTGTGTACAAAGCTGCAGTGCGTACAAGTACGCACTGTGCTTAACTCAGAGGCTGCGTACTTCTAGCAAAACCAAGAAAAGTAAAATCTAACTTAACCCTAAGCTATTCCACCCAAATTCACAGTCAATCAGTCAAAAACCAGAAAGAAAACGACTTTTCTCAAATCAAAGTATCAATCAAAAGAGAAATCAATCAAATCCATGGATTCCCCAGCGGAGTCGCCATTTTGTCATGCGGAAAGAGTCAATTTTGCGGACAAAACCGACCTCCCTAGAAGCTAAGGCTTTCTAGTGACAAACAAGACAATTAAACACTACCTTTCTCTAAATATGCATTTAGAATACAAGTAATCAGGTGTTTATAACATACCTTTAGTCCAACGCTTTGTAGTAGTCCAGCCTCGCCGATCCGGATGAGCTCCTCCTTCTCTTCGAAACCTGCATTCACTAACAAGCAAAAGATTACATAGCACCTGAATAACTCATAAAATAAAACATATTCATCATACAGACCAAGGAGTATATGAAACAAATCATGTATAACAATCTGTTGAGAAAAATGAGCTTAATTGTATTAAGTGGAAACAAAAGAAACCATTACAACCTGTGCCTTGGTGTTGTGCAGGTCCCTCCCAGGGTCCAGCAAGAGTTCTCCTTTACTTTGATCAGCTCACCCACTTCCAAATGAAGCTAAGAAAGGATGGGAATCTCTCCTCTCAAGCTCTATAAGGGAGTCCTAATTCCAGCAGCATCTACCCTTAGGAATGTTCAGCTTTCAACCTCCCCTCCCTTTGGCCCAATGCCTATATTTATAGTGCTTTAGAGGAAGTTAATCAGGTCCACCATCAATGGGATAAGCCCCTCTTTGAATGGGATAGCTCCCCTCTTGATGGGATAAGTTCCTCTTTCATAGGGATACATGAACCATCTGGAGGCGCTCAATACACGTCAAACAAACTTCTAGAATGCTCTAGAATCGACCACAAGTAACTTTTTTGAAGTAAAACTCGCGCCTTTTGACCTTTACAGCGGTACGCACCCACCCCTTTACAGACAGAGCGTACAAGTATGCATGGAATGTGAACTTGAGGTGCGTACACGCAGGTAAGGCTAAGAGAAACTGCGTACGCAACGTTATATAGATTTTTAAAGACTTTCTCTCTTTCTTGGAGTTTGACATGAAGAGCAGAGGTATAAGACTTGCCAAGGAGGATAGTATGACAGTTGATGGAGCCATACTAACTGCAAATAGTCATGGTGACAAATTTTAGTGTAACAAAGTTAAAGAGCCAAAATCAAATGTGAAGAGACATTCGCCACTAATATAATGCTAACACTCTCAATTTTTATGTAGTTGTTTCACTCACCTATAGGATATCTAATAACCTTGCAAATTTCTACTTGGTGACTTTGTCTTCGTGAATATGTCTATTATTCTCATTGAATAAGGAAAATACTATAGATTGATGCCCCATCATTGATCTATTCTTAGATATAGCACATGTGGATCGGATGAAGTACATGAGGTCCATATAACATCATATTTGTCCTATATATCCATTTCATTGAACAAGTTTATGATTGCAGGGAAGAAGAACCAATTCCAAAGTGCGGTTCTTTATGAGGGAATTGTAATCCTTACTCATAAAATCATCACAGTAAGGGTTTCCTTTAGCATTTATATGGTAATGACGATGAGATACAAGCACCATATAATAGTGAATGGGAATTAATTACTTTGTAGTAGTGGGTGATTGCATAGCATCAACAAAATGAGATCTAGATCTCCATGTATCGAAAATATCACCCACTAGATCATCAGTTGCTTGTAGAGTCTATTGTGCTCATCATGGTTTACAATCAAGGTCTGGAATATCATGATTATTAACATCTAAATAAAAATATGAAATACAATAAAATATTTTATCTGAGGAGCATGGAGAGTGATCTCTAAGTTTGATAACAGGAAATGGTGGAAAATTTGTAGTATGTTTCTTTGGAATACATGCAAGGCCAAGAATTTTTCAATTTTGACACATATTTCTCTACCTTATTCATTTTCATGTATAGAATCATAACATAATTGTATTAAGGAAACAAATAAGAAAAGGAATACAACCTATAATAACAGTATGACTCCCTAATAAAAACATTGGAACCATATGACATATCAAAGAGATCCACTAAACATGAAGTGAATTCTACCAAATTTATTATCCATGAGTGTGTGATTTGATATATTGAGATTATATTTATGAATAAATTTGAAATATGTGATACATTCTAGAAGAATCCATTATCTAGATGCACTCTTCCTTATCTGGACACTTTTATATGAGTATCATTTATCCTTAAAACAGGGGTATCTGTGCAAGGATCTAAAGAGTAGAAAGTTTCAAGTGAAATAGGAATATGAAGTGATACTTTAGAGTCTAAAATCCATGTATTAGGCAAGCAAGAAATAGAATTCCAAGCATGGAATTTAGCTTGATCTTCTAGTTGCTTATCTCAAAATTCCTCTTCTCATTTACTAATATACAATTATCAATATTATATTGCTAAATAATGTGTTCCATTAGAGCAATAGTCTTCTTCACGCATGAATTATTTGGATGAAATCCTACGTAATAATGTTTTCACTTTGTTCGATCCTCCTTTTATTTGGCTGCTTTGAAATTAGAAGAACCCTTAGTTGATTCACTACTTTCTCCCATTTTGTTATCCATATCATTCTTTCCTTTTTATTTCCACATGTTTTTCTTGTTTCTTTCCTATAGTGCAAGTCTATAGGCCTTTGAATTCTTGGCAACACCCATATTTATGAATTTATCTTACTCACATATGAGTTTTCTAATGAGATGGTCCAAAGGAGGGATTTTCCAATCTTTTCTCATTGATATCATAGTAGTATGAAAGGAAACAATGAATATTCACTACATAACACCAAGTTTCAAGAGAATAGAGACTATTAATTTCTCCACTTTCTTACCAATTCCACGTGTCTTGACTTGTTGTCACAAATATTTGAACTTTGTAAATAAGTATTTTACAATGTTAAAATTTCTTGGGCTTGAAAGGATGAGTTCATTGTAACAACCCTAGTCAAAATTCTATGTAATAAAGGTAATAAAGGTAAAACAATAATGAAGGTCGTGGGACACATAATCCAAGTAGACTGTTGGGAAAAACATCCTAGAGCGGGTGTTCATTTGGTTTATTATGGCTAAGGAAAAAGGAAAAGGAAAAGGCTTTGTGAAGGCATGAGGCATTAATTGGCATTTTATTTATGAAAATAATGGAAATTGGGAAAAAATGAAGGTGAAAGGTCATAGGTTGCATGTGAGGAGGAAAATGAAGGAAAATAATAGAAAATTAAAAAAATAGAGGCCTCAATGATAAAAAAGGCTTTTGAGGATTAGTTGGTATCTTTTGTCAGTCTAGTTTTGGAGCTATCTCTCTATTCTCTCTCTCATGCACTCTTGGACACTTAGAACACTATTGGACCACTCCAGCATTGGGGTCAAGGAAAGAAAATGAAGGACACATAAGGCATAGGGAAGCAAAGATCAAGCAAGGAATACTAGGATCAAGAAGCTACAATGGGATTACTTGTAGGTATCGATTTCCATGTGTGATTTTCTTGCTATATGTGGCATGCACGATACATTCATGTGTGTTATTAGTTCTCTTGTTATCATTGGCATGGGTTTTATTAGGTGTGACTATGTTCTTTAGCTTTGCCTTTCCATTTCTAGATAGCGATGGTGTGGTGGGTTCTCTTGTATTTAGTTGACCTAGATTGCCGAATGGACTCAAAGCTAAGTGAGGTGGTCAGAAGATTATTCACAAGGCATAGGAATATCGAGATGGGATACATGGTAAATCCTAGTTGTGAACACCTCGTTTGAGCCTAGGAATCCCTTGACCAGTGAATTTCACGATACATGGTAAAGCTCAGTGATGAATACCCTTGATTGGGCCCAGGAATCCCTTAACTGATAATTTAGGGATACACGGTAAAGCCAAGAGGGTGGTGACCTTGTAGGCCTAGGAATCCCTTGAATGGTAATGGCAGGATACACGATAAAGCCGAGAGGTTGAGACAGAGAAATTACTCATAGTTTAGGTGGAGAGATCCAGATGCATCCATGCTTGTTTAGGGCCTAGTGATCTAATTGGGGTTGCGGTAAATCTTGTTTCTATTTATGAGGATTGAGATGGTTTGGCCTCAGGAAGCCCTGGTTGTTTTTGTTGTAAGTCCTCCATTCACACTTGGAATATGGCATGGGGATGATTGGCTGGAAGAAAGATTTGGATCATCCCAATCTATGGTCAAGTGGTCTATGGAAGTTCCAAACCTAGTGGCTTATGAATTCATTAATAAGAGATCCTTATTCTTGGTATTTCATGTCTAAATGTTTTGGTTTATATGTGATTCTTATGGTTGTTATATTTTTATTATTTCTATTAGTTATATGATGGTTATGAGTAGGTTTTATGAGAGACTTGATGTATGGATCTAATCATGTTTTGATTAGTAACTGAAAGTACAAAGAATACATAACCTAATAGATGACAATGCAGCTATTTTGATATGGTAACAATTCTTCCTTATGAATCTGAGATAAGTATGAGACCCCTATGCTCAGATTTTTTGTTATGACCTGTAAATTGCACATTTTTGACATGTCTGACGAAATGAATGTCATGGCTAGTAGGGGTCTAGTCGAGTCATTACTTAGGTGTTTTCATCAGTACCTTTGTTTCAATGTGATTTATCATTTCTCAAAGTTTCATGAAGTTTTGAAAAATGGGCTAAGTCCTGGCCCTGAAAAAATGGCATAGAATCTGGGGTCGATGGCTGAGAACTGATTGAAAAAGTCCACTCTCGCTAGCATTCCTTACTGTTGGAAGGCCTCATTCACATGCATGGCTTTTCATCGGAGCTACTAGGGGTCCAAATCAGTGAAATTTCAAGTTGTCTCAGGGGTTGGTAACCTCGGAGAGTTGTTTGGCTCCTAAAGGTTCTGTAGCATGTGTGGAAGGTTATATTGGTTTGGTTTTGTCAATTACACTTCCTTAACCATACATGGAGATTTTAATCACATCATAGTAGCCTCTCGACACATGTTTACCCTAGAGGACTGGTTAACTTGGGTAAATGTGGGAAGAGGGTGTTACAGAGTGGTATCAGAGCACGGTTCACCTCTTGGACTAGATGGGTGGTGTCCATTGGATATGCATAGATATCAATTACATATGTGTTCTTCATGCTTGTGGTCTATGTTCTTGTTTTGTATGCATGGTTTTGGTCATGGTTTCATTTGTATACTATTGTTGGATGTGTTTGTCATGATTGTATGTTGGTCATACATTGGTTATGCATGTCAATGCTTATATGTTGTTAGGCATGCATTGACATGGTTATAGTTGACGTGCATGAGATCATGGTATGTGATTGGTATGATCAGGGATTCATAATTGGATAATGGTGGAAATGATGTTTATATGTTGTTATGATTATGTTTTTACATGTATTATAGTAATCTAGTTTATCTTGCAGATGATATATCCTCCCCTGAACTATACTGAGGAATGTTGATTATGTTATGTTTCTTTTAAGCTGACATGGTATGCTTATAGGAAGAAGATCAAGGATGACTAGCATTATGATAGACTACAATTCACGAGACTCTCCCTATGGATCAGATGAGCAACGTGGTGTTGGGCACTCTTTTGACTTACCAGAATCATTGAGAATTTTCAAGGTAGAAATAAGAAGTTGCAAGGAAGATAATGACAAAATCATGTAGACACAGGAGAAACAAGTAGAAGTAAATGTAGTAATACTTTAGAGTTTGTTAGAACCACAGAGACAGGGAGTGCTTTAGATCAGTCATGGGAAGGAGGAAAAAACTAATGGCGCATATGGAAGTAGGTATCATGGTGCACAGGTCATATATGGATGACACAATCGGAGATGGAAAGCTCTTGGATACTTCAGATAGGAGAGGTGATGAACATAGGTTCTATTCTAGTTATGGTTCTGACAGGCACTATGATCATCATTTTTATCATCCATATAGGAGGAGTGATAGGGCATATTTTCGAGAGGAGTTCAAGAAAGTGAAGCCACCTACCTTTGATGGAGATTTGAAGAAGTTGGAGGATGCAGAAGCATGGCTTCTTGGGATGAAGAAATTATTTGAGTTGCATGAGTACACAGAGAATATGAAGGCCGGAGTAGCTATCTTCAGCCTCAAAGGGAAAGAAGACATATGGTGGGAATATGTGAAGCATGTTAGAGACATTAGGAGAGAAGACTTTATTTGGCATAAATTCAGGAGAATTTTTAGGATGAAGTACTTGTTAGAGAGGTACTACAATAGAAAACCCAAGGAATTCTATGAGCTAAAGATGGGATCGATGATAAATGAGGAGTACATGATTAAGTTTCTGGAGCTATTGAGATATGTACCGTATCTTAAAGATGAGAAGGGAAAAGTTAAAATATTTTTCAATGTATTACCATTAGCATTTAGAGATCAGATTGAGTATGATGAGCCTCAGTCACTTGAGGAAGTTATTGGAAAATTGAAGCACTATTATGAGTAGTCAAAGCATAAGACAGCATCGCAGCAGGGCTAGAAAGGGAAATACAATGTTAAAGGTAAATGGCAGTCGAAAATAACAAGGAATCAGGATGCAAGTGAGAAAGAAAAATGTTGCACCTAATAATAACTTCAACGTAGTTAGACAGGGACATGGGTCGCAGCTGGGAGGGCAACATAACGAAGGTGATGGTATGGGACTGTTGTAGTGTTGGATATGTGTCAAGGAACATCTCAAGAGATATTTCCTACAGTATTAGGGTGGTATGCCTCAGATCTATAGGGCATATGAGGTGCAGACTATTGGGGTTGTTGGGTAGAGTATTCCTTGTATCTATGCAACTTTGGATAACAAGAAAGTGGATCACTAGGAAATTGTTATCGAGATGCATATTAAGCTATGCAATCAAGTTATTTCTATTTTGATTGACCCTAGATCTAATTATAGTTATGTTAGTCCTATCCTGGTGGATAAGTGTGTTTAGAATAAAGAACTGCATTTAAAATCCTGGTTAGTGTAGTTGGTGATAGGTACAAAGAAGAGAGTGCAACACTGGGTAAAAACTTGTTCATTAGAGTTGAATGGTATACCTACCATAGCACATTGAATGTATTTCCATTGGGATCATACAATATGATTTTTGGCATGGATTGGTTATATCTTCATAGGACTAAGATCAATTGTTATGAGAAGGCCATTGAGTGCTTGGATGAAAATGGAGAATAGAGAGCCTTGCAAGGTAAGAATAAGGAAACATCAGTTATAATGGTGACAATTATGTAGAAAAAGCATAATCGCATAAAAGGGTGTGTGCTATTTGCATTGTATATTTCTAGTGATAAATGTAAGGATGCTGAGGACATGAGTGTATTGAGCAAGTACCCGATTTTGCAGTAGTTTCATGATGTATTTCCCACAAATATTTCAAAGTTGGTGCCTCACAAAGAAGTGGATTTTTCCATTGATTTGGTACCAGGGGAAGCACAGACATCAAAAGCACCATACAGGATGAGCACACTAGAGTTAGTAGAGATGAATTTGCAGTTGAAGAAAATGCTTGACAAGGGATACATTAGGCCAAGTGTATGGTCGTGGGGTGCACCAGTGTTGTTTGTTAAGAACAAAGATGGTACTCTCACACTATGCATTGATTATAGACAGTTGAACAAGCTGACCATTAAGAATAGGTATCTATTGCCAAGGATTGATGACTTATTCGATTAGTTCAAGGGAGCAACATTATTCTCAAAGATTGACTTGAGATGAAGATACCATTAGGCACACATTAAAGAAGAGGACATTTACAAGATAAATTTTTGGACCTGGTATGGGCATTATGAGTTTTGTTGTAGTTCCATTTGGTTTAACTAATGCTCCAGCTACATTTATGTTCTTGATGAATAGTGTATTGCATCCTTTTCTAGACAATTTTGTTATTGTATTCATTAATGAGATCTTCATATATTCTAAAAATGAGGAATACCATGTTGAGCACTTAGCAAAAGTATTGACATTGTTGAGAGAGCATCAGTTATATGCTAATCCTAGTAAATGAAGTTTCTTTCGGACAGAGGTACATTAATTTGGACATCTTGTTTCCAAGGGAGGAATATCAGTGGATCTAGAGAAGGTAAGTGCTATCATCTAGTGGGCAACACCTGGAAATGTGGATGACGTAAGATCATTTATGGCGATATCACGTTATTATAGGAGATTCATCAGGAATTTCTTTCACGTTGCATATCCTATTACATCACTGCAGAGCCAAGGCAAGAAATTTGAATATACAGAATAATGTGCACATGTTTTGAGAAAATGAAGGAGTTGTTGATGAATGCTCCAATGTTAAAGATTGCAGATTTGGACAAAGAGTTTCTGGTGTGTACAGATTTTTGCAAGAGAGGACTTGGTCAATTCCTTATGCAGGAAGGATGGGTAGTGTGCTATGAGTCACACAAACTGAATGAGCATGAGTAGAATTATCAAACACATGATCTTGAGTTGGAGTTGATCATTCATATATTGAAGATGTGGAGGCATTATATTCTTGGAAGGAGGTTTGTCTAGATGAGCAATCAGAGTGGATTAAGATACTTGTTTGATCAACCGAATCTAAATTCCAGGAAAGCTAGATGCTTGGCCATAATTAGTGAGTTTGACTTCAAGATCAAGTACATCAAGGGTAAGGAGAAAACAATTGCAAATTATCTTAGCAAGAGAATTTAGGTGAACCATATAGAATCTATGAGTTATTATGGGACAGACTTACATGATTAGATATTATAGGAAGGACAACAGGATGAGGGGTACATGGAGCTTATGCATAGGTTATAGTAGGATACAAGTGGTCAGCATGTGGATTCTCATCTTACAGCAGATGGTTTGATCATATTTAGGGACATGATATATGTTCCAAACAAAAATGAACTCAAGAAGGCTATCTTGCAAGAGTTTCATGAAAACTCGCATTTAGTTCACCCATAAGATATTGACAGTAGTGAAAAAGTTTTATCATTGGCCAAATCTAAATAAAGACGTGGAATAGTTTATGGATAGATGTTTAGACTATCAGTAGGTGAAAGTAGAATATAAGCATCTAGGTGGACTACTACAACCGATTCTGGTTCAAGAGTGGAAGTGGGAATTCATTTCCATGGATTTCATCACAGGTTTCCCAAGGACATCTAGACAGCATGATTCCATCAAGGTTGTGGTGGAAAAGTTGACAAAGGTAGCACACTTAATTCCAGTGAAGTCTAATTATTTAGCTAGTGATGTGGTACAGGTATTCATGGTGTTCCAATAAATATTGTGACATATAGGGATGCTAAGTTCACTTCGATGTTTTGGAAGGAAATATATGTAGGAATTGGGACAGAGTTGGCCTTCAACACAACCTATCATCTGCAGAAATATGGACAGATAGAGAGGGTCAATAGGATATTGGAGGACATGTTGAGTATGTATGTGATACATCAATAGAGAATATGGGAGTACCTTCCAATGGTTGAGTTTAATTATAATAATTTTTATCAAGAGTCACTAAGGATGAGTTTGTTTGTGGAACTCTAAGGGTAGATTTGTAATACTCCCATCAGTTGGAGTGATCCAGTGAACATGATGTTTATAGGACCTTACAGGTTGTCAGAGATGGAATATAAAATGAAAGTAAAAAAGAAGAATATAAAGCTGACATAGGATAGGAAGAAAAGTTATGCAAATCGAAACATTATGTTTAAGGAGTTTCAAGTTGGGGAACATGTGTATTTTTGCATCAAGTCGAAGAAGAGCTCCTTGACTATTGGATCATGTGCCAAGATGGAACCTTGGTGTTTTGGACCTTTAAATATTCTTGAAAGGATTGGAAGAGTATCCTATCGACCTGCACTGCCTCATAAAATGAAATTCCATGATGTTTTCCATGTGTCATTTCTTAAGAAGTGTGTTAAAGATGTTGATCATGTGATTGACTGGTTTGTATACTAGGTGGATCCAGATGGATAATTCCAGCTAAAAACTCAGTATATATTGTAGAGAAAGATTCTCATGCTTTGGAACCGAGTAATTGAGCAGGTTAAAGTGCAGTGGAAGCACTTTGGGCCTAATGAAGCTACATGGGAGATGGCAGATCAAATGCGGGACATGTATCATTCTCTATTCGTTGGTTGAGTGAATGTTTTTGGCATATGCTTTGGTCTGATGTTTCGGTATATATACATATGTATATAGATGTAAATATTTCCATGAGTTATGTTATAATTATCCAATAAGTAGTATGGGTGTCATGTCATTATGGTTGTCATGTTGTTATGTTGTCATGTTGGTTTTCTTTTCAACAGGTTGATCACTGTAAATACTACATCAAGCTAAGTTATTAAGCTCCATGGGTAGAGTGTGTTTCTTCTCAACAATCTTGTTGGTTGTAGGTATTATTGAGCATTGACGAAAGTGTTCCCCAAAGGGGGAGGGTTCTGTAACAACTCTGCTCAAAATTCTAGGTAATAAAGTAAATAAAGGCAAAATAATAACAAAGGTCATGGGACACATATTCCAAGATGAGTGTTGGGTAAAACATCCTAGAGTGGGAGTTCATTTGGTTTATTATGGATAAGGAAAAAGGAAAAGGCAAAGGCTTTGGAAAGGAATCAGGCATTAGTTGGCATTTTATTTATGAAAATAATGGAAATTAGGAGAAAAGGGAGGTGAAAGACCACAGATTGCGTGTGAGGAGGAAAATGAAGGAAAATATTAGAAAATAAAGAAAATTGAGGCCTCACTAATAAAACGGCTTCTAAGGATTAGTTGGTACCTTTTTTCAATTGATTTTGGGAGCTCTCTCGCTACTTTTTCTCTTTCACACGATTGGAAACTTAGAGCACTCTTGGAGCACTCTAGCATTGGGATTAAGGAAAGCAAAGGAAGGACAAAGAAGGCATAGGGAAGAAAATATCAAGCAAGGAAGAGAAATACTAAGAAGCTATAACGAGATTACTTGCAGGTATCGATTTGCATGTCTGATTTCATTGATATAAGTGGCACACATGGTACATACATGTGGATTCTTAGTTCTCTTACTGTCATTGGCATGGGTTTTTCCAGGTGTGACAATGTTCTTCAAATTTTCCTTGCCATTTCCAAATAGGAATTATGTGATAGGTTCTCTTGTATTTGGTGCACTGGATCGTTGGATGGACTCGAAGTTTAGTGGGATGGTCTCAAGATTATTCACAAGGCCTAGGAATCCCAAGATGGGATACACAGTAAATCCTGGTTGTGAAAACCTCGATTGAGGATAGGAATCCCTTAACTGATGAATGGAGTGATACACAGTAAATCTCAGTGGTGAATACCCTTAATGGGGCCTAGGAATCTCTTGACTGTTAATGGTGGGATACATGGTAAAGCCTAGAGGGTGGTGACCTCTTAGGCCTAGGAATCCCTTGACCAGTAATGGTGAGATACACGATAAAGAAAAGAGGCTGAGACAAAAAATTTCCTCATGGCTGAGGTGGAGAGATTCAAAGGCATCCATACTTGTTTAGGGCCTAGTGATCCAGTGGGGATTACAGAAAATCCTGGTTTTATTAATGAGGGTTGAGGTGGTTTGACCTCAGGAATCCTTGGTTGGTTTTGTTGTAAGTCCCACTTTCATGCTTGGAATATGGCACGGGGGTGATTAGATGAAAAAAAGATTTGGTTCAACCCAATATATGGTTGGGTGGTTCATAGAAGTCCCAGACCTAGTTGGCTTCTGCATTAATTAATAAGAGCTCCTTCTCCTTGGTATTCCATGTGTAAATGTAATGGTTTATGTGATTCGTATGACTATTATATCTTTGTTATTGTTGTTTATTATATGTTGGTTATGAGTATGTTTTACGGCAGACTTGATGTATGGATCTCATCATGTCTTGATTAGTAATTGAAAGTACAATGAATACATGACCTAATAGATGATAATGCATCTATTGTGAAATGGAAACGATACTTCCTTATGAATCTCAGATAAGTATGCATCCCCTATGCTAAGATTTATTGTTATGACCTGTAGATTGCATATTTGCAGGGAAAATTTTAAGAACCCCCCCAAATTTATATGTATAATAAATGGGCGAATCTCCATTGTATATAGGAAAAATGGAAGGCGATTTTATCAATAATATATATATAATTTTTTGGCGAATCTCTCACCAGGAATGGCAAATATTTTACTCAATTATAAAATCTTGTAAGATCTTGGCGAGTCTTTCACTAAATAATAAAACATTGTAAAGTCCTAGTGAATCTTAGCATTGTGAACTCTTAGATAATTTTTTGAAAAAGTATAAAACCATATATGACAAAAGCCACATGCTGGCAATATCACTGTTTTTTTTTCACATTTCCACGACATGGAACTTGTTTATAAAATTATAAAAAAGCCAACCAAGTCCCTTATAATATGCAGGTAATCTTATAACAGAGTCTGATACCTCTACTATGCTTGTCTTCATTCAAGTGTCATAGCTGCTATACTTAACACTGTGAATCACAACTCTCTCAGAAATCAACTCTATAGTGTAATTAAAACCTTTGGAAATTGAATCTAACAACTCTATAAAAAGGATTAGTGAAATAGAAGCTTTTGTGAATGAGCCCACTAACTATCACTGCTAAACAATCAATCTAGACTATGAGGTCTTCCATCATGATCACAATCGTGCTCACGATCAGGGGAGTGTGACCACCTGGCCTGACATAATGGCCATCATAGCTTCCAATAATCAACAACCACCTTGCAAGGACATCCTAGCTCATGTCTCATGAATTTTATTCATCAATCTTAACTGATATAAATCTTATAAAGATAATATTAGAATCCTCTCCAAATTCACTGTTAATACAAGGGTAAAGGAATTTTTCTAGCTCAAGGCACTAACCAATACCAACTTTGGTATTTTTGACCCCTTTGTGGGGATGCACCTACCCTGCCCCCATTAGTTTTTTTCCTTGTAACATAGTTCAAGGATCACAAGACTTTCCAATCTTCCTACTCCATTAGACACACTTTATATGCTATACAAAGTGAATGGAAAAGAAGCATTATAGAACACACAATTTCACAGAAGGAAGAAAAATCTTAGCCAGTTCAATATCAAAATCTTAACCACTGATTAATAAAGAATAACAAGTAGTGTAATGAATTGTTCCGAGTTATTTATTTACAAGTTGTAAAGAATGTAGTGGAATGGAAAATATTACCTAGGCAACCCTTCAATATTTTCTATTAATATGTCTGTGCATGTACATATGAAATTAAGAGCATTGTTGAATACAAAGTTTCCTTTTCTCTTGCCTCCATTTTGACAAATCAGTGTGAAATCAATGTCACTTTGAATCTCCTTTCCTGTGTGGATGTTTTGACAAATCAATGTGAAATCAAAGTCACTTTGAATTTCCTTTCCTACGAGGGATCATATCCACAGTTGATTGGTAAAAGATAATCTACTAACAATGTAAACTTTGAAACGGGAACTGATACTGTTACCCATTTCGTAGAGATAGCAAAAAATTGACTTGATTTTGAAAAGGGGTGATCCAGAACACATATACTTTTTTTTAGAGCATAGTTTTTGGCACTTTAAATAACCGATACAATTACCCATTTCATAGGGGTAGTAAAAACATGACTCGATTTTCAACAGTGGTTAAACAAAATACACTTCTTTTTGTTGGGAGCATATTTTTGACATTTTAAATTTTCTTATGTATCAAATATAAATATTTGTTTTTAAATATTAGTGATTTTCATGCTGATTTTGGAATGTGTAGATGCAACGTATTGATGCAGCATACCTTCTTTTTAGAGGACTTATTTTTCACACTTTAAAATTTATTATCTCCAATTTTTTTTTTAATTTATGATTACTTAACGAATTTTCAAGTTGTTTTATTTTTCTTTTTTTAAATGTTGATTAGTTAAAAAACATAAATATAAAAATATATATAAAAAAGACAAACAAAAAAATAGAAAAGTTAAAAAAAAAAAAAATTATCTCATAAACCATAAAAGAATTTGGAAAAAACAAAACAAAATTAAATATATATATATATATATATATATATATAGAGAGAGAGAGAGAGAGAGAGAGAGAGAGAGAGAGAGAGAGTTAAGTAACTAAAAATAGAAAAATTAAAAAAACATTAAAAAAAACAAGGAAAAAAATATTAAAAACAAACTAGATTAAACAAAAATAGAGAATTAAACCAAATAAAAAATTAAAAACTAGTAAAATTAATATTAAAAACATTTAAAAAAAAAACTAAAAAAACAAAAATAGACTGAAATTACTAGAAAAAAACTAAAAAAATATGAAAATTTTAAAAATATATGTCTTTTTAAATTAAAAACAGAAAAAATATGTCCTTTTTTAGTTTTTTAATTCTTATCTTTTATAGGTTAATTTTGTTTTTTTTTTTACATTTTTATGATTGATTTTTTTTTTTTATGTTTGCTTTTTTTTGTTTTTTATTTTTATTTTATGTTTTGTTTTTAGTATATATTTTAATTTATGTTTTGCTTTTTTTTTTTTTACTTTTTTTTTTGTTTTGTGTTGTTTCATCGTTTTAATTTTATTTTTATTTTATGTTTTCATTATTTTTTGAAATTTTAGCCTTTTTCGAGGTCATGATGAAATATTTTACGCCATTAGTTCAAAATGTTGAAATTTTACCCTTGGAATTTTTTTTTTATCCCAGCGTCAACATTTTTCATTTTGAGGGTGTTTTTTGCACACAATTTACCATTGAAAAAAAAAATATTATTCGAACATCAACACTTCGTTTTGAGGGTGATTTTTGGACAATTTTTGCACAAAAAATTGGTTTTCACTGCCATTTTTAAAACATGTTGAAAATTTATCCTAGAAAAAAAATGGTGTTATTCCAGCACCAACAGTTTTCGTTTTTAGCACTGTTTTTGATGTTTTTACGGGGTTTTTTGGCCAGAGTTCCCGTTTTGAGTTTCTAGTTCCCGTTTCAAAGTTTACATTGTTTACTATATATTATGTTCAAGAAACTGACTGCAATCTACAGTGGAAACGAGACCTCAATTCTTATTCTGAATTTGAATATCTCAGGACAACATAAGAGATAAAAATGCATATGGCCTTAGTAGCTAGAAAAAAATCACTCCATCATTACAGGACCACCTAGATTTCAACACTTAATCTAAATAATGGCACTAGTTGCAGTGCTTATTTGCATTAACACCACGGAAAAGCAACAACAATGTTTCAAAGCACACTTGCTGGAAAAGTTGTAACATTCCAAGAATATTTAATGATAGCATTTGAACCTCGTAGTTATGGTGGGAAAACTAGGGAACCCAAATCTTGGAAGATATCTCATACCAAATCTGAGAAAAAAATAAAAAAGGGAAAAAATCAAAATCTATAAATCAAGCAATGAATTGTTTACAAATCAAATACAATTCCTTTAACTGACAGTTAAATTATGGTGATATATTTAAATATTTAGTAAGAGGGGAACTTCAAACCATGGAATATTACCTTTGTCATTACTGTCTTCCCTTAGTGACTGAGATTACAAATCAGTACTTATGGAAAGATTGTAAGAAATTTTGTGAAATAGCAAAGCATAACCTCTATTTTCAAGCAACAAAATCATGAGATTGTTACATCGAGAGCCATAATTAATACATAATCAATGAATCAAGTCCTTGTATGGCATAGGCTTGTTTCACAACCTCTATTTTCTCAATAACAAAATCAAGACATTGTATGTGGTTATTGCCAAAAGTAACTTGCATTCTAATTTGGAAGAGGATCTTATCAAAAGACATGGATTTATTCAAAGCTACAAAGCCTAATGGGTTACTAAAAAATAAGTTGGAATATGGGATCATGATACTTAAATTGAAAAAATATGCTTTCCTTTTAGAAACATTACAGTTATACAATGTTTTTTGAAAGCATTAGAATTTGAAATTGGGCCTTTCTATCAAGACAAATTTTCATTAACAGAATGTACTTTCCTACCTAAAACGTTGTAGATATCCAAGAAAAACTTGAAAAGCATAAGAGAACTTAGAATAATGTACTTTCTTTCCTTCCTTAACATTCTTAAAGAGTTGAGGTTCCCCAAGTCATTAGGTAACTTTCGAAGGAAATGACAGTTAGTAATAGTCCAATTCACAACTGAAGATGTGTCACAAATATGAGGGGCCATCTACTCCAAATCACAAAAGTGCTCTAGGTTAAAATCTAGCATTATTGGAAGCTTAATGCTCGACTGGGTGTTATTGAACCCAGACATTTTTCCAATCTTCACTAAAAGCTTAAAGATAGCTTCTCTAAGTTCTACATGACTTTACTATGCTCTTGAAGTAGGGGCACATGCAACCTCTCCAAGTGAATAGTCTTAAACTAAGTGAAGATAAGGCTGATAGATCATTCAGTGTGGATCTCTTTAACCCATAATTGAATAATATGTCTCTCTTGAACCCATAATTGTATACTATTAGGACTTTCAAATTTTTCATGGAACTCAAAAATGTTGGAAGAAAGTATTTGCTTCCAGAAAAGAATAAAACTAAAGCCTCTGCTTGAGGACAATTGATGTCACACCACTAATACTTCTCCATGGAATCTGTATAGGTAAACCACAAATGCAGAATTCCATTAGAATATTGTGATTATTGAATACACAAATTAAATCATTGCATTTCTTTAAAATATCTTTTGAAATCAAAATTACCGAAATTACATATCGATAACCTAGTGGGTGTAGGATAAAATTCACATGTGTCATTCACAGAAAGCATGAGAAAAAATCTAATACTATATATAAAACCAAGAAAAATTCAAATTCATCACTTCTAGGGACCTCGTAACCACCCTGCCAATACACAAGTATGTTCCTGTTTGTAGTTAGAAAAATTACCCAAATTACAATCTGTTTACTCCACCCTATGTTGGAAAGTTATAGAAGGATGACTAGTGCAATCAATCCATTCCTTTTAGCCTTAGATTTGTTTCAGTTTAAAACAAAAGTATACAAATATACTTTTCCAATGTCTATGCCTTAACCATTCACTTTAAGATGTTTTTACAATATAATTTCCTAAGTCTATTTAATATCTTCATTATCATAAAAGCCAACCTATATCCATCTTAACTCCACATCTACCACTCTTAGGGGGATGAAATCTATTTATCCCTCTCAGCACTTGTAGACCCAGAATTAAGATGGATCTAAGATGATAGAATTTCGCCTTTAAATAGTCTATGCTCACATGAATACCATGGTATTACCATGGGTTATCATAAACCTGGAGCTTAAAAATTACTATTAGTAATTTATAAAAATTAATAAAATTAATAGTTTATTTTTATTTTATTTTTTATTTTAACCAAGCTAAAATGTTTAACATACATTAAATTACAACATCCATTTTTACTCTTGATCCACCAAGCCCCGAGAGGGATCAAATATCTTTTCACTCTATGCTAGTTTGCATATCACGATATTTGATCACTCCCAGGGGTTAGTAGATCCAGAGTAAAGATGGATGTATGCTGGTTTAATTCCCCCATTTAAATAGGCTACATTCCAAGTGAATACCATGGGTCAATACCATGTTCCATTTTGGTGAATACCATGGGTCAATACCATGTCCATTTTTATTTTTATTAATACTAATATTAGGGTTAATAATGTTTTTTTCCATGGTATTAAAAATAATCTAGCCCATGGTATTTGTCCCATAGTATTTTGCCCATAGGTTTCACCTAAATATAACACATTTTTTGAGTGTTCGTAAATATAAGGTGACTTATGGAGTAAATATAAAAAAATGTTTTATTTGTTTACCATACCTCTAGTTTATTTATATTTTTATTAATTTACCATACTTCTTTTACAAATATGGTATTTGGCCCATAGGATTCACTTAAATAAAACCTCTTTTATGTTTATTAATTTACCATACTTCTTTTACAAATATGGTATTTGGCCCATAGGATTCACTTAAATAAAACCTCTTTTTTGAGCCTTCATAAATAGAACGAGGGTTATGGACTAAATATAAAAAGAGGTTTTATTTATTTACCATAAGTATAGTTTATTTATATTTTTATTTATTTACCATATGTCCACTTTATTTATATTTTTATTTGTTTACACCCTTGCATGTATATAAGGTGACTTACGGAGTAAATATAAAAAATGCTTTATTTATTTACCATACCTCTTATTTATTTATATTTTTATTAATTTACCATAACCCTTTTATAAATATGGTATTTGGCCTATAGGATTCACTTAACTAAATCCTATACCTCTCCCTTAAAATAAGGTGGGCTATTTGAGGTGATTTGTAAAAATGTACAATGATACAAAATATTCGCCCACTAAAAATTTAAAACCCCTTAATTTCGCCAAAGGGCGAACATTCGCCCCTAAAATTTTCAATGCATATTTGTGACATGCTTGACAAAATATCTGTCATGGCTAGTAATGGTTTGGCCGAGTTTTTACTTAAGTGTTTGCATTATTACCTTGTTTCAACTTCATTTATCATTTTTGAAGGTTTCATGAATTTATGGGTAGTGCCTTGAGTCTTGGCTCTCAAAAAGTGGCATAAAATTTGGGGTCGTTTGCTCAAAACTAACTAAAAAAATCCACATTCGCTGGAATTCTTGTTATGGGACTGAATGGAAGGCCTGACTCGCAATCATGGCTTTTAATGGGAGTGTCTGGGGGCTATATTAGTGAAATGTCAAGTTTTCTCAAGGGTTGGTAACCTGGAAGGGTTGGTTGGATCCTGAAGGTTCTGTACCATGTGTGTAAGGTCATATTGGTTTAGTTTCCTCAGTTCCACTTCTTTAACTATACATGGGGAGTTGAATCACATCATAGTAGCCTCTCATGACATGTTTACCTTAGTGGACTCATTAACTTGGGTAAATGTGGGAAGAGGGTGTTGAACTCATTCTCTAGTTGGTGTCCTCGTAGTTTATCTTTTTATCTAAGCAAACCCTTCAGTTTTGTCCAAATGTGTGGAAGAATATTCTTGAGGAAAAGTAGATGAAGAAATTGACAAGTATAGTGTCGCATATGCTTCACCCATGCTATTGAAAAACTTTTATTTCTCAGTTGTTTACTTAGGCTTCAGTTTGATTCCCGTAGTATTCTTGTAGAGTCCTTTGGTTCTAAGTAGAAGATCAATCTTATGCTTTCATTCAAAATAACTTAATGGAATATGATCATTGATATGGGTGGATATATTCTCCATTTGATATTCAATATTATGTCACTTGAAATGAAATATTTATGCTTCAACTTACAGGATCCTCATATGATATGATACAATGTAATATTTTGATCATGAACACAAGAATCCAGCTGTGAAAAAGAAACAAATCTAGGAACCATAAGCTTGATACAAAAAAGAAATAATATAAAATGAGAGGCCAATCATAATCCCAAGAGACCAAATATACTAAATCAACTTTATTGTATTACATTGAATTCTATGGGTACATATTTACAACATTCTTTGGGAGAAAGAAATAATGTGCACTTTGTTGGGGTTACTTGTGGATGCACATAAAAGAAAAATGAACTCCCACTCAATTTTAGTTTAGTGAGCTTCAAAATGGAGTCAACTAGGAAAATATGGACCTATAACTGTTGTAACATGCTTTATTTTTGATAAGTTAGATTTTATTTATAAAAGAGGGTATGCAAAAATAAAGGATAAAAATGAAAATATGAAAAAAAATAAAATAAATAAATAAGAGATGAAATAAAACCCCATGAAAAGAAAATCAAAATTTGTATAAGTGTGTATTTTTAAGTGCCACTTCATAGAAATAACATTCCATTGTAATAAATTAAGCTTTTGTGTGCGTTTTGTTTAAATGACACAACCTTTTGCTGATTTGAATTATACAATTTAATCATAATCAAATCATTTAAATTTATGTTTTAGATTAGTGAATAGGTTTGCCAAACTATTTAATCTTGGTAGAACATTATTAGATAGGATAGAATAGAATAAATATACCCTAATATGCTCAAAATTTGGCCAAAGATGCATTATATTAGAGTTACAAGTCAATTAGACAAAGTAATGGCTGCTAATCCAAATGCGGAAAAATTAAGATTAAGATTAGAGTAGGATCTAATTACCTTTAATCGATGCTTAATTTTTATGTAAATAAACATTGCAAATTTTAACTCAAGGTCATAAAACGAAAAATTTGTTTTGTGGAGAAGTGCTAAACATCAGACGAATTTTAACGGTGATCCACTTCCCCGCCCAGATCAATGATGGGAAAGCCATTTCGCACCCCCTTGCTACGTTGTGCGATAATGGTAGGGGGGGTCTAAAATGCAATTTCATTTTGCACGAGCCCCTCATTACATGTCATCTCCTCCACACTTTTCACCCCCCTCCGAAATTTGCCTATCCTTTCTCGCACTATCCAATACTGCTCCAATGATATCCTTCCCGCACCCTCCATTCCCAATTATGATATTTCGTGTGTCTCTATCCATTTTTTGTCGATTCGTAATTCGTTTCTTGTCATTGTTGTCCTTCCTTTACCATTAATGAAAATCTTTCTGTTCAGCAATGAGCTTCCCGTAATGGTAATCCATTCCAGGTTATAAATAATCCCTCACCCCTATTATGTGATTTTCCATAACTTCTCTTTAATCACAATTCATTGTTTGATACGCTCACTATTTCCTATTCTTACTCTACACCAGCACTAAGCTTACTACCAGAACACACCACCTCGAGTATTTTTCTCCCTATTTCCTGTCACCTCTTCATCACAATTCTGTAAATTATGGCTCCTAAAATAAAACATCATCCATCTGCTAGTTCATCTTCATCACAGGAAAACCCAAAAGCCTTTGATGCCTTAGACCTTGATCACATTCCATTGGCTGACCAATTCTTCAAAATCACAGACACAGAGTGTGAATTCGACATGTTCGAATTGCACCATTGGCTAAAGCAGACCTATATTGACTCTGAAGATGAAATCAACCTATGGGAATCCTTACTACCCCTGTATATGTTTCCTCAAACCCATTCTTTTCCTGATTTGGTCATGTGGTGCCAAGCTAAGTATAATCCTTTGCAGAGAACTGTGGTAGCTCAAAATGGAGACATTATGATATCTATCACTCTTGAAATCAACAACAAGATGCTTATGATCCCTAAAAATAATTCCCTTAATTTTTTATCCATTGTTGTTTTAATGGACCTATACCATAGGCTCACTTTCCCTCAAATACCTTAGATCTTTGAGATCTTTCTCCCAGAAGATGTTGAACTTCCTAAAAGAATCCTCCCTATCCAGCATCCATGTTCCCTAAGAGAGATAAACACATAATTTCCCTAGTTTATTGCTTATTAGGCTACCAAATAAATCAATGGGTAGATGAATCTATCTGAGGTTATCTATCAATTTTCTCTAAAGAAAACAAACCTGCTTTGATGTATAATTACAATCAATTTTTGGCTGAAAGTATGCATGAAAAACTGATGAAAATTACTACTGAATGAGTGTTTAAATGTTCCTCTGTGTTAGTGCATATGATTATTTTTCAATAGGGAGACAGGTTACCTATTGTTTTACACAAGCAGGATGATCATCAAGTGATTCAGGCAGTCACATGGTGGACTTCATTGATCAGGAAGAACGCAACTAAGTTCAATTTTTTAGACTTCATTGACTATTTTATTGACCGAGTTGCACAGATTCGCAGCGGCTAGAGTGAACCCAAGATCAATCTAGAAATCAAAATAATATTCAACCAAGGTGATCAAGCCAAGACATAAGACTAGTATTCTTGCTGGAACTATATAGAGATTAGAGTGTATGGTTGTGAACTAGCTCCATACAAATTACCTAAATATGTTCCAATGATAATTTTCTCTCTGGAATATATTAGGAAAATGATTAATATAGATGAAGTTCATTTCATTTCAGGGATGAGGAAGTATCAATTCAAAATCAAGTCACAGGTACGATCATTCATTTGTAATACTAGATCAGTAGGCATTGAAGCAGATTCAATCCTTAAACAGATGGGATTCCAACCAAGTTTCACCTGGTCTTATGACCCATTCAGTATTATTTCCAACTTAAGGGTGGAACTCAAAACCACACCTTACAATCATACTCTAATACCAGATATTAAGAAGTACAGAAATCAAGAATGGTGGGAGGAGAATACACTTCAAGAAGCAGAAGAACAAATTTTACCTCCTTCTACTCTCTAGACTCCCACTTCTCAAAGAAGTCAAGATAAGAGACCCATAGAAGAATCTTCATCATCAGCAAAAGGTGAAGAAGAATTCATTCATTATCAGAAGAAATCAAGCGCTAAATCCAAAGGCACTACTACTACTCATGGTAAGAAGGAGCGTGTAATCATCAATTTGGATGATTCACAGGTTTCCAGAGGGATAGAAGAAATTGTAATCACTCCTCCATCTTCCTCTTCAGTTTCACAGAATTTGTTGGAGATCACCCAGTCTGTAGGAGAAAGTGAGCATGACGAGCCAAACATCTTCACTAATTCCTTGAAATTAAATAGAAGAATGAGTCTTTAAAGGCAAATTTATATGCTCAGTTTTAGAAATAGACATCAAATTTGCAACATAGGTTATTGACAGCTTTTGACAGTGAGAAAGGTAGGATGAAAATGGAATTCCTTCAAGCCCAAGTGCCTTTTCCAAAGGCTTCTTTAGATTATAAGAAAACTTTATTTTCTTTTGATGCCAACGAGATACATCCAATCGATCAGATGGATATGCATAGGTATTCTAGTGAGATGCTTTTCTCTACCATGACCAATACTACTATGGCATTATCAAAACTCAAAACAACTCTTTCAAATGTATAGTCACAATTGAAGATGGAAAAGACATCCTCTTTGACAAAGGATAACAAAGTAAAATCATCAGAAGATTTAGTGATTAAAATTGAGTATGATCCCACTGATGTTAAAGTTGTAGAGGACATTATTAGAAAGAAGAATATAGACATTTCTGCATTAAGGAAGCAACTCAAACTACCTTCTACATAGGATCGTCAAACCAAGGAGATAGAAGAAAGTGAACAAAACAATGAAGAGATGTTGAAGATGATGATTGAGAAAAATGTACACAGAAAGAAAATGGAAGAGAAAATTGAGAAATTGCTTAAAGAAAAAGAGAAATCTACTCAACTAGTCATAGATCCAATTATAGTTATACCTATTACAGTGTCAAGGACAATAGGGGAATCGACATCAACAACAACAGAATCTACATCAACACCTGGAGATTTTAACAAAGTCTTACAGGAGCTGACTCACCAGAAACAAGAGGATGAAAGGCTTCATAAGAAATTTAAGAATATGGAGACTCAGAAGATTAGAAATGAAAATCTTTATGTTGAAGAGATGCAAAAGACCCATATATTGACCAGAAGGATAGAAGACTTGGAAGGTCAGTCATTAATGGCACAAACCTTGGCCCAAGCCAAGGAAAGTATTTGGGAAAATATTAGTCAGGCTATAACTGAAGTTTGGCCCTCCATACAAATTATTTTTGAACATGGAGAGATGATAGATAGGTTCCAAACAACTATAGAAGAAGTTAGAGAACTTCTTAAGGATAAACCAAGTGAATCCACAGACATGATTAAATTTTTAAATTCAAAAACTATGGTCGAGTTGGAGTAGATACAGATTGTGGACATGACTAAAACTATTTTGGAGATTAAGAAGGTTTTGCAGAAAAATAATCTCATGACTGAGTTGGAGACCAAGTGCCAAGCCTTGAAAATTCTTGTTCAAAAGTTTCATTTCAAGTTCAACTTACTCAAGGAGAGAGGACTACTAGGATTAGTGGCACCAGGTTGATCAGTTTGGAGGAATATTTTCAAAAGTTTTATTCAATTTCAACTGATAAACCTATTTTTGCAGGTATAAATGGTCATCTCACAAGCAAAAAAATGTTAGAGGCCTTAGATTTTGATTTCAAAATTAAGCATGACATTAAACACATTTTTGTAAATAAGCCCACTTTTGAAAAGTAAAGTGAGGTTGATGAAGTTTATAGGAAATTGGTGAATCTTTTTATACCAACTGAAGACAGATGGGATCACTTATGTGAAACTATCGAGTAACTTTCATTATCAACTGACAGATAGTTGGGTAGCACTTTGTGGGGACCAGATCATCAACAAATTCCTGAAAGATAGTGCTAGCACTTAGTAGTTTTTAGATTCCTATAGTTTTGTAATATTTTTGTAATTTTGTTAAAAATATCTCTAGAAGATTTTTATATTTGTATAAATAATTCCTCCTTGAGGTTATTAAGGGTTGAACCCTTGGATGAGCTTTCAAAGTTGAATTGTAATCAAGCTGGAGATTTTCTTCAAGTTAATGAAAGGATTCTGAATTTTCCTCCTATAGTTTGTCTCCTTGTGAGTTTTTCTTATGTGCTTATTTCATTATGTATTTCTTCATGTATTTAAGCCTTTATGCAAAAATATGGGTAAGATCATACTGAGTATCAGTCAGTCTTAAATCCCCTGTGAATTTATAAACCATAATTAGGGAATAATTTATAAAACTATATTTTATTATAAACTCCTCTATATCAATTAATTTCCACACCCATCTGCATTAGATTAAATATATTTTGTTGTACAAGAAAACATTGTTTACCTGTATTCTTTTCTTATAACCAATCAAATATTTTGTCTGAATATTTAGTAAGTTATATTTCATCAAGACTTTGTTATTCACCCACTTTAGATCAATTAACTAGTTTAGACAAATAAACAAACCTTTCATCCAATTTAGCAACTGTTAAGGTTTAAGAACTTGTTTTCAAATTGTTCATAACATTGGTCATCCAAAAACTTTAAAAACAAACAAAACATTTTAGATGCTTTGACATGATTAACTAACCTAGAATCATCTCAGAGGACAATAATAGCCATAAATGCAGTTGTTATGAATGGAATTCAGAAAATATAAGTGAAATAAGACATGTGACTATGAACTCTAGAAATAAAAACTAGTCTACAAAAAATGAATTGAATTCTTAAGCAGTACTGGTTTCAAATAATAGAAGTAAAGTCCAACAATACAACTATAGACCCAAAGGGAAGCATGCAATTTTCTAGGAGGAAAATATAGTAAGGAAAGTGTGTACTTGGTGCGAAGTCATTGCCATGTTACTACCACATGTCATCCTACATGGAAATACTTGATCTAAATATAGATACTAGAAATAGACCCCATACTATAAATAAACATGCTATAAATAGAACTCTCCTTAATAGTAGTAAAATGCACATTTTCTCCAACAACCTTTGGAGTGACTAACACTTTGTTACTAGGATCGAAAGGGTTTTCTCCCCTAAAGACATGGAGTTAGATGGAAGCCTTAAATACTAGGGTTTTAATTTAAAATATAACAACCATGGAAAGGATGATTGGAGATGGCTTATTTCTAGAATTTAACAAAGGAGAACATTATAGTGCAATAGGTGTATTTTGCAAGGTGGTCGATTTGTCCTAATTAAGTCTATACTTGAAGCTATCAGAGTATTTTAGCATAATTTACCTCACATGCATAAGGAAATATTCGAAAAATAACGAATATTCAATTCAATAATTTATGGAAATGTAGTGGTGAGTTTAAGAGCTCTCATATATATATATGGAAACTAGTTGTTATCCTCAAGAAACATCCAGGAAGGGATATGAAATATATCCACATATTTAGTCGGTCACTAGTTGAAAAATTATTATATTCGTTAATTACAAAGGATAGATTGCAGGGAAGGAGCATAACTCAAAATTACATATCACCTAACTTTATTATAGATTAGATTAGGTCTGATAGGAAATTTATACTTAATTTCTCCAACCAATGCACATCCTTAACTATGAATTTTCCTATGATTGGAAAATACTTATCGTGGAAGGTGGGAAATGAGACCCAGGTAAGGATAGGCTCTATTGCTATAATTCTCTTATAAGCAATGGTTTTACACTTACAAGGGTTAGAGAAATGTACCCTAAATAAGATTGACAAGCCACAATATACCACAATTTGTTCTTAGTGATGGTTTTCGACTCATAACTTAGGACTAGGAAGGGAAATGGGGCATATTTTGGAAGATTTTGTTGAAAAACTCATAACATAATACATTAGGCTAAAAGAGGAGCCATATACACTTAATTGGAATGGGAACAAAGAAGTGGGATTCTATACAACAAGTTCTTTTTACATTGAAACCCAAGATCCATTAAAAGTTAACGAAGTCTAATTGTAGTCAAAACATTGGAAGGTAAGAGTACCTTCCAAATGTATTCTAGTTATGTGGTTCATTTTGATGAATAGTGTGTTCCTCCAAGACAACCTCCAAAAAAGATATAATAATTCACATCTTTTATGATTTTCCCTTTCTCTATGCACGTGGAAGGATGTGGAAGGAAACCTAGGCTTCACAAATATATGGAATAAGGGATCATTGTTAGAAAAATTGAAGAAATGGTTTGACAAGAGTGAGTTAAATAAATATTTAGTTATTAGGGGATATGCCTTGCAAGGAATGCCAACATATTTCAAAACAAATAGATCCCTTCCTTTTAAATTACAACCTAAGCCTTATCATTATTGTATTGAGTTTAGAGAATGTTGAGAAGATAAAAACACCAAAGTTAGTCCATGATTAGATAATTAATAAACTAACTTCTAGAATACTCTTCAATAAGGCTTATCAAGGCCCAGTCAACTCTATGGTTTGACTCTATGGTTTGAGATATCTCTTATTTCTCTCAAACTCATTATTATAGAACTAAATCTAGGGAATAAGTCCAAAAACTATGCTAAGTTGAAAGCCTTGCAATTTCTTTTGAAATATAACTTGAATTATGGTTTGGGTCATTTGCAACTCTACGGAAACTCAACCCTTAACGTTAAGTGAATAATGTATAATTTACAGATTTACAAGATATGACTTCATCATTATCTTTACATCTAAAAGATGGGGGGATTGACTTCCATGGGACACCATTTGCACATATACATTGGAAGCACAATGTCCAAGATCTATGAGTAGCTTATTAAAATTGAGTACAACGATGGGTGTTTGACCACCTCTACGTCATTTAATTTTAATGAATGATAAGGGAATTATATTTTATAATTATGTTAGCCTTTATAAATTATTTGAAGACTTTTGAATCTCGATCTATCATGTAAAGGGGTAAATTTATATGTTTCGGAAGCATTGTCTATTGCTAATAGCATAGAGGAATGGGTCTAAGCTTTAATTATTTAGACTTATACAATGGAAGGATGGACTTTGAAGATTGTATTTTAGATTGTGTCTAGAATTAATGTGTTGTTTTTCGTTCGGGCTAGAAGGATCAATAATATATTGATAATTCTTTTTAATTTCCTAAATTTAAAATTTAATTTTTGTCCTAATTTATTATATTATAAATTTTGGAATATTTAAAAATTAAAAATAATTAAACAATATTAAATATATCATATTTATATATAACTAAATTTGAAAATAATAGATATCTATTTTAAAATTTTATTTAAACTAATATTTTAATTATTAATAATTTATTATTTATTTTTTTAAATTACATCATTATATTTCAATAAAAATGATAAATACTTTTTAGTTTATAATTAACAAATATTAAATTAATATTAAATTTATTTTAACCTTCAATTTACGAAAAGCAATATATTTAAACATATCATAACAAACAAATCAATAACAATTAATGAATGAATGAATAAAAGTTTAATGTCGAGGAGACTAGATGTAGTCTATGGGACCACTAGCTTCCCTACGTTTTGCTCTTTTCAATTCAATCCCCTTATTATTCAAATTAATGATGAGCTGACCCAACTTTCTAACAATCCCCTCACTGAAAAGACAATGCTAAGGAACCAATGTTAACATATTGTTGTAACTATCTTTGATGTCTCTGAAAGCATCACATTTCAAAATGAAATGTTTTCCTATTCCACTACCCCAGAAGTGAAAAAAGTACACACCCGCTCTTCCCAAGCTTCTTTAGGTCTTTTCCATCGACTTGTTTCACACTGTAATTGATGCAAGTTAGTTCTTAATTCAGCAATAGGAATCTTTGCTCTCCATGGAATGCTAGCACCAATGTATTCTTTTTGTTGGAGGTCACATGTGGGGTTCAATTCTTGAACATAGTAATTCTTCTTTCTACCCAACTATTTTCCCCATATATGCTTATGAAACTTCTCCAAAACATAACTCTTTAAATCCTTTCTATTTGTGGGACATGTGTTGAGGTAAATATTCCATCTTTTCATCCATTTATTTTTTTTGTCTCATCCATGATTTATTTCTTTCACTCATTCCTTCCTTGAAGATAACTTTAGGCCATCTACCTTCTCCCATTTGCTCAATTGTCTGAAGATACCTTATGAGACACACCCTAGAAATTTCTTCATTGGAATTTGCTCCTGTTTCACTCAACATTTTCTCATAAGAAACTGAACTTTTCATTTTAAACTTGCTCATGATCAATCGTTTTTGGATTTTCTCAATTTCCTTCCATTTTGAGACAGGGATGCTGCTAGCCCACAATTCACACCCATATAATATCACTAGACAAACTAGGAGCCCAAAAGGAACTTTAATTGTTTTCCAATCCCATAACTTTGCCTCTCTACATCTGTAA
The DNA here is from genome assembly GCA_031772625.1 of Pinus tabuliformis. Classification (NCBI taxonomy): domain Eukaryota; kingdom Viridiplantae; phylum Streptophyta; class Pinopsida; order Pinales; family Pinaceae; genus Pinus; species Pinus tabuliformis. Next base: position 1,850,378,071 of record CM062817.1, on the reverse strand, counting down.
TGAAGAGCATATACTACTTTCCACCCTCCTAAAATTCCCTTCTTTCTGCAGTGCTCCCAATTAGGCTTCTTGTTGAAATCAATCCCAAGGTACTTGCATTCATTTACTTCTTCAAGAATGTTTTCTTCAAAGAAGAACATATGTTGTCTCTGCTTCTTTTTATTTGAGAAAATCATTATTTTAGTCTTGCTAGTATTGACTTGCATCCCCACTGCTTTACAAAAATGCTCAAGGGCATCTTGGTGCATTTGCAATCCTTTGGTTGATTTATCAATCAATACAAGGTCATCAGCATATAGAATAATCTTTATCACAAACTCCCCCAACCGAACACCATCCCCACATTGCAAATTTAGCCACTCTTCCAATTTATCAATATATAAACCAAAAAGAGCAGGGAATAAAGGGCAACCTTGCTTGACTTCGATGTCACTTCTAAAGCTTTCTAAAATGCCTACTAAAGTTCTAATTTTGACTTTCACCTCTTCATAAAGCATATGGACAACAACTCTATAATGCAAAGGAATTTCAAGTTCTTCCATTCTACTCCACAACTTATCTCAAGGGACCGTGTCAAATTCCTTTCTAAAGTCGACAAAGCAGCAAAATACTTCTTCTTTGTCATCCCAAACCTTTTCAATAATGTGTCTCAATGTGATACCATGTTCAACTGTAGAATGTTTCGGCATACAACATGCTTGCCCTTTTGCCCTCTTTTCTTTTACTTCCGCCCACTTCTTAATTCTAGTTTCCACCATGCTGCTAAAGAGCTTTGCAAACAAAGGATTGATCATAATTATTCTATAGTTCGAAGGAGTACTAATGTCTCCACTTTTAAGAAGGGGTATTTGTAGACTAGTTGTCCCATCTCTTGGGAATATTTGCCAAATGACGTTATTGGATATTTCAATGATGTGCGGTGCAAGAATGTTCATTCCCAACTTTAGATATTATGCTTGAAGTTCAACCAAGTCCTTTGTCTTTCCTATTTTCAAGTTCTTAATTCTTGTCTCTACTTTCTCTAACGTGAAAAGATTTGTAGTTGTGTTGATCCTGGGAGGAGTTTCCTTGTCTGATTCTTTCTCATAGAGTTGTCTTGCATAGTCAAACCATTGATTGGTTGTAATATTATTTTCAATTTGCTTCTTCCTTGGTTGGAGTTCCTCCGAAAAACGCTTTGGGTGATTCTTTCCTAGATAAATTAACTCTTCTCGCCTTGCTTGCATGAACTCATCTTTTTTCTTTTTTTAAATCTTCTTATATAAATTTACGTTTATCTTCTCCTGAGTCCTCACCTTCCTTTTTCAAGGTTTTCCTTGCCATTTTGCATTCCTCATCAAACCAAACATTTACATGAAAACAATTTGATTCAGATTTTCTATTTTTTTCTCTTTTCCACTTCTCAAGTGCACTCTAAGTTATATTTGTTAACTCATGACTATTGAGGCTTTGAGAACCACTCTTCCCCTTCTGAATTGATCTCTTCAACATTGTTTTGAAGATAGTACAATTTTCTTGTGTTAGTAATTATGACAGCCACAATTGCTAAATAAATTAGCAGTTTGAGGAAAGTATTTTTACCAGTGTTAGAAAAGGGATTGATATATTATGCGATGTGGGGATTAATGGACATCATAAAATTGTTTAAGATAAATAGGAATTTAAATGATTATCATTTTTATTAACAAATTATTATTATTATTGTTTAATTTAAAATATTTAAGAAAAAATTATGATAATTTAGAATATTATTTTTAAGTGTAGTTTAATTATTTTAATTATTAGATGCTTTTATATTTTGGGGAGAATTTGATAATATAATTTAGAGGATATAGTGATTTTGTATTTAGAAAAACATGTTCATGTTCTTTTAAATGCATATATAAATTCTTTTCCTGGAAAACTTTGAAACACTTAGATTTTGCAAATTATATTAAAAAATACCAAAAATAAACATTAAATCTCATACTTCAATTAAACTTTATTTTTATATGATTGAAATTTTTATTTACATCCTAATTGAATCTTATATTGGGCTTAGGTAGAATCTGAAAATCAACATTGTAATAATTTCAAAGAGTTGCATCTTACAATTCAGATATAATCTACAAAGGTCCAATCATAAAGTCAACTTTATAACTACTTCCAATGCCAATAATTAGAATCTACAATCTAGATAAAAATAATGATAAAGTTCATTCTAGTGATGTTAATAATAAATATTTAAAGTTGTCAGAATCAGAATCTACAGATGTGTAAATTTATTTGGTTCATGATCGAAAACTAAATTCTACAATTGAAATAAAAAATAATCATAAAATTCATTCTAGTGATGCTAATAATAACTAAAGCCTGACATTGTCAGAATCGAAATCTACAATCAAGATAAGTATGATATGCAAATTTATTTTGCTCCTGACAATTGTCACCTTTTGTCACTGTCAAAAACAATGACAATGTGGGACCTCTGTTTCTGGAAATTGCTCCCACAGTGGTCCTTCCTCCGAGCACTCCCACAGACCCCCTCACGTCTCTTCTTTTGCAAGCATTAGTAACGACACCATGACTGGTTATATTGTTCGTGCCAGCTCACGCTGATTGTTCTCTTCGATCTCTGGATCTAGCAAAGGCGATCCGAAAGATACAGGCACGTTCAAGCAACGGCGCTTCCAACTTCGAGAATGGATCAACGGTGGTGATCCGAATTCCAACAATAACAATGCCGCGGGTTAAAACACATGGAAGGATTAAGTTCGATTGGAAGGCCTTGAACAGTATGATGGTGATGTGGATCAAACTCAAGTTCTATGGAATGAATGGTTCAATCCAGTTCCACGGTCGTCAAACTATACTGAATTGATATGGGGATTTAGTGATGAAACTAATACATATGCTAAAACATCTTATAACAACATAATAATAATAAGATAAGTATAATTTTGTGCTGCAATTATTATTAAATAATAATATTGAAATATAATCTTAGAATATAGTAAAATAAATATAATTTTGTATGTGTTTATTTTTAAAGTTATCAATTTAAATTTAAAGGATACCATACACATATTTATATAGTTTTTTTTTTAATCAAGAGAATTTGTAAGTTATTGTTTGAGGTTTTTGCAATTTGTATTATGTGTAGAATTTTTTTTTCGGAATCATCGCATCCATAATTGTTTGAATTCACGTTTCGAGCTCATCATTATGATAGATTAATAAATATATAATACAAATCTCGATGGAATGAATAAATAATGCTACGATATAGTGATGAAACTAGCTCACATGTCTTAGGAAAAGTTAATTAATAATTAATAATAATACTTAATAATTATTACAATGAGTAATTTTATTAGAATTGATTGAATTTTAAATTAAATTGAAATAAAAATATAATTTTAATTAATTTTAATTTAAAATTTATTAAAAATAACATTAAAAGTTTTTAGATTTTTTTTTTTTAAATATATAAATATCTTTGAATTATTATAGTTAGTAATTTTGTTAGAGTTAATTGAATTTTAGATTTAGATTCAAAAATAATTTTAATTATAATTGATTTTATTTTTATTTAATTATGATTTAAAATTTTATTAAGAATATTATTAAAAAAATAATTTAATAATATTAATATTAATATTAATCTAAATGCTTAAAAATATTTTGGATTTAAGACTAAAAAAAATTTAATTAATTTTAATTTTGAATTTTAATAAGAATATCATATATATATATATATTTAGATTTTTAATTAAAATCAAAATTAAAAATTAAAAATTAAAATGGCTTCTGATTAATTAAATGTGAAGTGTAGAGAGAAGTAAGGTTAGAAATGTAGGTGAAAGGTCAAGAGAAAAGAGCGAAGGGAGATGTTAGGAGAGGGCAATTTAGGAGGTTAACCTAGAAATCCAATTGTCATTTATTTTCCATCATTTGTCACAATTGAGGTTGTTTGGGTGTTTGCCTATTTCTATGGCTTCTCTAAATTTTCTATGGTGATAATAATCAATTTTGGCAACCACACTAGAGTTTCAATAAAACCAGTGTGGTGGCCAAAATTGATCATTATCACCATAGAAAATTTACAGTAGCCATAGAAATAGGCAAACACCCGAACAACCTCAATCGTGATGAAGGATGGAAAATAAGTGACAATTGGATTCCTACCTTAACCTCATAAATCGACCTCTCCTAACATCTCCCTCCCCTCTTTTCACTTGACCTTTCACCTACATTTCTAACCTTACTTCTCTCTCTACACCTCACATTTAATTAATCACAACCCTATTTTTAATTTTTAATTTTGATTTTAATTAAAAATCTAAGATATTTATATATATATATAATATAAAAAATTATGATATTCTTAATAAAATTCTAAATTATAATTAAATAAAATTATAATTAAAATTAATTATAATTATAATTAATTATAATTATTTTTCAACCTAAATCTAAAATTCAATTAATTCTAACAAAATTGTTAACTATAATAATTCAGGATATTTATATATTTGAAAGAAAAAAAAATTCTAATAACTTTTAATGCTATTCTTAATAAATTCTAAATTAAAATTATATTTTTATTTATTTTAATCTTAATCCATAATACTTTTAAAAATTTCGATTAATATTAATATTATTAAAAAAATTAATAAGATTCTAAATTATAATTAAATAAAATTAAAATTAAAATTTTATTTCAATCTTAATTTAAAATTCAATTAATTCTAATAAAATTACTAACTGTAATAATTATTAAGTTTTATTATTAATTATTAATTAACCTTCCCTAAGACATGTCGGCTACCATCATTCTCATTCCATCACTATCTCATACCTCTATTTATTCATTCCATCAAGATCTGTCTGATATACTTATTGATCTATCCTGATGATGAGCCACGATGGATGGCTTGAAACATTGATTCAAACAATTATGGATGCGATGATTCCAGAAGATAAATTTGTAAGTTATTAGAGTAATTTACACTATATTTGAAATTAAATCTAATTATTATTGTTATAACCCAAGAGTATATTAAACAACTTGTAAGTTTAATATACCAATAATTTGTTACTTAGCAGGCGTCGAGGCATTTTACACATCGAAATCGACCCCATCCTAGGGAGCATCTGCTTCTCTAGCCTTATCACAAGTAGTCAACATGTCACTTGTAGGAATTCAATCCAAAGTTGTGACTTAGCAAGTGTTGAGACGTCTTGAGAAATGCACAAGTGGGCCTCTATTGCATGGGACTTCTAGCCTTCTTTCTTATCACAAAAAGGCAATATGTCACTCATAGGAATTGAAGCCTATCTCGTGATTAATGGGATTATTGCTAGACTTTGCATCGCCAAACATTGGGCTATATAGACAGTCCATTCAAGCAGCAACTGAAGTAAAGAAGCAGTTGTAACAGTTGCGGAAACATGGTCTTATTTTACCAAGTACCTCACCATGTGAGTCATCCATCAAAGAAGGATGACAGCTGGCAAATGTGAATTGATTACAGGGAATTCAACAAAACCACACTCTAGAATAGGTATCCCATGCACAGGATAGGTGATCTATTGGGCCAATGGAAATAAACAAAATAATTCACCTAGTTGGATTTAAAATTAGAGAATCACCAAGTTCAACTCAAAGAAGAAGATACCTAGAAGAATATCTTCAAAACCACACAAGTTTTGTGTAAGTGCTTTGCTATGTCAATTTGTTTATGTAATGCACCAGCTACATTCATGACATTAATGAATGATGCAATATTCCCTTATCTAAATTTATATGTTATTATATATTTGGATGATAAAATGTTTTATAGTGATACCTAAGAGGAGCATATATCACACTTGATGTAGGTATTAGAGGCATTATAGCACAAACTATTGGAAAATATCAAGAAATCTGAATTTGCATAATAGCCTTTAGTGTTTTTAGGATATATGATTGGTGGAGGAGAATTCATGATAGATCCTACTAATATGAATGCCATCATGAAGTGGTTGGCTCCTACTTTTTTTTTTGAGGTTAAGATTTGTTGGGGTAGCATATTACCTGAAAAAAAAATCATAGCCTCATTTTCAGTATTAGCTACACCACTCCACACCATAACAACGAGTGGCAAGAGTTTCAATGGGAGAAGAGTAAACATAAATCCTTTGAAAAGTTCATGAAAAAATCTATCAAGTGCCAATTTTGCATTACGAAACTTGTGAAAACCCTTCCAATTATTTACAGATGCAAGTGGGTATGTTATGGGAGTCACCTTGACGTAGGAAGGAAGGCTTTCATGTGACCATTTTGAAGTGTTTCATGGGGCAATTCTCAGCTACCCTACCTATCACAAGGACCTATATTCCTTGTAGAAACTCTTAAAAATTTAAAACACTATTTGATGGAAAATAAGATAGTTATCCACATAGATCACTAGTTGGTACAGTAATTATAGGCCTAAATTAAGTTACATCAAACTAAAAACTACAAGAGGATGGGGTCTTTATAGTATTTTCATTTAATGATCAAGTATAAGAAGGGAAATACAAGCAATTTGGCCAACATGCTTTGGGGTCCACCCACACTGAAAAGAACAACTTTAGGAATTCTAATGCACATGGAGCCTTTTAAGCATCATGCATACAAAGAGGCATATATAGAGGATAAGGAATTCAGGGAGGTGTATCAATACATATAGGGAAAAAGTCATGCAGATGATCATGGTAACATAATTGAATATCATATCCAAAATGGGTTATCCTACATGTTGTACAAGCTATGTTTTCCTAAAGTAAAGTGACTATAGTTCATTAAAAATTTTCACACATGTAACATCGTAGGACATTTTGGTGTTGGGAAGACAATTTCCAATTTACATAGGTATGTGTATTAGCCCATGATGCAAGAAGATGTAGCTAGGTTTGTCATAAGATGTATGGTTTATTGTACCAACATGCTCATTAATGGAAAACAAGATTGACTATTGGGATGGGGTCCCGAGGGTCAGTTTTGGGGTGAAGATAACCCAAGTTTTGATCAAATTTTGTAATTAGTTTAAAGTCTCTGCGATTTTTGGACATGGAGTGCATAGATGCTTAGGAGTTAAAGAGTCTTATCCTCTTGTTTTATGTAGAGTTTGAGTCATTTTTGAAATTCATCCATGATCCGCGGACCATGGCATTGTATAAATAGCTATGTCTTAGAGAGTCTAAGGAAAGCAATTGATAATTGATGATGATAGGAGGGAAGTGATAGGGAAGAGATGTGGGTGAGATAGGAGAAGAAAGGCTCTACAGCTAAGTGTGCAGAGGCCTAGGAAGAGTCTACAACTCAATGCGTAAACCCCTGCAGATGTGTACGCAGGGTAGTTTTGAGACTGTAACCTTACATTGAAGATCAATAAAGATAGTTTCCAAAGAATTATTATGTATTTTTGTTTATCTCTGTCACTGTTATGAATAATGTGTTTTATGGAATATTGATTGAATTTTGCACGATTCACATTAATAACTCTTAATAAATGTACGCAATTCATGTTAAGTACTTTCGCGAAGACACTGATGAATTCTTCTATGTTTACTAATAGCTTAAGTAGATCTGCGAGAATACTGATTTAGGTTTGTTCTCTAATACATAAAAGTAGAGGAAGTAATTGTTAAAGGTCTGCAAAGACCAATCGTAGACCTTCACGAAGGTCTGCACATTGTTTTAATAGGGTTGCAGTAATGTGCCCTAAGAGTGTATTTATTTTCTCGAAGGTAGATTTGAGGTGCTAAAAGACATCCACACTAGTCTTTGGATGAAAAAAATTGGTTCTTGCATCCCCCCATACTACTTTACATGAGACTGCACCCTGTGCTACGCAGGTTGTTGCCAAAAGGGCCAATATTGTAGGCTTTTTTTGGTTGGCACAGCTAACTCTGAACGTGGGTCAGGAACCCCTAAGCCAACAAATTTTGATGTTGTTGGGACAACGATCTACTTGAAAGAGATGTGTGATGTCGCATCATTGGAATTCAACCGAGAAAGAAATTTAAATGTGGTTGTATTGAAAGATTCATGAGTTCACAACTCAAGAAAACAGGAACCTACACCTGTCAAAGAAACAGTGGTTGAACAAGTATCTATATATAGAGATACACGAGATCCTCTTCTGCACATTCCCCATCGAACTGTATGAATGGTTGGCTAAATATCAAGGACGGTGGAAGCTTGATAATCCGATAGTGTGGAGTACAGAATTAGTTCAACAATTAGAAGCCTTAAAAGCAAGATCACGTGGGTTGTCGATCACTGGCTCGATCAAATTATACGAGAATTTGTACATAATTTGCAGTTGATACCTCAGTCAGCTACAGTGAAGTGAATTGAAGATTTTTCAAAACACTGTGAGGTAAGTATTTAAGATCATTGAATACGTGGATTAAAATGTTGTTATGTGAAAAACCAGTGATGCCGTTACCTTGATGTTCAGAGCTACGTGAAGTCGACGACTCTTTAGAAACCATGAAGGATTATGACTAGAGTATAGTAAATTGATTGGACATCCTTTAAGTGCAACAAAGGGGCAGAATGGACTCCGCCACAAAGCACTGTTCAACTAATCACTCAGGGGTTTCCTTGAAAAAATCATCTGTCCACTCCACCTATGCCTCCACCTCCACTGTATACACCTTCATCCACACGTCCACCTCCACCGCATACACCTTCGTCCACACCTTCACCCACACCTCCACCTCCACCACTAATCCAGGTGGATATTGGTGGCCACCCGCCAATTCCACTTGGACCCCCACCATTGCATCTTTTAATTTTTCAGTTTCCTTAATTGTAGCACAATTTACTATTTTTAGCATTTTTTTGGGTCCTAAACTTCTGGAGCCGTTTTGAGGCCCTAAACGAGGTTTTTTTTGAAATCTATTGCCAACAATTTTCTTTTTAAAATCGTTTTTTTCCATCGTAGTCCTCGAAGAGATCTTTCCAATGGGTTATCATGCATGTCAAACGGAGATAATATGACCAAGTCACGACCCCGGGAAGTTGGTTGTCCAACTCACCCCAATGGGACCCATAAACTCTTAGTGTTACATCTCCTCGGGTTAGGGCTTTGGTGGTTTAGGGTTTGCTTTTATTGTTCAATAATAAAAAGGCCCTTGAGGCTCATTGTAAGGCAATTTAGAGGCATGTAGCCACCACAACTCTTCTCAAAGATAAGCTACCATCACCCTAGCTAGTTTATTTCCATTTTTGTTTGTAAGCATATTTCAGTATTTGACATTAATGGAATGAAGTATTATTACCACTGCATCTCTATGTTTATGGTTATCTCTGTAATTTGTTGCATTCCTATTTAAATCCAGATTAGTGGTATTAGAGTGGTATGCTTTTCTTCTCTGTTTTTCTTTGCATGTCCCCAACGCGGTCGGGATATAAGGAGCTAGGGCTTGAGCTGGTCAAACCTTTGCAAGACCAACCTTGCAAATCCTGACGGCCTCCCGTGGCAGATGAAAATAAAGACAAGGGGGTCGGAGATCCTATCAAAATCTTGCTCGAAGAAGCCCTCGAGCGACAAAGGAACGCAATGATGGACAACTTTGCCTAGATCCTTTGGTGGCTACCCAGGGGCGACGCATCGGCTTCCAACAGATACTCTGGAAATGCCACACCATTTAAGGTACGAGTTAATTTTGAAATCCCCATATTCGAGGGTCAGATAGATGCAGATGTTGTCAATAAATGGTTAAATCTACTAGAGGGTTATTTTCTGTTCATGATTTTTCTAGTGAGGAAAAGATTATTTTTGCTCTTCTCAAAGCATCCCCCCACATCAAGGACTAGTGGGAAACCTACTGCGAGCATAAGGATGAAAATGCAGGCTCACTATTTTCAGCCGCACGCACTTGGAATTCATTTCGATATGCCATTAAGGAGCAGTACTACCCTGTCGAAACCTATGAGGATCAATACATAAAGTGGACCACGCTGCGGCAGGGAAGAGACCTAGATGTGCCATAGTTTACCAATATTTTCCATACCCTTCACACATAGTTAGGTATCAAGTATTTGGAGCATCATTTGGTACTCAAATACCACAGCTGCCTATACAAGTACATCCAACAAGAAATAGAATTCCTGAACATCTCCTTGCTCGGCATGGCATATCAATATGCCATCAAGGTCAGCAAAAGTTTAAACGGAAGAAGAGAGACTTTGGATCTGTGAATCCGAAGCAAGAGAAGGTGCCCCCAAACCATAGAACAAAGGAAAAAGCTAAGGTCGGGTGGCCCAAGACAACCCGCCAAAGTTGCAAGAAAAGAACAGTGCCACGAAGCCGAAAAAGGACACAGGAAAGTGGTATGAGTTCCATAAGAGATCTAGTCACAACACAAGTGAGTTTCGGGCCAAGAAGTCACTGGTGGCTAAGCTAAAGATTTCAGAATCAGATGCATGTTCCAACTCTGAGTCAGAACTCGACAAGGGGAATGACAAATGGAAGCAAATTATCGATGCGGAGCCCAACTCCACCATTGCCACCATGAAGATCCAGAAGGAGGAACCCGAAGATCCAAAGGAGGAGGAGCGTCTCTTCCACTCCCAGATGTGGGTTAAGGGCTCCCTGCTACAGTTCATTGTCAACAGTGGGAGCCAAAATAACCTCATTTCGGCAGAGGTTGTGAATCGGTTGGGCTTACCGACCATATCACATCCACAACTATACACCATCAGGTGGCTTCACCAAGGATGGGATCTTCGCATGAGCCAGCAGTGTCACCTTCCATACGACATCGAGACCTTCATGAATGAGGTATTGTGTGACATTTCTCCCCTTGAAGTTTGTGATGTATTATTAGGACAACCATACTTGTGGAAGCGACATGATGTGTATGATCAAGGCCCCGTGTTGTAATTGTTACTTTGGGAAATAAGTTGTACAAGATACCAGAGGTAGCACCACCTACTGCCATCTCTTTGGTTACTGCAAAAAATGCAGTAAGCTCATTTCCAAAACTAGGAAATTTGTTTTCCTAGTGATACACCCTCAAGGAAAGAAGAAGACAGTGGCCATGACCTCAAGACGTGGGCCCCTCCGCATGACAACTACAGATAGACAAGGTCATGGAGGAGTATGAGGACATCTTCACCTCCCTCGTAGGGGTTCCTCTGCACTGTAAGGTCAAGCATTCCATCAATTTGACCCCAGGTGCACCACTACCCAATGGACCAATCTATCAGTGCTTCGTTCTAAAGAATGATGAAATGAAGAGGCAGATTTAGGAGCTGATACAGGAAGGTCACATCCGTCCGATTTCATCGTCCTGTGGGGACCCATTCATGTTGATACAAAAGAAGGATGGGACTTAGAGACTCTATATTGACTATCAGGCATGGAACAAGATCACTGTCCATAATAGCTACCTGATCCCATGGATTGATGATCTCCTGGACCAACTGAAGGGGGGAAAATATTTTAGAAAGATCGATTTAAAGTTAGGATATCACCAAGTACCAATCAAACCCTACAATGTGTGGAAAACTACCTTCAAAGACAAGGAGGGACTTTTTGAATGGTTGGTTATGCCTTTCAGATTCACGAATGCTCCTGCAACCTTCATGATGCTAATGGATGACAACTTGTGGCTATTCACCAACTCATTTGTAGTCGTATACTTCGATATCATCCTGATCTTCAGCCAGAGTTGGGAAGAGAACATCCATTACATCCGACATGTTCTCCAAACACTGTGGCAACACAAGTTATGTGCCAATTTGGAGAAATGCACTTTTGACATGATCCAGGTTCAATATCTGAGATACATTATTGATGAACAGGGGGTGCATGTGGATCCAGCCAAGATCCAAGTCATTCGGGATTAGCCATCTCCAACCACTTTGATAGAGCTTCACAACTTTCTGGGTGTTGCCAACTTCTATCGTAGGTTCGTGTTGAGATTTTCTCATATCACTTCGCCCTTGAGTCAAGTCACTAAGGGAGGAGTGAAAGAAAAATTCTTTTGGTATGAATCTCAACAGAAGGCATTCAAAGAGTTGAAATATCACCTCTGCTCGACACCAGTGCTCGCATTACTAGACTTGCAACAACCATTTGAGGTCGAGACAGATGCCTCTGACTATGTTATAGGGGCAGTCCTTACTCAACATGGGCATCCAGTGGCATATCATAGTGAGACACTTTCAGAAACCGTCTGGAAGTATCCCACTTATGACAAAGAGATGTATTCCATTGTGCAGGCCTATTGAAAATGGAAGCATTACATTTTTGGGAAGGAAACAGTCATCCACACAGACCACCAACCCCTACAGTTCATACAGACCCAAGGGAAATTGCACAATGATTGCCATCAGAAGTGGTCCACATACCTGCAACAGTTCCATTTGAATATCAAGTATAAGAAGGGTAGCACCAATAATGTTGTAGATTGCCTCAGTCGACCACCGATCATGGCGTTAACCATCGTGGTAAACTCTTGTGGGCACGAGACTTCTGATTGGCCACTTCTCTACAAAAGCAACCTATAATTCGGCCATACATACCAGACACTCTTGGAGGGTCAGCATGTTCTAGATTTTAACCTCCAGGGTTCCCTGTTATGCCACCTGGGTCACCTTTGTGTTCCTTCAAGTGAGCGTAAAAAGATTATTTCGGAAGCACACTACAGTTGGGTTGCTGGGCATTTCGGGTTGAGAAAACAGTAGTAGTGCTCCAGAAGTGTTTCTATTGGCCGAATCTTCGACAAGATGTTTGGAAGTACATCAGATCATGCACTACTTGCACCATTGCCAAACTGACCATCAAGAAGAAAGGCCTCTATACCCTATTGCCTACCCCTAGTCGACCATAGGAATCCATCTCCATGGATTACATGTCAGGCCTTCCTTCCATTAAGCATGGAAATGACTGTGTTTTTGTGTTTGTCGACAGGTTCTCGAAGATGGTCATTATGGCAGCCTGCAATAAGAATGTCATAACAGAAGCCACTACTAAACTCTTCTTTGAATGATTGTGGGTACACTTTGGGATCCCACGGTCTATCATCTCAGATTGGGATAGCAGTTTCCTTAGTACATTTTGGTCCAGCCTCTGGTCAATGCTAGACACCAAACTCACTAAGTCCACAACCTTCCATCCTCAAACTGATGACCAGACAGAGGTTTTCAATAGGATGATCGTACACATTCTACACATGTACAAATCAAAGCATCCACACACATAGGACGAGAGCCTCCCCTATGTTCAGCACAGCTACAACCGGGCTCTCCACAGCTCAACTGGCCACAGCCCTTTTCAGGTGGGCTTGGGATTCTAGCCACTATGTCCCATTGATGTGGCCATGCCATTTGCAGCTACTCACGTAGATTCAACTCATGTCGAGTCCGAAATAGATAAGGAAAACAGCTTCATTGAACACATCCAACATATTTTCCAGCAAGTCCATGACATTCTAGAGAAACCAAATGCCAAGTACAAGCAGCAACATGATCAACATTGGGTGCCACACAAGTTTCAGGTGGGCGACAAAGTTTGGTTGCATTTGCAAAAGGAATGCCTTACCGAAGCATATCGAAAACTCAGACCACTCAGATATGGTCCTTACACCATTACCAAGGGTGTGGGAGACAATAAATTTGAGCTTAACATTCCCCCATTCCTTGGCCTGCACCCAGTGTTCAATGTGGACCACCTTCGGCCATACTTTCCACCATTACTAGACACATCCGACATCGCAGAATAGCTCACATCGACATAGTTAAATCTAGATTACATGGAAAAAGCTACAATTTATCAGATCATGAACATAGAGATCAAGAACACTTGCCAGCAGAATATCCAACTGTATCGAGTTGTCAAAGTAGGCCAACTCCTTCACTAAGGCAAGCGGCTCACCAGGGACCAAGTTCAGTAGAAGTTTCCTCATCTCATGGAGGAACTCAACGGGATGGGGACCATTGCTTCCTAAGGGGAGATGAAAGATCTAGGTGGATATTGGTGACCACCCACCAATTCCACTTGGACCCCCACCATTGCTTCTTTCAGTTTTTTAGTTTCCTTAATTGTAGCACAGTTTACTATTTTTATCAGTTTTTTGGGTCCTAAACTTCCGGAGATGTTTTGAGGCCCTAAATGACGTTTTTTTGGAAATCTACCGCTAGAGATTTTTTGTCTAAAATTGTCTTTTTCGTCATATTCCGCTGGGATATATTTCCAATGGGTTATCATGCACGTCAAATGGAGATAATATAACCAATTCGCAACCCCGAGAAGTTGGTTGTCCAACTCACCCCAACGGTGCCCATAAACTCTTAGTGTTACATCTCCTCGGGTTAGGGTTTTGGTGGTTTAGGGTTTTCTCTTATTGTTCAATAATAAAAAGGCCCTTGAGCCTCATTGTAAGGTAGTTCAGAGGCATGTAGCCGCCACATCTCTTCTCAGAGATAAGCTACCATCACCTTAGATGGTTTATTTCCTTTTCTGTTTGTAAGCATATTTCAACATTTTACATTAATGAAATGAAGTATTATTTCCACTGCATCTCTGTGTTTATGGTTATATCTGTAGTTCGTTGCATTCCTATTTAAATCTGGATCAACCACCACCATTAAACATGGCAAACATGATGAAGTTGTTTATTTTCAAATGCATAGGCAGTGAGGATACAAATCAATTTTGGTTTGTTGTGAATGATGTATGGATGATGCAAGAGATTATTGATGACAATATAAAGAAAGCCCAGTTGGTTACTGCTTTGCAGGACCGCACGCTAACTTGGTATATTAAGTATTGTTCTGATAATCCTTTTGCATCACTAGCAGAGACTAAGGTGACTTTAAACAAGGAGTTTAGTAAGCCTAAGTCTGACTCAAAGTCAGTAGTTGGATTTAAACAAATCATGACGAAGGTTGATGAGACACTGTGGGAATTAGATCAGTGGTTGAAGTGTCAAATTCAAGAAGCTAACATGCAGCTCTCAAATAGTCAACATTGTGAATGGTTTATAGCTTTGCTTTTGCCCTACATGAGAATTTCTTTGTCACAACAGAAGATAGGAACCTAGGCAGAGGCCTTGGAAACCGTGATGAAGTTTCATGCCTCGGCTATTCAGGATGCCCAATTGGGGGTACAACAGATCCACTCTCAGCTACAAACCCTGCACCTAGAATTACAGAGTTTGAAGAAAGACAAGGAGACTAAACCAGAAGTGTGCGTATAAGTCTAAGGGCCAAGGGTACAATAAAGACCACTGCCCAGTGTATACGAACTATATTATAGGAGGGGGACCAATTCCCCTAAAGCTAGAAGCCCCAGTAGGGCCGAGCATGGGGACTATGATACGGTGTGTTATTTTTCAGGTTGTTGGACAACATGCGACAAACAATTGTCATCTACTTCAAAATTTCATCCAGACACCTCAGTAGTTGTTCTGTAATTTCTAGAAATCAGTCGGCCACGATGAGTGTCATTTTCGTAGCTATGAGTCAATGATGGAAAGAAAACCTACATACCAGATGCAAGCAGAAACTCAGCCTCCAGATCAGGGCGCTGAAGGGGCGCGCAGAGGTTATCAGGGAAGAGGACGACGTTGCAGAGAGTAGGACTTGATAGAGGTCATGGACAGATTATATGTTACAACTGCGAATAGCCAGGAAACTACGTGCAAGAATGTCAGAATCAGAAATTCCCGTCATGTCAATACTACAACTAGTTTGACCATACTATAGAAGAGTGCCCAGTGCTAATAACTAAGATGCAGGAAAAGAAAGTGCAGCCTCATTAGCCTAGGAAAAAATTACTGATGATGAGAGCTGAGCCTCCTGAGGAGGACTAAAGTGTGAACATAGTGTTGAGAAGTGGAATAAAGACCGATGATGATAAAGGTAAACAACCTGAAGGGGACAGATGGGTATTCAAGACCCCAAAGAAGGAAGTTGGTTTTGATCTCGAGCATGCTAAGGAGACTTTTATGGAATCCAAGAAGAGCTTCGCTAAGGCCTACACCTCAGAAAGCCAGGACAAGGTGCAAGAAACTAGTGCGCTTGCAGAGGTTGATCCCTTTATACTCACTACATTTTTGGAAACTTGCATAAAACTATTGTGCGATAGAAAATTTGTGGAAGGCCAACATGAATTAATAAACAAATGCACTATAAAAGAGAAGGTCCCTGATGGACACCGGGTAGTTAGAAAAATTAGCAAGCATAAGGCACGAATAGGATGCGAGATGAGGCTCACTATGCAGATAGGTGACTATGAGATGGATCAAGTCATCTTTGATCTGGGATCTCATGTGAACATTTTTCCAAAACAAACATTGGAAAGAAAGGGGAGACCTACCTGCAGTGGTCTCCAATTCATCTTAGAATGGCGAACTAGTAGAAAATCATTCCCATGGGATGATTATATGGAGTAAAAGTTGATATCGAAGGTGCGAGCGCGATGGCCGGCTTTGAGGTCATAGAGATCGCCGTTGATAGTAACCCATACCCCACGCTCTTGGGAATTGACTGCAAAATTGATATGAATGGGGTCATCAATTTGAAGAAGAGGACAATACCATTTGAAAGGAAATCGCTTAGGGTTGTAGTACTACTGGACCCTGCAGAAGTGGCGTGCTATACTAAACCAGTCTGCGATTATGAAGAAAGTGAGGATGAACTAGATCAAATTTACAAAATAACAGCACGAGATTAGGACTGAACCAATCCTATGGAAGATGGATGAATTTCATGCGACCGGGAGAGTTCCTACACCTCGGATTCAGATGAAGAGTTGGAGCATTGGCAAAATCACTTGCATTAAGTATCCACACTGTGATGCAATATGATGACGAAGTTGTTGCACTGTGTTTCGTCGAAGGTCAGGATATTACCATATTATGATTGTTTGACTGACGTAGAGAATTTTTTGGATGCATTTGAGCACAAAGTCCTTGTTTATCATTGTTTCCAAGCATTAGATTTGGCACTGTGCGCTATGATTGCACGATGGTGGGGTACGCATAAAGATAGTTTTGATGGATGGCGAGATCACAAAAGAATGATGGGATTACGATTTGGGTGTCCTAACATTTGATTGACTGAGAAATATAACTGGAAGGATGATCTGCCCAATCACTTAGCAAAATGGACGAAAGCATGGGGAAGAGAGCCACAGCTAGAGTGGGTACACATATTTTTGCCATATTTTAGATACAATTCCCTTGAAATGGTATCTGGAAACAGACCTCTGGCATGGCACCACAGAGTGGGATATATTGAGGGAAGGGTTCCTATTGACATTCAGATTTGAAGACGTCTTAGCAAGCATTGATGAAGTTCTACAGGAGATTAAGGCATTTATCTTCAAATTGACGCAAGAACCTATGGAATGGATCCAACCAGACTGCAGCACCCAACTATGCCATGCGCTAGAATGCTATAATATGACTGCTGAAGAGGAAGATGAAGATCCAAGAAACCTTAATATTCCAGAGGTTGAAGGGAACCGTGAGGTCAAAGGCCCACAAAAATACAACCTGAACATCACCGTGTCATTGAAGACAAAGCAAGTAAGCATTAGCATTGAAGCAAAACCAAATTTTGCGAATATCAGAGACTATTGGGATGACGCTAATGTGGATAAAGTTTTTGAGTTACTCCTCGAATACCAGGATCTCTTCCCTACTAGGTTTTTATATTTGGATCGAATAATTGGCGATTTGAGCATTATGAAGATAACTCTGAAGCCAGACGCAAAACCTATTAAGCAAAGGCCATACCATCTTAATCGCAAATAAAAGGAATAGGTTCACCAAGAGTTAGATAAGATGTTGGTGGCAGGCATCATAGAACTAGTTGAAGAATCTGATTGGGTGAGCCCGATGGTGGTGCAGGAGAAGAAACATAAAGGTAAAATAAGGATTTCTGTAGATTTGTGGAAGCTTAATGATGTGTGTGTCCATGACCCATTCCTGACACCATTTACAGACAAAGTGTTGGACAATGTTGGAGGACAGGAGGCCTACTCATTTACTGACGTGTTTTCTGGCTATCATTAGATTAAGATCACGCCAGAGGATAGAAGCAAAATGACCTCCATGACAAAGTGGGGTTGTTTTCAATACACTATGATGCCAATTGGACTTAATAATGTGCTTGTGATATTCTCCCGCATAGTCATAGCAGTGTTTAAGGAGTTCATTCATAATTTCTTGGAAGTATACTTTGACAATTGGAGAGTGTTTGGATTAGTGAGGTGCCATGTAGCAAGTTTGCACGTGATGTTGGATACGTGTCGCAGATACTAGATAGCGCTGAATTTGAAGAAATGCATATTCTATGTTCCCTTTGGGATCTTGCTGGGTCATGTTGTATGCAAGAAAGGATTGATGGTGGACCTTGCAAAGATTGCAGTGATAGTGAATTTGGAGGCCCCGAAAATGTTAAGCAACTACACATGACACTGGGACATATGGGATATTATATAAAAATTATCAAAGCTTATGCTCAAATTACTACAACCATGGAGAAACTGCTGAAGAAGGAGGCAACATTTTGTTGGGACGAAGAATGGCAACGCAACTTAGATGTATTGAAAGAAAATATGGTCACTGTGTCGATCTTGGTATTCACTGATTGGAAAAATGAGTTTGATGTACATGTGGATGCCTCTTGTATTGCGTTGGGTGCAGTTCTAACACAAGTTGATGAAGGAGAAATGGACCATCCTATAGCCTTTACGAGTAGGAAATTATTGAATGCCGAGAAAACTTATTCAACGACTAAGCGTGAAGGATTGGCCATGGTGTACGCATTGCAAAAGTTTAGGAATTATCTGTTAGGAGAGTATTTTAATATGTACACAGATCATTCTTCCTTGAAATACTTGGTCAATAAGCTTGTGTTCGAGGGGAAGATCTGCAGATGGTTAATATTATTTGAGGAGTATGACTTTGAAGTCATTGTAAAGCTAGGGCGGTTAAATGCGGCATTTGACAATCTATCGCGGATCGAAATAGGCGAGGAGCCTAATAATCTGGAGGAAGGATTGCCATATGCAGCTCTTTGCATTACATGTAGTGGATAATCATTTTGTAGACATTATTCACTTCTTGACTACAAGTATGGCACTAGAAGGATATACATGCCAACAAAAGAAGGAATTAGTAGTGCATACGACCGATTTTTTAGTCATTGTGGGACATTTGTATAAGATGGATGCTAAAGAAATCTTGCGAAAATATGTGCCAGACTTTGAGTGGGCTAGAATTCTCGCTGAAGCTCATGGGTGAGTTGCGAGAGGTCATTATGCAGGCAAGGCAACAACGTAGAAGATTTTGCCCATAGGGCTATGGTGGCAAACGCTGCATAAGGATTCTAAGGTGTATTGTAAGGCATACGGTGCATGTCAAAGAACTGGAAGACCATCACGAAGGCATGAGATGCCACTACATCCTCAAGTGTCCTTTCAGCCATTTGAGAAGTGGGTGATTAATTATGTTGGGCCAATTCAGTCGTCAGGAAGGAAAACATGTGCGCGCTATATCATCACCACGACGAAAAATCTCACAAGATGGGTGGAAGCACAATCGGTTAAGGATTGTACAGGGGCTACGAAAACAAAGTTTTTGTTTGAATATGTCTTAACCAGATTTGGCTTCCCAAAAGTGTTGATGAGTGATATAAGTATGCACTTTTTGAATGAAATGCTCAGCACCCTAACCGAATAATTCTAGGTATACCATCAAAAGAGTACATTGTATCACCCATGGGCCAATGGAACTGTTGAAGCCTTTAATAATATTTTGGAGAACATGCTAACTAAAATCTACAACACGCAATGAAATAAATGGGATGTGCATGTACCTACAGTACTCTAGGCTTATATGACTACTTGTAAGATGCTAACAGGGAAAACATCATTTAGGCTAGTGTATGGGGTCGAAGCTATAATGCCCATGGAGTACATTGTCCCTAGTCTATGCATAGAAATGCTAACAGATATGGAGGACTATGAGGCCTTGGAGGAATGGCTCGCGCAGCTGATGGAGCTCAAAGAGGATCACGTTTTGGTGGGATTTCATTGGCAAGTACAAAAGGAACGCGAAAAAGCATGGCATGATCGCCATATCAAGATTCACACTTTCAAGGTAAATGATCTTTTCTTGTTATTGATAGTAAGTTTACTAAATTTATGGGTAAATTTCAGATGCATTGGTTCTCGCCATATATTTTCAAATATACTACTGATGAAGGCACAATTCAACTCGTTAAGTTGAATGGGGAACCCTTCCCGAGAAGTGTGAATCGCAGCAGGCTGAAGTTGTATACAAGGGATCCTGCACAATGACTATATGACATTAGAATAGTCTTAGTGCTCCAGGGAGTTAGTTGCGAGGGAGTGCAGGACTATAAACTATACCGCCCAGATTGGAGCACAATGCAGCGAGAAGGCTGTACAAAGAATGACGAAGATACAACCCATAAGGCAGCATGCAAGAGGAAGGTGTCACGTAGCACAATAGAAAAGTAACCATTGGAGTCATTGTTCATGACTTGATGGATAGAAGATGGTTAGGAGGAGTAGGGTGGCAGCATTTAAGGAAAAAATATTTGAATATCTACTGCCAAAACAACATTTATTATGAGAAATTGGGGGGAACTTTTATATTTGAATTCAAAAATCCCTATAAATTACGCACGCCGGTCCAACAGAGAACACTTTGCACTCTCAGAATTGTTAGTGAAATTCGTTGTCTGACACCTATGAACCGATTGACTTGGGAAGATTTAGTCGTGAGCCCCACGTTTGCCAAGTTATCTGTGATAAACCTGAAGTTTCTTCTTGAAAAAATGCTTGGACCAAGTCCTGCTGACACTGTGAGTACTGGCAATGTTGCCTTTAAGGGAGATGCCCTGGAAGTTGTAAGTATGGAAGCTACAGATCCTATGCCTATGGCATCGAGGTCACCTAGGCTGAAGCGTACCCCTACCAGAGAAATCCAAATAGCCAAATCAAAGAAGGATAAGCAGAAGAAGCCAGTTCCAGTGAGCGCCTCTCCCAGGAAGCATACTGAAACATAGAAGCAGAAGAAAGACAAGAAACCAAAGAAAGTCATGGACCTAGAGGTAGAAGAAGCCCAGGGAACATAATACATTGATGTTGAACGAGAGGAACCCCTCACAAAGTTACCCAAATATATCCCTCTGCGAAAGTGAAAAGCAAAGGTCACAAAGGACCTAGATTCTGAAAAATTCACCATATCTACACCCCTGCTACTGAAGCAAGTCCCGTTTGAAGAATCGTGACTCACAAGGGACCTACTGCTAAAAATGGAGGATTGGGACCTCGCAGACCACACTGAGTTTCCAAACTTGGCGATGGATAAGTATATGCACAGGGTTTATTATGCAGAATTAGGAGTTACAGCATTGGAAACGGAGGAATGGGTCTGCAATGTCGAGCAATCAGGGTTGCTCAATTTGCTATGGGTGCCACATTACCACCGCACCCCCATCAATACAATATGTGTGTTCCATCTTCTCACATTGGTGCATGATATCTATCTATGGCTAGGAGGGTCTATACCCATTACATATATGCTTATTCACATAATCATGCACCTGCCTTACGAAGGCCTGAACCTGGTGAAGGAGTTGGAGGAAATATTGGGGAAAAATACCTTGCAGAGAGAATGAAGAGAGATTACGGCCTCATGAAAAAGTCACGAGAGTATTTAATCATGTCCATAACAGACCTGATAGTACAATTGGCTACCCAAATCTTGGTAGGGAAGGTGATGAGAAAGTGTCACACGGATGAAGTTCTGGCGCCAGTGGTTTCCCTTGTTGAGCAGTGCGTGAAAGGCATACAATTCAATTGGGCCAGGTACCTATGCCAAGAGTTCTTAGCGAACTGCCGCGAGGCGCAAGGATGAATCCAAGCCATTTCACTACGCTTGGCTCTAAGTGTCAATTATGCTGGTTGCATGGGAATTGATAGAGGATAGTGAATTTCCTCCGCTTGAGGAATGATTGTCGGAGGCAGTGCAATTCGCTTCCTTGTGGGCTACAAAGGATCCTGCACAGATTACATAGTTGAATATATTTTGGGTTCTCAACGAAATGTCTCTTTGAATGGCCATCAATCAGCATCCAAGGTTGTCCCCAACCTTGTTCACACAGTTGTCAGCATACGTAACATTCAAGGCTGACTTCCACAGAGTATATATCTAGGTGCGAAATGATCCAGTGCAGAAATGGCACGACTTTCCCTATTTCGTGGCAGAAATGGATGTGGAGGAGGTTGTCTCGAAATGGCCTGTAGAGTGGCATGCCCCATCAGACATAGATGTTTAACCAAGCACTGGTGTAGAAAGCTCTACCACATAGAAAAGGAAGGCGGTAGCTAAGTAGCTGCACGTAACCTCACTGCATAAGAAAATGAGGAAGCCAAAGAAAAATCTCGTATGGAGCAAGAACGCACTGCCATGGAGCAGGTGAAATAGGAACAACATGAGTCACAAAAAGGTGACAAGTCACCTTCGCCAGAGATAGAGGAGGAAGAACTTTCAGAACAAAGTGGCGGATGGGATGAGGGATAAAGCACCCCATTTATTCTGAATAGACGTGATAACGAGCAACAAGGAGGTACAAGGAAGAATAAAAAATCAGATAAGACGCAGGGTGATCCCATGGTGTTAACAGAAGGAAATCTCAATGACATCGGGGCTAAAATTCGGGACACCACCATAGAAGCGTTCCAACAGTTTGAGTAGAAATATATGTAGACATTGGGGAGTGTCCAAAAGGATCTACATGAGCTGCAAATCTAGGCAACCAAAATAAAGATGGGCATCGGAAAAGCGAGCACATAGAAAGCGAGCCTAGAACCCAAGACAAGCCAAGCAACTGAGTTAGTAAGGACCCTAGACCTCAGAACTATAGCATTACCAAATGGGGCCCTTTGCACAGAAACAGTAGATGATCGCATTATCCTCATTAAAATCAATAACATTGGGCTAAATATAGTGGCACTCTCCAACGATACCATTCACGCGTTGCATACAGGGGTGGCAAATGAATTGAGAACTAGGGAGTAGCGTGCCGTCAACGTTATCAATGATTACAAAGTGAAAAATGAGGAAGTGTTCACTGAAAAGATGTAAGATTTGAAGAAAAGGAGGCACTTCATATGCGTAGTTAAAGTCTGGCATCAGTAGTAGAAGAGGCATGCAAGATAGTGCGTGAGATTCATATCCCGAAGGATGCACAACGAGAAGCAAAGATCATAAAAATAGATGCTGGTGTGTGTGATGCTAAAGCAAAGGTTGGCCAAGTCGCGTTTGAGCTCAATATGAAGATTATGGAGCTAAAGTTAAAGTTGTAGCCCATGACTCCGCTTGAGGACTGGGAGCAACGTAGAGTTTCAATAAAGGAAAACATGGCTACATTGGATGCTACCATCACTAACTGTGCAGTGCTGTTTGAGTAAGCTATGGTGCTCATGATAAATATATAGGTGGATCTAAACCTAGAGATGCTAAACACAGAGGTAAGGGAGTTACAGTGACAATATCATGAAGTTAGGGAAACCGCGTGGTCCATACCACTAGTGCAACACCTTGCTAAATTGCAAGAAGGAAAGCAACTCCTAACACAAGTGGAGGAAGCACATAAGAAGGAGGCCTCACTAAAGGCCAGGTTGTAACCTTGGTTGGAGGAGGCTTATCGAGTCATGAATACTATTCAGGATAAGCTTAAAGGGTTGTAACAGAAAGAACAGACGATGAGGCTGGCCGTAGAAGGACTAGCCACAGAAACATTGGTTAAGGAAGTCAAGTAGGCAGCAACACATAGTCTTGTCGAGGTTGCAGTGATCTAGGTGGAGCTGGGGGATCTTTGTAGTAAGATCGTAGCACTAGTAGAGTGACTCGAGGGAGAGTCATGATCTTTGTGTTGGGGGCCTATTGGGATGGGGTCCCTTGGGTCAGTTTTGGGTTTAAGATAACCCAAGTTTTGATTAGTTTTTGTAATTAATGTAAAGTCTCTACGATTTCTAGACACGGAGCATGAAGATGATTATGAGTCAAAGGGGCTTAGCCCCTTGTTTTATGTAAAGTTTGAGTCAGTTTTGAAATCCACCCATGGTCCACGGACCATGGAATTGTATAAATATGTGTGCCTTAGAGAGCCTAAGGCAAGAAATTTATAATTGAAGATGATAGGAGGGAAGTTATAGTGAATAGAAGTGGGTTAGATAGGAGAAGAAAGGCTCTGCAACTGAGTGCGCAGATGCTAAGGAAGCGTCCACAGCTGAGTGCGCGGACCCCTGCAACTATGTGTGCAGGGTAGTTTTGAGTCTCTAACCTTGCATTGAACATCAATAAAGACAGTTTCCAAAAATTATTGAGTACTTTTGTTTCTCTGTCACTATTATGAATAATGTGTTTTATTGAATATTGATTGATTGTTGCGTGATTCTCTTTAATAAGTCTTAATAAATGTACACAATCCATGTTAAGTACTTTCACAAAGATGCTGATGAATTCTTCTATGTTTACTAATAGCTTAAGTAGATCTGCACGAATACTAATTTAGGATTGTTCTCTGATACGTGAAAGTAGAGGAAGTATATGTTAAAGGTCAACAAAGACCAATCGTAGACCTTCACAAAGGTCTGCAAACTGCTTTAACAATGTTGTAATAACGTGCCCTAAGAGTGTATTGATCTATATGAATGTAGATCTGAGGTGCTAAAATACATCACACTTGTCTCTGGATGCAGAAACTTGGTTCTTACATCCCCCATACTGCTTCGGGTGAGGCTATAGCCTATGCTACGCAAGTTGTTTCCGAAAGGGCCAGTAGTGTAGGGTTTTGTTGTTTGGCACGGCTACCTCCAAACCTAGGTCAGGACCCTCTAAGCTAACATTAACAGTATCCCCTACCATTACCCACTCATCTTTGGGAAATAATTTCTATTGAATATGTGGGATGTTTACCAACAACTAGGATGGAACATCAGTACCTTTTCATGGTAGTGGAGAGGTTCAAACAAGATGTACATTCTCAAACCTTGTAAAAAGACTATTAGGTAGGAAAAAACAAATCTTTGAACATGTATGGGTGCATTTTGGGATATCAAGAAGCATTTTCTCAAATAGGGACACTAGATTTCTCAATGAATTTTGGACTACGTTTTCGGAGAAAATGAACATAAAATTGAGGATGTTTACAACACCTCATCTATATAAATATGGTCAAATACATGTAGCAATAGAAACCTGGTACAAATTTTGATGTATTATAATCAAAAGCATATGAAGACATGGGATTAAAATTTGGTTGATATACATCACTTCTACAACAGAGCAATCCACACTTCAACTCGTAAGTCACTTTCCAAGACTCATTTTGGATATTTGCCACCTTCACCTTTGGATGTAGTATCTCACAAGGGATGTTTTATGGGGAGAAAAAATTATTGAGAATATCAAGCATATCAATTTACAAATACATGAGGTGTTGAAAATTCATAGGAGAAATACAAGGCCAAGCATGATGAAGACAAAACAGAGAGAAGGGAAAATTTTAAGATAGAAATTTATCTAAAATTTTAGGAACCTTGGTGAATGTTACTAGAATCTAATATGCAAACTGTAAAAATTTTTATGATTATTTTGTATAAATATTTAAATTTCTGTTGACTTTATATTGGTGTCTATAAAATTTTGACGATTATTAAGGTCAAATAATTTTATCCTATAAAATTCAGTGAAATCATTTTTAGAAAAAATGGAAATTGGTGAATCTTTTTCCTATATAAAAAATATATACCTTAAATTTTTCCTTCATTGATTGATAACTGATCTATCTAGAAAGGGACAATAGGGTAGGAAGAAGTTAATTAATCCTTATTCAAAGAACCACTCTCACTATTCACGTAATTATAAGATCATGTTAATAAAAGTACCATGTTGTAACACATGTATACCCTACTATTGAAGGATTATATGTCTTTGATATATAAACTATCATATATTTTCTAGTGAATAGTTCATTACAAAAAATATATCAAAATAAACTAAAATATATACTATGAAGCACTAATTCATTTAGATTCCAAAATTTTTATTTCTGATTTTATTACTTCTGCATGCAATAGATAAAATGTGGAAAATAGAGAAATTGAAATGCAAACCCACAGAAATCACAATGAATACTAAGATATGATTTGAGAAATTATTACAAAATAAAACCCCGCTAGATGGTGAGTCTAATCTGCTTTGTATCTTTTAGAATGGAAATGATGAAAATACAAATTAGAAAGAAATCTCCATGGAGTTACCTAAGACTTGTGGCACATGTGCCCCTACAAAATACAAAAGCCCTATGTTAGTCTCTCTCTTTATCCACTCCCAAGTAATTTTATGTTCTATGAAACAAAATGCGTTATGAAAGATTTGGGTAGAATACTACCACAA
The DNA here is from genome assembly GCA_031772625.1 of Pinus tabuliformis. NCBI lineage: Eukaryota > Viridiplantae > Streptophyta > Pinopsida > Pinales > Pinaceae > Pinus > Pinus tabuliformis. The sequence goes on along the minus strand of CM062817.1, from coordinate 1,850,351,596 downwards.
GACAATAGGAAAGTTTATCATTGGTAGTTATAATTGGTTCCCAATATCGATTGGTAATGTTATCTAGATGAGGTGGAGTACAGACATTAAATATAAGGTAAAAGTAGTTGTCTTACTAAAAGAGACATCTATACATGCACTAGCAATCATAAGTATATCTTAGATCCCACTAGAAAAATATATCTCATATATTCTCTTCAATAATGCCATGCTACACTTGCAAAAGGAAATGACAGTCTTGAAATTGTTTTATTATATGTGGGATCTAATCTTACCATTCAATGGCCATTATTTGGATCTATTGTATGGGACAAAAAAATTTCTAGGTTTGTAACACATTGAATATGGATGGGAACATAACATATATAGCATATCAAGTGAAACCCTCAAAAATATTTTTCCATTGATCTAATTGTAATTGGGTGTTCCACCAAAGGATATGTACTCTACAATAGTTTCATTTGTTACAAAAATATTCTATACTAGATAATTTTAAACCAACAATATTCCCACTTCTTATTTTGATTGGGATCTAAATTGAGTAAATTTTAAACTATATTATATATGCAAATAGTCTCTTCAAATTCTAGAGTAAAATAAACAATATTGAATCTATGTATCATGACCCTCTCTTTCTATCAAAGAAAGATCCAAAGTGGAAAAATATATGCTTTGTGTCTAAGGGAGTTCTATCATCTACCAGTTCTGAAAATGCTCACATACAAGGTATTTAACAATAAGATAGAAAACAATACTTAATTGATTATATCAAAACACCCATAAGGTTGGGAAACATTGTGCAATGATCCTTTTATGGAGGAAATCGACACATGTCCACTTTCCTCTTAAGGTAGGGAAACCTCTTATCTAAGGTTTAAAAAAAATACTTCCACACATGCTCCATGAGGAGGATTTCATCCTTATTTATAGCTATATATGAAACCCTATTCATAACCACATCCTAAATATCTAGTGTTGGCTTGTAGGAGCCTGACCCAGGTTCAGAGATGATTTAAACAAACTAATCCAGGTACTACTGGCCCTTTTGGCAATAGTCCATGGAGCGCGGACTGAGGTCTCACCCGAAGTAGTATGGGAGGGTGCTAGAACTAGGTTTCCGCATGCTGGGGATGTCTAATGAGCTCCGGTGGTCCATGGTTTGACCCTGTGCGCACGTAGCTATGTGCATCTATTAGTCCCTGGCAACCTATGATGCTGCCTTCACGCAGCCTACTAGGGGTGCAATCTGTATTATTACCCAAGTTCTTTACTATTAACCTGCTATTATCCGATTACTTAGCTTATATGTGTAAGTCTAGTGATAATTAATAGTATATCCATCATTCATATAAGTGCGCATGATAACAAAATAGTATAAATGTATAGAATTCAATATACTAGCAGATGCACACAAATTGGAATCTACTTTTGTTTATTACTCTTCTTCTTGGGTCAGACTTGACACCGCCCTACACACTCAGTTGCAGGGGTCCTCATGCTCAATTGCAGACTCTACTAGGCCTCTGCACACTCAGTTGTAGAGCCTCTTCCTAATACTATGACCCAGTACACTTAGACTCTTACTCTATGCTCGAACCATTCGTATTCGTCTTTTTTTTCTTAGCTATCTTCACAACTTAGAGCCTTGATCTATTTATACAATCCCATGGTCTGTAGACCATGGGTAGGCCGAAGTGACATTACATTACATTACAAAACTTATGGTGGACAACCCTTTGACTCAACCTATACTTTAGACTCCACGCTCGCAATTCGCAGAGTCTTACAACATATTTGACCAAAACTTGGGCATTGAGCCCCAAAACGTGTTGTGGGGGGGATTCCATGCCCAACAGGGACCCAACACAAACATCATGACTCGCCCTCGATTCACTCTATCGGCACAGTGATCTTGGTGCTGAGTCCCTCCGACTAGTATGAATTGCTTGAATGTTGGCTGCGCACTGAGTTGCTGCCTGTTGTACTTGTTGCATTCTTGCTTCTAAATCATCTATGTCTAAATTATGTCCTTAGCTTGGTACTGACATCTATAGCATGTGTTTTTGTCCGGCTCCTCGGGTTGTGAAGACTAGGCTTAGGCCGGTTAGTCAGGTAGTCGGCCCACCCGTGTAGAGCTTCAAGCGACTATCGTTTACTTTCACTGGGAAGAGTTCTCAATTTAGTTTGACTAGCTGGACCGCGCCTCCATCTATGACCTCCTTAACCACGTATGGTCCCAACAAGGGCATTTTTAATTTTCCCAAAAAAACTTTAAACTTACTGTCATACAATAACATTAAGTCGTTTATGTTGAAGGCGCGCAACTTGATATGGCAATCGTGCCAGGCCTTTTCACATTACTTTTGTACTTGCTGATCAAATCTATCTAGAAACCGTTCTTCCTCGAGTTCTTCTAATTACACAAGCCTTTCTTCTAGGGCTTCATGATCCATCATGCTTATGAGCACTGCTATTTGCAGACTAGGTATGATGTATTCCATCGACATGACAACTTCTATGCCATAGACTAACCGTAAAGGTGTCTGTCCCGTTAATTTCTTACACGTTGTCCTGTAAGCCCATAATACGGTAGGTATGACAAGTCCCCATTGTTTTGTTGCGTGTTACATACTTTGGTCGGTGGAGTCTCTAGTATTTTGTTGAATGCCTCTACTATCCCATTAGCTTGTGGGTGGTACAGTGTACTTTTCTGATGATACACCTGGAACTCTTCTGTGAGCCCGTTGATGGTTTCATTCAGGAAATGTGTTCTGCAGTCACTCATTAAGATTTTTGGATAGCTAAACCATGTCAACACGTTATCGAACAAAAACTTTGCAGCTGTAGCTGTCGTGAAGTCTTTGATCGGCTGCGCTTTCGCCCATCATGTCAAGTACTTCGTCACAATGATGATGTAGCACGCGCCCATCTTTCCTTGAGGTTTTTTCAGTCCCACAAAGTCGACTGCCCATTTTTCAAACAGCTGTAGTATCATTTGTGGATTTAATGGGATATTGTCCCTTCGTGATGGTTTTCTAGTCCTTTGACATATATCGCAGGCCTTGCAGTGCGCTTTTGAACCTCGGTGCAGGGTTGGCCACCATAATCCTCCGTGAACAATATTCTATGCAATGGCACATCCTGTATAGTGTCTGCCTGCAACGCCCCTATGTGCTTCCGTGAGGATCTGACCTCGTTCAAATTCAGGTACGTATCTTCACAATATCTCATCATTGCCCATTTTGTAGAGGTGCCCCACGATGAAAGAAAAGTCTGGCACGTGTACCACCAATTCCTTCTTCTATTGGACTGAGTATTCCTTTTTTGCAGTCCCTGTTGTTAGAAAATGGATTATATCTTCAAAGTGTCCATCAGAAACACGCACTACAAAGATTTATGCATCAAGTATTCCTTCCTCTAAATTCGTTGATTCCTCGCCCATCTCAATTCGTGAAAAGTGATCTAGTCCTGTGTTTTGGCGTCCTGACTTGACTATGACCTCAAAATCATATTCTTGAAACAATAAGAGCCTTTTGAATATGAACCCCCCCAATACAAGCTTATTCACCAGGTATTTCAATGTGGAATGGTCGGTATACATCTTGAAATGTCCTCTGAGTAAATAGTGTCATTATTTTTGGAGCGCGTACACCATTGCCAAGCCCTCGCGCTCAGTGGTGGAATAGTTATTTTCTTCTTTGGACAATCTCTGACTTCCAAACACGATCGGGTGGTCCACGCCTCCACGCTCTCCTGTGTGAGTATGGCTCCCAACACGATACACGACGCATCAACATGTACATGAAATTCCACATCCCATTTTGGGAAGACCAGGATTGTAGCGGAGGCCGGTTTCCCCTTCAGGACATCCAAACTTTTCATGCAATCATCATTCAAATAGTATGTCACATCCTTTTTCAATATCTTTTCCATCGGCGCTATTATTTGGGCATAACTTTTGATGAACTTTCTATAATATCTAGTGTGTCCCAAAGTAGCGTGCAATTGTTTAACACTTCACGGTGCTTCCAAATTTAGAATAACGGCAATCTTCGTAGGGTCCACCATTATCCCTTGTTTGCAGACCACATGTCCTAGCAGGTTTCCAAAGGGAACAAGGAATGTGCACTTATTAAGGTTCAATGCAATCTGGTGTCAGTGGCAAGTATCTAGCATCAAGCGTAAGCTTGCTGCATGGTGCTTAACTAATCCAAAGATAGTCCTATCATCTAGATATACCTCTAAGAACTTGTGGATGTATTCTTTTGACACAGCCACAACGATGCATGAAAATATAGCTGGTACGTTCTTCAGTCCAAATGGCATAACGATGTATTGAAAGCAGCCCCATTCTGTTGGGAAGGTTGTTTTGATCCTATCTTCTAGCGTGATCTTGATTTGATGGTACCCCGAGAACCCATCTGTGAATGAGTATGCTTCCTGACCGCCAACATTCTCCAGTACTTCATTCGTGAATGGTGTCGGGAATGGATCATGTACACAGGTGTCATTTAGCTTTATGAGGTCCATGCATATTATTATTTCTCCCTTCTGTTTTTTCTCCTATACTACCATAGGACTCACCCAGTCAGATTCTTCCACTGGTTCAATAATTCCAGCTGTGATCATTTTGTCTAATTCATCGCAGACCTTTTCTTTATACTTCAAATTCAAGTAGTAAGGCCATTGCTTAACTGGCTTCGTGTCGGGTTTCAGGGTGATCTTCATCATCCTTATCTCGCCAATGATCCCTTTTAAGTCCATAATTTTTGTCGGGAACAAGTCTTGGTATTCGCAGAGCAACTCAACAACCTTATCCACCATGGCATTGTCCCAATAGTCCCCAAGCATTGCATACTTCGACTCTGCCTTCATTCCAATGTTTTCCTTTTTTGTCTTTAGCGGCACGGTGATGTTAGGGTCTCCAAGTGATGGTCCTCGAATCTCGTGACAACCTTCCGTTTTTGAAATGTTAATATTTCATGGGTCCTCATCATCCTCCTCAACATTTACGTTGTAACACTCTAGCATGCAACTCAATTGTGTCGCCCATTTTGGCTGAAGTACTTCTATTGGCTCCTGGGGTATTTTGAAGATAGCTACATTTACTTCCTGTAGCCCATCGTCAATAGTATCTAACCAATGATCTTCAAACGTGAAAGTTAACAGAAATCCCTCACGCAAGACATCCCATTTGCTCGTACCATGGCAAAGCTCTGTCTCAGTATACCAATTCATCAGTATGACATCCAGGGTATGATAGAATAAATGCACCCATTTAGGTTGTGGCTATTCCCCGTAGAACTTGGTCCATTTTGCAAGGTGTGTGTGTGGATCATCTCGTACATCATATTTTCCTACCAGCCATATCTACAGTTTCCCAAAGTGTAGGCACATCATTCTTCTGCATCCGGGCCAGTCCTCAAAACTTACATGATGCATACCCCACCATCTTGTGGGCGTTGCGTACAATGCCCGTTTCAGAGCATCAAACCACTGTTGTTATGGTACTGCGCTTTCAAATTTGTTCAGGGATTCATCCACCACTGTCAAACCATCATATGTAGGGAGATCCCTTGCCTCTACTATCACGCAGTGTAGTGATCTAACCATCATGTTACAATTAAGAGTTGTTACTTCATGCAACCGATTCTACCATTGCTTTATCTCTTCATTTGAATCCGAAGTGCAAGAGATTTTTCGCTCCCATGAAATCCTTCCATTTGCAGTTAGATTCACCCAATCCTCTTCTCATGCAGTTATCTTGTAAATAAAATCGATATCATCATCACTATCATTATCGTGCACCAGTTCAATGTATCACACTCCTTCAGCTGGATCTAGCAGTACTACTATGCATAGGGACATTTTTTCAAAAATCATTTTTTTCTTCTTCCAATTTATGACTCTGTTCATATCGGTGGCCCAGTCTATTGCTAGTAGCGTGGGATAGGGACTACTGCCATCAACAATCTCTATTACTTCAAAATTTGTCTACACACTCGCACCTTCAATATCTGATATTACCCCTTGCAATCTTCCCGTGGGCAAGATCTTCTGTTGGTTCACCATTCGTAACTGAATAGGAGACCACTATAGTGCGGGTCTGCCCATGTGTTCCCATGTTTTTCTTGGTAGTACATTTTTGTCTGATCCAAGATCCAGGATTACCTAATCCATTTCATACTCGCTGATTTGCGTAGTCAACCTCATTTCCCTTCCTGTGTGCAATGCATGCTTTCCAAGTTTTCGAACCACGCGTGGTTCGACTGACCCCACGCACCTAGTGATAAGTTCATGTAGTCCTTTTACTGCCTTGTTGTCGCGTACTTGTTTCATGCATGTCTCCATAAAGGTAGTGAGCATTGAAGGATCCATCCCTGGTTCTAATTGATCCTTACTACCTAAAGTGGAGGCCTCCATGAAGCTCTTCTTAGCTTCCATGAATGTCTCCTTCGCGCATTCTAAATCAAATTCAGGTTTGTTTGTAGGAGCCTTGTGAACCCACACACTTTCTTCTCACTGCTTACATTTATCATCGCTAGTGGTCATACTGCTCCTCCGCATCATGTTTACATTCAGGTCTTCTTCACGCAGCTCAGACCTCATCATCTGCAAATTCTGAGTTGGAGGGGGCTGAAGTACCGCTTTTTCCCGCAATCTCGCTATCAATGTAGGGTAGTCTTCTACCTCATGATCAAATTGAATATAGTACAAACATGGTGTCCTTGTTGGGTTTGTACAATCGCAGGCATAATGCCCTGGCCCTTCGCAATTGTAACAAATTAGCTGTCTGTGACCCCTTTCTGGTCCCATTCCACCTCAACCGCACCCTTGAAATCCAGCACGCGCCATTCCTTCATTTGGGCCGAAGGCTCACATTTTGGTCTGCACCTTGTAAGTAGGAGTTTGATCCATCATTAGTTCGTAGCTTCTACAAGTGTGTTCATCATGGCCTACCGACCTACAAAAATTACAAAACAATTGTTGGGACGTCTACGTATACTTCTACAATAGATGACAATTATCTGTAGTTTGTTTTCCTCCTATCTAATAGATCGTGCACCATAATGCAGGCACTGCACTTGGTCCTCTCTGTGCCTCGAGTCTTAATGGCATCGACCCTCCTCCTGCCAAGTAATTCGTGAACACTGGATAGTGGTCCTTGTCATGCCCCTAGCCTTTTCATTTTATGCAGCATACCTCCTCGTACGTCTTTGGCCGAGGTGTCCTGTCCTGTTTCAAGCTCTGCATCTCCAAACACAGATTTTGCAGTTGCACGTGGACTTGTTGGACTCCCAGACCAGGGTCTTGTATAGGGGTCTCATGCAATCTCTTGCCATTTCCAAATCTTTGGCCTCGGTGGAAAGCTTTTGTTCTAACAACGTCGTCCTTAAGTGTGGTGTTAGTGACGCTACAAACCATGCGTAGTGATGTCCATCCATCAATGTCATGTTGGCTTCGCAAATCATACCCTTCAGTCTTTGGTCCAAATCCCGGGGGGTATCACCCGGGAGCATTGTAATCTCCTTAAACCCGATGATTGATTATGTTTCGGACTTTGACCTGCTAAATTCCCTATTCAGCGCGGTCTGGATTTCTGCGATTCCTGCGATCGGATGGTCATTAGAATTTTTGACATACCATTTTAATGCGAGATCCTGCAACGCGCTCACCAGTGTATCCTTCTTGATATTGTCATCCATGACGCCTTGTGCTTCCCATACCGCCCTTACCAGAAACCAAAATTGATCCGGATCTTCAGTCCCTACTCCTCTGAATACTGGTAGTTTGATCGCACTCGCCATACTAAACTGTGGTGGTGGTGGAGGTGGGGTGGGTGGAGATGGAGGTGAGGAGGGTGAGACGAGTGGCAGTGTAGGTGGAGGTGGTAAGTGTAGAATTCGCTGCCTTATCAGACTGACCGTGCTTCTCGGAGAAACTTTCACGAGCTCTTCCTCACTTTCCCACGAGGGGAAAATTAAGGGACTGGTTTGTACTACTTCCGCTTCTGTAGATCTTACCACTTTGCCTAGTCCGAAACATTAATTTATTCACATAACCCGCTTTTCACACAATAACATCTTAATCCAAGTGTTCAAAGATTTAATATACTTAGCTCGTAGTCCCTTGAGGAAATGTCGCTCCGCCAAACTATAGCTGATGGTCGTATCTACTGAGAACTCAGAGATTAATCCTCCTATAATTCGGTCGAGCCAATGGTCCATAGCTCACGTGATCTTATCTCCTGACGCTTCTAGTTTGCGCACTAATTGTGGAGTCCACATGATTAGTTTATCTAGCCTACACCTTCCCTGACTGTCTGCTAGCTTCGCAATCCACTCATATAGCTTAGAAGGAAAGGATAGAAAGAAAATTTCAAGGATTTCCGTATACAAGTAGCTCTCCAACCACTGTTCCTTAGGTACTCATGGATTTTTGTTTTCCTACGTCGCGAACTTGTGAATCTTCTTGTCCAACCACCCTTCAATTTCTTTGTTTGTTGGATTCCAGTGGCACGACATCATACATCCCTTCTACAGATCTCGGTCCCGGCAACAGAACCTTTAATTGGCTTGTAGGGGCCTGACCCAGGTTTAGAGGTGATTTCGCCAAACAAATCTTGGTACTAGTGGCCCTTTCAACAATAATCTGCGGAGCGCAAACTAAGGTCTCAACTGAGGTAGTATGGGAAGGTGCTAGAACCAGGTTTCCAAACCTTGGGGATGTATGATGAGCTCTGGCGGTCCGCAGTTTGATCTTGCGTGCACATTGCTACACGCATCTATTAGTCCCTCGCAACCTGTGATGTTGCCTTCTCGCAGCCCTACTCGGTGCACGATCTGTATTATTACCCAAGTTCCTTACTATTAACTTGTTATTATCCAATTACTTATCTTATATGTGTAAGTCTAGTGATAATAAACAGTATATCCAACATTCATATAAGTGCGTGCGATAAATAAAACAATATAAATGTATACAATGCAATATACAAGAAGATGCATAAAAATTGGAATCAAATTCTCTTTATTACTCTTCTTCTTAGGTTACAGAGTCGACACTGCCCTATGCACTTGGCTGCAGGGGTCTGCGCACTCAACGACAAACTCTACTAGGCCTCTGCGCTCTTAGCTGCAGAGGCTCTTCCTACTACTACAACCCAATACACTTAGACTCTTACTCTATGCTCGAACCATTCATATTCATCTTTTTTTTTCTTAGTTACCTTTACAACTTAGAGCCTCGCTCTATTTATACAATCCCATGGTCCACAGACCATCGGTGGGTCAAAATGACATTACATTACATAATAAAACTTACGGCGGATGACCCTATGACTCAACCTATACTTCACGCTCTGTGCCTGCAATTCACGGAGTCTTACAACATATTTGACCAAAACTTGGGCTTTGAGCCCCAAAAAATGTTGTGGGGGGATTCCATGCCCAACATCTAGTGAACCTTCCTTAATAAGGATAAAATTACATTTATTTTATGCTAACCTGCTAATTGGCCTTATTTATCAATAACAGACCTAGTGTACCTAGTCCAATTTACATGAAGTGAACACCATAACTGCATTATTATTACTGTAGTGGGAAGTTACACTTGTCCATTACTCCCTTCGAAAGGAATCCAACATACTCCTTCTACAAAATGCTTTAGAATGTGTGAACATATTTATTTAAATAAAATATTATACCCAAATTGTACAAGATACTGTTTTTATGACAGACCTTGGATTTTTGTTTAATATATTTAATATTATATTATATGTATCAAAAGTCATGGCATGTATATATTCCAAATTTTATCATATTTTGTGAAGAGATGATAGATAAAGAGATCCTAAAAATCGATTGCTATTTTCCAGTACAAAAATAAAAGGCATCACAATAATTATAATCAATGTATCTCTTCCACAACAAAATCGAATATGGTGAAGTTTAGTAAATGTTAGTTTATAAGATATGTTTAAAGCCATTGAATCTCACAATTATGTATTTGGAGATGTATTGTACTTACAAATTTGTCATTTTACTGGCCAATAAATTAGGCTAAGTTATGTAGTTCAAGATGGCATTGTACCTACAAATTTGTCATTTTATTGGCCAATAAATTAAGGTGTCTAAGATCTTAAACATGAATGTGTATATATCTTCTAATATAACTAACTAAATGGGATGAAATTTTAATTGTCAATTTCTTATTAAATACCCTTAAGCTGAAAGTTTCTTTTTAAAGATGTATATTTTTGTTTAAAGAGCTATTATATTTATAAATCTTCTGCAATTTTAATCCAAAATGAATAAAATTTTACATAAGAATTGAAACCTTAATGTTTTGGTTATATAACATAATAATTGGGAATTTTCTTTTTAAATGTATAGTTTTTAATAAGAAAATATATAATTTATCCTAGAAATTAATTTATAAAAATTTCAAAAACTATATAAATGTCATAACCCTATATAAATGTCATAACCCTCGGTTACATATTTTTTCTATTTACTTTGTCTATTTTTTAACAATGCTATATATATATATATATATATATATATATATATTTTAAAATTTCACTATTTATATATCCAATTTTACAAAACATAATATTTTTTAGAATTATAAATGGAGAATCATAAGCAATCTATTCAAACAACCTAGTGAAGATGTTCCAAAATTCCATCGAATCCAAATAATTAAAAAGTAAAAGTACATTATTAATCATTTTTTTAAGAAACAATAAGTTAAATATATTTTAATATTAGAAAAATACTTAAAGAGTTAAAGAGTATATTATATTAGTTAAAAAAATTATAATGATTACAAAATGATAATACTATCCCTATTATTATATGGCAGTTTATGGAGTGTGCCACTTACTTTCATCATAATAAACCTACTTACACTTTTTGTGACCGATTTACATAAAGCAACTACTAGTTACTATAATATTAATTTTTTACATATTATAACTAATTAATAAAATGGAATTGGAATTGATTTATGCTAACACACAACAGGAAACCTCCTAGAAAAAAAAAAATCACAAAAAAATATAACCCAAGATACATTTTGTTTCATTTATCTACTTAACATAAAGCCATAAGCCATGGTAGTTCTGATAGATGCACAAATGTTCATGTTGAATATGGTGTTAATGTAATGAAACCTCTCTCTATGAAAATTCTATAAACATAAATGTAAATGAATATTTCTCTATTTGCAATAATTTCAAACAGTGTACATTACTGAGGAATTTAATTCAGTAGTTGTAAGAAGTTAGCATTTGTTGTTATCTGATATAAAATATTCATGATGACCTTAAAGATAGTTGTGTAAAACCAAAGGATTTTTCTAATTTAGGAAATTCATTACCACAACATTATTACTTATGCTCTTGGAATCCAAAAAAATATTTTATGATGAAGCTTTTAAATTATATTTTCATATTTTGACTAAATTATCAAATTTATCTCTATAATTTTGGGAATTACAAGATACATAATTGAAAATTTCACATGCAACTAGTTTTTCAATTTAAGGTTTCATATAATGGTTTATCCCAAATTTAACATGTTAAAATAATTCAAAAATTTTAAATATTTATCACCAGTTCTATATCATCTAGTTAAATATATCATTCTCTATTAACATTTTCTCAAATGTCAAATCTCTAATCATAAAATTAAGAAATACCATTTGATGGGTGAAAGTAAGTTATCTGAAGTCAAAATCCATTGGAATATCGCAAATTTTGTATCGAATAGCTCTCCCATTAAAAATAACAAAAACATGGTAAAAATATTCCAAAGAATAAAAACTCCTTGCACTCAAAAGGCTGATTGAACCCTTTACAATTGGTTTTGGGCCATCTTGAAAAGGATTGGTTTATTATATAAATTTTTTAAATAATATTTTATTTTAAATAATTACATAAAAGAAAAACAAGGCCATTCATTTCCTTTTCACAATTAAATCTTCTAAATAATATAAGAAGACAACCTATTTCTTTTATTATTCTATATAACATTTTCTTCTGTAATAAATCAAGATTATGTTAATCTGGGAAGAGAGCCTTAAAAAATCTAAAATAATTTCCAAGCTAAAACCTTATAAAATAAAAAGATATAAAATTGTAGATAAATTATTATAGTATAGGGTCTATCACAATGTTGATGATGTATATGACTCATACAGTTACTTTCTTTTGTAATGAATGTTGATACTTTCTCATTTAATACTTCTCATGAGAGATTGGCACCACAAGCGTATATAACATTTTCTTTTGTAATAAATCAAGATTATGTTAACTTCGGAAGAGAGCCTTAAAAGATCTAAAATAATTTCGAAGCTAAAATCTTTTAAAATAATAAGATATAAAATTGTAGATAAATTATTATAGTATATGGTCTATCATAATGTTGATGTCATATATGACTCATAGAGTTACTTACTTTTGTAATGAATGTTAATACTTTGTCATTCAATACTTCTCATGCAAGATTGGCACCACAAGCACATATAACTAATCTTTTAATGTCTCAATTAAATATTTTGGGTGTATCTTATTGTTAAATATTTTCTTGCGACGTCAGTGACTCATGACCTTTCATTAGTACCAAATCACATTCTAGAGGGAGTAGAGAGGGAGAATGGGGAGGCAAATTTACAAGTCGTGAAATTTAATCATGGAGAGCACACTACAAGTTTTTACTTATCCTTTCAAAATATTTTTATTAGTAATCAAATTTGATATCCTTAGTATAAGCTATGGCTTACTTGATTTTATAGAATTAGGAAATGATTAGATTGGTTGAATATAAACAAGAATAACCATTACAAGTTGTATTCATTGATCATTTTATCATTCACTCATGCCAAGATATCACATTTTTTTTCAGTAAATCTTCTATGAGAACATATATCTTATTAGATCATGAGCACTAAAAATGTTCTTTACTCATTATTCTTGTGTTGGATATGAACATAAATAAATTTACAAGAACCACCTCATCACCCCCATAATTATGTGCACTATGATAGGAATGGGTGATACACCACTTCCCCATAGTCCAATAGAAAACACCCTTCCTCACCATCCATTATCATAGGAATGGGCAGTATACCACTTCTCCCATATTCCAACGAAAAACACTCTTCCTCACCATCCGTTATAACCAACCATTGTGATTGAAGCTAAAAAAACCTTATAGAGACAATCCTCTCAATATTTGTTTCACAAGTTAGATTCAAATTCCCTTTCTCATTCATAAATCCTCAATCCTCTACCACATTTGATAAAACACATTCTAATTATATATATAATTTTCTAAATTACAAATTCATGCTTCATAAATGTAAACAAGTAATTGAAATTCCCTTCCTTAATTATAAATCCACTACAACAACATTTAGTACAAGTTATAACCATACATACCATTTCCTAACTTACGTAGTAAGTGCATGTGGACACCACTCACAGACCTAGTCTGCGTGTTCTCATCTCAATGACGTTGGTATGCGTAGCCTTCAGAATTATATATGCATTCCTAAAGCTAAGAATGCCAAATCGCAAGCCAAGTTAAGCAACATTTTGTGCAAGTGTTGAGATATTGATCTCACTGTTTGCGAGATGTCATCATATTCAATTCCACTATGTGCTTGGTGTTAAAGTCAGTTCAGATTTACTTTAGTTTAGTCAAGTTTCAAGATGTGAAAACAATTTAAATTTCACAACTATAAAGAAAGAAAAAAAGCAGCTTTCACACATGTGAAGAGACCCTAATACGCCACTTTCGCACCCGAGCGAAAAAAATACGCAAAAGTGTCAAAAACTTACCAAATTATAAAATATTTAGGATTGACGTAACTCATAAGTTTAAAGAGTGCCCAAAACCTTTTTTGAGAGGTGCACAAACAAGGAAGTGGAATTTAACAATAAATAAGTGATTTTCAAGGTGTTGTAACTCATTTTCCTTTTTAATTTCCTTGGCTAAATGCTCCTTTTATAGGAAAAGTCAAGTTGTTTAATTAAGAGCTCCACGAAGTCAAAAGAAGGTCGAACGAATGTGGAAGGAAACCTCCACTATTTGTAGTGGCCCAATTTTTTTTATGTCATGAATTAAAAAATTCAAAACCTATTTCTCACCTATTGGAGAGCCATTTATTTAAAGAGGTGTTAAAAAAAAAGGAGTTTCATTTGAAAGGAAGAAGATTTGATGAAAAAAACATTATTTTTTTTAAGTTAAAAAGAAAATAACAAAATTTGAAATTGTTATTAAAAAAATAGGGGTGTTGTATTTTTTTAAAAGGAGATTTTTTTGATGTTTTAAAAATAGAATTGTAAATAAAAGGACGACGTGCACATCTACTTTTAAAAATGGTCTTTTCTAGCGCTTTGCAACAAATCTCGATTTTTCTTCGAAAAAATTACGAGTTTTGGTCTTTAAGAATGAAGACTTTTCTGCAAGCACAAGGATGTTGGGATAACCTGACAAATGATTATGTAGAGCCAACCCAAGAACAATTAGCAATCATGAACAATAATCAAAGGAGTGTTGTTGCAGAACTAAGAAAGAAAGAGCACAAAGTCAAATTTGGATACAAAACTTAGTTGATGACTTTATCATAGACAAGCTAGTCGATGTTGTTGAGCCCCAAAGTTGCATCTTTTCTATACATTTTCCTAGACTCTTTCCATTCACCTGGACTTCCTAAGCTATCAACATCATTGCATATTGATTATAAAAGAGCATTTAAAGTGGTTTTTAACTATGTTTTGTGTCTGCTGTTTGAAATAGAATTTTGCTCATTGAGCTACAGAATCTTGTCACTTTCTGCAGTTGCTTCAACTTTCTGCAGCGTTTTTGTTAAATTCCATATTTCAGGTGTCTTCAAGCAAATCGAGCCACATGGGCAAGCTGGAAATAACATGGACATGGACTGAGTCAGATTTATCAGAAGAGGTCGTGGTCAACGGTGGTCAAGCGGTGGTCAACAGAAGAGTCCTACGGCAACAGAACTCTGTTTCTAAGCACGTGAAAGATCTTTGTGGCCGTTTCTAGATTTCTAGAGGCACGTTGACACCTGTAGGCTACCCACGATGTAAATCCAGCAAGCCTCTTTCATTATATTGCATCATCTCGGCAGCCATGATACTAGATCCGTGGACGCTGTCATTCACGTGTTCGCTGTCAGCACAATTTTTAGGAAATCAGTTATGTAAACGTTTGCTATAAATAATGTGTTTCTATACACATAGTAGTTAGTCCTTTGTAATGTAATTTTGTTGTTAGAAATCCCACTGTGCCGTGACATTGTTTCGTTGTTATGACTGCATTCTGAATATATGAGAAGACTCTGTTTTTGAGCATAACTCGTGGTTGATAGCTGTTGCCCGAGGTTGTACAGAGGGCCCCTGCACACGCCGAGGTTTCATTTCATATTGCTGTACAGTTTCACGCTATGTTTTTATGTTTATTATGCCATAGTTATTCACTTACGTATATTGCATTTCCTATGGTACTAACATTTCATTTTTGTTCATAATTTTACATGCTTTACATTGCTGTTAATGCTAACCAGTGTGTATGTTCCAGATTACAGTAGGCAGCCCAGGCATTTGCATATAGTTTTCACAATGACTAATGACATGGAATCAGTCTTTCTGCTGACTTACTTTTCTTAGTTTTTAATTTCAGTTCTGTTTTGTTTATTTTAGTTTTGTTCATTGGCTTTATTAGTTAGCTTAGATATTAAATTGCTCATATCATTGTCAGTTACCTCCGAAAGCCATAGCAAGACTAATGGTGAGGGATTGAAGTATGAGTGTGTAATTTGATATTCGTTTTATTTTTCTGCAAATTAGATATCAGATTGCTCAAGTTGTTGATGATTACCTCTGAAAGCCACAGCCAGACTAACTGGCAAGGGGTCAGACTATGAATTGATGTAATTTGATTTTAAGTTTACTTTTCTGCAAATTAGATATCAGATTGCTCAAGTTGTTGATGATTACCTCGAAAGCCATAGCGAGACTAACTAGCGAGGGGTCAGACTATGAATTGATGTGATTTGATTTTAAGTTTACTTTTCTGTAATTAGATATCAGATTGCTCAGGTTGTTGATGATTACCTCCAAAAGCCATAGCGAGACTAACTGGCGAGGGTTTAGAATATGAACTGATGTAATTTGATTTTAGCTTTACTTTGCTTGCAATTTTTGGATTTCTTTGAGTACAATTTCTTTTATATTTAGACAGCAACAGGGATAATGGTTTCATGATCAATAGTTCACTGTTTGTTTGATTAGAATAGTGGCACATTTTTCATTTTCTTTTAGGAATTAATCTCATCATTGCATGTTCTAAGACCTTCTAAAGTTTGAAGTTTTGGAAATCATTTTAAAGGACATCATTGCCTTGAATATTTATATCCATACTTGTCTTTTAGAATTTCCATTTCTCATTAGGAGATAAACGAAGATAAAAACCCCCAAAACAAATAACAATAAAAAACAAAAAAAAAAGTAAGAAATAGGTTATCTTGCACATATAGTGCGCCACACTTCAACAGTTTACGACTCCCGGATTGACAATTAATATAGCAATTTAGGACACTCTAAATTGACCAAACATTTTGGCGCCATTGCCGGGGAAGTGTAACTAGGTAGCCAATTTCTTAAAAAAAAAAGAAGAAAAATTCAAAGAAGGGAAAAATTGATAACTTCTCAAAGTATGCTCTCCTCTTGCACCTAGTGTGATCTGGAGGATCAGAAAAGAGAGTTATTGGTTCAATAATTTCTTGAGTATGCTCTCTTCTTGCACCTAGTTGATCTGGAAGATCAGAAAGAGAATTATTAGCCTGACTTGAAGATAAAAAGTAAAAAAATGATATGCATAGAGCAAGAGATTCTAGGGGAAGGTTTATAGCTAGGGCCAAGAGTTCGATTTTTACAACTCCATCTACTTCAAGGCATAGACAAGATACACCTTGATCATCTCCAACTCACACTCCCAGCCTTAGGATTCCTGGAATTCAAGGGGCAACAGCTGAATTAAGAGACTCTCCCACACTATCCATCAAATCTGACTTAGGGAAAGAACCTTTCTTTACTTCTACAGGGGAACATATTGTAATCAAAGAGGTAGAATCACCTGAAGAAGAAGAGGGAGAAATTCCTCCTCATTAGCCATTAGTAGAAGAACCAGAGGACTCTAAAAACTCTGGGGAAACTATCATGACAGAGGAAGTAGTAAACGGATTTGGAGGAAGAGGTAGAGGTAGAGGTAGAGGAGGAGGAAACAATGGACGAGGTAGAGGTAACAATGGGGAAAATAGGGATGGAGATAGCTCATTTGGATTTCCTATAGTTGATGAGGAATCTCATACAACAATGAAAAACATCTCACCATCTGTCCTCCCAAACTGTTATGGGTTACGAAGCAAGGATCCTGAAACATTTCTATTTGAGTTTGAAGTTGTGTGCCGAACTTATGACTGTATGGAAGACTCTCAAAAACTCAAATTGTTTCCTTCAACATTGAAGGGATCTGCTTTGAAATGGTTCATGAGATTAGTCACTCAATCTATTAGGACTTGGAATGATATGAAACAAACATTTCTGGATAGATACCTGGACTATTGCATGCCCACCAACCATAAGGATGAGGTATTCAAAATGGTGCAAAAAGAAGATGAAAACTTGGAGGGTTTACTTGAAAGATTTCAATACAACTTAAAAAGAGCAAAAATGAGCAACTTAGATGAGGAGACCTTGAAAGGAATTCTATTAAAAGCCATTAGAGATGAATGGATAGATATTTTAAACATGATGGGAAAGGGAGATATCTCTCAACTTCCACTTCGTGACATAACAGAACTATGTGTCAGTCTCTCAAGGGGAAAATCTAAAATGGGAAAAGGGCCTAGAGATCCTTCTCTTATTAGAGCAAACAAATCTGCAATTGGATCAGTAAGTAGGGCAGAGATTGGCAATATGCTTGATGAGTTCAAAACTGATATTCTGGGGAGCCTTAGTGAATAACTAGACACCCTTAAAATACAAAACAAGCAGAAAGCAGAAGCTGAAGCCTTGGCCATCTTTTGTCCAAAATGTAGGAAGAAACATGCTCTAAGGGAATGCCCCTTGGATGCAAAAGTTGTAGAAACATGTATGATTTGCTCGGAAATCCATGAGACCAAGGATTGTCCTTCAATTCCTGGGCTCAAAGATGTCTTTGAAGAAGATCCAAATTCAGTAGAGTCTCTCTGTTTTGTTTCAAGGAGACCTTGGCAGGGGCAACAAAATCAAGGGTTTAATAACCCTATGAACTTTCAACCCCCGCCAAATTGGAATTCTTGGCAACAACCTTGGTCCCAACCTCAAAATCCATATCAATCATGGGTACAAGGTATGCAAAATCGTTATGGGAGATTTTCTCAATTTTATCAATATCCTCCATCTTTTCAAAATCAACAAGCTCCACAACTTCCAAATCAAAACCCACAACTTTCATTGCCATTTCCACAACAACAACAACCTTCTCAACAAAATCCAAATTCTCAACTCTTGCTTCCATTCCAACAAGAGACAAATCAACTACCAGCCCAACCATTACCAAATACTAATAACAAAAATCCTCAGAATGATTATATGGTAGAAGGAAAACAATTTCCTACCTATATGATTGTTCCTCTTAATGATGTACAACTCAGGTCTAGTAGAGTTTTAGAAAAACCTTCTATAGATGCTCAAAAGCAAAGTACTTCTGAGGAGGATTCTCTTCAAGTCAATAAAGGTTCTGAAGCATATCTTCAAAACCCAAACACTCAAAAAGAAAAGGAAAAAGAGTCAACCCCCACAACTTCTATAGTTGAGCAACCTGCATCTGCATCTACACCTCCTTTCCTTGAAAGATTACAAATTGAAAAAGGGGTGGAAAAACAAATCTTTTTGCCTGACTATGATTTCCTAGATGAATTAAAGAATGCCTGTATCAAGATTCCCTTGCTACAAGCCATTAGAGAGATTCCTATTCTAGCAAAAACGATAAATGACTGGAGTCTCAAAAGACCAGGAAGGAAACTAATTGATACAAGAAGAATCCACCTGGTAGGAAAAATTGCAGATATCATGATGGGAAAAATTACCATGTAGAAGTATGTAGATTTTGGTAGTCCAATTGTCAAGACACATATAAATGGGGTAGAAATTCCAAATACTTTGATTGACTTAGGGGCTGCTATCAACATTATGAGTAGACAGACTATGGAACAGCTTAAACTTCCTAAACTTGTTTTTACACCTACCTTACTGCAACTTGCAGATAGATCAATAATCAAACCAGATGGTGTATTAGAAGATATTTCAGTCTCCTTAGATTCTTGGGAATATCCAGTAGATTTCATGATTTCGACTCCCAAGAGTAATTTAGGAGGACACCCACTCATCTTAGGAAGACCTTGGCTAGCCACAGCTGATACTTTCATTAGTTGTAGATCTCGGGATATGTACATTTCTGATGGTAGTTTGAAAAAAAAATCAATTTGTATCTTCCAGCGAAAGTAATTACAGAAGTAGGAGATAATGAATGGGTCGATGATGAGGACACTATACAACCTGTCTTTACCATTTCTGAAATCAGTGAAGATAGTTAAATTCTTAACACATTAGAAAACTTTGAAACATCTTCAGATATGACCACACACAATGTTAGTTAGATTCTGGCATTGAGTATTTATCATCAAGACAAATGTCTATTTACTCTATGGAAGAGTTCGGTAGTTCCGCCATTGAGATTTTTCTAGGTAAAACATTGAATATCAATAAAAAATTGGAAAAGACACAACAGGAAGAGCTAACCAAAATCTTGCAAAAACATTCTACTGCATTTGCATGGGAGTATACTGATATGAAAGGTATTGACCCTAAGAATTGCATTCATCACATTTACATCGAGGAAAATAGTAGACCAGTAAGACAACCTCAGAGAAGGATGCATCCAAACCTTAGGGAGATAGTGAAAGAAGAGCTCCAAAAACTACTCAATGTAAACTTCATTTATCCAATTTCAGATAACCGATGGGTTTCTCCTTTGGTTATAGTACCTAAAAGGAATGGTAAATGGAGGGTATGCATTGATTACAGGGAATTGAATAAAGCAACTTTTAAGGACCACTTTCCTTTGCCCTTTATCGATCAGGTATTAGATACATTAGCAGGCAAAAAGTACTTTTTATTTCTAGATGGTTTTAGTGGCTATAATCAAATTCAG
Organism: Pinus tabuliformis; assembly: GCA_031772625.1. Lineage (NCBI taxonomy): Eukaryota > Viridiplantae > Streptophyta > Pinopsida > Pinales > Pinaceae > Pinus > Pinus tabuliformis. The sequence continues at coordinate 1,850,331,314 of CM062817.1, read as the reverse complement.
GTGGCACTTGAAGATCAAGATAAGACCACATTTACCTGTCCATGGGGGAATTTTGCTTATCGAGTACTTCCTTTTGGATTATGTAATGCACCCACAACATTCCAAAGAGCAGTACTATGAATCTTTTCTGATCTAATCCATGATTGTGTATAGGTTTATATGGATGATTTTACAGTTTATCGTAATTCGTTTGAAGAGGCATTAGAGAATTTGGAAAAAGTCCTTATAAGATGTAAAGAAACAAACCTTTCATTAAGTCATGAAAAATGCTTTATGATGTTTACTGAAGGTATCATTTTGGGACATCACATTTTAGGGGATGGAATTAAAGTTGATAGATCAGAAATTGAAGTCATCTCCAAGTTGCCTATTCCAAATTGTCAAAAAGATGTTAGAAGTTTCTTGGGATTTACTGGGTACTATAGAAGATTTATAGAGAACTTCACTAAAATAGCATCTCCACTCTTTAAATTGCTTACAAAATACTGTGAATTCAAATGGGATCTTGATTGTCAATCAGAATTTGAAACTTTGAAAACAAGAATATCTGAAGCACCCATCTTGAGAGGGCCAAATTGGAAACTTCCTTTCCATATTTCTACAGATGCTTCAGATACCGCTCTAGGGACTGTGTTGGGACAAAAGGATTTAGTTCGTTATGCCATTTATTATACCAGTAAAAATTTAACTCCCATTGCGTTGAACTATACTATGACTGAAAAAGAGTTCTTAGCTGTTGTTCATGCAATCAATAAGTTTAGACATTATATAACAGGCTATGAAACTTTTATTCATACTGATCATTCTGCAATTAGATATCTAATGAAAAAACCTGTTACTAATGGCAGAATTACAAGGTGGCTCTTACTTTTACAAGAATTCAATATTACTGTGTTGGATAGACTAGGGAAACAAATACAGTAGCTGATTTCTTGTCTAGGATTCAGAATACTAAAGAAGATTCTCCTGTAGAGGACAAGTTTCCTGATGAATACTTATTTGCAGTAACTACTAAGACTCCTTGGTATGCAGATATGGCTAACTATTTGGTTACAGGGAAACTGCCTCCACATTTATTTCCTGGTGAAAGAAGAAAAATTATTCAGGAGAGTTCAAAATATTCATGGATTTCTAACGAATTGTTTAAAACAGGGCCAGATCTTGTGATTAGAAGATGTGTTAGGGAAGATGAAATGCTCGATATCCTCAAAGCATGCAATGATGAACCATGTGGCAGACACTTTGCTGACAAAAGGACAGCTTATAAAATCCTACCTTTGGGATATCATTGGCCATCCCTTTTCAAAGATGCAAAACAGTATGTCAAAAGGTGTGACATCTACCAAAGAATAGGGAAAGCTACCCTTTCAAACGAAATGCCATTGCAGGCACAGGTACTCATCGAACCCTTTAAAAAATGGGCTTTAGATTTCATTTGACCTATTAACCCACCATCTAAACAAAAAAAGTATATATTGGTATGTACTGATTATGTCACTAAATGGGTAGAAGCCAAAGCATTATTTTCTGCTACTGAAAATTTAGTTGTTAATTTTCTTTATGAGGATATTTTTACTCGCTTTGGTGTTCCAAGAGAAATTGTGATAGATCAGGGAAGTCAATTCACAATCAACCTGGTGGAGAAGATGATGGAAGAATACAAAATCAAGCATAGAAAATCTACTCCTTACCATCCGCAAGCAAATGGCCAAGTGGAGTCTACAAACAAAGTTATTGAAGGCATCATCACAAAAACTGTTCATCTACACAGAAGAGATTGCGCAGAAAGGCTTCCTGAAGCCTTATGGGCCTACAAAACTACATGCAGAAATAAAACAGGACATTCTCCCTATGAACTTGTTTATGGGAAAGAAGTCCTGCTCCCCATTGAGTTCCAAGTCAAAACTTTCAAGATGGCGGTTCAGTTGGGGATGGATCTATCAGAAGCCCAAAAGCACAGAATGCGGCAGTTGAATGAGCTAGATGAGATCAGACAAGAGGCAATTCTAAGAATTGATCTAGTTCAAAATCAAAGAGCTAAGTGGAATGACAAATACATCAAAGAGAAAAAGTTTCAAGAAGGAGATTGGGCATTGCTATTTGAGTCCAAGTTTAAATATTTTAAAGGAAAATTTCAAACTCATTGGCTTGGGCCATATGAGATTGACAAAATATTTAGCAATGGAGCGGTAAGAATCAAGACCATTGATGAATATCAAACTCCTCATATTGTGAATGGCCACAGATTAAAGATCTACCATAAGCCACTCTCAAAAGAGGAATTTGTCAAAATGTTTCAAGATAGTTCTGCAATAAGGCTAGTGAAGAAGAATCCTTCTTCTCCACCAGCCTAGCCTTTGTTCCTTTCTATTCATAAAAAAAAAAAAGAAAAATAAATAAATAAATAAAAATAAAAATGTATAAGCCCGAAAACCAATCACTGATTGGCAGACATACAGAAAATACAGGGCGAAAATCAGGAACTCCTGACACCCTATATTTTCCAAAAAAAATTCTTATCTCTCATTTCACAGTTTTGTGATACTCCACTTCATTTCATTCCACTTCATTCCACTCCACTTCATTTCATTCCACTCCATTTCATCCATTTCATTTCATTTCGCCAATAATTTTTTTTTCATGACCATTTTCATTCAGTCAATTATCATCTATCTGTCTCCATTCATTCAAATGATTGTTGTGTCAGTTTCTGCAGCTAGAAGCAGTTTCCGCAGCCACCGCTCTGTTTTTCAAAAATTAACAGTCAGATGTTAGTTCAATAATCATGAAATCAAATGCAGGTATAACCGAAGACATATTATGAAGACATGATGCACTTAAAAGCATCAACAAGGAGCAGCTGGTCGAAAATTAATGCAAAGAAAATGGCAAGAATTCCAAGGTATGAGTAGAAATTTATTTCAAATAGCGTTCAAAGCACATTTTTACATAGTTATAAAACCATAGCTCCATTATATGCAATGATTGCGTTGATAATTCCATAACCGTTCCACGATCTCTATACGATTCCCCCATAATCCTTGCATTCATTTTAAATGGCCTCATAATCAAGCCTCTAGATTTAACTCGTGTTCGGATGTACTTTGATACTCCACCTATAATCATGGGACATGTTTGATTTGATCACGGCTTCTCTCCACCGCACAAATTCCGCAGCCATTTCATAAACATGTTTACGTCCACTCCGCAGCCATTCAATTCAAAATTCTACCGGGTTCACTTTATTCCTCTACTATTTCATTGAAGTCCCAGTTTCATTCCACCTTGTTCATATCAGTCTCCACTTCATTCCATGAATTCACCTCCACTATCAGTTCTAAGTTCTCCATTTATAGTCACTGTTTTCTTCTCCATAAACCTTGTTCATCACCATAACCCAACCGTCTACCTCTGCTAAAACCCTTACTCACGCAGAGAAATTTTAAAGATAGAAGGAAGGATGGGTCTATTGTTAAGGGCAGAACCGGAAGGGCCCAAGTTTTTGGAAGGATACCCACAAGTGAAAAACATATTGAAAAAGGCAAGGTGGCTATGATTTATTCAAAAATTCAAGGGCCACAACAAGGAGATTACAAGGACTTTTGCGAGATATTTTAACGGTCTAGACATGGAAGTGGGAGACCTCAAGTTTACAGTCACCGAGGCATCCATAGCAGCTGCTATAGAACTTCCGCAGGAGGGTGAACGCTAGTTCAAGAACAAGAGCTTTGAAGAGAAGGCTTGGAGGGTAATCCTACAAAATCCAGGTATGGACGTAACTATTTTTAAACGAGGAATCCCTGTCAATGCTTTAGAAGAGAAGTGGGCCAGTCTATTGCTGATTATTCAAAAGTTCATCACCTGTGAGGGATGTTTTGGATCAATGTATATGTATCACATTCGATTGTTGATGAATTTCCTAGAAAACCAAACCCTCAATCTGCCATACTTTTTACTGAACAGTTTGAAAAAGATGTCTGTAACTGTCCAAAAGAATCTAGGGGACATAGAACCACACTTGTATCACCATGGCCTTGTGAAAATCTTGATAGAAAAACAATTGAAAGAAAAGAAAGACACATGGGAGCAGTTTCTAGTCAGAAATTTCTTTCAAGATCCACAAGAGGCCCTTGAAAGTAGTACATCAAGAAGAATCAGAAGAAAGAGAACAAGTGATAAAATTCAAAGCACTCCTACTAACACAGTTGAAGAAACTAGTAGAGAAGAAATACTGTCTAAAAGAAGGAAGGAAAAGACTGAGGGTAAAAAGCCAACAAAATCAAAAGAGAAAAGAAGCATTGAGGCTGTACAACAAACCTCAAAACCTTCCTCAGAAGAAGACCATCAAGTCTTGTCTGAAAGACTAGTTCACCTTCAGGAACAGTCAGTTGTAGCCAAGAGAAAGGAAAAGGAAAACAGAATAGGGAGGAAAAAGATACTAGTCCACAACATGTAAGAAGAAGCTCCAGGCTAAAAGGGAAATTAAGGATAGTACAAACCAAAGGACCCCACTTTATTGACTTGGGAGGGGAAACATAGGAGAAACCTCCAGGAACCTCTCCTAACCGTAGCCCACACCATACTTCCATTCCACAGCCAGATTTTGACATGAGTCCTTCTCGGCCAGAATTGGAAATCAATCCTTCTCAACAGGATTTTGGGGTCAGCCCAAGGAAAACTACACCCGAGATAGACCCGAATTAGCAAGAGATGTATAATTATCTAGATTCCTTAGAAAAGGTAGCCACAGGCCCAAGCACTTCATCCACTCAGCCTCACACAGCACAAGAAGCTCTAGTCCAATCATTGAAACAAGAAGTCTTTGAATTGGAGGTTTTAAATAGACATATTAAAAATGAAAAAGAAGCATTAAAGGAACAAAGCAGATTGGACAAGATCATTCATGAAAACACTATGTTACATATGGGGTTGTGGTAGAAAAAGAACAAGAAATTGAAGAAGAAATGCAAGAGCTTGAGTAAAGCACTTATCAACTTCAAATTCAGATGGTTGATGAGGAAGCCTAGAATGTTATCAGCACGAAGGAAGAGAAGAAGAGGGTTGGATGTGCTGGCAGAGGTGTCAGAGCATATGGATTGAAGAGAGGATGGTTAAAATTTTGGTTGCATGGGGACATGCAACACCTTCACAGTGGGGGTATGTTGAGCCCCAAACTTGCATATTTTCTATACATTTTCCTAGACTCTTTCCATTCACCTGGACCTCCTAAGCTATCAACATCATTGCATATTAATCATAAAAGAGCATTTAAAGTGGTTTTTAACTATGTTTTGTGTCTGCTATTTGAAATAAATTTTTGCTCATTGAGCTGCGGAATCTTGTCACTTTCTGCAGCTGCTTCAACTTTCTGCAGCCGTTTTTGTTAAATTCCATATTACAGGTGTCTTCAGGCAAATCGAGCCACATGGGCAAGTTGGAAATAACATGGACATGGACCGAGTCCTATTGGCTCAGTCGGATTTATCAGAAGAGGCCGTGGTCAATGGTGGTCAAGCGGTGGTCAAAAGAAGAGTCCTATGGCAACAGAACTCTGTTTCTAAGCACGTGAAAGATCTTTGTGGCCGTTTATAGATTTTTGGAGGCACGTTGACACCTATAGGCTGCCCACGATGTAAATCCAACAAGCCGCTTTCATTAGATTGCATTATCTCGGCAGCCATGATGCTAGATCCGTGGACGTTGTTGTTCACGTGTCCGATTTCACCGCAGTTTTTAGGAAATCAGTTATGTAAATGTTTGCTATAAATAATGTGTTTCTATATGCATAGTAGTTAGTCCTTTGTAATGTAATTTTGCTGTTAGAAAGCCCACTATGCCGTGACATTGTTTCGTTGTTATGACTGCATTCTGAATATATGAGAAGACTCTCTTTCTGAGCATAATTCATGGTTGATAGCTGTTGCCTGAGGTTGTACAGAGGGCCCCTGCACATGCTGAGGTTTCATTTCATATTGTTGTATAGTTTCATGCTGTGTTTTTATGTTTATTATGCCATAGTTATTCACATATGTATATTGCATTTCCTATGGTACTAACGTTTCATTTTTGTTCCTAATTTTACATTTTTTACATTGCTGTTAATGCTGACCAGTGTGTATGTTCCAGATTACAGTAGGCAGCCCGGGCATTTGCATATAGTTTTCACAATGGCTAATGACATGGAATCAGTCTTTCTACTGACTTACTTTTCTTAGCTTTTAATTTCAGTTCTGTTTTGTTTATTTCAGTTTTGTTCATTGGCTTTATTAGTTAGCTTAGATATTAAATTGCTCATATCATTGTCAGTTACCTCCGAAATGCATAGCGAGACTAATGGTGAGGGATTGAAGTATGAGTGTGTAATTTGATATTAGTTTTATTTTTCTGTAAATTAGATATCAGATTGCTCAAGTTGTTGATGATTACCTCCGAAAGCCATAGCGAGACTAACTAGCGAGAGGTCAGAATATGAATTGATGTAATTTGATTTTAAGTTTACTTTTTTGCAAATTAGATATCAGATTGCTCAAGTTGTTGATGATTACCTCCGAAAGCCATAGTGAGACTAACTGGCGAGGGGTCAGATTATGAATTTATGTGATTTGATTTTAAGTTTACTTTTTTGCAATTAGATATCAGATTTCTCAGCTTGTTGATGATAACCTCCGAAAGCCATAGCGAGACTAACTAGCGAGGGGTCAGAATATGAACTGATGTAATTTTATTTTAGCTTTACTTTGCTTGCAATTTTTGGATTTCTTTGAGTACAGTTTCTTTTATATTTAGACAGCAGCAGGGATAATGGTTTCATGATCAATAGTTCACTGTTTGTTTGATTAGAATAGTGGCACATTTTTCCTTTTCTTTTAGGAATTAATCTCATCATTGCATGTTCTAAGACCTTCTGAAGTTTGAAGTTTTGGAAATCATTTTAAAGGACATAATTGCCTTGAATATTTATATCCATACTTGTCTTTTAGAATTTCCATTTCTCATTAGGAGATAAACGAAGATAAAAACCCCCAAAACAAATAAAAATAAAAAATGAGAAAAAGTAAGAAATAGGTTATCTTGCACATATAGTGCGCCACACTTCAATAGTTTATGACTCCCGGATTGACAATTAATATAGCAATTTAGGACACTCTAAATTGACCAAACAGATGCATCAACAACAAAAGAAGCTTGGGATAGTTTGAAAGTTGTGTATCAAGGTAATGATATAGTGAAGATGTTAAATTGAAGACATTGAGATCATAGTACGAAACCCTATAGATGACTGCCACAGAGAATGTGGACCATTTCATGACTAGAGTCATGGGAGTAGTCAATCAAATCAAACTCATTGGTGAAACCATTACATATAAGAAGATTGTTGAAAAAGTCCTTCTAAGCCTACCTAAGAAATATGACATGATTGTAACAACCACTATGGAATCCAAAGATTTTACAACTCTCTCAATAGAGCAGCTGACTCGATTGCTTTTGGCACATGAAACAAGGCTTAAATTAGTAGAAGATTCCATGGAAAAATCCTTCAAAGTGCATCTCTCTCTTGGTAGACGCAGAGACAGAGGATACAGATGTAGCAACAAGCGAGGCAGAGGAAGATCAGAACATCATCATGCAATAGAGAAATGGAGACCTTTAGAAAACCAAACATAGAGAAGCAGAACATGGAGAAAACCTAATGTCCAATGCTATTACTGGAATAAATTTGGGCATTATGAACATGAATGTAGAAAGAAACAGTCATATCAAAAAATATGCAGTGTCCATCTCTCCAAAAATGAAGGAGAATCCTTTGACACAATGTTTTTTTTCTTGCCATATTTCTTAATACAAATGGAACGAGGACCTCTGGTTGCTAGACAATGGTTGTGGCAATCATATGACAGGTAACAAAAATATTCTTTCTTATCTTGATGCTTCCATAAAATTAGAAATTACTCTTGGAGATCGTTCATGAATTTAGGCTGAAGGGAAAAGTAATGTTCATGCTTTTACCAAACCAAGTCAACACAAATACATATTTGATGTTTATTATGTTCCACATCTGAATCATAACCTCATTAGTGTAGGTCAATAAATGGAACATCGTTTTGATGTAATATTCCAAGGGAACACATGTTATTTCTATGACAACCCTCCCAACATAAGACTAATAACAAATGTTTAAAAAACCAAGAATAGGATTTTTCCATTGACTCTTAGAAGTTGAAATATTTCAAAATATTTTTCTCATAATGTGTTCAGAATAGATGAGTCATAGTTATGGCATTCTAGGTATGGGCATATTACCCTAAAGAGTCTCAGTTTTTTTCAATAAAATTTTATGGTCATTGGTCTGATCCAGGTGGATGTTGGTTTCCACCCACCTATCCCACTTGGACCCCCACACCTATCCCTTTCAGTTTTTCAGTTTTCTTAATTGTAGCATAGTTTACTATTTTTAGCAGTTTTTCAGGTCCTGAACTTCCGGAGCCATTTTGAGGCCCCAAACGAGGTATTTGGGAAAATTGGGAGCAACATGGTTCGATGGACTGATGTTTCTCATCCCAAAGTTGTAGTCCTCAGGTATATATTTCTAACGAGGTATTGTGCACATCAAATAGAGATCAGCTGCCAAGGTTACGACCCTGGGAATTTGATGTACCAATTTACCCAAAATGGGCCCCATAGTTTGGCACTTCATCTCCTAGGGTAATGTTTTTGGATGTTTAGGGTTTTTCATTGTTTCTCAACAATAAATAAGCCTTCGTGCCTCATTGTAAGATAGTTCAAAGGCATGTACCACCACATCTCTTCTCAGAGATACACTACCATCGCCTTAGTTGGTTGATTTCCATTTCTGTTTGTAAGCATATTTCAGTATTTTACATTAATGAAATGAAGTATTATTTCCACTGCATCTCTATCTATATGGGTATTTCTATATTTTGTTGTGTTCCTGTTTAAATCTGGATTAGTTGTATTAGAGTGGTCTTCTCTTTCTATGTTTTTCTTTGCATGTCACCAACGAGGCCAGAATATAAGGAGTTAGGGCTTGAACTAGTCGAACCTTTGCAAGACTAGCCTCGCAAATCCTGATGGCCTCCCATGGCAGATGAAAAGAAAGATGATGGGGTAGGAGCTCCTATCAAAATCTTGCTCGAAGAATTCCTTGAGCAACAAAGGAATGCGATGATGGAAAACTTTGCCCAGATCCTTCAACGGCTACCCAGGGACAACACATCTGCTTCTAACAACTACTCTGGAAATGCCACACCCTTTAAGGTACAAGTTAACTTTGGAATCCTCATATTTGAGGGTCAGATAGATGCAAATGTCATTGATAAATGGTTAAATCTGTTAGAAGGTTATTTTTCTGTTCCTGATTTTTTCAGCAGGGAAAACATTACTTTCGCTCTTCTCAAAGCAACCCCCCACATCAAGGACTAGTGGGAAACCTACTGCGAGCAAAAGGATGAAAGTACAGGCTCACTATTTTCAGTCGCACCCACTTGGAATTCATTCCTGGATGCCATCAAGGAGCAGTACTACCCTGTAAAGAGCTATGAGGACAAATACATAAATTGGACCACGCTGCGACAGGGAAGGGACCAAGATGTTCCAGAGTTCACAAATATTTTTCATACCCTTTGCACAAAGTTGGGTATCAAGGATTCTGAGCTGCATTTGGTACTCGAATACCGCGACTACCTACATAGATACATCCATGACAATATGGAGTTCCTGAACATGTCCTCGCTTGGCACAACATACCGATATACTATCAAGATCGAGAAGAAGTTTAAACAAAAGAAGCAAGACTCTGGATCTGTGAATCTAAAGAACAAAGGACAGAGCCAAGGAGGGGTGACCCAAGACAACCCGTCGAAGCCGCAAGAAAAGAACAACACCACTAAGTCAAAGAAGGACACTGAAAAGTGGTGTGATTTCCATAAGAGGCCCACTCACAACACAAGTGAGTGTCGGACCAAGCAATCGATGGTGGCCAATTTGAAGGATTCAGGGTCAGATGCATGTTTCGACCCTGAGTCAGAACCCAACAAGGGGAATGACAAAGGGAAGCAAATCATTGATGCGGAGCCCAACGCCACTATTGCCACTGCCAAGGTCTAGAAGAATGAGCTCGAAGATCCGAAGGAGGGGGAGCGTCTTTTCCACTCACAAATGTGGGTGAAGGGTTCACCACTACAATTTATTATCAACAGTGGTAGTCAAAAGAACCTCATTTCAGCAGAGGTCGTGAAGTGGTTGGGTCTACCGACTACACCACACATGTAGCCGTACAGTATTGGGTGGCTTCACGAAGGACGAGATCTCCGAGTCCATAGCAGTGTCACCTTCCCTACAACATCAAACCCTTCACAGATGAGGTATTGTGTGATGTTCCACCTCATGATATTTGTGATGTACTATTAGGCCAACCATACTTATGGAGGTGACATGTTGTGTATGAGTCAAGGCCTCGAACTGTTATTATTTCTTTGGGTAATTCATTATACACGATACCGGAGGTAGCCCCACCTACTGCCACCTCTTTGATCACTACTAATAAATGTAGCAAGCTCATCTCTGAGACTAGGAAATTCATTTTCTGTTTGGTTCGCTCTCAAAGTAAGTGGAAGATCGTAGCCACATTCATGGCCCCTGGGAAGGGTTCCTCCACAAAATAGAAGCAGGTGGATACAGTCATGAAAGAGGAAAGGGACATCTTCTATTCAACCACATGGGTACCATTGCACTGTGAGGTCAAGCAATTAGTTGATCTAACTTTCGGAGCACATCTACCCAACGGGCTGATCTATCACCACACCATTCTAGAAAATTCCAAGTACAAGCATTGACATGATCAACATCGGGTGCCTCACAAGTTTCAAGTGAGTGACAAAGTCTGGTTGCATTTGCAGAAAGAGTGCCTTACAAGAGCACATCAGAAGCTCAGACCACTCCAACATGGTCCTTACACCATTATCAAGGCTGTGGGAAACAATGCTTTAAAGCACATCATTCCTCCATTCCTTCGCTTGTATCGATTGTTCAATATGGACTGCCCTCAACCATGCTTCCCACCATTACTGGACACATCATAGGTTATATAATAGATCACCAGGGACCGAGTTCAGTAGAAGTTTCCTCATCTCATGGAAGAACTCAACGCAATGGGGACCATTGCTTCCTAAGTGGGGAGGAATGACCCAGGTGGATGTTGATGTCCACCCACCTATCCCACTTGGATGCCCACAACTGTCTCTTTCAGTTTTTCAATTCCTTTAATTGTAGCACAGTTTAATATTTTTAGTAGTTTTTCAAGTCCTGAACTTCTAGAGCCGTTTTGAGGCCCTAAATAACGTTTTTTTGGGAAAACTAGAAGCAACATGGAGCTATGAACCAATGTTCCTCATCCCAAAGTTGTAGTCCTTGGATAATCTATCTAATGAGGTATTTTGCGCATCAAACAGAGATCGTATGCCAAAGTTACGACCCTGGGAAGTTGATGTATCAATTTACCCAAAATGAGGCCCATAGTTTGGTGCTTCATGTCCTAGGGTTAGGTTTTTGGATGTTTAGGGTTTTCCATTGTTTCTCAACAATAAATAGGTCTTTGAGCCTCATTGTAAGATAGTTTAGAGGCATGTAGCCACCACATTTCTTCTCAAAGATAAGATTTCCCTAGCTGGTTGATTTCCTTTTTTGCTTGTAATCATATTTCAGTATTTTACATTAATGAAATGAAGTATTATTTCCAATGCATCTCTATGTATATGGGTATTTCTATATTTTGTTTCATTCCTATTTAAATCCGAATCAGTTGTATCAGAGTGGTCTGCTCATTCTCTCAATTTCTTTGCATGTCCCCAACGAGTTTGGGATATAAGGAGTTAGGGATTGAACTGGTCGAACCTTTGCAAGACCAACCTCGCAAATCCTGATGACCTCCCATGGGGGATGAAAAGAAATATGAGGGTTAGGATATCCTATCAAAATCTTGCTCAAAGAAGCCCTCGAGAAAAAAAGGAATGCGATGATGGAAAACTTTACCCAGATCCTTCAGCGGCTACCTAGGGGCGATGCATCTGCTTCCAATAGCTACTCTGGAAACTCCACACCATTTAAGGTACAAGTTAACTTTGAAATCCCCATATTCTAGGGTTAGATAGATGTAGATGTCGTAGATAAATGGTTAAATCTGCTAGAAGGCTATTTTTCTATTCATGATTTTTCTAGCTAGGAAAAGATTACTTTCGCTCTTCTCAAAGTAGCCCCCACGTCAAGGACCTGTGGGAAACCTACTGCGAGCAGAAGGATGAAAGTACAGGCTCACTATTTTTAGTCATACCCACTCGAAATTCATTATGGGATGTCGTCAAGGAGTAGTACTACCCTGCCAAGAGCTATGAGGACAAATAGATAAAGTGGACCACGCTGCAGTAGGGAAGGGACCAAGATGTGCCAGAGTTCACAAATATTTTTCATACCCTTTGTACAAAGTTGGGTATCAAGGTTTTTGAGCTGCATTCGGTACTCAAATACCGCGGCTGCCTACATAGATACATCCAGGATGAGATTTAGCTCCTAAACATCTCCTCGCTCGGCACGACATACCGATATGTTATCAAGATCGAGCATAATTTTAAACAAAAGAAGCGAGACTTTGGATTTGCGAATCCAAAAAATAAAGGACAAAGCTAAGGAGGGGAGACCCAAGACAACACATCGAAGCTGCAAGAAAATAACAACACCATGAAGTCAAAGAAGGACATAGGAAAGTGGTGTGAGTTCCATAAGAGCCTCGCTCACAACACAAGTGAGTGTTAGAACAAGCAATCATTGGTGGCCGATTTGAAGGATTCAGAGTCATATGCATGTTTCGACCCTGGGTCAGGACCTAACAAGGGGAATGAAAAAGGGAAGAAAATCATTGATGTAGAGTCCAACCCCACCGTTGCCACCACCAAGGTCTAGAAGAATGAGCCCGAAGATCCATAGGAGGGGGAGCGTCTTTTCCACTCATAAATGTTAGTGAAGGGTTCAATGTTGCAATTCATTGTCAACAGTGGCAGTCAAAAGAACCTCATTTTAGCAGAGGTCGTGAAGCAATTGGCCCTACCGACTACACCACACCCATAGTTGTACAGTATCATGTGGCTTCACCAAGGACGATATCTTTGAGTCTGCCAGCAGTGTTGCCTTCCCTACAACATCAAGCCCTTCACAGATGAGGTATTGTGTGATGTTGCACCTCTTGATGTTTGTGATTTACTATTAGGCCAACCATACTTATGGATGTGACATGTTGTGTATGAGTCAAGGCCTCATGTTGTTATTATTTCTTTGGGTAATTCATTATACATGATACCGGAGGTAGCCCCACCTACCGCCACCTCTTTGATCACTGCTAAGAAATGCAGCAAGCTCATCTCCTCGACTAGGAAATTAATTTTCTATCTGGTTCGCTCTCAAAGAAAGGGGAAGATCGTAGCCACATCCATGGCCCCCAGGAAGGGTTCCTCCATGCAGCAGAAGTGGGAGGATACAGTCATGAAAGAAGACAAGGACATCTTCTTCTCAACCACAAGGGTACCATTGCACTGTCAAGTCAAGCTATCGGATGATCTGACTTCCAGAGCACCTTTACCCAACGGACCAATCTATTGCCACTCCATTCTGGAAAATTTCAAGTACAAGTAGAGACATGATCAACATCGGGTGCTACACAAGTTTTAAGTGGGTGATAAAGTCTGGTTGCATCTATAGAAATAATTCCTTACAAGAGCCCATGAGAAGCTCAGACCACTTCGACATGGTCCTTACACCATTACCAAGGCTGTGGGAAACAATTTTTTGGAGCACAACATTCCTCCATTCCTTCGCTTGCACTGAGTTTTCAATATGGACCACCCTCGACCATGCTTCCCACCATTACTGGACACATCAGAGGTTATAGAACATCTCATTAGGGACCAAGTTTAGCAGAAGTTTCCTCATCTCATGGAGGATCTCAACACAATTGGGACCATTGCTCCTAGGGGGGAGGAACAATCCAGGTGGATGTTGGTGGTGATCCAAAAATGGATCTTGGATAAACCTTAAGTCTTAAAGACTTCATGCAAGAGGTAAAAGGTGCCAAATGGCACAAATCCTTTGTAAATCAGAGGAAAATGAAAGTCGTAGGCTACTCCTAGAAATAGTCTCATTGTAGAGATCTTCTCATTCTGAATCCAATGCAACTTGAATGGGAAAAAATAGACTCCAAATGAACGAGTTATTGTAAAATGAAAATTGCCCAATGTCCTTAGAAAAGGAGGCAATTTCATTAAATTTTGAACTATCTTGAAACTTTTGATTTTTAGTATAAGCTCATGGGCCAATCCACAGCTGACACATGGTAGCCCGGGATTGGTCTATTTGGCCCTGTTTGATTGGTCAAAAAGGAAATATCGCATCGGCAGATGGCTATATAAAGGAGGGACCTCAAGTCTTAAGGCATTGCGGCATGCGATCGTCGAAATATTGCATTGCATATAACCAAAGAGAAGGACTTAACCACAGGCATGATGACTTGCGATATGCAATTGCGCTTTATCGCATCCCTTAAATCCGAAGGAAAAGGACCAAGACCCATGACCATGTGACTTGCCATTGTGCGATGGGCCGATCAAGCAAAGATCGCAATTACCGCTAGCATAAACCCTATTATATGAAGAGGCCTCAGACTTGTGTGATCTGTGATTATGACTTGTCGCATCACAGTATTGCATCGGCACATTACAATGGAGTGGGGCCACATCTATATATATATATATATATATATATATATATATATATATATATATATATATATATATATATATATATATATATATATATATATATATATGGGCAATCCGATGGACCAAACCTGTTGGGTAGGCGGAGGTCCCGCGTAACATTTTTGGGGCTTAGAGCCTATAAATTAAGATGAAAAGATTGTAAAACTCTGAAATATGCGGAGCACGGAATGTAAGAGATTGAGTCAAAGGGTTGTCTACCCAAGAAGTAATATAGAATAATAGGAAGTAATTCAGCTTGCCCATGGTCCGCGGTCCATGGGAATGTATAAATAGAGCGAGGCTCTAAGGGTAGAAAGTAGTTTTTGGGTATGTACTTTCAGATATGGAATGTAATGGGTTTTTGAAGAACGAAGTCTTGAAGCATCTATAAGTCCGAGTCAAGGGTGTTGGTAGGTAGATAGAGGCTCTACAGCTGTGCGCATAGAGGCCTAGTAAAGTTCGCAACTGTGTGCATGGACCCCTGCAGCTGAGTGCCCTTGGCGGATCTAGATGTATTGGTGGAAGAATTGAATAAAGATAAGTTCATTCTGAAATTTTGTGTTAAATCTGAACTATTGTGGATCTGGATACTTTATGGTTGTTATAATTGTTTTATGCGTGTATGCTTATGTTATAAGTTTCTGCAAATCTATATCTATTCTAGATGCGTGAATTGGTTATTTCTGTTAAGTGTTTTCTTAAAGACCATAAAAGGTAGATCTAATCTATAACATCACATTAACAAGTATTAATGAATTTCCTGGGTCCGGATCTACACAGAGCAGAGTGGCACAAAACCATAGAACGGTGTGCAAACCTCCCAGACCACATCAATACATCCCAAGGGTGTGGAAACCTGGTTCCATCACCCTCCCCTGCTACCTCGGGTGAGACCTCAGTCCGTGCTCCACGAGCTATTGTCGAAAGGGCCGATAGCTGCAGGATTTGTTTGGCTAAATAACTCTTCCGAACCTATGTCAAGCCCATATAAGCCAACAAATGTTTCCGTTGCTGGGACCAGGATCTACCTAAGGGGTCTCTGATGTCAGAACACTGGAATCCTACAAAGGAAGGGCTTGAAGATTGATTGGATCAGGAGCAATACGAGTTTATAGAAAACTGATGTGCAAGCCAAAGGTTAATAATGATGAGCGTGATCCAGCTTCCGGTATTCAAAGGGGCAGGAAGCGAAGATCCAGAACAATTTTGGTTTGTGGTAATGGTGCTATGGGAAGCACATGTAGTTACCGATGATAACATCAAAAAGCTTACCTTAGTTGGCGGGTTGCGGGACCGAGCACTGACATGGTATATAAAGTACTCAAACGATAACCTAAATGTGAGAACAACAGAGATCCAAACCAAATTAAAAAATTAATTTAGCCGACTGAAATCAGAAACATATTCGATCATAAGGTTCAAGGAAATCGCGATGATTCCTGATGAAACTCTGTGGGATCTAGATCAGAGATTGAAAAGTACAATCCGTGAGGTGAACATGACGTTGTCAGATGCACAACACTACACGTGGTTTGTGGCATCCATGACACCACATATAAGGACAACGCTATCACAGCAAAAGATCTCAACCCAAGACGAAGCATTATAGACTGCAATGAGACTACACGAAACCCCAATATAGGATCTAGGGTTGGGAGTTCAGCAAATCCACGCACAAATACAAAACATATGTTTAGAAATGGAGAAGTTAAAACAAGAACAGGCACCCTGCCCAGGAGCCTAGGAGGAAGTATGGTGTATAAAATGTAGAAGCCAGGGTCATGATAAAGAGCACTGTCTAGTATTTGCGAACTATGTGGCAGCGGGGGGACCAACACCGTTGCGACAAGAGGTAGACGCAGGGCCAAGTGCGGTGCCCACACTCTGGTGTGCGATATGTCAGGAGGGAGGAAAGCATGCCACAGACAACTGTCATCTATTACAGAACATGAGACAACTCCCCCCCCCCCAAGTGGCTATTTTGGAACTTTTGCAGATCGATGGGCCACAAGGAATGAGACTGCCGTAGTTATCAATTATACATGGACTAGTCACCTGCCTACAGAATGCAGACTGAAGTGTGAGGTCAGGATCCAGCTACGGCGATAGCACGCAGTGGATTCCAGGGACGTGGATGAGGACGGGGAGGAATGGGGCCAGAAAGGGGTCGCGGGTAGCTCATATGTTACAACTGCAGAGGAACGACACAAAGGAAGGTGCAGAGGAAGCTCCAGAAGCTCAGAGAGGCTTGGACGCTGAGAATTTGCCAGAAGGGTAGTCTACAACATGAAGTGAATGTGTGGGAAGAGTTGGAGTGCTGAGGAACCCATTGGGAAGTTCAGTGTGTGAGAGCGCTTGATAGGAGATAGCCACTAGAGGTTGGAGAGGTAAAGCCAGAGCACCTAATAGAGTGAATCCACCAGAGGTTGTAGGTAGCGCATAGATGCTGCAGTGAAGTATCAGATAGCAAAGAGACCGAATGATCGAGATGTTGTTGGTGTTGTTTGAGTTGAAGACAGAAGAAGGAGTCCAGAGACAATAAACAATTCTGAGGGAGTTAGAGAAGCCAAAAGCTCAAAGGAGCTCAGAGCATTAACTAAAAGAATTAGTCCAGATAAGCCTAAATTTGTTTGTAGCTAAAGGACAGCCAGGGGTAAGATGGTATTCTGAGCCCATTGGTTCATTTGTAAACCATATGGAGTTGAGTCACAGACTTGTAAAAAAATTCAGCCATAGTCCCAAATAGCCTAATCTAGTTGACGAGAGCTCAAGGTGACATAGCCCAAGATATCAAGGCGAACTCCATATTACATTGTTGTTTCTGTGTGTGTTTTATTGTTGCATTATCTCTGTTGTTTTTATTACTATTATATGTATTTATACATCAGTATCAGCACACTAATTTACAACACATAATCAATTTAAAACAAATACAAGCATACACCTATATTTTCAAGCTTTTCTTATTTCCGCATTGGTTAATCAATAAGACTTGGGAAAATTTAAAGCTTTGGAAGTGGGAAAGGTTTTTGTAAGTTAGAAAAGAACCCTAAGTGTTTCAAGGAAAACTAGTGTCGATTCGAACTGCTAGTCCCACTAAGATGGATAGCTATCTCAGAAACAAACAATGAAAGCTTTTCAAGAGTTCCTTTAACTGTGATAGATGGAAGAGAAGAAAAGAAGACCGACCTGGATCTTCCGCTTTGATCCTAGCTTGATTTCTCTTTTCCTTGATAGAATTTTCCACTCCTCTCCTACTTGTCCCACTTCAAAGAGTGCCTGTAGAGTCAAAGTAACAGCAAACCATCAAAGCATCTCTATCTAAAACATCATAAACAATGAGGAATCAGAAACACATTGACCATACAATTGCATTCATAAACAAAAAGATTCACAAATACAAGATTATATGGAGGAAAACTCAAAGAACTTTATTAATAGTAATGTAAGAGATGATTACAACCTAGCTGTCTGATCCAGCATCATCCTCCCAATTGTAGAAGCCCTCTTCATCTCATGAACAAGAAAATCACCCAACAATGCAATGTCTCTTTTCACCAACAAACCAGCAACACTTCCTTACAAAATACAAAATTCCAGCCTCTAGATCTCTCAGATGAGGGATCCATTTATAGATGTCTTGCAAGGGTGTGAGTTGGCTTTGGGTTTTTGATTAGTGTCATTCCATTGATAGTTATTGGTTCCACTTAGAGATTTCAATGATCTCTTACTCATCCCTGGGCGAATACAACGAGGCAAGTGTCACAGGAGAAGTTTCTAGAAGATTCCATGATCATCCACCTTGCAAACTGTCTCTGCCATTTGTCTATTCCTGCTCATCGCACCCCACAAAAGGCCATTTCAGTATGCATCACACCTGGCTAGTTTGGTAGTCAGTATGCATCACACCTTGCCCATGGAGCAGTCTGTATGGTCCAGTTTTAGCCAGTTCTGAGTAGTTTTTCAGGTGGAACTTCTGGTAAATGATATAATCAGTTGACCATGATCCTTTAGGGTATGAAACAACACTTTTAGGGACTTAAGGAGCCCTTAGTTTATGGACATCTGAGTTTGGGGTTGCAGTGCCCAAATATTTCTATAACAGCTGCCCCTTAAAGCATGAGGTCATAAATCTTCTGATGTCGAGTGAAATGCTTTATCATGAGGGTCCGAGGTATTCGTACTGGAAGGTGACCTGTATAAGATACAATACAATACAACATCATCATATTATTTTCATGATCTAGCTGAGGCGGGCATTCCTATGCTCAGCTTTATAAATTCATTTTCATGTACATAGGACAGACAATCGTTTGTTGTTGCAGACTGGTGATTCTTCGGATGAAGAGTCATCTTCGCTGGCTTAGATGACTATCTGTGTAGTTTCTATGTACAATTGATGTCTTTATTTTCCTGAATATATCGTAGCATGGATGAATGAAACTAGATTTGGGGTCTTCAAAACTCATCCAATCTTTGCTTGATGTACAAGTCGATCCATGCGAAGAGATGTTTTCAAGTCGAACATGGAAAGACATCGCCTGATTACCGGCCAATAATGTGAGCTGTTAACAGACGCGAGAGGAGTCACCGATAATGATGATGACCCTCAAGGTACTACAGTACAATTCACGTGGTGTGAATATATGAACCGATGTTGAACACCATGCAAAGTCTTTAAGTCGAAGGTCATTGATGTAAACCTCTCGCAGGAAGTGAGAAACTTGCCATTGAGGCATGCAAGCTTCAAAGTACTGAAAGGGTTGTTTCTAAGTCAACTTCTTGGATAATGAGTTGATGTTGACAAGAAGTGACCTACCGTAGGAGGGCCTTGATGTATCCCAAATCTACGATGCGAAACGGAGCAAATGATCTTTGTGGAGGTGAAACCGATCTAATGATATAAGGTTCAAGAATGGCGGTCATGAAAAATGAAGGGCGGAAGTATTGCAGTGGATGAGGCGTTTGCTGGATGGTGAATTCTCTGAATGACTTCTCTTGAACATATTGGCGACACTGATATGGACTGGTAGCATTAACCCCATGGATGGCGCGGTAGACCAATGGTGACGGTGAACAGAAAAAACCCAACCCAACTCAATCACGGTGATGGAGTGAAAGTGTCATGTTCAAGAGCGACCTTCTACCAATACAGTTCTTCAATTTTTCTTCCCATTTCTCCACAGTCATTTCTGACCAGTATCTCTTTACTTTTGACAAGCTTGAGGAGGATAACATATGCTTGTTCTATAATCTGCCCTTCGGGCAAACCTGTCGCTTTGTGTTTAGCGATCCTAGTGTCAATGAGACTCGTTCTTGTTTGGGTGGACAAGTTTGTCGCTATTGTTTTAACGAGTTTAATGAAAAAGATAACTCAGTCCTTTTCATGTTTAGAGAGTTTGAAAAGGGACAAAAATGAAACTCCAATAGTCTTTTTTCGTGGCATAATCCCTTAAGTCCGAAAAAGTGTAAAATAATATGAAAAGGATGACTTTTCAATAGTTTTAATGAGCTGACAAAGACAGGCACTCGATCTATTTGTTTAATAATCCCTCAGGTCCAAAAATATTAAAATATATGAGAGCGATGGCATTCCCTTTACTTTAATGAGCTGGAAAGGCCAATAGCTAGACAATCTTTTTATTTTTAACGAGTCTAAAAAGAGTTTAAAAGAGACTCGTTTTTTAGGAACGAGTAGTATTTCTAGGTAGCAGCTGGTTCCAGGTAAGTTTGGAACTTCTCAAAACATGGTAGTGTGAAGAGGGTGGCAATTAGAATCACTCGTCGCAGATGTTCCTCAAAAGGGTAAACAATCAAGTGGAAGCGTATGGTCAGCCAAATGAAATGGAGGTGATGGAAGGAACACAACCAAAGTTCAAAAGGGTTGATAGCAAAGTGATCACAAAGGTTATTTACCAAAGGTGGGTTTATTTTTTAGTGAGCTTGAACCTTGTGCCAACATGTGCTCACTGTAGGTTTATTTTTTAACGAGCTTGAACCTTGTGGGAACATTGCTCTTACCAGTCTTTTGATAATGTCTCTTGGTAGATTTATTTTTTAATGAGCTTGAACACTACTATAACATGTGCTCATTGCCTTTTTATGCAAGCTAGAAACGACTGAGCTACGAGGTTAAAGGGTTAAGAACCTACAAACTAAGAAAATCAAAGGTTGTTTTTCACTTGCATGCAAAGGTTTTCATGCCTCCAGGTCTTTCAGTAAAAGGAGAGTTTCCAGGTTACCAAATGGAAGTTCCTGCGGTTAGGTAGGATTGTTTCTGTCGGAAGACAAAAACTCTTTCTTTGCTTTGTCCATCGAAATAGATGAAGGTGATTTTTGTGAGCTTCCAATCACATAACGTACGAAGGTGAATGTTGTGAGCTTCCATTCACAATCGTACAAAGGAAATAAGTGTGTCAGACTTATCACATAACCTATACGGGAATGTTTTTTGGTCCAAGTATCATTACCTTTCATGAAAATCTAACTTTTCCTCTGGGTTCGCCTACTGAAGCAGACTAGGGTGCATGCCCCCTAATCATCATCACACTCACCGAACTACTGTGTTTGAACGAGGGAATGAAAGCTGGTCGACAATTTGCACCAGTTTGCCTTCATGTGGAAAAAACATCACTCGAAAGAATTTGGAAACAATAGCTTCCATGCTATATATATAGTCACATCCAAGGAGTAGATTGTAATCTAGTGGACCTTGGACTACCATCACATTCAAAAGAATGGTTTTCTTTCTCAAAGTTATCAGTAACTTTGGAAGGATCCCTAACGGTCAACTGGTTCCTTTGTTGAAGCCCGAAAAATTTTGTTTTTCAGGCAAAAGCGATGGTGAACCAAGCACATTCCAAGAAGTTGAGGAAAGGATACTCACTGAAGTCCCTTCATCTATGATTGTACCAGACACAATCATTTTGTAAACTTGTACTATGATTCGGAATGGCACATTAGATGGAAGGTGGGGTTTTGCTAGTTGATTCCAATCAAAGAAAATGACTAGACTGCTTGGAGGAGGTACAAGATAAATGTCCAGATAATTTTCATGAACTGGAGGGGTCTCTTCTTGTTGTAAAGGAATGGGTGGATTGCCCCCAAGTTCATTAGACTCTGTATCAACAAAAAGAATTTTAACTATGTCATTCTCATTCTCTTTAGAAACTATATCATTTGAAGGTGGATTTTCTAAAGGCAAGACTGGATCGACTTCCATCTTGACCAGTTGACTTTGGTCCAGAATGGACTCAGAAGGTTCACTTTCAATGATAGGCGATTCGATCGACAATTGAGT
The DNA here is from genome assembly GCA_031772625.1 of Pinus tabuliformis. Lineage (NCBI taxonomy): Eukaryota > Viridiplantae > Streptophyta > Pinopsida > Pinales > Pinaceae > Pinus > Pinus tabuliformis. The sequence goes on along the minus strand of CM062817.1, from coordinate 1,850,309,195 downwards.
TATGTCAATCGGGCTTTCAACTAGTGAAGGACTTGGCAAGAGTTTCTTGTATCCAGGTGGAAGTTGTAGCGGTGAAGCAGGACGATTATCCAAAATGCTTTTGGCTTCATCCAAAAAAGGACAACGGTGAAGAGTATGATCACCTTCACATAGCCTACATGGAACTCTGACTTTTCCTTTTTGTCTATTGACTTCCTTTTCACTAGTTGATGGTGTGATGTCAACCTGAGTGTCAGAGGTTGATGACAACGAATGGTGCAACCGGGGAGACCATTCCCTCAAGATCTGCAGGATGCAAGGGCAATCTCGATGGTAATGTCTCTCCTTGCAAATTACGCATGGAGTTTTTGGTTTGGAAACTTTAGTGTACGTATTTTCGCCAGATGATGCATTGTTGTTCCCTTGTTTAGCTGGCTTCTTCTTCTTCTCCTTCCCTTTCTTCTTCTTCTCATCTACTTGGATTTTAGTGTCACTAGTTTCACCAAGCGAAGAGGAAGAAGGGGAAGGAGAAACAAAAAAAGTAGAAGTCGAAGGGGTAACTTCAGTATCATCTGGTTACTGATTAGATTTTTGAGGAATTATGGTGTTTTGAACGACAGAGGTCAAGAAAAGCCATACCAGTAGGCCGATTGTGATTCCTGGAAGGGACAATGTAGCCATATATGGAGAACCAATATCTCCCCAAGAGGAGAAAGGACTAGGATTCCCTCCAAGAGGGATTCCTTGATTGGTAGCCTCCATTATCTCAACCTCAGATCAATGAAGGAACAAGGATATTATTCCGATTAAAATAAATTTTAAAGATACTTTGACGCAACTTGCTTTTTCAATTTTTAAGAGTCGAGAAAAAGATAAAGGTGACTCTAGTCGCCTTCGATTTTTAATGAGCCTGAAGTGACAAGTGCTCAAATGGACCTTTTCTTTTAAGGAGTCAAAAAGGAATGAAAGTGACTACTCTGGAAATCTAGACAGAGGGTTTCCCAAACCGATCGTAAAACTGCAAAATACACCTTGGTGATAAATGATAGAGAAATTACCAAGGACTTATGTACGACAGAGAATCTTCCTGAATGCTGGGTTCAGTGCATTGCGATCGATAGGGCGGCAGACACAGCTTTCTAAGGATAAAGGATATCAACCTATTGTGGTCTCCCAATATATACTCGATGGTATGGGGAGCACAAGTCCGTACTAGCACTTGTCATATCAAAGAGGAGGAATCACCCAACCTTTGATGAAAATGATAGTTACCAGGTTTTACGACGCTGGAACACGTCTCTAGCCTAGACTTTTAGATGTGTTGCGTTAAGTTCCAAAGCGTTTTTATGTTCATTGAGGTTTATTTTAGAGTTGATCTTGCTTAGAAGTTTGTCTTTCAAGGTTCACCACGTGATGTAGATGTGAAATTCTTAAATATGCAATCTAAAATGATAAATAGTCGTTTATGTTCTTTTAGCAATGAAAATCCTAGCTACAAAGGAAATAAGATAATGATTTTATTTCAACAGAGAGCATAGAGCACACACTAAATTCACTTTCCTAAATCAAATTTCGCATGCAATTAAGATGAAAATGCACATGCATGTATTTTTTTTGCTTTCTTAATGTGTGGATGAAAAAAAGGAAAGCTAAGTACAGATCTGAACTATTTTCTTTCAAAGCGACATTTCTAACAATTTCTTTTCAAAACAAAAGAAAGATTACGACAACACTTTTCGATTTCGAATTTAAAATTGTTATTCGACACTTCAAGTACTAATAACTCAAATCAAGTACAATGAAAAAAGTACAATCAACTATCTAGAAGGGGAAGACTTTAGGACACTCTTCTTTTGATTCAAAATGACAATTACGACACTTGCATCAAAAACGACAGTTCGATTAGGCTACTTTCGACAAAGGAAGACTGTAAATGATTGAAAAATACACAAAAACATTTACAATTCCTATTTGATGGAGGCTGAAATATGTGAAGGAAGAAGGTCTCAACAAGAAGGTACTGATCATGAACAACAAAACTACTGAATGAAGCTGAAAACAAGGAGGAAAAAACCAACTTTCAGAGAAGAAAGCAGTATCACTCAATCATCGCATCTGTAACACAGGGAAATAGGGATGAATCTCACTTGCAACACATGGGAGCTGTGATGCATCCAGGTTGCACAGTTATAGACAGTGCGATGGGCCAGGGAGCAAAATTGAGCTTGGTTTTTGCTCAAAATTTGCAGCTAAGTTGAGTGATTTAGGTTGAGTAATGATGGATAGTAAAAACAAAGCATAAGGGTAAGATCTGATGAGGTTCTGAGCTACCACAAGGGCACTTAGAATTCTTTGTAAGCAGAAGTTCAGTTCATAAACGAACCTAGAGATTGACTGAAGCAGCATTCATCTACTTCGCAATTGCATAGCAAAGGCATTTCAAAGGCTAGCTGGATAACTTTAGGCTCTGTCTGTAGTTTATAAAGCAAAAAAAAACAAACAAAACAAACTATTCGTTCCCCAGTGGAGTCACCATTTTGTTTCAAGGAAAACTAGTGTCGATTTGAAATGCTAGTCCCATTAAGATGGGTAGCTATCTTAGAAACAAACAATGAAAGCATTTCAAAGGTTCCTTTAAGTATGATAGATGGAAAAGAAGAAAAGAGGACCAACATGGATCTTCCACTTTGATCCTAGCTTGATTTCTTCTTTCCTTGATAGAACTTGCCACTCCTCTCCTACTTGTCCCACTTCAAAGAGTACCTGTAGTGTCAAAGTAATAGCAAACCATCAAAGCATCTCTATCTAAAACATCATAAACAATGCGGAATCAGAAACACATTGACCATACAATTGCATTCATAAATAATAAGATTCACAAATACAAGATTATATGGAGGAAAACTCAAAGAACTTTATTAATAGTAATGTAAGAGAGGATTACAACCCAGCTGTTTGATCCAGCATTATCCTCCCAGTTGTAGAAGCCCTCTTCACCTCATGAACAAGCAAATCACCCAGCAATGCAATGTCTCTTTTCACCAACAAACCAACAACACTTCCTTACAAAATACAAAATTCCAGCCTCTAGATTTCTCAGATGAGGGATCCATTTATATATGTCTTGCAAGGGTGTGAGTTAGCTCTAGGTTTTTGATTAGTGTCATTCCACTGATAGTTCTTAGTTCCGCTTGGAGATTTCAATGATCTCTTACTCATCCCTGGGCGAATTCAGAGAGGCAAGTGTCACAGGAGAAGTTTATGGTATATTCCATGATCATCCACCTTGAAATCATGGATTCGTACATCCGCAGCAAATCTTTCACAAAATATCAAGTCAGTTAGGTGAGTCATCAGCCATGTCTTCTCATGTCAGTTCATATATCTCTCCTATCACGTTTTAACGCTCATTGCCACTATCACCACCACTAGATCTGTTGATACGCATGTATTATCATTCCCAAGAAATTTCACCGTGCATAAGCCTTAATGATGGCCGTAAGTCTTGCTTGAATGACAAATCTGCAAGATTATGTCTTGAAAGGTTTTAAGCGGAAATATTCAAAACTCAAGCGAGGCTGATAATCAAGCGAGGCTGAATTCAAAAAGAAGCTGAATCACAATTCCAACCGAAGCTGGTAGTCTTTGTGTGCGAAGATTTGGAAGAATCCATGGAGAAAAAAGAGCACAGATCCGGTAAACCTCTAAGGACTGAACCCGAGGGCCTGGATATAACGCTGAGGGATGAAGGGGTGAAGAAAGCGTTCAAAAACGCCGGGTGCTGGAACTTTTGCAAAAAATTACTAGGAGGACATGCACAGGTAACTAAAGAATTTGCACTAAACTTCACTGGTTTGAATTCAAAGGTAGCTATGTTAGAAGTGCAGGTTTCTCCAGAGGTGATATCTACTGTGACAGAGATCCCAAGGGGACAAGAGGAATGGTTCAAAAATTTCAAATTTGACATGAATCCTTGTAAGGAGTTTTTGAAGGACGCATATGTAAATGAAGATTTAAGTAGAGGAGTGCCCAGGAATTATGTCAAAGAACATTATGCTCTCTTACTCACCTGCATACAAAAATATTTGACTTGTGAAGGAAGGTATAACAAGGTTTATTCTTACCATTTCAAACTACTTTTGCATTTCACCAGGAAGGTCTCCATAGACTTACCGTTTTATCTCTTCCGTAGTTTGAGTAAGATGTGTGATAAAGTTCAGCTGAGAAAAGAGGATTCTGAAACCTCTTTGTTTCATGATGGTTTGATCAAGCTGCTGGTTTTAGATGGCTTCCAAAAGGTAGACAGAGACTAGAATTCTTTTATTTTTATGGCTGGATTCCAAAGCAAGACTGGCCTCACTCCACAACCGGCCAGAGATTTTACAATAGCTGAGCTCCAAAAAGAAGCAAGAGCTAAAAGGGTTCCAAAGTCACAACTAAGAAAACCAGTGAAGCCACTAATCATTCAAGATCAACCTCAGCAATCAACCAAGGAAAAAGCTCATGGTAAGAAGACTATACCTGAAACAAGAACATCTGAAGCAGTCTCAAGGGTAAGAACAAGAAGTCAAATAAATAAGGAAAAAGGTAAAGTTGTAGCAGTTGAAGAGAGCCCAGTGTCCAAGGCAAATTTGAATGATTTATTACAAGCCATTGAATTCGAGCAGTCTCTACCAGTCGAAATTGAATTGATGCAGTCAGAGCAAGAAGGTACTAAGAAATCCAAGGCTTCAAAAAGGCTTAAATTTGATGAGCCAGCTGAAGAATTCATTTTTAAACCTAAAAGACCTATGACAAGGAGATTCCAGCAAGTACAGGAAGCACTGCCGAGAACAGAGGAAACAGGGGAAGAGACACAAAAAGACACGGGCAAAACAGTCATTGCATCTCAAGAAGATAATATAGCAGCCATACAGAGACAATTAGAGTCAGCCAAATATGAGATTGCTAAATTGAAGAAGGCCGCTAGAAAGCATGCAGCCATACATGCGAAATATTATAAAACCTTATGGCAAGGAAATGAAGCTGTAAAAGCTCAGTTGAATTCAGTGGTTGATGGCCATGCACAATTTCACACCTGGACAGTACCAGCAATCAAAGAAGCCAAGTATATCAGAAGGATTAATATGCAACTGAGAGCTGGGAATAGAGCTATGAGGAAACAAATTGAAGATTTGAAGACACAACTAAGCCAGCTACCTGCTAAATGAGTTTTCTTTTCAAGAAACGTTTTGTTTCAAATTTTTGACAAATTTGCTTAATCTTATTTTTCTGAAGAAATATAATCCCTGTTCAACATGTGGAAAGTCGAAGGGAGTTTTTTGGCAATCAAATACTCGGTTGATAAAGATCTCGGGTCAAAGGAAAACTGTTTCAAATAACTCAGCAGTTTCGTAGCGCGCTACGAAACTGCTGAAGATGTTGTTTTTAACGCAAATCAAGTAGTTTGAATTATAAGCGGGAATTTTGAAAGGGAAACGTCTAAAGGGTGTGCAAGACATTAGCTGGAGCGAACAACAGTCAATCAGGTCAAGACAGATGGATATTTAAAAGGGTTGAATATTCAAATCCAATTTTGAATTTTTGTCATAAAGCCCCTTTATCACAGTTCAAAATATATCAAACGATTTGCCTACAAGAAATTTTTTCCTGTACACATGTTCATCAAAAAAGCTTACAACGCATCAAGGACATGGCAGTCTTCCACATCTTGGGTAATTAAAGGCTAAAGAACATGCTTTTGTGCATTCGAAGATTTTGGAAAAAAACTGAAGCCGAGAAGCAAGGGTAACCTCCTAATATTTCTGAGCAGTTAAAAAGTTTCAACATCCAAGGTCAACATGGGGCATTAAATACCTATCTCAGCCATCTCAGCCAAACTGAAAGAGGACCAGGTGTCAAAGAACGAGGAGAAGCCATCATGCATATAATATGGAGTTAGAGTCATAGTAGATTTAGAACTCTAAAAAAGCTCCAGTCAGCACTTTATTGTATTTATTAGTTAGTTAAATAGTTGATAGGTGTCATTAGAGGTAGTTATCGAATTCCCCTCATGCTGGAGGAGGAATCTCGATCAGTTAGAATAAGAATTCTATATATAGCTGAAACAACAATGTAATGGGGGTTGGAAAACTTTATGACAGAGCATTGTATTTGGCTTATGTAAAGACAGAGTTTCAGTAATATAATTTGGCTTTACTTCTCAGGATTCATGAAGGATTTTTATGTTCAGAATGTGTGATCTTGTCCTTTCCTAAATTTTTACAGTTGTATAAATGTATAATCACTCAGAATTCACTGATTGTGCTCTGATTTCCTGTATGCATTTATAAACTGTGGTTTCATATGAGTTATGTTCTGAATATTCAAATTCTGAATGCCCTGACTTCTATGTAAAGTCAAGATCCTTGTTTATTGAGGTGTTGTTGACTCCATAGGCCCAATGGAAACTTTTTTAATGTTTTTCCAGCATCTATATTTGTCACAGCTATTTCACAAAGAGTTAGCCATCTTATCTTAATCAAAATCATTAACCCATCTAGAGAGAGCCCTCTCAGGTTGAGGAGGCTAAGCCTCAGCCTAAAGTAGGTTTGAAATAGTTACTTAGAGTCAACCTGACCAGCAGCCTGCCAGGGCCTGATTTTGAGATAAGACAAACTATCTCTGCCATTTGTCTATTCCCACTCATCACACCCCACAGAAGGCCATTTCAGTATCCATCGCACCTAGCCAGTTTGGCAGTCAGTATGCATCGCACCTTGCCCATCAAGCAGTCTATATGGTCTAGTTTTGGCTAGTTCTGAGTAGTTTTTCAGGTGGAACTTCTGGGAAATGATGTAATCAGTTGACCATGATCCTTTAGGGTATGAAATAACACTTTTAGGGACTTAACGAGCCCTTAGTTTATGGACATATGAGTTTTGGGTTGCAGTGCCCAAATATGTCTATAACACTAAGAGCCCCATTTTTCAAATCAGGTGGCCACCCACATATCCCACTTGGACCCCCACAACTATCTCTTTTAGTTCTTCAGTTTCCTTAATTGTAGCACAATTTACTATTTTTAGCAGTTTTTTAGGTCTTGAACTTCCGGAGCCGTTTTGAGGCCCTAAATGACATTTTTTGGGAAAAATAGGAGCAACATCGCAACCTAGATCAATATTTCTCATCCCAATGTTGTAGTCGTCGAATAGATATTTCTAACGAGGTATTGTGCACATCAAACAGAGATCGTATGCCAAAGTTATGACCTTGGGAAGTTGATGTACCAATTTACCCAAAACGAGGCCCATAGTTTGGCACTTCATTTCCTAGGGTTAGGTTTTTGGATGTTTAGGGTTTTCCATTGTTTCTCAACAATAAATAGACCTTCAAGCCTCATTGTAAGACAGTTTAGAGGCATGTAGCTGCCACATCTCTTCTTAGAGATAAGCTACCAGCACCCTAGTTGGCTGATTTTCATTTCTGTTTGTAAGCATATTTCAGTATTTTTCATTAATGAAATGAAGTATTATTTCCGTTGCATCTCTATGTATATGGATATTTCTGTATTTTTTTGCATTCCTGTTTAAATCTGGATCATGGTCTCCTTGTTCTGAATGAAAAAGATTGTAACTGTGAAATATGTATTCTAGCAAAGCATAAAAGAGATAGCTTTCCCACATCTTCCTCTAGAGGAAAAGAGCCTTTAGAGCTAGTCCATATAGATATATGTGGCAAAATGAAGACACAGTCCATTGGTCATAGTCTTTATTTTCTAACCTTCATTGATGATTATACAAGGAAGATATGGCTTTACTTTCTCAAAAATAACTCATATACATTCTCAAGATTCAAAAAGTTAAAAGTAGAAGTAGAAAAGCATAGTGGAAATCCTTTAAAGGTGATTAGGTTAGATAAAGGAGGAGAATACAGTTCTAATCACTTCAAAGGTTTTTTTCAACAACAAGGAATAATCAAGCAAAAAAAACAAGATATACTCCACAACAGATTGGAGTAGTAGAAAGGAAAAATCAGTCAATCATGAACATGGCCAGATGTATGCTTCATGAGAAAAAGTTATCAAATGGCTATTGGGTTGAAGCAGTTTTGACAAAACTGTATATTCTCAACAGATCTCCAACAATGAGTCTTGAAGATGCAGTGCCTCAAGAAGCATGAGATGGTAAGAAGGTGAATGTATCACATTTTAGAATTTTTGGATCAATAGCATTTGCACATGTTCCTAGTAAGCTAAGAAAGAAGCTTGATGATAGGAGTGAAAGATGTATTTTCATAGGCTATAGTGAGCAGTCAAAGGCCTATAGACTTTACAATACCATTACCAAGAAGTTTGTTTTAAGCAAAGATGTTAAATTTCATGAAAATAAATCTTGGTCTGATCATATTGACGAAGCTTTAAATAAGCATGTTTATCCACCATAGCTACCAGGATTGCAAGTTGAAGAAAATACATACCACATTGAAAATGATACATCTTCCAGCAGTGAATCCAATAGTGATTCAAGATATTTATAAGATAGTTAGAATACAAGAAGCATTAGATAAATATATGAGCAGGAGTGTGAGTTTCATCAGTAGAATATGTTTGCCTTTCTTTCATCTCCACCAACCCATTTTGTAGAAACAGTTAACGAAAAACAATGGGTTGATGCAATGAATCAAGAAATTGCTACCATACAGAAGAACCAAACTTGGGAATTAAATGATCTCCCAAGAGACAAAATCAAAATTGGTGTAAGATGGGTATATAAAACCAAGCTAAATGAAAAAAGAGAAATTGAGAAACATAAGGTGAGGTTGGTTGCCAAAGGATTCCCACAACAGTTTGGTGTCGACTATATTCAAACCTTTAATCCAGAAGCAAGGCTAGACACGCTTAGAACTATTTTATCCACAATAGCTCAACACAAGTGGAAGGTCTATCAACTTGATGTAAAATCTGCTTTCTTAAATGGTATATTGCATGAAGAAGTTTATGTAGAGCAACCTCTTGGTTTTGAAGTTCCATGATTGTAGCATAAGGTATACATATTGAAAAACCCCTTGCATGGCTTGAAACAAGCTCCAAGCTCTTGGCATAATCCAATCGACACCTATCTCATCAAAAGAGGTTTTTGCAAAAGCAACCACGAGCCAACTTTGGATACCAAAACACATGAAGGTAAAATTATTATTGTATGCCTTTATGTAGATGATCTTCTTTATATAGGAAATATGATGTTTGAAGACATGAAAGCAACAAAGCAAACAAAGTTTTATATGACTAATCTAGGGGTCATGAATTACTTCATAGGCGTTGAAATTCAATAATCTACTAATGGCATTTTTGTTGGTCAACGAAAATATACCATTGACATCATCCAAATGTTCAAAATAACCAATTGCAAACCAGCTAATACACCAATTGCTCAAGGTGCTAAGCTCAGCAAAGCAAATGTAGCACCACCAGTTGATCCCACATTTTATAAACTTCTAATTGGTAGTTTGTTATATCTCACTGCTACTAGACCTCATATCATGTTTGTTGCTAGTTTTGTCTCCAAATTTAGGTAGTCACCTAAGATTTATCATTGGAAGGTTGCAAAAAGGACCTTAGGATATATTGCAGGGACCCTAGACTATGGTTTGTTCTACACACATTTTGAAAATTGTTCACTTTCAGGTTATATAGACATCGATTATGCGAGCAGTTTAGATGATCATGAAACCACCTCAAGGCATTCTTTTCATCTTGGAACCAATCTGATCTCATGGGCATCCAAGAAAGAGTCAATTATTTCAATATCTTCTGTGGAGGCAGAGTATGTAGCAACAAATTCAACATCTTGTAGCAATATGGCTGAGAAGATTATTGAAAGACCTTTCAAATGTTCAAGAGCCAACTCCTATTTATTGTGACAAAATTCAAAATTTTCTTTATCAAAAAATCCTGTTTTTCTTAAAAAGAGCAAGCATATTGATACACGTTTTCATTTCATAGGAGAGCTTGTGAATGATGGAGACATGTTACTTGCTTTTGTGGATCAAAATATCACCTTGTAGATATTTTCACAAATCCATTGGGAAATATCTATTTGAATTTGAAAGAGAAACTAAACATTGTAAGTGTGTCTTCTTGTAACAAGTGAGATTAGGAGGAGAGTTTGTGAGATTAGTCTCACTTTTCGCTAACTGTCATCATAGTCAATTCCATTCTCTCTTAGATTTACTTCAATTTAGTCGAATTGCACTCTAGTCATTTATTGTTAATGCTTTCTAAGTAATCTTATCATAGTCACTTCAGATTTACTTCAGTTTAGTCCAACTTCACTCTAGTCATTTATTGTTGATGCTTCATCTTTTCAACTATTTTGAATATTGAGAAGAGCAATCTCTACTCCACTTTTCTTTTCATTATTTGTCATCAAAATTATAGGTAGGCTTTTTAACGCATTAAAAGATTCCCAATATTTATATTAAGAGATCGTTTTCAAGTTTTCATCCTTTCAGAGTTTTAGTAATAGATTTTACTTAAAAATTTCAAATGCATTTTGTAGTAATTGATTTGCTATAAGTTTTGGAAAGTTTTTCTGCATTTGTTACAAGTTTCTGAGGGTTTTTTCAACATATAAAATTTAGACTTGGTTATTACAAATTTTAATCTATATATCTCTTGTATAATCTGAATTATCGCAATTGTGAATACTGTAAGTTTGGTGCATGCATTTTTTGTTAACGTGCATATGACTTCCTACAGAGATGGTTATTTAACTATAACACACACGCCATATTTGCTACACAGCTGAGCGGAATCAGGAATCACACTATGAATAAATATGCGCGCAGAAGGCCCTACTTCTAACTACATCTTTAAGCAGATGTTACAGTAATCGCTATCGTGCTTCAACAAAAGCGATACCATTTAAATGCATGACTCTAAATTTAGCAAAACCTTTGCATGCATTTCTGATGCTTGACTGTAAATTTAGCACAACCTTTGCATCCATTTCTAGTGAACGTGCATATAACTTCCTACACAGACGGTTATTCAATCAAAACACATATGCGCTATATTTGCTTCTCAAAACTGAGCTGATTGACAAATCACACTATGAATATGGAACTGTGTAGAAGGCTCTACTTCTAGCTACATGATGTTAAAGTAATCGCTATCGTACTTCAGCAGGGAATACACTTTTATGCTTGACTATACATTTAGCAAAACCCTACCAACGTCGTTGCCCCACTTTTATGCTTGACTATACATTTAGCAAAACCCTAACAACGTTGTTCCCCAACTTGAGGGTATTCCTAGCCATAACTATAAAATTATTCAAAACCGACTCACAACATCCTCATTGTGCCATGGATAAAACTGCAGATCTACATAGATAATAGCAGACAAAATATGCATCCACGACCTAAATCCAACACAATAATTGACAACAAGATAAAATCCCACCGAAAAGGCCACTCGAGGGAACGCTCATATTAGGTATGAAAAACTTAAAACAGACAAGATTGGTATTATTTCTATAAATAAGGGATATCATATATTAATTTGATATTTAATTTTAACCTCAAAGTTTATTATAGATTAATTTTATATTTATTAGTTTGATATTTAATTAATTGTAAATCATTATTTTTAAAATTCAACTTCAAAAATCTATTTTTAATTATTTTCGTATTTTCATTACAATTATGGGTAATTTTTATTTTATTATATAAATAATAAAATTATATAATACATAAATATGGAACATTTTTCTTCCTATAAATTTTTCATTTATTTTGATCAAAGGAGTTATAAAATGGTTATCTAACATTTTGTACTCTACATTGTTTTACTATGACAATTTTTACTAGTTTTTTATTTCATTTTATAACTAAAAGGTGATTTTATAGAGTATCTTATCTTTATTGCAGATTATGAGAATATTCTAGAATGTGAAGAATAATGAAATAAAAAAATAGTTTTAACATTAACTTATTTATCTAGCTCTTGCTCCAGAACTATCTATAACATTAGCTTCTCAATTTCTCCATCATGATGTTCTTTGAGTAGATTTCCATTTTTTTAAATACACAGAAACACAATACTTCTTAGTATTCAAAACAATATCATAGTAATGATGATAGAAATCACACATACAATAATAACTTGATTCACCTTGGGGAAAACAAGCCTTGTTATATATCTAACTTATTCTTAAAAAAAAAAAAAACTTTTCATACATCAATTTCATATTTACTAATTTGATGTTTGTTTTGATCTTTGATATTTGATTTGAATATGAATAACTATTTTGAGAGTTGGCTCCACTAATCTATTTCTAACCATTTTCATGTTTTCATTAAAACTATTGGTTAATTTCTATTTTATTACACAAATGTGAAAATTATATAGATACATATAAATATATAACATTTTCTCTCTCTAATGTAGATGTACTTGTTATTCCTCTAGTCTGACCAAAGCAGTTATAAAATGGTCTGGCATTTTATACTCTAAATTGTTTCACTGTAACATTTTTTTATCAGTTTTATCTTCATTTTTACAACTAAGAAGTGGTTTTACAGAGTCATCTTATCTTCATTGCATATTTTAAGAATATTCTAAAATATAAAAAACAACATAGAAAAAATTTAAAAAATGATTAATCTTTAACTTATTTCTCTGAAATTTGGCTCTGGAAGTATATGTAATTTTAGCTTCTCAGTTTCTCCCTCATAAAATTTTTTCAGTCCACTTCTACTTTTTTTCTTTCTTATTTTTTTAATATATAAAAACTCCCTACTTGTTATTATTCAGAACAATATCAAAAGAATAATGATAACCATCACACATACAATAACAAACTGATTTATCTGGGGGAAACTAGCAAACAATAGATTTATTCTTATACTTGAGTTAAACACAACCAAGCTAGTGAGCTTTCTGGCTCAACTTGACACATTACAATGGACAATCCCTAAACATTTTAAAAGGTTCATTACATGTAATACCATAGGCTCAACATTTTAAAAAGTTCATTACATGTAATACCATAGGCTCAATACTACAGGTCACCAATAACAAAGGCTTGAAAATCACAATTATTAAGCTAACAACCTTAACTTCTCCACCCAAGCACAAACCACCCATTACAAATACTTGAAAACCCTTGTAAAACCCCATTGTTAACCTAACAACCTTAACTTCTTCGCCCAATCAAATTAAAATAACTAGACAATTGACCCACATTTTCTCCGTTCACCCATTCTTCTCGTAACTGTGGAACTAATAAAGTCGGCAATGCGGCCGTAAGATGCCATTCAGCACTTTGCACATGATCTAGACTGTAGGTGCTCTCCTATGCCGATCAAGACTCCCTTTCTATCCACTGAGGGTCTTTGCAGACAAGTCCCTAAATAATCGCGGAACTATTCTGATACGAATTCATCGAAAAAAAAGAAACTGTATGCTGATTTACAAGCTGTCGGAATCTGAACCGTAAATTTTTTGATGTGTTTCTTCGATTTTAAGATATTGCACTATTTCCTGAAACAAGGCACGTTGTAAATTCGGAACTATACTAATATCAAATCATCTTACAAAAATTCTGGATCTTGATTTAGACGCTCGCACAATCTGAGCTGTCGGACTTTTAATGTGTTTCTTTCATTTCAACGTGTTGCACCATTTCTAGAAGTTCCACCATTTCCAGAAAGCACTTCCAGAGACAACGTAATCAATAGTAAGATTTAAACCAAAAAAACATAGAATATTTTGGAAATGTGAAAGATATAAAGAAATTTAAACAACTTACTTTTTACGAAATTTACTGAATATTTGAAATTATTTATAACCTACGATCTGTACTTAAAAATTGCCTCTGTTGTTGGCCAAAGCATAATATTATTAGACTACAGTGCTCAAACAACTTACTTTTTATGAGACTTACTTACAAATTGCCTCTGTTGTTGGATAAGGCATAATATTATTAAACTACAGTGCTCAAACAACTTGCTTTTTATGAGATTTACTGAAAATTTCAAATTATTTATAACTTAAAATCTATACTTAAAAATTGCCCCCGTTGTTGGCTAAGGCATAGTATTATTAAAATGGCATAGTATTATTAAAATACAATGCTCTTAAGACATTCTATATCTCGAAAATATTCTAGAATCCCACAAATGGAGATGAGGTAATCGCCTCACTTTTGTTTATTTAATTTTGGAATATTTTGAAAATTAATAAGTGGGATAAGTTAAATTTTATATTATACACAAGTTATATATATTTTTCAGTATTCAAATTTATTCTCATTTTATCATGTAGATTTTTAATTTTTAAATATGCTTTCTGATAATACTATGGGCCAATATTATGGTTTATCAATACCACATGCCCAAAAAAATAATTATTAACTTGCATATTTGTAGATAATATTTGACTTTTTCATTTTACTTTATTTTTATGCAAAAGAAGAATATGGTTCGTTTGAGAGGTGTGTTTTCCTTTTTCTTCTATATATTATAATAGTTGACAGTACGTTTAGCTAAACGCAGCTTCCGCCCTCTCTAGTGTTACCTCTCATGATCGCATTGACCATATAAGCATAATTAAACACAGAATTAAGAACCGAGAAAAAATCTATGGGATTATTAAAACACCTAACAATATATATTAACTAATCAACCAACAATATATATTAACTAATCAACACAGGGAAATTACCACTTACACAAATATAATTTCTTCTGCCTAACAGAATGGTTGTCTAGCAGCTGTTACACTACCTTGGTTTTGCTCCAACCATCCCATCTGTTTTTAATATCTAATCAACTGTGGTTTCCAAACTGCTGGGAAATTACTGTTACAACATACTTGCACCGACGTGCCATTTTCAGAACTATTTAGGGTTACGCAAATAATATGCTCTTCTTTGTAGTGCAATTATATTATATAGGTTACTATATATATTGCTGAACATATATATTTAAATTATAGCTTATAATGTATTACTACAAACTGGATCTGATAAATATTATCTTTAATGCTTTGGATTTTAACCCAAATTTGAATTTATTCAAGAAACTTAATCCTTCTTACCTTTGTGTTGCTCTGAATTTAAGTTAGATTGCCAATTTATGAACAAGAGTAATGCCAGGTAAATAAAATTTCACAGCACTTTTATTTTTCCCATTGAAAAAAAAAAAGGCTATTGGTCCAATTCCAAAATATTTCTGAAATCAGATAAGTTTTTGTTTGGTACAGATAGACTTTATGATTGAGTGTTTCAATGATTTACTGAGAGAATGTTGCAATGATTTACTGAGAAATTAGTGCATTAGTTCACGTAGTTGAGAAAGTTGAACGTAACCAACATACGATCTAATTATATTTTCTTTTAATATTATTTCGCTGAACTTTAGGAGGATAATGGGCCCAGGTTGTAACGGTAGGGACATTGGCACAATATTCTTGATGATAAATTACATTTAATGGTTCGAAATACTCAAACATATGTAATAGAATATGTAATGTCATTTACTGACAAAGTTATTTTGAGAAAATATTATGAATCACAGAAATTTATATTTCCATTGTTCTTTCTGCAATAAATGCCGAGGTCACAAACCTATCTTCTCATAGTATGATTGGTATCATTTTATGACTGGTATCATAGTTGAAAGAATAATTTCGGGGTAAATCACATGTAGACAGGCATTTGACAAATGTCTGTCTACATGTGATTTACGCTGAAGTTATTCTTTCAACTATTATGGATCGCAGAAGCCTCAATTCAACTACTGGTATCATTTTATTCACTTTTGTCTATGAGAGTGTTAATGGTTTTCCTCTCTAATCTTTTGAAAACTTTGCATTCAGCTAATGGTTAGCTTGTCAATTTGCATGGTTATAATCACATGCCCTTGTTATCTTGATTTTGATTTCAAGCTACCTTATTATATCTGATGATTCAGGTTTTTCAAGCTCATTAGATTGGTTTCGTTGAGACCATAATAATTTTTGAAAAGACCATGCTAGGAATCTTAATCCAAAGAACCACATTGATTCTTCACAGGATTCGAAGATATTCGAGTGTTATTTTCTAATATCAATTTAGAGAACAAATTTTTGAGTTCATTTTCTTTTTATTCTATACACTGCACGCTGCAACAGTTCATTTTCCTCTACTTGTATACACTGCATACTGCCACAGCCATAACTATTCTTTCCGGTTGGGACTCTAAAAATCTCTGATCGTGTCACGAGGAGCTTCCTTGCTTCGAAGATGGGAAATTGTCCAACTAATTATTACATATGCGAGGATGAGATCAGAATTATTGTTTTGGGCTGTGAAAACGAATTTTAGAATATGAATAAGACACGGCCACATAGCTCGCCGGCCAACGCCAAAAGGTACGCCCTATTTCAAAAAATTCTTCATAAAGAAGCAAGCACAACAATCTTGATGGAGAAAGCATCTGACGAATATAATGGGAGGCAACATTTTTCCTGACTGAGACCAGACCATGAGAATTTTATTTATTCTCAATTCAGCTAGAGGTTCTTACGTTATAGAGGCGACCATATAATTGTAGACGCAGGTGTAGACTTTTTATATAAATTAAGGTGGCAGGAGGCTTATGCTGACAATCATGATAGAAACACCTTTGCTAAATCTACTCCAAATGCGTTACAGATGGTCGGCTCGGAGAAATTATTCCCTTTCAATAATATTGAACCAGTAGCTAAAGTGTTCCACTATAAACATATATTGACAACGTCTTAAATATGACAATATGATTGCTGATGGCCATTACCTTCCTTTACGTGTTCAAATTTCTTTCTTACGCCTTTCTGTCATTGTGTATCGCCAACATTAACTGAAGTTTTATTAAAAACAAATGTTACATTCAAAATCATGTTTTAATAATAATAATATAACAGTTTTTTATATATAATTTGTTTTCAGTTTTCATTGAAGCTATCAAAATTATCTTGAGATTATATTGGATCTAAGTTATATTAGCATTTGGTTTGATTGCATTTTTTTGGAGTTTTGAACAGGTCACTTTTTCACTAGGGAGTGCCTAAGCAGAGCACTTTATCACTTATGGTGGAGAATAATAAGAATAATTTATTTGTTCATTGCTAAGTCACACATTAAATTGGTAATTAGTATAGGAGATCATATTTTTTTGTAGGAAAAACTTTCTAAGACTCTCTTATTTATAGAACAAAGGACCCACTTAAAAACTAAATTGGTGTAAGAGACTTTTTTGTTAGTTAGTGGGACAGCGTCCTTTTATTTGTTAGTCACCATACCAACTACTACTAACAATTTAACTGTACATATTCTACTCTTTAACTATAAAACACATTTATAAATTTTAAGAAATAAATTTATAAATATATATTTTATGTGACATTATTATATTATATTATATGAATTGTTTATTTGATTTATTAAATTTACAATAAATTAAATACATGAAAATTTTTAATAATTTTATTCATGACTTGTAAATTATATGATTTTTTTTGTTTTGTTTGTCAAGTTGTCTGTAATTCTCGAGGCTTGATCTCATTACATTGGTAATTAGCATAGGAGATTATCTTGTTTGTGGGTAAAAGAAGACTCTCTTCTTTATGGAACAAAAGACCCACTTAAAAGCTAAATTGATGTAAGAGACTATTTTGTTAGCTCGCGAGACAACTTGTATTAGAGTATTTTATTTGTGGGTCACCAAAACAACTACTACCAACAATTTAAGTGTACATATTCTACTCCTCTACCTTAAAACACATTTATAAATTTTAATAAATAAATTTATAAATATATATTTGATGTAACATTATTATGTTATATATATTATATTATATTACTTGTTTATTTAATTTATTAAATTTACAATAAATTAAATACATAATTTTTTTTAATAATTTTATTTATGACTCATAAATTTTACAATATTTTTTGTTTTGTTTGTCAAGTTCTTGGTTTGAGGAAGTGCCACCTAGGGTCATCTAATCCATCAAAGTCACTTCACTAGCTCTAACAAGGCTAACAAAGCCTATCCTCAACCAATTGTGCTAGTGAGACTCAACCATAAATTTTATAAATTACTATTATAGATTCTTTTTATTTTTCTTATATGATTGATTTTAATTTCATTTTATGTTATTATTAATCATAATTTGATAAGCAGTTTTATTATTCTTTTGCTTTTATGTGGATTAGATATTTTAATCTCCAATCAATGTAAAGTAAAGTTAATAATTAATTAGAAAAATCTGAATAACTTTATCCCATATCAATTGGATAGACACAATCTACATTAAATATAAATATGTATTACTGTAAATTGATTAAAAGTTTGAATATCCAACTAACATGAACATAGAGAAGTTAATACTTGATTAGCAAAGTCAATTAGAATATAGAGAAGTTAATACTTAATTAGCAAAGTCAACTATTAACTTTATTTCAATAGAATATATAAAATTTTCAATAAACATAAATAAACAAATTAGACATACAAAATCCACAATACACTCAAATAAACATATTATATCCAAAATCAATAATTCACAAACAAAATTAGTAATTATCATAGAACAAAATCAATGATTCACAAACAAAATTAGTAATTAACTTTACTTGCAATGGATTGGATACATAAAATTTACCATAAACATAAATATGACGTAAATATGCCCCACATACCTGTGTCTCTAAATAGACTAGCAACATGAAAATCAATAATTCACAAACAAAATTAGTAATTAACATAAGACAAAATTAATAATTAACACAAAATTAGTGATTAACTTTACTTCCAATAAATTATTTACATAAAACTTACCATAAACTTTACTTCCAATAAATTATTTACATAAAACTTACCTTAAACATAAATATGCCCCCCACATAAAACTTGCCATAAACATAAATATACCCCACATACCTAGCCTCTAAATATGCCCCCAACATAAAACTTACCATAAACATAAATATGCCCCCACATACCTGGGCCTCTAAATATACCAGCAACATGAAAAACTGAGAACAAACCCATTGAAAAGCATTAATATTTTTACACAGAAGCTTTAAAAGCTCCCAGAAGTAAATCGTTAAAAAAATGTACAGTTTACTTGAAAAGTAAAACTGTAGCTTATTCTGTGGTCCTTGTATTCGCTCAGAATTTCACCTGATCTATGAAATAGTTCCACCGGGACTAGAACTTTCAAGATTACAGGCAGTGATGCAAGTAATTCTTTAAAGGAAAGGGGGATTCTTTCCAAAATATAAAGCCAAGTAAATTAGGTTTGGATTGATTTGGCAGTTGGCAGGTTTAAAGTGGTGTTCTGTGCATCGTGGAGATGCTGTGGACTTATTATTTAAACACGTATATACTGTATGTATCCATCCATCATTTTATGTTGCCAGATGGATGAAGATCTTTAACGTTTGTTTGTTTTTCTTAAATTCCTGGGATATATGCTCGTCGATATTTCATCCGGTAAGAATGATCTATACCCAAACATGAATTCTTGGCTCAGACTGACTATCACCTTTCAACTTTAGGTCGAGGTCACATCAGGAGCGGGAGCATTGTGGTTTGTAAAGTAACTACTAAAAAGCTGATCCATAAGATTCTCCACAGCATTTGCTTTTCTTTCACCCTGCTTAAACCTTACAGGTTTTTCAGCCAATCACTGTACTGTCATGGTTAGGTTACGTCATGGTTGTAAAGGGTATTTGGGTATAGTCAAAGTGTAGATCTTGTGGTGGTGGGAATGATCTGTCTTTTTCGCCAGGGTTCAATCTCATGCTATGATATAATTTCATTCAGATAATCTATTTTGATTCCTCTGAATATTAAGTAGATGTTGTTCCCTAATACCAACTTAATATAGTGAACCCGATTTAAAAAACCAAAAAATCAAAAAATATTGGTATAAAATCTCACATTACAATTACAAATGAAGTTGGTTTCTACGAGATAAATCCTGGTTTTAATTGGCTTACATGGGAATCTGTTTTTTGGAAAGTGCTTAGCTCCATTTTGGTAAGAACTGTGTCACACGGTTTATAATCTCATCGGGATCTATTCTATTTTGGATTTATTATGTTCCAGTCCTTTTTTCAGAAGCATTTCACTATAAACATTTGATAAACATTATGCGTATACAAGTGTTGCAATATATAATGCAAGTTATCGTGGAATATATACTTTTTTATCTCGAGTATATTAGTTCAACAGTATGTATATATCCCGAGATATATTGTAATCAGTATAATGCGATTTTGAGTACAAATCTAACAAAGTGGATTGACAAAGAGAGTGTCAAGGTGGAACGAAATCCCATCAGGAATATGCAGCCACTATTAAAATATCATAACCCTTTTGATGTGACCTTAAACTGATCTCATGCCACCAGGTTGCTTTCATTTCGGAAATAGGTATCTGAACTCGGTCTCCCTCCTGACTTAATAGCCCCATGTAACCAGGTCCCTAGCTGATAAAGTTCACGCAATTGGGGAAACAGCTCTGGGCTATCCATCGCTTCTCGAAGGATGAATTTGCGTACCCAATTAATTGTACACAGATGGACAAAGGTTTCCGAACCCATGAAACAATTTCAGAACCAAGGTCATATTGACATACAGGAGGTACAGCTGCAGAAAAAAATAGTACTGTAGCCAGTGGTCACGATGCACAGTGATTTTGTCATGTTTTTAAGTTTGTCGGCTATTTAACTGCATGGTAGTCAATTCAGGTTGCATTAGCTTTTCCTGTTCAGTCTTATTTCTACTGTTTGAAAGTTTTTTTATGGAAGTAATTTAATTTGTATCAATTAAATACACAAAATCTGCTATCAATATACATACCTATTTAAACCAAACACTACAAATCTTACTCATAAAATTCAAGAAATTTATAATTTACCTAATTTGATATCAATATACATATACCTATTTAAACCAAACACTACGTATCTTACCCATAAAATTCAAGAAATTTACAGTTTACTTAATGATTGTCATTTAGACTAGACATTTCAGACTCAAACAAATCCATATGAACCTCCTCTTATAAAAAGTAAAGTTATCTGTTTGCTGGATCCTCGAAGGGATGAGGATAAGAAAACATTACCCATCAATAGAGCTATCTGTTTCATGGATATTTGAAAACATAAAGATAAAGAAATATTTAAATTCACTGGTAGTGGTTTCTTACACACAAACATATTTAAAAATGAATAAAAAAATTTATGCACACATCAGGTCTTTATTTCAGTTTTTTATTAATACAAAAATCATAATATTAAAATGAAATTTATATAAAAAATTCAGTAAAATTTAATATATTAAAATATTTATTAGAAAATATATTTAAATAATTTTAATATTTTTTTTATTATAATATAAAAATAATAAAAAAATTAATATATATATATATGCTCACTCAACTACTCTCAAAATATAAAAATAAATAAATGATTGATTCTTTATATGTACACGCACCCAACCTTCTAAAGTATAACAAAAACAAACTAGCACTCGCTGTTTTGCCAAAACATTCCTTCTACTTTTATATTATAGACAAAGTTGGATTTTCATACATTAAAAATGGCTATATTTAATTAGTGTTGTTAATACTAAACTTCAATATAGCCAACCAGCATTCCACCTCCACACAATATAAGCAATATGAACTATCATGAAATTTGAAAGCATCATCTAAAGGAAAAAAATACTACATAGCGTCCCACTGTTATAAATCTTATTTGAAAAGAATCCCCTGTAATTGGTAATGGGACTTGGGTGATCCCCACTAGATTTGGCGTAATCTTAAAGTTGAAGGATATGACAGCAACTACTTCGGCCTATATTTAGGTTTGAATTTGGGTTGCTCACAGTTACTTTCTTTATATTCTAGCTCAGATTGGAATTTATTATTGTTAATTACTTGGATGTTTGAGAGTTCCCATGCCGCCTTTACTTTTGCCTTCATATCTAAGTTCTCCACCTCCCTTTTCTTATTTCCTGTTCTCCGGTATGGATTCCTTTACGTTTTGATGCCCTCTTGTATATAAGAATATCCGTATGTTAGCAAGGTGATCCAACTCACTTATCATTTGGACAGTGAAACACCATCACTCCAGCAAATATTTATAGCCATAGAAGAAGCTTTGCAATTTGCGTTTTTTGCATCAAGCACTTCAAGAAGATGTTGCCTCCAGAGGATACATTTCATCAGGGCAATAGCATCATTCGGCCCAGAATGGCTCCCCCTGTGAAGCCTAGAGTTGGTGGATCAGAAAATGTTGTGGTTCACCATGACCCAGATGGAGATTGCAGTCATGATGATGATAATTCTCAAAAGCCACCCGCTGAAATGGAGCTTTCTGTTCAGCAGTCTCAGAGTATAGGAGCCTCCAATTCCCAATCCATTTTGTATCAGCCATTGCAGCCAGTGACTCTGAAGGTTCAATAAATACATCTCCTGTGTTGGGATTCTCTAGTTAATCCATCAGACTAGAACATGCATATTGTTACTTTCTGCTGCACCTTGGATTGTCAGATGTTACTCTGTTTTATGTCATTGATTCAATTCATAATCTCTGATCCCTTACTCGTCATGACTTTGCTCTTAGTAGCATATAAGTGAAGTGCTAATTTTCCAGTTTGGCATATATTAATTTGCGAGCACTATATATACTGAAATCTGTTTTTTCCTAACGTCTTGTTATGTCGGTGTGTTAGACCTCTTGTAGTTGCTTCAATTATTATAAAATCTCTTTTCCACTCTTCTTAATATCAAATGGCTTGCAGGTTTTCATAAGGATTTTAGCAGTTTCTTTTATCTTTGATGGGAAGTATATGTGAATTAGCTAGTTCTATATTTGGAGAAATCCATTTTTGGTTACAGAGCAAGTCTTGTCAGGGCTATTAAACAGGCTTATGAGTCCAAATGCCGTTGTTTCATATTATTTGCATTAAGAAGGTTATGTATGTTTATGGAATTTTAGAGAAACACATCTGAACCGGCCCTTCCATTTTTGGTTACAGTGCAAGGCTTTTCATGGCTGTTACACAGGATTATAAGTCCTAATGCTGTTGCTTCATATGTTTGCATTATGAAAGTTATGTATGTTTATGGAATTTTAGAGAAACATATCTGAGCCAGCCCAGAAGGGGTATATATAGACAACAGCATGCCAAATCTTTGGGATGAAAAATTGGAGCCTTTTGGTGTATTTAGCGATAGTAATTACTATTTTACTTATTTTCAGCATCAGATTCTGTTATTACTTAGCCTTCGTCTGGACCATCTATTGTCTGAATCTGATTTATTGTCAAAAACATCTAGATAAAAGAAACGAGGATGCAACAGGAAATCATTGTAGAGAATTCTCATCTCTAAAATCTAAGCTTGCATCTTTGCTTGTATCTGGGTTTTATAGAAACTTTTCTAGCAATAAATAATTTTTATGTATTTGCCATTATCATTGTGGGTTAATTTTGTAAAGCTTGCTTTGCTATTTTACCTGGTGGCTGGAAATGTTTGTTACGATTTACGATCCTATAAATTCTGATTTTTACAGTTGGACATAAATTCTGATGTTTACAGTTGGACTTGCGTTTTGCAGTTTCAAGATATCTATTACAGGCTAAAATTGCAGCCAAAAGCTGAATGGTACGAAATGTTCTGCACTAGAGCAGAGCACAAAGAAGTTGAAAAGATCATATTGAATGGCATAACAGGAATTGTGTGCCCTGGAGAAATCTTGGCCATGTTAGGACCCTCCGGGAGTGGAAAAACCACTCTCCTCAGTGCATTGGGCGGAAGGCTGCAAGGCAAAATCTCTGGCAAAATCCTTTTCAACGGACAGAATTTCAGCAAGTCCATGAAAAGGAGAACTGGGTTTGTCACCCAGGACGATGTTCTGTATGCTCATCTAACTGTCAGAGAAACACTGACATACGCTGCTCTGCTCAGGCTGCCCAAAACCTTATCCAAATCACAGAAAGTAGAGCAGGCAGAGTCTGTCATAGTAGAACTTGGGTTAACCAGATGCAGAAACACCATAATTGGAGGACCTCTGCTTAGAGGAGTTTCTGGAGGGGAAAGAAAAAGAGTTAGCATTGGTCAAGAAATGCTAATAAATCCCAGCCTTCTTCTGCTAGATGAGCCAACTTCTGGTTTGGATTCAACTACTGCACAGAGAATTATATCAACGTTGCAAAGCCTTGCTAGAGGAGGGAGGACCGTGATTACCACAATACACCAACCCTCTAGTAGATTATATCATATGTTCAACAGAGTCATTTTGCTTTCAGAGGGGAACCCTATTTATTATGGAAAAGCTTCTGAAGCTATTAATTATTTTTCTTCCATTGGGTACCCACCTGCATTAGCTATGAATCCTGCTGATTTCATGCTTGATCTTGCCAATGGTGAGTTCCAGAGACCTGTAAATAGAGGAACGAGAATTGCAACAATTCAATGTTTTAAGAAGAAATTGAGTCTAGTTCATTTGTTCGTAACGATATCCAACA
This sequence comes from Pinus tabuliformis, assembly GCA_031772625.1. Lineage (NCBI taxonomy): Eukaryota > Viridiplantae > Streptophyta > Pinopsida > Pinales > Pinaceae > Pinus > Pinus tabuliformis. The sequence continues at coordinate 1,850,284,665 of CM062817.1, read as the reverse complement.
ATTGACTGTAACGTGTATAATATTACTTCTGCAGGGGTTACATCCGATATCAGGCCTGTGTACTCGTCATCGGAGCAGGCAGAATCACAGTCTCGATTAGAACATGAACATCAGAAGTCAGTTCGACAAACTTGATCACGTCATACCAGAAGAACCTGGCTACAAATCTTAAAGCCGAGGTCAATATTGAGCAAAATACCACGGACACAAAATGCAGAAGTAAGATTCTTATCGATAATTTCCTGGTTGAAACTTAAGTTTAAGATTTTCATGGATGATTTCCTGGTTGAAACTTTAGTTTTCATTTCTGTGCTTGTCCATGATCTGCTTTGTCACCATTTATAACCTGGACCTGTTTGGAAACTTGACTTAATTTGTTAGTGTTCTTTTCTTTTTCTTTCTGATCAGGATCTAAAGATAAAATTGAATGGACAACGAGTTGGTGTTATCAGTTTTCTGTGCTCCTTCGAAGAGGTTTGAAGGAGAGAAGATACGAGTCCTTTGCGGGGTTAAGAATTTTCCAAGTGGTATCAGTATCCATTTTGTCAGGCCTCCTCTGGTGGCATTCTGAAACTACTCATCTCCAAGATCAGGTACAACTAATTACTTTATGTTTAATGTGGATGAATCCATTTTGTTTCCTTTTGATTAATGTATGAGTTCATTTTATTAAATATTTACTTTTCGCCTAGAGAGTTCACTCTTTAAAACATGTGAAGCCCAAGGACCGTCCAGGAGTCACTGTTCTGTAAACAACCAGACAAATGCATTTAAATATTATGTTTCCACGGCTGTGACTTGGGTTTAATGAATCAATCTATTTATGTATCTCAATCTTATTTAATGATAAATATTTTTAATAGTTATTAATAAATTAGAAGGTTTATTTAATTATATCACATGATGTTGATGTTGGTTTCTAGTTAAGAATATCTAATTTTTTTTTCATTAATAATTATGTTATAATAAATTTTACTATTTTAAAAAAAATCAATTATTAAAATTATATTATAGAAATGATTAAAAAAAAATCATCCATATAAATAAGCCTGAGGAGAAAAGAAAAACTAATTCCCTTTTTATCTCATTGCAGATCTTGCATTACATTTTTTTTTTGTGTTTTTCTTGTAAAATTATGTATGCATATATCAACTATTATTGGTGGTTTAAATTCATGCACAATTGTTTTTATCATTCTTTAATAGTCTTCATCATTAACATGTAGACACTATATAATCTCTCACTGTGTTCAACAAACTAATTATGGTTTATAAAGGTTATTGTGTTCAACAAAATAATCATGATTTATAAAAGTGTTTTGAGAAAGTATATTTATATCTATATATAGATATAATAATTATAAATAATTTGAGAATATATAAATTTTGTATGATATTTTTAAATAATAGAATGAAATTTATATAATTATATATGTAATTAACAAATAAAATAAAATGATAGAAAATAAGTTTATGTGTTATTGTTATATTATTTTAATTCGAATTAAAATAAATTTATGATTAAGATAAATATTATCATTAATTTATATTTATTTAAAATATATGATATTCAATACTAAATTAATCTATCAACCTAATAGATAAAGATGATAAAAAATTTTGCTTTCAATTTTACTTTAATATTATTTTATCAATAAAATTAAAATAAAATTAAATAATTTATTTTTATTTAAAATATATTGAATAATTAAATACATTAAAAATTAGTAATAAAATATACTATTAACACATAGTTATTTAAAAATCCATAAATTTAATTTATAAACCAATATAAACCATTACATCTACTTTCTTAAAATAATAATATATATATATTAAAACATTATTTTTATGAATATAGTTAATTTAAAAAACTATAAATTTAACTTATAAACAAATTTAAACAATTACATCTAATTTAATAAAAAATACTTTAACAATATTTTTTTTTTAACTAATTCAAAAACCTATAAATAGATAATTCAAAAACCCATAAACTAAACTAATAAACAAAAACTTGTATTTACAATTTTATCTTTTCTCTTTTAATTAACAACATCTCTTTTATATATATTTCAATGTTCTATACTTTTCAATGCTTTCCTGCTCCTTGTCTTGACCATGAATCTTCTTTACCTTGGAAATGTCCACATTCAACCATAAACACTGTACATAATCCCATTTCACACTTACCTACTTTGACATAATTGAAGAGTGCCTATAATTTCTCCTGCTTTGACTTAATCAAAGAATACCTCTAATTTCTACGAGTACAAGAATTTCAAATCTTTTAAAGTAAATAATACAACGTTAGGATGGAGCTATGCTATGATAGACTATACTGAATTAAAATTTTTTTTGAGAACCGACTTTATAACGATGGATATGGTTCTTGCCTGTGCAGGTGGGGTTACTGTTTAAAGAATACCTCTAATTTAGAACCATACCTGTGCATGTGGGGTTACTATTTTGTGAGAACCGACTATATAACGATTATGGTTCTGTGCCTGTGCAGGTGGGGTTACTGTTTTTCTTCTCCACTTTCTGGGGCTTCTTTCCTCTCTTCAATGGCATATTTACCTTCCCCCAGGAGCGGTCAATGCTGATAAAGGAACGCTCATCAGGAATGTACAGGCTGTCATCTTATTTCCTAGCAAGAACAGTTGGTGACTTGCCAATGGAGCTAGTGCTCCCCACCATATTCGTCATAATCACCTACTGGATGGGAGGCCTGAAGCGGGATGCCACAACATTCATACTCACACTGCTAGTGATACTGTACAACGTCCTGGTTTCCCAGGGTCTGGGGTTGGCACTGGGCGCAGCGCTGATGGACGTGAAACAAGCCACCACACTGGCTTCTGTTACAACCCTAACATTTCTGCTAGCAGGGGGCTATTACGTTCAGAAGATCCCAATTTTCATTGCATGGCTCAAATATGTTTCCTTCAGTTATTACTGCTACAGGCTTCTCATTGTTGTTCAATACTCCCCAGATGAAATGTATGATTGTGGGATGGGAAAAAGCTGCAGAATCATGGATTTTCCTGCCATAAAACATATTGGCAAGGACAACAAGTATTTTGATGTGGCTGCTTTGGGGATCATGCTTATTGGCTACAGATTGATTGCCTATGGCGCACTGAGGAGAGTAAAACTAGCTTATCATTCCCGCTAAACCTAAACCTAAACCTAAACCTAGCCTTTAACTGCATGAATCTAATTATTTCCAATACTTTCTTTGCCTGCAACTCCTGTTTTCTCTTCCTTTCCCAGATTCTCCTACGTCCCACCAGTGTAAATTATTGAGGCGCATAAGCATGGAAAATTCCACTCTAGTATGCCTGCCTCCCTATTTCTACAGGGAGCAATAATTCGACATTAATGTCTCAGATAACATAATCTGATATAATATTAAACTATTGCTTAATCTAGTTTGGTTTCTCTCTGTGTGTGGAATTGTTCGAATGTTTTTTTAATGTACTGAAATGACATATATCTCAATGGGCCAGTTATAGACAGTCTGTGAACAGTGATGGGATCCAGTCACAGCACTCGAGTACAACCATCTCTGGCATCATGCAAGATCTCTTCAGATATGCACTTTTGATTGGAATCGCGTGTCCGCCATTAACAAAAGATTATAATAACGAAATGTTGAATTCCTTTTCCATTTTCACTGCTTTCTGTATTGTTTTTTGGGGCTATTTTAACATTCTCTGAGAATATTATAGAAATATAGATATAAAAATCCCATATTCATACCTGCAACTTATTTAGTTTTTATACTTCCCACTAGCAAAGCACTGAATACTCAAAATACCTTTATCCACGTTATGGCATATTCTCCCCATCACTTTGTAAACGATTAATTTATAAAGAATGTTGTGTACATCTTCCTTATGAAAGCGAGCAAAGTGGAAAGCAAGCATTCATATATATATATATATATATATATATTTTGAAAAAGTGTTTTTATGCTTTTGGAAAATTAAAATTCAAATAATATATATTGCAAATATATATAATATTGATCTTTAAATAAAGCATTAATGCAAACAATATATATTGCAAAAATATATAATATTGATCTTTAAATAAAGCATTAATGCAATACAAAGATTATTTAGGAATTTTTTTTGCCTTTATGCACTCCAAACCATTTTTCTCTTTAATAGAACCAATAATGAAGTTTAGGTATTGATTTCTGGTACATGTTTATAGGTTTTAGGTATTGATTTCTTGTATACATTTATAGGTTTTAGGTATTGATTTCTTGTAACACATTTATAGGTTTTAGGTATTGATTCTGGTACACATTTATAAGATTTAGGGATTTTTAAAGATCAAATTTTGTTCTTTAATAAAACCAATAAGGAAGTTTAGGTATTGATTTCTTGTACACATTTATAGGATTTAGGGATTTTTTAAAGATCTCAAAAAGAAAAGATATCAGAATAAAGTAATATATATTTTTTTAAAGCATAAAATAAAATAAAAAAGTAGAAATGAAATTTATAGTTTATTTTAATTTTAATGAAATTTATAGTTTATTTTATTTTTATTTTAATAGAAATCAAAATAATAAATTAACACACTTTATTAAAATTAGATAAATAAATTTACATATATATGGAGAATAAGAAAGATTATTTAAATAATGTTATTCTTCGAAAAATTCAAATTAAATAAAAATTTAGTAATACATATGTTTCGAAAGGTCAACTTCAATAAAAAAGTCAATTTATGTTTAATTAATTTATTGTAATAAATGTCAAAACAATTAACGATAAGCTTGAATTAATATGCTTTTTCATTATTCAAGAAAAAAAATATTAATAACAATAATATGTTGTGAATATATAAAGAATAAATTAAGAATGGAATTCTTTCTTAAGTTCTTTTTCTTCTTTTATTTTATAAATTTTTATATTTCTAAGTCGTTATTCATGTAATTCTTGTAACTATTAATGATATTTATAAAACAAATTATAATATAAAACAAACTAATATGTCAAATTACATTTAAAAATCATTATATAGTTGAAAATATGAATATAAACTCATTATATATTTTTAAAATCTCTTTTTGATTGAATATTTATAACAAAATATATGCCAAACATCATATCATTTTAAATCATTTTAAATCTAAATAGCTGAAAGCTTTACACTTCTAAATGAGGGACCAACATTATAAGTGAGGGACTCAGCATAGACTCCTTGTGTGCAAGGAATATAGTCCCTTATTATCACAAAGCAGTAGGCCACTTGTTCATCTCAAAATGGAGGAGGTGTTCACTCTTCTCTGTGCCAGAATCAAACAAAATAAAACAAGACCGTTCTGACACTTTGCAAGGTAAAATGGGTCTTGTTACAAAACATATTTTACCAATGCCTTTTCAAGTCATGAGTTAGTATTCACATGTAAACTTATCATAAGCAACATAATAACACATAACTCATACAGGCATAATGAAGAGCATAACAAAATATTTGTTGATGGAGTTCACCCCTCCTAGGCTACATCTCCGGGCCTACCCACATAGCTAGATCGCTCCATATATTCAGTAGAAAAGGGAGTACATAAATTTTTCTGATGGAAACATGTGGCTATTACCCCTACAAGGTAATGTTCTCTTACAAAAAACTCTCACATAAAGCAGCAACATAAGGCATCTCCTACAAAGACCCCATACTCCAATTGAAATGAGATAAAATGAGCATGTGAGAACTTCAATTACTCATTGAAGCACATAAAGAAATCTTCCCTCAACATGACATACAGAGAAAATTAAACCTGAGCTAAACCCTACAAGTAACAATTGTTGCAGTAGACTTTTGAAGGTGAGAAAACCTATACAAGGCCTTCTCCATGCTCAAACATCTTCTAGAACTACTTCAAAAACTTGATTGATCCAAACACCCATGGTCTTAAACCTGCAAAAAGACTCCTTAGATGTGCTCAAACCAAAAATTAGAGGTCAACTTTGGATCCAAAATATCCAAAAACCCCTATGTAGACGTTACTTGAGCTCAATTTGGTCAAAAAATCAAAAAGATATCGCTCCACAAGATCTCCCATGAGTTTACTATTAACTGTCCTACAAACCTGTCGTGTTTTCGCTAACAGAGTGACATTTTCACCCTCCACCGTGCATTTTTTAGGAAACTAAAATTACCCAATAAACCATGAAAACTGAAAAATGTGGTCATATAGGTCACATAAGGCCATGGGTTGGGCCTTAACGCCCACCCCCATCGGCCTAGCCCTTAAACAATCAGAGTGTAGTCATGTAGGGTGCCATTCAATCAAGGGTTGGGCTAACCACCAGCCCTTCCTATTGGGGCCCCAAAAATCTCCACACTCCAGTCACATTAGGGTCCAAATGACCTTGTGATGCCCCCCACTCTGTAAGTGACCTCTGATTAGTGCCTTCGTCTATGCATCTCGGTCCTGTGTTGTGGGATATGGCCATGGGCCGCGGCCAGGGGTAGGGTTAAGGCCTTCTCATATTTTGCGACAGAGGTCATGTGGTAGAGTGGTGACCAGTGGCTACGGCTAGCAACGTGGCCCCTCCTCCCAAATAATGCCATATGAAAATTTAAATACACGTTTGATCCTTAGGTTAACAAGACCCACTGTGGAACTTATTGGTAAAGCCCTTCATGCATGTCCATGAGCTCAGGGATTTGAACCTCCTGAACCTCAGTCCTGCCATGCTAAAATTTTAACATGCCACCGGGGTGCCATGTGGCAGCCCACGACTAGGCCATGTGGCACCATTTCATTGGTCCATATAGAAACACCACAACCAATTAGATTTCGACCACATGCCAATAAAATGAAGGATGCCATGTGTCAGCCTGTGGTTGGCTCGTACCGTACACAATCAGGATCCTCACGCACCGTATGGTCACCTAGTCAACAATATTGCTAAAATTTTAGTTGTTGGGCCAAATGGTCAACAACCGATAACTTGAGAATGCAGTTTCAGATTGAGTTGAAATGAACGTTGTTGGATTAAGAACCACGATCAATTCGACTTGACGCTGGTTTCAAGACTTTCTGGGCAGTTTTATTTTTGAGGTAAAATTTGATCACTTGATTACACCTCCCCACTAGGAACTTTTGGACTCCAAAAATTTACTTCCCTGGTCAATATAATGAGGCTGAAACTAAAAAAAAAACAAAACCTCAATCCAAAATGCTTACTTTTCAATTTATGCCCTTCAAGCCTTGATAAAGGAACTTCACCTATCTTCTTCATGAAGACCTATTGTCCTACTAAGAATTGAGCCAATATTCTTATTGCTGATGCAGGAACAAAATACTGATGAGTGGAATCTGAACATTCTCTTTAATCTCATCTTTGCATGGCTCAAAAATAACTTCATCTTGAATTTAAACTGTTGAAGACAAACTTGACTCCATCTTGGAAATCAGAAGCAACATAAACTTGATTTACCATCCTCAAGCTCAACTTGTACATAAAAAGTACACTGATGTAAATTTTCAATGATAAAATTGGCCTTGCCTACAAAACATAGTCATCTTGTACAATCTTGAAACAAATATTCTATTCACACAAGTTTCATCTTGAATACTTGCATCTGTGAGTACATGACAAACTTGTAGACAAACTTTGAATGACAATCTTGTACATTCACAAAAGTCCTTGAACATGTGGACTTATAAACTAGACAATACATACATCAATGAAAAACACATACTTGTTGAACATAGTGACAATTATCGTTCACTTTATAGAAGTACCTAAACAGGTAAACAACAAGAAGTAATTACAATTTTACAAGGAAACTTTACAAACAAGTCCACCCAAACTTTGTCTCTCGTAGGCTTATGGGCTCTCTTTTCGCATCATATTTTCCATGAAGGTCGCTTAGGATTATTGTGAGTCCTCTTTCCCACCGCTTTCTTCCCTTGCATTATGTTGCACAATCTCCTTTCCTTTCTTTGAACGAAGTTCTAGATGTAATATCCAACATTGTTGAATGCCATGCCCATGCATCTTGCAATGGGTACAAAAGAAATTTCTCTTGCTTGCCGACAAAGAAGTCCTATCATGGGAAGGAGAATCATTATGCTTGATGCATAGAATTTGATCCATTATTTTAACCATTATCATACATTGCTCACAAACATACACACAATGGTCAAATGAATCATAGAAAGTACAAGGGTATTTATTCCATAAATAGTCAAAATTACCATGCATTGGGAAACACCCATGAGAATTATACCTCTCTCTAGGGATACAACTTTGACGGAGTGTAGTGGAAATGACATGCAAGGTCCCTTCAAGCATTCATATCTCTTGGGAGAGAAATGAACATTCTTAAAAGGTGGTGACATCTCATCGTCACATGGTTGATGTGCCTCAAGTTGTTTAGAGGATTCTTGAAATTGCCTTTGACGATAACCCAATCCCTTATACTATGGTCTCTCCTCAACCATAATTGGATTGGTAATACCTTGGCCATTTATGCTGAGGCCTCCTCCTTCATAACGCATCTTGGAAAGAAACTTTATACCAATTCCTTTGGTATGTTGTTCAAACGCTGTGAAAGAGGTCTTATGCACATAAAAAAAAGAAATTGTACTTGAAATGCTAATTACCTCCTTAAATTTTCCATTCATCTTTTCAGCTTCTAATGATGACGACAATGATATTGCAGATGAGTCTAGCCACCCACTCTTATCAACTGGCATATGTTGTGATTCTTGAAGATGCTTGCAAAATGCACATGCATCATCTTCCTCATATGGTCCATAACCACTGATTGAACCATGACCACATACTGGTTTCATTCTGTAGGTTTCTCTTGCTACCACAGGAGAAGAACTTTCAACAAATTGTTCTTCAAGCACATGCTACAATTATAGGTGCATATGACTCTCTCCTCTTTAGCCATTTCTAGCATCCTTCTCAGCTCAGTGATCTCCATACGAAGAGCCAAATTCTTCTCCTCTAGCTCTTGGAGAGTCTTTTTGCTGCCCATTCTTGCAACTTGGTCAACTAGTGCTTTGGTATGAACCTAATATGAAAATAGAGGAGGTTTTCACTTTCCTCTTCGCCACAATCAAACAAAATAAAATAGGACCATTATGATGCTTTGCAAGGGAAAATGGGTCTTGTCACAAATCAAGTTTTACCAATGTCTCTTCAAGTCATGAGTTAGTCTTCACACGTAAGCTTTTCATAAGCAACATAATAGCACATAGCTCATACAAGAATTATGAAGAGCATAACAAAATATTTGTTGACGAAGTTCTTCACTCCTCGGTTACATCTTCAAGCCTGCCAACATAGCTAGAACGCTCCATACATTTAGTATAAAAGGGAGTACATAAAGTTTGTTGATGGAAACATGTGTCTATTACCCCTACAAGGTAATTTTCTCCTGCAAATAACTCTCACATAAAGAAGTAACACAAGGTATCTCCTACAAAGACCCCATACTCCATCTAAAATGAGCGAAAATGAGCATGTGAGCACTTCAATTCCTCATTGAAGCACATAAACAAAACTTCCTTCAACATGACATGAAGAGAAAAGTAAACCTGAGTTGAACCCTACAAGTAACAACTATTGCAGTAGAATCATGAAGGTGAGAAAACCCCTACAAGGCCTTCTCCTTGCTCAAATAGCTTCCAGAACCTCTTCAAAAACTTGATTGATCCATACACCCTTGGTCTTAAGACTATTAAAAAACTCCCTATATGTGCTCAAATAAGAAACTAGATGTCACCATTGGATCTAGAATATCCAAAAACCCCTAGGTAGACTCTTTTGGAGTTCAATTTGGTCAAAAAATAAAAACGATATCGCTCCACGAGCTCTCCCATGAGTTTTACTGTTAATTGTCCTAGAAATAAGACCAACAGTCTAAATGTCCTACAAACATGACCTGTTTTTTGCTAACGGGGCGGAATTTCTTCCCTTTGTCGATGCATTTTGTAGGAAACTTAAATTAGCCAATAACCCCTTAAGACTGAAAAATGTGGTCATATAGGCCACATAAGGCCGCAGGCTCGGCCTTAACGCTCGCTCTCGTTGGCCTAGCCCTTAAAAAATGGGTTCTGGTCATGCAAGGTCACACAGGATCAAGGGTTGGGCTAACCACCTACCCTTCTCACCAGGCCCCAAAAATCTCTATGCTCTAGTCACATTGGGGTCCAAAGGACTTGGGGCTAGCTTGACACTCAGTAAGCAACCTCTGATTAGTGCCTTCCTCACTGCACCTTGGTCCTATGCTATGGGATATGGCCATGGGCTAGGGCTAGGGTTAAACCCTTCTCATCTTTTGTGTCAGAGGTCATGTGGTAGAGCAGTGACTAGCGGTCAGGGTTAGCAGCCTGATCCCTCCTCCCAAATAGAGTCGTATGAAAGTTTAAATACATGTTTGACCCTTAGGTTAACAAGACCCACCGTGTAACCTGTTCATAAAGCCCTGCACTGATTTCCATGAGGTCGGGGGTTCGAACCGCCTCGACCTTAGTCGTACCATGCCAAACTTTTAACATGCTAATGCGGTGCCATGTGGTAGCCCATGACTGGGAAACATGGAACCATTTCATTTATTCACACAGAAACACTACAACCTATGGTTAGCTAGTACCCTTCACAATCACCATGTTGACTCACCGCATGATCACCTAGTTAACAAACCTGCTAAAATTTTAGTTGTTAGGCTCATATGGTGTCAAATTGAGGTGAAACTAACGTCATTTGATTCAGAATGATGAGAAATTTGACTTCACGTTAATTTCAAGACTTTATGGGAACTTTCATTTTTGAGCTCATATTTGATCACCTCATCACTTGTACAAAGTGATTAAATTATATCTCATATCTGACACACATGCTTAACATTATCTATAATATCCCATATGTTACATACATGAATAACATCCCTTACATCTCATACATGACACACATGTTGAAATACTTTTTAGAAAACTCATGCATTTTCAAAAAGCCTCCAAATGCATATTAATTTATTGCCAAGAATATGATTCCACGATTTTTTTTTCCAAATTCATTTTCATTGTCACTTTCTCCTCTAAATATAGTTATACATACCAAAAAAAAAAAATTGTACAATTCCTCATCCTTGTAGTCATGTTCACTATGTTGTCCACAAATCTTCAAATCGAAAGTGATATTTTGCCTTAATTGAATAACTACTAATCACTTTAGGAGTTCCACTTCAGCATCAACCCCTTCATGGAAAAATAGTGTGTGGCATCACCACCATCAGGGATGATCACATCAACATCTATACCTAACTCCTAATGTAAAGCCCTCTTGCTACATAACAAATACCTTTTCGGCATAAATACTTACTTTAATAGTACCCGATAACATTCAAATACATACAACAAGTCATTTTGATTAATAACCTGTCCACTACATCTCGTCATCCTTCATTAAGGTCGATATGAAATTTTTTAGATCCCACAAGTGACACCATCTTCACTTAGTGAACCTATGATACAACATGTGAATGCATTTGATATTAAAGAAAACTGTTACATTCACTAGACATTGGTAAATAACTCCAAAAAATAATTTTAAGAGACCCCCCTACAAATACATATTTCTAATAACCAACAAATTATTTTTATTAGATGCTCCTTTTTATTCTCCCTAATATCCATATATCACACAATGCCTCATATCCTCCCCAAAGAAAATACATACTATATATTGACTTTATTTTTCACAATTTTAAACCCCCATTTATGAATGAACATGACAACACATTGATGAACAAGGAAAATACCTTGTGCCACAAGTTGGAACTCAATTATTAGTACAGATTATCCTCCCATGATGGTTTCACAATCATAATTATCTCTCAAAGGATGAGATTCATCTTTCAACCTAGGATTCCATAATCTTCCAGTCTTAAGCCTGTTTAAAATTCAACCTTGTCACCTGCAAAATCTCAGTTCTAATCATGGAACGACTGATATGATTCCTATATTTCAATCATGACCTTCTATCTACTGGAATAATAACTACATAGAAAATAATGTTAGCTAATGTTCAATTGTAGCAAGGTTGAGTGAAATACTAAAAAGAACATATGGAAAAAAATATCCCAATGGTTGTGAAGGTTAATTAAACTAGAATTTCTTAGTGAGAATATATTTTTGGAAGGGTTTCTTTTTTTGTATGTGCTCAAAGTGAAACTGCACCAATGATATATAAAGGATTAATGATCTATGTGCTATATCAAGGTGTGCACTAGGTTGAATCCATGAAGTCTGGCTACCCATTTGGAAATATAATGCATAAAATTGTTATTACACATCAACAATTAAAGTATTCTTTTAAGCACTTGATTAAGCACTTAAAACCTTAAATGAAGTAGATAATCAAGCTCTCCATTAGTCTTTCATCTTTTACTCTACTAAATTCCCCATATCAATGTCTTAATGAGAGTTAACTAATTATTGATCAAGACTTGTATCTCAAATAAGCATTAGTAACTTGATTGAGATAAAAAACCCAATCTATTTCCTTATGGAATATAAAAGTTTTAAAAATATTGAAAATATCTTATTAGTCCATGAGGACTCTAGCAATCAATTTTCTTTTCACTACCTGTTGAAAATGCAACAAGAAAATCATGATTTAATTTTGTCCTTGAATTAAATTAGGAATAAAATTATAATTACACATCTCAAGACAACTTTTATGAGTTAACTAAGTTAATTTGACTTAGTTGGATTAGTTAATTTGAGTTGAGGGTCTAACTTGAGTCATGTAGAGTGTCTCCTCCATTATAGGAGCCTTTGTTGAGTTTATTTTCAGTTGTAATTAATTAATTTAGTTTAACTGAGTTAAAGCCAGTTAAACTAGTTCCAACTAATGGTGGAACTAGTAGGAGGTCAGACAGTGGGGTGGTGCTTCATGCATTCAACCAGTTAATCGATGACTCACTCATAAATTCCTCATGCATGTCGGATTTGAGAGTTACCCAATTGAGATTGAAGTTGAAGGGCAGTGTACTATCAATTGTATAATCATTCGAATTGTATAGGTGGTGCATGTAGTCAGAGGAAGGCCTATGAGGATTGGACAATTCATATTGATGAATTTCCCTAATTAATAGGAGGATAATTCCCAAGGAAACAGTGCAAGGAAATAGGGACTTAGGCAAGAATTTTTTTTGTTAAGTATTGGCCTAGGCTTTTCTAGGAAGCTATGAGGCAGATAGAGATAATGTAGAGGTTTCTCGAGCTTGAGTAAAGCATTGTAGTTTTCTCATATTTTCTAACTAATGTAATATATAGATAGCATGGGTTTTTAGCTATGGCTTTCTCCATGAAATCATTGTGTAATGTGTTGATTGAAATATTTCTCTTATATTCTTCATGATTTCTTGATCGATTGATCATTTACGCTAATGAGTAGAGTAGATTCAAGTCTATTGTTTTAGTAAATTACAATTAGAAGTTTGAATCTACAAGGAATTACTACATGGTATCAGAGAAGAAATCATTCTAGAATAGGAGAATATGAGTTTTTCTTTTGCAGGTGAAATCGAATTTGCAGTATCATTCTTCAAATCCAGTAGGATGTCGTTCTATGGATTGAGACTCGAATATGCCCTTGAGGGTAGTTTGAATGATATTTCTTGGAAGGAGAGGATGGAGGAAGTATTGGAAAACAATGGGCTGAAGGAATTCATAGATAAAGATATTCCTAAGCCTAAAAAAATATATGCTGAAGATCTAGAAGATAGGAGAAAATGTGTTGCAAATATGAGAAGGATCATAGTAGAAGGAATTCAATATCATATTGTCTTGAACATACATGGTATGGATACACCATATGCAATGTGGCAAGCCTTGATCGACTTGTTTCAGAATAGAAGTGACCACAATAAGCTAACACTCAAGGAAAATCTTCGGAATATGAAGATGGAGAGGGCCGACACAATACCACAATACTTGAGTAGATTTACCCAAAGTCAGGGTGAGCTTGGGAGCATCGGTGTTATAGTTGCTAAAGATGATATTGTCAGCCTAGCACTTCTAGACATTCCCAAGAGTTGGCATAGCTACCAAGATTCGGTAAATGGGAGGGAGCATCTACAAAAGTGGGAGTGTTTGTGGTACGACTTGGTGAAAGAAGAGATAAGGCGAAGCACCAGAGATGGAACCTCATCCAAGTATGATGATGAGGAGAAATATGCCTTAGTTAGAAAGGTGAAGAAATGGAAAGGAAAGAAATTCCAATCCAAAGGAGATTCTAGTCAGGGCGATAAGAAGAAGGACTTGTTGAAGATTAAATATTTTAACAATCATGAGATGGGACACTCTGCCACAAAGTGTCTACACAAAAATGCCAACAAGAATCGCTTAGGAGGAGCAGCAAGTGAAGCTATTGCTTCAAAATTAGAGTTGGATTTCACCCTCATTGCTTGCATGGTGACATCGGTGATGGGTAATATGTGGTATCTAGATAGTGGAACCCCATTCCATATTACGAGAAACAAAGATTTTTTCAATGACTTGGAGGAGAAGGACCTCTGGATGCACATCAAAATTGGATATGATGGAAGGTATAGTGTGACCGACATCGAAAGTGTTACTTTTTAGAGGGAATCTAGTTATCCTCTCACATTAAAAGATTTCATGTATGTTCCGGGTCTGAAGAAGAATTTGGTTTCAGTTGCTATTTTGGAGGACTGTGGCTATGGTGTGATATTTAGAAAAGGAAAGTATTTCCTTTTTCACATAGCCTTAGGACGAGTGAACTGAATTAGGGTTTGAGTGCGGAACCTCTACAAATTGGATGTAGAATATCGTGTTTCTTTGAGCACAAAAGCAGGGAAGGAGTAGAGCCGAGACATTAGTGAATTTTTGAATAGAATATTGGATCACTTGAACCATGGAGCTTTGAATATCATGCAACATATTTCTAGATGACATCCCAAGGGTGCACTAGAGCAGTGAGATACATTCAAATGGTGTACATTGGCGTAGTGCACCAAATCCACCTTTCATGATGAGGACAGTCGAGCGTAAGCAATCCTTGAAAGATTTCACTCAAATGTGTGGGGATCATTCTCGACAGCCTCCATGGCCAAGCGTAAGCATTATGTAATCTTTGTAGATGATTTCTCATGTAAGTGCTATATTTTATTCATGTAGAAGAAAGATCAAATGTTGTCTAAATTTTGTGAATTTAAATCACTTGTTGAGAAAGGAACTAGTAGGAAAGTGAAGGATCTTAGGAGCGATAATTGTGGATAATATGTGTTGAATGAATTGAAGAAATTTTGTGCATCATAGGGAATTCAACGGTAGTTAATAGAACCCCATAACCCACAACATAATGGGGTGGATGAAAGGAAGAACAGAAGTATTGTGGGAGTTGCATGGGTGATGTTACATGATTAGGGCCTATCGTTGCAATTTTGGCCTGAAGCAAGAAACACAATTGTATATGTATAGAACAAGAGTCCTCATTGGATTCTCAAGACAATTACACCATAAGAAGTTTTTTCAGGTAAGAAACTAGATGGGGAATACTTCAGAATATTTTATTCGTCAGTTTACTGTCATGTTACCAATGATGCAAGGAAAAATCTAGAGCCAACAACTAAGTTGGCAATATTTTTGGGTGCACTAATACACCTCACAACTATCAGGTGTACCTGCGATCTCATAGGATGATAGTGGTTCATAGAAATGTAAAGTTCGATGAAGAGAAGGCCATGAGATGTTCCCTTGAGAGGGAGCTTCAGTTACATGTAAATGATGAGCTTTTATCTCCAAAGGAAGAACCTCAAGATGATGTGGAGAAACCACATGTAGAGGAGCAAAGAGTGGAAGCACCCACTCATGCAGATACTTCTAGAGATGGAAGGAAATGCACCAAAGAAGATGACAAATTGATGCATGATGCTAGAAAGAATGTGGTGTTAGAAATATGTAATTTTCTGAGGTTGTAGAAGAAAATCAAAAAGGTAACCACAAACCAACTTTGGAAGCTCGGATCTAGCCCTGCCATCTTCAAAGAGGGCACTCTCTATCAGATTTAACTTTGTTTGTTGAATATTTGGCTAGCTTGAAGTTTGGGGTTTGATTTATATTTGAATGGTTGGTTGTAAACTAGATTTCCATTGGGCTATGAAGTCTGTTACATGAAATATAGATTAGCTATAGTATCTACAGATAGATCTCACAGGGCAAGGTAGCCGAACCGAATGGATTATTTAAAGTCTATGAAATGAAAAAGAAGAATAGATTAAGGGTCACTTTAAAATATAGAGCATTGTTACCTAAATTCTATATTTAAATATCAGAAAAAAATATTTAAATTATTCGTAGTCGGGTGCAAAGCATAGATTTAAACAAATTCAGCCATTTATTTATCTATTGAATAATTTAGATTTTAGAAACAAATATGTGCTATAAACAAAGAAGTATAAACACATAAGAGAGATAGATGTACTTAACCAAAAACTTGACACATGAATCATGTGAAAGAGCTTCTGTATTACTTGGAAAATCTGTTGATGCTTCAGAAAAATATACAATAGAGTTCTTCATACAAAAACCAACCCCTGATACTTTTGAAGATGAAGTATTTATAACTAATTTAGAAAAAATATCATGTCAGGATGACTAGGATGTATCTAAAATTAATAAAACTGAATCAAACTTATTACAATGATATTAGGGTATTCGAACTGCTTGAAGTGGTGGCACTGAAATGGTCGAATAGTCAGCTGTCTAGCACTCAAATTTTGCGTGCGCTGTAACACTGAGTTGTGCCCCCGAACCTACCTTTTACTCCAGTAAATCAAAAAGTTTATCCCAACACTATTCACTCACGATATTCATCTTCATCAACTTTCTGTACACTTCGTCGACTTCAGTATATTTGGCAAATGTTTGTCGGGTGACGAATAGATTTGGAATTGCATACTAAATGTCAAGATCATATGATAATGCTTCTAGAAAAGCATTTCCCATGATACTGAATCTTTGAATGTGACCTTTGAACTATCTCTTGCCTTGGTCATAAACTGCTCATTGTAATTTGGCCATGTCCTGACCTTGTTGTTAATCACTAACAAGTTAGGAATTCCTTTCTTGTAGAGAGGCTCCAGCTTGGAAAAGAATTTTTGTATATCTGTGTTCATAATTCATCCATTCTCTTTAAG
The DNA here is from genome assembly GCA_031772625.1 of Pinus tabuliformis. NCBI lineage: Eukaryota > Viridiplantae > Streptophyta > Pinopsida > Pinales > Pinaceae > Pinus > Pinus tabuliformis. The sequence continues at coordinate 1,850,267,449 of CM062817.1, read as the reverse complement.
CCATATCATAAGATTTCTTTTAGTCAGCACCTTCCTAACTTCCAAAATCGTTTCAGTCCTCTCTTCAATTTCCAACTCTTCCAATTCCTGACTGTTCTTGGAGTTTATAAATTTGATGAGCTTAGTGACCTCATTGGGTTTATCTCCTAGTTGCTTTCTGACCTTCTCAACGGCTTCATTGGATCGTTCAATCAACTTCTGTTGCTCAAAAATAATTTGGATTGAAGGCCATATGTCCTCCATGTCTTCATCGATCCTCTTCCAAATATTCTCTTTTACTTGTGCCAATGTATTGCCCATGGCACAGTCTTTTTTCGTATTCTGCAATCTTTGGGATAATGTTTGGGATGTCTGTATTTCTATCATGTAGGCATTTTCAAACCTTCTACTCTGTTCATATAGAATTTTTACCTCCATCTTCAGCTTATTTAACTCTTCTTATATAGACATGTTTTAAATAGATTGAGCTAACTTAACTAAGTCATCTACAACTGATCCAGATTTAAATAGGAATGCAACAAATTACCGAGATAACCATAAACACAGAGATGTAGTGGAAATAATACCTCATTTCATTAATGTAAAATACTGAAATATGCTTACAAACAGAAATGGAAATAAACCAGCTAGGGCGATGGTAGCTTATCTCTGAGAAGAGATGTGGTAGCTACATGCCTCTGAACTGTGTTACAATGAGGCTCGAAGGCCTATTTATTGTTGAAAAACAATGGAAAACCCTTAACATCCAAAAACCTAACCCTAGAAGATGAAACACCAAATTGTGGACCCCGTTTTGGGTAAGTTGATACATCAACTTCCCGGGGTCGTAACTTTGGCACCCGATCTTCGTTTGACATGTGTAATACCTCGTTAGAAAGATCTATCCGAGCACTGCAAATTTGGGAAGAGGGACATCGGTCCGTGGACCCATGTTGCTCACATATTTCCCAAAAAACGTTGTTTAGGGCCTCAAAACGACTCCGAAAGTTCAGGACTCGAAAAACTGCTAAAAATAGTAAATTGTGCTACAATTACTGAAACTGAAAAACTGAAAGAGATAGTTGTGGGGGTCCAAGTGTGATAGGTGGGTGGCCACCAACATCCACCTCGATCAATAAATAATGTGGGAAGGACAGTAGAATATGGTGTTCCTGCTGTCGTGGTTGCTATAGGGACACCCTTTTGAAGTAGATATGCAATGGGAACTGCATCAAGAGGAACCAATGCAGGTTGTGAACTATGTTCTTTTTCCTTTATTATCTTGCGCATTTCTGCTTCCATTGCTTTGATCTGTGAACCTTTTTCCACTGTAAGCTTCATCATTTCTTCCTTTTGTAGCTCTGTCTCTCCAAGATCCTTGGCTTGGGGGTCTTCTGTTGCTAGAAACTTCAATTGCTTCTTCAATGCCATTATGTCAGTGTTTTTCTTTCTGATTATCTCCTTCATGGATTTTGAATTGTCTCGATCACATCCTGCTTTGATCACCATCTCCTCCAAGTATTTGATTCTGGTATCTTTGGAAAGTGAGGAAACTTTCTCCAATTTGAGCTGAGACTGTACATTATTTAAAGTAACCTATAGTTTAGAAGTAGTAATAGTAGTCTTTGTGAAAGTAGAGTACACCATCTCTCCTGTTTGCATATGCAAATCTATTTGATCTAAAGGGTGGACATACTTTGCCTCAAATTCAAAAGTAGTTTGTTTGAAATCTGCTAGTGACTTTGGTTGAGGGACTTGGGCCTGCAAGAATTCCATATGAATCCTTTCCTTCTCTATATCTTATACTGAGATGAGTTTGTGCTATATGGAGGAATATTTCTTCATAAATTGAGCAGATATATTATCATGAATGGCTTCATTCCTATGCTTAATCTCTTTATATCTTTGAAAAATGTCTAGTTGCCTCTGCTCTGTGGATGATTCTCGTATCTGAGGTATGGTAGTTGGAATCTCTTTAGTAATCGAGGATGATGGTGACTCTGTGGTACCACTATACAACTTAAAATTCTTCAAGCCTGAGAGCACAATAGTTCCTTGTGTGTCCTCCAGTGATGGGAAGTCTATTTTAGAGCCTGTTTTAATATTCTTAGTATATATTTTGAATTCTTTGGCTGAGACTTCTATGACAGATGGAGAATGATCCTCTCTCTGTCTCTTATCTGCATTTTCTCTGGGTATGGTAGTCTCTGAAGTTGTCCTGGAAATTCCCTACTCCTCGGCCTCCTGCAGTGTATTTTCTACCTCAGTGTGCTGGTTCATATACTTTTCTATTTCTAGCCTTTGAGTATGCACATAGGGTGTAGATTTTTGTTCCACTCTTAACTTGGAAATTATCCCAAAGGGGTCATAAGACCAAGTGAAACTGAGAGGGAATTTCATTTGTTTCAGCAGTAGGTTTGCTTCCTCTCTTGTTGCTCTACTATTGAAAATAAATGGTCCTATCTATGTTTTGATTTGGAACTGAGATTTCTTCTTGGCTACCCATGAAATGGATGTTATCAGAATGAATTATTTGCCTGATGTATTCTAAGGCAAAAATTCTCATTGGAAAATACTTAGGCCATTTGTATGGTGGCAGCTCTCAACCATACACTCTAATTTCTGTGAATGATTGGTAAAGGTACCAGTCCCCTATTTTGACCTGTTCACTAAGCTGTAAAACCTTCTAAATGTCTTCACTAATACTTGGAACCTATTGGAAACTCAACAAACAAGTTGCTCGATACACAAACTGATATGTGAACTCTTAGAAGCTGAATTCTTGTGACTATTTTCTAATTAAAGAAGTCCACAAGACAACTCATTGTGGCTCTCCTTGTTGATCAAGCTTCTGCACTTGCGAATGGAAACTTATCTGTTTGAAAGAACATAAACATGTCATGAGAATTGAAGAATATATGAACATTCCTTCAGTTACAAACTGAAGGAATTGTTCATGAATTACATTTTCTAAGAAGTGACCATAGTCAAAGGTGATGGATGGTCCTTCTTTTGAAGAAAGGGTGGATAGAAAGCCTAGAATAGGTTCATCTATCCATTCATCTGAATAGTAACCTAGAAGGGATGACAGGACAAAGATGAGCTTTCTTTTCCTTTAAAGGAACATAGAAGAGGGATATGGGGGATTTTTCATAGGGAGTTGAGAGTCTTCAAGGAGGAAAATTTCAAAACTGGAAGCTCTCTGGGGAAGGCTTATTTTTGGTAAATGTATCTGAGAGCTTAAAGGGAGAAAGGGGAGAGGGAATCACTATGGGGAACCTGTAACATTTCATTTATGCTGTCAGCTGTGATGGTGAAGAGAATTTCACCATTTGGGGAAATAATTTCCCTCTTGCTTGAAAGGTAAGAGACTTGGCATCTTAGAAAGAATTCTGGAAAATGATAGGATTGGGGGAAAACAAATAGAGGAAGTCTAGATTTCCAGAGGTGTATCTCATCATATTGATCAAGGAAATTGTCCCGAAACCAACAACATAATTAGAAGAGGTCGAATTCACAATGTGTTTCAGAAATCTTGTAGTCTCTGTTTGCAAGTGGGGTATGGTGTAAGTCGACAGGGGGAGTGAGCACAGGATTTAATACAAGGGTGACTTCAAGTGTCATTGTAGCTGTAGAATGAATAGAGGAATGGTGCAACAGAAGGAAATTTAAATGTGTTTGATAATTGGCAAGAACTTAGAGTAGAAGTCCTCTGTGAATTTATCAATAACAAGCAACGGAAATGTTGCTGTAAGATAACGAAGCAACATAGGTAGGAATGATGTTCATGAAGTGATGAAGGAAAGGTGTAATCACGGGGGCCAATTGAATTTTTATTAGTTGCGAACTAGGCTTAACGTTGTATTAACATCTTATTATGGAATTAACTTCTGTAATGATCGTAGGAAAACGGAAGGAAAATTTTTACAGGGTGCAACGATTGCGAACATGGGAGTTGAGGATTAGTGGGAGTGTGGTGCGGGACAATCGGTGGTATTGATTGGAGTAGGGACAGGTGGTATGACAATAATGGTGGCAGAGATGGGACGTGGAGGCAACACTTGGTGGGAAGGCGGGTTGAGGCGGGATGGCGAAATTTCTTTTGGAGGTGAGGGCAGGCGGTATTTGGTAAGTGGAGGCGGGGTCCAAAATCCCATGACACTGACATGTAGGGGGGCGGAAAACTACTTTACGGACCCCCCCCCCCCGATCGCTAAACATTATCACAGTGGGGGGTCCAAAAAATTTCGTGGGTCGTTAGATCAATGCAATGGATGATCAGGGGGTCGTGAAAAAGGCAGGGTTTAACACCAGCTGGTCTCACCAAATATTTGTGCGTATGTATTACAACCCAAAGTCCAATACTTTGGTGAATGAACCACTTTCGACAATGATATCAAAAACCTTTATTTTCCTATATTAATTCTTTTCTAAAGAAAATGAGGGTGCATTTAAACATGAAAACCTTCTCAATTTTTCATTCTGAAAAAGATTAAAATGTTTATTTTATCTCACAAAAATAATCTAATCAACTAAATTAATCCATATTAAACAGTTGGATTAAGTTTATTCACCTATTATACCTATCTAATCTTAAGCAAGATGAAACTGTTTGGCTAACTTATTCACTCTAACCTAATTAACATAAATCAAAACGGGCTTGAACATGATTGAATTGTATGTATCAAGCAAAAAGGGATTGTGGCATTTTAAACAAGTTGCAAAGAAGTTCATGAACTTATCCTTTACAAAGAAAGAAGGCTAGTAGTTGCACTTAAGTTAGCATCACTTTCATATTTATAAATTTTTTGTGAGGTTCATTTATCATTTCTTTTCTTTTTCCTTTTTTTTATATCTTTTGTATTTATACACTCTTTTCATTTTTATTTTTCTATCTTTTTTTAGAAATCATTTGCAGAAAGAAATATTATTTTCAATCTGAAATACTAAAAGAAATTATTTAATGATCAATTGAACCTATAAATTATAGGACCCTAACAGTGGATCGAGCTAGGGATGGCACTTCCTGGTGAAGTGTCAAGAACACAGTAGAGTAGTAGCTTCGAATCCTCATCTTCAATATTCACTGCATCTGATTTTTTTCTGTTTTCTGTAGTTATGGTGGAAAAATGCCTCAAAGCTTAGGGCCTTCTCCATGGGCTTCAAGTTTCAGACATAAGCTACCCACTCATGACATTAAAAAAGTAAATGACCTCTATAATGGGTGTGATAAAAACATTCTTTTAGTTTTGAAAATCTTAATGCTTTAGCATCCTACCATGACAGGACCTCTGAGTAATTTTGTCCCATCTGTGTTCTTCAGAAAAATGCACTGTTACCTCGGTAACAATCAATAATGTAAGGTACCATCTACAAGTTGTCTAACTTACCATGATTTCCTTTTTCTTCCCTTCTAGAATCCCATTTCAGAACATGATTGTCGATCTAAAAGCCATCAGCTTTAGTCTTTCGGTCAATGTTTTCTTGATGCTATCTTGGATCAAATAAGTTCTGTTTTGAACTACTTCTCTGGTCTGATGCAAATTAATGGTTTGGTTTATTCTCCTCTGTAAATCATTTGGTTCCACCTCCAATTCTTGCATCATCTTTAAAACAAGGATTCCCAATGAGGGTGGAAAAACAACATCTATTCCATAAACTAGCTGATATGAAGACATGCCTATTGACTTTTTGGTAGTAAACCTGTCTACCGATAATGCATTAACCAACTTGTTGTGCCATGATATTTTATTGTACTGCAACAAATTTTTAATAACGTTAACTAATATTTTATTGGAAGATTCTTCCAGTCCATTTCCCTAAGGGTAATAGGTTGTAGAATGTCCCAATGTTATGTGATACTTGTTGCAAAATATCTACCATCCTTTTTGACCTGAAAGCTGCAGCAATGTCGGTAATAATTTTCCTAGGGAAACCAAATCTAGTAAGGATATTGTTCTCTAGGAATTTTATGATGACAACATCAGTAGCTTGTCTAGTAGGTATGGCTTCTATCCATTTTGTAAAGTAATCAGTGGCTATCAGAATCCACTTGTGTTGGGAAGATGAGGTAGGGTGGATTTCTCCTATGAAGTCAAGGCCCCATTGTTGGAAATGGGTTTCAGCAGATATAGGCCTCAAGGGTAAAGGAAAAAGTTTCTTTTTACCTTCGAATATTTTTCATTTGTGGCATGAAGTAACCTTCTTTTGGATATCTGAAAATAGGGTGGGCCAGTAAAAACCTGCCCTAAAAATCTCATTTGCAGTAGTCTTCTAATACCAGTGTCCAACCCAGTCTCCTTCATGGAATTCTTTCATGACTTTATCTACTTCATTTTTCAATAAAGAGTTTAGTAAAACACCACCAACTTTTTTCCAATACATTTTTTCATTCAAAATACAAAACTTAACCACTTTAAGTTTGAAAAATCTATCCTTTGTTTTAGTTAAACCAGGAGGAGCTTGTAAATTATGTAGAACATAAATAATGTTTGCATACCAGGGAGAGGTAGCAAAATCTTTTGCTGCCATTGGAGTCACAAACTCATCTATTTCATTAAATATTGTCAAGAAATTTATATTTAAAGCATGCAAGTTTGATTCTTCCATTACTTTTGCTAACCCTTGAAATTTGATGAGTTTAGTGGGGCAGATTTCAATATCATATTCTAATATAACATCAATCCACTTACCCCTTTTCCCATTGATATCATTTTGAGTTAGTATATCTTTAACTACTACACTTGGAACAAAAGCAATGATGTGTGAATGAAGTATATACACTATAAAATATTGTATGGCCTTTACCAGGGGAAAAACTTTCTTTTCCATAATGCCATATTTCAATGTTGCATCTCTCAAAGATTTGTTGAAGAAAGAAATAGGATTTTCATGGCCCTCATTGTTCTTTTGTAGGAGAATTGCAAAAATGGTGTGTTCTAAAGCAAATGAAAAAAATAGAAAATATTTAGTAAAATATGGACTAATTAACATAGGTGCCTGTGTTAAATCCTTATTTACACTATTAAATGATTGTCTTGCTTCCATGTTCCATTTCACCTCAGTATATTTCTTTAGAATATTGGTTATATTCTTTAAAAGTTTAGCTAATTTCGGGATGAATATCCATAGAAAATTTATCTGTCCAACAATAGATTGAAATTCCTTTATATTCCTTGGGGGATTAATTTTGAGTATATCTTCGATTCTGCTGGGATCTATCGTGATTCCTTCTTTCAAAATTATGTGTCCCAATAGTTTTCCTTCTTGCAAACCGAATAATGTTTTCTTGGGGTTGAGGGAAATGTCAAATTTCTGACACTTTTGAAACACTCTTCTCAGGTGATTTAAGTGTTCCTCATTTTTTTTCGAAAAAATAGTGATGTCATCTAGATATATAACTATGAAATGACCCATTTCATTAGTAAAAGTAAAATACATGGCTCTCTGAAAAGTTGCTCCAGCATTCATTATACCAAAAGACATTTTCACATACATGAAGGTGCCCCAAGGTGTAGTAAACATTGCCTTCTCTTGATTGTCTGGGTGTACTAAGACTTGATTATAACCAGAAAAGTCATCCAACAAGGAAATCATGTTGGATCCAACCACCTTCTCTAGGATGTGGTCCATCTTGGGTAGAGGGTATTTGTCTTTTAGAGAGGCTTTATTTAAATTCGAAAATCAATGCAGAGCCTAATTTCACTAGTCCTTTTTCGAGTGGGAACTAAATTGGATACCCATTTGGAATATCTCATAGTTACTATGATTTTTGCATCATACATTCTTTTTAACTCTTTTTCAACCAGAGGCATAAGCATTGGATTAATCCTCCTTAGTTTTTGTTTAAAGGGTTTATGATCTTCTTTCAATATAATTTTGTGTTGTATGATACTGGTGTCATAGGATTTTGGGTCCTCATAACTCGAAGAAAAAACATCAACGAATTCTTTGAACAATTTAATGTACTTCAGCTTTTCAGCTGGGGTTAAAGATTTGGACACTTTGATAATTTTTGTTTAAGTTCAGTCCCAATATTATGTTCCTCAACACTAGCTCCAGTGGGTTTAATTTTGGGCTTCTTAGCTACATCATTGAAATAAAATAAATCTTCTAATGGAACAAGCCCTCTAGGTATGATATTGTCTTTCAGTTGTAAAATATTTTTTTCTTTCTTTTCTTCATCTATTTCATGCAATTATAATTTATTTACACTAGTATGTACAACATCTTCTACATCAAATTCCATATCTATATTAGCATCTTCAAATTCGCCTTTAGACTGCAAAAAGTTTTCAATCTGAGCATCATCTCCAAAACCTTCCCAATATCTAATGTTATCAGGTACAGTAGGTCTATTTTTCACTTCGACAGTATATGGGCAAGTAGGACGAAATGGTAATTTACAAGTACTTTCCAAAGTAGCAAGACCATCAGGCAATATGTTTTTAACTCTCGAAACTGTAGACAAACTATATTCAGTAAAGGAATCTAGAAAGTCTAACACAACATTTCTATAGGCTCTCATCCTAGGATGCTTTGCAGAGTATTCTCCTTTGATTTGTTTTATAACCAACTCATAATCTCCATGAATGGAAATCCATTTAGCACCAAGTTTCTTCAAGAGATGTAAAACTAAGATTAAGGTGTCATACTTTGCAACATTATTAGAACAATGGAAATTCAATTTGTAGGAGTGACCTTCTGAGTGATGAGTATATGAATTAGAAACCCATACACCAACACCAACTCCTTATTTACTCTCTGATCCATCAAACCTTAAATTCCATAAATCTTCATCTGAATTATCCTACCAAGTGATTAACGTTTGACCATAGGCATTGAGACAAATAGAAGTATTATGATTAGGAACTTGTTCTTGTGTACTTACATCATTGTAGAGAATCAATGAGTCCAGATTAGAATGAACATAATATATAGGATAATTGTTAGGCCTGTCTTGAGTGGTGAACACGAATTTCATAAGTTTCTCTCTATAGAGTCTTTTGTTCAAACCAAAGTCAGGGATTGTTGCATAGGACATATCCATCTGTAAAGTTCCTTGGAGTTTGGCTCCCCATGAACGGGAAAGCATCATTCCATATTTGGGAGGGATATTGACAACTATTATGTCCATAAGTACACTTTTGGCTGGTATTTGGACTAAATTTACAAATAAATATTTGATAATTCCAAGGCACTTAAATTGACTAGAATCAAATGAATAGAAGTCTTTATACCTTCTGGTAATATCTAATCCCTTCTCCATAATTATTTTCGACATAAGATTGTGGGAGGCCCCTAAGTCAAACATAGCGTTGTGTAAGACTTTATCATGAATAATTAGGCTAACATAAAAGGGAGGTACATCTCCCTCTTGAAGTTTTCCATCAACGTCTGGGCCAAATAGTAATTCAGGTTGATCATCTAATACATTAACTATATTAGTGTTTTCTCCTATGCTCAACGCTTTCATTACCTGGGATCTATAGGAAGTTTTAATCTTCAGTTTTGTTAAAGGAATGGGGATTTTGAGTTTTGCCAATTCATTTTCTATATTAAATGATATCTGTGCTTTATTTGAATTGGCTGCTTCGTGTTTATCAACCACATTGTTTTGGGGTATATCTCTTGGTTTGCTGGTAAAAGGATCATACATTTGAATTGATTTGGATGCAATATCAGGTTTTTCCTAGATTAGAACATCGGTGTTCTTTCTAGTAAGAATCTCAACATTCTTTTTGGTAGGTATTTCAACTGGTTTCTTTGGTGGAGTATCTAGTGTTTTCCTACTCCTAAGGTTTTATTGTATATGGACTTCCATAATAAAATTCTAAAAACTTTTCTTGTAATCCTTTGATTCTTCAGGTTCTATTTCATTTTGGGATAACAGGAAAAGGTCTTGTTCTTCCTTAGGAAAATATAGTCATTATCATTTACTCCCATGAAATTTATGTATCATCAACTACTTTAGCCTCCTCATATGTATAATTTTCTTAGAAAGGAGGTATTACTTGCTGGTCTGGACCTTTTGGATCCCTTTGTTTTATCTGGGGTTGATTTCTTCAATAGTTTGGATTTCTTATGTGTCCCGTTTCATTTTCTCTCTGAGGAGACCTATCAACTATACTGATTCTATCCATCATTTTCTCTACTATTCTTAGTAGTCTGTCTAATTTATAATCAGTAGAAACAAAAGATGAATGTTCCTCTTTTATTGTTACTCTTTTTCAGCCTTTAACTTAGCTTTCTTAGCTAATAAATTAGTCTCTACTTTAAGTGTGTTTTTTGGCATGTCCTCTAATGTTGTGGGATATCTTTCTCTCAATTGATAGGCCATATCAACATTGAATCATTCTGGTAAATGTATCATGGCCAAGCCCGGGGGTGTTTTAATGGAAATGGGAATTGCATTGTAAACCCTGTTAGATATATCACAGTACTCTTCTACAGTTTCATTGGGTCCTCTTTTAATGTTTTTATAATCATTAAGGATCTGCAGAGTCCTCTTTCTAATTTCCCACCTAGTTAGGAAAGATTGGTGAAAAGCAGCAAGGTCAATTATACTACCTGCTGCTAAGTTTTGGAACCACTTTCTGACTTCTCCACCTAAGCTTTGAGAAAAAATCCTCAGTTTTACATCATTCTCATCTACTTCATGAAGATCAAAAAAGTCATTCATCCTATATACGTGTTGATGTGTAGCGATAGAAATATTACCATCAAATTGGGGAATCCTAGTTTCATAGTCCTAGGGCATATCATGCAATTAAGCACGTAAAACTAGGGGTGCATAATGAGAAACCATGACATTCGGTCTTAAGGGAGGAGTATGTATAGGATTTGTACAAATTAATTGAATTATTATTTGTGATACTACTGGATGAGTAGTAGAAATGACATAAGAGGTAGGTACAACTGATTTTGGATGAACTAATTGGGAAGATGAAGCAGATGCTGCAATGGTAAGAGTAGAAAGCTCAACAATCGGTTGTATATAAGCTTGGTGTACAACCTGATCAAGTGTTGAAACAATATCCTGCAATTTGTAGAACTCCCAAAGGTTTTACTGATCCGAATTAGGTTCAACTGATGGTTTTATTGGTTTATATGGTTGAAGAATGGCTTCATCAACCACTGTTTAATCAACAAAAGATTCAGACTTAGTCCTGAAAAGACTGTGTTCGAAAGGTAAGTCGAACGGAATATCATGAAGGGTGTTTAGTTTTTCAGGAAGAGAATTGGCCCTTGAAAGCGGGCTATTGCTTCCCTGGCTTTTAGCTAAACTTCTCCTTCTGAGTATCCTTTTAGGATTTTCTAAAATTTCAGGTGGGTCTGGATCAGGATTAGCTCAAGTATAAATGATTTTTGGAGCCATATCTTCAAATATATAAAACAACCTCTAATCCTTTATTTCCAATGTTTTGATCATTATATTTCTTGAAATAAGGATGTAGAAACTAGGGAAATAATCTTATGATGATGAAATGAAGGATTAATTTTTAGTCCCCAGTATGGTCACCAGAATGTTAGCACTCTGTAATTTTCTAAGGTTGCAGCAGAAAATCCCAAAGGTAACCACAAACCAACTTTAGAAGTTGGGATCTAGCCTTTCTAGCTTTAGAGAGGGTTCTCTCTGTAAGATTTAACTTTGTTTAGTAGAATATTAGGCTAGCTATGAAGTTTGGGGTTTGATTTGTATTTGAATGGTTGGTTGATAAATAGATTTCCATTGGGCTATGGAGTCTATTACATAAAGCATAGTTTAGCTATAATATCTACTGATATATACCACAGGGAAAGGTAGCCAAAACGAATAGATTCCTTAAAGTTTGTGAAATGAAGAAGAAGAACAGATGAAGGTTCACTTTAAAATATAGAGCATTGTTACCTGAATTCTATATTTAAAGATCAGAGGAAAACATTTAAATTATTTGTCGCCAGGTTCAGAGTGTATATTAAACAAATTCTGCCCTTTATTTATTTATTGAATAATTCAGATTTGAAAAACAAATATGTGTTATAAATAAGGAAGTATAAACACATAAGAGAGATAGAGGTACTTCACCAATGACGTGACACATGAATCTTGTGAAAGAGCTTCTGTCTTACTTGAAAAATCTGCTGATGCTTCAGAAAAATATACAATAGAGTTCTTCATACAAAAACCAACCCTTGATACTTCTGAAGATGAAGTATTTATAGCTAATTTACAAAAAATATCCTGGGATGACTAGAATGTATCTAAAATTAATAAAACTGAATCAATCTAACTTATTACAATGATATTAGGGAAATTCAAATTGTCTGAAGTGGTGGAATAGCTGGTTGTCTCGTGCTCAAATTTTACGGGTGCTGTAATGCTGAGCTGTGCCCCTGAAACTCCCTTTTACTCCAATAACTCACAAAGTTTATCCCAACGCTATTCAATTGGGATATTCATCTTCATCAACTTGCTATACACTTCTTCGACTTCAAAATAAAAGGCAAATGTCGGCTGAGTGATGAATATATTTGGAATTTAATACTCAATGCCGAGATCATATAATAATTCTTCTAGAAAATCCTTTCTTGTCATACTGGTTCTTCTTGCTGTAACCTTTAAACTATCTCTTGCCTTGGTCATAATTTGCTCATTGTAATATAATCACGTGCTAAGCTTATCATTAATCACTAACAAGTTTGGAAGTCCTCTCTTGTAGAGAGGCTCCAACTTGGAAAAGAATTTATGTATACTTGTGTTCATAATTCATCCCTTCTCTTCAAGCTGTCTCATAATATTTATTTTAGTAAACACGTTCCTGACTTCCAAAATCATTTCAGTCCTCTATTCAATTTCCAACTCTTCCAATTCCTTACTATTCTCGAATTTTAGAAATTTGATGAGCTCAATGGCCTCATTGGGTTTATATCCTAGTTTCTTTCTGACCTGCTCAATGGCTTCATTGGATCATTCAATCAGCTCTTGTTGCTAAGAAATAATTTGGATTGAAGGCCAAATGTCGTCCATGTCTTCATTAATCCTTTTCTAGATATTCTCTTTTATTTGTGTCAATGTATTTCCCATGGTACAATCTTTTTCCATCTTCTACAATATTTGGGACAATGTCTCGAACTTCTATGTTTATATCATGTAGGCATTTTCAAACCTTGTACTCTATTCCTATAGAATCTTTACCTCCAGCTTCAGCTTATTTAGCTCTTCTTCTTGTATAGACATGTTTTCCATAGATTGAGCTATCTTAACTGAGTCATCTACAACTGATGTGGGAAGCACGGTAGAAGATGATGTTCCTACTGTCGTGGTTGCTATAGGGACACATGCCTGAACCATAGATGCAATGGGAACTGCATGAAGAGGAACCAATGGAAGTTGTGAACTCGGTTGTTTTTCCTTGATTAGATTGTCCATTTCTGCTTCCATTTCTTTGATCTATGCACCTTATTCCACTAGAATCTTCAACATCTCTTCCTTTTGTAGCTTTGTCTCTCCAAGTTCCTTGGCCTGGGGGTCTTTTGTTGCTAACAACTTCCATTTATTTTTTAATGCTGCCATGTTAATATTTTTCTTTCTGATTATCTCCTCGAATTTTGAATTGTTTGGATCAAAGCCTGCTTTGATCACCATCTCCTCCAAGTATTTCATTATGGTATATTTGGAAAGTGACGAAGCTTTCTCCAATTTGACCTGAGACTGTGAATTATTTAAAGTAATATGTAGTTTAGAAGCAGTAATAGCAATGTGTGTGAAAGTAGAATACACAATCTCTTTGGTTTGCCTGTGCATATCTATTTGATCTAAAGGATGGACATCCTTTGCCTTAAATTCAAAAGTAGTTTGTTTGAAATCTATTGCTAACTTTGGTTGAGGGACCTGGGACTGAAAGAATGGCATATGCGTCCTTCCCTTTTCTGTATCATATGCTGAGATGAGTCTATGTTGGATGGAGGAAGATTGCTTCCTGAATTGAGAAAATATATTATGATGAATGGCTTCATTCCTCTGCTTAATATCTTTGAAAAATGTCCATCTGCCTCTACTCTGTGGATGATTCTAGTGTCTGAGGTATGGTAGCTGGAATCTCTTTAGTAACCGAGGATGAGAAAATATAGATCTACAACTTCAAAATCAGCCTCTTCGAGGGGGCAACCTCCTTTACATTACACAAATAAACAATTCTTGGATGATACAAATGACAAAACCTCCTTTCTATATATAGGAGTCTAAGGGGTTACAATATAATCAAAGACGACATAACAATACTAATATAAGGGCACAACAATAACAATAGTGGGCTTCTATGGGGCACAATGATAACAATATGGGGACAATAGGGGCACAATAATAACAATAAGCACTACAATGAAAATAGTAATGGGGGAATCACTAGTGTTATAGGGACCTAACATGTCCCTATCCTTCGAAAAAATGTTTCCATCAATGCTTAGGTAGTTCTAGATGCTTTTGTATAAACTTATCATCCTCCCATGTAGAATCTTTAGCGGGTAAGTTCTTCCACTTGATGAGATACTCTAAAATTGATTGATTTCGTAGCTATCGAGTTCTTGTCTCTGTGACTGCTCCAGGTTCCAATACGATTTGTCCTTCCTCGTCAAGTTCTGGAAATATTGTTTGAACTGGGAGCTTGTCACCTGTAACCTTCTTTAGACATGAAACGTGGAAAATTGGGTGCACTCGGGAAGCTACAGGAAGCTCCAATTTGTATGCCATAGTACCAATCTTTTGCAACACCTTGTATGGACCACAATAATTTGGTGATAATTTATTATCCTTCTTAGCTTTCTTGAGGAAAATTTGTTTATATGGTTATAGCCGTAGGAATACCGAGTCACCTACATCAAAACTTCTTTCGCTGTGATGTTGATCTACTTGTTGTTTCATTCTATTCTGTGCCAAAGTGAGGTTATCCTTTAAGAGTTGGAGAACTTGTTGTTGATGCTTGATGTGATCTTCCACTACTTGAACCTTAGAGTTTTATCTTAAATATGATGTGATGGATGGTGGATGATATCCATAAAGTGCCATAAATGGGGTCATTTTTTTTGCAGTATTGAAGGAAATGTTATACCACCATTCAGCTAGAGGCAACCATATGACCCATTGTCTCTGTTTATCAGAGAAAAAGCAACGAAGATATCCTTCGAAACATTTATTTACGATATCAATTTTCCCATCAGATTTAGGATGATAAGATGAGTTATGAGCTAACTAAGTACCAAGACAAGAAAATAATTTTGTCCAAAAATTTCCAGTGAAAATGGGATCTCTCTCGCTTACAATAATCTTTGGGTTTCCATGTAGCTTTTGAATTGTTTCCATAAATGTAGTAGAAATTGTAATCACTTTAAATGGATGAGATAATGCACAAAAGTGTGCTTACTTGGTAAGTCTGTCAACTACCACCATGATGACACTCTTTCCTTCGGACTTGGGTAAACCTGTGATAAAATCCATTGAAACCTCCTCCCAAAATTGGCCTGGAATGAATAAAGGTTGTAATAGAATTGTAGTCTTAATTGTTTCAACATTATTTTGTTGGTAAACCAAAAATTTTGCCACAAAATTTTGAATATCTGATTTAAGGCCATCCCAAAAAAATTCCTTCTTAACCCTCTAGTAAGTTTTTAAAAATCCTGAGTGCCCTCCTAAGCGAGAAGTGTGCAATTCCATAAGAATCTTTTGTTTTAGTTGGGAATTGTTACCTAGGTATAAGTGATCCTTGTACCATAATAAATAAATTTTCCAGCTAAATGTATCAGATGTACTGAGATCTTTTTTATTTGAATGAGTTCCCACACTTCTTCATCATTCTTCCATCCATCCCTTGCTTCATTTATCCAATCTAGTTGGATAATAGAAATGGCACAAAGAAATGCTTCCACATCCTCATCCTTTCTTGAGAGTACATCTGCCACAACATTTTGCTTCCCTTTTTTGTAGATGATTTCAAATTCATAACCCAACATCTTTGTAACCCTTTGTTGCTGCTCTTCTGAAGATAATATTTGTTCTAAAAAATATTTAAGACCATCATGATCCGTTTTTACCTTGAAGTGTCTTCCCATTAGGTAGAGTCGCCATTTCTTAAGTGCATGTAGTATTGCCAACATTTCCTTCTCATAAGTAGCTTTGTGTAAATACTTTCCTTTGACTGGACTACTTTTGAAAGCAATGGGTCTTTCTTCTTGCATTAAACAAAACCAATTCCATCTCCTGAGGCATCACATTCCACAATAAAGGTTTTTGTGAAGTCTGACGTAGCTAAGACCGGTGCTTCGAACATTCCCTCTTTAAGATGTTCAAAGACCTTCATTTCTTCTAGAGTCCATGAAAATGCATCTTTCTTTAATAATGTTTTTAGAGGTTCTGCTATTCTCCCATAATTTTTAACAAACTTGCGACAATACCCTATCAACCCGAGAAATCCTTGCCGATGTTTCATGGATGTGGGGATTTTCCATTCCTTAATGGCTTTAATTTTGCTAGGGTCTACCTTAACACCTTCATGAGATACAATATGATAGAGATATTCCACCTTTTGTACTCCAAGGAAACATTTGGAACTTTTTTCATATAATTGTTTCTCCTCTAATAGTTTCAGCACCCTGTCAACATGTTGAACATGATCCTTAGTAGATCATCAAAAAATACTAACAAAAATTTTCTAAGGAAGGGTTTGAAAATGGAAATCACCAAACCTTAAAATGTAGAAGGTGCATTGGTAAGGCCAAAAGGCATGACCAAAAATTCATAATTACCCTCATGAGTTCTAATTGTTGTTTTCGGAATGTCTTCAATATTCATTCTGATTTGATGATAACCTGAATGAAGATCAAACTTGGTGAAGTAAATTGATGCATCCAATTCATCCAATAATTCATCTATGACAGGAATGGGAAATTTATATTTGATAGTGATCTTGTTGAGCTCCCTATAATCTGGAAATATGCGTCATGATCCATCCTTCTTGTGCACCAATACTACTAGAGAAGAGAAAGAACTTTGACTAGGTTGAATTATACCAGCCTCTGGCATTTTTGCAACCATACATTCAATTTCACTCTTTTTGGCATAGGGATATGTGTAAGGCTTGATGTTTGGAGGAACACTTCCTAGAATCAATTGAATAGCATGATCATGATCACAAATATGTGGGAGGCCTTTGGGAGTATCAAATACCTTGCAATGATTGTCCAATACTTTTTGGAGATATGGAGAAATAGATTATTTTGATGCGAGAACTTATAGCGAACATAATTGTGCAATTACGCCTCGTTGTTCTTTATTTAGAAGCTTTTTCATTCCATTAGAGATGATTATCTTTCTCGATTTCCATGTGATACCCCTTAATTCAACTTCCTTTCCTTCCGAAAAAAATTTCATGAAATGTTTTTGAAAATTAAAAGATATTGTACCTAAGGATTGTAGCCATTAGACTCCTAGTACAACATCAGCACCACCCATTGGAATAGAAAGCATTAGGCTATTCAATACATATTCTCCCATTGATAGCTTGATATTATGGCACTTACCAAAGCAATTTATGGTTCCTCCACTTGCAACAATCACTTTACAGACTGGTGTTGGATATAGGAAGCAATTCAATTCCTTCGCTATCTTACAATGAATAAAATTATGGGTACTACCTAAATCGATCAACACTATTACCTTTTTCTTCTTGATATGTCCTTCTATATTGATAGTTTGAGGAGTGGTTATTCTGACCAATGCATTACAAGACATGGTTGGATTCATTTCTTCTTTCTCTAAGGTTTTTTTCCTGGTGTGTATCCTCTTCTTTTGATGTTTCTTGTTACTTTTCTACTTCCTCTTCACAATCTATGTAAAACAATTTCTTCTCAGAACACTTATGACCTTTAGTGTATTTGCTATCACAACTGTAAAAAATCCATTTTTCTCTTTTTTCTTCCAATTTTTGTGGTGTCAACCTTGTAGGTTGTGGAAGGCTCGGGGCAACAACACTTCCATATTTATAGTTGTGATTGGTAGGCTTCCCTCTTGCCATAATTTTGCTTTCAATTTTTCTTGCCAACCTAAATGCCTTCTTTAATGAATCAAGTTCCCAAATGCGAACCTCATGTTGGATGCTATCCTTTAAAGTCTCTATGAAAACATCAATCCTATGGTCCTCTAGGATATCTTTTACCCTTATATTCAATTTTTGGAATTCCTCAATATGCTCCACCATTGGACCATTTTGTTTGAGATTTATCAATCCGCTAAAGAAGGTGTTGCTCTTTGTATCCTCATAATGTGCTATCATTTTGTTCGTAAAAATTGAACAAGTGGCAATTTGTTTACGGGAGCAAAGCCATCGATACCATACAAACTGATTGGGTTCCAAATATAAAGTTGCAATGTGTACCTTTGTGTGTCTTGCACATTATGGAGATCAAAATATTGTTCAATCTGTAGTATCCATGTTACAGGATCCTTGCCATCAAAATTCCTCATATCGATCTTTGGAACGTGGTGGGTCTTTATTCCAACGTTAGAGTCTATGAAATCATGAATAACATTTATTTTGTTCTCATCTTGAGTTTTCTCTACTACCATTTCGCCATTAGGAAGCCTTTCTTGTAGCAAATTTGTCAAACCTTACACATATTTCTTCAAATCTTCAATGTTGTCATTCTTTGAATCATGATTAACATTTATTTTGTTGTCATTCTGAGTTTTCTCTACTAACTTTTTGCCATTAGGAAGCCTTTATTGTATCAACTTTGTCAAACCTTCTTCCCACCTTCCATGTCCTTCTTCCAATCTTCAATTTTGTCTTTCATACCATCCATATTAGCTTCCATGCATTTCTTTAAACAATTCATCTTATCTTCCACGCCTTTCTTTAAACCATCCATCTTAGCTTCTATTACTTTTTGTGAGAGTGAAATGTTGCACTTGGTCTCGTAATTTTGATATATCATGTTGCATTTCATCCTCTTCTTCATGAGTCATGCTAGAGATTTTAGGTTGCTTACTAGGTGTTTTCATTTTCTTTCTTCGGGGCATCAATTAATGATAATTATTCTTCACTATGCACTTTGAATTCCTTCAAAATAATTTTTCAAACCAAACTTATGCCAAATTTTAAAAAACTACACACCTTTTTTCACTTTATAGGATCTCGATATTGAATCTGATGTATATCTAAAATTTTGAATCTCTAAGGTCTAAAATTGCGAACTATGGTATTTCTATGAGTCCTCTTTCCAACGGCACCATTCTTATCTAAATTGGATTCTCCAAGAAAGTGTTTTGCCCAATCTCCCAAGATGACCTGTCTATACACTTTTTCAATAGGGTGAACTTGTACAAAGTTCCACGTGTCCCTTTTTCAACCTTCAGACTGGAAAACAATGCAAAGAAAACTACATTCCTTCCTCTTTCTGTAATGTCTTACTAAACTTCAATCTAATACTCAGAGAGAAAGTGATGACGATTTTCTCAAGGTCACCTGTTTGGGATGTAATTAGGGAGCCTGCAAAAACCCTAACTTCCTTGGATCATATTTATGAAAATATAGTGAGAAAATATCTGACATTTGGACTCGATGAAAATTGAGATTTTGGCTAAAATGGGGTTTTTTTTAGCTTTTGAAATGTCTCATAAAAAAAGTTATAGAGAAAATTCCACGATGACCTGTTTTGGAGTAGCGAAACCCTAGAATCCAAGCCTCTGATAACAAATGTTACGAAACTAGCTCACAAAAATATAGAAAAGATAGATCAAAAACTTCAAAATTAGCTTCTTCGAGGGGGAAACCTCCTTTAAATTACATAAATGAACAATTCATGGATGACACAAATGAAAAACCTCCTTTCTATATAGGAGTCTTAGGGGTCACAATATAATTAAAGCCGACATAACAATAATAATATAAGGGCACAACAATAACAGTAGTGGGCTTCTATGGGGAACAATAATAACAGTATGGGGACAATAGGGGCACAATAATAATAATAAGAGCTACAATGACAATAGGAATTGGGGAATCACAAGTATTATAGCGACCTAACAACATCTTGTGCCTCAAATTCAAAAGTAGTTTGTTTGAAATATGTTGTTGAGTTTGGTTGAGGGTCTTAGGCCTGCAAGAATGCCATATGCATCCTTACCTTCTCTGTATCATATGCTGAGATAAGTTTGTGTTGAATGGAGGAAGACTGCTTCCTGAATTAAGAAGGTATATTATCATGAATGGCTTCATTCCTCTACTTAATCTCTTTATATATCTGAAAAATGTCCAGCTGCATCTGGTTTGTGAATAATTTTGGTGTCTGAGGTCTGGTAGCTGGAATCTCTTTAGTAATTGAGGATGATGGGGACTATGTGGTACCACTATCCAACTTAAAAGTCTTCAAACCTAAGAGCACAATAGTGCCTTGTGTGTCCTCCACTAATGGGAAGTCTATTTTAGAGTATGTTTTAATCTTCTTAGTATATATTTTGAACTTTTTGGTTGAGACTTCTGTGACTGATGGAGAATCATCCCCTCTCGGTCTCTTATCTGTCTTTTCTCTCAATATGGGAGTCTTTGTAGCTATCTTGGAAAGTACCTTCTCCTCGGCCTCCTGCAATCTATTTTCTACTTAAGTGTGTTGGTTCATATACATTTCTATTTCTGGCCTCTGAGGATGCACATAGGGTGTAGATTTTTCTTCCACTCTTAACTTGGAAATTACCCCAAAGGGGTCATAAGACCAGGTGAAACTGAGAGGGAAGTTCATTTTTTTTAGTAGGATGTCTACTTCCTCTCCTACTGCTCTACTATTGTAGATGATACGTCTTATTTGTGTTTTGATACGGAACTGAGATTTCTTCTTAGCTGCAATGAAATGGATGTTATCACAATGAATTATTTTCCTGATGTATTCCAACGAAAATATTCTCATTGGAAAATACTTAGGTAGTTTATATGGTGGCAGCTCTGAACCATACAGTCTAATTTCTGTGAATGAGTGGTAAAGGTACTAGTCCTCTGTTTTGGCCTGTTCAGTGAGCTGTAAGACTTTATGAACATCTTCACTAATCTTAGAACCTATTGGTCACTCAGCAAACGAGTTGTTGGATACAAAAACTAATCTATGAACTCTGAGAACCTGAATTCCTCTGATTGTTTTTTGATTAAGGAAGTCCATAAGACAACTAACTACAACTCTCCTTGTTGATCAAGCTTCTGCAATGTGAATGGAAACTTATCTGTTTGAAAGAACATAAACATGTACATGAGAATTGAAGAATATATGAACATTCCTTGAGTTAAAAGCTGAAGGAATTGTTCATGAATTACATTTGCTAATAAGTGACCATAGTCAAAGGTGACTGATGGTTCTTCTTCTGAAGAAAGGGTTGATAGAAATCCTAGAATAGGCTTATCTATCCATTCATCTGAATAGTAACCTGGAATGGATGAGAGGACATAGATGATTTGTCTTTTCCTTTGAGGGAACACAGAAGAGGGATATGGGGGACTTTTCTTAGGGAGTTAAGAGTCTTCAGGGAGGAAAATTTAAAAAATGCCAGCTCTCTAAGGGAAGGTTAATTTCTAGTAAATGTGTCTGAGAGCTTCAAGGGAGAAAGGGGAGAGGGAATCATTGTGGGGAACCTGCAACATTTGATTTATGCTGTCAGTTTTGATGGTGAAGATAATTTCACCATTTGGGGAAATAATTTCCCTCCTACTTGAAAGGTAAGAGGCTTGGCATCTTATAAAAAATTCTGGAAAATGATAGGATTGGGGGACAACAAACAAAGGAAGTCTGGATTGGCAGAGGTGTATCTCATCAGATTGATCAAGGAAATTATCTCGAAAGCAACAACATAATTCGAAGAGGTTGAATTAACACTATGTTTCAGAAATCTTTTAGTCTATGTCTGCGAGTGGGGTATGGTCTAAGTCGACAAGGGGAGTGAACATGGGATTTACTATAGGGAAAAGTTTGGGTGCCATTGTAGCTACATAATGAATAGATGAAGGGTGAAACAGGAGGAATTGGAAATGTTTTCAATAATTGGTGGGAACTTAGAGTGGTAGTCCTCTGTGAATTTATCAATAACAAGCAAAGGAAATGCTACTGTAAGATAATGAAAAAATGGAGGTAGGAACAATGTTCATGAAGTGAAGGAAATTTATAATAGCAGGGGGAAATTGAATTTTTATTAGTCGTGAACTGGGCTTAATCAATGGATTAACGGTCTTATTATGACATTAACTTCTGTAGTTTGTGCAAGAAAATGGAAAGAAAAATTATGGAGGGTGTAACAGTTGCGGACGTGGTAGTTGAGGATTGGTGGGCATGTAGCGCGGGCCCGTTGGTAGGAGTGACGAGAGTAGGGACAGGTGATATGATGGGAATGGTGGTGGAGACGTGACGTGGAGGCAACACTTGGTGGGAAGGCGGGTTGAGGTGGGATGTCGAAATCGCTTTCGGAGGGGGGGCTGGTGGTATCCAGTAAGAGGAATGGGGGGTCTGGAATCCCACAGTGCTGACATATAGGGGGGCGATAAACTATTTTTTAGACCCCCCCTCCCCCTGTCGTTAAACATTATCACTGTGGGGGGTTCTAAAAACTTTTGTGGGTCATCAGATCAATGCAATGGATGATCAGGGGGTCTTGAAAAAACAGGGTTTAACACCATCTGGTCCCACCGCATATTTGTGCATATCTATTATAACCCAAAGTCTAATACTTTGGTGAATGAACCACTTTCAACAATGTTATTGAAAACCTTTATTTTCCTACCTTGATGCTTTTCTAAAGAAAATGAGGGTGCATTTAAACATGCAAACCTTGTGAATTTTTCATTCTGAAAGAGATTAAGAATATTTATTTTATC
Source organism: Pinus tabuliformis (assembly GCA_031772625.1). NCBI lineage: Eukaryota > Viridiplantae > Streptophyta > Pinopsida > Pinales > Pinaceae > Pinus > Pinus tabuliformis. The sequence continues at coordinate 1,850,244,590 of CM062817.1, read as the reverse complement.
TCACTAAACTAATCTAATCAACTAAAGTAATCCATATTTAGCAGTTGGATTAAACTTATTCACTTATTCTACCTATCTAATCTTAACCAAGATTAAACTATTTGGCTAAGTTATTCACTCTAACCTAATTAACATAAATTGAAACCAACTTGACATGATTAAATTGTATGTCTCAACCAAAAAGGGATTGTGTCATTTTAAACAAGCCACACACAATTTCATCAATTTATTGTTTACAAAGCCAGAAGGCTAGTAGTGGCACTTATCATTTGTGGGGTTCATTTATCATTTCTTTTCTTTTCCTTTTTTTTTTCTATTTTTTGTATTTATATCCTCTTTTCATTTTTCTATCTTTTTTTGGAAATCATTTGCAGAATGCGATATTATTTACAATCTAAAATACTGAAAGGAATTATTCAATGATCAATTGTTCCTATAAATTGTAGGACCCTAACATGTGGGAGTGCCCACATCATAGTGCAGGCAAAGGACATCACTAGATCGGTACACTAGCTACATGGCTCTGATGATCGAGAGTGTAGAGATTGATCCATCCTCATTCGAGGAAGCAGTGAAAAAACCAGTATCGGTTGATGCCATGGTAGAGGAGTATGACTCCATTATCATAAAAAATGTTTGGGAAGTGGTCCAAAGACTAGCAGACAAGTCAGTGGTGAGTTCCAGATGGCTTTGCAAGGTAAATCAAGTAGTAGATGAGAGTGTCTAAGAACACAAGGCTATATTTGTGACCATAGGGTTCTCTCAGGTAGAGGGAATTGATTAGGAGGAGAGATTTTCTCGAGTAGAAAGGTACTATTCATTCAAATATATTTTAGCACTTTCATCACAGATGGGATGAAAGATAGATTAGATGGATGTGAAGACAACATTCCTCAAAGCAGTGATTGAGGAAGAGGTGTACATTGAGGAAGGAGAAGGATTTGAGACCTTAAACAGAGAGTTGCATGTGTGCAGACCTAAGCGAGCATTGTATGGATTGAAATAAGCACCACATGCCTGGTATACTAGGATTGACATCTATTTCACCAGGTTGGGCTTCACCAAAAGTGAAGGAGATGAAAACCTTTATCATATCGTGGTCAAAGATAAATTATTGATTATAATATTATATGTCAATGATTTAACTCTAACAAGTGATGAGAAGCTTGTAAAATATTGCAAAGAGGATCTTGCAAGAGAGTTCAAGATGAAGGACCTGGGGCTCATGCATTATTTCCTTGGTATGGAAGTATGGCAATGAGATGTGTAACTGCTTGTCTCTTGGGGAAAGTATGCCAACAAGATACTGAAGAAGTTCCGCGTGGAGAGTAGTAAACCCATGGAGACTCCTCTATTAGGGAATTGGAGGAAGGAAGATGCTACGTCAAGTGAAGTAGTGGAGGCTACTATCTACATGAAGCTTGTGGGTTCACTTATGTGTTTGGTGAAAACACGAACATACATATATTTTTAAGTTAAGCAACTTAGTCAAGCAATCGTTAAGCCAATCAAACTCTATTGCATGGTAGCTAAACATGTGTTGAGATACATGAGAGGCACCACTCTATTTGGTATTTGGTATAGAAGGATAGAGGAAGTGAAGATGAAAGGCTTCACAAATGTAGATTGGGTAGGTATTCCATCCAACAGGAAGAGCACATAAGGGGGAGTCTTCAATTTTGGTGCAACAACAGTTCTTGGTACAACAAGAAGTATAGATCATTTGCACCCAATTCGGTAGAAATAGAGTACATGGATGATAGTCAAGCAACTTGTGTGGCCATATAGATGTGGAAGATACTTGATGGGTTATTTGGTTAGCAGATGCATCCTACAATGATTTAATGTGACAATCACAGTTGCATCAAACTCTCTGAGAATCCATTTTTTCATGATCAGTCCAAGCATATCGACATCTAGTATCACCATCTATGAGATTGTGTGCAGAGGAGAATCATGTTGCTAGAGTACATTCCTACAGAGGAACATGATGTAGACATATTAACTAAGGCACTGCCATGAGGCAGATTCGAGTTCCATAGAGGTATGATTGGGGTATCTGATAACAACCTTCTTGTTGAGAGGGAGTGTTGAAAATGAAACAACGAAATCCTAATTTAATTTTGTCCTTGAATTAAATTAAGAATAAAATTGTAATTCCACTTCACAAGACAACTTGTACGAGTTAACTAAGTTAATTTGACTTAGTTGGCTCAGTTAATCTAAGTTGAGGTTCAAACTTGAGTCATGTAGAGTGTCTCCTACATTATAGGAACCATGGTTGATTTTATTTTGAGTTGTAATTAATTAACTCATTTTGACTGAGTTAAATTCAGTGAAACTAGTTCCAATTGATGGAGGAACTAGTAGGAGGTCAGACAGTGGGGTGCTACTTCATGTGTTCAAATAGTTAACTGATGATTCACCCATAAATAACCCATGCATGTAGGATATGAGAGTTACCCATTTGATATTGGAGTTCAAGGGCAATGTACTATCAGTTGTATAATCATCTGAATTGTACAGGGGGTTCATGCAATCAGAGGAAGGCCTATGAGGATTACACAATTCATATTGAGGAATTTCTCTAATTAATAGCGGGCTAATTCTGAAGGAAACAATTCTAGGAAATAGGGACTTGGGTAAGCCAAAATTTGGTTAAGTATTGGCCTAGACTTGTCTAGGAAGTTGTGAGACAAATATAGATAGTGAAAATGTTTCTTAGGCTTGAGTAAAGCATTGTAATCTTCTTTTTGATCGTCGTAATTGTCCTTTATTTAACCCTAACTTTGTCCTAACTATGCTACCCAAACCTATGTTTCACAATTAAATTAAAATCATTACACATGGTTCTTCGCCCCTTTTTGTGATTTTGTTGGATATGGATCATAGGGGCTTATTAATCATTGAAAAGGTTGAATAGGCTTATATTTATTTGTAACTTATATATTCATATTTCCTTAATGCATGATCAGCAAATTTCATTAATCAAACTCAGAGTTTGGTTGGTGCAGGAACCGAAGTTCTTGTACCATGTGAACAACCGGTCCATCATTCCAGATTGACTCCAAAAATATTACAATTTTTAAGGAATGGCATGCACCTCTCCTTGAGGGTTTATTCCATTTTCCGCATTAGGCTTGGATCATTTTGGATGTGCTAAAGATGGTGTCCAGTTTTTGTTCAAGGCATTTTCTTGTTAAGTTTTTCATTGCGACCAAGAGCCGAACATCTATGTATAAATTACGGATCCTAGGATAGGTTGAGCTAGAAATACTGTAAAGAAATTTTGATACATTGTTGTTGTAATTTTTGTAATCTTGTATTGCACTGTCCCTCTGGGATATATTTATGATTTTACGATGTATATTTGTGGAAGACTTTGAATAAAAGAAGGAGCTAATGCCAGTTCTGTTTACTTCTGGTTCTTAACATTACTTGCAATCCTTCCTTCACACACTTGATTTTAGAATGTTCATAAAGGGAAGCGAGCTGGTTGGCTACGGCCCAGCCAACCCAACTCATTCTCCCTATCTTTCATAGTGTGTTTAGATCTAGTTATGTTGGTGTGGACATAATGATTTTCATATGCTTGGGCTTGTAGGTTTGGTGAAACCCTTGTGAATGTTTTTATGCGTGATCTGATATCTGAGGATTCCTCGTGTGCGTTAGGTTGATTTCTATTTCCAGTTTCAAAATTTTATTTATTCCTGAAATCATCACACTATTCTTTCCTTTTTTGAGTTATTTCTAAAATATTGGATAGGGTTGTGAGTTTGATGATTTAATTTTTATTAATTCCCTTACAAAATAATGTGCCCTTATATGAATACAAGTTTTTGATGCCCATTTTTGTCCCAATTTTCTACTACTCATCCCTACTTTCACCATCTTTTGCCTATGAAAGTACTCCTATTACCTACCCTATCACCTACATCGCTTCCCAAACCCCACTAGTACATAACTAAGAGGTAAATGCACTTAAGTAACATTGTTTTTCTATTTGTGATTGAATTTAAGTGAATTTTGAGTCATGTCCCTATATGCTAACTATTTATTCATGGGTTTAGTTGGAAGCTTGGTGATAGGATTGACAGATCCACATGAATGGAAGGATGTGTCGTCATCAACATCGATCTCAGTTGTCATAGTCAAACAGCCAATCCTTAACTAGGTTTGAGACAGTTTGGCCAGGTGGACTCCTTCTTCTTGTTTTGGCCATCAAAGTTACACAGTGATATGTGAGGACAAGCACGATGCTTCCAGGATCGATTTTCTATGTTAAGTGTGATAATTCCAAGGCCGAAGATCCTCCAGATCAGAATCAAAGCAGACTACTCTCATAATGGCAGTCAGTTACTCTAGAAGGAAGTCATTCATTCTAAGTAAAGTTAATACGATTTGGAGCAGATTGAGTAGTGCTTAGATTAGTTTATAGTTGCTAAGGTTCCCATAGTTAGTTAAATTGTTATTTTTACATCTATACATTCAACTTTAAAGGTTGTTGTAATGAAAAGACAATACTAGTTAAGCAAGCTGGTTACAAATCATTGTTGTTGATACATTGCGACTTATGTCAATTGGTTCTCAAACTCTATTTTGGAAATATATGTGATCACTTTCAATTTTTGAGCCAGAAGCATTGTTATCATGGTTGATTGCGAACTATATCTTTGATGTTTTAGATCTTTCTTTTGTTGCAGTAGACTAGTTTACTCTAGGTGTGGGAGGGCTCACCACCTCTGGAAATAAGCCCATTAATAGTTCAAATATCTAAGTGTGTGCATGTAATTCTATAGTTGAATCCTGTGTGTGATAGTTATTAATACCAGTATATGATTTTGTGATATGCGTGGTTTGTTGCTTTACAGATTACACATTTTAAAGATTGTTTTCCTGTGTTAAAGAGCTTTGATTCATTATATAAACTTGAGTTTGTAATTTGATACATATCCATGCCCTATTCTTTCATTCAAAGTCACATTCATTCATTTTTATAATCAGAGTATCCATGATAGGAAAATCAATTGGTTCTTGAAGCTATATAACACGAGTTCTGTGTGGTTATTTCGGTGTGCTTGTCTCTATAACGAAGTTTATGATGAATGGTATGAGTGTAAATGTAGATTTCCCTTTTGTATAATTGAAAAATTGATTTATGGTGTGAGGTTTGATTGTGATTTCAAACTAATTCGAGTTTGGTAGCAATAGGTGTTGCATTTTCCATTTCCACAATTTGAATTGTTTGATTTTTTTCAAGCCTTATGATTTAGTTTTCACAGTGTGGTTTACTTTAAAATCATTTCATTCAGAGCATAAATTTGAGTTATTAAATTATCATAGGATAATTTAGATTTATTCTGGCATAATAGAATAGGATTGATTTTCATTTCCAGTACTATAGTATAAATATTGATTTCAAGCATCGAACTGTGTGATTTATATTCCTAGTATTATTTTATTCTTCACATTGCTTTGAGTTGTTTGAAGATAGTTGATTCTAGGATAGATTAGATTTTCATTTTAAATGAAGTAGCATAGGATTTTATTTCGTAGCAGCAAGCTTAGATAAATCTGTCAAAGGTTTCATTTTCGTAAAGTCAGTCTCTGTAGCAAATCAAAGTGAATTTTTGAAGGTGTTTCATTCCCAAGTAAAAGTAGTTTCGTTTGAATGGATTGAATATAACAAATTAGGATTTGATCTTAGAGTTACAATTTGGCCTCCTTATCATATTTTGTTACAAGTAAATAGATGCTTGGTCTTTTAGTAGCTAGAAGTTTAAATCCTCGCTTAAGATTTGTTTGAAGTGAATTTCATTAAGCCTTTGGTTTCAGTAAGATTGTGTTTTTTATTGTAGACATACTCTGAACTTAATCTTGAAACAAAAATGTAGTACACCTAGAGCTTAAAATTCATGGTTGACAATTAAATATCAAGAGATTTATTCACTAATTAAAATTCTCAACACAAGTTCTGGCTACGTAATGATAACTTTGTGTATAAAGTTAAGACTGTAACGATTTCCTTATATAAACGCAAACTAAATATCATTGAGTACATGAACCATTTATGGAATTTTTTCTAGGATTAAAGACTTTATAAAAATTGTCTTTTAAACAGAGTATATTTAGTACTGTCACAGAGATCTGAAAAGGGTTGAGCTTTGTCTTTCAAATAAGCACCTTCATTGACAACACAAGAATGTTTCCTTTCCGCTATTGTGAGAATTTCCTTTAGTCTTTGCAGTTATTTCTATTGAATGCTTACTTTGGATTTGGATTCTTTTTCATTAAAGTTCAAGCTGACATTTTCCTCTTTGTTTTTGTGAGGCCAGGAGGTAACTCCTCAAATGAGATTTTATTTATTCATTTAGGTTGATCATAGTTATATACATGAGGGAGTAACTGTTGAGTTTCATCTCCCGATGACTCTCTATTTTCTCTTATTATTTATTTAAACTATTTACAATTGTTCACCCAATCACTATGATTAGGTGTCAATATTCCCCCCCTTAATCTGAAGGGATGTTGCTGAGTCCAAGCATCATTCTGAATCTTTCAAGCTTTTCTCTTCCAAGTGCTTTGGTGAAGATGTCTGCAATATACTCATTGGTGGAACAATGGAGAAGATGGATTATTTTAGCCTCAACATGATGTCGAATCAGATGATATTTTTTATTGATGTGCTTCGTTCGATCATGGAACTTTGGGTTCTTGGCCAACTTTATTACAGAGGTATTTTCAATCATGAGTGGAGTCGAATGTACTTATTTTACCTGCAAATCTTCTAGAATTTTCTTGAGCCACACAATTTATTTTGTTGCCTTAGCTACTACCACATATTTTTCCTCTGTTGTGGAATCTGCTGGAACTGATTGTTTGCGTGATCTCCATGAGACAACTCCTGATCCAAGACTCGTAGCATAACCAGAAGTGGATACCCCAATTTCTTTGTCCCCATCGAAGTCTGAATTATAGTATCCAATCAAGTTGCAGTCGCCCACCTGTGTATACTTGAGTCCAAAGTCTTGAGTTCCCTTCAAGTACTTTAGAACTCTTTTTGTAGCAGAATAATGTCCCTCACAAGGCTTTTGTATAAACTTGGAGAGGATTCCAACAACAAACGAAATGTCTGGTCTCATAGTAGTTAGGTAGTTGAGACTTCCTACACGCTGTCTATACTTTGTTGCATCCTCAAATTATTTTCCTTCAATGGATGTGAGCTTTAAGTTTTGTTCCATTGGAGTAGTCAGAGGATTGCATTCATCCATGCCAAACATGTTCAACAGATCTCCAATGTACTTCTTTTGAGAAAGGAATATGGACTTCGAATGTTGAGCTACTTCAATACCAAGATAGTAATGAACATAGCCCAAATCAGTCATTTCAAAACCTTTCCTCAATTCCTTTTTTATGGATGCAATGTATCTCTCATTGTTCCCTGTCATCAAAAGATCATCTACATATACCACAAGATATACAACTATTTTTCCAACTTTCTTGACAAACAAAGTTGAATCATCAAGATCATAATGTTTGAAATTGAGTTTCAAAATATGTTGAGTTAGTTTTTCATACCGGGCTCGCGGTGCTTGTTTGAGGCCATACAAGGATTTCACAAGTTTTCATACTTTATGTTGGTGTCCTTTCACATCAAATCCTTCAAGCTGGGACATAAAAACATTTTCTTTTATATCTGCATTCAAGAAATCAATTTTTACATCCATTTGATGGACTTTCCAACTGTTCTGAGCTGCTAGGGCAAAGAGTATCCGGATGGTAGCCCATTTTGCTATGGGGGCAAAAGTATCCTCATAATCGACCACTTCCTTCTGTGCAAAACCTTTTTCCACAAGGTTGGCTTTGTGCTTTTCAAGTGATCCATCAACTTTATACTAGTTCTTGTAGACCCACTTGCAGCCTATTGGTTTGGTTTCCAATAGAGGATTGACCAGCTTCCAAGTGCTATTATTTATCAACGTATCATACTCCTTTTGCATCACTTCTTTCCATTCATCATGAGAAGTGGCTACTTTGAAGGAATTTGGCTCAAAATCTGTAGACAAATTCAATTCACGATCATAAGAAACATCCATATGAACAGGTGAATCAGAGTCATCTACATCACCTCCATTTTGCCAGGATGAATTTCTAGTTCCTATCTTTCCAAACTCATCAGGATGAACACTTTCAAGTGTCTTTGTTAGCCACTTTGGGGGGCCTCTATGAGATGGTCCAGACTACTCAATTGATTGGTTTGCGACTGAATCAAGATTGAGTCTCCCAATTCTGTCAATCACATCACTAAAAGTATCATGAGTGGTTGGAGTTTCATGCGGGGGAGAGAGTGCTTCAGAAGAATATTCCACAGGTTGATCCAGTATAGGAATCCCCCCTTCAAGATGTGGAATCTAATTATAAAATTCTTGAAATGATTTTGCATTTGCGAATCTATCCAAGCGATCAAGTTGCCGCTCAACAACATTGTCAGCATTGGATGATTCAAGAAAGATTACATCTGTAGATACAACAAACTTTTTATTGACTTCGTCACAGAGACAATATGCTTTGGAGGTGTTTGAATACCCCAAGAAGATACACTTATGTCTTCTTGCACCATGTTTGTTTCTATGTACCTTTGGTATCAAGGCATAACATGTGGAACCAAAGACCCTGAAATTCTTTACCGAAGGAATCTGCGCATACCACATTTCATAAGGAGTCTTGTTTCTAACAGCATTAGAGGGACATCTATTCTTTACATATACAATTCATAAAACTGCATTAGCCCAAAACATCAGTTTTACATTCTTGAAAAACATCATGGAGCGCACCATATTTAAGATTGTCCTATTCATTCTTTCATCTACTCCGTTCTGTTGGGGATTATAAGGCATAGTTGTTTAATGTTTGATCCCATGTTGGCGAAGATGGTTTTCAAATTCATTTGAAGTGTATTCTTTTCCATTATTAGTGTGAATAGAGCCAATATGAGATTGTGCATCATTTTCAATCCATGTATGAAAATTCTTGAATGTTTGAAAATCATTATATTTGTTCTTCAATAAATAAACCCAACACATCCTAGTGTAGTCATCAATAAATGTCATCATATATTTATTTCCATTTGCAGAAGGAACATGAATTGGACCACATAAATCTAAATGAATGATTTCAGGTTTTCTATGTGCTTTGGAATGTGAATCATGAAAAGACTGTTTGCTATGCTTTCTTAGAATGCAAGCATCACATTGCTTAAGTTTCCTAGGAATTGTAGGCAAAATAGTAACACCATTTTTCTTCAACAAGCGGAGGCTGTCATAGTTCAAGTGTCCAAATATAGCATGCCATAATAAACTTTATGGAAATGTACCTTCTTCATAATGAGAATTGTATGATAAATTGTGTGCACGAGTAGAGTTACCTTGCATCTTGAGAAGCCTTTCTTCTTCTATCCTCATCATGACAAGTGAGTGATCTGATGCTTTTTTCACCTCAACCTTGTCACCAAACATATGAATGGAGTGTCCTTTTTGGTGGATGTGGACCAAGGATATCAAGTTTATCCTTAGCTGTGAGAGATATAAAACATGATGCAAAAGAAAGTCTGGAAGACCAGGCAATTTAATCCTGATTGTGCCAAGTCCTGATGGCTTGAGTTTTTATTTGTCTGTAAAGTATACTGCTCCATCAACATTGTCAGTAAATTCATCCAAAAAATCTTTTCTAAAATTCATGTGGCAAGTTTCTCCTGAATCAAGCAACCAATCATTTTTCCAAGAAGCAAGTGAAACATTAAATAAGTCTTCATTTAATCCAATATTATAGTGTGACACAACATAGTGAGTGGAATTAGGTGCTTTACCTTTCTCTTTGTCATTATTTTTACATTTGGGTTGGTTTTATTCCTGCTCAATTATGTCCCAAGGCAACTTGCATGTGGATGCATCATGTGATCCATCTCTACTGCGACATATGCAATGCAAATATGACTTTCCTCCTTCAGAGTGTCTGCCCCACCTGCCTCTGAAATTTCTTTTTCCTCTTCCTCTTCGACCACCCTTAAGCAATATTCTTCTCCTTATGTGCAAGACACACAGCCTCTTTAGAATCCTAAGGAGGTGTGTTCATCCCAAAATCTTTCTCTCTTACAGCAAATTTTTTCAGAAGGGAGTCAAAGGTAATTTCTTTGAGGTTTCCATTTGCTTGCAATGACTCAAGATAATTTGAGTATGTGGAATAAAGTGCCTTGAAAAAAGCTATCAGAGGAATGTCCAGTTCCATATTAGTGACTTTGATATCATGCATAATAGATTTTACTTCTGATGCAAGAGCAAGAGGATCATAATTTTGTAATTCAAGGCTGAACAATTTATTCATGAGTTGAACAACTTCAAGTGCAGAGTGTGAGTCATAGAGTTCCTTCAGTTTTTGTAATGCCTTGAAAGCATTTGAAAATGGCGAAATATGGCAACTCACCTATTCATTTACTGATGCTGCAATCAAGGCATAAGCCTTGCTGTTCTTATTTTCCCAAATGGTGAATCCCTTGTTTAAGGTAGGTTGTTCTCATTCTTTGTCTCCATCTCCAACATGTTATCACTCGAAAATTTCTTCCAAGTTTCCAGAAAAAGAAATGATAGAGGTAACCACAAACCAACTTTGGAGATCAGGATCTATCCTTCCTAATCTCAGAGAGGGCTTTCTCTTTTTTATTTAACTTTGTTTTAGTTAATTGATTTTAGGCTAGTTATGATTGTGCTTGGGTCTTTGATTTGAATTTGGGTGGTGGGATCACTTACTTAGATGAAAAAGGGTTGTCTTTTACCATTGGACTATGGGGTCAAATGTCAGATAAACAAGACTGGATTAAGTTCTAAAAACAGTGTCTACAGGCAAGATAGAGAAGTTACTATAACTCTCAAAGGCTTGATGGTGAAATGGTTTCCATTGGATCCAGGGAGCAATTAAGGGTTTCGTAGGCTGGATCATGAAGAGAAGTGAAAGAGGTCAACCAGGTTGGGAAAGAAATTAAGGGTTCTCAAATCCAGATATCAGAGCAAGATATATAAATGACTAACCGTGCAAAACAGAGTATACTTAAACAACCTCTGAGTTAAATTTCTAGTTAATTCATTCAAATTTAGAAAACATTTAAGTTTATGAAACACATAAGAAAGTGACAAAATCAAACAAAGAAGATACTTCACTGCAATAGCTTATCTCATGAATCCTATAGTGCAATCTTTTTATTACTTGATCTAGTGTGTTGACTTGAAAGTTGGTACAATAACCCTTAGGTTTCATATCAAAATAACTCTACAAATTTATAGCAATCCACCCTCAATACTTCGAATTATGAAGTATTTATACAAAAAGAATTTACAAAATAACTCAAACTGCATTAAGAACTAATATAGGAAAAGGAAATATCTTCATGCAAGAAGATAGAGACAGTTATTGAACTGTTTTTTGCTGTCCCTGTTATTTAGGTTCTATTGTATTTTAGTCTTTGATCTTTTTCCCTTTATGCTGCTTGCCTATTTGGTCTTCATGCTGGATGTCATATTTACTTATGACCTTTCATCTGATACACTTTCATCTATTTGTTTTTCAACTATATTTATTTTTCTGTCTCCTCTGTTTAGTCTTTTAATTGTATGCTCTATCACCTTCTTTTACTTTTACCTATTACAGTAAATCTTACTCAAATTTTCATGCTTCTGTGTTTTTAGTAAAAATGATTTTTTCTAAAGGACACATGTAGAATACAAAATGTTTCTTGGAGAGTAATTTGTAAGAATCCTTTGTTGTGGTGGTGAAAATGATTTCATCTCTGTTTTAAAAATTTATTGTGTAAAGGGTTTCCTTTTTCTCTGTGATAATTGTCTTTTCCTTCTAAAAAAGGCTTTTTAATACATTTTCCTTGCGAATCGTGGAGTAAACAAGCTTTTTGTTAGGTCCCTATACTACTAGTGTAACCCCTTATTGTTATGAGTACAACCCCCTTATTATATTTTTGTAACCATTCAGTCCCCATATTGTTATTATTGTGCCCCATAGAATCCCACTATTGTTATTATTATGCCCTTACATTATTATTGTTATGTTGGCTTTGATTATATTATGGCCCCTTAGACTCCTATATATAGAAAGGAGGTCTTGTCAATTGTATCATCCAAGAATTATTCATTTGTGTAATGTAAAGGAGGTTCCCCCTGAAGAGACTTATTTTGAAGGCATTTATCTATCTTTTCTATCTTTTTGTGAGCTGGTTTCATAACATTTGGTATCAGAGCTTTGGATTCTAGGGTTTCACTGCTCCAAACAAGTCATCATGGGATTTTCGCTATAAAGTTTTTTCTGCGATGTTTCAAAAGCTAAAACGAAAACCCATTTGGAAAGAAATATTTTGAAACATCGGGTTCAAATTTCAGATCTTTCCTTTCTATATTTTATGATATATGATCTGAGTAAGTTAGGGTTTTTGCAAGCTCCAAAATTTCATCTAAAATAGGCTATCGTGGAATTTTCGCTCCAATGTTTTCGCTACAAAGTTTCAGAACCTAAACAAAAAACCCATTTGAGAAAACATCGGTCTAAACCTTGGGTATGAATTTCAGATTTTTTCATGCTATATTTTCAGATATATGATCTGAGGAAGTTAGGGCTTTTGCAGACTCCCGAATTACATCCTAAATAGGTGACCTTGGGAAAATCGTCATAAATTTCGTAAGAAGTTATAGAAATAGGATGGAATTTATTTTGTTTAATTATAATTTTCAGAACCTAAGGTTGAAACAGTGGCACGTGTCACGTCATACAATTTCACTTCACTGAACTAGTATATAATTAGGTCATCGCCGGAGATTGGGAATAAAACTTCCTTTGGGAATCCAATTGCGATCAGACATGCGGAGTTAGAAAGAGGACTCAGAGTGCTATTACAGGTAGAAATTTTAGAACTTAAAGATCCAAAATTACATATTTACAGGCATTTCAAGATCGAGCTCCTAAAATCAAGAAAAAACGAGATGAGGAAGTTTGATGGTAAGGATCTAGTAAATTGGATACTACACATGGAGAAATATTTTGATCTACATTGTGTACCACAGTTACAAAAGGTATGTATTGCATCTAATTATTTAGAACCGAAACAATTTTTATGGTATAGAGGGCCTTTTTCTCGTAAACCACTTGTCGCATGGTCAATTTTCATGGAGGAAATGATAGCACATTATGAGGATACCAAGAGTAACACCTTCTTTAGCCAATTGATAAATATCGAATAGAAGGGTTCAATGGCAGAGCGCATTGAGGACTTTCAAAAATTGAATATAAGGGTAAATGATATTCCAAATAAGCGAAGGATTGATGTCTTTATAGGGACATTAAAGGATAACATTTAACATGAGGTTCGTCTTTGGGAACCTAATTCATTGGAGAAGACATTCAGGTTGGCAAGAAAAATTGAAAGCGAAATTATGGAAACTAGGAATCCCACCACTCACGACTATAATTATGGAAGTGTTTTTTCTCCTATCCTTCCACAACCTACAAGGTTTACATGACAACAATTGGAAGAAAAAAGAGAAAAATGGCTTTGTTATAATTTTGATAGCAAATACAGTAAAGGTCATACGTGTGCTGAGAGCAAATTATTTTACATAGATTATGAAGACGAGGAAGAAAAGGATCAAGAAACATTAAAAGAAGAGGATATACACCAGGAACCCACCCCAAAGAAAGAAGAAATGAATCCGACCATATCTTGTAAAGAATTGGAAAGAATTACCACTCCTCAAACTCTCAAGATAGAAGGACATATAAAGAAGAAAAAGGTTCAAGAAGTGAAATATCACATCGAGAAAGAAAAAATGAATCCGACCATATCTTGTAATGCATTGGCTCAATTTACTACTCCTCAAAATATCAATATAGAAGGACATATCAAGAAGAAAAATGTTCAAAAAGTGAAAGATCACATCGAGCATCAAGAAATGAATCCGACCATATATTGTAATGCATTGGAAGAAATTACCACTCCTCAAACTATCAAGATAGAAGGACATATCAAGGAGAAAAAGCTAATAGTGTTGATTGATTTGGGAACTACCCATACTTTTATTCATTGTAAGATAGCTAAGGAATTGAATTGCTTCCTATATCTAGCACCAGAGTGTCAAGTGATGGTTGCAATTGGAGGAACCATAAATTGCTTTGCAAAGTGCCATAATATCAATATATCCATGGGATAATATGTATTGAATAGCCCAATGCTTTCCATTCCAATGGGTGGTGCTGATGTTTTAATAGGAGCCCAATGGGTACAATCTTTGTGTATGATAGCTTTTAATTTTCAAGAACTTTTCTTGAATTTTTTTTGGGAAGGAAAGGAAGTTGAATTGAGGGGTATCGAAGGGAAATCGGGAAATATAATAAACACTAACAGCATGACAAAGCTTATAAATAAAGAACAACGGGGCGTAATTGAACAATTATGTTCACTAGAGGATCCCACATCAAAATCATGTAATTCTCCAGATCTCCAAAACGTTTGGATAATCATTCCAAGGTATTTCAGACTCCCAAAGGCCTCCCACCTATTCGTGACCATGATCATGCTATTCATTTGATTCCAGGAAGTGTTCCTCCAAACATCAGGCCTTACAGATATCCATATGCCCAAAGGAGTGGGAACTCATTCAAAAGTTGCAGAAGATCCCAGTTCAAATAGTATTGTGAGAACTTGAAAAGGAAGGAAAAATCATATTGGAGCTTGAAGCAGTCACAGAACCAAGAAATCGACAGCTACGAAATAGATCAATTTCAAAGTATCTCATCAAGTGGAAGAACTTGCCCGCTGAAGATTCCACATGGGAGGACAAGAATTTATACAGAAGCATCAAGAACTACTCAAGCATTGAGGACAACACTTTTTGAAAGAGAGGGGCATGTTAGGTCCATATACTACTAGTGTAACCCCTTATTGTTATTATTACAACCCCGTTATTATATTGTTGTGCCCATGTAGTCCCCATATTGTTATTATTGTGCCCCATAAAAGCCCACTATTGTTATTATTGTGCCCTTACATTATTATTGTTACGTCGACTTTGATTATATTATGGCCCCTTAGACTCCTATATATAGAAAGGAGTTCTTGTCATTTGTATCATCCAAGAATTGTTCATTTGTGTAATGTAAAGGAGGTTTCCCCCTCTAAGAGGCTTATTTTGAAGGCGTTTATCTATCTTTTCTATCTTTTTGTGAGCTGGTTTCATAACATTTTGGAACTAGTATCAAAACTATTTATCCAAGCTCCTGTTCTGCTAATCACCTGCAAAATAAAACAATTCATTAATAAAATCTAGGTCTAAGAGGAGGTGACCGAAGGCTATATTTGAATTGGGAAGAACTGTGGATAGAGTCTGGAGCGTGTTTGGGAGGTAATCCATGGTGAAATTCGGTTGCAGAGGCTCAGGGTGGCGTAGGAAGGGTTAGGCAACCTTTAGTGAATAATGAGTGAAAAGAGTGAAAATGACGGTCTTTGGCATTTTAATAGGTAACAGATAGAATTGGCATAGAATTTCATAATGTGAACAGTGGATGGTTTCAGCCTATGTTGGGAGGGGGTATTAAGGTTCATCGCACCGCTTTTGGCAGTCGAGCGATTTTTTTATGAGAGCACGCGAGTTCACCTAAAGCTGCCATGTAACCGAAAGGGGCCTGATCAAAAACACAAATCTCACATGCTTCGAGCTTTTAACTGTCAGACATCGGGAGCGTGCGATATGGATGCGGGTCATTGGATTTTGAAGTAGGTGATCGGAGGGTTGTTGTGTGGTCGAGATGCACAGAGGGAAAAGGGGCAAAGATTAGCAGGGCCCTAGGGGATTAATTACACTTAACTATAATTAAATAATGAATAAGGCGGGGTTAAGTATAAGTGGGACCGGGATTGTATGTAGTGGGGTTTGTTAACCGCACCAAGGGTGGTGGGTTAAATGGGTTTATATTAGGAAAATGTGAATTTGCGGAGTTAATTAAATAAAGCGAGGGGGAAAAAACTTAGGATAAAGGGGTTTTATGGGTCAAAAGCGTTTTGTCAGGAAATATATGAAATGGCGAAGTTAATTAAGTAAATGCAAAGGGTGAATTTAAACTTATGACAAGGGGGGTTTTATGGGTTTTTTAGATAAAATAAGGAAATTAATAAGGAGAAAATGGTTTTTTCAAAGCGGAATCGATTTCACACTACGGAAAAGGGGTTTTGGGTAGCAAAATGACCTTTGAAGTGTAATTTGCTAGTGAAATGTGTGAAACCAAGGGGTAAGAGTCAAAATGAAGGGAAAAGGGTACTTTCTTAAGAAAGGATGGGATAATGGGGAAATTAGTAAGTATGTAGTGTGGGGTGCAATGAAATGAGGGGAAGTTAATTAAATTAGCTTGTGAACATCCTTTCACTGTCATAACTGCTCCTGCACACTGAAACATAGGATTAAGCATGATAAATGTGCTTTTTCTCTGACAACCTTGTATTTCTGCAACCTTTCTTCCACTTACCCTTTAATTACCCTAACATTTTTTCTTCACTCTATTGGGTGCATTTAAGCTAGCAAACCCTTTCTTTCCTTTTTTCTTTTGAAAATAAAACTATCTAATTCTAACCTTATATCTTCCAGTGGCTCAGATTAAGCTGTTCAACACATTTTATTTCTCTACCTAACCACTGATTTGCCAAGATTAAACAATTTGGCTAGATCTTTATTCTCTATCTATAAACATGAAATTTAAAACATGAACTAGTCAAGATTAAACAATTTGACTATCATGGGCTGTGGCATTTATGACAAGTTACAAACAACCATTTTTTTGCACAGTAAAGTAAAATGTAGTGGCACTCAAACCTACACACTTCCATGATCTTTTTTTGTTTGGGGTTCATATTTTTTTTACTTTTTTTATCTTTTCTTATTCTTTTTGTCCTTTGATATTTCTTTTAGGACATACTGTTGTGGGGAAAAATGCCTATGCAGGGCGATCCTATCCACCTAAGGTGTGACAGTGCCTTAGCAACAAACAGAAACAGCTATTCTAGTATTCTTCCTTTATGAATTAAGAATGAAGAGAGATGGATGGACTAACCGGTGTCTTCCGTTTGTCCCTCGATCCGGTTTCTCTTCTCTTTGGGAGTTCCCAGCTACTTGCCTTCTCGCTCGCCCAGCTTCAAGAGGTTTCTGCAAGATCATAAGAAGAGAACACTACGCAAAGACATAGATTCATATTCATAACTAGTTCAGGATTAGAAATAAACTAAACATACTAATGCAATCATACATCAAAAATATATCAGTATATAGGAGGAACCAAGATAGCTTTATTGATGAATAACAAGGTTCAGGAAGAGATACAACCCAGAGGGCTCCAATCCAGCATCTCCTTCCCAGCAAATGGAATTCCTATCTTCAACCCCTTCAAAGCATTAAGCACCCAATGATTCCAATCTCAAACCAACAACAATTCTTTGCAATAACAAAATTCCAGCCCCTAGATCTCATGGAGGAGAGATCCATATATAGATGTTTGGAGAGAGGATGAGTCAGCTTGAGATCTGACTAGTGTCCTCTCCCTCTGTCAGTTCTTGATTCCACTTGGAGGTTCTTGCTTCCACTTGGAGATCGGGAACCTCTTACTCATCACCAGTCGAATTCACTGAGGCAAGTGTCATTGAGGAAGATTCTGAAAGCTTCCTGGGTCTTGACACCTCTTGGAATGAATTTGCCATTTGTCAACTCTCGCTCAGCGCACCCTGGTAGTGCTTCTACCTGCGTTACAGTGCAGGTAGCCAGTGTTGACTTTGCATTTCAGCGCAGACAGCTAGTGGAGCCACTGAATTGATCCTAAATTGACTTGTTTTTGAGCAGTTTCTAGTGGAGAACTTCTGTGAATTGCTGTGGTTTGTTAGCCTTGTTCCTCTAGGGGTAGGAACAACATGTTTAGGGACTTTGGATCCCTTAGATTATGGACATTTCATGCTCAATGTTGTAAGGCAAAAAAATGTCTATAACAGTTGCCCCCTAAAGTATGAGGCCGTTTATCAGGTGAAATGCTTTATCAGGAGGATCCGAAGTTCATCCAATGTTGGGAGGAGACCTGTAATAAGATACAATACAATACATTATTTTTCATACTGCTTTCATGATCTAGTTGAGGCGGGCATTCCCATGCTCAACTTTATAAATTCATTTTTCTGTACATAGAACAGACAATCGTCTGATGGTAGACTGATAAATTTGATGCAATTATCATCCTTTGGATAGGATGATTATCTGCTGCAATGATGTACATGTCAATGTCTTTATCTTTCCTGAATATATATCGCAGCCCGGATGGATGAAACTAGATCCGGGGTCTTCAAACTCGTTCGATCTTCACTCTAAGTACAAGTCGATCCATGTGAGAAATGTTCTGAAGTCGAACATGGAAAGACATCGCTTGATTACCGGTCAATGAGGTAAACCGTTAACAAGCGCGAGAGGAATCACCGATAATGATAATGACCCTCAAGGTACTGCAGTACAATTCATGTGGTGTGAATAAAGGACTTGGCGTCGAACACCATGCAAAATCTTTCGGTCGAAGGTCATTGATGTATACCTGTCGCCGGAAGTGAGAAACTTGCCATTGAGGCATGCAAGCTTCAAAGTACTGAAGGGGTTGTTCCTAGATCAACTTCTTGGATAATGAGCTGATGTCGACAAGAAGCGATCCATCAAAGGAGGGCCTTAATGAATCCCACATCAATGACACGGAATGGAGCTAATGATTTTAATGGAGGTGAAAACGATCTGTGACATATGATTCAGGGTGGCGGTCATGAAAGGATGAAGGATAATGTATGGCAGTGGATGGGACACGGTTGACTTTTCTGAACGACTTCTCTTGAACATATGGCGACACTGATGCGATGGATCAGTAGCATTACCCCAAATATGGATGGTATGGCGAGACCATGGTGATGTGACCGGTGAATGAAACAACCCAACCCGATTGTGATACGGAGGAAAAGTGTCATGTTCAAGAGCGACTTGCTACCATCAAAGTTTTCTTGAGTTTCTCCCAATTTTTCCCCAGTCATTGTTGACCAGTACCTCTTTATTTTTGTCAAGCTTGAGGAGGATAACATATGCTTGTTCTATAACTTGCCCTTCGGGCAAGCCCATCGCTATGTTTTAACGAGCCTAGCGATAGTGAAACTCGTTCTCGTCTAAAGACAAGTTTGTCGCTATTTAATGATTTTAACGAGTCTAACGACAAAGATAACTCGGTCCTTTTCATTTTTAGAGAGTCTGAAAAGGTACATAAAGTTAACTCCAAAGTCCTTTTTCGTCATCTAATCCCTTAGGTCTGAAAAGGTATAAAACAATACAGAAGGGATGAGTTTTCGATAGTTTTAACGAGCCGAATAACACAAGCGCTCGATCTTTTTGTGCAATAATCCCTCAGGTCCAAAAAGATTAAAATCTAGAGGAGGGATAGCACTTCCTGTCCCTTTAACGAGCTGGAAGGCCAAGGACTCGGCAATCTTTTCATATTTTACAAGTCAGATGAAAAGAGCTTAAAGAAGACTCAGCTTTTGAGGAACGAGTGATGAAACAGGTTAGCAGCTGATTCCAGGTACAGGTTGGAATTTTCCAATCACGGCAGTGTCACAAGGATGGCTAGTGAAATCACTCTTCGCAGCTGTTCCTCAAAATGGGTAAACAAACATATGGAGGTGAATGATCGGCCAATGGAAAAGTGGAGGTGACGGTGCAAACACGACCAAGGCTTTAATGGCTGATGATATTACATTCACAGTGGTTATTTACCGGGTAGTTCATTTTTTAACGAGCTTAAACGCGGGTGGAAACATTTGCTCGATCTTATTTTTATTTAACGAGCATGAACTATGTGCTAAAACTGCTCGGATCTTGCGTTTATTTTTTAACGAGCATGAACTGTGTGCTAAAACTGCTCGATTACCCAGTCATATGATAAGAATGTCTCATTAAGATTCTATTTTTTATGGAGCTTCATCTTACAAAGCTATGCCCCGCATCCTTTCATTATGCAAGTTCAGAAACGACTAATCCTACGAGTTTAAAGGGTTAGACCTACAGGTTTAAAGGGAGGACCTAAAAATTTAAAAAATAAATAGCTGCCCCTTGCTTGCACTCCGAAAGGTTCGCATGCCCCCAGGTATAAAACAGAGTTTCAAGGTTACCCCTACTTTAGTCCGACAAAACAATTGTTTTACCGAGAGAGGCCTACCTCTTTCAGGTTATCCAAAGATTGCTCCATTCGTGGCCACGAATAAAACACTTCCTCGGCGATGTCTACCGAAATAGACAAAGGTGAGCGACGGTGCCCGCCAACTCACATAACTTTGACAAAAGAATCTTATTCTAGAACAACCCCTCTTCTACTCACGGATGGGGTACGGACTAGTCATATTCTTCCGCCGAAACCTACCCTATACCCAAAGTTTTCCTGCCGAAGCAGACCAGGACGCATGCCCCCTGGGTTCCAGTCATATCCTCCCAGATTACTCGCGCTCATCAGGAGGACGGATCGTGGGTTGAGACATTTCTTGCATGAAGAGACCATTTAGGGATGGTATATGACTATTTGCGATGCGTGATCCGGGAAATGAAAGCTGGTCCACGAGCTTGACCACTCTTCTTCATGCGGAAAACAAATTACTCTAAAGAGTGAGGAAACGATGGCTCCCATGCAATATATATAGTCTCGTCCAAGGAGTAGGTTATAATCCAAGGGTCCTTGAACGACCATCATGTTCATTTGAACGGTCTTCCCTTTCAATGTTATGGGCACATTGGGGAGGATCCCTAAAGGTCGACTGGTTCCTTTATCAAAGCCTGTCAGATTTCTCATTTCAGGCAAAAGCGCTGGCGAACCAAGCACTTTCCAAGCAATAGAGGAAAGGATACTCACAGATGCCCCCTCATCAATGATAGTGCCAGCCATTACCATTCTGTATATTTGGACGATAATTCTGAATGGTATGCTTGCTGGAAAACGGGGTCTGCCTAGTTGGTTCCAGTCGAACGAGACAACTAGGTTGCTTGGTGGTGGGACCGAATAGACGACCGGATATGACTCTGACGAAGTTCCTTCCTGCAATAAAGGAATGGGCAAATTTCCCCCTTGTTCATCGGAGTCTGTGTTGATGAAGAGAATTTGGACGGTGTCGTCTTTATTCTCCTCTGTGATGGTATCATTCGAAGATAGAGCCTCTGAAGGCAAAACCGGGTCAACTGCTGCCTCAACCTTTTGACTTTCGTCAGGTATGGATCCAGACGGTTCATCTTTAATGATAGGTGCTTCGGCTGACCACCTAAGCGGGCCAGCCGAGTTCTCAACTGGTGAAGGACTTGGCAGGAGTTTTTGATATCCAGGAGGAAGTTGCACTGGTAGAACCGGGTGATCTTCCAAAACTCTTTTAGCCTTGTCTAAGAAGGGACAACGGTGGATGGCATGGTCGCCTTCACACAGTTTGCAGGGAAATCTAGCTTTCCCTCTCTGTCCTGTGGCTTCACTTTCACTAGTTGACGGTGTGCTGTCAACATGGCTATTAGAGGTTGACGCCACAGAATTGTGCAAACGGGGAGACCAGTCCCTTAGTATCCGAGGGATGCAGGGACAATCTCTGTGGAAGTGGTCTCCCTTGCATATGACACATGGCGATTTAGGCCTGGTCAGTGCTGTGTGTGGATTTTTGTCAGAAGCCACTTGTTTGCCCCCAGTGGCTTTTGGGTCCTTCTTCTTCTTCTCTTTCTTCTTCTTTTCCTTCTTCTCCTTAGGAACTTGGTTTTTTGTTTTACCAGTTCCGTCAAGCGAAGAGGAAGGAGGAGAGGAAGAATTAGATGAAGTAGAAGGCTGGTGGGTAACTCTGGTCTGGTCTAACTGTTGATTCGACTGTTCAGGAATGGTGGTGTTCTGAACGACATTGGTTGAAAAGAGCTAGACTGGCAGGCCAATTGTCAGTCCTGGAAGTGACAATGTGGCCATATGGGGCACACCAACATCTCCCCAAGAGGAGAAGGGACTAGGATTTCCGCCAAGGGAAATTCCTTGGTTGGTGGGCTCCATTTTTTCAACCTAAAGATCAACGCAGGAATAAAGGGTGATTGTTTCGTTTAAAATAAATTTTTAACAACGCTTAGACACAACTTGCTTTTTCAATTTTAAAGAGTCGAGAAAAAGCTAAAGATGACTCTAGTCTCCTTCGATGTTTAACAAGCCCGAAGTGACAAATGCTCGGATGGACTTTTTCTGTTATAGAGTCTGAAAAAGGCCAAAAGAAACTGCTCTGGAGTTCTAGGTAGAGGGTGTGCCAAACTTTTCACAAAACCGCAGAATACTTTTTAAGGTACGGGCGGTCGATCTTCCTGAATGCTGTGTTTAGTGCATTGCGATCAGTAGGGCGGCCGACACGACTTCCTATGGATAAAGGTTTTATGCCTATAGGGGTCTCCCAATATATACGCGACGGTACGTGGGAGCACAATCCGTACTGGCGCTATCGTCCCTCAGGAGGAGTCACCCACCATCAACGAGATCGACAGTCACCAGGTTTTACGACGCCGGAACACGTCTCTAGCCTAGACCTCTATGTTGTACGTTATGTTGCAAAGTGTTGTTAAGTTCATTCAATTTATTTTAGGTTGATCTTTTTAGAAGTTTGCCTTTTCAGGTTCACCACGAGATGTATGATACAATTCCTAAATTCAGTCTAAAGATGATAAGAAAGCTTTATATCTTTTCAACTTATGAAAATCCTAGCTACAAAGGGAAAAGAAAGACACCATCTTTTCTCAAAGAGCAATCAGCACACTCTAATGCACTTTTCCTAAATCAAACATGCAAACTATCAAGATGCAAATGCACAATGCAGGTGTTTGTTTTCCGCTTTCTTAGTATTGATGCCTACACAGAAAGCTTTTTGTACAACTTTGAATTTGATTTTAAATGAAAAATACAAACAAGTTTACTTTTTCGAAATCAGAAAGGGTAGAAGAGATTACAACACTTAACGATTTCCGAAATGAATACTTGTTTCGACACTTAAAAGAGACAAACTCAAACCAAAAGCAAAAGTAAATGTATAATCAACTGTAAACAACCAATGAACTCTCTCCTAAGATCACAATCAACAGATATGAATCAAGGGCTACAGGACGATTATTTCACTCTTGCAAAGGAAAACTGCAAATGACGCCACAAACACATAAAAACACTCACAGTCTTTTTGTACAAAAGGAGGCGGAATCTAAGCAAAGAAAAGGAGTTATCAGACTGGTACCTATGCTGGTTACAGGCTACAAAAATCAGAGATAAAAACAAGGCAAAACAGAGCAGAGAACCCCAACTGCACAAGGCCTAACTGGATCAGCGCAACCTCAACACAGGAGTTTTGACATTCAGCGCAGGTAGTCTTCACGGGACCTGCGTTGAAATGCAAAACCTCTTCACAGGGTCTGCGCTGAAGGAGAAACGAGAGTTTCTCACTGGGTTCTGGGTCACACATTGCTATTTAATCCACAGTTTGAGGCCAAATCAAAGCAACAAGCAAGGTACAATCAAAGGGATGCTTTGAGGAAGGGCTAAGATCTATCACAAAGGATCATCAAATCATTTGTGAGTCTATTGTTCAGATCATAGACAAATCCAGTGATTGGATCAAAGCAACAACTGTCTACATTCTCAGATGCAGTTCGATTGTTGCTGTTGAGTCTATGAAACAAACAATGATAGAGACACAAATAAAATGACTAAATAGATCTCCCCAGTGGAGTCGCCAATTTGTTGTGGGGAAAAATGCCTATGCAGGACGATCCTATCCACCTAAGGTGTGACAGTGCCTTAGCAACAAACAGAAACAGCTATTCTAATATTCTTCCTTTATGAATTAAGAATGAAGAGAGATGGATGGACTAACCGGTGTCTTCCGTTTGTCCCTCGATCCAGTTTCTCTTCTCTTTGGGAGTTCCCAGCTACTTTCCTTCTCGCTCGCCCAGCTTCAAGAGGTTTCTGCAAGATCATAAGAAGAGAACACTACGCAAAGACATAGATTCATATTCATAACTAGTTCAGGATTAGAAATAAACTAAACATACTAATGCAATCATACATCAAAAATACATCAGTATATAGGAGGAACCAAGATAGCTTTATTGATGAATAACAAGGTTCAGGAAGAGATACAACCCAGAGGGCTCCAATCCAGCATCTCCTTCCCAGCAAATGGAATTCCTATCTTCACCCCCTTCAAAGCATTAAGCACCCAATGATTCCAATCTCAAACCAACAGCAATTCTTTGCAATAACAAAATTCCAGCCCCTAGATCTCATGGAGGAGAGATCCATAAATAGATGTTTGGAGAGAGGATGAGTCAGCTTGAGATCTAACTAGTGTCCTCTCCCTCTGTCAGTTCTTGATTCCACTTGGAGGTTCTTGCTTCCACTTGGATATTGGGAACCTCTTACTCATCACCAGTCAAATTCACTGAGGCAAGTGTCATTGAGGAAGATTCTGGAAGCTTCCTGGGTCTTGACACCTCTTGGAATGAATTTGCCATTTGTCAACTCTCGCTCAGCACACCCTGGTAGTGCTTCTACCTGCGTTGCATTGCAGGTAGCTAGTGTTGACTTTTCATTTCAGCACAGACAGCTAGTGGAGCCACTGAATTGATCCTGAATTGACTTGTTTTTGAGCAGTTTCTGGTGGAGAACTTCTGTGAATTGCTGTGGTTTGTTAGCCTTGTTCCTCTAGGGGTAGGAACAACATGTTTAGGGACTTTGGATCCCTTAGATTATGGACATTTCATGCTCAATGCTGTAAGGAACAAAAATGTCTATAACACATACCCTCTTTACTTTTTTCATATTTAATATGGAAAACATTTTGCAGAAAGAAAAAGTATGTACAATATTACAAAACTAATTACATCCAATTCAAAATTATGAATCCTATTATTATAGGACATTAACAGTGTCTCCACACGGGGATGGAATTTCGTGGTGATATGTAAAGAACTTTAAGAGCAGTAGCCTTTGAAATGACTGTAGTTACCCTGTAAAATGCTCTTCTGTGATTTCTACCTTATTCATAGTTATGATGGTGAAACCTTCAAAGCTCAGGGCCTTCTCTCCGGGCTTTAACTTCAAAATATTACCATCCAATCCAATCTAAACTCTGCAATGTTATATACAATGATGAAAGTAAAGTGAACTATTATTAATCTGTGGAAAAATAATGCTTCATAATTCTACCATTGACAGGTCCTCATGGTAGATCTGATCCATCTATCTCTCTCAAGAAAAGAACATTGTTACTTCTGTAACCATAAATGACATAAGGGCCTTGCCATAAGAAGTCAAATTTTCCATGTTTTCCCTTATCTTCTCTTCTTGAATCCCACTTAAGAACTTTATCACCTATGTAGAAATCATCAGCTTTGGTCTTTTTATCAAATACCTTTTTGATTTTGTCCTGGATTACTTGTGGTTTTACATATACTTCTTCTCTGGTCTACTACAAGTGTGTAGTTTGATTTATCCTTCTATGGATATCATTTAGTTCTACTTGCAGCTCCTGGATGATCTTCATCACTGGAACTCCCAAAGAGGATGGAAAAACAACATCCATCCCATATAATAATTGATAGGGAGATGTACCAATTGACATCTTAGCTGTTAGTCTATTTGCCTATAAGGCATTGACCAACTTTTTGTTCCGTGTCTTTTTGTTGTCTTCCAGTAATTTCTTAATGATACTGACCAGGCTATTGTTAGAGGATTCTGCAAGTATATTACCTTGAGGGTAATAGGCAGTGGAGTGGCCAAGGACGATGTGGTATTTGTTACAGAAATCTACCATTTTCATGGATTTAAAAGCAGTTGCATTATTAGTGATGAGCTTTTGGGGGCATCCAAATCTTGACAGGATATTACTTTCTAGGAATGGGATAATGACAGTGTCCGTGGCTTGTCTAGAAGGGATGACTTCTATCCATTTGGTAAAATAATTAGTGGCTGTCAAAATCCACTTATGCTGGGCTAAGGAGGCTAGGTGTATTTCTCCAATGAAGTCTAACCCCCATTGTTGAAATGGAATTTCTATGGAGGTTGGTTTAAGAGGAAAGGGTAAAATTTTTCTCTTTCCCTCAAATATTTAGCACTTATGATAGGAGGTCACATGTTTCTTAACATCTGCAAAAAAGGTGGGTCAATAAAAATCAACCCTTAGAATTTTGTTAGTAGTAGTCTTCCAATACAAGTGTCTTCCACAATCTCCTGCATCAAATTCTTGCATAATTTTATCAGCTTCATCTTTAAGTAAATAGTTCAAAAGAATACCACTAATGTCTTTCCAAAACAATGCATTATCTATGATACAATACTTTAATGACTTCATTTTCAAAAATCTAGCTTTAGTTCTTGCTAAACGAGGAGGAGATTGTAAGTTTAGTAATACAAATATGATATCTACATACCAAGGTGAATCTATAAAAGGTTCACTAATCTGTGGAGTCGCCATCTCTTCCTAATCATCAAGGGCACCAATGAAATTAATATCTAGGGCCTGACAGTTCAATTCAGCCATGAGTTTAGCTAAACCTTGGCCTTTGATAAGTTTAGAAGGCTCTATTTCTATTTCATATTCCAATATAGTGGCAATCCATTTTCTTCTTTTCCCTTTAGGCCCTTTTTGTGTCAAAATTTCCTTAACTACTGAATTTGGAACAAATAATGTGAGAATACAAAATATAGACTCTGAAATATTTGATAGCCTTTACTAAAGTTAATGCTTGTTTTTTCCATAATGTTGTATTTGAGTGTGGCATCTCTTAAGGATTTATTGAAAAATGGAATTGGTTGTTCATATCCTTGGTCATTCTTTTGCAACAAGACTGCTGCAATGGTATGTTTTGAAGCAAAAGAAAAAAACTATAAAATCTTTCAGAAAATCAGGACTTATAAGGACTGGAGTCTTGGTTAGGGCTTCCTTGATGGCTTCAAAGGATTGTTTTGCCTCCACTATCCATTTAAGTGTTGAATCTTTTCTTAACATGTTATTTAGTTCTCTAATGAATTCTACTAAATTCAAAATGAATCTCCTAAGAAAATTAATTTTTCCTAAAAATGATTGCAATTCTCTGATGTTTCTAGGATGGGTAATGGTCAAAATGGCCTCTATTCTAGCAGGATCTATTCTAATTCCATCTTTAGATATGATATGTCCCAACAACTTTCCTTCTTCTAGACCAAAGAGTGTCTTTTTGGGATTTAATGAAATCCCAAATTTCCTGCATTTAGTGAAAACTCTTCTCAGGTGATCTAGGTGTTCATTATCAGATTTAGAAAAGACAGTGATGTCATCTTGGTAGACTACTAAGAGATCATGGATCTCCTTGGCAAAAGCTATATCCATAGCTCTTTGAAATGTTTCTCTTGCATTCACTAATCCAAAAGGCATCTTCAAATACGTGAAGGTACCCCAAGGAGTAGTAAATGCAGTTTTGGCTTGGTCCTTTGGTTGAACTAAGATTTGGTTATATCCAGAAAATCCATCAAGCAGTGAAATTCTTGATGAGCCTATTACCCTCTGAAGAATATGGTCCATTTTTGGTAGAGGATAGTTTTCTTTTAATGACGACTTGTTTAAATTTCTGAAATCAACACAAAGTCTGATTTCTCCAGTTTTCTTCTTAGTAGTGACTAAGTTTGAAACCAAATCTAAGTATCTAATGGGAGCTATAATTTGGTCATCATACATTCTTTTAACTTCTTTCTCAGTATATGGTATAAGAACTAGATTAATTCTCCTAAGTTTTTGTTTGAAAGGCTTAGGATCTTCTTTGAGAGGTATTTTGTGTTGAATCATGTTGGTGTCATAAGACTTCAAGTCTTCATAACTCCAGGCAAAAACATCTTGGAACTCTTTAAAAAGATTAATGTATTTTACCTTTTCCTCTGGAGGTAAGGCTTTTGATATTTTAATGACTTTTTGTTTTTATTCAGTTCCTATGTTACATTCTTCTATATCTACTCTCAAAGCCTCCATTTTCAATTTCCTAGCTACATCGTTGGAATCAAAAAAAATATTCTAAGGGGACTAATCCCTTAGGCTAAAAATTATTTTTAATATTAATAATTTCAGGATCATCATTCATTATTTCCTCTTTTTCTACATTTTCTAAATTACCTACTAATTTAGTGAAATTAGTAGGCTTACCTATATCTAAAATATTTACATCTATGTCACTATCTATGTCATTATCTACGGTACAATATGTATCTATTTTACAATTCTGAAACTCACCTTCAGCATTCTTGAAGTCATAAATTTGGGAATCCTGTGAGAAAATCTGCCAATACTTCAAATTGTCTGGTATGACAGGTCTATGTCTCACTTCTGCAGTGTACTGATGGTTGGGTTGAAAGGGCAATTTGCATGTACTAGCAAAAGTGGCAAGACTATGGGCTTGCATATTTTGTTTTTCTAGAAATGGCAGCAAAATTTGTTTCCAGGAGGTCTTTAATCAAATCTAGAACATTCTCCCTATATTGACTCAGTCTGGGATTTCTTACAGAGTATTTAGCATTAATTGTTTTAATAATTAGTTATGAGTCTCCAAGTATATAAACTCTCTTGGCTCTAAGTTTTCTAACCATTTGTAATCCTAAGATCAAAGCTTCATACTCTTCCATGTTATTTGTACACTTGAAGTTTAATATGAATGCATGTCCCTCAGAACGATTGTCCTTGATATTGGGGATCCACACTCCTACACCAGCCCCTAAACTATTCACAGATCCATTAATGTCTAAAATCCAAAGTGATTCATGAAAAATGTTTTCACTGTCAGCTATTTTGTATTTCAGTTCTTCAGCTGTGATTTCCTTTTTGTCATGGTTTGAATTGTACAAGATGAAAGAGTCCATATCAGAATGCATACAGTATATAGGAAAGTTTTGTGGTTTTTCTGCACTACTCACCATGTATTTCATCAAGGTCTCTTTATACAATTTCCTTTGTTGGCCAAAAATAGATATGGTGGCATATGACATATCTAATTGCAAGGATCCCTGCAATTTTTCTCCCGATGAGCGAGATAATATCATTCCATATTTGGGTGGGATGTCTGCAACTACTATGTCCATCACAATACTTTTCACTGGGAACTGGACTAGAATTACACATAAATCCTTGATCAAACCAAGGCATTTAACTTGGGTAGAGTCAAAGGAAAACAAGTCCTTATATGTTCTGGTAATGTCTAAGTTTAGTCTCTCCATGATTGCTTTTGGCATCAAGTTATGGGATGCCCCTGAGTCTAACATAGCATTATGTAATATTTTATCATGAATGTTCAGGCTAACGTAGAAAGGAGGGACTCCCACTTGCTGATGAATACCATTGGCCTCAGGGCCAAACAATAATTCAGGTTGATCATCATTCAAATTGACAACATCTTCTCCCTCTCCTATATTTAAAGTTTCAGTTATTTGTAATCTATAGGATTCATTCTTTACTAGTTCGGTCAAAGGAACTGATATCTTTAATTTTTCTATTTCAGTTTTGATGTTGAAAGGGATCTGAGCTTTGTTTGTTTGGATGATATCTTCCTTAACAAATGCAATCTGTGTGTTTTTATCTTGTTTCTCAGTAGTAGGCAATTCAGTTTGTGTTTCAATTGTTTTATTCTGATTACTCCTATTTGGAATGTTTTGAGTGACTGTTTTAGTTTGAGTTTTAGTGGAGGTTATTTCTACAATTTTTGGGGTAGAATTCTCCGGTGTTCCCCTAGGAAGGATTTGTAAAATTTTAGTGACAGGAGCTTCTGTTATCCTTTTAATTTGGGTTTGGATTGATCTTTTAGTGGGAGCTTCATTGTTCTTTTTACTTCTTAAGCTATACTATTTGTGAACCTCATATATAGCTGACTCATAACCCTGTTTAAAGTCAAAGGACTCACCAGATTCTAATTGCAATTGTTGCAGCATGTACAACTCCTGTTCTTCTTGAGTAAGAAAAACAACATCTTCATTGTTGATTCCTAATAAGTTTATCTGGGTGTCATCCTCTTCTTCATGGTTCTGTGAACTCTTAGCATAGTTTTCTTGGAAGGGAGGCCTAATCTGCTAATCTAGTATAACATTCTTTCCAGCATTAGGATTCTTCCTAAAGTTGGGGTTTCTTATTGGGGGTGGTTGTTGATTCTCCCACTGAGTTTTTCTTTCCATGTTTTCTAATCTATCCATTATTCTCTCTACACTCTTTGCTAAACTATCTATTTTTCCATCAGAAGTGGAAGTTTCCTCTTTAATTACAACTCCCTTTTCATTTCTCATTCTGGCTTTCTTGGCTAATAGGTTGGCCTCTACACTAACATCATTACTTTGCATTTTTTCCAATGTTTCATGGTTTCTATCCCTTAACTCGTATGACATGTCAGTGTCAAAAACATCAAACGAATTTGATTAATGCTAGATCAGGTGGAGGCTTAAGATTAGCAGGGATTGTATTGTATATTCTATTGAACCTAATACAATAATCTTGAACTGACTCATTAGGAACTCTTCTAATGTTATCATATTCAGAAAGTATTTGCAATGGGTTTTTCTTTCTCTCCCATCTGTAAATGAATAATCTATGAAAGGCAGTTAATTCTACAATATGGTGTGTAGGTAAAGCTTTGAACCATTTCTTAACATCCCCAGTTAATGTTTGGGCAAACAACCTCATTTGTACATCTGATTCATCTATCTCATGCAATTCAAAATAGTCAGTCATTTTGTTCACATGCTATTGGGCAGTGTACTGACCAGTAGCTTCAAACAAAAAGATTTTTCTTTGATAATCTTGGGGCATCACATGGAGTTGTGCTGGTAAAACTAGGGGTGCATATCAGTCTGCCATGGCTTGGATTCTGGCTTGACTTGGGGGTAAGGAGTTGGTACTTAAGGAAGGGCTTGAACCAGATGGAGATGAACAAGATGATGATGAGGATGGTTGATGAATAAATGGTTTAGGGGAATGGACTGTGGTGGTTACTATAGGTGAAGTTTTGGTAAATGAAGGTGTATTTACAATGATTGAATATTGTGCAGAAATTTTAGATGCAGCAACAGTAAGGGCAGCTAGTTCAACAGATTGTTGAAGGTAAGCATCATCTATATGGCTTATCAATGTAGAGGTCAAAGCTTCTAACTTATCAAAAGTCTCCAAAACAAATTTATCTAAATCTGGATGAACAATCACCCTTTTTGATTCAATGAGTTGAACAAACCCTGGGTCTAACACAGTTTCATGAATGTCATTCTCAGATTTAGTTCTAAATAATGTGAGGTCAAAAGAAAAATCAAAAGAGATTTCGTCTAAAGTTGGAAACTCCTCAGGGAGTGAATTTGCTTTGACTAACTGGCTACTACTTGCCTGAGTTTCTATGTTTTTTGGTTTTTTTAAAATTCTGTCTAGGTCATCAACTATAGTAGCAAGGTTTGGATCTGGATTTTCCCTTGTATAGTGAGTCTTCTTAGGAGCCAGAATTCTAACTTTTTTAACTGTTTTTTATGAAAATTTTCAAAAACAACTTTGGAAAATGACCTTAAGGGGCTTAATATTAAATTTAAGGTTTCCTTAAATTTTTATCAAACTGAGGATTGAAGTCCCCAGTATGGTCACCAATGATATTATCACTCCTAAATTTCTTCGAAGTTGTGAGAAAAAGAAATGATAGAGGTAACCACAAACCAACTTTAGGGATCAGGATCTGGCCTTCCTAATCTTAGAGAGGGCTCTCTCTTTTTTATTTAACTTTGTTTTAGTTAATTGATTTTAGGCTAGTTATGATTGTGCTTGTGTTTTTTATTTGATTTTGGGTGGTGGGATCACTTAGATGAAAAAGGGTTGTCTTTTACCATTGGGCTATCAGGTCAAATGCCAGACAAATAAGACTAGATTAAGTTCTAAAAACAGTGTCTATAGGGCAAGATAGAGGAGTTACTACAGATCTGAAAGGCTTGATGGTGAAATGGTTTCCAATCGGAACCAGGGAGAAATTAAGGGTTCCCTAGGCCAGATCATGAAGAGAAGTGAAAGAGGTCATCTGGGATGGGAGAGCAATTAAGGGTTCTCAAATCTGGATATCAAAGGAAAACATATAAATGACTAACTGTGCAAAATAGAGTGTACTTAAAAAAATTCTGAGTTAAATTTCTAGTTAATTCATTCAAATTTAGATAACATCTAAGTTCATGAAACACATAAGAAAGTAGCAAAATCATACAAAGAAGATACTTCACTGCAATAGCTCATCTGATGAATCCTGTAGTGCAATCTTTTTACTACTTGCTCCAGTCTATTGACTTGAAAGTTGGTACAATAAACCTTAGCTTTCCAATCAAAATAACTCTACAAATTTATAGCAATCCACCCTCAATACTTCGAATTATGAAGTATTTATACAAAAAGAATTTACAAAATATCTCAAATTGCATTGAGAACTAATCTAGGAAAAGGAAATATAGTCATGCAAGAAGATAGAGACAGCTGTTGAACTGATTTTTGTTGTCCCCGTTATTTAGGTTCTACTGTCTTTTAGTCCCTGATCTTTTGCCCTTTAAGCTGCTTGGCTGTTTGGTCTTCACGTTCGATGTCATATTTACTTATGACCCTTCATCTGATACACTTTCATCTGTTCGTTTTTCAATTGTATTTCTTTATCTATCTCCTCTCTTTAGTCTTTTAATTGTATGCTCTGTCACCTACTTTTACTTTTACCTATTACAGTAAATCTTAGTCAATTTTTCATGCTTTTGTTTTTTTAGTAAAAATGAATTTTACTAAAGGACACATGTAGAATACAAAATGTTTCTTGGAGAGGAGTTTGTAAGAATCCTTTCATGTGCTGGTGAAAATGATTTCATCTCTATTTTTAAAATTTACTGTGTAAATTTTTTCCTTCTTCTCTATGATAATTGTCTTTTCCTTCTGAATAAAGGCTTTTGAATACATTTTTCTTGCGAATATTAGAGTAAACAGGTTTTGGAACTAGTATCAAAACTATTTATCCAAGCTCGTGTTCTGCTAATCACCTGTAAAATAAAACAATTCGTTAATAAAATCTAGGTGTGAGAGGAAGTGACCGAAGGTTGTATTTGAATTGGGAAGAACTGTGGCTGGAGTCCGGAGCATGCTCAGGAGGTAATCCATGGTGAAATTCGGTTGTAGAGGCTTAGGGTGGCACAGGAAGTGTTAGATAGCCTTCAGTAAAAAATGAGTGAATAGAGTGAAAATGAGGGTCTTCGACATTTTAACAGGTAACAACTAGAATTGGCATGGAATTTCATAATGTGAATAGTGGATGGTTTCGACCTACATGGGGAGGCAATATTAAGGTTCATCACACCACTTTTGGCAGTCGGGTGGTTTTTTTATGACAGAACGCGATTTCACCTAAAGTTGCCACATAACTGAAAGGGGCCCGAGAAAAACCACAAATCTCGCGTGCTCTCGGATTTTTAACTGTCAGACATCGGGAGCGCGTGATATGGATGTGGGTTGTTGGATTTTGAAGCGGGTGATTAGAGGGCTGTCGCGCGGTCGAGATGCATGGAGGGAAAGGGGGCAAAGATTAGCAGGGCCTAGGGGGATTAATTACAGTTAAATGTAATTAAATAATGAATAAGGCGGGGTTAAATATAAGTGGGTTTAGTAAAGTGGGACCGGGGTTGTATGTAGCGAGTTTTGTTAACCGCACCAAGGGTGGTGGGTTAAACTGGTTTATATCAGGAAAATTGAATTTTGCGGAGTTAATTAAATAAAGATGGGGAAAAAAAACTTAGGATAAAGGGGTTTTACAGGTTAAAAGGGTTTTGTCGGGAAATATATGAAATGGCAGAGTTAATTAGGTAAATGCAGAGGGGGAATTTAAATTTAGGGCAAGGGGGGTTTTATGGGGTTTTTAGATAAAAAAGGAAATTAATAAGGGGAAAATGATTTTTTCAAAGGGGAATGGGTTTCACACTAGGGAAAATGGGTAGGAAAATGACTTTTGAAGGGTAATTTTCAAGAGAAATGTGTGAGACCAAGGGGTAAGGGTCAAAATGAAGGGAAAAGGGTATTTTTTTAAGAAATGATGGGATAATGGGGAGATTAGTAAGTATGTAGTGGTGGGTGAAATTAAATGAGGGAAGTTAATTAAATTAGCTTGTGAACATCCTTTCACTTTCATAACTACTCCTGCACACTGAAACATAGGATTAAGCATGATAAATGTGCTTTTGCTTTGACAACCTTGTATTTCTGCAACCTTTCTTCTTCTTACCCTTTACTTACCCTAACATTTTTTCTTCACTTTATTGGGTGCATTTAAGCTAGTAGACCCTTTCTTTCCTTTTTTCTTTTGCAAAGAAAACTATCTAATTCTAACCTTATATCTTCCAATGGTTCAGATTAAGCTGTTGAGTAGATTTTATTTCTCTACCTAACTACTGATTTGCCAAGATTAAATAGTTTGGCTAGATCTTTATTCTCTATCTATAAACATGAAATTTAAAGCATGAACTAGTCAAGATTAAATAGTTTAACTATCATGGGATGTGGCATTTATGACAAGCTGCACACAACCATTATTTTGCACAGTAAAGTAAAAAGTAGTGGCACTTAGAATTGCACACTTTCATGATCTTTTTTTGTTTGGGGTTCATATTTTTTTTACTTTTTTGATATTTTCATATTCTTTTTGTCCTTTGATATTTCTTTTAGGATATACCCTCTTTACATTTTTTAATTTTTAATATGGAAAACCATTTTGTAGAAAGAAAAAGTATGTACAATATTACAAGACTAATTACCGCCAATTCAAAATTATGAATCCTATTATTATAGGACCCAAACACAACACACACTCCTTTCCAAAGCTCATTAAGAATGAGAGTGCGTTTGATTTTCCATGACCATTTTGGATAGTTCTCCTTGCCGGTGAGAACCACTCCCACAATAGATATCAATGAATGCATTTTTAAAAAGTATGTGTACTGTAAGAAATGCTCTTCTCCTGCCAGGAAATAGCACTTCCAGTGGTAGTTTTGTAAAGAAAAGAACAATTCTGATGTAAATATGTATTAGAGGTTTTATATAAGGGAGGGAGTTAAATCGAAACTCAAGGCAACACTTACAAAATAGTGTGCAGTTGAAGGAAAAGCTCTTCGAGGCTATGGAAACAATATCAAACTTAACAGAAGAGAGGCTATGGCAGCAATATCAAACTTAACAGAACGTTATTGATATGTCTTAACAATTTTATGTCTCCAATGCTATCACGTTAAATTCATTAGTAGTTTAAATGCAGATGCTAAGACAAATTCTTTAGAAAGAAAAGCGAAATTCAAATGGAGTGATGGTACTCGCATTTTATTCAAGGCTTAACAACAAGATTGTTGTCCATGCTATTTATAGGCAACGTTTATGGGTTGAATATATGTGCAGAGGTCGAGCTGAGCAGCGTTGCAACCATGGTCCACATTAGCTTCTATCGCAACTATGGCAAGACTTATATTGTGTGAGATATATAGTGAATAAATCAGGTATGGAGCCAATGGATGGGAGTAGGTTGCAAGCTGAGGAAGAGTCTTGGGACCTGTGTAGGTATTCGATGGGCATACCAAGCATTACACTAGATTATCATGTAGAGGGTAGAGGGCAAAGAGCATAAGACTGAAGAATATGGCAGACTGTAGGACAAATTTCTAAAAAATGACAGAAGGGAGTTACAATGGTAGACTGTAATGCCAAAAATGGAGCTGGCTCTGATACCATGTTAGGTTAGGAGGTAACTCCTCAAATGAGATTCTATTTATTCATTTAGGTTGATCATAGTTATATACATGAGGGAGTGACTTTTGAGTTTCATCTCTCGATGACTCTCCATTTTCTCTTATTATTTATTTACACTATTTACAATTATTCACCCAATGCCTATGATTAGGTGTCAACAATTTCACTTATTTCTAGTTTACTAGCCATAGCACATTAATATATTAATGAAGGTTGGTTGAATGCAAGTCTGTTCTAGTGTAGAAAGAGTGAGTTCTTAGTGCAAGAACAATGATTTCTTAGTGTAGCAACATAACGTTCTAGTATAGGAACATAACATTCTAGTACAGGAACAGTGAATTCCAGTACCAGAATGGAGTAATCGAATGCAGGAGCAAGACTCATTTTAGTACAAGAACATGATTTATCTGGTAAATGAATGTGATATTTTTAGCAAAGAAAACAGATTTAAAAGTATAATAGAAAAGCATTTTTTCTGTTCTCTAAACACTGGAATTCAATCACAAGAACATATTTTATCTTTCAATATATTTTTGGATTGATTGCAAGGCATTCTTTAATTTTTCTGTCAAGTTTTTTTTGGTGAGCTTTTTTCTTAAAGTGAATCAAGTACCCAGAGTGGCTTGGTGTTGTTTTCCTAAGATGTTTTCTTTATAATTAATTTTCTGAAGGATTCTCGAAAATTTAATTAGTGGATTAGATGTAGGATTTACAGAATTTAAAACCATAGGTCTTTGGCATTTCCTATGCTACACCTTGAAGCTTACGTAGCCCTGATTTGACAAATTAAGTGTTGAAGGAGTTCACTAAATTGTAACTTCGACACCCAACATTTTGGCGTCGTTGCTGGGGAGGCGTTGAAAGAAATAGGGTAAATATTTTTTACTTTTCTGCTGTGGGGGTAAGTCTACTTTATTTTTTCAAGTATAGTGTGCTTCTATTGTTTGAGGGAGTTTTATTTGAATTAATTTGATGTTGTCTCTCTTTTTTTACTGCAGCGTTTGATTGAGTTTTTTCATCAAGTTTTTCAATTGTTATTTATTGGTTGATTTATTTTAAAGTGTATGACTAGAAGAGGTAGGGGTTTGAATCCTAATAAGGGCTGAAGAAACAATGATAAATAAAAAAAAATCTCATATTGGGCCTTCTATTATAAGCAGAAAGTCCAAAGAAAATGCAGACCCACTATGCAGGTACTGTTCACTTGGACTCTGAAGATAGTAGTTCAGTAGTTTCACAACCAGTGGGAGTGAGGCAAGAGACTATTGGAACTCAGAAGATCAATCTAAAACATAATCAACTTTCACATTCTATTGAGAGCAGTTTGATTGGAAGAACAAGAATGGAAGATAATGAGGAGCATGTGGAAAGGACTGGTGAGAATCAGCCAAATGAGGAACAATCCACCTTTGGATTTCTGATTGTGGATCTGAATAGAATAGTTCAAATCAAGAATATTATACTATCAGTTCTCCCTCATTTCCATGGTAAGGTACATAGAAATCCAAATTCCTTTTTATTTGAATTTTATATACTGTGTAGGATTTATGATTATTATTCACATGCCAAAAAGTTCAAACTATTTCCTGCAACTCTTAAGGATTCAGCGCTATGCTGGTTCATGGGACTAGAAGGGAATACTATAGCTTCTTGGGAACAAATGAAGAGAGTGTTTTTAACTAAATATTACGAATATTGCTAAAAAAGAGAGATGTAAGATGAGATTTTCACTATTTCATAAGGTGAATATGAGACCTTGGAAGATTATTTAGAAATATTTTTATATATTCTTCAAAGATCAAAACATAAATTTGATATAAGTACTATTAGGACCTTTTTCTTTACAGGACTTATTGATGATGCTAGAAATAATTTGAACTTGCCAGGACAAGGGGACATTGCTAAAAAGACTTTTGATCAGATTTGTGACTTGTGCAGGAAATTCTCATGGAATAAATCTATATTTGGTAGAGGAATTCGATGTAATTCCAAAAATAGAAGATTTGGATGTATAGTTGTTATGATCATTGATTTGGAAAACAAAATGGATAATATGAAAAAGTTTATTATGAATATTGTTACCAAACAAATAGATTCTTTTAAATTTTAGCAAAAATTAGTAGAAGAGCAAGAGACATTGTCCATTTATTGCCCTAAATGTAGAAAGAAGCATATTTTGTGTGAATTTCCTATAGATGTTAAGAGTTCTAATAAATGTGTGATATGTACAGGAAAAAATCCTACTGAGGAATGCCCTTCTATACTGGGATTGAAAGCAACATTAGAAGGAGAGTATCAAGAACCTCATCCATTGCATGTTATGGGAGTGTTGTGGGGAAAAAAGCCTATGCAGGACGATCCTATCCACCTAAGGTGTGACAGTGCCTTAGCAACAAACGAGTACAGCTATTTTGGTTTCTTCCTTTATGAAATGTGAAAGAATAGAGATCAATAGACTTACCGGTGTCTTCCGTTTGTCCCTCGATCCGGTCTCTCTTCTCTTTGGGTGTTCATAGCTACTTTCCTTCTTGCTTGTCCAGCTTCAACGGGTTCCTGCAAGATCACAAGAGAACAGCTACTTGCGACAAGAGAACAGCTACTTGAGACAAGAGAAGAACACTACACAAAGACATATGTTCACATTCATAACTAGTTTAGGATTAGAAATAAACCAAATACACTAATACATTCATACATCAAAATACATCAGCATATAGGAGAAACCAAGATAGCTTTATTGATGAATAACAAGGTTCAGGAAGAGATACAACCCAGAGGGCTCGAATCCAGCGTCTCCTTCCCAGCAAATGGAATTCCTATCTTCACCCCTTTCAAAGCATTAAGCACCCAATGATTCCAGTCTCAAACCAACAGTAATTCTTTGCAATAATAAAATTCCAGCCTCCAGATCTCATGGAGGAGAGATCCATATATAGATGTTTCGAGAGAGGATGAGTCAGCTTGAGATCTGACTAGTGTCCTCTCCCTCTATCAGTTCTTGAGTCCACTTGGAGGTTCTTGCTTCCACTTGGAGATTTGGAACCTATTACTCATCACCAGTCGAATTCCCTGAGGCAAGTGTCATTTTGGAAGCTTCCTGGGTTTTGACACCTTGAGAAATGAGCCTGCCACTTGTCCATTCTCGTTCAGCGCAGGTAGCCAGTGTTCCAGTTGACATTCAACGCAGGTAGCCAGTGTTGGCTTTGACATTCAGCGCAAACAGCTAGTGTAGCCACTGAAATGATCCTGAATTGACTTGTTTTTTGAGCAGTTTCTGGTGGAGAACTTCTGTGAATTGCTGTGGTTTGTTAGCCTTGTTCCTCTAGGGGTAGGAACAACATGTTTAGGGGCTTTAGATCCCTTAGATTATGGAAATTTCATGCTCAATGTTGTAAGGCACAAAAATGTCTATAACAGTTGCCCCCTAAAGTATGAGGTTGTTTATCGGGTGAAATGCTTTATCAGGGGGATCCGAAGTTCATCCAATGCTGGGAGGAGACTTGTAATAAGATACAATACAATACATTATTTTTCATACTGCTTTCATGATCTAGCTGAGGCGGGCATTCCCATGCTTAGCTTTATAAATTCATTTTTCTGTACATAGAACAGACAATCGTCTGATGGTAGACTGATAATTTTGATGAAATTATCATCCTTTGAGTAGGATGATTATCTGCTGCAATGATGTACATGTCAATGTCTTTATCTTTCCTGAATATATATCACAACCCGGATGGATGAAACTAGATCCGGGGTCTTCAAACTCGTTCGATCTTCACTCTAAGTACAAGTCGATCCATGTGAGAAATGTTCTGAAGTCGAACATGGAAAGACATCGCTTGATTACCGGTCAATGATGTAAACCGTTAACAAGCGCGAGAGGAATCACCGATAATGATAATGACCCTCAAGGTACTGCAGTACAATTCACGTGGTGTGAATAAAGGACTTGGCGTCGAACACCACGCAAAATCTTTCGGTCGAAGGTCATTGATGTATACCTATCGCCGGAAGTGAGAAACTTGCCATTGAGGCATGCAAGCTTCAAAGTACTGAAGGGGTTGTTCCTAGATCAACTTCTTGGATAATGAGCTGATGTCGACAAGAAGCAATCCGTCAAAGGAGGGCCTTGATGAATCCCACATCAGTGACACAGAACGGAGCTAATGATTTTAATGGAGGTGAAAACGATCTGTGACATATGATTGAGGGTGGCGGTCATGAAAGGATGAAGGATAATGTATGGCAGTGGATGGGACACGGTTGAATTTTCTGAACGACTTCTCTTGAACATATGGCGACACTGATATGATGGATCGGTAGCATTACCACAAATGTGGATGGTATGGCGAGACCATGGATGTGACCGGTGAATGAAACAACCTAACCCAAATGTGGTACAGAGGAAAAGTGTCATGTTCAAGAGCGACTTGCTACCATCAAAGTTTTCTTTAGTTTCTCCCAATTTTTCCCCAGTCATTGCTGACCAGTACCTCTTTATTTTTGTCAAGCTTGAGGAGGATAACATATGCTTGTTCTATAACCTGCCCTTCGGGCAAGCCCATCGCTATGTTTTAACAAGCCTAGCGATAGGGAAACTCGTTCTCGTCTAAAGACAAGTTTGTCGCTATTTAATGATTTTAACGAGTCTAACGACAAGGATAACTCGGTCCTTTTCATTTTTAGAGAGTCTGAAAAGGTACATAAAGTTAACTCCAAAAGTCCTTTTTCGTCATCTAATCCCTTAAGTCCGAAAAAGTATAAAACAATACAGAAGGGATGAGTTTTCGATAGTTTTAACGAGCCGAATAAAACAAGCGCTCGATCTTTTTGTGTAATAATCCCTCAGGTCCAAAAAGATTAAAATCTAGAGGAGGGATAGCTCTTCCAGTCGCTTTATCGAGCTGGAAGGCCAAAACTCAGCAATCTTTTCATATTTTACGAGTCAGTTGAAAAGAGCTTAAAGAAGACTCGTCTTTTGAGGAACGAGTGATAAACATGGTTAGCAGCTGATTCCAGGTACAGGTTGGAATTTTCCAATCACGGCAGTGTCACAAGGATGGCTAGGTGAATTCACTCTTCGCAGTTGTTCCTCAAAATGGGTAAACAATCATATGGAGGTGAACGATCGGCCAATAGAAAAGTGGAGGTGACGGTGCAAACACAACCAAGGCTTTAATGGCTGATGATATTACATTCACAGTGGTTATTTACCGGGATGGTTCATTTTTTATTTTAAAATGAGCTTAAACGCTGGTGGAAACACTTGCTCATTGCTTATGTTTATTTTTTAACGAGCATGAAGTCCGCGTTAAAACTGCTCGGATCTTGCGTTTATTTTTTAACGAGCATGAACTTTGTGCTAAAACTGCTCGATGATAAGTTTGCATGCCCCCAGCATAATAACGCAAATCGAGGTGCATGCATGTTGGTCACTATTTAAGCATAGTAACACTTGAGGTACAACCCATTACGGGGTTGCACCAGTGGAATTCCGTCATAATCCATTAACTCGTAGGCTCCTTTTGCTAACACTCGTTTAACAATATAGGGGTCCATCCATAAAGAATTAAATTTACCTGCTCCCAATTTATCGGATTCTTGGTCATAAAGCAAGACCAAGTCACCTTCTGAGAAGACACGAGGTTTGACATTTTTGTCGAACTGCGCCTTGACTTGTTTCTTATGGGCTTCGTTAGCCAAAGCGGCATCACGACGGGTTTCATCCAATTGGATTAATTCCAAGAAACGAGCCTCTTCTTCCGAAGTTCCAGGGAGGAGATCAATTGCGAGTTTAAGAGACGAAATTTCACACTGGATTGGCAAGACTGCTTCCAGGCCATACACCAATTGGAAAGGTGTGAACCCGGTCGCGTTCTTTACCGATGTTCGGTAAGCCCACAAGGCTGAGTATAGGATTAGGTGCCACCTTCTTTTGTGAACCCCGATCATCCTTTGCAACATACGCTTCAGGACCTTGTTGGTTGCTTCAACTTGTCCGTTGGCTTGCAGATAATATGGGGTAGAGCTGTCGTGAGATAGCCCTATCTTGGCAGCTAATTCAACCATCATGTGATTGCGAAAATGCGACCCATGATCTATAACTATGGCCTGTGGTACGCCGAACCTGGTGACTACATGATTGAAAAAGAAAAGGGCAGCTGTTTCACCAGTGTTATCTAATGTAGGCATCGCCTCGGCCCATTTGGTAAAATAGTCAACAGCGACTATAATATACCCATGCCCCCGGTCAAGGTGGGGTTACATGTCATGAAATCGATGCCCCATTTGGCGAAAGGCCCAACAACAACTATTGGCTGTAAAGGTGCAGGTGGTCTTCTGGTTTTGCTATCGAAAATTTGATAAGCATGGCAACTTCTGACTGCGGTTATGCAATCTTTGAACATGGTTGGCCAGAAGTATCCTGCTCGTAAGATTTTCTGTGCTGTAGCATATCCAGATTGATGCCCCCCACACGCGCCTAAATGCCACTCATTCAGGGCTTTTTCGGCCTCTTCATGGGTGAGGCACCTCCTCAGAACTGTATTGATACCACGACGGTAAAGCGTATCACCGACGATCATGTAGTCTTTCGCTTGGTATCGTATATGTTTATGTTCTGAGTGAGAGGTGTCAGGCCTGAATTTTTGGGTTTGGAGATAAATTATGGTATCTCCATACCACTCATTGCTTGTAGATATTAGAAACAAACTTTTGTCCACGATTGATTCTTCTGATGTTTCATCGTTGGACGACGATGGGAGATCGCACAATAATTCTGCGAAAACTAAAGCTTTCTTTGATTTGGATTTTACAAATTCCAGATCAAACTCTTGAAGGATGGCTATCCATTTTGAATACTTGCCCCCCAGCAACTGTCGCGACAATATATAAGTCATGGGGTTGCAATCTGATAGAATGGTAGTTTTCCGAAAGAGGACATAATGTCGAAATCGTTGTATCGCTTGAACAGCAGCGAGTGCTAGTTTTTCAACATAAGAATATTTTCTTTCTGTATCATTCAAGTTTTTACTTAAATAATATATAGGATGTTCAATTCCATCGACTTCTTGAACTAAAACCATCGCAATGGTCATATCCGCTGCAGCCATATACAGGTTAAAATCTCTTTGATAGTCCGGGGCATACATTAATGATGCTTTTACTAGAGAATATTTCAGAGCATCAAAGGAAGCTTGCGCCACCTGATCCCGGACAAAAG
Organism: Pinus tabuliformis; assembly: GCA_031772625.1. Classification (NCBI taxonomy): domain Eukaryota; kingdom Viridiplantae; phylum Streptophyta; class Pinopsida; order Pinales; family Pinaceae; genus Pinus; species Pinus tabuliformis. Next base: position 1,850,201,451 of record CM062817.1, on the reverse strand, counting down.
GTACATCCTTTTTCAAAAGACGAGTATAACCTTTAGCAAGTTCTGCGTAATTTGGAATGAACCTCCTCAGAAAGTTTTCTTTCCCTTGGAGTTTCTGAATTTGAAGCAAATTTGAAGGTGGAGGCAAATTAATGATTGCTTGAACCTTGCAAGGGTCAAGCCGAATCCCATCCTTAGAGACTACAAAGCCAAGTAAACGACCAGAACCGACGCAAAACACACATTTGTGCGGATTGAGTCTTATCTTGTAGTGTCGGCAACGTAGAAATATCGCTCTTAAATGCTGCGGATGATCAGTCCGCTTTCGCGAATGAGCCGGAAGGTCGTCGAGATATGGTTGGACGATGTTCTTGATGTCATGGAAGGCATAATTCATTGCCCTCTGAAACGTCGCCCCTGCGTTCTTTAAACCAAACGGTAATTTTCGATAAGCGAATGTGCCCCATGGACAGATGAATGCAGTCTTTGACTGGTCCTGTGGGTGGATATTTATTTGATTATACCCAGAAGATCCATCCATAAATGAAAATATTTCACATCCGGCGCATTCATCAATTATCTGGTCGATGAAGGGTGTAGGGTAGTTTTCCTTCGGACAAGCTTGGTTTACATCCCTATAATCGACACACACTCTAATTGTCCCTTGTTTCTTCATAACAGGGACAATATTCGATACCCAATCGGTTAGAGGAACCAGGTAGATGAATCCAGCATGGACAAGTTTTTCAACTTCTGCCTTAATGGCAGCGGCTTTCTTGGGGTGCACCTGCCGAAGCCATTGTCTTACTGGTTTGACATCAGGATACATTTTAATTTCATGTTCAACGATACTCGAGTCAATGCCTGGCATTTCATCATATGACCAAGCAAAGACATCTCTGAATTCGCGGAAAAGAGCATTATATATTTCCAGTTCTGAAGAAGAACATCCTTTGCCGACATAAATATTCTCTACAACATTTGTTTTAGTCGAGATATTTATGGATATAGTCTCTTCAATATTGGATAAGTTTCGCTCGGCATCCACCGTATTTACAGTATTTGATAGGAATTCAAAAACTGAAGGGTGGTAAAGGTCATGCTGAGTATCTTCTTCATATTCCGGAAGAAGGGAACGATGGTGGCAATCATTCCATGGTGCCCCCTTAATCAACATTGATTGTAGGATTCCTTCGTCAGTCCCATGTACTTTCGACCAAGGATCTAACGGGGTACCATATTCTCTAGACCTATCTACCCAAACGCTTGATGAGCGTTGATTTGCGTTCGCCTCCCATGCTCGAAACATTAATTGCTACAATATTTCAATAGGGCTTGGGGGCAAAACCATTGCATGATCCATGTCGACATCGTCTTTTGAGATCTTGGTGGAAGATATCATGTTGCAGGTTCTTACCAATGCTACTTCTCCTATATAGACAGGAGGTGGAAGTGCGAAAGTTCCCATTAAAGTGGGGTCTTTCAGTAGGCCTACTCTGATGTCTTGAAGCGAGGGGTTGCTTCCATGGATCATGGGAATGTTTCCTGTAACTTGTGAACCATTAGGGAGGAAGTCTTGTTGGTCGACGATCGTAATCCCTCCTTGAAAAGGGAATGCGATCTTCCTAAAATAAGTCAACACTAAAGCTGCCATGGCATATATCCACGGTCTTCCCAGTAGGATGTTGTAGTCCAGATTCCCATCGATGACTTCAACATCTATTTCTAATTTTTTTCCTCCCAGTTCAACTTTCAAGTTATTAAGGATACCGCACGGGGTATATGTCCTTTCGTCGAATGCTTTTAATGTCGTCGAAGATCGCGACAAGGTTGGAGATCCTAAAGTTTTCCAGCAACTCATCGACATAATACATGTAGATGCCCCCTCATCAATAATCATTCGGTGAACAGTTTTGTTGAGGGCTTTCACTTGAATAAGGAAAGCTAGTTGAGCTGGTAGCTGAGGATCGTATCCTTTGTGATCAAAGGATACAATATTGGAATCCTTAGGATCAACCCCACCAATAGCCGATAACAACGCCTGCCTTTGGGATGGGCAATTTTGTAGTACTTCAAGAGTCGACATAGCGGATGGCGATTGGGCCAAATCTTCCACTATGTTATAATGTTGCGCCGCTCTGGCGCAAGGATTAAATTTCGACTTGTGTACTACTCCCTTTGGCGGTTTTATTGTTAATTCAGGAATGATGGGCAGTACAACTTCTGTCGAAGTTGTTGTCGAACTACTTGGTTGATCTTTACCTTTTTCGTTCGACAGCTACGGATTCTCGTAATCTTTGTTCCTTGTCGAAATCAAAGCATCATTCTGCTGTTTCGAAACCGACAACATAAGCACTTGCGACGGGGAAGCATTTCCACTATCAACCAGATTTTGACCTGGATTGGGAAATGGATCAGTTAACACAGCTGAGGTTTGCGAACTTTTGAAGAACCTTTTCAGCTCAGCTTTGTATGGACAATCCTTTGTCCAGTGATCCTCATCGCATATCTGACATGGATGTTTCCTATTTCGAGGAGGGTTTGAAGAAGTTTTTCCAGGAGATGACTCACCCTGTTTCTTCTTCTTCCCTTTGTTTTGCTTCTTCTTGCTCCCTGGTTGTTTGGTTTCTTTGCCCTTATCTGCTGATACGGCATTTACTTCCGAAGCAAGAATTTCATCTTTTGCATTTTGATCCAAATTCTTACGGGCTTTCTTAGACGAAGCCTTTGTCGATTTCGCGTTTGCCGTGCCAATCACACCATCACCGGCATGAGAGTCACTATTTGATTTAGGAGGAGGAGGAATTGAGAATTCCGGTCTAGGGGCGTCAGGTATTTTGTCGTAGAGTGTGCCAGACTGAGTATAAACTAAGTCTAGATATTGTGCACGAGCAATAACTTGCTCCTCTGTTACGACCCCCCCTTTGCCACATCTTCCGTTATAGCAGGAAGTAACGACTTTATAAACCATTCAGCTAACAGCTGATCGGGAAGGTATGTTTCCACCATCCTGCGACGACGACGCCATTCATGTATATGATCGGATATATGAGTGGCAGTTGTCTGCTTGAAGTTGGTTAAGATTTCTGTTCCCGTTTCATACCTTATCGGTAATTGAAAATGTGTTAAGAAATTCGTGGCTAGGGAGCTGAAATTGTCGAACGAGGCTCTAGGTAATTCAATATACCATTTTGCCGCTGGACCCGTTAACGTCCTCTGGAAAAGGCGAAGCCTTATCGAATCATCATTTAGGGTGTTTGATGAACACCACAGATGAAAAGTCATTACGTGATTCGATGGATCTTCACCTGGATTTCCATTGAATTTAGGAATATCAGATGGAAGTTTGTGAGGAATCGCTGGCCACCAAGGGGCGTAAGCAATCAGATCGTTGGTTAACCGGTGTAAATTGGGTAACTCTAAAGTTGCCATGAATGGTAACTGTTGATTCAGGTTAGGTGAAGCATACCCAGGGTACGATGGGATCGCCTGAGCAGTGGGCCTTTGCATACCAGCATAATGTAATTGATGTTGGTATGACTGATACGGTTGGTGGACTTGACCACTGTAAAGCGGTTGGTTTTGGCCATTTTGAATATACAGTTGTCCACTGTTCGCAAAGATCTGCTGCTCAGAACCTTGGTACACTTGCTGGAATTGTGGTTGTTGGTATTGCACCAGCCATGGTTGTGAAGCCATGTTCTGTTGCGCCATACTAACCGTTGGACCAAGGTGTGGGGTAATTGTACCCGTTTGGACCTGTGTCGCCCCACCAGTTGGCGATTGTGGTTGTGTCACAGGGTCAAGGGGCTGTTGCATTACAATCTAAGAAATCTGAGGTTGACATACAACAGGCAACGTTTGAACTTGCGACACTGTCACAATAGCCGGTGTGGTCGGGATGTTCGACATAGGTACACACTGTTGCATAGAATATACAACCCTTGGTTGTTGAGGTAGCATAGGTACCCAACCACTTGATGTAATTCTAGTATAACCTGAATACTGTTGCGAACTCCCGTATGGATACCCTCCCGAAGGGGGTAATGAAAGGGCATACTGCCCTCCATACGGTAGCAATCTGGAACTCAAGGGGATTGTTTGTCCTTGTGGATTGGATTGCCCAATATGATTTCCAAAGGGATCAATCTGGCGAGTCTCAACATAAGAGTTGCTGAATATTATTCCGGATGAACAAACTGGAACAGACCACACTGTCGAAATAGTCCCTTGGTGGACTCCTTCTAGCGGTTGTGAGCTAGTCGGGACAGATGGTATGCTGGCAAACATTGTCGGAGTGACGGCAGGGGCTTCTGCTGTCGCTGTGTCGTTCGACACAGTCCTAGATGTTGACGGTTGTTCAGACATTTTGAGTCTATCCAATAGATTGCCTAGCGATTCTACAGGAACTTCCACTTGTGGCGGATTAACTTCTGATGAAGGAAATAGAGTGACCCCGACTCCAAAATGGGTTGGAGTACTTGCTTGTAGATCCTCTATAATTTCCTCTATCGCAATCAGACCCGGTGGAAGAGGAAGATCGTCAAGTCCGTAAAATATTTCTGGTGCCGAAGAAGGGGTTGAATCGACAGCGACAGTTGTTTGAGGAGCAAGACTTTCTAAACCGGTTACAGATGGAACTGGTTTAGTAACGCAAGTATTTGCTCCCAGACTAGGATCAGTGTTACTGTCCCTCTGTGGCTGTTGAACTTCTTCTATAGAGGCAGGGTTTCCATAAATGTTTGGAGTAACCGGAATCTCAGATGTGGTTGGAACACTTGTTCTAACTTTGATAGGAGATTTCGAACCGGTTAAACGAGTTCGCTTTGTCCATACGGTTTTCGATTCCGGAGACAAATATGGTTGACTCGTAAGCCTCCGTGAACGACGGGGTTTCAATTGACTTTATTCCACGATTGCGGATTACTCGATCAACCAAAATACAAAAGGGGAAAGTGTGTTTCCGAATTAAATGAATTTTTTAGACGCTTTTAGACACAACTTGCTTTTTCAATTTTAAAGAGTCGAGAAAAAGCTAAAGATGACTCTAGTCTCCTTCGATGTTTTAACGAGCCCGAAGTGACAAATGCTCGGATGGACTTTTTCTGTTATAGAGTCTAAAAAAGGCCAAAAGGAACTGCTCTGGAGTTCTAGGCAGAGGGTGTGCCAAACTTTTCGCAAAACCGCAGAATACTTCTTAGGGTACGGGCGGTCGATCTTCCTGAATGCTGTGTTCAGTGCATTGCGATCAGTAGGGCGGCTGACATGGCTTCCTAAGGATAAAGGTTTTATGCCTATAGGGGTCTCCCAATATATACGCGACAGTACGTGGGAGCACAATCCGTACTGGCGCTATCGTCCCTCAGGAGGAATCACCCACCATCCACGAGATCGACAGTCACCAGGCTTAACGACGCCGGAACACGTCTCTAGCCTAGACCTCTATGTTGTGCGTTATGTTGCAAAGTGTTGTTAATTTCATTCAATTTATTTTCGGTTGATCTTTTTAAAGTTTGCCTTTCAAGGTTCACCACGAGATGTATGATACAAATTCCTAAATGCAGTCTAAAGATGATAAGCAAGCTTTATATCTTTTCAACTTTGAAAATCCTAGCTACTAAGGGAAAAGAAAGACACCAACTTTTCTCAAAGAGCAATCAACACACTCTAATGCACTTTTCCTAAATCAAGCATGCAAACTATCAAATGAAAATGCACAATGCAGGTGTTTGTTTTCCGCTTTGTTAGTATTGATGCCTACAAAGAAAGCTTTTTGTACAACTTTGAATTTGCTTTTAAATGATCAATACAAACAAGTTTACTTTTTCGAAATCAGAGAGGGTAGAAGAGATTACAACACTTAACGATTTTCGAAATGAATACTTGTTTCGACACTTAAAAGAGACAAATTCAAACCAATAAGCAAAAGTAAATGTATAATCAATCTGCAAACAGCCAATGAACTCTCTTCTAAGATCACAATCAATAGATCTAAATCAAGGGCTTCAGGATGACTATTTCACTCATGCAAAGGAAAACTGTAAATGATGCCACAAACACATAAAAACACTCACAGTATTTTTGTACAAAAGGAGGTGGAATCTAAGCAGAGAAAAGGAGTTATCAGACTGGTACCTATGCTGGTTACAGGCTGCAAAAATCAGAGATCAAAACAAGGCAAAACAGAGCAGAGAACCCCAGCTGCACAAGGACAAACTGGTTTAGCGCAACCTCAACACAGGGGTTTTGACATTCAGTGCAGGTAACCTTCACGGGACCTGCGTTGAAATGTAGAATCCCTTCACTGGGTCTGCGCTGAAGGAGAAACTCTCGTTTCCCTCAGGTTCTGGGTCATAGATTGCTATTTAATTCACTGTTTTAGGCCAAATAAAAGCAACAAGCAAGGTACAATCAAAGGGATGCTTTGAGGGGCTACTAAGATCTATCACAAAGGATCATCAAATCATTTGTGAGTCCATTGTTCAGATCATAGACAAGTCCAGTGATTGGATCAAAGCAGCAACTGTCTACTTTGCATCTGAGAAAAGCAGATGCAGTTCGATTGTTGCTGTCAAGTCTATGAAACAAACAATGATAGAAACACAAATAAAATGACCAAACAGATCTCCCCAGCGGAGTCACCAATTTGTTGTGGGGAAAAATGCCTATGCAGGACGATCCTATCCACCTAAGGTGTGACAGTGCCTTAGCAACAAATGAGTACAGCTATTCTGGTTTCTTCCTTTATGAAATGTGAAAGAAGAGAGATCAATAGACTTACCAGTGTCTTCCGTTTGTCCCTTGATCCGGTCTCTCTTCTCTTTGGGTGTTCACAGCTACTTGCCTTCTTGCTTGTCCAGCTTCAACGGGTTCCTGAAAAATCACAAGAGAACAGCTACTTGCGACAAGAGAACAGCTACTTGAGACAAGAGAAGAACACTACACAAAGACAAATGTTCACATTCATAACTAGTTTAGGATTAGAAATAAACCAAATACACTAATACATTCATACATCAAAATACATCAGCATATAGGAGAAACCAAGATAGCTTTATTGATGAATAACAAGGTTCATGAAGAGATACAACCCAGAGGGCTCCAATCCAGCATCTCCTTCCCAGCAAATGGAATTCCTATCTTCACCCCTTTCAAAGCATTAAGCACCCAATGATTCCAGTCTCAAACGAACAGCAATTCTTTGCAATAATAAAATTCCAGCCTCCATATCTCATGGAGGAGAGATCCATATATAGATGTTTGGAGAGAGGATGAGTCAGCTTGAGATCTGACTAGTGTCCTCTCCCTCTGTCAGTTCTTGAGTCCACTTGGAGGTTCTTGCTTCCACTTGGAGATTTGGAACCTCTTACTCATCACCAGTCGAATTCCCTGAGGCAAGTGTCATTTTGGAAGCTTCCTGGGTTTTGACACCTTGAGAAATGAGCCTGCCACTTGTCCATTCTCGTTCAGCGCAGGTAGCCAGTGTTCTAGTTGACATTCAACGTAGGTAGCCAGTGTTGGCTTTGACATTCAGCGCAAACAGCTAGTGTAGCCACTGAAATGATCCTGAATTGACTTGTTTTTTGAGCAGTTTCTGGTGGAGAACTTCTGTGAATTGCTGTGGTTTGTTAGCCTTGTTCCTCTAGGGGTACGAACAACATGTTTAGGGACTTTGGATCCCTTATATTATGGACATTTCATGCTCAATGCTGTAAGGCACAAAAATGTCTATAACAGGGAGAACATAAATCATGGCCTCAGGTAGGTACAAGTATGACTCCTAAACATACTCCGTATTTTTATGGTTATAATGCACCACCATATTCCTATAAAAATGTGAATTACTCTCAACCTTGGCATAATGGACATCATTTTCAGTATGGACAATCACCTCCACCTTGGCAACAAGGATGGAGAGGATCACCACACTATCACTATCCCTATTCTGCACCAACATAGTCATATCCCACTACTTATACACCTTATCCCATGGCTCAGTCTACATTGCCACAAACCTTGCCTCCACAGACTCAGGCCATGCCATCATTACCATTACCACCATCCTTTCGACCGCCTCAATTGCCTGCATAACCAGTACCAAACCCAAATAATAAAGCATTGTAAATGATCCATTCTATCAAACCACTTCCTTTCCCAGTTTATAAGACTACGCCGATTGGGGTTAATGACCTTCAACTGATATCGAGAAGGGTAGTAAATCTAAAAAACCCAAAATAAAAATAACCCATGGTGATCATCGAGGAGAACAGTGAGGAGGAAGCTACCAATCATTCAAAAGAATATGTCACCTTTTTACCCATTCCCATACACTCAAATCCCTTACCATCTTATTCAAACCAACGTCCCTTTCCAGAGAGGATGGTTATGGAGAAAGATGACCCCACTCCTGAGTCTATACCAGCTTCTGAACTTAGGAATCTTTGTATAAAGGTACCTTTGCTTCAGGCTATTAAATAGATCACCATCTATACTAAAATCGTTAAGGATCTATGTCTTAAAAAAGCAGGGAGGAAAAGTGTAGAGCCTCATAATATCCAATTGGTTGGAAGAGCGGTTGAGTTAATGACAGGAAGTGCTCAAATAGAAAAATATACCAACCTTGGAAACCCAGTTGTTTCTGTCTAGATAGGTGATGTCCTTGTATCCAATGTATTAATAGAAATAGGAGGAGTTATCAATGTTATGACTAGGAAAACCGTGGAACAACTTTGGTTGGACCACATCCATCCAACCCCTACTATGCTTGTACTTTCTAACCAATCTAAAATCAAGGAAGATGGTGTATTAGATTATGTGGTTGTTTCAATTGATTCTTGGGAATACCCTAGAGAATTTCTATTGATCTAGCCAAAAAATCCTATTCAATGAAATCCTTTGATTTTGGGACAATCATGGCTTGCCAACATAGATGCTTATATAGGATGGTGCTCTGGTGATATGTATATTTCTCATGGAGATGCCAGGAAAAGGGTGACCTTGTACCCACCTGCTAGATCCATTCTGGAGCTTCGAGATACCTTATGGCTAGAGTATGACAGTAGTGATGAGGAGACTTGATTTGTTTCTTTGATCCGTCAATATACCAAGTCAACTGAGGAGGGTGAGATTCGAGATTTCTCGAACAACTTGGACACTATGCCAAATTTTGACTCAGTTTCTCATATTTTTAGCCTGGGTTTTCAAGGAAACTACAATTCCCAACCCTTTCCACTATAGAGTTGAGCTGCATCTACTAGCATTCTAGAGACTAAAACCACTCTTGTTGTGATTAGTCTAGGAAAATATTTATATATTAGTTCAGACTTGGAACTATCCTAACAAGAGAAGCTTGTGAGCTTGTTACAAGACCATCTTGGTGCCTTTGTAGGGAGTTATGAGGACATGAAAGGAAACCCTATTGAAACTTGCACTCATCATATTCATATTTAGGAGGGAGCCTGACCTGTTTGACAACCCCAAAGGTGCATGAATCCCACACTAAGAGACATTGTTAAAGAAGAATTACAAAAACTCTTAGATGTTAGTTTTATCTATCCTATATATGTTAGTCAATGGGTCTCCCCACTAGTGATAGTTCCAACGAAATATGGGAGATGGTGTATTTGCATTGACTATACAGAACTAAACAAAGTCACTCTTAAGGACTATTTTCCCCTTCCCTTCATCGATCAGGTGCTTGATACCCTCGCCGGTAAAACGTAAATTTGATTTTTAGATGACTTTAGTGTTTATAACCAAATACAAGTCGCACTCAAGGATCAAGAGAAAACAACGTTTACTTTTCCATGGGGAACATTTGCTTATCTAGTGCTTCCTTTTGGACTTTGTAATGTGCCAGCTACCTTTCAAAGGGTAGTGTTGGCTATTTTTTTCGACCTTGAGTGTGTAGAGGTTTACATGGATGATTCTTCAGTATTTCCTGATTCTTTCCAAGAAGCCCTCAAATTTTTAGAAAGTGATTTCTCGTTGCCAAGAAGCTTGAATCTCTTTGAGTGGTAAGAAATGTAGATTGATGTACAAACAAGGGGTGGTTCTTGGTAATCTTATCTCTGACAAAGGTATCTAGGTAGACCCATCCAAAATAGAAGTTATTTTACGTCTTCCTGCACCCAAAACACAAAGGGAAGTGAGAGGATTCCTTGGACATGTGGGCTATTACCAGAGATTCATTGAAAAAGTTTCTAGGATAGCTACTCGTCTTTTTCGACTTTTTGCTATGGATAGTGATCTCTCTTGGATTAAACCCTACCAAAAAGCTTTTGACGAACTGGAGGAAAAACTAGTACTAGCAATAGTGATGAGGGGACCGAATTGGTCTCTCCCATTTCATATTTCCTCAGATTCCTTAGATACTGCTATTGTCGCAGCCTTAGGACAAGAAGAAAATCAACAATCCTACGCTATCTACTTAATTAGTAAAAACTTGTCACCTGCTGAATTGAATTATACAGTAACCGAGAAAGAGTTCTTAGCTGTGATATTTGTTATTAATAAATTTAGACACTAAATTATGGGTTATGATGTACTTATAAATACATACCATTCTACCATAAAATATTTAATGAACAAACATTTGACTAGTGGTAGAGTGACTAGGTGGTTACTTTTGTTGCAGGAATTTAATGTTACTATTATTGATAGACTAGGAAAAAAGAATGTTCTTATTGATTATATTTGTAGATTAAATCATCCTAGTGAAATAATTCCTGTAGATGATTCTTTTCCTAGCGAGCATATTTTTACTCTGTCAATAAACTCCCCTCGGTTTTTTGATATAGCTAATTATTTAGTTACAGGAAAAAAACCACCTCATCTATCCACTCGAGAGAGGTAGAATATTATTTAGAAAAGTGCCTCATATTGCTGGATTCAGGGAGACCTCTTCTACACTAGACTTGGTCTTCTCATTCGTAGATGTGTGAGAGAGGAAAAAGTGTTTGATATTTTGAAAGCTACCCATGATGAACCTTGCAGGGGTCATTTTGTTGATAGAAGAACAACATATAAAATTCTCCATGCTGGCTAGTTTTGGCCTTCTTTTTTCAAAGATACCAAATAGTATGTCAAGCGCTGTGGTAATTGTTAGTGAATGGGACAACTTGGTCAAGCCAATGAAATGCATTTGTGTCCTCAAGTAATTATTGAACCCTTTGAAAAATGGGATATTGATTTTGTAGGACCTATAGCTCCAACATCTTTAAAAAAAAGACATATATGGCTTTTGTACAAATTTGGTAATATGGGTAGAAGCTAAAGCTGTTTATTTTGCCACTCAAAAAATTCTTGTTGAATTTTTATTTAAGGAAATTTTTACTAGATTTGGTGTTCCAAGAGAAATTGTTATTGAAAATGGGCCTCTGTTTGTTCTAGTCTGGTGAAAGGTATTATGAATCAATATAAAAGTAGGCATAGTAAATCGACACCGTACCACCCACAAGAAAATGGCAAGGTAAAATCTACTAATAAGGTGATCGAGTCCATTCTTACCAAAATAGTGAATCTTCATAAGAAAGACTGGGAAACTATATCACGTGAGGCATTGAGGGCTTGCAGAACTACCTAGAGGAATAGTACAAACCATACACCTTATGAGCTGGTGTATGTAAAGAAGGCCCTATTCCCGATTGAATTCTAGATTAAAACTTTTAGAATTGTTGTCCAATTGGGATTAGATCTCGTGGAAGAACAACAAAAATGTCTTTTACAGCTAAATGAACTTGATGAAATCAAAAGAGATGTTGTTCAAAAAAATATATTGATTTAGGAGTAGCAGAGGAAATGGTGTTGGCAATAATACTGAGAGGGGGGGTGAATTAGTATTATGAGATCAATAATTTTTCCATTTCCCAACCAGATTTATATACACTACTTCTGTGAAGTGAACTAGCATGTACACGCTACTGTGATTAGTGAAACCAACGTATACCCAGAGAACTTGTGATTTAGTTAATTTATCATGTTTTGATCTATAACCAGTGCATCAATAACTTATTAAACAGTGCAGTAAAAATAGAATAAACCATCACACATAAGCAACAAACATGAACACCAAGATTTAAGGTGGAAAAGCAATGTGGGTGAAAACCTCCTGCTGTTGTCATCTCTATCTTCTTTTAATAATAAGAAAATCTACTTACAATATTGTACTGGTGCAGACTCATACTAGTACGTAGGCACCCACCTGCAGAAGGCTACAACCTTCTCTCATTTTCTAGCTTCTAGTGGAAGGGAGCTACAACCCCCTAGCTCTTCTACTAGCCAATGTGTTTACTAGTACGTAGGCACCAGCTCACAGAAGGCTACGACCTTCTCTCTTCCTCCAGGGACCACATTTCATACATTTTCATACTGAATGCTCCTGGTACACAACAATACACATGAAGGCCTCGTTTCATCAAAATTTCATAATCCACCCATCAGAAACTTTGAAATTCAAACTGCATCAACCAACAATCAGTTAATTTGAACAATCAGATCACTGTCACCAACACATTATGCTGAACCCATAAACCTGCATCATCATTTAGAACCAGCTGCAACCTCAAAAATCATGCATCAGAATGTTTACGCTACTTTACTAAACCTAACCTGTGTGTATACACTACTTCCTTTAATCAAACCTACATATACCTTCAAAACTACTAAAACATAAAACTTCTGAATCAAGTTTGTACCAACCAGCAATATACTAAACATCTACTGTCAATTTACAGAGCTTTACACAGGTAGTAGTAGAGATCACCCTTCTTAATCAATCAATCATATATATCAAACTCCTTATGCATTTAGTTTTACATTCAGATTTAAGAAGACTTCATTGACAGAGAGCGGTAAAACAACATAATTGATCAAATAAATTAGTCAGATCTGAAGAATAGGCTTTTCTTCTGTATATGCTACTTGGAAGAGTAGAACCTGTCTGTACACGCACTTTTACCGAGATGAACTAGCATATAGATCTACAAATAGTAACGCATGACTTCGATGCTATTCCGAACTTTAGACAAACCCATATCATGCCATTTAAAGAATAAAACAGGTGTACACAATTAGATCTGGCCCAACCAATAGTAGATCATTCAATGATAAGTCATTTCAGGTCTGATGATCTTGATCCAACATTGAATTCAATGTGCACACAATATTTCATATTAAATCACCAACATAGCCCTTACAACATAAAATATACTTCAGATAGAAGTATACCTTAGAAACCCTTTTCACTTATGCACATTGGCCTAATGATCTTCTCCTCCTTATATAGTTTTTGGCCTTTCTTAATACCTCGAACCAAAACCACTTAGGACCCATGGTATTCTTGGGCAGAATCAAATAGTCATTACTCTACTCAAGGCTGTGGGCTAATACCATGGTATTGACCCCTGGTATTCTCAACTCTTGAAATTCCTTGATTTTCCAACCTATACACGCTTTTCCTCTTGTGGGAGTGCGTGTATACGTATACACTCTTTTTAGTTCTATGGATCTGCGTGTATATGCTATTTTGACTAAGTGGACCTGCATATACATATTAAAATTCTTTTCACCATCCTTTACCTTTAACTTCTTCATTCTGATTAGTAGAATTTAGTTCCATCTTCCTGTTCTTCTATACCAATGCCCTGGTACATTTGAATGGATTTGTTACACTGTGGGTTTCCTTTCGTCAAAACTAAACTGACCTGTGAGTGAGTTGCCATCAAGGTCAACACTTGTATCATAATGCCAACAATCTCCCCCTTTGGACTTGATGGAAACCATGTTGGTGTTGATTACTGCAAGTTGTAGAAGCCGTTAGAGATAACAAGAAACACCAAAATTCTCTGCCCCTTTGACATCAATGGCAAAGGGCAGACCAAGTTATTCTCCCCCTTTGATATACATTATTCTTTCCATGCTCCCCTTGAGTACATGCCGAGTCAGCAGAGATAAGTTTCAAAAGAATAACATGACTCTATAACTCAACTAAGTGAGTATGACCTCCCTATGACCAATGACTCATACATACATCAATCGCCCAACTAAGTGGGGATACACCATATTTGAGTCATCCACTCAACCAAGTAGGGATATACCACTTGTTCATACATGACATAAATACAGCAATTATTACGTCATCCATCCCATGCAATGTGGAGATACAAATTACATCATATGTCCAATAGGACTCATTGAAATATAGACCATGATAGAAGAAGTTATATCACGCCCTAGATCTTTACATGACTTATGAAAAAAATGATATAAGTATCTAAAACCATAGCTGAACTCAACAACCATGATGCCAAAAATGCAAAATGTGTATGAAGGCTAATGCTCCCCCTGAACCTATGCTACCTATGCATTGTCAACAAGTCATTCATCAAGGCGTCTTTGTCAGTCAGATAAAAATCAATGAACAAATCATATCATCACACTGTAATCATCAATATTAGATAGAGCACCCATATTAGAGTCTGACCCGCTATTTTTCTATCAGAATATTCTCCTTCTGCCACAGAAACCTGGGTGTATACGTGACTATACTTCATGAAACCCACATATAATAACCTTCCTATGAAAACTAGATTTAACAGTAGGATGATGCAACAACTACTCCCAGCTTTTCTTTGAGATATTCAAATGTTTCTCTCGGAAGCGGTTTAGTGAATATATCAGCAACTTTTTATTTGGAGGCAACATACTCCAATTTAAAATTTTGTTCAAGCACTTGTTCTCGTAGAAAATGGTACTTAATGGGTATGTGCTTGGTCTTGGAGTGCATGACTGGATTTTTTGAAATATTGATGGCACTTGTATTATCACGTAGAATGGAAATGGGTGGAGTACATGTGATCTGAATGTCTTGCAATGTTTGCATCATCCAAAGTAGTTGTGTGCAGAAAGATGCAATAGCCACATAATCTGCTTTAGCTGTAGATAAGGCAATCAAACTTTGTTTCTTGCTAAATTAAGACACCAACTGTGAACCCATATAGAATGCTCCTCCACTAGTACTCTTTCGATCATCCACATTTCCTTCCCAATCAGTATCTATATAAGAATGAAGAGTAAGATCTGTATCTTTAGGATACCATAGACCAAAGTCCTGAGTTCCTTGAAGATATTTGAAAATTCTTTTCACTACTTGGAGATGTGATTCTTATGGATTTTCTTGGAACCTTCCAACAATTCCTAATGCATGCATGAGATCAGGTTTGTTACCTGTTAGATAAAGTAAACTCCCAATCATAGATTTGTATGTTGGTTGGTTTACTGTTGGTGATTCATCATTAGAACTGAGACTACATCCTGTTACCATTAGAGTACATACTGGTTTAGAATCTTCCATTTCGTATTTCTTCAAGATCTTCTTAAGATATTTGGTTTGTGAAAGAAAGATACCATATTTTGTTTGTTGTACTTGTAGACCAAGAAAATAAGTAAGTTCACCAAGTAAGGACATTTCAAATTCTTTTTGCATTAGTGAAGCAAAATTCTGACTCATGGATTATTCATTGCTACCAAAAATGATGTCATCAACATAAACAACAATAATTAGCAGTTTATCATTTTCAATATTTGTGTATAAATTGCTATCTAGAGAACCTTTTGTGAACCCTTGTTGTTGTAAATATTTGTCAGCGCAGTAATACCAAGCCCTTGGAGCCTATCTCAAACCATAGAGAGCATTTTTAAGCTTACATACGAGTTTTGCACCATTTCTAAGAATGAATCCTTCTGGTTGTTCAATATAAACTTCTTCTTCTAAATCTCCATTAAGGAAGGTTGATTTTACATCCATTTGATATACTTTGAATTTTTGAAAACTAGAAAGAGCAAGAAACATCCTTATGGCTTCAAGTCTAGCAACAAGTGCAAACGTTTCTTCAAAATCTATACCTTCTTGTTGAGCATACCCTTTACAAACAAGTCTTTCCTTGTTTCTAATAACTTCTCCATTTTCATTAAGCTTGTTCTTAAATATCCATTTTGTTCCTATAGCATTTTTATCATGAGGTTGTTGAAATATGGCAACAAGAATATTCCAATTTAATTTGTCCTTGAATTAAATTGTGAATTAAAATCGAATTTAGTCTTAACAACTACTTGGAAATAGTTAATTAATTTATTTTAAATTAATTAGTTGGAGAAATTCAAGCTAGAATTCTTTCTAAGTCATGCAAGAGTTATCCCTTAAATTAAGGAGATGATATTGATTTATATTTGAGTTGTAATTAGTTAACTCAGTTTACTGAGCTAAGTCTAGTTAAATTAGTTCCAAACTATTTGAGGAACTAATAATGAGTTAACAGTTAGTTGATGCATGCATGCACTCAACTAATGCTACTCCAGTTAACTGAATATTCCCTCATCATAAACTCATGCATGTCTATTCTGAGAAAGACCTAGCTGAGATTAAATTCAAGGACAATGTACTATTAGTTGCAGGTGTTTTCTCATGGAGAAAACTCATGCATGTAGTCAAGGATTTAATCCTTGAGGATTGCACAGTTTTGGAGGACATCACCCACTTGGGAAGAGGTTTTCCACTTGGTTGAAGGAAATTCATCCACAACGAACAATGAAAGGAAATAGGAGCTTGGAGGGCAGAGAGGAAGGCTAGAGAGAAGCCAAGATTTCTTATGCATCTGTGAGGATTGTACTGAGAGCTCGCTAGCTATGAGAGCTAAGGCTTTGTATAATTCCTATGTATTTCCACCATGTATGATAATACAATAGTGTGGGATTTTTAGCTGAGAATTTCCCCAAAGTATTTTCATGCGTATTATGCCATTGACTATTCTTCTTCTTCTGGTTATATTGTTCAAATTGATCTTTAATCTTCCACAAATTGATAGTAGAAGTAGGTTATAGTATTCTACTTTTATTTATATTGCATTATCAGGTTAACCTACCACTAGATTTTCTACATGGTATCAAAGATGTGAACAATATATTGAGGAGAGAATTCGAAGATTGAAGTTCGGGGTTGCAGGTGCAAATCAAATTCATATCCTACTTCAAGGTTGGCTAATCACGTTCTATGGCTTGAGACTCGAGTATGCCTTGGAAGGTAGCTCAAATTACATTGCATGGAAAGATAGTATGGAGGCTATATTAGAAGACAATGGCTTGAAGGAATTCATTGATCAAGAAATTCCAAAGCCAGCTTCAACTAATGCACAAGAGTTGGCTGAGTGGAAGAAGTGTGCCGCGAAGGCGAGACGGATCATCCTTGATGGAGTTCAAGACCATATTGTCTCGAGTCTCCATGGGAGGGATACTCCATTTTCAATGTGGAAGACATTGGAGGACCTCTACCAGAACAGTAGCGACCAAAGGAAATTGGCACTTAAGGATATGCTTCGAAGAATCAAGATGGGGAAGGATGATACTATTTCCACATATTTGAACAATCTCACCACCTATGGAGATGAGCTTGGCAGTGTGGAAATAACTATTTTTGATGATGATATGGTGAGCTTCGCTCTCCTTGGCCTTCTAAAGAGTTGGAATAGCTACCAGGACTCTGTGAATGGAAGGGAGAAACTATCGGATTGGGAACGACTGTGATCGGAGCTTGTGCATGAGGAGATCAAGAGGAGCACATGAGATGGTTCTTCATCCAAGAAGGATGATGAAGAAAATCTGGCCTTAGAAAGTAAGGCAAGGAAAGGGAAGGGGAAGGCTTCCCATTTCAAATCAAATTCTTCTCATGGAGGGAAGAAGGGTGACACGTCTAAAGTAAGATTCTTTAATTGTCACAAGATGGGGCATTATGTGACTAATTTCCCATCGAAGAAGTCCAATAAGGGATCCTCAGAAGGATCGGAAGGTGCGGCATTAGCCTCTCAATTCGAAATGAACTTTACCCTCATCGCATGCATGGTGTCATCGATGATGGGTTGTGTCTGGTATCTTGACAGTGGAGCCTCATTCCACATGACCAGTCATAAAAATTTATTTAGTGCCTTGGAGGAGAAAGACCTCAAGATGTACATAGAGATGGGTGATGACGGAAGGTATAGTGTTTCAGGAGTGGGCACAATTGCTTTTCAGAGGGAGCATGGAGCTCCTCTCACCTTGACAAATGTGATGTATGTGCCTGGACTAAAGAGTAACTTGGTATCAGTCTGATGTTGGAAGACAAAGGCTATGATGTTTTCTTCAGTAAAGGAAAGGCATTCCTCAGACACATAAACACGGGTCAGACGAAGAGGATAGGGATTCGGGTCAAGAATCTCTATAAACTAGAGGTAAATGATTGTGCAACATTGAGTACGAAAGCAGAATTGGTGCAAAGCCAAGACATTGGCGAGTTGTGGCATAGATGGTTGGACCATTTGCATCATGGGCTTTGAAGATAATGCATCAGATATCTATAGGACTTCCTAAAGTTAAACTTAAGCAAGTTGACACATGCAAAGGTTGTACCTTGGGAAAGTACACCAAGTCTTATTTTCATGATCGAGGCAGTCGAGCAGAGGCTATCTTAGAGCGAGTTCATACTGATTTGTGTGGACCATTCTCGATGATATCCACAATAGAGAAGAGATATTATGTGATTTTCATTGATGACTATTCTCGTAAATGCTAGATTTATTTCATGCAGAAGAAGGACCAAACTTTCACAAAGTTTTGTGAGTTCAAAGCTTTGGTCGAGAAAGAGTCATGGAAGAAGATCAAGGCCTTGAGAAGCGACAATGGTGGAGAATATGTCTCTCAAGAGTTTAAGGACTTCTGTGTAGCGGAATGAATTAAACGAGAGTTGACGACACCTTATAAACCACAAAAGAATGGGGTGGCCGAGAGGAAGAACAAGAACTATTGTAGGGGCAGCACAGGCAATGCTACATGACCAATGCCTACCACTTCACCTGTGGGTTGAGGCATGAAACACAGTGGTCTATTTTCAGAATAGAAGTCTGCATCAAATACTTGGGATGAAGAAACTAGAGGAAGCTTTCTCTGGTAAGATACCAAATGTCGATCACTCCAGGATATTTGGCTCATCGGTATATTGCAATGTGACAAAGAATGCACGGAAGAAGATTGAGCCGACACCAGAGTTGGGGACACTTATGGGGTACACTGATACAACTAAAAACTATCCACTGTACTTGTCTACCAGCTGGAGGATAGTGTTTCAGAGAGATCTCAAGTTTGATGAGCAAAAGGCCATGAGATTTTACCTTGAGAGGGAGCTCCAAATACAGGTTGTGGAGTAACTGTTGGTTCCTAAGGAGGACGAGCCTCAGACTGGTGCGGAGCAGCTGTATGAATAGGTTCTAGAAGTGGAGACATCCACTCAAGTAGAGTCTTCCAGAGATGGACGAAAGTGCAAAAGAGAAGCTAATAGATTGTTGGAGGATGCGAGAGAGAATGTGGGAGCACCATCTGATGAGCCCCAGAAATGGGTAACTATATGGGCTCATTCTGCCTATTATTTTCATTTAATCCACCATTCTCAATATTTTTTTTCATGTTTTTGAATATATTTATGTCAATAGAGTGAATGGGGATAGTCACTTTGCCATGTAGTCTAATGAGTATTTATTGCAGATTTTTTGGACAATTTTGGACAAGGACCAGGAATTTATGAGAAAAATGGCAGCCAAACTCGAGGAAATAGGGATGAGGACTTGTAGGAGGGGTGTCTCCTTCATTAATGACCCCTTCCTTGAATTCTCCATCAGCAGCTCAGAGTACAAAGGCCCACATTGATGATTCCAAGGGGCAGCCAAGCAAGTCAAGTAGGGTTGTTGTTATCTTCAATTCTAGGCAGTCGAGCTCCTTAAGTTTAGGAGGACTGTTGGGAGTCCCCACTTGTATAAATAAGAATGCTTCAAGCCTTAGTAGGGTAGACATTTCTTAGTCTATTTTCGCACTTTTGTGCAGCATTGTACTCAGCTCATTTTCGATCTCTTTTTGAAGACAATTTTTTGATGTAACTGCTATTTTTTGACAAATGAAGATGAACCAAGTTTTGAACCAACACTGATATTTTCTAGAGGGCTGAAGCTCTTGGGTTAGGGCCCAATCCAAGTTACCCAACACCTCCTTTGTGTATTTATATGTTTTTGTTTCCATTCCTGAGTTAATTTCTGTTGCATATACTCATTTTACTTCATTATATTAGGTTGTGTTTGATGGTTAGAATAGTTGTTTTTGCTTAAAGTTGCTTAAGTAAGTTGATACAGTGATAGAAAAAGATCCAAAAAGGCTACCAACAGGTCTTGATATCCGTTCTCCCTCCTTGGGACCATGATCTGAGGTCAAGGCACTACTGCTGCCACCAAAAACACAATTTTTGCTCTTTCATGCAACTACTAGTGTGATACTTTGATTTGGAAGAGTTGATATTTGTTCAGATTCACTTGCTTAAATCATTTCATGTCCTTTTATCATAGTTCTCTTGCATGCTTTTCTGTTCATAGAGTACTGTTCAACATTTTTCTAGTTTTAGGTCAGAATTTAGGGTAAAATAGACAAAACTATGTTTTTTGGTTCTTACTTTGGTCAGTTTTGAGAAGTAAGTGTGAAGCTCTCTTGTATAACATTCCAGCTCACCATCCCTCCATAAAATAGCCAACACCAACTATCTTCTCCTAGATTTCCCCACTCCTTCGCCACATTTCGCCAATCCTTCACCACATTTCGCCAATCTACCCTAATTTCAGCGTTTTTTCACAAAGTTGCTTTCTTGACCTTTGAACGAATCCAACCATCTCATTCATTCTTGATCTTCCTTGACAAGTTTTAGACCCCTAAACACCTTCATCCAACCTTCATTTCCCTTTCCAATCCTTTTCCCACCTTTAAACCTCCAAAAACCACTTTTGGCCTCCTCCTGTATATCCTCGTGTAGATCCCCTGCAACCTCCTGTAGAACTTCCTGTGACTGATTTTTCGAAGTCTGATCGCAGTGGAAGTCTTTAGAAGGGTACTAGGGGCTTCTTAGGGACTCTCCACACCTTTCTCACCATCTAAAAAATCCAACTCCATCTTCCTTTTCCACCAAACCTCTGCACAGTCACAACCGGTCAAATCTTAAGCATAATAACTCCACATAAAAATACTCAAAAGTACAAAAAGATGATTTCTTCTCATTTCTATTCAGAAGTAGTTTGAATAAATGAAATTTACCTTTTTAATAGCCAATGGCTCCCATTTCAGTAGTCTCCATATCTTTTCTTGCAAGTAAGGTTAGTGGGTAAATTAGGGCTTGCTAGGGATTGCTAGGGTTTACGTTTCATTTCAATTTTCCTTCTCTTTTTGCAAGTAGAATAACCCCTGTAGAGTTAGTTTCCTTTCATCACAATTAAAGATTCTTTTGAGAACTCATAGAATTTGGCTTAAGCTCCTACCGAACTTGCACCAGTTGATCAAGTGACAGCCTGTAGTAAGAGCTAGTACTTGTGCATACAACACTGTCGCTTCCAGGTTTGTTATGAACTACCGGGTTGATAAAAGTAAAGAAGGAAGCCCCAGAAGTTGCAGCATTATTGCTGCAATACTAGAGCTAACCACTCTTTTTGGTGTTGTTGCCAAGGAAGCATCAGAGAATTTTGTGATTACTGCTTTTCTTCTATTTTCTACTGCAACATTCTACTAAGTAGTTTATTTTAGCAAAAGTAGAGTAGTTGTTTCATTTCAATTCTGCAATTTCAATTCTGCAAAAGTAGATTAGACATTTCCTACTTTCATTTCAATTCTGCACAAGTAAATTAGACATTTCCTGCTTTCATTTCAATTTTGCAATTTCATTTCAACAAGCGTATATTAAACATTTCCTTCTTTCATTTCAATTCTGCAATTTCCATTTCAGCAAGGTTTATTTCAGTTAGTTGCAATTTGTTGTTCAATCCATTTCAGTTTTGCAGGTACAAGTAGAAAAAAACAAAAAGCGCCCCAAAAGAAAGAGATTTCCTTTCATGCCTCATAGGAATAGAGACAATTCAGGAAAATTCATACCCAACACCCCCACCACATCACTAAGTCACCCTTCTTTCTTCCTTGGTAGCAGTGATCCAGAAGAACCTATAGGTGAACCTCCAGAGATATACGAAGATCCTATAACAGAAGAAGAGAAACAAACCATTCCTCCTAAGACCATGGCTGAAAACAGAAACGTTAGAGGAAATGGGGAAAGAATAGAAGGTGCCCTTCCTATCCAAGAGACCAATGGGGACACAAAAATGAAAAACATAAGCCCTTCAGCCTTACCTCAATTCCATGGATTGACTACCGAAGATCCTAATACCTTCTTGTTTGAATTTGTTGTTCTCTGTCGAACCTATGACTATGCAGAAGATGAGCAGAAGTTGAAACTATTTCCTTCTACCCTCATTGATGCAGCCTTGTGCTGGTTCATGGGGTTACCTAGAAACAGTATCACAACTTGTGCTCAGATGCAGCAAGCCTTTAACAACAAATACCAGGACTATTGTAGGTCAAAGGATACCAAGGAAGAAATCTTATGAATGACCATGGGAAGTCATGAATCTTTAGAAGACTATGAAGAGAGGTTCCAACTCAGTTATAAAAGGGCGAGGTGCACACTTGACCCTGAATCTATGAAGTTGGTTCTGCTCAAAGGAGTCCCTGAAGACCTTCTAGATAACCTCCATTTGCTGGCTGGGGGAGACATCTACCAACTACCTTATGATGACATAAAGACTGTGTTTAGAAACAATTCTAGGTCAGCTAGAAAGAGGGGTAGGGGAAGTCAACCTTTAGCTAGTACATCCTCATCCAGTGCATCCCTTAGAAATGAACTTGAGAATCGGCTGGAAGATTTTAAGAGTGAGGTGAGGTAGAATCTTACCATGCAAATGGATACCTTGTATATCAAAAGGAGACAAGAGGAAGCCGAGAGGGCTTTGGCCATCTTTTGTCCCAAGTGCACTAGAAAGCATCCTAGGAACGAATGTCCATTTCACTCTATAGAAGTGTGCTTAGTCTGTGAAGAAGACCATCCTACGAATCAGTGCCCTTCCTTGCCTAGAATTAAAGTTGCATATCAAGGGGCCGAAGGAGCCACTGAAACACTCTATTTCATGAACTAAAGGAGGCCACATGGACCCAGACCTTACCAGTAGGGAATGCAAGGGACATCCCAAACTTATTACAACACCAATAAATCCACTTCCATGCCTTCTTGGGGTCCCCCTACTCATCCTTCCTGGTTCACACCCCC
This sequence comes from Pinus tabuliformis, assembly GCA_031772625.1. Lineage (NCBI taxonomy): Eukaryota > Viridiplantae > Streptophyta > Pinopsida > Pinales > Pinaceae > Pinus > Pinus tabuliformis. Next base: position 1,850,178,269 of record CM062817.1, on the reverse strand, counting down.
TCCTTGGTCATATCCTCCTCAATACTAGGCTACGCCAGTTGCTCACTCGTTTCACTGTTATGCTTAGCCATAGCCTTAGTGGAATGCACCTCCTGAGAGGTGGAGGCCCTAGTACAACTCTCCTCCCACTCTTTTGCCTCCACCACTTACTCAACCTCAACCATTACCTCCTGCTCCACCAAGACAACCCCAAATACATGCTCAACCAAACCCGAACCCCAATAATAGACAGGCCCAACAGGTATATAGTGGAGAAATGCCATGCCTGACCTATGCTGTGGAGATTCAGGAGATTAACCTACGATCTGGGAAGGTTCTCCTAGATAGCCAACCTCCTCCTAAGGAGGATGAGGAAGAAAAACAAGAAAGTGAACCAAAAGTCATTCCACCCTTTCCTGAGAGACTAACTGGAACCACACAACTGACCCTAAAAAAAACTGAACTTTTGGGAGAATTGAAATAGTTATGTGTAAAAATACCACTTCTCCAAGCCATAAAGGATGTGCCTATATACAACAAGATGATCAAGGAGAAGTGCTTTAGGACCCACACAGGCGCAAGAGAGATGCTCCAACTATCAATGTCATAGGGAAACTGTCCGACCTGATGTTAGGGCAGGTGATCTGTTCGAAATATCTAGACCCTGGGAGTCCTATAGTCAATGTCCACATAAATGGAACCATAATCCCCCATACCTTTATTGATCTACAGGCTGCCATTAATGTGATGACCAGGGACACTATGCTCAAACTCAACCTTCAGGGTTCCCTGAGAAAGACCTCAACAGTACTGCAGTTAGCAGACTGCTCCACCGTGACCCCTAAGGAGATTGTGGAAGATGTAATGGTCTCTATTGATTCCTGGGAGTACCCTACTGATTTCCTGGGTCTCCAGCCAAAGGCAAAGCTCACTGGGTATTCTCTCATCCTGGGAAGACCTTGGTTGGCTACTGCAGATGCCTACATAAGTTTTCGAGCTGGGAACATGACAATCAAGAACGGGCATATGTCCAAACAGCTAGTCTTATATCCTCCTGCCCAACCTCTGCTAGAACATGATTTACCTCTCTGGTTGGAGGAGAAAGATGAGGATGAAATCTATTCCACACCATTGTGTACAGTAGAGGCTACCATGGGGGGTCCACAAACTGAGGATGATCTTATTGAGAACTTGATTCAAAATCCACCACCTAGTGTGTTGCCATTAGAAGAGCTAGTGGAAGAAACCCAAGCCAATCCTTTAGATGATCTCTGTGTGGCTGATCCGACCTCTCTTCGAGTTAAGAATGTGGAATTCGGCCCAGAAAGAACCTTGAGGATCAACTCATCCCTATCCACCTCTCAAGAGAAAGACTGTGTAGCTTATTGAAAAATCACTTGGATGCTTTTGCTTGGAGCTATAAGGAGATGAAGGGAGTCCGCCCTTCAGTTTGTACTCATAACATTTACATTAAAGAAGATTGTAAACCATTCAGACGACCTCAAAGGAGGATGAATCCAGCCCTTAAGGACATTGTCAAAGAAGAACTGTAAAAGGGTTTCTTTGACAGCGAATGGGTTTCTCCTTTGGTGCTAGTGCCAAAGAAAAACAGGAAGTGGAGAATGTGTGTAGATTATCAGGAACTAAACAAGGCTACCAAGAAGGACCATTTCCCTTTGTCTTTCATAGATCAAGTGTTAGATGGCTTGGCAGGAAAGAAAATCTTCTCCTTCCTAGATGGGTTTAGCGGGTACAACCAGATCCAAATCAGCCCGGAAGACCAAGATACGACCACTTTCACTTGTCCTTGGGGTACTTTTGCATATTGGTTCCTTCTTTTGGGTTTTGCAATGCTCCCGCCATTTTCCAGAGGGCAATACTGAGCATATTTGCTGAACTGGTTCATGATTCAGTGGAAATCTATATGGATGAATTTACCCCTTATGGTTCTAACTTCCAGGAAGCTTTGACTAACATGGGGAAAGTTCTAGCCAAGTGTATTGAAATGAACCTGTTCCTCAGTCCTGAAAAATGTGAATTCCTGATGACTGAAGGGACTGTGCTAGGTCATACAATTTCTCAACAAGGATTACAGGTGGATCCCAACAACATTGTTATCATCCAAAAGGGTCCCACTTCCTCAAAAGGTAAGAGATTTTTAGAGTTTTCTAGGCTTAGCAGGGTATTATAGAAGATTCATTAAGGATTTCAGTAAGCTAGCCTCTCCATTGTTTGGTCTTTTGGGAAAAGATGCTGAGTTCATATGGTCTGACAAATGTCAAGAGGCTCTGGATGCCTTGAAAGGTAAATTGGTAACTGCCCCAATTTTGAGAGGTCCAAACTGGGCCCTACCTTTCCATATTCACACAGATGCCTCGAACAAAGCAATAGGAGTAGCCTTAGGGCAAGTTGATGAGAAGTTGCCTTATGCCATATATTTTGTAAGTAAAAATTTGTCCAAGGAAGAATTAAACTACACTGTAACTGAAAAGGAGCTCCTAGCTATAGTCCATTCCCTAAATAAGTTCAGACACTACATCACCGGCTATCAAACATTTGTACACACTTATCATGCTAAAATTAGGTATTTGATGAATAAACCTGATGTAAATGATCGTATTATTAGATGGTTACTTTTATTGCAGCAATTTGATTTGACCATTGTGATAAGCTGGGTAAGGAAAATGTTGTTGCTAATTTTTTATCTACATTAGATCTGCCTGTAGGTGAATAAGGAATGGTGGATGATCAAATGCCAGATGAACACCTATTTTCTATTTCAGTACTCTCTCCATGGTTTGCTGATATAGCAAATTACTTGGTTTCAGCACAGTTTCCGCCACACCTGTCCTCAAAAGAGAAAAGCAAGATCATGAGGAAAAGTGCCCCATTCACCTGGATTGCGGGCAATCTTTTTAAACTTGTCCCAGATCAGATTTTGAGGTGTTGTGTCAGGGAGGAGGAAGTTTTTTGACATTCTACTAACCTGTCATGATGGGCTTTGTGGGGGCCATTTTGCAGCAAAGAGGACTGCCTTCAAAATTTTGCAAGTAGGTTACTATTGGCCCACTCTTCATCAAGATGTTAGGAGATATATTAGCCAATGTGACCGATGTCAAAGGATGGGGAAACCTACCTGTCGCGCGGAATGAGTCGATCTTGCGGACAAGATAGACCTTCCTAGAATCTAAAGAAGACCTAACAACAAGCAAACCAACCAAACACTATCTTTCTCTAAATATGCTTCAATTAACAATAGCAAACAAAGGTTTTTAGGGCCTACCTTTGGTCCAACGTAAGCTTGTGGATGCCCTTGCTCCTTTGATCCTAGTGAGCTCGCGAATCTGCAAACACAAACAAGGCAAACACATTAAATAGCACCTGAAAAACCAATTCCATAAAACATATTTAACATGAAAGTCAAGGAGTCCATGAAACAAATAACATAAGATACTTGTTGAGAAAAATGAGTTTGATTGTATTAATTCAAAAGAAGAAGAACCTTACAACCTTTGCCTTGATGCTGTACAAGCTCCTCCCAGGGTCCAACAAGATGTCTCCTCTACTTTGAAAAGTTTCACTCACTCTCCAATGGAACCAAGAGGTATGTGATCTCTCCTCTCAAGCTCAACCAAAGAGTCTCAATTTCACCAGCATTTACCCTCAAAATGTTCAGCTTCTAACCTCCCTAGTCCTCACCCCAATGCCTGTATTTATAGTGTAATGGAGGGAAGTTACTAGGTCCTCCTTCAAAGGGATAAAGCCCTCCTTCAAAGGGATAGCTCCTTTAGTCAAGGGATTAGCTCCTTCTCTTTTGGGATGCATGAGCCACCTCAGAGCGAAAAATCCACATCAAAATTCCTTCTAGAAAACTCTAGAATTAACCCAAAGTGAGTTTTTTAAGATAAAAATTGTGCCTTTTGACTTTCACAGGGGTCCGCACCTACACCGTTAGGAACAGAGCGGGTAGGTACGCATCTTTTACACAGAAGGTGCGGGACCGCAGGTGACCATGAGAGAAAGTGCGAAACCATAGTTACATTCATTTTTAATGTCTTTCTCCCACTTCCAAAGCTTGATTTGAAGAGCTGAGGTCTTAGACTTGCTTAGGAGGATAGTACAAGTGATGATAGACCCATACTGACTGCAAATAATCATGGTGACGATATTTTTGTGTAACAGATTGCCCCCTAAAGTGCGAAGTCTGTAGTAGATGAGGATTTCATTTATCATATAGGAAGAGTGAAGTACTTTATCATTTTGAGGATTATCTTGTGGAGAGCCCGGTCGGAACCTGTAAAAACATTCAATGCAAGATATATATATATATATATATATATGAGATCATATCATCGCTGAGGTAGGCATTCCCATACTAAGATCAAAACTAACTAGAAACCTATCTACTGTTCCGTTATAGGAATGATCTTGTAAAACATCATAAGTATAGACTCGTGTGAACACAGTATGGATGCAGCCATCTGTTTATGAATAGTCCAAAACATAATGAATACAAAATTCCTCGTAGCCTGGATGGTGGAAACTAGATCTAGGGTCTTCATTTCTATATCCCGAAATAGTACAATTCTATCCATGCGAATAAATGTGTTGATGTCGAACATGGTAGAAACCACTTGATTACCAGTCAATGATGTAAACTGTTAACAAGTGTGAGAGAAACCACCAGTGATGTCAATGGTTCTCAAAGTACCCAGTACAATCCACGAGATGTGAGTAAATTTGTTGATGTCGAACGTGTCACGGAATCCTTCGATCGAAAGTCAATGATGTAAACTGTCGTCAAAGGCGAGAAACCTGCCATTGAGGCATGCAGATTTCAAGGTACTGACGATTTCTAGATCATCTTTCTAGATAATGAGCTGATGTCGATAGAAAGCGATCCGTCGTAGGCAAGCCCACAACACGAAATCATAGATCAAGTTGAAGAAATTTAGTTGCAAGGACTGACTCAGGGATGGTCAAGATGGATGACAGATATTTTGCAGATGAATGGCTTATTAGCAGTGACCTCTTGAACACATAACGACATGACAGATGGCTTGGTGACAATTGACCCAAAGTTAATACCCAGAAACCGGCTGAAGACTTTCAATGTGGTTTGATCAACTGTTAGGCAAAGGATTTCCCAACCCAGGTGAATAAAAGTGTCGTGTTCAAGAGGGGTTACAAAGTATGACAAACAGACTCATTTTCCTCTCTTTTCCCCCACCATTTCTGGCAAGTACCTCTTTATTTTTGACAAGCTTGAGAAGGATAACATTTGCTTGATTATAAGCTCATCCTTCGGATGAGTCCAACTTAGTTTAAATTCGAACCCTAAGAAGGAGTGGTTCGTTCCTGTTTGTAATTGAACAGGTCCTTTATTGTGAAATTTTAACGAGTCCAGTATAGGAGAAACTCGGCGTTTTTCAATTTTAGAGAGTCTGAAAAAACTTAAGAAAACTCTAGGGTTGACCTTTTTCGTAAATTTGTGTCTCCCAAGCCCGAAAAAGTATAAAATAATACTTGAGAGAACTGCTTGATCTTTTATGACCAAGGAGTACTTTTCATTATTAGTGTCACTGACCCGAAAAAGTAAAAAGTGATCAATGACACGTCGTTTTATAACCAATATCGAATTTGAAACAACAAAAATCCGGCAATCTTTTCATGTTTTTACGGTCAGAAAAGAGCTGTAAGTGGACCGTCTTTTAATTCCGTTTTAACAAGTGTAAAGAAACGCTCGACGATCTTTTCATGTTTTAGGAGTCAGAAAAGAGCTTAAAGGTGACTCTAAGGTTTCACTTTTTCGTAAGTTTTAACGAGTTTGAAAAACTGATAAAAATATACTCATGGTTTTCATTTTTTCGTAAGTTTTAATGAGTTCGAAAAAATGATAAAAATGTACTCATATGGCTGACTTTCAATTTAATTTACGAGCAGGAAAAGACAGAAAGAACTCGACATTTTCATTTGTTTTACGAGAATGAAAGATAGCAAAATAATCTCGGGATTTTCATGAGTTTAACGAGTCTTGAAAATAACTGAAATTGACTCGAGATAGGTTTCATTTTCACAAAAGCTTGAAACAGAGAAAAACTATGCTTCAAAGTAGTTTCATTTTTACACAAGCTTGAAACAGAGAGAAAACTGTGCTTGATGCCCCCTAAGCGTAACTGCTAGAGCGCATGCCCCCCAGCTTCATTTCATTCAACTAAGTACAAGCTGGATGGAATGAAGGTTCATGTACGAGATCATTTGAAAGACTCGACCTAAAACTGTAAGAAAATTATGAAAAAACTGAATTAACTAACCTAAATATACAACTTAACATTTATGAGATCTAGTCAAACTCTCGACTCAATTAGAGGAGGATTTGTTTCATTTTTTAACGAGCTTGACATAGGAAAAGAACTATGCTCGGATTCAGTTTCATGTTTACGCAAGCTTGAAATGAAAAACTATGCTTGTTATAAATTCGCATGCCCCCAGTATAATGACGCAAATCAACGTACATGCCCCCCAAGCTTCATTGCATTCAACCAGGTGGATGAAATGAAGGTTTACTTTCGAAATCTTGGAAAGACTTGTGGGAGTTGTTTCATTTTTTAGTGAGGTTGACACAGGAAAAGAACTATCCTCAAAACCCTTGTTTCATTTTTTAAACGAGCATGACACAAGATAAGGTACTATGCTCATGACTACTCTCTACAATCTACCTATATATCCTAAAATCTACCTGATTCATTTTTTAATGAAGTTTACTCAGTAACAGGAACTATCCTCTAACACCCTGTCTCATTTTTAACGAGGTTGACACGGGAACAAAACTATCCTCGCTTCTACTCTCTACAATCTACCTATATAACATACCCTTGTTTCATTTTTTAAAGAGCTTGACACAAGACAAGGAACTATGCTCAAGACTCCTTGTTTCATTTTTTAACGAGCTTGACACAAGACAAGGAACTATGCTCCAAAAGTTCGCATGCCCCCAGCATAATGATGTAAAGCAAGGTACATGCTCCCCAAGCTTCATTGCATTCAACGAAGTGGATGGAATGAAGGTTTACTTTCAATATTTAACTTGAAAAGGGAGTTGTTTCATTTCTTAAGGAGGTTGACACAAGAAAAGAACCTTCCTCGATACTCACTGATTCATTCTTTTCTAATGAGGTTGACACAGGAAAAGAACTGTCCTCATACCTGATTCATTTTTTAACGAGGTTGATTCAGCAACAGGAACTATCCTCTGACTTACTGATTCATTTTTTAATGAGGTCGACACAGGAAAGAACTATCTTCATACTCACTGATTCATTTTTTAACGAGGTCGACACAGTAAAAGGAACTTTCCTCGTACCAACTGATTCATTTTTTAATGAGGTTGACACAGGAAAAGAACTGTCCTCATACCTGATTCATTTTTTAACGAGGTTGACTCAGTAACAGGAACTATCCTCTGACCAACTGATGCATTTTTTAACGAGGTTGACACAGGAAAAGAACTATCCTCATACCTGATTCATATTTTAACGAGGTTGACTCAGTAACAGGAACTATCCTCTGACCAACTGATTCATTTTTTAACGAGGTTGACACAGGAAAAGAACTGTCCTCATAGCAGCCTGTTTCATTTTTTAACGAGGTTGATACAGGAAAAACTATCCTCGCGCTCATTGATCATGGCTTCCAACTGGAAGAAAGACATGTCAATGGACACACCTTGATCATGGCTTCCAAGAGGTCTTCATCAGAAGGAAGAATAGTTCTCTGGAAGGAACACATGTCAAGGGACTCAAAAGGGATAAGAACATTGTGTTCAAGTAATCCCATAGAGTTTTCCATGTCAATTACCGGATCTACATCAAAGGAAGATGAGCAAACAGTGGGAGGCTCACTTACATCGGTAACTGAAAACATGGGACCAGTTTCCACATAATTAATCCGTGGCGGGGTAGATACCACTTTAGAATCAGGAACATTTAGGGGTGTCATATTATTGGTAGTTGAAACAAGACTAGGGAACGAAAGCTAGTCTACAGTCACAATATTTCCATTGTGAGGGAAAGACATCACGCGAAAGAGTGTCGATACGACAGCTTTCATTGCATAAACATAGTCTCGCCCAAGGAGTAAATTGAAATCCAAAGGACCTTGAACTACCATAAGATCAATACAGATAGTTTTACCTTCCAAGGTAATAGAAAACTTAGGAGGGATCCCTAAAGGTTCACTAATGGTTCTGTTAAAAGCTTTCAGATTCTGCGTAATAGGCACAAGCTGAGGGGAACCCAAAGCTTTCCAAGCAGTTGAGGATAAAATACTAACAGAAGCACCTTCATCTACCTGTGTGCGGCGTATGTCCCTACCACCAACCTTGACAATGATTTGGAAAGGGATGGAGGAAGGAAGACGAGGTTCTGTCAGTCTATTCCAATCAAAGGAAAAGACCTCAGTACTTGGAGGGGGTTCTGTAGAAACAGGTGAAATGCCCCCCGGCATAGAAGAATCTGATGTAACAAGAAGAACCCGAGCAGTATGAAGTTCACTCTCTAAAGGGAAAGTGGGATCGACCGAATGTGAAATTGAATTGACCATTTGATCAACTAACGAATCATCAACCTGAGTGACATGAGTTTCACTCTCCAATGGAAGAGTGTGATCGACTGTACTTGAAATTAGATCAATCACTCCGTCAGTTGACGGTAGGTTGGGAGAAAGTTTATGGTAACCAGTTGGAAATTCTTGTTGTGGAACAGTAAGGTTTTCCAACAATTGTGAGGCTTCATCCATGTGAGGGCAAATGTGAGTTTGATGACTCCCTTTGCATAACTTACAAGGAAACCTAACTTTACCCTTTTTCCCAGGAACCTGACTATCACTGGTTGATGGATCAATGGAAAGTTGATGAGATTTTTCTGACCATACTTCCAAGACCTTTGGAATACTAGAAAAATTGATAAGGAAGTGGTCACCCTTACAAAGCCTGCAAGGGTATTTGGGTTTACGATGCATGTCGGAGTTTTCCTCAACACAACTAACACTTACAGTCATGGTTGGTTGGTTGACTTCTTTCTTATCTTGCTTCTTCTTCTTCTTTTTCTTCTTCCCTTTCTTCTTCTTCTTAGCCACCTGGTTACTAGCATCAAGGCTTTTACCAAGCGAAGAGGAAGAAATGGAGGAAGAAAAATTAGGCGAAGAAGGTAAAGGGTCAACAAAAGGTTGGTGATGTTGAGTTGGTGAACTCTGTTGAGGTGAAGCATTCGGTTGAGGTGGAAAAATTGGAGTATTTGGGGCCAACGAAGTTGAAAGTAACCATATCGGTAAACCTATTGTAAATCCAGGTAATGACAAAGTAGCCATATAAGGAGGACCAACATTTCCAAAGAAAGGAAAGTACTAGGATCCTCGTTAAGAGGGGTTCCTTGGTCGGTAAATTCTGGAACTTTTTCCATTTTATTCAACTTCAGTGAATTTTATTAACAATTTAAAACTAAAATTAACAATTCACAATTCACACCTAATAATTAAAATTCACAATTCACACCTATGGTCTCTAAAAGTAAAAACAAACAAATGAACACGCACTATCAAATCTAGGAGTCAAACCACACACAAACAGTAACTTTCCGAACCGAAAACACTAGTTGGTGATGAAATCCAATGTCGCAGAATTCAATATAGAAATGGTGGTTGGAATAGTTACCCCGACAACCTGCTTAATGAATAGATTGGCACAAGTTCCTCCACTTAACCGTCTCAAGTGAAGAGAACCCCCCAGAAAATCCAAGTGAGTCTAGCCGACTTCTGCTCCAGGTACAGTGGGATCTTCCCACCATTGTCACCTCAGGAAGAATCCTAAAGAATACGGCCACTAAGGTTACCAACTAAGACAAATATACCTGGGGGAACAGTCTACGATCCGATACGCACGCAAGGGCAGAGTAGCAAGCTCAATCCCCTTGAAGGCTCCTTGACATAATCCAAGGTTTACCAACAAGTGACCCCAGGCTCCTCGACAATGGTTAATCCGAGGTTTACCATTTTTAATACGTGAATATCTGGCGTCATTCCTAATGAGGAAGGATTGATTCCCACACTGGTTCGGACACGATTTCGTGCTTCTCCTTTAAGAGGAGCTTTCCCAGAGCATAAATGCAACAATTGGATTTCTTCCTACCACAAGATACAACTACTTGTTTGTTTTTACTGTCTTGGAGAGTTAATTACTCTCCTACTCCAAGACACTAGCCTAAGCTATGTTGGTGTATCAGGGCCCTAGAAATGTAAAAATTACTAGATGAATTTTAATTAAGCGCAGTGTTATTTAGGCTGTTATTACTCAAAGGGGTAAATGGATACGAAACCAATGGTGTTATGACCCGACTCAAAACTGAATGCAATCTAATATGATAATGTAATCCTTTCAATTCGATGAATCCTAACTAAAGTAAGGAGAGAGTTTCCATTCACTTCCAACAATGCAAAAAATTGATCACTAAGAGAAAATATAACAAATTCTCTAATGCACTAATTTCATCAAGAAAAACTAATGCAAATCAATTCCAAAATAGTTTTTTTATTTTTATTTTTGTGTAAATTCAAATAAAAGAAAACTGATCTAAATCTACGATTGATTTTTCAAAATGTAAACTATGCAGTTGTAATCTATGCACAATTCACCTGAAAAGTATGCAAATGTAATCTATGCACATTTTTCATTCATATTCTGAAAATGAGAATTCTAATTATGAAAATGTGATCTATGCAAGAGAATTCTCAAACACAAGATGATTCTAATGTAATCTAAGAACCAATCAAGTGCAAGTCGAGAAAATTGGGTGAGAGTTCCAAAGATCAAAAAATAAAAACACACAAAGGTGATTAAACTCATACACAATTTAGCCCCCCCTCCAAGTAATGACCAAAGGAAATCAAATTAAGAATTTCTCAAAAAAGAGACTCAAAACACCCAATTGATAAAAGCTTAAAACAGGAATGCCAATGGAATTAACCAAGGAAAGTTTCTGACAAGTCACATGCAGGTTTGGGCAGTGGCTAAAATCTATAAACAAATTCTAAACTGATAAAAAAGAGAAAAATTTAAAATTTTTCAAATTTTTGACAGGGTACGCAGGCAACCTGTTTACATAGGTGTGTCCACGCTCTGTGCACAAAGCAAAAGTGTGTACAGGTATGCACTGTGCTTAACTCAGAGGGTGCGTACCTCTCCCAAAACTATGAAAAATGAAAACTAACTCAAATTAGCTAAATTCACCCAATCCCACAATCATCAAGTCAAAAACAGAAACAGAAAATACAGTTTCTCAGGTCAAAGTATAGACAAAGAAAACAATCAAGTCCCCAGTGGAGTTGCCATTTTGTCACGCGGAATGAGTCGATCTTGCGGACAAGATAGACCTTCCTAGAATCTAAAGAAGACCCAACGACAAGCAAACCAACCAGACACTATCTTTCTCTAAATAGGCTTCAATTAACAATAGCAAACAATGGTTTTTAGGGCCAACCTTTGGTCCAACGCAAGCTTGTGGATGCCCTCGCTCCTTTGATCCAAATGAGCTCCTTTTCACGAATCTGCAAACACAAACAAGGCAAACACATTAAATAGCACCTGAAAAACCAATTCCATAAAACATATTTAACATGAAAGTCAAGGAGTCCATGAAACAAATAAGATAAGATACTTGTTGAGAAAAATGACTTTGATTGTATTAATTCAAAAGAAGAAGAACCTTACAACCTTTGCCTTGACGCTGTACAAGCTCCTCCCAGGGTCCAACAAGATGTCTCCTCTACTTTGACAAGTTTCACTCACTCTCCAATGGAACCAAGAGGTATGTGATCTCTTCTCTCAAGCTCAACCAAAGAGTCTCAATTTCACCAGCATTTACCCTCAAAATGTTTAGTTTCTAACCTCCCTAGTCCTCACCCCAATGCCTGTATTTATAGTGCAATGGAGGGAAGTTACTAGGTCCTCCTTCAAAGGGATAAAGCCCTCCTTCAAAGGGATAGCTCCTTTAGTCAATGGATTAGCTCCTTCTCTTTTGGGATGCATGAACCACCTCAGAGCGAACAGTCCACATCAAAATTCCTTCTAGAAAACTCTAGAATTAACCCAAAGTGAGTTTTTTAAGATAAAAATTGCGCCTTTTGACTTTCACAGGGGTCCGCACCTACACCGTTAGGAACAGAGCGGGTAGGTATGCAGCTTTTGTACACAGAAGGTGCGGGACCGCAGGTGACCATGAGAGAAAGTGCAGAACCAGAGTTACATTGATTTTTAATGTCTTTCTCCCACTTCCAAAGCTTGATTTGAAGAGCTGAGGTCTTAGACTTAGGAGGATAGTACAAGTGATGATAGACCCATACTGACTGCAAATAATCATGGTGACGATATTTTTGTGTAACACTACCCGAAGGGATGAGATGCCCCTACAACCTCAAGTGACTTTAGAGCCATTTGAGAAGTGGGGCATGGACTTTGTGGGTCCTATCAACCCTCCTTCAAAACAGAAATCTTACATCATTGTGTGTACTGATTATCTGACAAAATGGGTAGAAACCAAGGCAATCAAGCCAGCAACAGAAGAAAACGTGCCTGAGTTTTTGAGGGAAAATATCTTCTACAAGTTTGGCTATCCAAGAGAGTTAGTCACAAATCAAGGGAGTCTGTTTACCTCCAATCTGGTTGAAGACCTGCTCACACATCACAAGATTAAGGACAGAACTTCCACCCCTTATCATCCGCAAGAAAATGGACAGGTGGAAGTCACTAATAGAGCTTTGGAAGGGATTTTGACAAAGGTAGTGAGCAGCGGCAGAAAAGATTAGGCAGATCGATTGGTTGAGGCCACTTGGGCCTATAACACCACCTGGAAAACCACCACAGGGTTTACACCCTATGCGCTGGTCTATGGGAAGAAGGTTGTGCTGTCAATAGAATTTGAATATAACACATTAAGGATGGCAGCTCAGCTGGACCTAGATCTCAGCCATGCACAAAAGGAAAAATTTGTTCAGCTAAATGGATTGGATGAACATATATCGTAGGACCTTCTCCACTGAGAGGTAGTCCAATGTCAAAGAAAAATATGGCATGACAGACGCCTGAAAGAAAAACAATTCTAACAAGGAGATTGGGCACTGTTGTATGATTCAAGATATAAATATTTCAAGGGCAAACTGACGACAAGATGGCTGAGACCATACACAGTAGAAAAATGCAATGACAATGGTTCAATCCTGATCTGGACCATCGAAGAAGAAGGCGTTCCCATGCTCTTCAATGGGCATTGGTTGAAGATCTATAGGAAGCACCTTTCCAAGTAGGAATTCATTGAGAATCTGAGTAAAACGGTGTTGGTAGTGGAGGAGGTCTCTTCCTCCACTCCAACCACACCTTGAGCTATAAAATTAAAAGGAAAGAAAAAAAACAGAAAAATGAATAAAGATTCCTGGGTGAAAACCTCCTGGAGGCACCCCAACTATCTCATAAAAAGAAAAAAAAAAAAAAAATTAAAAAATAAAAGAGAAAAAAAAGAAGAAAAAACATAACTTCTTTTGAATGAATTGCAGGTTGCAGGAGGGTCACACAAGAGACAAAGACATGGCCAGGCTACATACACCCTTGATAACTCATTCCTGCATCACCATTGACTTTTCCCAGGCCTTGGTCTCATTTGTTCTGAAAATTTTACATCCTACAGGAAACTCTGTGGATTCTACAAGAGGCTCCTGTAGAAACTACATAGAGCTCAAAATCAAGTTCAGAGAAGAATCCGACAGCTAAAAAATTGTCTAGAAGACCTGTGGACCTCCCTGCCACCATTCATCTACCTAATTCTCCATTCCATCCCTGCACACCCACATTTCCACTCGCTTTTCCTTCCCTACATAGAAAACACAAAAATTCTGTTTCTGTCATTTTTAAACAAAAAAATGATGATGAATAAAATAGGTGAATTCTTCACTTGTGTCTTACCTGATGTATTCCAGCTGTTACTCCTTTCCCTTAGAACCTTTTTTAGCTGTCTCTTCAGCCTCTGCTCAAGCATCAACCTAAAATTTTAGAGGGAGATGCAGCTACAGGAAATCCTGCAGGATTCCTGTAGCAGTTGATCCCTTCAGAAAACAAGCTCTAGAGATAGGGTCAGCGCAGCCAAGATGTATGCAACATGCAAGGAGCAGAGCCTGATCAAAAAATCACCAGCAGAAGCCACCAATTCAAAGGCCATGAGCACCAGCAGCAGCAAAAAAAAGAAGAAACAAAGTGCCAAGTCTGAGCATGCAGAGCACAGTAGCGACTAACAGGTAAGTGGCTAAACATGTTCCTCTATTGCATGAATATTATTTAAGAACTGCATGAACATTGAGGTGGTCGCGATCAAATGAAATCGGTGGCCAGCTAACTGGCTACCCTCGTTTAGTTCAAATCACCCTCGTTCAGTTCAAATCACCCTCGTTGAGTTCAAGCAAGCTTCGTTCCATTCAAACAACAGTTCGGATACGCAGCTAGCACATGTGGCCCGTAAACTCGGGAAGAAGAAACTCAGAACCGGTAGTGGTTGTGGCGTAATGGGAATGATGGAAGTGATGGCAGGCAGTCGACATGAAAAACCATAATGACACTAGCGTAGGACCAACGGTCCAAATGGGGATAACGTACCCATCCTACCAACTCACCTCATCACCGCAGATTATGCCATAAGCTTAAGTACAGTGCGGTCTAAGCCTCCACCACCCTTTCCTTTCATTTGAGTCGACAAGTTCTCAACTGCAGCACTCACATACCACCTTCAGAATAGTGAACCAGTCGTTCTCTGCAAGTTTTCAAAACCCTCCTGCTTATCGGGCTCTACAGGAGCATTATCGCATTCTACAGGAGCAGGAACACCGTCTACAGGAGGCTTTCTACAGGAAAGCCAGAGAGTAGCTCTGTAGAGGAAAATTTTGGAATTTTTTCCAAATTTGAGCTTGAAAATAGGTGGGCTTAGAAACCCACTCTGCATGTGATATATATATATATATATATATATATATATATATATATATATATATATATATAGATACAAGGTGGTGGAATTAGAAGCACAATATTGGGTTGAAAAAGGAAAGGAACGTGAGCACAAAAGTTTGCCTGTGTTTTTCTGAGTTCTATACAGTCTCTCTGTTTTCTTCTCTACATTCAAAATCTGTCTTTTTCTTCCTCGTATTCTTCTGTAAAAAAAGAAGAGATGCAACCATAGAAAATCAAGCCTGGGAAAGAAATGAATTTGCAAGTCTGTTTACTCTGTGAGAAGAAAATAACACTGTTTTATATATTCTCTGTTCTATTAAAATATTGAGTTCCTCCAAAAGCTCGAGAAGTAAATTCAGGTTGAAAATAGTTTGAAGGGAGGGAAAAATTGCAAATTGATGTTGTGAAAAAAGAAGAACACAAGAAATTCCCTCTCTGGTTTCAGAAAGACAAACATCAGCCATTCCTCTGTTTCCAGTTTTGAAAATTGTTGCCTTCTTCCTCATATGAGCATTTTCATAAGTCATTACACACCATGCCAGGAGGTTTTATGAGAAAGGAGCCTTTGAACTCCAACAAATAGCATGAGCACCCAGAAGTGGTGGCCCTCTTCACTAGGGAAAACTAGATGTCTTTCTTTGAGATAATTTATGGATATGATGAGGAGGTGACCAAGGAATTTTTAATGTCCTTAAGACCCCATTCAAAAACACATGCTACAGTCAGTTTCAGGGGTCTGACCCTTGAGCTTACACCAAAATGTATCAGTAGAATAACAGGTCTTCCACTTGGGCTCCCTTGGAGCAAAGAGGAAAAACCACTAAAACAGGTTGCTAAAAATACATTTTTTTAGCCTGATGAACATCCTTTAGAAGATAAGAATGGGGTCAGAAGGAGAAGTTTACCTCATCCATGGGGTGGAGTCAGCTATCAGATCATGAAATATATCTCTTGTGAAGGAAGATTCAGTATAGTCTATGGTTATCACTTCAGGTTACTGCATGAATTGAGATATGGGATGGACCTACCTACAGCTAGAAAACTTAGTCTCCCATATTTCCTCCCCCAATCTTTTATAGAATCTGGCACCAAGTTGAATGCAGGAGTTCCAGACCAACTAGCCCACCATGGGCTCATCAAATTTTTGGTAGAGGATGCCCTAGACACATACACCATCCCTATAGCCTGGGAAATTTTCAGGAACATGTCTAGGGAAGATGACATCAAAACTCTCACTAACGACCTTAGCCCATCTGTCAGTGAAGAGGAGGAGCAGAAAGAGGAACTTGAGAAGGAAATTGATGAGGAGGCACAAAATATTCAAAGAGAAGAAGAAAAGGAGGAAAAGCAGAAAAAAGAGGAGAAATAAAAAAAACCACAGTTGAACTTAAGGCAGAAAAGAAAACAGCGTCAAAAGCACAAAAGAGGAAGAGGACAAAAGCTGAGAAGAAGAAGCCCAAGAAAGCTCAGAAAAAGACTACCACAAGAAAGGAAAAGACTCAACAAGAAAAGGAGAAAACACCACCAGAGACAACAGAGACAAAAACAGAAATAGCAGACATAGGAAGAACTGTAGAGGGTGAAGATGAAAAATAGCAGGAAGAAATATCCCTTGAAACATTGGCAAGGGAAGCAGCAGCTGTGCTTGCTGCATTGAGCACTCCAGCTAAGCAAAAGGGAAAAAGAAAAAGATAGACATCAATGTATTTCAAAGCCTAGAGGAGCACCAGGATTAAGGTGGGCAAGCCCCAACCACCATCAAAAGAACCCATTATCATTGAGGATGCACCTACTGTGAAAAAGGAGGAATCTCCCTCCAAAATCTCCATCACCTATGAGAGAGGGAGTCTGAAGACCTCCACCTGGAAGGAAAGGATCAAATTGATGGACTCCAAAGCAGTCCTACAAGAGGCACAAAACTCTCTACAGGAGACACTGGCCAAGCTCAAAGAAACCAAAAAACTGGAAAGGAAGGCAAAGGAATAGTCCCAAGAGGAAGGCAAGGCAAGAGAAATACCTGAGCCAAGTCCTCAGCCTAATTTAGGCACCTATTACAATCTTCTAGAAGGTGGGAAGATCATCCCACAAAAATTCGCTGTGCCTCTTTTCTTTGAACTAGAAAAAGAAAGATTCAGGACCCACACCTGGACGCAGATTACTAAATCTAAAGGAGTTGAAGATGTAGGGCACATGGAAAACAAGTTGAGAGAGCTGAGCAGGGAGTTGGGCATGGTAAGGCACACAGAGAGCATCAGAAGAGCTCAACTATAGGAATAAAATGAACTGTTGAAAAATTAGTTACAAGAATGGGAACCTCAAAGGGGAAATAAGCTACCAATCTTGGAAGGACAACAACAAAAATAGGGACCCTAGGCAGATAGTGAGGCAGCAGAGAAACAACAACAAGAAGGAGAACCACAGATAGATAGTGAAACACTAATGGAACATCAGTAAGAAAGAGAATCTCAGACAGAAACTGAAGTGCTGATTTTGAAAAGGCAGCTGCAGGAAAAGGGAGCCTAGATGGCCTGCATGGCTAGCTGAGCAATGGAAGCCGTGCAGTGTAGACAACCAACTAAATCCTATGCATTGTATCTTAAATACCAGTGGCTCCAATTCCAGATTAAGACATTGGCCTAGAGGGGCACAATCCCATTCCAAAATTATCATTAGTTTATGCATTTATGTGATCATAGTTCAGCCGAAGATAAAGCAAAACTAGCTTAATTTTGCCTACACAACATGGCACTTCCTGACATGAATTTATGGGATCCAAATGCTGCATTGGGAGACTTACAGCTAATGGCTATGGCTTCTTGGATGAGACATGAGGAAAAGAGAGCAGTGGAAATTCAAAAGATAATGGCAAAAGAACTAAGTGAGCCCCTGATGATAAGGGTAGAACCAGAAGACCCCTTAGCTCTCATTTATGCCCACCAACACCTTACAACCAATACTCAAGTTCTCCCTTTAGGTTGACAAGCAAGCACAAGCTATTGCTCATTTTGAAGATATGGAGAGATTGTTTGATGATGACTGCCTTCATGCATGCATGAGAAGGTGGAATACATTGCCACATAGCTTAAGCATCAGGGAGTATCACTCCCCAAATAGAATGAGGGATGCCATGAGGAGAGTACCCCTATACAAACACTCAATGCAAAACTTGAAAGCCAACTGGATTGCTCTTAAGTTCAGTCCTCCACTACTGTTACGATTGTTGGAAGGAGTTAAGGAGGAGGAAGAACATAAACAATGGGAGGAAGTGGACAGGAAATTAGGTTTCCATGATAGAGAGGAGGACATCACATCAGAGGCTTCGGATGTCAGGGAATCTATTAGAGCTATTAAAGATGAAGAACTAGATTAGTAGCTCAGAGGATGAGCAACCCATTCAGCAGGGGGGTGATGATGAGCCCCAGAAATGGGTAACTATATGGGCTCATTCTGCCTATTATTTTCATTTAACCCACCATTTCTACATGTTTTTGAATATATTTATGTCAATAGAGTGAATGGGGATAGTCAATTTGCCATGTAGTCTAATGAGTATTTATTGTAGATTTTTTGGACAATTTTGGACAAGGACCAGGAATTTATGAGCAAAATGGCAGCCAAACTCGAGGAAACAAGGATGAGGACTCATAGGAGGGGTGTCTCCTTCATTAGTTACCCCTTCCTTGAATTCTCCATTAGCAGCTCGGAGTACAAAGGCCCACATTGATGATTCCAAGGGGTAGCCGAGAAAGTCAAGTAGGGCTGCTGTTATCTTTAGTTCTAGGTAGCCGAGTTCCTTAAGTTTAGGAGGGCTGTGGGGAGTTCCCACATGTATAAATAAGAAGGCTTCAAGCCTTAGTAGGTTAGCCATTTCTTAGTCTATTTTCGCACTTTTGTGCAACATTATACTCAGCTCATTTTCGAGCTCTTTTTGAAGACAGTTTTGTGATGTAACTGCTATCTTTTGATAAATGAAGATGAACCAAGCTTTGAACCAGCACTGATCTTTTCTAGAGGGATGAAGCTCTTGCATTAGGGCCTAACCCAAGCTTCCCAGCACCTCCTTGTTTGTTTATATGTTTTTGTTTCCATTCATGAGTTAATTTTTGTTGCATATACTCATTTTACTTCATTAGATTAGGTTGCTTTTGATGGTTAGAAGGGTGTTTTTGCTTGAAGTTTCTTAAGTAAGTTGGTGAAGTGATAAAAAATGATCCAAAAAGGCTACCAGTAGGTCTTGATCTCCTTTCTTCCTCCCTGGGACCATGATCTGAGGTCAAGGCACTACTGCTGCCACCAAAAACATAGTTTTTGCTCTTTCATGCAACTGCTAGTGTGATACTTTGATTTGGAACAACTGATATTTGCTCAGATTCACTCGCTTAAATAATTTCATGTCCTTTAATCATAGTTCTCTTGCATTCTTTTATGTTCATAGAGTATTGTTCAACATTTTTCTGGTTTTAGGTCAGAATTTAGGGTAAAATAGACAAAACTTTGTTTTTCGGTTCTTACTTTGGTCAGTTTTGAGAAGTAAGTGTGAAGCTATCTTGTAGAACATTCCATATCACCATCCCTCCATCAAATAGCCAGCACCAACTCACTTCTCCTAGATTTCCCCACTCCTTCGCCACATTTCGCCAATCTGCCCTAATTTCTATGTTTTTTCACAAAGTTGCTTTCTTGACCTTTGAATGAATCCAACCATCTCCTTCGTTATTGATCTTCCTTGAAAATTTTTAGACCCCTCAATGCCTTCATCTAGCCTTCATTTCCTTTTTCCCATCCTTTTCCCACGTTTAAACCTCCAAAAAACACTTGCGGCCTCCTCCTGTAGATCCAACTGTAGATCCCCTACAACCTCCTTTAAAACTTCCTGTGAGTGATTTTTTGAAGTCTGATCACAATGGAAGTCTTTAGAATGGTACTAGGGGCTTCATAGGGCCTCTCCACACCTTTCTCACCATTTTCAAAAGCCAAATCCATCTTCCTTTGCCACCAAACCTCTGCACAGTCACAACCAGTCAAATATTAAGCATAATAACTCCACATAAAAATACTCAAAAGTACAAAAAGATGATTTCTTCTCATTTCTCTTTAGAAGCAGTTTGAATAAACACAATTTACCCTTTCAATAGTCAATGTCTCCCATTTCATTAGTTTCCATCTCTTTTCTTGCAAGTAGGGTTAGTGGGTAAATTAGGGTTTGTTAGGGATTGCTAGGGTTTGCGTTTCATTTCAATTTTCCTTCTCTTTTTGAAAGTAGAATAGCCCCTGTAGAGTTAGTTTCCTTCCATCATAGATAAAGCTTCTTCTGAGAACTCATAGAAGTTGGCTTAATCTCCTAGCGAACTTGCGCCAGCTGATCAAGTGACAGCCTGCAGTAAGAGCTAGTACTTGTGCATACAACACCATCGCTTCCAAGTTTGTTACGAACTACTGGGTTGATAAAAGTAAAGAAGGAAGCCCCAGGAGTTGCAACATTACTGGTGCAATACTAGAGCTCACCACTATCTTCTCAGCACAGAAAGAGGAGGTCACCTGAGAGGTACACTGGATATATGGCCCTTGCTGGGGAATGTGTTGAGACCGAGCCATCTTCCTTTGAGGAAGCAGTGTAGCAGCCAATTTGGGTTGATGCTACGGTGGAGGAGTATGAATCCATAGTTCGTAACAGTGTTTGGGACATGGTTCTGAGACTAAAGAACAAGTCATTTGTGAGTTCTCATTGGATTTACAAAGTAAAGCAAGCTATTGGTGGTAGTGTGGAGAAGCATAAGGCAAGATTTGCTGCCAGTGGCTTTTCACAGGTCGGTAGGATCATGTTGATGCAGTATATTTCGACAAAGGATCAAGATGCTGGAATTTTGACAAAGGCATTGTCAAAGTGTAAATTCGAGTTCCATAGAGATAGGATTGGGGCGGCAGATAATCCCTTTCTTGTTGGGAGGGAGTGTTGAAATATGGCAACAAGAATATTCCAATTTAGTTTGTCCTTGAATTGAATTGTGAATTAAAATCGAATATAGTCTTAACAACTACTTGGAAATAATTAATTAATTTATTTTAAATTAATTAGTTGGATAAATTCAAGTTAGAAGTGTTTTTGAAGTCATGCAAGAGTTATCCCTTAAATTAAGGACATAAGATTGAGTTATATTTGAGTTGTAATTAGTTAACTCAATTTACTGAGTTAAGTCCGGTTAAATTAGTTCCAAAATGTTTGAGGAACTAATAATGAGTTAATGGTCAGTTGATGCATGCATGCACTCAACTAATGCTACTCTAGTTAACTGAAGATTCCCTCATCAGAAACTCATGCATGCACTCAAGGATTTAATCCTTGAGGATTGCGTAGTTTTGGAGGAGATCATCCACTTAGGAAGAGGTTTTCCACCTAGTTGAAAGTAAATCATCCACAAGGAACAATGCAAGGAAATAGGAGCTTCGAGGGCAGAGAGGAAGGCTAGAGAGAAGACAAGGTTGCGTGTGAGCATCTGCGAGGATTGTACTGAGAGCTGGCTAGCTGTGAGAGCTAAGGCTTTGTATAATTCCTATGTATTTCCACCATCTTTGATAATACAATAGTGTGGGGTTTTTAGCTGAGGCTTTCCCCAAAGTATTTTCATGTTTATTGTGCCATTGATTCTTCTTCTTCTGGTTATATTATTCAGCTCGATCTTTAAGCTTCCCCAAATTGATAGTAGAAGTATGTTATAGTATTTTTCTTTGATTTATATTGCATTATCGAGTTAACCTACCACCAGATTTTCTACAGAGGTCTAGGAACTAACTCCGAAGTATCATTCTTTTCAATTTGGTTAAGCTATTCATCCATGGCCTTGACCCAACATTCACCTTTGCAGGCTTCATTTACATTTTGAGGTTCAGTGGAGGATAGTAATGCTAGATAGCTTGAGGTCCCTGTAAGAGTTCTTCTTGTCTGTACACCAGCCCAATTTTCTCATAGAATTTGAGGTTCTGGATGATTCTTTTGAACAGACCTAGATGGATTCTTCTCCATGTCTTTTGTATCTTCTTATGGTGCTTCATGGGTTTATTCTTCTATATCATTTTGATTTGATGCGGAAAAGAATTCCCCATGTTCCTCATCGTTGTATTCCCTTGTTGATTTCATTTGTTCCAGATTTCGCATGCTTCATCAATTACAACATCAATGCTTTCAACAATTTTCTGAAGTCTTTTATTATAACATTTGTACCCTTTACTTCTGGATGAATAACCAAGAAGAATTCCTTTGTCTACTCTAGGTTCAAACTTACCAATTTTTTCATCAGTCCTTTTGATGAACATTTACTTCCAAACACTCTAAAGTGTTTTAAAGTAGGAGGCTTGCCATACTAAATTTCATATGGTGTTTGATTGTTGTTTATCTGAACATTTGCTTTGTTGAAAATAGCCATGACAGCAAATGTAGCTTCACCCCAGAAGGTTGTAGGAGTTACAAAATCATGAAGCATTGCTCGAGCGATTTGTTGAACTATTCTATTCATTGTTTCCACCATGCCATCTTGCTAAGGAGTTCTTGCGACAAGGAATTGCCTCTTTATTCCATGTTGTTCACAAAAGTCAAAGAATACATCCGATATGAATTCTCCCCCTCGATGAGATTTGAGATATTTTATTTTTTGATCTGATTCATTTTCAACTAAAGCTTTGAAGGCTTTAAACTTTTCAAATGCTTCATCTTTATGCTTTAGTAGACCTATCCAACACATCTCAGAAAAAGCATCAATAAATAAAATAAAGTATTCTTCTCCACAAGGTGACTTTTTCCTTATTGGTCCACATAAATTAGTATGGATGAGTTGAAGAGGCTTACTTGCTCATCCTTCTTTTTCATTGAACTAAACTTCAGTTTGCTTACTGACTTGACGTGATTTTCATATGGTATTTTCTGGGATGTTGATATCTGGAAGATAACGAACTGCCTTGAGCCTATATGCTTTTCTTATATGAGAAAAGCTTAGATGTCTCAATATTCTATGCCATAGTCAGTTTTCATCGGTTTTGCTTAGATAGCATTGTTGTTGTCACTCTTTGAGAATGTATAAGTTGTTTGGAGTTCTTGTTCCTTTGATCACAGTCTTTCCTATATCAAGCTCACGAACCACACATTCGTTTGATCGAAACACAACTTCATTTCCTTGATCATACATTTGACTAACACTCAACAAGTTATTCTTAAAACCATCTACATACATGACATTTCTAGCTTTAACCTTTTCTTTCAAGAAGATAGAATCTTTACCTTTAATGACAGCTGGAGTGTCATTTCCAAATGAGACATTCTTCTCTTTTTATAAAGAATTATATGAATGGAGTTTCTATTTATCACCTGTCATGTGTTTGGAGCATCCGATGTCGATATACCACTGATTTTATTGTCCTTCTGCATACAGAGCTATGCCAAATCTTTCTGTTTGAGATTCCTTCTTTCTCCATATCTTGAGATTTGATGATGTTTGCTCCTTTTGAAGTGATGGCCAAAATTTGCTCCTACATACAGATTCTTCATGACCAAAGTTGTTACAAATCGAACATTCTACTTCATTTTCAAGAGGAGAAAAGTTACTATAGGAACTTTTCTTGATTCCTGTTACACTCCTTTGATTTTGTGCTTCTCTATTCATGATGATTTTGTAAGCAACACATTGAGCAGCCTTATTCCCAATGTTATGACATGAAAAACATTGCCCATTAAAGAAGTTTCTGTGATCATAGAATCTTTTGGCATTGTTTACATGTTGGTTGAAGCTTCTATTGATTTTCATCTTTAGAGTAAATTGGGTATGATTTACCTAATGATTAATTTTAGGCCTTTGTTGATGATTGACATACTATTCACTGGTCTTTGCTGCATCAAGATAGCTTCTGGTGGAGGCTGATGGCTTCTATGATT
Source organism: Pinus tabuliformis (assembly GCA_031772625.1). Lineage (NCBI taxonomy): Eukaryota > Viridiplantae > Streptophyta > Pinopsida > Pinales > Pinaceae > Pinus > Pinus tabuliformis. The sequence continues at coordinate 1,850,154,330 of CM062817.1, read as the reverse complement.
GAGATGATTCTTCAGTATATCCAAGACCTGTCTGTATCAAAGGAGAACGTTGAAATTTGATGATTTCATTTAAAGTTTTAGATCCTTTAGCAAATCTAAGATTAAGAAATTTTGTCTTCTCAAGTTCTTTTCTTAGACCCACAATTTCACATTCTATATTTTCATTATGTTTTTCTCTTTCAGTGAGTTGGTGTGTCAATGTGTTGATGATCATATTCTTTTCTTCTAAACAGATTTTGAGTTTAGTGATTTCTTCAAGAAATTCTTCCTCTTCTAAGGCATCCAAAAAATCATCATTGTCATAAGCCATGAGTAGTCTATAATCTTGGTCAGTTTCATCTTCATCACTATTGGATAGGCCATCACTATCTTCATGTGTATAGTAACTCCTTCTATTCACAACATGTTTTCTATTTCCTTTTGCATATTCCCTTCCTTTCTCATATTTATCTTTATGAGGACATTTGGCAGCATAATCTCTGACTCTACCACAAGCAAAAGCATTTGAATGGTAGCTTACCTTTGAATATTCCAGAATCTTGTTGAAGCTTCTTGGCAAAATTTACCTCATCTTCTTCTTCTGAAATGTGTTCTGAATCATTGTGCTCTTCCTTTTATTTTCCCTTTACTGACGCTTTAAAAGCGTCTTCTTTCATATCTGATGGACCTCCTTTTCTCATTTCAAAGGCAGTTAGGATTCCATGGAGTTGAGTCACAGTAATAGTTTGAAGATCCTGTTTTTCTTCTATAGAAGACACTTTTGACTCAAATTTAGGTGACAAATATCTCAAAATTTTCTCAACTAAAGTAACTTCCTTTATCTCTTCACCCAGATTATTCATACAGTTAGAAATACTAGCAACACTCTCATCACTATGCATCTTAAGAGTTTCATACTGAATTCTGAGAGTTTGAAGCTTAGCACATTTTACTTGAGAGTATCCTTCGTAGCTCTGAATGATTTTGTCCCATATCTCTTTGGCTGTCTTGAGTTGCATGACTTTGAAAAATTTTGATTCTGACAGAATTCCTAATAACGTATTCACAACTTTGGCATTGGTTTCGTATAACTTCTTACCTGTAGAGTCTGTAGGAATTTCTGCTAGAAATTGATATCCTCCTTCCACAATTTCCCAAATATCGGCTCCAAGTGATTGTAGATAGGCTCTGGTTCTTATTTGCCAATATACTCAGTTTCTCCCACTGAAGATTGGTCATCTGATGGAGCCCATGCCTTCGTGATTATTCATCTTGAAAAATCTTTCTTCAAACGATCAAGCTTCTTCTAAAGGACCTGCTCTGACATCAATTGTTGGAAATAATACTGAGAGGGAGGGTGAATCAGTATTATCAAATCAATCATTTTTCCATTTCCCAACCAGATTTATATACATTACTTCTATGAAGTGAACTAGCGTGTACATGCTACTGTGATTAGTGAAACCAGTGTATACCCAGAGAGCTTATGATTTACTTAATTTTTCATGTGTTGATATATAACCAGTGCATCAATAACTTATTAAACAGTGCAGTAAAAACAGAATAAGCCATCACACATAAGCAACACACATGAAAACCAAGATTTAAGGTGGAAACCCAATGTGGGTGAAAACCACCTGTTGTTGCCGTCTTTGTCTTCTTTTAATAATAAGAAAAATTGTTTACAGTATTGTACTAGTGTAGATTGATACTAGTACGTAGACACCCACTTGCAAAAGGCTACAACATTCTCTCATTTTCCAGCTTCTACTGGAAGAGAGCCATAACCCCTTAGCTCTTCTACTAGCCAATGTGTTTACTAGTATGTAGGCGCTGGCCTACAGAAGGCTACGACCTTCTCTCTTCCTCCAAGGACCACGTTTCATAAATTTTCAGACTGAATGCTCCTGGTACACAACAATACACATGAAGGCCTCGTTTCATCAAAATTTTCATAGTAGAACCATTAAAAACTTTGAAATTCAAACCGCATCAACCAACAATAAGTTAAGATGAAAAATCAGATCATTGTCACCAACACACTGTGCTGAACCCAGAAACCTGCATCATCATTCAGAACCAGCTGCAACCTCAAAAACCATGCATCGGGATGTATACACTACTTTACTGAACCCAACCTGCGTGTATACACTATGTCCTTTAATCAAACATGTGTATACCTTCAAAACTACTCAAACATAAAACTTCGGAGTCAAGTCTGTACCAACCAGTAATATAATGAACATATACTATCAGTTTATAGAGCTTTACACATGCAATAGCAAAATCACCCTTATCAATCAATCAATCAGATATCAAACTCCTTATGCATTCAATTTTACATTTAGATCTAAGAAGACTTCATTGACTGACAATAGTAAAACAATAGAACTGATTAGATAAATCAGTCAGATTTGAAGAATAGGCTTTTCTTCTGTATACACTACTTGGAAGAGTATAACCAGTGGGTAGACGCGCTTTTACTGAGATGAACCAACTTATAGATCTGCAAATATTAACTCATGACTTCGTTGCTATTCCGCACTTCAGACAAACCTAGATCATGACATTTAAAGAATAAAATAGGTGTACACAATCAGATCTGGCCCAACCAATATCAGATGATTCAATGATAAGTCATTTCTGGTCTCATGATCCTGATCCAACATTGAATTCAAGGTGCACACAATATTTTAGATCAAATCACCAACATAGCCCTTACAACATAAAATATACTTCAGAAGAAGTATTATAGCTTAGAAACCCTTTTCACTTGCACACATTGGCCTAATGATCTTCTCCTCCTTATATAGTCTTTGACCTTTCTCAATACCTCGGACCAAAACTACTTAGGACCTGTGGTATTCTTGGGCGAGATCAAATAGTCATTACTCCACTCAATATTTTGGGCTAATACCATGGTATTGACCCCTCGTATCATCTACTCTTGAAATTCCTTGTTTTTCCAACCTGTATGCACTTTTCCTCTTTCGGGAGTGTGTGCATACGCATATGCCCTTTTGTTCTATGGACCTGTGTGTATATGCTATTTTGACTAAGTGGACTTGCGTATACATCTAAAACCGCTTTTCACCATCCTTTACCTTCAACTTCTTCATTCTGATTAGTAGACTTTAGTTCCATCTTCCTGTTCTTTTGTACCAATGCCCTGTTACATCTTAATGGGTCTCTTACACTATGCATTTCCTTTCGTCAAAACTGAACTGACCTGTGAGCTAGTTGTTGATGTAGGAGCATCGAAACACCCTTAATCAAAATTTAAATTCAAAGCTGTGAAAGGGGAAACATGAACAATCATTGTAAACTGGGGCAAATTCTGTTTAAACAGAGATAAATTGATGGAATTGATAAGTCTCTAGAAGGCCTGATTAAATGTAATTATCTGCCATGCATGCATATAGAGAGATTTAGGGGTTTGATTGAGTGATTGTGGGAGAAAATCATGGATCTTAAAGGATTCCTCCCTTTGTAATTTCCTATAAAAGAGAGTCAGTGTTGCGTGAAAGGGATGGACAAAGTATGCAATGTAGCCGCAAGGCAATTTGTGACTCAGGCTGTGAGGCCTTAGCCTGTAATCGAGTTCTGTTTATAATTGAAATATGTGTGTTATTATACATCCAGGCGAAATTTGGACTTTGTGTGTCTGTGTATTGTTTACTTATCCATTCTATACTATAATTTGATAAATTTCATGTGTGAGTGTAAGGGACAAAGTTCCTATGAGCTTCACCTTAGACAAAGTATGGCAGAGATAAATTTGTGTTGTAATGCGAATTCCACTGATAAGAAAATGGGAGATCCATTAGATTTGAGAACAGATCAACAAAGGAGAGTTTCAATCACAAATGGAGTCGATTGAATAGCACAATGGAACCATGGAGCAGTTTTCCAAAGATAGTAAGTGGTATATCGCATGGAAATAAAATGGTAAGCGGGAATTCTTGAGAGCATGCGATAAAACGTGGAGGTGCCACGTAGCACACAAAAAAAAATTTCTCGCATGCTTCTGGAATTTTATCCATTGTGCTAGTTAGAGAGATATTACACAATAACCATTGGATGGGAAAATAGATCAATGGTGGAATTTATGAAGGTTTAAGGGAATTGCGATAAGATTTTCCGTCGGTAAAGTTATATTGCGGTTGCGGTATTATTTTGTTGTGAAGTCCGCTGATTGAAAGGCTTCTGATGTATACGTGGGCCCATAAACCACAGGTTCACATGCGAATTGTGTAAAGATGTAGCTTTCTTGCATCAGTTTCCATCAAGGTCAACACATGTATCATAATTCTAACAAATGGCATGACAAGTTAATAAAAATGAGGCAGTTTGAACTAGGTGATTGGGTACTCCTTTATGATTCTAATTGCAAACATTTTAAGGGGAAATGTTGTACACACTAGATGGGGCCATATGAAGTGGTGCAAGTTTTTGAAAATGGAGTGGTAGAAATCAAGACCATCGATGGATAGGACTCAATTTTCCTTATGAATGGGCATAGACTCAACGTATATTTTTAGCCCACCACAAAGGAAAACTTCATACGAAAAGTGCAACAACAACCAAAACTAAGAATGTTAGATGGTGATTCCAACCTACTGTGAATCTGATTTCTCTTTTCCAATAAAAATTAAAAGAAAGAGAAAAAAATACAAAATTAACAAGTTGAAAAAATCTTTACTTGTGACTGTGAAAATTAGCACGCTAACATGGTCATGGAAGGGTCTACTTGAAAACTAGCATGTTGGCAAGTGGATCAGTTTTTTTAATAAAAAGGGATGTTACTTGATTATTATAAATGATGATTGGCATTGAGAAGTGGCAGGTTTCTGTAAAGCTTTCTGGTGACAATAGAATGACTGGTAGAACTGAGCCCTTATCCAAGTTCAGGGAAATTGACATGGCAGATCTTATACAAGTGACACAAAACTCTTGTTGTAGTTAATTTATTCAAGATACAACATTATGTGGCAGAGACATCTGTGGATTGAGGTAAAAACTCTGCCTTTCTTCTTGTTCCCTTTTCATAATTTTCCCTCTATTTCTTCTTTTGTCCTAGTTGAAATTTCCCTCCTATTCTTCACAAGTTTCCTGTCCCAATTTCTATTTTTTCCCTCTTATCCTTGAATTTTTTCCCATTCCCTTTTCTCTATATTCCCCTGATGGTTTATCTCATTGTAAGTTCCCTCAATAATTTCCTTCCCTTTCTCAAAAATTACCCCTATCCTGCTTCTTTCTTTCCCTGATAATTTTTTTGGAGGATTTGATGAATCTTTGAAGACCTTACTTTATTAGATCGAGAAAGAATAATGACACTTGGAAATAGACGATAGAAGAAACTCCTTTAGATTCTGCCATTTATTGGTGAATTCAGCCTGTGTATAACAAAGAAAATTTGGTTTTGTAAGAATCCTTTATGCATTATAGGAACCAAAACATTCTATTGCAGGAATATATGTTTCAGTACAAGAAAGTTGGGCTCGGTGTAGGAACCCTGTCATAGTACAGGAATTTTGTTGCAATCATGAGCTTTAGTAGATCGATTTTAAACTCTATTTAGAAAAATGATGGCTATTTTTGAAAATCCATGACTATTGAATTTTTTATTTAATTGACATTATTTATCATTGCCAATAGGAATAAATATTTGAAGTGTAGGGATATCATAACTCTAGTTAACCTTATTTTAACAAAGAACTACCATATTCCAATCAAATTCATGATGAGGATTGGAAACATGTGTGAAAGGTATCTTCATTAGCCTGAACCTTCTCACCCTTTAATGATTTGGCCATTATCATGTGCAAGCGATGCATTTCCTTCTTGAAATTTTAAATCGTAACAGCGACCTTTAGCTATCATTACCCTGCACACCTTGGAAATCATACCAAATATTCAGCCTTTCTGTTAGGGTCCTATATTTTTAATAGGATTTCTTGATTATAGCTGATGATTATTATATTTCAGATGTTGTAAATAATATTCCATGTTGTAAATTATTTTCAAAAAAGGTCAGAACCTTGAGAAAATAAAAAAATATCCTTGCAAGTCGAAATGCAGCATTATAGAATAATTAAGTGTGTTTAGATTAAATTAATCACATCATTTAAATGTGATTAAATAAAATATAATAAGGTGCATATGGAAAAAAAAAAAATTTGTCGTTTATAGTTAAAGGACGCTACTGTCAGAACGTCGGGATTCTCTACCCCTCGCAATCCACGACCCTCATTCATTTTTGCGCCCCCCCCCCCCCCCCCCATCCTACCTTTACTGCTGGAGGGGAGGTCTGGAAAGGTAGTATTCCCCACCGGGCCCCATCCTTACGTGGCATCTTCCCCTGATTTCACACCCCCCTAAGATGATAACAATTATAACCTTATACCCCCTTCGAAATCTACCAACCTTCTCCCCCTTTCCCACTATCTCTTCCCGCACGCTCCCCTCCACTTCTATCCCGACACCTGGCCATGTCCATTACGAAATTAACATTTGAACTCATTGTCACTCCCACATCACTCACTACCTGCCACTTGGACTACTGTCCCCACTTACCTCCATCTCATGTATCCACACCACCCCCCACCTCCATGTCACCTCTCGCCTGGAAGTCATATACCTGTTTCATGGCTAAGTAAAACTATGTTTTTCCCTATACAGAATAGTACTTTAAAACATAGTTTACATACATCTAAGAATGAATTTTCAAAATTGGAAAGAGGTTTCTGTTGGTAACCTCCTTATGCACAAAACCCTCTCTCTGTTTTGTAACATCTATTATGGTTTGGGATATTAGGATGAATATTTTCAAGTATATTTTCCTGAATTTTGTTGTTTTTAGTCAGAAAGTTTTCAAATGCGGGTTTCGAGTAGGTGGCAATGAAGTTTCAAAACTTGAAAGAGGTTTTTGTTTCCAACACCATCATTTACAAAAAAAATCTTTTATTTTTCTAACAGTTCTTATGGTTTGGGATATACAAACGTATTACAGGACCCTAGTTTTCAGAATTTCAGGATGAAAAAGCTCACAGACAGTTAGTGACTTGGATGTCACCTCATCAAATAAGAGTTTCTATCAAATTCGAATTGCTCTTCTTTGTCACTAGAAATCCACAAAGATATTGCCAAGTAGATCCATTAATTTTGAATGTCCTATATTTTAGTTCTATTTGTGTAATACAGTTGGAGATATCTGTAACAAACCTTGATATTTTTCAAGATATTTTAGTTTATAATTTGTATAAATGCTTCACTGTTTCAAGTATTAAGGGTTGATTTCTGACTGTAATTTCCTCTACATATTGTAACTTTTCAAACCACTGGAGCATCAATAATACAGGGACCTTTCACAGGATTCATGTGGTGTACCAAATGATGATGTGTTTCTTCTGGTTATTTATTTAAACATTGTTTTCTTTCTTTGTTATTCTGAAAATGTCAATTACTTAACAGAAATTGTGATGAATAAGATTTTTAATTTAGAGCACCCTATTCTTGTTGTTAGTGATTTTCATATTTTCTGTTGAAGTCAAATTAAGGAATTCTTAATTCCTCCTCAATTTTTACTAAGCCTTACACTTATGCTCTTTCACAATCCATTTAACTTCTAAAAAGATCCAAATAGTGGAACGTAGATTTCCCTGTGAAACTCCTCTAAAATTTCATGCCAAAACTAGTTTAATCTATAGACTTCGTAGCCCAATGGAATTATAACAGTTTAATCAACTAAACAATCAAATCAAAACAATCAGTAAAATCATAACTATCCTAAATTTACACCAAAACAAAGCTAAATTTTACAGAGAGATCCCTCTCTAAAGTTGGCAGGGCTAGATCCCAGCTTCCAAAGTGGTTTTGATGCTATCCTATGTGTGTACTCCCTTAACATCAAAAATACAGAACGAAAACATATTGGCAACCATACTGGGGATCTAACCTTTCAGATTCCCCAGAAAAGTGTATCAAGTTGCAGATCTGATTACTGATGGTGGACAATGATTAGACGCAAGAAGGTTGTATCATTCACCCGATGACTCCACGTTCAAAGTATCTAGAGCTTCAAATCTTTTAGTGTGACTCCACTGTCGGAGAATCCAGATTCTTAGAAAACTCATGGCGACTCCACTGCAAGTTGATTAGATTTCTTGCTAAACAAGAGGACACGTTAAGTGGCAAATCCTTTGTCTTGTGAAGTTTTAAAAGAAGTTAGGGATGAATTATCCAATTTTCAAAATGATGAATATTTTTTATTGACCGTGTTTGTCGTTTGAAATTAAGCAAATTTTATCTTGGAAGTAAATTTAGTTTTCTTGAGTTAGTTAATGAAAGATTCAAGAAGGATATTGAACTTTTGGATTATTAGATTCAGTCTTATAATTTCTGAGATCCCAAACAATTCTTGGAAAATCTTCCTTCTCCAAAACAAGAGGAGATTGTATTTCCATTTGGTTTTCAGATTTCTAATAATTATGTTTTTTAGTACAATACTAAAACTAAATAGTGGGAATCAAGGTTTAACCTTGAGAATAAAACTGATGAAATCTTCCATGCTCAATCAGTCAATGAAGGCCTGCAAGGTAAACTAATTAATCCTACCTTTACTGATCCTATAGAAAACTACATGTAGGTTCTTTTAAGCTCAGGTGTTCAATCAGGTTTTCATGACTAGATCCAACATCAGTTGCCATTGCACTCTACAGCTTTGATTTTATGGAGAAAAAGTCAAGTTGTCCTTTTGATTGTGCTAACAAACAGTCAAGCAACCCATTTGTTTCAACAACTACTTGACTAGCTTTATTAGCATTTTTGTATTATTTTTTTCAGCATAATTTTTAGCAGTGTAGAGCAGGTAGCAGTGTGCAAATAAGCTCAACACTCTGAGAATTTTTTTCAAGCATTATTGTCAATTTCAGTTTCAGATTGCAGTACAATTTTCAGTTCAGTGTATATTTCATATTTCAGTGTGCAGAATGGTCTTGATCTCAGCTTGAGAAATTTTCAGTCACAAATATTTTTATGAAAACGAGGTGGTAGATATGGGATCGGCCCAATGGATCAGACTACTAGTCTACAATGTTTTTGACACTTCACCAGGAAGTTCCATCCCTAGCTGAAGCCACTGTTAGGGTCTTATAATTTTTATATGACTCCTTGATTATAGTTGATGATTATTATATCTTGGATGTTGTAAATAATATTCCATGCTCTAAATTAATTTTAAAAATGGTCAAAACCTTGATAAAATAAAAAAATATCCTTGCAAGTCGAAATGCAGCATTAGAGAATAATTAAGTGTGTTTAGATTAAATTAATGACATCATTTAAATGTGATTAAATAAATTGTAATAAGGTGCATATGGACAAAAAAAAAAATTGTCGTTTATAGTTAAAGGATGTTGCTATCATAACGTCGAGATTCTCCACCCTTGACAATCCATGGTCCTCATTCATTTCGCCCCCCCCCCCCCCCCCCCCTCTCCATCCTACCTTTACCACCCAGGGGGTCGGAAAAGGTAGTATTCCCCACTAAGCCCCATGCTTACGTGGCATATTCCCCTCATTTTGCACCCCCGTGGATAATACCACATACCACCTTATACCCCCTGTTGGGATAATTTATTGACTAAATTAACACAAGTATTTAATTATCAATCCGGGTTTGTAAAACTTGGAGGCAAATCCACTATATATGGACATCAGACATAATCATGTTTAGAGAATAAAATTGGAAGAATTAAGGAAGTACATATTACAAATATAAACCTATTTTAACAAGTTCTAATTCATTTATGTAATATATGAGGGAAGAGGCTCCTAACTTAGGAGTACCACGTTGTCCTTCCCTACAATACTACTTTCATGAAGATAAATCTAAGAGCACTAATTAACAATGGTTTATGATGTAGAAGATGTAAAAGAAGAGGCTCCTAACTAAGGAGTTCCAGATTGTCCTTCTTCACAATCCTACTATATCACAATCACCATTGCTTCAAACCAGAAATGCATAAATAACTTCAAATAAGAAAAGGAGAATGAAATTCAGTTTTAGTTCAAGATCAAATAGAAGGGGAATTTAACTTAAATTCCTGCGTGTTCCTTCATATGTAGATTAGAATTAAACCAATATTCATTCAACAATCATCACACATCTAAATACATTTGAAACAATAACTAATCTATGAAAACTATGAAAATTGAACCAAGAAGTGTACTTAGCTTGGTGTGGGGGCCCTCCACCCTTGCCTTGCACACTTGAAGAAATCTTAGCTACAACAACTTCAGTAAATCAACCAAGAATGAACAAAAAATTGGAATGAAACAAGTTCTTCAAATTAGCTCCCAACTCCAATTATACAAAAGTTACATACAAATTCCATTCTAAAAGCCATCAAAGTCTTGGCTTTAAATAGAGGTTTAATGAAACAAACTGATCTATATTATCTCGAACACTCATATCTACTCATATCCACCTATCTAAGTCGAACTCATCCAATTCATCCCAAGAAATATGGTCAATCCCATAAAATCTCAAAACTGCCCCATTTCCTAGGGATTTTCTGGTGACTAGTCATGTTTGACCAGCCTTGACTGGGCCTAATAAAGCTTGTTCTGGCGAAACCAAGTGGAGTTAGCTTTGTCCTAGTTCCCAAGATATCCATCCATGCATCAAACTCGAGCCCAAGTGTCCTACAAACATGTCATCCACATAGCTATTACGGGAATTTCTGATTCAGTCCAAAATTGCACTTGAAACTCAATTTTCATAAAAAATTCTAGAAATTGCAAAATTAAAATTAAACACCTAAATATGCATAAAATACATAAAAATGAGATGGATGTGATGGAAAATGGATGGAAAATATAAGAATTAGGTAAGTTTCCCTAAGAAAAAATAGACCAAAACTGAGGGCCAACATCTCCCCCTTGCTGATCTTCAAGCATGTCCTCAGGCTTGTCTTTGTCTCATTGATCTTCTGCCTCTGTATGCTAACCTCCCTTGCTATTCTACCGATGGCTCTGTCCCTTGAATATGAAGCTTTCTCTTGAGCTACTTGTAAAAGGATATCTATGCTTTCATGTACTTCTTCTTCTTTTCTTGTGGATGACATTCTTTACCAATATATCATTCTGGATGAGCAGCTTCAGATGACAAATAAAACTTGAATTTTGTAGTACATTCCGACACAAGATTCATGTTCCTCTCAAATCAACAATTTTACATAAAGGATCCAATATCCAGTTGCCCTTACATCTCATTAAAAGAAACAATTTTTTTTTTTTATGTCTAGGCATTCACTATCAATTTAGCCACTCATTTACCCATGCAATCTACAAAATAGGGGTTGAAAGAACCATAAAAATATCCCAAACAGAAATGAATTTGGAAAAACGTGCCCACATGGAGCCTAATTAGGCTCGTTTTGAAGAAAACCCATGTTTTCGTTTTTCAAATTTCATTCTAGTTTGCTTTAGAAAAACAACGAAAAATAATGGCTTCTTAGCAATTTCGATTTTTTTAGAAGATATGGTCCCTGATTCGTTATCTGTTACCTCCACTAGCAGTTGACTCGTTTCCTTCTATCTTTTAATGCACATCTGTTTGCTACTTCTTGAGAAATCAAAATCTTAGAAGAAATTGATTTTTTCTTTACCAACAATCCATCTCTAACAATGAAATCAATTTTTCTTTGCCTTAAATTTTTGTATTCTGTCTTCTACTGTAAAAAGGAGTCTATTGCTGTAATAAAAACAAAAAAATAAATTTTCTCTTTGTATACAAAAATCTTGAAAACATTTCGAACATGTTTTCATTGCTTCTTAACTCAAAATCCCCTCTCTGGTCCAAATTTTTTTCACTGTGCACATAGATGAAATGGATTTGCCCAAACCATACATGGATGAAACACATTTTTCCCACTATAAATTCTATTCTCTCAATAAATCAATCTTCAACATTGTATATAACTATCACCCTTCATCATTCAATGACCAATATAAAACATTGCATTGTTTATACAATCGTCATATGTCATTTCATTGCTCCATGACCTATATACACCACTGCACTGTTTAATTCAATCAAAATATGATAATCAATATAAATTTGGCTTTGCGTTAGCAAATATGAACGCAAATCTTTAAACATCAGCCCACACTTTGTTTTTAAAGACCCATTCCTTCACGTATCGAAGCTGAAACTTGCCTATTTGATCATAGAAATGCATGTACAGGTGTAGTTTAGGCTCAACGAACTACATGTTTTCAAGATTTCACTCAAACTTTTTATTCATTACTTCAGCATGCAGTCAACCCATAATAAACATTTTATTTCATGGAGAACCAGGATCTGTCAAATGATTTATTTTGATTTTTTTCACCTTACAGCTAACAACGCATTCCCCGTGCCTTATTTGTGCAAGAAAACTCACTGGCTGTGATGAACTATCGTGATTCCTCTGCAACGTGGCCCAATTACTGCGTTTTCCATTGTTAAACTGCATTTAAACACCCTATGGCTTTGCTGATGGAAGAGTCTCAATGAATGAAAGTCATGACACTGTTAAGTGCATTATCTTATAACTGATGTTTTTATTAAAATATCCCGAGATTTCATCAAAAATATTAATGAAAACGAAATAAGCATGAGGAATTTCTGGGAAATGTTTGTGGCAGCGTGTATCTCATAATCTACAGGTGGCCAGCGTGTATCTATTGTGATAAATCCTTAACTGAAGTTTTAGCTCACAATGCAATGCCTAACACGAGTATTTTTCCTTGAAATCTGCTAACAACTGGAGGCAATCTCTTACCTTCTTTCACAGGATTTTTGGAGTCTGGTGGAGTGTTGCTAACATTGAGAGAATTACACTCTCCTATCTCTTTGAAACAATGCATTATTCTTCACATAGCATGCTTATATATTCTACGTTGCTGCTTCTATCAAAATGTTTCACTTCTTTCAGCCATATGCTAATGGCATCTACTGTTTTCTTGAGCCTCTCAACAGTTGTGATGGTAGCAAATTTATGATTCTGAGCTGCAACAATGGCAGAGCTGTTAATAAACAGAGGGTTCTGAGCATCAAACGTTTTTCTTGTCTATTAATACGCACAGGGTTTTTCTGCTTGTTCAAAACGTTTTGACCTTTTCACCGTTTTGTCCATTATGTCGTGTATAGTCTCCATTTGACTGCTAAATAGGACCGTTTATACCGTGTTGTTTTTATTATTTGCATTCACCTTTGAGGCCATCCTTATATGCTGTAAAAAAAAAATGCATTTAGCAACCAGCAAAATATTTCTGAGAGGAGCAGAGGATTTGTTCTCAATTGCTTGACTGTTTTCAAATCTTATTGGCTAATTGTCGGTTCTTTTGACCAGTCTCACCTTATCGTTTCATTGATATGCCGTGACTGTCTCCATCGTATTTCAATGTATTACCACTGGCTTACCATAACAATCTTACACCATCGTATTATCACATTGCCAATAGTATTATTTTTTATGCGCCATACTATGAAATCATATTATATTGCCATATGATCACAAGCCTACCTACCTTATACCTCCATGCGCATGTTTGATTTTTCTTACCCTTTACCATATGCTTGATATCATTGCATAGTTCCACAAGGTTTTCCATCATATTGTATTCAATTTTCCATTATAACTTCACCTTATTGCATCATATCATTTCAATTTTGTTTGTTTGATATTCCATATGTATTGCAATGATTTCCTTAATTTTAAAATGACCATTTTTAGGTCATGTTTAAAATTTTTTCCTAAGGACTAATGCTTGCTCTGTTTGTGCAGGTTAAACTTTTTAAATCCTCACTTTGATCCCTTTTGCTTTATGGAAAAATACTTAGGGTTAGGGTTATGAAATGAATATGGAATATATGAAGGGAATGTAGAATATAAGGGTTATGGAATGAAAAATATGTACATATGTACATTGGATTAGGTATAGGGTAAATGTAGAATATAGGATAATGGGCATAAAATAATGGATATAGGATGAAGGAAAATGTAATGAATATAAATATGCATTCAAGTATTAACTCAATTTTAACAAAGTCTAAAAATTTCTACAAAAATTTGAATTTGCAAGAGCAAAATTTCGTACTCACAATACTTGTACTTCTCAGATAGTATTGGATGAATGCTGCTGTTTTTTAACAATATTGGATGAAGTTGTCTTGTTTGAATATCGTGGATAGATAGAAACATAGAATTTATTTCTGCTTCCTGTTCTAGCATCCTTCATTGATTCTGGTTCATTGCTTGTTGATGTCGTTCAGGTCCCTCTGCAATTGATTCATGATAACTCAGGTCCCTTTTGTCATGTACATGTTTTCTCTAACATTTCAGGTCCCTCTGCAATTGATTTCAAAAATATTTCAGGTCCCAACTGCCAACAATACAAGTTCCGTCATCAATTCAGCTGCACAACTAAGTTTCTTTTTGCGAATCTTCCCCCCTTACTGATGGGAAGACTTGTCCTCAAGTCTTATTTATTCTGGAGGATGATTCTTGCAAACTCAAATTGAAGAAATGGTAAAACAAAATAGAGAATTCATATTGGCCAAGCTGGTTGGTTTTCCAATATGAATTCGAGTTTGTATTGTGCCACTTTCGTGGATTTTCACAACCAAACTCTTTTATTATTTTTTATATTTTTCTATTTTTTTTTCTTTTCTGAATGGAGGTGGGGTGTAATGGAGTAGGGAAATGTGAAATCTTATGAAAATAGGTTATATTGAAGTTGTGATATAGTAGTAAGTCTGGACTTCAACATGCTTAGTCATGGAGTTTAACATACAGTATGGATGATGAACAATGTGAATTCAAATCATGAACAAATGATGATGATCATATCATGAACAATATGAATTCAATATGAAAGGTTTCTTTGGAGATTGATGTGACTTGACATGGTACTAAACTTGACTGCTTCTTCTAATGATTGTCTTCATGTCTTTTTTCCTTGATCTCGATCATGTTGTAGGGTTTGTGGATGTTGGTGGTCAGCATCTAAGAGCAAGCTTCAAGAGTTTGAGTTTCATTGAATGAACTCAACATCAAGTGAATTTTCACTTTTATTTGACTTGAACATTTGTATTCATATTCTGGAATATGAATTTGACTTTGAAAATTACTTCATCCATGGATTTCACTCCTTCATTCTTCCTATGACCTGCAAAAACATAGCACTTGCCTGCAATACAACATTAGATGATGGAGGAAGAGAGGTATATAGTCTCTCTTCTTCCAATAAACATGTAGATAATTACAATAATTGCTTAGAAAACAAGTCCAAAGATTATATACAAACAAATCACATTTATTTACCCCTTTGAGGAATGGTGGCCAGCCTAGACCTCCTAGCGGTATTTTGTTTACAAAATATTTGTTTTATATCCAATTAGAGTGATTCCAAAGCCAAGTTAAAGTGACTTCATATGGCTACCTCCAGTATAAATAGGTTTTCAAAATGGTTTAAAATGATATGGTAAAAATTATAAGGAGTGCCATGTTTAATAGAGATGCTTGTTAATTTTTAACTAGACCAACAGTCACTATGTGAAGTGTAACTGCTTCAGTAAAGATCTGATCAATGTGATTCCACTTGGAGATTAAAGTAGATTCATTTTTTTATTTCCAGTAGCAACAGGTTTTAAAAATTCTTAGGCTTGATATCACAAAATTGGTGATGAACAGACCTAGGAGGCAGAGTTTTACTATACTGTTTTGAAGACATGCAGTCACTACATGTGGCATACCTTTTTCATTTCACCTCCAAATGGGATGATTCAAATTTTGTCTTAAACTAGACTTGAATATATATCTCTCATATAAACAAGTTTTTAAAAGAAGATGATTTTGTATGTCAAATATGCCAATGAACAGTCAAGACCTAGAATTGTCACCTTGCAGATTTTTCGACAAGCAGTTAGTATTTAAAGAATAACTTTTTCATATGATACCTGATTGAAATGATTCAAATTGATTTGGAAGCTAGATTCCAAGGGCTATCGTCCCTATGGATTTCAGATAAAAATGTTTCCATTAGACACTTCAAATATAGGCTGTACTAACTCTGTCCTCAACATTTCACTTGAGACCTAGTTTTGATTTTGATCACATTTTTATTTGTGATATAAATTGAAAACTTCAAAATGGATTCCAAAATTATATTTCAAGAGATATGTAAAAAAAAACATGATTTCATAATGATCCTATATGGTTACCCAAAATAGGCTTGTTCTTACTGCATTTGTCCATGTAGTCCTTTCAAATGAATATTGAACAATGATTTGAAGAAATTGTTTGAAACAAATTTATTATGGAAGTCTTATTGTGAATTCACTCTATTTGTTTATTTATTCTGTTCTATCCTACTATATTTTAGAAAAATAATTCATTCTCTCAAGTATAAGATAATTTCCAATGCATCCATTTTCGTAACAAGATCATAAGTAAGCTCATATCCAAATTTGAAAAATATACTTTAATGTATGTTTGAACATGAAAATTTATTTGATCATTAAGATTTGATGAGAAAGAATGTTGAAGAATGGAGTAGTGTTGTAACCTATTCTTTAACATCATCTTTTAGATCTTGTCATTGAAAATGGATTTTGTAGTTATTTTTTTGATTTTATCCTTTTTGGGGGGGTTTTGTTTTGGAAACCTAATTTTAGGATCTCTATTTATAGGCATAAAGAAACATAACTAAGAGAAATGTATCTTTTTTAGTGTTTTTGTTTATCTTCTATTTGACTATGCTGATAATTACCTCCCCGGTAACGGCGCCAAAATGTTGGGCTAATTTATTGACTAAATTAACACAAGTATTTAATTATCAATCCGGGTTTGTAAAACTTGGAGGCAAATCCACTATATATGGACATCAGACATAATCAAGTTTAGAAGATAAAATTTGAAGAATTAAGGAAGTACATATTACAAATATAAACCTATTTTAACAAGTTCTAATTCATTTATGTAATATATGAGGGAAGAGGCTCCTAACTTAAGAGAACCACGTTGTCCTTCGCTACAATACTACTTTCATGAAGATAAATCTAAGAGCACTAATTAACAATGGTTTATGATGTAGAAGATGTAAAATAAGAGGCTCCTAACTAAGGAGGTCCAGATTGTCCTTCTTCACAATCCCACTATATCACAATCACCATTACTTCAAACTAGAAATGCATAAATAACTTCAAATAAGAAAAGGAGAATGAAATTCAGTTTTAGTTCAAGATCAAATAGAAGGGGAATTTAACTTAAATTCCTATGTGTTCCTTCATATGTAGATTAGAATTAAACCAATATTCATTCAACAATCATCACACATCTAAATACATTTGAAACAAGAACTAATCTATGAAAACTATGAAAGCTGAACCAAGAAGTGTACTTAGCTTGGTGTGGGGGCCCTCCACCCTTGCCTTGCACACTTGAAGAAATCTCAGCTACAACAACTTCAATAAATCAACCAAGCATGAACAAAAAATTGGAATGAAACAAGTTCTTCAAATTAGCTCCCAACTCCAATTATACAAAAGTTACATACAAATTCCATTCCAAAAGCCATCAAAGTCTTGGCTTTAAATAGAAGTTTAATGAAACAAACTGATCTATATTATCTCTAACACTCATATCTACTCATATCCACCTATATAAGTCGAACTCATCCAATTTGTCCCACGAAATATGGTCAATCCCGTAAAATCTCAAAACTGCCCCATTTCCTAGGGATTTTCTGGTGACTAGTCATGTTTGACCAGCCTTGACCGAGCCTAATAAAGCTTGTTCTGGCCAAACAAAGTGGAGTTAGCTTAGTCCTAGTTCCCAAGCTGTCCATCCATGCATCAAACTCGATCCCAAGTGTCCTGAAAACATTTCATCTACATAGCTATTACAGGAATTTCTGATTCAATCCAAAATTGCACTTGAAACTCAATTTTCATAAAAACTTCTAGAAATTGCAAAAATAAAATTAAACACCTGAATATGCATAAAATACATCAAAATGAGATGGATATGATGGAAAATTGATGGAAAATATAAGAATTAGGTAAGTTTCCATAAGAAAAAATAGACCAAAACTGAGGGCCAACACCCCCTCCAAAATCCACCAACCTTCTCCCCCTATCCCACTAGCTCTTCCTGCATGCTTCCCTCCACTCCTATCCCGACACCTGGCCATGTCCTTTACGAAATTAACATTTGACCTCGTTGTCACTCCCACACCACTCACTGAATTCCACTTGGACTACTGTCCCCACTTACCTCCATGTCATGTATCCACATCATCCCCCACCTCCATGTCACCCCCCGCCTCCATGTCATACACCTGTTTCATGGCCAAGTAAAACTGTGTTTTTTCCCGATATAACACAATACTTTAAAACATGGTTTATAGACAATTGAGAATGAATTTTCAAAATCGAAAAGAGGTTTTTGTTACTAACATCCCTATGCACGAAAACCTCTCTCAATTTTGTAACGGCTATTATGGTTTGGGATATTCATATGAGCCGTTGTAGGTATATTTTCCCCAATTTTCCTGTTGTTAGTGAGTGTTTTTAAATGCGGTTTCCAAGCAGGTGGAAATGAGTTTTCATAACCTAAAAGATGTTTTATTTTCAACATCATCATTTATGAAAAAATATCTCAGTTTTCTAATAGATATTATGGGTTGGGATATAAAAAGGTATTACAGGACCTTATTTTTCAGAATTTCAGGAGGAAAGAGCTCAAAGACAGTTAGGGACTTAGATGCCACCTCATGAAATCAAAGTTGCTATCAAATTCGAATTTCTTTTGTATGTCACCAAAAATCCACAAATATAGTTCCAATTAGATTCATTAGTTTTGAATGTCCTATATTTTAGTTCTATTTGTGTAATACAGTTGGAGATATTTGTAACAAATCATGATATTTTTGAAGATATTTTAGTTTAGAATTTCTATAAATACTTCACTGTTTGAGGTATTAAGGGTTCATTTCTGAATGTAATTTCCTCTTCCTATTGTAATTTTTGAAAGCACTGGAGCATCAATAATACAAAGACCTTTCATAGGATTCATGTGGTGTACCAAATGGTGATGTGTTTCTTCTGTTTCTTTGTTTAAACATTGTTTTCTTTCTCTATTATTCTAAAAATCTCAATTACTTAACAAAAACTATGATAAAAAGGATTTGTTATTTGGAGCACCCTATTCTTGCTGTTAGTAATTTTCATGTTTTATGTTGAAGCCAAATTAAGGAACTCTTAATTGCTCCTTAGTTTCTACACAACCTTACACTTCTCCTATTTCACAATCCATCTAATTTATGAAAAGATCCAAATAGTGAAACCTAGTTTTCCCTATGAAAATCCTCTAAAATTTGTTGCTAAAACCAGTTTAATATATAGACTCCATATCCTAATGTAATTATAATACTTTAATCAACTAAATAATAAAATCAAAAAACTTAGTACAATGATAACTAGCCTAAAATCTACACCAAAACAAAGCTAAATTCTACAGAGAGATCCCTCTCTGAAGCTGGGAGGGCTATATCCCAGCTTCCAAAGTGGTTTTGATGTTGTCCTATGTGTTTACTCCCTCAACCTAAAAATATAGAATGAAAAACACTTTCCAATAACAATTTTTACACTGACAGGGTGGCAGTCACCAGTATAAGTGGACAGGATGTTGGGATTGTGAATTAAGGCACCGGTATAAGTGGATAGGATGTTGGGATTGTGAATTAAGGCATGGTGCATGAAATTTAAAGTTCGATAAATATAGAGAACATAAGCACACCCTTAGAATTTTGAAAAACTAATTATGTCAAGAAGGGTCTCCTTTTCAGGATTTTTCAGGAGAGTGGGAGTAGTGTAACCCTCGAGCGTCATGGCACGAGTTGACATTGAATCATGATTTGTAGAAGAACTGGAGGGGACAATGGAATATGAGGGCAGTCGACCCTTATTACAAGAAACATGGTTTCTTCCCTTCCTGCTCAAATTTGATGGTTATGATTCTGCTATAGCTCAGGAGTTTCCACACACCTTTGATGGAAGGAAAGACATGGTTGGCTCTCTACAATTTCAAGTGATGGAGCATTCTAATTCTCATGCCATGGAGCTACCAGCCACAGGAAAAAAATGGTTTAAGAGGGGTGAAGGAGAAAAGTGGTTTTGATGCTCTCCTGTGTGTTTACTCCCTTAACGTCAAAAATACAGAACGAAAACATAGTGACGACCATACTGGGGATCTAACCTTTCAGATTCCCAAGAAAATTGTATCAAGTTCCAGATCTGATTACTAATGGTGGAAAATGATTAGACGCAAGAAGATTATATCATTCACCCAACGACTCCATGTTCAAAGTATCTAGAACTTCAATTTTTTTAGTGTGACTCCACTTTTAGAGAATCCAGATTCGTAGAAAACGCATGGTGACTCCACTGCAAGTTGATTAGATTTCTTGCTAAACAAGATGACACGTTAAGTGGCAAATCCTCTGTCTTGTGAAGTTTTAAAAGAAGTCAGGGATGAATTATCCAATTTCAAATTGATGAGGTTTTTTTAACGATCGTGTTTGTTGTTTGAAATTAAGAAAATTTTATCTTGGAAGTAAATTTAGTTTTCTTGAGTTAGTTGTTGAAATATTCAAGAAGGATATTAAAATTTTGGAGTATCAGATTCAGTCCTATAATTTCTAAGATCCCAAACAATTCTTGGAAAATATTCCTTCTCCAAAACAAGAGGATATCGTATTTCCTTTTGGTTTTCAGATTCCTAATAATTATGTTTTCGAGTACAAGACTGAAACTAAATAGTGGGAATCAAGGTTTAACCTTGAGAATACAATTGATGAAATCTTCCATGCTCAATCGGTCAATGAAGGCCTGCAAGGTAAACTAATTAATCATGCCTTTACTAATCCTATAGAAAACTACATGTAAGTTCTTTTAAGCTCAAGTGTTCAATTAGGTTTTCATGACCAGATGCAACATCAGTTTCCATTGCACTCTACAACTTTGATTTTATGGACAAAAAGTCAAGTTGTCCTTTTGATTGTGCTAACAAACAGTCAAGTGGCCCACTTGTTTCAACAGCTACTTGAATGGCTTCATTGGCACTTTTGTATTATTTGATTCAACATAATTTTTAGCAGTGTAGAGAAGGTAGCAGTGTGCAAATAAGCTCAACACTCTTAGCATCTTTTTCAAGCATTATTGTCAATTTCAGTTTCAGATTGCAGTACAATTTTCAGTTCAGTGTATATTTCAGATTTCAGTGTGCAGAATGGTCTTGATTTCAGTTTGAGATATTTTCAGTCACAAATATTTTTATGACAAAGAGGGTTGCAAATATGGGATTGGCCCAATGGATTAGACTACTAGTCTATAATGTTCTGACACTTCACCAGGAAGTGCCATCCCTAGCTGGAGCCACTGCTAGGGTCTTATAATTTTTATACGACTCCTTGATTATAGCTGATGATTATTATATTTTTGATGTTGTAAATAATATTCCATGCTCTAAATTATTTTCAAAAATGGTCAAAACCTTGAGAAAATAAAAAAATATCCTTGCAAGTCAAAATGCAGCATTAGAGAATAATTAATTGTGTTTAGATTAAATTAATGACATCATTTAAATGTGATTAAATAAATTGTAATAAGGCACATATGGACAATTTTTTTTTTTTGTCATTTATAGTTAAAGGATGCTGCTATCAAAACGTCAAGATTCTCCACCCTTCGCAATCCACGGTCCTCATTCATTTTTGCCCCCCCTCTCCTTCCTACCTTTACTACCCGGGGGGTCGGAAAAGGCAGTATTCCCCGCCGAGTCCCATGCTTATGTGGTGTCTTCCCCTGATTTCGCACCCCCCTAGACAATACCACGTACCACCTTATACCCCCTCCAAAATCTGCCAACCTTCTCCCCCTTTCCCACTAGCTCTTCCCGCATGCTCCCCTCCACTACTATCTCGACACCTGGCCATGTCCCTTACAAAATTAAAATTTCACCTCGCTGTCACTCCCACACCACTCATTGAATTCCACTTGGACTACTGTCCCCACTTACCTCCATGTCATGTGTCCACATCATCCCCCACCTCCATGTCACCTCCTGCCTCCACATCATACGCCTATTTCATGACCAAGTAAAACTGTGTTTTTTCCCTGTACAACACAATAATTTAAAACATGGTTTATAGACAACTGAGAATGAATTTTCAAAATTGGAAAGAGATTTTTGTTGCTAACATCCTTGTGCACAAAAATCTCTCTCAATTTTGTAACAGCTATTACAGTTTAGGATATTCAGATGAATATTTGTAGTTATATTTTCCCATATTTTCCTGTTTACAGCCAGTGTTTTTAAATGTGGTTGCCGAGTAGGTGGAAATGAATTTTCAAAACCTAAAAGAGGGTTTTATTTCCAACATCGTCATTTATGAAAAACTATCTCAGTTTTCTAACAAATATTATGGTTTCGGATATAAAAAGGTATTACAGGACCCTATTTTTCAGAATTATGGGAGGAAAGAGCTCAAAGCCAGTGAGTGACTTAGATGCCACCTTATCAAATCAAAGTTGCTATCAAATTTGAATTTCTCTTGTATGTCACCAACAATCCACAAATATAATTCCAAGTAGATTCATTAGTTTTGAATGTCCTATATTTTAGTTCTATTTGTGTAATACAGTTGGAGATATTTGTAACAAATCATGATATTTTTGAAGATATTTTAGTTTAGAATTTTTATAAATACTTCACTGTTTGAGGTATTAAGGGTTGATTTTTGAATGTAATTTCCTCTTAATATTGTAATTTTTCAAAGCACTGGAGCATCAATAATACAAGTACCTTTCACAATATTCATGTGGTGTACCAAATGGTGATGTGTTTCTTCTGTTTATTTGTCTAAACATTGTTTTCTTTCTCTGTTATTCTAAAAATCTCAATTACTTAACAGAAACTGTGATAAATAGGATTTTCTATTTAGAGCACCCTATTCTTGTTGTTAGTAATTTTCATTTTTTCTGTTGAACCCAAATTAAGGAACTCTTAATTGCTCCCTAATTTCTACTGAGCCTTACACTTCTCCTATTTCACAATCCATTTAATTTATGAAAAGATCCAAATAATGAAACCTAGCTTTCCCTATGAAACTCCTCTAAAATTTGATGCTAAAACTAGTTTAATATATAGACTCCATATCCCAATGGAATTATACCAGTTTAATCAAGTAAATAATCAAATCAAAAAACTCATTATAGTCATAACTAGCTTAAAATTTACACCAAAACAAAGCTAAATTTTACAGAGAGATCCCTCTCTAAAGTTGGGAGGGCTATATCCTAGATTCCAAAGTGGTTTCGATGTTGTCCTATGTGTTTACTCCCTCAACCTAAAAATATAGAATGACAACACTTTCCAATCAAACTTTTTACACTGACAGGGTGTGTTATAGATCCATTTGGGCACATCAACCCCAACTTAAAGATCGATACTATTAGGGCCCATCAACCCCTAATGCAGTTGTTACATGCCCTAAAGAAGTTAAACATCACAATGCCTCACTTCCCAAGAAGTTCCATCACCGAAAACATCCAGAAACTGCCTCTAAGAAGATCAGCGTAGGTAGGCCTTCATTAGGGTGCACTGCAATGAAAACCATACACTGTCAGGGTGCAATGTAACGCATTTGGTCCCTCTTCGGCCTGCGCTGGGCGAATTTGAGTGAATTTCTGGGAGGGTTTGAAAGATTCCTTATCCATTGGATGCCTCTAGAAGTTTCTCAAGGCTATCCACTCCTTTGAGTTCATATTTGGATGAGGAAGGGAGTTAAGGAACATCAATCCCCTTATCCCTTCTTCCATGGAATTGAATTCTAAATTTGGGAGGGCATTCATTATCACCATTCATGGAATAACTTCCTTCATTTACCTATAAAAAGATCACTCATCTAAGTGATCAGGGGCTGGAAATTATTGAGTTCTAGGGAGATGCTGTTGGTATGAGATTTGAGTTGATTGCAAGTATTGTAATGATGTCAAGGTGACTTGCTTGTTGTGAGGAGAGGATGGGATTGAACTAGAGGAGTGATGCTTAATCAGGAAAATTGGGTTGTAACTCTTCCTTTCACTAATAAAGTGTTCAAAGCTTTTTCCATATGCTTGTATTGTCTATTGATGCTTTCATATGCTTATCATGTGCTTGATTCCATGCTATGTTTAATCAATAGATCATTATCATATGGTTTGATGGGTTCTTGTTTCTGTCTGTGTGCAGGTACTTCTCAAGTGGATTAAGTACGGGAAGGAGCAATAGAATCAGTCAAGGGAGATAAGGAACAAGTGGAAGCTACAAGTAGGTTCTATGTTCTCTTATTTTATCTATTGTTTATAGAAAAGGTAGAGAATGCTTTGTACTGTTGCTTCTAGACTAAGCTACTAGTCTAGAGGGTTAGGCGTTTATCCAAGAACACTAAAACTTCCCAAAACAGGGTGGCAGTCACCAATATAAGTGGACAAGATGTTGGGATTGTGAATTAAGGCATCGGTATAAGTGGATAGGATGTTGGGATTGTGAATTAAGGCATGGTGCATGCAATTTAAATTTCGATAAATGCAGAGGACATAAGCACACCCTTAGAATTTTGAAATGCCAATTATGTTAAGAAGGGTCTCCTTTTCGGGATTTTTCAGGAGAGTGGGAGCAGTGTAACCCTCGAGCGTCATGGCATGAGTCAACATTGAATCATGATTTGTAGAAAAACTGGAGGGGACAGTAAAATATGAGGACAGTCTGCCCTTATTACAAGAAACATGGTTTCTTCCCTTCCTGCTCAAATTCGATGGTTATGATTCTCCTATAGCTCAGGAGTTTGCACACTCCTTTGATGGAAGGAAAGACATGGTTGGCTCTCTACAATTTCAAGTGATTGAGCATTATAATTCTCAAGCTATGGAGCTACCAGCCATAGGAAAAAAAAAAATTAAGAGGGGCGAAGGAGAAAAGGGTGTGTGGCATCGTTTTCTACTTGAAGAAGACTACGAAGTGGACTAGAAAATTGGATTGCAGAGGAGTGTGATGGTTGAGAAATGGAGATATATACTGTACGTTCTCCAGAATTTCCTCACCTGTGAAGGGAGATACTCATGATCTTTACCATATTCAACTTATGCTACATTTTGAGTCATGTAAATTTATTAATTTCCCTCATTTTTTATTGAAATGTTTAGATAAGATGTCCAAAAGTGTGCAAAAGAGACAAAGAGACTAGATAGGATATAAAGAGTGCCATTATGGCTTAATCAAACTTTTGGTTAAGAAGGAATTAGAGAGTAGAGGAACTACATGGGAAACATTTTTGGAAACATTTCAGGGTGAAAGCACTGTAAAACGGCCTCGTGGTAGGAGTCAACCACAGGAAATGAAGTGAAAAGGTCATCAAGCCAAGGGTTAGCTAGCAATAGGGGAAGAATACACCACCATTAATATGTGGCAAGGGTGGAAAACCAAAGATTGACAAACCCCAGTCCAAGAAGTCAAAACTTAAGAATAAGGAGCAGAGTAAGGAACAAAGTGAGATTGAGAAGCCTGGACCTTCACGAAGGTTTAAATGAGGTTCATTAAAAAGACACCATGCTTCTTTAGGAAAAGAGTCGGTCCCAAAAACTACTACATTGGAGATAATTGAGGTCTCTAACGAGTGTGTCCCTCTGGAAAACCCTCCTATGGAGATTCCTACTAAAAATTTCACAGTGAAGAACAACCTTTCCATGTTAGCAGAAGTTGTAGTTAGGGGTACTTCGATCTTTAGTCTGGGTTATGCTGAGGAGGAGGATGACATTCCTTTATCATTTTTTATGAAGTAATTCAAGAGGAAAAAGGTAGCTCATAAACTGAACATGAGGCTAGAAGCAACTAAAGACCTGACAGTAGAAGAGCATGAGGATACTATTCCTCTTAATCTTGAAATGCGGGAGTTGGAATAGGAAATATAAAATAATGATACTTTCTATCAGTTAGTGGTTAATAAAGTGAGAATACAATAAGAAGATGAGGAGAAAGATTTTGTCTCTGGTGTGAGAGGTCAAATTCAGGAGTTGAAGCAACAAATATATGAACTTGAAGTTTTAAATCGACGTGTAATACATTAGAATACTACATTGAAAAGCAAGAATGAAGAATTGGTAAAGGCAGTGCATGAATGGAAATGACATGTGAAGAAATGGAAATTTCATGCATCTCACTATAAAACTCATTTGAGGAAAGAGATTAAGCACCTGAGGAAATCCCGTATTAGGAAAACAGAAGGTAGAAGGGTTGAGAATCAATATTCAGATCTAGAAGTAAAGGAAGGCTCATAATTTTGTTTTTTGTAGAGGCCAGCAGTTGTGTGAGGACACACAATAGAATGAGGTTGGGTGGATGTCGGTCATCATAATTGTCCTTTTTTTAACTTTACCTGTCTCCTAACTATGCTACCCAAACCTCTGTTTCACAAATAAATTGAAAAATTTACACATGGTTCTTGGTCGCTTTTTGTGAGTTTGCTGGATATGGATCATAGCGGCTTATTAGTCATTGAAAAGTTTGAATAGGTTTATATTTATTTGTAACTTATCTATTCATATTTCCTTAAGGCGTGGTGAGTAAATGTCATTAATCAACATCAGAGTTTGGTTGGTGCAAGAATGAAATTTCTTGTACTATCCATCGTTCTTGTACTAAGTAGAAATCCAGCCCATTCATTTCAGTTTGACTCCAAAAATATTACATTTGTTAAGGAATGGTGTGCGCCTATTGTTGAGGGTTTGTTCTATTTTTGCATCAGGCGTGAAGCACTTTGGATGTGGTAAAGATGGAGGCCGGTTGTTGTTCGACACGTTTTACTATTAATTTTTTCATTGTGGCCAAGTGTTGGGCAGCGGATCCCCCCATAGCGGGTTTTTCGGGCTTAAATTTGAGTTTTGGTCAATGTCATGTAAAGACCCCACAAAATGTGGGCACAAAGTGCGAGAGTCTAGGGTTGTCCACTGTAAAATATTGTAATGTAATATAGAATGTGTCAGTCCATGGACCATGGGAATGTATAAATAGAGCGAGGCTCTAAGTATAAAAGGCATTTTTTTTGGTAGTCTTGATATTAAGTGATATGGGTTTTTGAATAAGGAATTCACTCTTAGTCTGTAAGTCTGAGTCGTGGGTTGTAGTAGTAAGGAGAGGCTCTGCAGTTGTGTGCGCAGAGGCTTGGTAGAGTCCGCAGCTGTGTGTGCGGACCCCTGCAGCTGAGTGCGCAGGGCGGAGTTGGGATTGTCACTGAACAGAGGTTTAATGAAAGATAAGTTGATTCGGAAATATTGTGCATCTACTCGTAGATCTGTGTGTTTATGGTTCGGTTATATTTTGATGCATTTCTTTACAATTTATGATTGCATGCACTTGTTATGAATGTTGAATGATTGATGAGAATACTAGACCCACAAAATTAAGTCAGATCTATAATAATAACACAGTAAGGACAAGGGATCTAGACAGCGCCTCTTCGTGCTCTTTATAGAGCTACATAAAGGTAGACAACTACGTGGAGCAGCACACGTGCACAGGATTGGTTCAAAAACTTCCCAGCCTTCACCAAGACATCCCTAGGGTGCAGAAACCTAGTTCTAGCACCCTCCCATACTACATCGGGTGAGACCTCAGTCTGCGCACCATGAACTGTTGCCGAAAGGGCTAGTAGATTCGGGATTTGTTTGGCTAAATCACTTCTGAACTTGGGTCAGGCCCCAAAAAGCCAACAAATGGTTCTATTTCCAGGACCGAGATCTGCTTAAGGGTTGTCTGATGTTGGAACACTGGAATCCTATGAAGAAGGAAATTGAAGATTGGTTGGATCAGAAGCTTCACGAGTTCGTGACACAAGAAAATAGAACTCTGTAGGTATCTGAGAAAAGATGGTTGGATCGCTACGCATATACATAAATCCACGAGATCTTCTTCACGTCATTTTCTTCTGAACAATATGAGTGGATCACGAGGTTAGTCGATAGCTAGGGAAGGTATAAGCTCAATCAACTGATAGTGTGGACTCTCGAGTTAGTGCGCAGATTAGAGGCATCAAAAGATCAGATCGGGCGGGCATTCGACCATTGGCTCAACTGGATAATCAGAGGGTTTATCACTAAGTTTGTGGTAGATACGACCGTGAGCTATAGCGAAGTAGAGCGATGTTTTCTCAAAGGACTGTGAGGTAGGTACATTAAATCCATGAATACCTGGATTAAGATGATGTTATGTGAAAAATGGGTGATGTGAATATATTAATGTTTGGAATGACATGGAGCAGAAAGATCTACAAAGGTACCGAGGGATTAGGAACAGTCCTTTAATTTCATCTTCATGAGGGAACGAGGAAGAGCACACTTGGGTCTCTCTGAGAAGTACGATCAGTTTGATAAAGCAGCGCATTCTGTAGTTACCACCTCCACTTATGCTACGAACTGCTTCACCTCCTTCACCCCCATCTTCACCCACCCCACCTCCACCACCTCCACGGTTCAGCATGGGGAGCGCGATCAAGCTACCCATATTCAAAGGACTAGTGAATGAGTATCTGGACTAGTTCTGGTTCGTGGTAAGAGTAGTATGGGAAGCACAAGGAGTCACGGATGACAACATTAAGAAGGCCACATTGGTGAGCGTGCTGCAGGATCATGCATTGACATCGTATATCAAGAACTCTAATGATCACCCAGAGCCAGGATCAACCAGAGCCAGGAATGGATCCTTCTATGCCTACTACCTTCTTAGAGACATGCATGAAACTGTTGTGTGATAATAAGTCAGTTAAAGGACTACAGGAGTTGATAACTAGGTGCCTAGGGTCAGGTGAACTGTGCATAGTCTAGAAACTAGGAAAACATACATTGTGCACCGAGAGGGAAATGAGATTAACATCACAGATTGGCGAATATGAAATGGATCAGGTAATCCTAGACCTGGGATCAGATGCGAATGTATTACCAAATCAAACATGGGAACACATGGGTAGGCCCACATTATAGTGGTCCCTTATTCAATTAAGGATGGTGAAGCAACAAAGGATCTTGCCCATTGGGAGCTTGTAAGGGGTAACAGCTGATATCAAAGGCGCGAGCACACAGACAGACTTTGAGGTGATAGAGATTATTGATGACAACAACCCTTCCCCCGCGTTGCTAGGAATAGACTGGGCCACTGACATGAATGGACTCATCAACTTGAAGAAGCAGAAGATGATATTCGAGAAAAAGTCTCTACGCGTGGTAGTTCTGCTAGATCCAGCCGAAGGAATGCGCTACACTGAACCTGTACATGATGATGAGCTAGATATCATTTACCAGATAACAGCACAAGACCAGAATCGAGTGAACCCGACTGTAGATGGGAGAATCTCATGGGAGCATGATAGTTCCTGTACTTTGGATTCAGATGAAGGAAGAGAACGCTAGCAAAACTGGTTGCACAAAGTGACAATGCTGAATTGCAACATGATGATTAGATCACTGTGGTGCATGACGACCGAAGCAAGGGAACTTCCAACATATGATGGAGTAACAGGAGTGGATGAATTCTTAGACAAATTTGAAAGTACAGTAATGGAACAGTAGCAGTATAGTGCACTGGAATGGGTATTGTGCACGAGTGGAATACACATCAAAAGAATATGGGAAACTGGCACGAATGTAGAAGATAGATGCACTTATGGTTTGGAAGTCCCCAACGTCGAACACGAGATGGGATACCAGGATGGAGAAGCTTGCACGCCCACCTGTGTCAATGGGTGAAGACGTGTGCTGTGCAAGCACATCTCGGACTAAGGATAAAAAATTAGAACCTGACGTGGCAGCAGGAAAAGCAACAAAAATTCCACATCGGAGCCTTCACAAAACTATGTGAAACCATGAATAGATTTTACCAAATGGGACGAACTGATTGGGACTTGTGCATGCTAGCGGTCCGATGGGCCTATAGGACCATGTGCAAGAGCCTAAGTGCGGAAATGGTTCCGAAGATGATGAGTAGAGTCAAGGCCGTAGCTTAGGGAAAGAATCCTCATGCAATCACTCCCATAATTGCGACAGCATGCGAGGAAAAGAGCGAAGAGATTATGTAGTCAGGCAAGGACGAACATATGCAGATTCAAGAAGCCATTCAGCGAGGGAACCTTCAGCTTCACAAACTCGAAGAAGATCAGATACGACTAAAGGAGAAAATCATAATAATGGACGAGGATATCATAAAACTGGAAACTAGAATCTCGCAAGAATTACACGTCGAGAAAAGGATGGGGCCACATATGGGCAACCCTACCATCGCACAAGAATATTGTCGCTAGAAGATTTCTGCTATACTACCATGGCTGTGATCGCACCTTATCAGGCAAAGCAACCAAGGAAGTGCATCGAATAAGGAAGAACGAGAGGCGTTGACTGGCACAAGGGTAACTAAGGAAGGCCCACGGACCAGGCCAGAAGGTGACTTGAAGCCTCGCACCAGTAGTGTGACCACCTGACTATCTGTAGGAAGCATAGTCCCAATGCACCAAGCAGTTGAAAGAGAGTGTTGGACTATAAAAGAGTCTGTATGGGAGTTGTGCGACCCAGAAGTTGCGCGTAGGATCAGTATGACGCACAGATCACATTTGTGCACAAGGGACTATGCTGCCACGTGGATAGGTTGGAATGTGACCATTGGTGTCACTGTTCATGACAAGATGTCCAATTTAAGGCAATGAGGAGCAGACAAAAGGAAATCAAGACACGGAGTCAGAACAAGATTTGAATTTGAATTTGAATTAATGAGCCAAAAAAGGTGGAAACGATCGAATTTGAATTCCAACAGGCCTATAAATATCAGATGGTCACCCACCGAACAACCCTTAGCATCTTGAGAATTCAGTTATTACATATGGACTTTACGGCTTTAGATGCTTTGAAAGCAAGTCCAGTATTTGAAGCATTACCGAAAGAGATGCAGGACCTTCTAAGCAGAGCAATGTCGACCACCAAAGAAGCCGCACCGAGCCCTCTGTCACCAGTGGGGGAGGCAATGGAAATTCCAAAATCGCCCCAGACGTCGAGGCCCAAAAAGGATCCATAGGCAGCAGGACTAGTCCATATGTCTCCGCGAAACCTGCGGTTTGGCAAACTGTCAATGGAAGAAAAGGGCAAAACAGTTAATATTGAGAGCGATGATGAGGACGAGGATCCTCAGACCTTTGTAGAAGAGATGGAACCTGAAGAAGAGATGGAAGAAGACATCCAGCCAGTATGCGCCACAATAAAGCTGCCCAAGTATGCCCCTCCACGGAAAGGGAGGGTAAAGGTACCTAAATATTTGGATGCTATTAAAAGCACACTCAACACCCTGTTCCTCCCCATGGGAATTCTGTTTGAAGGTTCAGTTGTGGGCCGCGTACCCACTATGAAGTTTGAAGATTTGGACCTCGCAAATGGAGAGAAGTTCCCTAATTTGGAAACTAGCCAGCTGTTGGAACAAAGCATGGAGGGGGGGGTTACAACACTGCAGCCATGGAAATGGCTGCACGAGGTGGAAGAGGCCGGGCTACTCCACCTCCTATCAATTCCACACTTTCATCGGGCACCAATCAGAATATTTGTCATCAGGAAACTACTTTACCTAGTGCACGATGGGTACTTGTGGCTGGAGGAGCCCATTCCCATCATTGCGGAGCTTATTCATAGGATTTCTCAGCTCCACTTTACAATAAGGGACCTCGCGGAAATAGTTGGTACAATTGGAGACTTGGCGATTGCAGAGGCTATGAAAAAGAAATATAAGTTAAAGAAAAAGAAAAGGATTTATGTTATTACTAGCATTCAAGACAAAGGGGTCTGAGTCACTACCCAGTTGTTGGCAAGAAAGGTTATGAGAAAATGTCGTGGCAACAAGGTGCCAGTAATGGTCATCGCACTGGCTGAGCAATGCGCAGAAGGGGTATGGTTCAACTGGGCGTAGTTCCTCTGCAACAAGTTCCTAAGAAACTGCAGGGAGGCCCAAGAGCAAGGTAAGACCTTCCACTACACGTGGTTTCTCTTATCCATCTTGTTGGTTACAAGAGAATTTCTTGCGGATAGTCAATTTACTCCCCTTGACGAGGACTGGCCAGAGACAACAAAATATGCATTGCTATGGGCGATGAAGGATGCCATGTGAATCCGAGAAACCAAGATCTTCTGGGCACTGATGGAGGCAAGTGTGCGACTATGGATCAATAAACGGCTGTGCCTATCCCCCTTGGTATACAACAGTCTATGGATCTTTGCAGACTTTAAAGTAGATATGCACAATGTGTATATCAGGGCACAGAAGGATCCAGAGAAGAAGTGGACCACACTCCCCTTCGTTGCAATAGATGACACTGCTTTCATGGGGTTCGACACATGGCCACTGGAATGGCACGCACCAGATTTGGTGGTGCGTGATGAGACAGAGATTGAAAGACAGAAGGCTGCCACCAAGCTGCTAGCACAACAAAAGTGAAACAAATAGCTAGCTGAAGAAGTACGGGCTTCTCGGGAGGTAGTGAAGGCCGTTTTGGAAAAGGCAGCAGTAGGAGGGGCTGCTTCGACACAGGAAGAAAGAGGCCCGGACTTAATCACAGGGCATGGGATAGATGATATGGCAGAAGGCGCAGACCCAAGCACCACCTCTACACAATTGAGACGGCCGCGCGGGACAGAACGAACAGGGCCATAGTAGAAGACCAAGGCTTCCAAGTTGGATGGGGAGCCTATTACACTAACCGAGGGTGACCTATACGACATCGGCAACACAGTTCACAAAGTCACTAGGGAGGCACTCGAGGAGGCAATGACAGAGCAGCAGAATGTGTTGGGGGCGCTCAGGGCACAACACTAGGAACTTCAAGTGCGGGCCTATAGCAGGGAATGGTAGCCGTCTATGGGGCTACGGGTACATTAGCAACTGAGCAATTGCTGTGGGCCAAAATTGAAAATACCGTTGCATTGTTGGAAGGAGCACTGACAGTGGACAATATGGAGGAAAAAGCCGTGATAGGCTAGCTCAATGGACTTGGCCTAAACTTGGCTGCATTTTCACGAGAGATATTATACCAGCTACAGGATGGGGTGACGAAAAAGCTCCGCGCTCAGGAAGGACGTGCAGTATAGATGCTCAGTGAACAACAAATCAGCATCGAGCAGCTGAGACTCCAATGCGATGAAGCGGTAGCACAGACTTAGCAGTTTGAGTGAATCGTGGAGGAAGCATGTTGTTGCATCCCCGAGCTAGAGATTGCAGTAGACTTACCAGTAGGTATACGGATCTACAAACTGGCTAGTGGATTCTGCGACAAAAAGGAGGAAGCAACGAGGATCCATCTAAACCTAGCTGAGGCTGAAGGTGCAGCCCTCTACACCGCTGGAAGTCAAAAAGTAGCGGCACCACACCATTCAATCAGGGTTGGAAGCAATAGAGTGCTCCATACAGGATTGCACAGGCTTCTTAGATCAGTCACTCTTCACCCTCACTTCGCTGCAGGAAGACCCAATGCTTTAGTGGTTAGAGACAAAAGCACGAGAGTTGCAACAAGCCTATGGCAATCTTCAGGGGACTGCGCAGACACTCGCCCTTACTCAGCGACTGGCTAAGATGAGGGAGGCCCAGGCTCTAAAGGAATAGGTGGATGCCGCGCATCAGAAAGAAGTAGTGCTTAAAGATGCATCCAGCCTTGGCTCGAGGAAGCATTCATGGTCACCACCAAGATCGAGGGAAAGTTGGCATAGATGCAGGGCATATATGCACTCAGGTAAGGGATTGCACCTGACAACGAAGCATCGAAGATACGCACTTTTATCGGGAAAACTAGTGTCTATGCAGAGCTGCTAGTCCCACTAAGGCTAGTAGCTACCTTAGAAACAAACACACTAAAAACTACTTTCGTTTTCCTTTATGAGAAATAGATGAGAGAAGAATAAGGAGACCAACCTCTGTCTTGCGCTTGGTTCCTTGCTCGGTTCCTCTCTCTTCTGGTAGGTCTTTGCCACTCGCTTCCTTGTCTACCCAGCTTCAAAGAGTACCTGTAGAATTAAAGCAGCATAACATTATCCAAGAACATAGATCTATTATCATAAACAATACAGGACCAGATGTATATTGACCACACAAACGCATAAATCATCAATCGTACAAGAATGTGGAGGAAAACTTGAATAGCTTTATTGATAATCAAGAAAGAGCAAAGAGGATTACAACCAATTGTTCTGACCCAGCATCATCCTCTCAGCAAGAAAGCCCTTCTTCACCTCATGAAAAGCTTATATCACCCAACACTATGAAGTTACACCAAGAAACCAACATCACTTCCTTACAAGATACAAAATTCCAGCCTCTAGATCTCTGGGATGAGGGATTCATATATAGATGTCTACAAGGGAGGTGAGTCAGCTTTTGAGATTTGATTAGTGTCTTCTCTCTGATAGTTCTTGATTCCACTTGGAGATTGATGATCTCTTACTCATCCCTGGTCGAATGTAGAGAGGCAAGTGTCACAGGAGAAGTTTCTGGAAGATTCCATGCTCCTCCACCTTGCGGATTGAACCTGCCATTTGTCCCTTCTCACCCATCGCACCCCATAGAAGGGCTTTTCAACATGCATCTCACCTATTGTGTGTATTCAAGTGGGATGCAACGCACTGTGACTATGGAGCAGGTGAAATGGTCCAACTTTGTCCAGTTCTGAGTAGTTTTTCATGGAGAACTTCTGGGAGATTCTATAATCAGTTGACCTTGTTCTTTTAGGGGTTGGAACAACACCTTTAGGGACTTAGGAGCCCTTATTTTATGGACATTTATGATTGGGGTTGCAGTGCCAAAAAATTTCTATAACAGTTTCCGCCTAAAGCATGAGGTCGTTAATCTTTTGATGTCAGGCGAAATTCTTTATCATGAGGATCCGAAGCATTTTCAAGCTGGAAGGCGACCTGTAATAAGATACAATACAATACATTATCTTCATAATATTTTCATGATCTAGCTAAGGCAAGCATTCCCATGCTCAGCTTTATAAATTCATTTTCATGTACATAGGACAGACAATCGTCTGAGTGTAGACTGATGATTCTGGTAGAGCCATCATCCCTTAGATTGGATGATTATCTGTGCAGCAACGATGTACATTTGATGTCTTTATTTTCCTGAATATATATCACAGCCCAGATAGATGAAACTAGATCCAGGGTCTTCAATCACGTTCGTTCTTCACTCAAAGTACAAGTCGATCCATGTGAGAGATGTTCTGGAGTCGAACATGGAAAGGCATCGCCTGATTACCAGCCAATGATGTAAGATGTTAACAGGCGAGAGAGGAATCACCGATAATGATGATGACCCTCAAGGTACTACAGTACAATTCATGTGGTGTGAATAAGGGACTTGGCATTGAACACCACGCAAAATCTTTCGGTTGAAGGCCATTGATGTAAACCTGTCGCCGGAAGTGAGAAACTTGCCATTGAGGCATGCAAGCTTCAAAGTACTGAAAGGGTTGTTCCTAGATCGACTTCTTGGATAATGAGATGATGTCAACAAGAAGCGATCTGTCATAGGAGGGCCTTAGTGAATCCCACATCAATGACATGGAACGGAGAAAATGATTTTAATGGAGGTGAAAACGATCTGGTGATATAAGGTTGCGGGTGGCGGTCATGAAAGGATGGAGTGTAAATGTATTGCAGTGGGTGAGACACAGGTGAATTCTCTGAGCGACTTCTCTTGAACATATCGGCGACACTGACATTATGGATTGGTAGCATTAACTCCAGATATGGATGGTGTGATGGAACCATGGTGATGTGACCAGTGAATGGAACAACCCAACCCGACTCGGATGCGGAGTGAAAGTGTCATGTTCAAGAGCGACTTGCTACCAACAAAGTTTCTTCAAGTTTTCTTCCCAATTTTTCCCCAGTCATGCTGACCAGTACCTCTTTATTTTTGTTAAGCTTGAGGAGGACAACATATGCTTGTTCTATAATTTTCCCTTCGGGCAAACCCATCGCTATGTTTTAACGAGTCTAGCAATAGTGAAACTCGTTCTTGTCTGTTATGGACAAGTTTTTAACTATTAGGTTTTAACGAGTTTAACAATAAAGATAACTCGGTCCTTTTCAATTTTAGAGAGTCTGAAAAGGGACGTAAAGGAAACTCCAAAAATCCTTTTTTGTCATCTAATCCCTTAAGTCCAAAAAAGTATAAAATAATACAAAAGGGATGAATTTTCGGTAATTTTAACGAGCCGAACAAAACAAGCACTCGATCTTTTTGTGTAATAATCCCTCAGGTCCAAAAATATTAAAATCTAAAGGAGGGATAGAACTTCTGGTCACTTTAACGATCTGGAGAGGCCAATGGCTCGACAATATTTTCATATTTTACGAGTCAGTTGAAAAGAACTTAAAGGAGACTCGTTTTTGAGGAACGAGTGATAGATTCGTGTAGCAGCTAATTCCAGGTAAGGTTTGGAATTTTCCAATCACGGCAGTGTCACAAGGATGGCTAACAATATCACTCTTCGCAGCTGTTCCTCAAAAGGGGTGAACAATCAAGTGGAGGTGAATGATCGGCCAATAGAGAGTGGAGGTGATTATGAGAACGCAACCAAGGCTTCAAAGGCTGAAGTAATACATTCATGATGGTTATTTACTAGAAATTGGTTCATTTTTTAATGAGCTTAAATGCTGGGGGAAACACTTGCTCATAGCTTATGTTTATTTTTTAATGAGCTTGAATTCCACGTTAAAACTGCTCGACATAATGGTCATTTCTTGACTTTACCATTAATAACTCTGTTCCTTCAAAGATTGTGCTGCATGCTCAATTGCTTCATCAAACTAGTTAGAAATGAACAATACATGTTTGGAAAATGAGTTAAGACACTAATATTTTACTTGAATTACGTAAAAAGTAATTTAAAAGTGCTTTTACCCCTAATTTTACCATTTCATTTGAACTTTGGTCTGTTGGAGCCTTGGAGGTGCTTTCCCCCTTGATTTTCACCAGCTGATTCTGGGAGATTCTTTGGACGATTTTTGGTGTCGTCTAGACCAGGTAGGAGCTAAAACTGAGCTCTTTCATTTCATCCTTTCCACTTTTCATTCTAAGCCTAATTTCTGGTTTTTCTGAGCCTTTGGGGTTTGAAAAACTCGCTCTGGCTCCATCACACCATTTCTATATCGAAAGGTGCGTTGCATGTTGGCCTACCCACTGGATAGTTGGCATGAACGCACTCAGAACACTACTGGGGGTGCGATGGGCGCAAGGAGGGATATTTGTGCACAGTTTTCAATGGAAATTTTTGCCTCTTTTTCACCAAATCATGATCTAACTCTTCTCTTGTTTGTTTTCAGAGATTTATTGGAGCAAAATGCCTATTACATGGCGAGAACGTGAGCATGAAGAAGAGGACATGCTTGCTTTACATGATCCAGTTACGGTAAATGCACTACAGAACTGTGGCCTATTCAAGTTTTTCCGCATCTCTAGAATGAGGTAACAAATCAACTTGTTGAAGTATTTTCTCAATGCCTGGAACCCTACCAGCCAGGTGTTCCAGATTAGGGGCAAATCCATCCCCTTGACTGTCGTGGACATCTATTTTTTGACCGGCTTATCGAGGTGGGGTGCCCCTATCTCATTATCAGGTTCGGCCCATGGGGGTGAATCTGTGAGAGATTACATTCATAGGTATTATAGAGAGGGATCTCAGCCGAGTAATGACGGCAAGATCATCATCCGAGATATCACTGACAGGTCCCTGAGGACCATTCTATTCACCTTTGGTAGGATGGCTGGTAGTGCGGTTCTTCATGTGGCCAACCGATCTTATATGCAGTATGCCTTAGAATGCCTCTAACCGAAGGTGTTCAATTGGTGTGATGCAGTACTCTTTTTGATGAAAGAACAATTGACCAAGGTGAAAAACGGAAGATTGAAGAACTTTGGATATGGTTCTATTTTGATCGCCTTTGCCTTGGAAAAGATCCCGCTGATGCAGCCGCAGTATATTTCACTTGGTTTACCTCCACCGACTGAGCCACGGATGCAGAGATGGGTCGACCATATGTCCAGACATGCTGGTTAGTCTCAGGTTTCCTTTTCTGATACCTTCTTTAGGTGGTTCGATCATCAGTAGATGGTTTTTTCCGAGTATCCATTTGCTGGTATGGACTTCCGGGGTGACCCGGATTTGGTACTGCTGGCTGGTGAGCAGTGGGGTGCCATTGGTAAATTCTTTGACCACATTTCTATTTATTTTTTCTCTTTATAATTTCCTTGTGCTTTATTCTATCAAGACTAATCAGAACTCATGTGCTCATGCAGATGTTGGTCCCGTTCGGCCAGTAATACGCCTGAGAGTGCCAGCTGCCGCTCCAGTAGGAGAGGCTGTGGGAAGGGCTATCCTTCACGACCTTGATGTGGCCAAGACTCTTTCAGCATTACAGGATCAGATTGAGGGCCTCACTCTCAGTATTCCAGATGTGAGGACTGACGAGCTGCCTCTGAGGTTGCAGCGACATACTACTGGCGTGCCAAGTCGATATACTAGGCTTTTACACATGATTGCACAGGGGGTGACTTGTTATCACCAGCATCATTAGACTAGGATGCCCCCTAGCGTTTTGAGTTTTGGGTCATTTGACCAATTTTGTCTTGGTTACAGAACATTATGTGTAAACCATAAACAATTATATATATATTTTTTATTTTCGGAGTTCTATTTTGGTTAATTTACATGATCCGAATGTAAATATTGATGAAATGCTTCTTTTTATAAATGTTGCAAATGTCTATATAACACATAATTTGCCAATGAGTCAGTTAATGTGTTTAAGCTTATGGAAATATGCTGATATTGAATAAAATCAAATTTCCTTTCCAAAATCTTGACCCTTAGGAACATGCGATAGATAGCTGGATTTCAGATGGAGTAGATACCAGTGAGTTGTAGTATAATGAGCTGTGAGTCTAGCCTGACGAAAAGTCGGCGTATGCCATGTGTGGTGGCATCAGAGAGAAGTTCTATCAATGCGCTATATTCAACGATGTTATTCGTTGATCGACCAATACATACCCCTCTGAAACTTACTAACTCGCCGCTTGGATCAAAAATGGCCCAGGCCGCAGAAGATAGGTTCCGTGAACTATGACTTGCTCCATTGGCATATCAACAAAATATTCCAATAGGTTCGACATCTGCGACAAATGTAAAAAGTGGATTTACTTGACCAAAATGATTACCCTTAGCGAAAACAAAAATGTAACAAAATCATATGGGTTACCACACTGAATCATGCATAGTAACGCTTAAGGTACAACCCATTACGGGGTTGCGCCAGTGGAATTTCGTTGTAATCCATTAACTCGTAGGCTCCTTTTGCTAATACATGTTTAACAATATAGGGGCCCATACATAAAGACTTGAATTTACCTACTCCCAATTTATCGGATTCTTGGCCGTTAAGTAAGACCAAGTCACCTTCTGAGAAGACACGGGGTTTGACATTCTTATCGAACTGTGCCTTGACTCGTTTCTTATGGGCTTCGTTAGCCAAATCAGCATCACGATGGGTTTCATCCAATTGGATTAGTTTCAAGAAACGAGCCTCCTCTTCGGAAGTTCCGGGGAGAAGGTCGATTGTGAGTTTGAGGGACGAGATTTCACACTAAACTGGTAAGATTTCTTCTAGGCCATACACGAGTTGGAAGGGTGTAAACCCGATTGCATTCCTTACCGATGTTTGGTATGCCCACAAGGTCGAGTACAGGATTAGGTGCCAACTGCTTTTGTGGACTCCAATCATCCTTTGCAACATGCACTTTAGGACTTTGTGGATTGCTTCAACTTGTCCGTTGGCCTGCGGGTAGTGTGGAGTAGAGCTGTCGTGAGACAACCCTAATTTGGCAGCTAATTCGGCCATCATGTGATTACAAAAATGCGATCCATGATCTGTGACTATTGCCTGTGGAACACTGAATTTGGCGACTACATGATTGAAAAAGAAAAGGGAATCTATTTCACCAGTGTTATCTAATGTAGGCATCGCCTCGGCCCGTTTGGTAAAATAGTCCACTGCGACTATGATATACCCATGCCCCCCGGTCGAGGTGGGGTTACATGTCATGAAATCAATGCCCCATTTGGCGAATGGCCCAACAAAAACTATTGGCTGCAGTGGTGTGGGTGGTCTTCTGGTTTTGCTATCGAAAATTTGATAGGCATGGCAACTTCTGACTGTGCAGTTATGCAATCTTTGAACATTGTTGGCAAGAAGTATCCTGCTTGTAAAATTTTTTGCGTCGTGGCGTAACCAGATTGATGCCCCCCACACGTGCCTGAATGGCAATCATTCAGGACTTTTTCAGCTTCCTCATGGGTGAGGCACCTCCTCAGAACTGTATGGATGCCACGATGGTAAAGCGTATCACCGACGATCATGTAGTCTTTTGATTGGTATCGAATACGTTTTTGTTCAGAGCGGGTGGTATTAGACCTATATTTTTGGGTTTGGAGATAGATGATTATATCTCCATACCACAGATTTCTTGAACATATCAAAAACAAAGATTCATCCACGATTGTTTCATCTGATGTTTCATTGTTGGACGACGATGGGAGATTGCATAGTAATTCAGTGAAAACCAGGGCTTTCTTTGACTTGGATTTTACAAATTCTAGATAAAACTCTTGTAGAATTGCTATCCATTTTGAATATTTGCCCCCCAGCAACTGTCGCGACAATATATAATTCATGGGGTTGCAATCTGACAGAATGGTAGTTTTTCGAAAGAGGACATAGTGTCGAAATCTTTATATCGCTTGAACAGCTGCGAGCGCCAGCTTTTCAACATAGGAATATTTTCTTTCTGTATCATTTAAATTCTTACTTAAATAATATATAAGATGTTCAATTCCGTTGTCTTCTTGAACTAAAACCATTGCGATGGTTGTATCCGCTGTAGCCAGATACAGGTTAAAGTCTTTTTGATAATCAGGAGTGTACATTAATGATGCTTTCATTATTAATTCTTTTAAAGCATCAAAGGAGGCTTGCGCGACCTGATCCCAGACGAAGGGCACTTCCTTTTTCAATAGACATGTATAACCTTTAGCAAGTTCGGCATAATTTGGAATGAACCTCCTGAGAAAGTTTGCTTTCCCTTGGAGTTTCTGAATCTGAAGCAAATTTGAAGGTGTAGGGAAATTTATGATTGCCTGAACCTTACATGGGTTGAGATGAATCCCGACCTTTGAGACTACAAAGCCAGGTAAATGACCAGAACTGACACTGAACACACATTTGTGTGGATTGAGTCGTATTTTGTAGTGTAGGCAACGTAGAAATATCGCTCTCAAATGCTGCGGATGATCGGTCTGCTTTCTCGAATGAGCCGGAAGGTCGTCGAGATATGGTTGAATGATGTTTTTGATGTCATGGAAGGCATAATTCATTGCCCTCTGAAATCTTGCCCCTGCGTTCTTTAAGCCAAAGGGTAATTTGCGATATGCGAATGTGCCCCATGGACAAATAGATGCAGTCTTTGACTGGTCCTATGGGCAGATATTTATTTGATTATACCCGAAGAATCCATCCATGAATGAAAAGGTTTCGCATCCGGCGCATTCATCAATTATCTGGTCAATAAATGGTGTAGGTAGTTGTCTTTTGGACAAGCTTGATTTACATCCCTATAATCGACGCACACTCTAATAATTCCTTGTTTTTTCATAACAGGAACAATGTTCGATACCCAATTGGTTAGAGGAACCAGGTAAATGAAACCAGCATGGAGAAGCTTCTCAACTTCTGCCTTGATGGCAATGGCTTTTTTGGGGTGCACCTTCCATATCCATTGTCGTACTAGTTTGACATCTAGATACATCTCGATTTCATGTTCAAATATACTCGAGTCAATGCCTGGCATTTCATCATATGACCAAGAAAAGACATCTCTGAATTCACGAAAAAGAGCGTTGTATATTTCTAGTTCTAAAGGTTAAAAACATTTACCAACATAAATATTCTCTACAACATCTGTTTTGGTCAAGATATTTATGGCGATAGTCTCTTCAATGTTGGACAAGTTTTGCTCGGAATCCACCGTGTTTACAGTATTTGATAGGAAATCAAAAACTGAAGGATGATGATGGTCATCAGGAGTACCTTCTTTACAATTCGAAAGATGGGAACGACGGTGGTAATCTTCCCATGGTGCCCCTTCAATTACCATTGATTGAACAATTCCTTCGTCGGTGTAATGCACTTGCGACCAAGGATCTGAAGGAGTGCCATATTC
Source organism: Pinus tabuliformis (assembly GCA_031772625.1). Classification (NCBI taxonomy): domain Eukaryota; kingdom Viridiplantae; phylum Streptophyta; class Pinopsida; order Pinales; family Pinaceae; genus Pinus; species Pinus tabuliformis. The sequence goes on along the minus strand of CM062817.1, from coordinate 1,850,111,911 downwards.
CTTAGACCTATCTACCCAAATGCTTGATGAGCATTGATTCAGGTCTGCCTCCCATGTCAAAAACATTGATTGCTACAATATTTCTATTGGGCTTGGAGGCAATACCTGCATATGATCCATGTTTATATCATTTTCTAAGATCTTTTGAATCGAAGATATCATATTGCAGGTTCCTACCATCACTACTTCTGCCAGATTGATTAGAGGCGGAAGGGCAAAAGTCCCCATTAATATAGGGTCTTTTAGTAGGCCTACTCCGATATTTTGAAGTGTATGGGGGCTTCCATGGATCATCGGAATGCTTCCCGTAACTTGGGAACTATTGGGGAGAAATGTTTGTTGGTCAACGATTGTAATTCCTCCTTGAAAAGGAAATGCAATCTTCCTAAAGTAGGTCGACACAACCACAGCCATAGCATATATCATCCATAGTCTTCCTAGTAGGATGTTGTAATCGAGGTTTCCGTCGATTACTTCAACATCTATTTCTACTGTTTTCCCCCCTAGCTCAACTTGCAAGTTACTTAGAATACCATATGGGGTATACATTCTTCTGTCAAATGCTTTTAATGTTGTCGATGATCGCGACAAGGTTGGCGATCCTAAAGTTTTCCAGCAACTCATCGACATAATACATCTAGATGACCCCTCATCAATAATTATTCGATGAACAGTTTTGTTGAGGGATTTCACTTGAATGAGGAAAGCTAGTTGAGATGGTAACTGAGGATTGTATCCTTTATGATTAAAGGACACAAGATTAGAATCCTTTGGATCTATCCCATCGATAGCTGATAATAAAGCCTGCTTTTGGGATGGGAAATTTTGCAGTACCTCAAGTGTCGACATAGCGAATGGCGATTGGGCCAGATCTTCCACTATATTATAATGTTGTGCTGCTTTGGCACAAGGATTAAATGTCGACTTGTGTACTACTCCCTTTGGCGGTTTTATTGTTAGCTCTGGAATGATGGGCGGTGCAACTTCTGTCGAAGTTGTTGTCAAACTACTAGGTTGATCTTTATCCTTGTTGTTTGACAGCTGTGGATTCCTGTAATCTTTGTTCCTTGTCGATATCAAAGCATCATTTTGCCGTTTCGAAACCGACAACATCAGTACTTGGGACAGGGAAGCATTTTCACTAGCAACCAGATTTGTTCCTGGATTTGGAAATGGATCAGTCAATACGGCCGAGGTTTTTGAATTCTTGAAGAAACTTTTAAGCTCAGCCTTATGTGGACAATCTCTTGTCCAATGATCCTCATCACATATTATACATGGATTTTTTGGTTTCCTATCTCCAAGAGGATTTGCAGAAGATTTTTCAGGTGATGATTCCTCCTATTTCTTCTTCTTCCCTTTGTTTTTCTTCTTGCCTCCTAGTTGCTTGGTTTCTTTGCCTTTATCTGTCGAGACGACATTTACTTCCGAGGCGAGAAGTTCTTCTTTTGCATTTTGAATGGAAATCTTACGGGCCTTTTTAGATGTAGCCTTTGTCGATTTCGTGTATGTAGTACCAATCACGCCATCGCCGGGATGAGAGTCATTGTTTGAATTAGGAGGAGGGGGGACGGAAAATTCCAGTCTGGGAGCGTCAGGGATTTTATCCTAGAGCATGCGAGATTGAGTATAAATCAAGTCTAAATATTGTGCATGAGCAATAACTTGCTCTTTAGTGACGATTCCTCCTTTTACCACATATTCTGTAATGGAAGGTAATAAAGACTTAATAAACCATTCAGCAAAAAGCTAATTAGGAACATACGTTTTTACCATTCTACAACAACGTCGCCACTCATGAATATGATCGGATATGTGAGTGGCTGTTGTTTGCTTGAAATTGGTAAGAAGTTATGTTCCCATTTCGTACCTTATCGATAACTGAAAATGGGTTAAAAAGGTTGTGGCTAGGTGTTCTGGAGGTAAATCCCCTCTGCGGAAAAAGGCGATCCCTACTAGTCCAAATAGGGTCTAGCAACAATAAAACAACGCTAACACGCAGGTTCCTAATTGCAAATTAAAGACCAATGATGAAGGCCTACCTGGATTCCAATGCTAGTACTTGTAGAAGAGTTGATGCCCCCGTTCCTTTGCCCCGGCTGGGCACAATCCTCACAAGCCTCGTGCACGGACACCTGCACATGCAAAGAACGATACAAACACAAGCATAAAATCCGATAGATGCAACTATATATCAGTCAGAAAGGATATAACTCAAACATCATCATAAAGACATTAAGAGTGGAACCATAATGATAGTCGTCTATTATTGATGAACAAAGAAGAATACAACCATAGTTCTGACGTCAAATCCTTCTCAAGAGGGTCCAGCTAGAAAGTCCCTCAAGCATTCACCCTTCAAGGTAGATCTCCCAAGAGAAAACTCTCTCTCACACAAGTTTACACAAGATCCAAATACTTCACAACCTTCCTTAAGCTCTCTAGCAATCCCACACTTGTCACACCAGCGACCTATCAAGCTCACACACTATTAGCGACACTCCAAACACTATGAATTCCAAAACTAGCAGCTCATGGCAATGGTGGAGGCTTAAATAGGAGAAGGAGTCTCCATGAATGGTGGGAGGATGAGCTTATCTCCAAGGAAGGTGGCTCAAATGACGAAACAGACATGCCAGAGAAGGGAGGGCGACATTTACACAGCCAACAACTAGGTCTGGAGTCATCTGGAAGGCTGGCTGTTAGAACAAACTCGCCCAGACTGGATCATCGCAGGTGCCTAACTGTACTAGAGCACTGACATCGCTGCTGAATAACAAAGAAAGTCATATCAGCGCGATCAGATATAAATAACAAACGCGTTGTCTCATGAAATTCGACCAGCGCGGGAATCACGTGTACTTCCGCGCTGGCAGCGCATTCAATCTATTTTGGAGCGCTCATTAGCGCGTTTATTTTTACAACAGTCGCGATGGTAGCAGAACTTTGGCAAAGTGGGTCATTTGGCAACATTAGAGAGCATGAGCATGATTAATTTGGTTTCATGACATAGCAGGAAGACTGACAGGGAGACAGTGACAAATTACTGTGTAACAGATGCCCCCTAAAGAATGAAGCCCGAGAGAGTGGGAGGGGTGAAATGCCTTATGAAACTGGTTGAACTGGAACACCACCAGGGAGAACCTACATATGTACAACTGATATCTTTGATAATCAATTACATGTAGTCTAGGCATAAGCGCAGCCATCCAAAAGACATATGAAAGAGGTCTGTGGTATGGACGTAGCCACCCAGGTAATGAGACCATGATGATAGTAAAGGTGTGGTCACAACCATCCATGAAGACTCAAGTATGGGCGCAGCCATCCATCAATGAGTCATGTAATGATCATAATAATCCACAAAATCACAACCTGGATCTCAAGAGACAAAATCGATGGTCTTGCGCTCCATCTCAACCCGAACAAAGTACAAGTTCAAACATGTGACTATGGGAGCTGAAGTCGAACATGCAAGAACATCGTCTGATTACCATTCAATGATGAAAATTGTTAATAGACGCGAGAGGTACCACCAATAATGAAAATGGTCCTCAAGGTACTATAGGTACAATCTACGGCGTGTGAATCAATGAGCTAGCATCGAACACCCACAGAATCATTCGATCGGAGGCCAATGATGAAAACCTCGTGTCGAACACGAAGAACCTGCCATTGAGGCATGCAGGATCCAAGGCACCTGAAGGGAGTCCCTAGGTCAACTTCCTGGATAATGAGCTGAAGTCGACAGGAAGTGACCTTGATCGAAGGTTGGCCATAATTTTTCCCACATCATCAGCATGAGACAGAGAAGGATAAGATATTTTACTTGAGGTATCAGAGGGAGGTTGAGTATGCTTGCAAAGGTCAACTTCTCTTGAACATATCGGTGGCACAACAGTGGATTTGGCAGTATTTGACTTTAAATGATCAGGGGTCATGGCGACAAGGTAATGAGCAGATGAGAGGTCAAACAGGAGAACCCAAACCCATGGAGGCCAGTGGAAAAACAAGATGAGAGGTTCCCACCCAGACACGAATACAGACAAGTGCCATGTTCAAGAGCGACATACTGTCGACACAATAATGATTATGGTTCCATTTTTCCCACCATTTCTGGCGAGTACCCCGATTATTTTTTGATGACAAGCTTGATGGGGATATCATATGCTTGGAAGGTGTCATTTCGACAAAATCCGATGTCATTAAGTTTTAACGAGTCTGACAAAGGGAGAACTCGACGTCTTTTCCTGTTTAGAGAGTCTGAAAAGACAGCAGAAAAGTGAACTCCAGGGGGGTCCTTTTTCGTAAAGTTGTGTCTCTCGAGCCCGAAAAGGTATAAAACGATGCTCAAAAGAACCGCCCGACCAGTATGATCGAGGAGTACTTTTTGTAAGTAGTTACTTCGACTCGAAAAGGTAGAAAAGTGGTCAGAAGCACGTCGTTTTGTAGCCAATAACGAGTTCGAAACGACAAAAAATCGACGATCATTTTAAGTTTAAACGGTCGAAAAAAGAGCTTTAAAGGCGACCGCCTCTCGCTTCTTTTAACGAGTCGAGAGGGAGACTCAGCTATCTTTTCTTATTTCACGTCAAAAAAGAGCTTAAAGACGACGTTTCGGGACCAAGTGTGCATAGAACTGTCGTAATTCCACCAGCATGAGAATCTGCACAAGGAACACCGCACGCATAAACCTGTTCGAAATAATATAGGCCACATGCATAAAAACATAGTAAAACTATATTGGAACCAAGCATATAGTAAAAACCATTATAAAAAACCCATATTTATGAAAAATAATATTTAATTTTCAAATTTTACCATAAATAGTGGGGTAAACAAATTTTTTTACCATTGTTACCATTTGGAGCTTTGGAGAACAACTTGGAGCTATGAGGTTGATGAGCCAAATTCCACCCGGTACGTGCATCAACCATTCTGCAGTGTGTTCCAGGTAGGTTCACCTTCCCTTACGCTCCATTTTGTTCTCTTTTTGCTGCATTTTAACGGTGGAAAGTCGCCATTTGAGCGGATTTTTTGAAACTCATTCCGCTCTCGGTCAGCGCGGATTTCCCTATCGGGTCCGCGCTGATCGAAAAAAATTCCACAGGCCACTCCCGGATCAGTGCGGGAATCACGTGTACTTCCGCGTTGACCCAGAAAAAATATCAAAGGGCACCCATGATCAGCGCAACTGTTTTAAAAACAATCGCGCTGACGCTGCGCAACAAGTTTTTTGACAAATTGAACATATGAAACTTTATGAACAGGGCCCTAATGAAATTTTTTTATCATGCAGGGTAAAATGGCGTTCTTTTGGCAAGAACGAGCTCATGATAACGAGGACATAGTGGCATTCACCGATGCTAGGTGCCGAAATGCATTGCGGGCGTGCGGGTTGTTTAAATTCTTCCTAACTCCGCGCCTGCGGGCACAACCTGACCTTCTTGAACTCTTGATCAGAGCCTAGAATCCCACTGATGGGAAGTTCGTGATCCGAGGCCGAGACATCGAGTTTGACTACACAGATATCTATTTTTTGACCGGGTTGACACGTCGAGGTGAGATGCCTATTCTAGAGGGACAGCGACTCGGCGGTGATACTCTAGACATGTTGATGGCCCAGGTGTGCCCACGGGCATGCAAGACGCAGAGCGGGAAGGTAGCAATTCCTACGGTGGATGACTTCATCCTTCGAACTATACTCTTCATGGTGACTCGGGCAGCGGGCTCCCTGGCCAATCATGAGGCCTCGAAGGCCCATCTTCGACTTGCTCTCGAATGCTTGAATCCTACCATATTCAACTGGGTAGCGGCAGTAGCGACAAGTATGAAGAGACAACTAACCAACTACCGCTGTGGTGAGTCGAAGCAGTTTGGCTACGGGTCGATTTTACTCCCGCTCATGCTGGAGCGGGTACCGGCATTGCAGCTGCAGGATATGGTCGTGGACCCACCTAGAGGCCCTTGAGAGACGAAGGGCACACGATGGGGCCATGTCATGCCACGAGGAGGTGGCGGTCGGCCAGTGGCATGGGGAGTATACTTTCGAGAGTGGTTGGAGAGGTAGATTATTTTTGTGGAGGACTGGCCGTATGCTAACCTAGACTTCCCTGGAGACCCAGACATGCCGCTGCCTTCTTGAGAGCAGTGGGATGATGGTGGTAAGAAACTTGATCTCATTTTTTGGATTCTTTATTTTTGTGATGTTTTTGATTTTTTCGTGTACATGTCCTAACGATGAACACTATGGTATGCAAATGTAGGACCGATGAGACCCCTCGGCCTCGCCCCAGAGGCACGGAGGGATGCACAGGGTATTAGAGCTCTGGCCCTGGCTCCTCCAGGAGACGATATGATAGAGACCATGATACGGAACCTCGAGGGCTTGCTGTCAGGGATTCCAGATTACCAGTGGATAGAGGAGGTCCCCATAGCGTCTCAGATCCATACAGTGGGGGTAGAACCTAAGATGCATCACCTTTTGAGGTGAGTGGCACGAGCAGCTGCGGATTATAGGGAGCACAACCCACCATAGTAGATATCTAGGTCTTTATTTCCTACTGGTGATATTTTGAGAGACATGTGTCTTATATGTACAGAGAACACAGGCCCTATCTAGACATGTACACCTATTTTTGAGTGCCTTGGTGCGCCACACGATATGTATATATATACATATTCCTATGGTTTATTATTGTGCTTTGATGTGCTTGCTTGTATGATGTTTTGATTATAAATTACACAAATGTCTATCTAATACATGATTAGCGAATGCATCAGATAATGTGTTTAATCGTCAAGGAATATGCTGATATGTGATAAAATCAAAATTCCTCTCTAACAATTTAACACGTAAATACAACCTTAAAATGTGACGGTCTTTGACAGAATAACGCCCATTGAGCTAATGGACGACAAGTTGAGAGTCCAGGTTAACAACCAATTTACGAATATTGAGATTAATTGCCTCAGCTAATAATTCAATCACAGCACTATATTCAACGACATTGTTTGTAGTACAACCTAAACACACACCTTGAAGATCTATCAACTCACTGTGAGGATCGTAGATCACCCACGCCGCAGAGGACAAATTGCGAGTGCTGTGGCAGGCACCATCAGCGAAACCAACATAAGGTGCACCTGACCTCTGCAAAAGAAGCAAAAGACACAATAAGCAGCAATCACGCCTTCACACCAAGCCAAAAACATGAAAACACACACACACACAACACACTTGCTAGAACACACGCATGTACAAATCGAAGTGCATGGAATCATTCATAGTACTTTTTCAAGTACAACCCATTGCAGGGCTTATCGAGAGGATTACCTTCGTAGTCAACTAGCTCATATGCCCCCTTCTGCAAAACTCTCTTTACAATATAAGGGCCTAGCCACATGGGCTCGAGTTTGCCTGCCCCTAGCTTGTCATTTTCTTGGTCGTATAGCAGGACTAGATCTCCCTCAACAAAGGAACGAGGATGGATGGTATGGTCGAAGTGAGTTTTAATTCTCTTCTTTTGTGCTTTGATAGCTAGAGAGGCGAGGCGATGGGTCTCGTCCAGTCGTTCTAGGTAAAGAAGACGTTCCTCTACCGGAGTAGTGTTGGGAAGCAACTCGACGGCTAATTTTAACGAAGGGATTTCGCATTCTATAGGAAGGGTAGCCTCCAGTCCGTAAACTAGTTGAAATGGAGTGAAACCGGTGGCATCCTTCACAGAGGTTCGGTAGGCCCACAAGGCGGGAAACAACATCAGATGCCAATTAGACTTATGCATACCAAAAGTACGTTGAAGCATCGTAACCAAAATCTTGTTAACGGCTTCAACCTGGCCATTGGACTGAGGATAGTACGGGGTTGAACTATCATGTCGTAAGCCTAGTTGGGTTGTCAGTTCGGTCATCATGTGATTACGGAAATGCTTCCCGTGATCCGTGACGATGGCCTGCGGAACTCCGAACCGCGTAATAACATGGTTGAACAAAAACTGCGCTGCTGTGTGACCGTCTTTAGTTAATGTGGGCATCGCCTCGGCCCATTTTGTAAACTAATCGACGGCAACGATAATAAACCCATGCCCCCCGGCCGAGCGAGGTTTACAGGTCGTATAATCAATGCCCCATTTTGCAAAAGGGCCAATGGTGACAACAGGGTGCAGTGGAGTTGGTGGCGCACACATCTTCCGCTGGTATATCTGGCACGCATGACATGAACGGACGGCAAGAATGCAATCCTTAAAAATGGAGGGCCAGAAATAACCGGCGCGGAGGATATTTTGAGCTGCGGCATATCCGGACATGTGACCACCACAGGCGCCAGAGTGGCAGTCATTCAGGACTCTCTCAGCTTCCTCGAGAGTTAGACATCGGCGGAGGATGGAGTCAACCCCGAGACGGTACAGGGTGTCCCCAATAATACAGTAGGGTTGATACTGATGACGGATCCGTCGCTGAGAATCCTTGGATACAGCGGGATGGAAAGTGGACGTCTGCAAATATACAATAATATCCTCGTACCAGGGATCGAGGGTGCTGATCAAAAAAAGAGTTTCATCCGGGATATGATCCTCTGAGTGAGAGGGTGTAGAAGGAGATGGCAAAGAGCAAAGTAACTCAGCAAAGACCGGGGACTTCTTAGACTTGGCAGCAGTGAATTCCAAGTCAAACTCTTGGAGGATAATGATCCACTAAGAGTATTTGCCCCCCAGCAACTGACGTGACAAAATGTACATCATCGGGTTGCAATCATAAATCACGGTTGTGGTGCGCAACAAGATATAATGCCAGAAACGTTGGATGGCACAAACGGTGGCCAATGCCAACCTCTCGACGTAAGCGTATAGAGTTTCCGTGTCTAAAAGGTTGCGGCTGAGGTAGTATATAACGTGCTCAGTGTCATCATTGTCGTCTTGCACGAGAACCATGCCGATAGTGGTATCGGCGGCGGCCAGATACAGAGTATAATCGCGATGGTAATTCGGAGGTCGCAATAATGGAGCAGAAACAAGGAGACCCTTGAGACGCTCGAAAGACTCCTAAGCAATAGCATCCCAATGAAAAGGGGTATCTCGCTTCAATAACCGTGTAAAAACTTTAGCCACTTCAGCATAGTTCGGAACGAATCGTCTTAGGAAATTTGCTTTGCCCTGCAAGCTCTGCAACTGCTGCAAAGAAGCAGGGGGAGGAAGATTCAGAATAGCTTCGACTTTGAGGGGATCCAGATGGATGCCCTCTCGAGAGACGATAAGCCCGAGTAGTCAGCCTGATTCAACGTAGAAGACACATTTATGAGGATTGAGCCTGATGCAGTAGTGTCGACAGCGGAGAAAGATTTCACGAAGATGGGAAGGGTGGTCCTGGCGTTTGACTGAATGAGCTAGTAGATCATCCAGATACGGTTGTACAATGTGACGAATGTCATGAAAATCATAGGACATTGCATGTCGGAAGGTAGCACCGGCATTCCTCAAACCGAAAGGGAGGTTCTTGTAAGAAAACGTGCCCCAAGGACAGATAAAAGTAGTCTTATGCTGATCAGCGGGCGCAATATTGATCTGGTTATACCCCGAAAAACTGTCCATAAATGAATAGATTTCACTTCCTGCACACTCATCAATGAGTTGATCGATGAAGGGTGTGGGGAAGTTATCCTTAGGACAAGCGCGGTTGATGTCACGGTAATCAACACAGACTCGAATGGTACCCTGCTTTTTGTTCACAGGGACAATATTGGAAACCCAATCTGTAAGTGAAATGGGGTAAATGAAACCAGCCTTGAGAAGCTTTTCAACTTCTGCTTTAATGGCTACAACCTTTCGGGGGTGCACGGGGTGTAGACGTTGATGAACAGGCTTAGCACCTGGATATGTAGGTATCTCATGCACCACTATGCTAGGGTCAATGCCAGGCATTTCTTCGTAGGACCAAGCGAAGAAATCACGAAATTCGCGAAAAAGATCAGTGTAGAGTTGAATTTCCTCTGGAATACAATTGACTCCAATGTGAATATGCTCGACAATCCCTGGTTTCGTAGAGATGTCGATGGGTTGGGTCTGCGTAATGTTTCCCATATTTCCTTCAGAGGACACTTAATAAATTTGAATAAGTGTTTGAAGGGGCTGAAATGGGATACGAGAAGCAAACCGTTCGAGACAGGAAATAATTTCCTGATGGGTAGGGAGAAACGAGGAACGGTGGTGATGATCAGACCAAGGAGGTTCCTCGAGAGACATAGTCTCGATAATGGCTTCGTCGGAAGGAAATATTTCCTTTAACGAATCCGAAGTAGCGTCATCTCCAAGCCAAGGGGAATGAACATACGAGTTGGGAACGCTGCTCGGAGGAGCAGGTTCGGGAGGGGGAGCCGATGCAGCAACGATTTCAACGTAGTTGAGCTCGGCAGGACTCAACGGCATCATATCGCCCCAAGATTCTATATAATTAGAGGGAGGGAGGACCCACGGATCAGAGCACACGAAATCATATTAATAGGGGTGAGATTAGGAGGTGGGAGGGAAAGGACACCCATCAGGGTGGGATCTTTAAAGAGTCCGACTCCCACACTCTCACATGATTTGGAGGTATGCTCCACGAAAGGCACGTTGCCTTCGGAAGAGGAGGCGAAGAAGGAGAGCTGGTCCACGGTGACAATCTTCCCCTGATGAGGGAAACGAATGACACGAAAAAGAGAGGAAGCCACGGCTTGCATGGCGTATGTCCAGCTACGTCTGAGGAGGAGGTTGTAGGTAAGATTAGCATCGACAACTTTGACCTCCACTTCGACCATTTTCCCTTCCAAAGAGATGGGCAATCGTTGGAGAATACGATAAGGACGAGACTCTCTTCCGTCAAAGGCTTCCAATGTTGTAGGAGACTGGCTCAACGTCGGAGAACCAATAGCTTTCCAACAGGCAACAGACATGATGCAAGTCGAAGCACCTTCATCAATGACTGTTCGATGAATCGTTTTAGTGTTGATAATGACCTGTATGAGGAAAGCGATTTGGTGCGGCAGTATCGGCGTATGGCCTTCGAGGTCAAAATAAATTAGATTCGAGTCAGCTGGGTCTATGCCACCGATAGCCGATAGCAAGGACTTCCTCTGGGAGGGGCAGCTCTGGAGGACTTCTAAGGCAGACATAGCAGACGGAGCCTGAGCTAAGTCCTCAATGATGTTGTAGTGCTAGGCAGCATGAGCATTAGGGTTGTAAGAATACTTCCGGAGTACACCTTTTGGAGCGGGTCGGATAGGTATTTCATTGCTAGGTCTCTCGATATGGAGTGGACCAGAACTGGACGGAGGAGCGCTGGAGGGGACCTCAGGCTCTCTCCCGGCATGCGACGGATATTCTTTTGCCCGAGTAGTGATGTGGACGGGAATCGTCCCAGCCATAAATACTTGAGAGCCAAATGAAGAAGAGGGTTGCGATGGATCTGCCACCATTTGAGTTTGCTGTGAGGGGAAAGGTTCTTTAAGCACAACAGGAGTCCCAGGAGCACCTTTCAACAATCGACTGACTTCGGACCACTGGGGGCAGTCTTTAGTATAGTGATCCTCGTCACAGATGAGACAAGGATACTTAGGTTTACGTTTGGCTCCTTCCTCGGGTGGAGGTTTAGGGGAATCCTGTCTGGGCTGCTCAGATTTATTCTTAGCTTTCCCCTTCTTCTTTCCTTTCGAGGATTTATCCACCGTGGTGGACTAGACGGCATTAACCTTGGAAGTGTTTACAGAATTAGATTGACCCTGAGAAGTGTTTTCGTTAGGAGCATTCAGTTTTTGCTTCCGAGGGATCGCGGATGATTTCTTTGAAGATGCATTTACAGAGCCAATAACACCGTCAACAAATGGCTTTGGCGGAGCTTTGGATGTTCCGGGTCTCGGGGCATCTGGAAAATAATCATATAAGGTACCTGACTGAGAATAAACTAATTCGAGGTACTGAGCATGCGTGATAGCTTGCTCTTCAGTTACACAAGCTCCCATAGCAATGTCTCGTGCGATCGCAGGGACAAAGGAGGTTGTAAACCAATCGGTTAGGAGCTGATCAGGAATCCAGAACTTGATCAAATGACGACGCCGTCTCCATTCATGTATATGATCGGATATATGCGTGGCTGTGTCCTGTTTGAGAGACGTAAGGAGATGCGTCCCTGTCTCATACCAAATGGGCAATTGAAAGTGAGTTAGGAATGCCATTGCCAATGAGTTGAAATCTTGAAAGGATCCGCGATTCAACTCAATATACCACTTAGTGGCCGAGCTGGTGAGAGTCCTTTGGAAGAGGCGGAGCCGGATGGAATCATCAAGCCACGAGTTTGATGAGCACCAAAGGTGATAGGTCATGACATGGGCTTGAGGGTCCTCGCCAACTTTGCCATCGAATTTCGGGCCATCACCGAGTATCTTGGTTGGAACTGGTGGCAATATGGATTATGAAGAATGGGATCATTAGTCAATTTGGACACATCTGGCAGTTCCAATGTCACTAAGAAAGGTAACTGAGGATTGAAGGACATCTGTGGCCGTGGAAAAGAGGTAGTACTGGAGTTCCAACTAGGTGGCGGTTGCCCCCATGGACTTTGTCCGGACGGGCTTGGCCCATAAGGGTTCTGCCCATAGGGATTCTGTCCATAGGGGTTCTGTCCATAAGCAGACAGTTGATTCTGGATCTGCCCCTCAGCACCCCATGGATTAGCAACTTGATTAGCAGGAGCAACATACTACTGATGATAATTCTGATAAGGGGTGACCTACATTTGTTGATAATTTTGATACGGGGCTAACTGAGTTTGCCCCTGGGGTTGCTGGTAACCATATGGTTGCTGAGCTCCATACTGAGCTTGGTAACCAGGTTGCGCTTCGTAAGAAGGTTGGGATTGCAACCCACCTTGGATCTGAAGACCAGTTTGAGTCTGAGGCCCAGAAGGATGTCCTTGAATAGGTTGAGCTTGGACCATCTGGCCGGAAGGTTGTCCTGGTTGGGTTTGGGACGGACCCATTTTCCTAGAAGGATGAGCTTGTTGAGTATTAGGTTGTCCTTTTGCAACCGAGGGTTGTCCTTGCAAAACAGATGGTTGAGCAGGCTCGACGGCCGGTTGACCCTGAGGTTGACCAACTTGTCCAGAAGTATGACTAGGCTGGGCAGTGGGTTGACCTTGTTGTACGTAAGGCTGACCGCCCTTCCCAGAAGGGTATCCCTGCTAGATTCCAGGTTGTCCTTGTTGAATATAAGTTTGTGCTGCTTGTCCAGAGGGATAACCTTGCTGGACACCAGGTTGACCTTGTTCGATGTAAGGTTGTCCTGGTTGTCCAGACGGGTAACCTTGCTGGGTACCAGGTTGCCCCAGATTACCAGAAGGTTGAGTAAGATAAGTGAAAGATGGACCACAAGTGGCCGAAGGTTGTCCCTGATAGGGTTGTCCTTGTGGGCCCCCAGGTTGCCCTGGGTAAGACTGGCCGTAATATTGCTGCCCTTGGGGGGTTTGCGCATAAGATGACTGGCCTTGGTTAGGCAGTCCCTGAAGTTGTGCAGGCATTGCTTGGCCACCATGGTAAGTGGTGGTGCCCCAAGCAATGGATAATGGTACCGAAACCTCAACAACAGGTTGAGTAGGCAAGGGTCTGGAAAGATAAAGGAACTGACCAGTAGAATCATAGTAATAAAACGGACCTTGCGCGTTTGGATCCTGGATAGCTTGCATATACTGATCATATGGCCCCCCTCCTGGAACGGGACCAGAAGAGGGTGGTGCACTTTATGCAGGATGGACAACTTTGGGTGTATGTGCCGGCTGGCCACTACTCACTTGGCCGTGAGGCGGACCAACACCAGTAGTCACAGCTGAAGATGCCGTAACGGCACTAACAACCGGAGTTGAATGTGCTACAAAAACAGTCAGATTAGTTGGAACTGAAGTGATGGGTGTACTGTGAACTTGTGAAACAAAAGATCCCGTAGTGGGAGTGATGCGGAGGTCCCACATGGTACTGGAAGCAGGGATCCTAGTACCCGCATTATCCCTCAAGGACTTATAGCGTGAGGGTACCGGAGATGTAGCCGGGATAGGAGTTTCGATACTCGACAAAACAGGTGTCTCACTCACTCTAGGAGATGTCTCATCCATGTGAGAGGTAGACATTGGGGTCGAAACACCAGGAGGGGTAAAAGGAATATCGTCTTCGTCAGGCTCCCAAATGGGGTTCCAATGAATTTTGTAATCCTCGTCGTCTGGAGCACGAGAGTTAATCGGTTGGATACTCGGGATGACAGGGAGAGTATCACTCACAACCGGTACCTCAGGAGCAACAGAAGACGGAGACCCTTGATCACTTGGAATGGGAGACGGGATCAATGATTCAGCCAGGATGACAAACTTCAAAACAAAACCTAGGGAAACTAACGAGAAAGGAACCTACTCAAACTAACGCACACAAGATCTCACCGGGTAATGTTAATCGCGGCCAAATAAATTTTAAGACGCAAGGACACAACTTGACCTTTTCATTTTTTAATAGTCGAGAAAAGGACAAAAAGATGACTCTAGTCTCCTTCGAATGTTTAATGAGCCCGAAGTGACAAATGCTCAGATGAGCCTTTTCATTTAAGGAGTCTGAAAAGGATCAAAAGTGACTACTCTGGAGAACTAGGCAAAAAGGTTTACCAAACAAATCTGTAAAACTGCATATACACCTTGGCAGTCATATGAAAACCAAGGACTTCTCGTACGGTAGTCAATCTTCCCGAATGTTGTGTTCGGTGCGTTACGGCTTGTAAGGCGGCAGACATGGCTTCTTGTGGATAAAGGATGATAACCTAGTGGGGTCTCCCCATATACTCCACGGTACATGGGAGCTCAATTCCGTGCTAGACCACTTGTTGCATCACGGAAGGAGGAATCACCCAACCTTAAGTGAAACAAAAGTGACTAGGTTTAACGACGCCGGAGCACGTCTCTAGCCTAGACCTCTAAACAGTGAGCGTTATGTTCCAATGCGTTTTTAAGTTCATTTAGTTCGTTTTAAGGTTGATCTTGAATTAGGTCTCGGTTTTCAGGCCCTACCGTATGAAATCTCTCAAAAATGCCTAAATGCAAACTATATGCCAAAATATGTCATTCCATTCGATGAATGCTAATTACAAGAGAGTTAGAGGGCTTTCACACAAACGAAATGATCACAAAACAACAAATAGCTTCCCTAATGCGGCTAATGGAAATTCACAAACTTTTCTTTGAGATCACTAATCATTAATCAAAACGAAAAGCTTCTAGTTCTCATTAACTAATACAAAGCAAAAGAGATTTTTCTTTTTGTTGATGGCAAAGTGCATTAAACAAACTTTTGAGAAATAGTAACAAACAAATGTGAAAAGAACTAGTTGACCCCAAACAACTGTGATCCGTGTCTGGGTAGTGAGAAGTAATCGAAACAATGTTAAGACTGATTCAATAACAATCACTTAAACAACCAAGCAAAAGCAAGCACAGAGGAAGGTTTCACCAAACCACAAGCAAGCAACAACCGAACCTTTGCAAACGAGTAACCAAGCACAACTGATCCAACAAACTTGGAATGATAAAACCAGGTCACAAGACAAAAAGCAAGATTCGCTCAACAAGGCTCACAAGAAAGTGCTTCAATATTCAGACAATGAAAATCAAGTCATAAACCAAGTGAAAACAACAGGGGATAGCAAGACCAATAGGCTCAGGAGGCAGAATTGAAGAAATTCAATTCTACAGGAATTGGCGCAGGTGATACACAACAACAATGCACTGATAAGAAAACACACGTAGCAGCAATGCGATGTCAGCGTGGAAGTACACGCCTTACCCCCGATGCTTCGAATTTCAGAACCGTCGCGACTGTTTGGTGTATTAATGCGTTGATCAAGAAGTCATAGAAAGGGCTATGCGATGGCAGCGCGACTGTTTTATTATAAACATCGATGATGCTAAAAAATGGCCACAATAAAGCCAAAAACTCCCAAACCAATACAATCAGTCCTTAAACAATCAAGGCACCTCCCAGATTGAACCAGGAAACCCAAAAACAGAGAACTAATCCCCAATCTTTGAGAAGAGAGCAAGAATCAAATTCAATGGAAAAATGAACAAAACGGACAAAAGCCAGCTCGAAGCTGTTCAGTTCATAAACCAAACCGGAGATTGACTGAAGTGGCCTTGATCTACTTCGCTAATGCAGAGAAATAGTGTTTCGAAGGCTATCTGGCCGTGCTTCAGGCTCCGTCTAAAGTTTACAAATCAAACAACAAGGTAAAACTCCCCAGCGGAGTCGCCAAATTGTTGTGCAGGTAAATCCCCTCTGCGGATAGAGGTGATCCCTACTAGTCCAAATAGGGTCTACCAACAATCAAACAACGCTAACACTCAGGTTCCTAATTGCAAATTAAATAACAACGATGAAGGCCTACCTGGATTCCAATGCTAGTACTTGTAGAAGAGTTGATGCCCCCGTTCCTTTACCCCGGCTGGTCACAATCCTCACGAGCCTCGTGCGCGGACACCTGCACATGCAAAGAACGATACAAACACAAGCATAAAATCTGATAGATGCAACTATATATCAGTCAGAAAGGATATAACTCAAACATCATCATAAAGACATTAAGAGTGGAACCATAATGATAGTCGTCTATTATTGATGAACAAAGAAGAATACAACCATAGTTCTGAGGTCAAATCCTTCTCAAGAGGGTCCAGCCAGCAAGTCCCTCAAGCATTCACCCTTGAAGGTAGATCTCCCAAGACAAAACTCTCTCACACAAGTTTACACAAGATCCAAATACTTCACAACCTTCCTTAAGCTCTCTAGCAATCCCACACTTGTCACACCAGCTACCTATCAAGCTCACACACTATCAGCAACACTCCAAACACTATGAATTCCAAAACTAGCAGCTCATGGCAATGGTGGAGGCTTAAATAGGAGAAGGAGTCTCCATGAATGGTGGGAGGATGAGCTTATCTCCAAGGAAGGTGGCTCAAATGACGAAACAGACATGCCAGAGAAGGGAGGGCGACATTTACAAGGCCAACAACTAGGTCTGGAGTCATCTAGAAGGCCGGCTGTTAGAACAAACTCGCCCAGACTGGATCATCGCGGGTGCATAACTGCACTAGAGCGCTGACATCGCTGCTGAATAACAAAGAAAGTCATATCACCGCAATCAAATATAAATAACAAATGCACTGTCTCATGAAATTCGACCAGCGCAGGAATCACGTGTACTTCCACGCTGGCAGCGCATTCGGTCTGTTTTGGAGCGCTCATCAGCGCGTTTATTTTTACAACAGTCGCGATGATAGTAGAACTTTGGCAAAGTGGGTCATTTGGCAACATTAGAGAGCATGAGCATGATTAATTTGGTCTCATGACATAGCAGGAAGACTAACAGGGAGACAGTGACAATTTACTGTGTAACAGATGCCCCCTAAAGCATGAAGTCCGAGAGAGTGGGAGGGGTGAAATGCTTTATGAAACTGGCTAAACTAGAACACCACCAGGAAGAACCTGCACGTATGTACAACTGATATCTCTGATAATCAATTACATGTAGTCTAGCCATGGGCGCAGCCATCCAAAAGACATATGAAAGAGGTCTGTGGTATGGACGCAGCCATGCAGCTAATGAGACCGTGATGATAGTAAAGGTATGGTCGCAGCCATCCATGAAGACTCAAGTATGGGCGCAGCCATCCATCAATGAGTCATGTAATGATCATAATAATCTACAAAATCGCAACCTGGATCTCAAGAGACAAAATCCAGGGTCTTGCGCTCCATCTCGACCCGAACAAAGTACAAGTACCAGCGTTGGAATCTAGGTAGGCCTTCATCATTGGTCTTTAATTTGCAATTAGGAACCTGTGTGTTAGCGTTGTTTGATTGTTGCTAGACCCTATTTAGACTAGTAGGGATCACCTCTGTCCGCAGAGGGGATTTACCTCCACAACACTAGGGTACTGAAGTTATCAAATGAAGCTCTGGGTAACTCGATATACCATTTTGCTGTTGGACCAGTTAATGTCCTTTGGAAAAGGAGAAGCCTAATCAAATCGTCGTTTAGGGTGTTTGATGAACACCACAGATTAAATGTCATCACATGATTCGATGGGTCTTCACCCATATTTCCATTAAATTTAGGAATATCTGACGGAAGTTTATGCGGAATTGCTGGCCACCAAGGGGTGTAAGCAATTGGATCGTTTGTTAACCTATTTAGATCTGATAACTCCAAAGTTGCCAGGAAGGGTAACTGGTGATTCAGGTTTGGTGAAGTGTACCGAGGATAAGATGGGATTTCTTGAGCAGTTGGTCTCTGCATACCAGCATAATGCATTTGATGCTAGTAACTTTGGTAAGGTTGATGGGCATAACCATTGTAGAATGGTTGATTTTGACCATTTTGAATATACGACTGCCCATTATTTGCAAATATTTGTTGCTCAGATCCTTGGTATACTTGTTGGAATTGCGGTTGTTGGTATTGCACCAGCCACAGTTGCGAAGCCATGTGCTGTTGTCCAATACTCACCGTTTGACCAAGATGAGGGGTAATTGTACTTGTTTGGGCCTGTGTCATTCCACTAGTTGGCGATTGTGGTTGAGTCGCAGGGACAAGATGTTGTTGCATTACAACTTGAGAAACCTGAGGTTGGCATACAACAGGCAGCGCTTGTACTTGTGACACCGTCACAATAGCCAGCATAGTTGGTATATTTGACATAGGTAAACATTGTTGCATTGAATACACAACTCTTGGTCGTTGAGGTAGTATCGGCACCCAACCGTTAGATGTAATTCCAGCATAACCTGAATTTTATTGTGAACTCCCATATGGTTGTCCTCCTGGAGGAGACAATGAAAGGGTATATTGCCCCCCATACGGCGGTAATCCAGTACTTAAAGGAATTGTTTACCCTTGAGAACTGGACTGCCCAAATTGACACCCTGAAGGATCAATTTGCTGAGACTCAACATAAGAGTTTCCAGATACTATTCCGGATGAACAAACAAGAACGTACCATATTGTCGAAATAGCCCCTGAGTGGGACCCGTCTAGCGATTGAGAGCTAGTTGGGATAGATGGTATGCTGGTGAACATTGTTGGAGTGACAGCAGGAAGTTCTGTTGTTGCTGTGTCGGATGACATAGTCCTAGATGTTGACAGTTTTTCAGACATTTCTAGTCTATCCAAAAGATTCCCTAGCGATTCTACAGGAGCTTCCGATGGCGGTAGACAAATTTCTGACGAAGAAGGATATAGAGTGATCCCGACTCCAAATCGTGATGGAGTACTAGATGGAGGATCCTCCACAATCTCTTCTATAGCAATCAGACCAGGTGGAAGAGGTAGACCGTCAGGTCCGTAAAATATTTCTGGTGCCGAAGAAGGTATAGAATCTGCAGTGATAGATGTTTGGGGAATAACACCTTCCAAATCAGCTATAGATGGAGCTGGCTCAGTGACACAAATGTTTACCTTCACACTAGGATCTGTTCTACTGTCCTTTGGTGGCTGCTAAACTTCTTCTGTAAAGGCAGGGATACCAGAAATGTTTGGAGTAACCGGAGTCTCTGTCAGGCCAGGGTAACTCCAGAATGAGCGGGAGAGAAAACTGATAATTTTATTCATTAGCTAAATCATATTTATATACATAAATACAACGGATCAGTTCATCTTCTAGATGACTGTCCAGTTCACCCATCCGTTTCGGATTAGGTGTCAACATTCCCCCCCTTAATCTGAAGGGATGTTGGTGAGTCCAAGCATCGTTCTGAATCTTTCAAGCGTTTCTCTTCCAAGCGCTTTGGTGAAGATGTCTGCAATTTGCTCGTTTGTGGAACAATGACGGAGATGGATTGTTTTGGCCTCAACATGATGTCGGATCAGATGATATTTAGTATTGATGTGCTTAGTGCGATCATGGAACTTTGGGTTCTTGGCCAACTTTATTGCAGATGTGTTATCAATCATGAGTGGAGTTGATTGTATTTGTTTTACCTGCAAATCTTCAAGAATTTTCCTGAGCCACACAATTTCTTTCGTTGCTTCAGCTGCTGCCACATATTCTGCTTCTGTTGTGGAATCTGCTGGTACTGATTGTTTGCGTGATCTCCAGGAGACAGCTCCTGATCCAAGACTCATAGCATATCTTGAAGTAGATACCCTAGTTTCTTTGTCTCCATCGAAGTCTGAATCAGAGTATCCAATCAAGTTGAAGTCGTCCACCTGTGTATACTTGATTCCAAGGTCTTGAGTTCCCTTCAAGTACCTTAGAACTCTTTTTGCAGCAGACCAATGTCCCTCACAAGGCTTTTGCATAAACCTGGAGAGGATTCCAACAGCAAATGAAATGTCTGGTCTGGTAGTAGTGAGGTAGATGAGACTTCCTGCAAGCTGTCTATACTTTGTTGCATCCTCAAATTCCTTTCCTTCAATAGATGTGAGCTTCAAGTTTTGTTCCATTGGAGTACAAATTGGATTGCACTCTGTCATGCCAAATCTGTTTAAAAAATCTCCAATGTATTTCTTTTGAGAAAGAAATATGGACTTTGGATGTTGGGTTACTTCAATGCCAAGATAGTAATGAACATAGCCCAAATCAGTCATTTCAAAAAAAATTCCTAATTCTTTCTTTATGGATGCAATATAGCTTTCATTGTTCCCTGTCATTAAAAGATCATCTACATATACCACAAGATATACAACTGTTTTTCCAACTTTCTTGACAAATAAAGTTGCATCATCAAGATCAAAATGATTGAAGTTGAGTTTCAGAAGATGCTCAGTTAGTTTTTCATACCAGGCTCGTGGTGCTTGTTTGAGGCCATACAAGGACTTCAAAAGTTTGCATACTTTATGTTCATGTCCTTTCATAGCAAATCCTTCAGGCTGGGACATAAAAACATTCTCTTTTAGATCTCCATTCAAGAATGCAGTTTTTACATCCATTTGATGGACTTTCCAACCGTTCTGAGCAGCTAGTGCAAAGAGTGTCCGGATGGTGGCCCATTTTGCTATGGGAGCAAAAGTTTCCTCATAATCGACCCCTTCCTTCTGTGCAAAACCTTTTGCCACAAGCCTAGCTTTGTGCTTGTCAAGTGAGCCATCAGCTTTGTACTTGTTCTTGTAGACCCACTTGCAGCCAATTGGTTTGGTTCCAAATGGAGGATCAACCAGCTTCCAAGTGCCATTCTTTATGAGGGCATCATACTCCTTCTGCATCGCTTCTTTCCATTCATCATGAGAAGCAGATTCTTTGAAGGAAGTTGGTTCAAAATCTGTAGACAAGTTCAATTCACAATCATAAGTAACATCCATATCAACAGGTGAATTAGAGTTATCTACATCACCTCCATCTTGTCGGTTTGTATTTCTGGTTCCTGTTTTTCCAATTTCATCAGGATGAACACTTTCAAGTGTCCTTGTCAGCCATTTTGGGGGACCTTTCTGAGATGGTCCAGGCTGCTCTGTTGATTGAGTTGGGTCTGAATCAATATTGAGTCTCCCAATTCTATCAATTACATCACTTAAAGCATCATCCGTTGTTGGAGTGTCATGCAGGGGAGATTGTTCTTTAGAAGAAGATTCCACATGTTGATCTAGTATAGGAATCCCCCCTTCAAGATGTGGAATCTGATTATCAAACTCTTGGAATGATTTTGGTTTTGTGAATCTATCCAAGCAATCAAGTTGCCGCTCAACAACACTGTCAGATTTGGATGATTCAAGAAAAATGACATCTCTAGATAAAACAAACTTTTTATTTACTTCATCATAGAGGTGGTATGCTTTAGATGTGTTTGAATACCCCAGGAAGATACACTTACGACTTCTAGCACCAAGTTTGTTTCTATGTACCTTTGGTATTAAAGCATAACAGGTGGAACCAAATATCCTGAGATGTTTTACCGAAGGAACATGTCCATACCACAATTCATAAGGAGTCTTGTTTCTTATAGCACTAGATGGACATCTATTCTTTATATATGCAGCACATAGAACAGCATCAGCCCAAAACATTGTCTTTACATTTTTGAAGAAAAGCATGGATCGTACCATATTCAAAATTGTTCTGTTCATTCTTTCAACTACACCATTCTGTTGAGGATTATAAGGCACAGTTGTTTGATGTTTAATCCCATGTTGGCGAAGATAGTGTTCAAATTCATTTGATGTATATTATTTTCCATTATCAGTGCGAATAGACCCAATATGAGATTGTGCATCATTTTCAATCCACTTATGAAAATTCTTGAATGTTTGAAAAGCATCAGATTTGTTCTTCAATAAGTAAACCCAACACATTCTGGTGTAATCATCAATAAATGTCATGATATATTTATTTCCATTTGCAGAAGGAACAGGCATTGGACCACATAAATCTGAATGAATAAGTTCAAGCTTCCTATGTGCTCTTGAATGTGAATCATGAAAAGATTGTTTGCTATGCTTTCCTAGAATGCAAGCATCACATTATTTATGTTTTCTAGGAATTGTAGGCAAACCAGCAACACCATTTTTCTTCAACAAGCAGAGACTATCATAGTTTAAATGTCCAAATCTAGCATCCCATAATAAACTTGATGGAAGTGTACCTTCTTCATGATGATAAATATATGAAAAATGTTGTGCATGAGCAGAGGTTCCTTGCAGTTTAAGAAGTCTTTCTTCTTCTATACCCCTCATGACAAGTGAATGGTCAGATGCATTTCTTACCTCAAGCTTTCCATCAAACATATGAATGGAGTGACCTTGCTGGCGGATGTGGACCAGGGACAACAAGTTTCTCTTGAGCTGTGGGAGATATAGAACATGATCCAGAAGAAAGTCTGGAAGACCAGGCAATTTAAGCCTGATGTGCCAAGCCCTGATGGCTTGATTTTTGACTGATTTGCAAAGTATACTGCTCCATCAACATTATCAGTGAAATCTTCAAAAAAATCTTTCCTATGAGTCATATGACAGGTTGCTCCTGAATCAAGCAACCAGTCATTTTTCGAAGAAGTAAGTGAAGCATTAAACAGATCTTCATTTACTCCAATGTTACATTGTGCCTCAATATAGTGAGCGGATTCAGGTGCTTTACTTTTGTCTGTGTCATCAGTTTTACCTTTCTGCTGATTTCTTCTCTGCTCAATCTTTTCCCATGGTAGCTTGCATGTAGAAGCATCATGAGATCCATTTCGTTTGCAGCGAATGCAATGTAAGTCTGCCTTTTCTTCTTGAGGGTGTCTGCCCCCCCTGCCTCTGAAATATCTTCTTCTTTCTCTTGAATGCATACTGTAACAAAATATCTCTGCTGATAAAAAACTTTCCTTACGTTACAGCCTTCAAATCCCTCTAATGTTTGCTAGAAGCATCAGCATTGAAATGATAACTTTTCAATGCAGCATTATCATTCAAAAAAGAAAACTGTGTAATAAATTGCGTAATATCAAACACTTTGATTGATATATATAAATTCTTTGAAGAACAACGCAATATTCAGAATGATAAATACACCCTTTTGAAAACTGCTTACATAAGCCCTTTGAAAACTGCTTACAATACAATACTCAAAACTGCCATCATAAATATGTATTGAAAGCACAACATTATTCGATCTCAACACTATACCAAAACTGCTATCATATCATCACATAAACTGCGTAATCATATAAACTGCATACGGAGGTTTAACATCTCGTGCCAGGTTTGAGAATAAACAAAACAAAGATTATATCAATATAACTTTGTCAGCACCTTGCTCTTAAAAGTTCATCTTGATACCAATTTGCTGAGTTTGACAATAAACAAACCAGAGACTATTGAATAGAACTTTGCTAGATCTGAAAAAATTTGTCAACGTCGACATCCCATTCTACCATTTGTAAAGATAACAATCATGTAATTGAGAATTTTCTCACCAAACAGCATTGCAAGCTCTCTAAAGCAACTGCTTCTTTTGCAGTAAATCGATTTCTAACAGACAGTACAAAAAGAACTCCATGGAGACCATCCTTTGCGAGGTCAATGCATTTTACAATTTCTTTGCCAAGAAAGTCTGGATTGACAGTAGAGTCAAAGAGACCTGGCGTATCAAAGAGAGCTGTACAAATAAAATTTTACACTTCGAAAGCTAATGACCCAAAAAATTTACGAAAAGATGGTGGTCTGATGTATCAAAGAGATCTGTACAAAAGATTACGGGAATTCTTCACAAGTGAGGCTGCCAAATGGTCGTTGCAGAGACGATCCAAAGGATTTAAAGCTCACCCACAACTGCTGGGCTCACTCCATTGAATACAGCAAGCAATCTGAGGGAGTTGATGGTCATGAAGCGATACAACTGAAGCTATACAAGACCCCACTTCTACAACAACTACAACAAGAACGCTTACCAAACATGCAGATGCAATCGTGTCGGATGGTTCAAACGATCTGTCACCGGCTCATTTATTTATTCTCAACAAGCAGGCATGTCGAAAGCAAGGAGATGTAATCTGTTGTCCATTCCAATCAATCTTGGTCACAATTTCCAGTCGTGGCAGCGAAAGCTTCACTAATCTGTTTCTCTGTCAAGATGGGGAGATCTCCTTGCTGCAAAAAAGCTCATACAAACAAAGGGGCATGGACCAAAGAAGAAGACTGTGAGGAATCTCGTGATAAAAAAGGAATGAGAGAACCATCAAATCGAATCTGTGAGAAGGTCAATCGTTCTCATCTGAAAATGCGCAAGGGAGCTCTCAAAAACATAACCGATACATTCATGGATTCATGCGCAGAGAGGGGCAGCTCTGATATGTCAGGCAATCGTTTATAAAAAATAATGTGCAAAGAGGAGCAGCTCTGATATGTCAGGTAAATGTTTATAAAAAATAATGCGCAGTCTCTGGCAGTCAGAGAGCGCAGTCTCTGGCAGTCAGACCAAGCAGAGGCAGAGCCAGGGAATCAAGGTCAGAGTAGCGCTCAGGACTGAGCAGCTCTCAGGACAGGAGTTACAACTATTTTAGGGACTGGGACCTGGCTCTGATAGCATGTCAGGCCAGGGTAACTCCAGAATGAGCGGGAGAGAAAACTGATAATTTTATTCATTAGCTAACTCATATTTATATACATAAATACAACGGATCAGTTCATCTTCTAGATGACTGTCCAGTTCACCCATCCGTTTCGGATTAGGTGTCAACAGTCTCCGATGGTGTTGGAACACTTGTTCTAACTTTACCAGGGGATTTGGAACCAATTAAATGAGTTCGCTTTGTCCATAATAGTTTCGACTCTGGAGACAAAGACGGTTGACTCGTAATCCTCCGCGAATGACGGGGTTTCAATTGACTTTCTTCCATGATTACGGATTACTCGATCAACTAAAAATCAAGGGGAAGTATGTTTCCGAATTAGATGAATTTTAGATGCTTTGACACAACTTGTTTTTTCAATTTTTAAGAGTCGAGAAAAAACAAAATACGACTCTAGTCTCCTTCGATTTTTAATGAGCCTGAAGTGACAAGTGCTCAGATGGACCTTTTCCATTAAGGAGTCTGAAAAGGAACGAAAGGGACTGCTCTGGAAATCTGGACAGAGGGATTACCAAACCAATCGCAAAACTGGAGAATACTTTTTATGGTACGACAGTCAATCTTCCCGAATGTTGTGTTCAGTGCATTGTGATCGATAGGGCGGCAAACACGGCTTCCTATGGATAAAGGATTAAGCCTATTGTGGTCTCCCAAAATATACTCGACGGTACGTGGGAGCACAAGTCCGTACTGGCACTTATCGTCTCAAAGTGGAGGAATCACCCAACCAATAGTGAAAACAACAGCTTCCAGGCTTTACGACGTCGGAATACGTCTCTAGCCTAGACTTCTAAATGTTGTGCGTTAGGTTCCAAAGCGTTTTTAGAGTCATTAAATTTATTTTATGGTTGATCTTGCTTAATAAATTTTCCTTTCAGGTTCACCACGTGATGTAGATGTACAATTCCTAAAATGCAATCTAAGATGATAAATAGTCATTTAATCTTCCTTTTGCAATGAAAATCCTAGCTACCAAGGAAAGAGAGATGGCGTTCTTTCAACAAAGAGCAGAGAGCACACACTATATGCACTGTCCTAAATCAAACCAACAAACAGTCTAAATGCAAATGCACATGCATGTATTTTTTTTCAACCTTCTTAATGTGTGAATGATAAAAAGAAATTTAAGCACAAATCTGAATTATTTTTCAAAGCAACAATTACTAATCAAGTTTCTTTTCAAAACAAAATGAGGATAATGACGACACTTTGTTATTTTGAATTGAAAACTTGATTTCGACACTTGAAAAACTACTAATTCAAATCAAATACAAGAGTAGCAATGTAATTGACTATCAAGAACAATCAGATTCTCTTCTATGACTGAAAACAACACTTGCGACACTTTCAAATCAAGAAACGACAGTACAATTACGCTACTTCTTTGTAAAGGAGAACTGGAAATGACTCAAAAATACATAAAAACATTTATAGTTCTTTGCATAATGGAGGCAAAATAACAGCAAGGAAAGGGGTTTCAATAGAGGTGTACTGACTACAGGCAGCAAAACTCCTGAATAGAGCTGAAAAGAGTGAACACAGAAACCAAAATTTAGGAACAAGGCCTTGTCTGATCAACGCACTTGTAACACAGTGAAACTGAAATGCAACGCACCTACTACACTCGGGAAGTGCGATGCATTTGAAGATCACATAACAGACAGTGCACTCGACCAGGGACAAGAATTTGATTGGATTCCGGGTCAGAGTTTGCAGTTCAGTTTAGGGATTTAGGCCGAGCAAGTGTTAATCAGTAAATCAATCACAGGGGTAGATCTAAGGAGGTTACTAGAGCCACCAGGAGGGAAATTAGAGAGTTTGTAAATCAATCGTTTATTTCATAAGCAAAACTCGGAGATAGACTGAAGCAGCGTTGATCTACTTTGCACTTGCATAGCAAATGCAGCTCAAAGGCTAGTTGGCTTGACTTCAGGCTCCGTCTGTAAGTTTATAAAGTAAAAAAATGTAGATGAACAAACAATCTATTCGCTCCCCAGTGGAATCGCCATTTTGTTATCGGTAAAACTAGTGTCTATGCAGAGTTGCTAGTCCCACTAAGGCTGGTAGCTAGATTAGAAACAAACACACTAAAAACTACTTTCGTTTTCCTTTATGAGAAATAGATGAGAGAAGAATAAGGATACCAACCTCTATCTTGCGCTTGGTTCCTTGCTCGGTTCCTCTCTCTTCTGGTAGGTCTTTGCCACTCGCTTCCTTGTCTACCCAGCTTCAAAGAGTACCTATAGAATTAAAGTAGCATAACGCTATCCAAGAACATAGATCTATTATCTTAAACAATACGGGACCAGATGTATATTGACCACACAAATGCATAAATCATCAATCATACAAGAATGTGGAGGAAAACTTGAATAGCTTTATTGATAATCAAGAAAGAGCAAAGAGGATTACAACCAATTGTTCTGACCCAGCATCATCCTCTCAGCCAGAAAGCCCTTCTTCACCTCATGTAAAGCTTAGATCACCCAACACTATGAAGTTACACCAAGAAACCAATAGAACTTCCTTACAAGATACAAAATTCCAACCTCTGGATCTTTGGGATGAGGGATCCATATATAAATGTCTGCAAGGGAGGTGAGTCAGCTTTTGAGATTTGATTAGTGTCTTCTCTCTGATAGTTCTTGATTCCACTTGGAGATTGATGATCTCTTACTCATCCTTGGTCGAATGCAGAGAGGCAAGTGTCACAGGAGAAGTTTCTAGAAGATTCCATGCTCCTCCACCTTGCGGATTGACCCTGCCATTTGTCCCTTCTCACCCATCGCACCCCATAGAAAGGATTTTCAACATGCATCACACCTACTGTGTGTATTCAGGTGGGATGCAATGCACTTTGACTATGGAGCAAGTGAAATGGTCCAGTTCTGAGTAGTTTTTCATGGAGAACTTCTGGGAGATGTTGTAATTAGTTGACCTTGTTCTTTTAGGGGTTGGAACAAAAGATTTAGGGACTTAGGAGCCCTTAGTTTATGGACATTTATGATTGGGGTTGCAGTGCCCAAAAATTTCTATAACACGCACGAATGGGTACAACGGATAGTGGAAGAATGTGTTGCAGACGTAATCGAAGTGCAGAGGTTGCTGAATGGAATCCACACGAAGATCACCGCACTAGCTGAGTGACTCAAGATGAGTCACGATGATTGTGTTGGGGGCTTGTTGGGTAGCGGATCCCCCCATAGTGGGTTTTTAGGGCTTAAAGTCGAGTTTTTGTTAATGGCATCTAAAGACCCTACAAAATGCAGGTGCGGAACACGAGAGTCAAGGGTTTTCGGCCCTAAAATATTGTAATTTAATATAGAATGTGTTGGTCCGTGGACCATGGGAATGTATAAATAGAGCGAGGCTCTAAGTATAGAAGGCAGTTTTTTTTGGTAGTCTTGATCTTAAGTGATATGCATTTTCGAATAAGGAATTCGCTCTGAGTCTGTAAGTTTGAGTCATGGGTTGTAGTAGTAAGGAGAGGCTCTACAGCTGTGTGCATAGAGGCCTGGTAGAGTCCGCAGCTGTGTGCGCGGACCCCTGCAACTGAGTGCATAGGGAAGAGTTGGGATTGTAACTGAACAGAGGTTTAATAAAAGATAAGTTGATTCAAAAATATTGTGCATCTGCTCGTAGATCTATGTGTTTATTCTTCGGTTATATTTTGATGCATTTCTTTACAGTTTATGATTGCACACACTTGTTGACTGTTGAATGATTGATGATAATACCAGGCCCACAAAATTAAGTCAGATCTATAATAATAACATAGTAAGGACAAGGAATCTAGACAACACCTCTTCGCGTTCTTTACAGAGCTATGTAAAGGTTAGATGGTTGTGCGGAGCATTGCACGCATGCAGGATTGGTTCGCGAACTTCCCAGCCTTCATCAAGATATCCCTAGGGTGTGGAAACCTGGCTCCAACACCCTCCCATACTAGCTCGGGTGAGACCTCAATCTACGCACCGTGGACTGTTGCCGAAATGGCCGGTAGTTTCGGGATTTGTTTGGATAAATCACTTCTAAACCCGGGTTAGGCCCCAACAAGCCAACACCAAGAGCTGAGCATCTATGTATAAATTAGGGATTCTAGGATAGCTTTGGCTAGCGATATTGTAAAGAAATTTTGATACACTTCTATTGTAATTTTTGTAATCTTGTATTTCCCTATCCCTCTGGGCTGGATTTATGATTTTACAATGTATATTTGCAAAAGGCTTTGAATAAAATAAGGAGCTAATGCAAGTTTCATTTACTTCTGGTTCTTGTCGTTACTTATGATGTTTCCTTTGTGCATTTTATTGCAGAATTTTCTTAAAGGGAAACGAGCTGGTTGGCTAGGGCCCAGCCAACCCAGCTCATTCTCCTTATCTTTTGTAGTGTGTTTAGATCTAGTTATGCTCATGTGGACAGAGTGATTTTCATATGCTTGAGTTTGCAAGTTTGGTGAAACCCTTGTGAATGTTTTTATGTGTGATCTCATATCTAAGGATTCCTTGCGTGTGTGGGATTGATTTCTATTTCCAATTTCAACATTTTATTTCTTCCTAAAAGCATCGTATTATTCTTTCCTTTTCTAAGATCGTTTTCTGAGTTATTTCTGAAAGATTGGATAGGGTTGTGAGTTTGATGATTTAATTTTGATTCATTTCCTTATAGCATAGTGTTCCCTTATATGAATACAAGTTATGGTTGTGTAATGATAACTCTATGTATAAAGTTAATACTATAATGATTTCCTTATATAAACACAAACTAAATATAACTGAGTACACGAAACATTTATGGCATTTTTATAGGATTAAAGGATATATAAAATTTATCTTTTAAATAAAGTATATTTATTCTTGTGACAGAGATATGAAAAGAGTTTCATTTTGTCTTTTGGATAAGAACTTTCATTTACAACTCAAGAGTGTTTCCTTTATTCTATTATGAGAATTTCCTTCAGTCTTTGCAGTTATTTCTATTGAATGCTTGCTTTGGATTGGGAGTCTTTTTAATTAAAGTTCAAGCTAAAGTTTTCCTCTCTGTTTTACTTATTTCCAGTTTACTAGCCATAACACATTAATATATGAGTGAAGGGTGGTTGAAAGAGAGTATGTTATAGTGTAGGAAAAATGAGTTCTTAGTTCACAAATAGTGAGTTCTTAGTGCAGAAACAAAACGTTCCAGTGCAGGACCAGAATGTTCCAGTATAGGATCAGAACATTCCAGTACATGAACAAAGAATTCCAATACCAAAACATAGTAATCCAGTCTAGGAATGAGACTCATTTTGGTAAAGGAACATGATTTCTCTGGTACAATAATGATATATTTTTAGCAAAGGAAACAAATTTAAAAGTATAATAGAAAATCATTCTTTCTGTTTTCTAAACATTGGAATTCAATCACAAGAACATATTTTATCTTTCAATATCTTTTTGGATTGATTGCAAGGTATGCTTTAATTTTTCTGTCAATGTTTTTTTGGCGAGTATTTTTCTTGAAGTGAATCTAGTACCTAGAGTGGATTGGTGTTGTTTTACTAAAAGGCGTTCTTTGTAATTCATTTTCTGATTCATTCTACAAAATTTAATTAGTGGATTAGATGTAGGATTTACAGAAGTTAAAACCAAAGGTCTTTGGCATTTCCTACGCTACGGCTCAAAGCTTATGAAGCCCTAGTTAGACAAATTAAGTGTTGAAGGAGTTCACTGAATTGTAACTCCGACACCCAACACTTCTCATGTTTCCTGAGTAATTCAATATACAGATAGAAGAGAATTTTAGCTATGGCTTTCCCCAGGAAATCATTGTGTAATGTGTTGATTGAATTCTTTCTCTTGTATGCTTCTTGATTTCTTAATCGATTAATTGTTTCCACTGATGAGTAGAGTAGATTCAATTATATTGTTTTAGTAAATTACAATTAGCAGTTGAATATACAAAGAATTTCTACACTACCTATTAGTTCATATTTGACCAATATATTCTCTAATGTTTAACTTTATATATATATATATATATATATATAAGATTTGAAAATGATATATACCAAAAGACACCAATCCAATGTTAGATCAAGATCCAATATTTGTTTATACCATGTCTTCCCCTAGATATAGCATTCATTAGACCACTTCTACTTCACTATGGTATCTAAAGGTAAAGGTAGTGGATTTTTTAACAAATAATTTAAATTGATATTAAATTATAATTATTCTGTTTAAATATGATATACAAATACAAATAATTCTCTTAAAATTTTAATTTTTTGTTTAAATTTTGATTACTTAATAATAATTTTTCTACTGTAATTTTCATTTCTTGTTTAAATTGTTTAGTAAGAAAGATATTGTTTTATTTTCCAATATTTTGGTAACATGATAAGTATCCATTAATCCATGATTGAAAATAAAATTAGTAACGTAAGCTCATTGCTCATTCATTTTCAATTTGTTTCAATAGAAATAATGAATTGGGTGTTTTATTTCCAATCATGGATTGACAAGTAGAGATGTTAATTTTTTTACAATTAGCAATGCGTAGAGGATTGAAACTTATTTACCAAGTAATAAAAATTTGAAGTATAGGAACTGTAGAAAGATTGGTTAATTTTACTATTCCCTAATATATAAATTGTAAAATGTTTGATAATAATTTTTTTAAATGTTAAAATTTCTAATCATTTCTATAAAGTGTGGGTTAATCATTTTTTTAGGAATTAGAAATTGTTGGTTCTTCTATTTTGGAAAAAACTGGAAAATTAGCGTATATATGAAATTTAGCTCCTAATGTTTTTACTTGTTATTAACACATGGTTGAAAATTGGCACGCAAAAACACCACAACTCATATGCTATAGAGTGGAGATAGAATCAAAGTGAATGTGAATCACCCTATGAATGACCACTAGTATAATTTGAGAAGAACCCAATAATAAACTTATTTATTACCATTGTTCATATGAAATGACCCTTGTATCGACAATGAAATTATTATTACAATATGTTATAGCCATTAAAACAAAACATTTACATCAAATTCCATTTGTGATCCAAATTAGATAAGAGACTGTAAAAGGAAACCCCTCTTAGAGAGTGTTGTAGCAGCTATAAGCACCCTCCAAAATTTTTACTATGCTTCATTTTGGAGCCTCCCTTCTAAATCACAACAACTCTTCTCGCACTGATCTAGGTACTTGTGCTTTGATTGAGACTCATCCTTTGCATCATGGTGCTTACTTGATTTGTTGTCTAGCCCATAAGTCGATCTCATCACTTGGTTTTCATCTGGTTCTAGGCTTGCCTTATTGAACTGCTCAATCCTTGAGGGCAACCAGCCTTGCTCTCAAAAATTGCACAGTCCAAGCTGATAGTGACCATTCAACTCCAAAATTGTGCAGTGCTAGTTGAAAACCATTCTTCATATAGGAAATTTCATAGAGCATGAGAGGAAACCTAGAGCTACTCAATGCAGAAATTATGTAGAATCCTCTTGCTTAGAAGCTACTCAGTGCATGAGGCAGTGAGTTGCTCAGTCCTTCCTAGAACTATGCAGTCTCTATGGGAAATGCATGGTAGATATTCCTTAAAAATAAAAAGAAAAAGAGTGAAAAAGCATTTCTAGAAAATAGGGATCTATTGTTAGCTATCTGAAGGAGGCATTTGAGTTATTTTGGAAATTGTCGCCAAGTGTCGCTTTTTCCTTGATTTTTGGCCTTCGCATCCTAAAACCCAAATTGACCAAATCTATTTAATTGAATTTTCCAGATCTCATTTCCACATATGATATTGGAGCTATGGAATTCCCAAGGAGATCAATGAACCTTCGGTGTGATTGTCGTCACTTTTCTGTGTAAGTTTTTCTTTTCTAGTATTTTGCCACTTTTTCTGTCGCTTTTTCTCGTTTAGCTTGTGAGAGTGTTGTTTCACTTTTATTCATTAAATGACTGTTATCGTTTTAACTTGTTTTAGATTGTAAAATTTTTCTTTCAAGTTTCTCATTCCCTTTCGCAAGTGTCACATGCATTACCTTGCTTTTGCACTATGTTCAAAATGGCAACAAGAAATGCTAAAAATAGAAATGTTATAAATAGCATTGCTATAAATAGCATCTCAAGTACCAGTGTTGGATATAGCAACAAGGAATGAAAAAATGGAAATGCTAAAAATAGCATTGCTATAAATAGTATTTCGGGATAGATTCCAATTTTAGTTAGTCCCTGAACTAAAATTTAGAAGTAAAATTCGAATTTGATCTTATCAGTTGTTTGCAAAATAATTAATTATTTCATCTTGAGTTAATTAGTTGTAGGAAATCAAACATGAAGTCTATGTGAAGACATGCAACCGTTTCTCCATTGATTGAGGAAGTTTTCCCTTGATTAAAGGAGATCAGGATGAGTTGTACTTTGAGTTGTAATTAGTTAGCTCAGTTAACTAAGTTAAGTCTAGTTGGATTAGTTCAAATAGTTTGTTGAACTAATTGTGAGTTTAGTTAGTTAATGCATGCATGCATGTAACTGCTGCACTTCAAATAACTGAATATTCTCTCATAAATAACTCATGCATGTCAGTTCAGTCAGAGACCCAGTCGAGATCAGAGGAAGGGACAGTTTACTATCAGTTGGAGGATTTTTCTTATATAGGAAACTCATCCATGCAGAAGGAATTATCTCCTTCACGATTGCACAGTTACTTCTAAGTTTAGTGAGCAGCGTGAGAGGAAAATTCACACAGGTGGCAGCATTGGACCCGAGGAGAAACTGTGCAAGGAAATACGAGGCTTGGAGGGCAGACGAGAAGGTTTGTGGGAAGCCTTTGACTGTCTATGAGCAGCAGAGGGATTGGACTAAGAGCTAGATAGCTTGTGAGCTAAAGCTTTGTGTAATCCAGACATATCTCCACTTGTATGATAATACAAAGATCGAGGTTTTTAGCTGAGGCTTTCCCCAGAGTATTCTTCTGTGTTCATGTGCAATTGATTTCTTCTTCATCTGTTATATGTGTTCTATTTGATCTTGCTCAAAATCGAATAAGCTTCCGCAAAGTTTGATTGTAGAAGTAGATCTAGTATTTTGCTTTAGTATATTGCATTATCTCGTGATCTACAGTGGGAAATTCTACATGGTATCAGAGCTAGCTTATCTGTAGAAAAATTTCTACATGGCATCGGAGCAAAGGTGATCAAAGCGAAGAATAGTATACAAAGAAGGGAGAAGTTTGAAGGTTTAAGTTCTTGATTATAGAATTTGAATTCTTATCACATCTCAAATTTCACCAATGGCGTTCAACAGTTTAACACTTGAGTATGCCCTTGATGGCAGCTTGAATTATATAGCTTGGAAGGATCGCATGGAAATAGTATTAGAGGACAACGGTCTAAAGGACTTCATCGATTAAGAAGTTACCAAGCCGGTAGCAGCTAATGCTATAGAATTGGTGGAATGGAAGAAATGTGTGGCTAGAGCGAAGAGAATCCTTCTGGAGTGGTTCGAGACCACATAGTCTCAAGTCTCCATGGGAAGGAGACACTGTTCTTAATGTGGAAAACACTGAAAGATCTATATCAGAACATCAGCGATCAGAGGAAGCTGGCACTGAAAGACAAGCTTCGGAAAATCAAGTGTGAAAAGGGGGACACGATCTCTACGTATCTGAACAAGCTCACCACCTGTAAGGATGAGTTTGGAAGTGTAGGTATCACGATATCCGATAATGACATGGTGAGTCTTTCTCTCCTTGGTATTCCTAAGAGCTGGCATAGCTACCAAGACTCAGTAAATGGAAGAGAGAAACTACCAGATTGGGAACGACTTTGGTCGGATATGATTGAGGAGGAGATAAGAAGAAGCACCATAGATGGTTCTTCATCCAAGGAGGATGAAGAAAATTGCGCCTTAGTGACTAAGGCAAAGAAAGGGAAGGAGAAGGATTCTCATCCCAAATCAAGTTCTTCCTATGGTGGGAAGAAGTTTGACAAATCGAAAGTGTGATGGTTTCATTGTCATGAGGTGGGCC
Source organism: Pinus tabuliformis (assembly GCA_031772625.1). Taxonomy (NCBI): domain Eukaryota; kingdom Viridiplantae; phylum Streptophyta; class Pinopsida; order Pinales; family Pinaceae; genus Pinus; species Pinus tabuliformis. The sequence goes on along the minus strand of CM062817.1, from coordinate 1,850,076,797 downwards.
ATTTGCTACAAATTTTCCACTGAAGAAATCCAAGATGGCATCCAAGGAAGGATCTGAAGGTGAGGCATTGGCCTCACAATTCGAGTTGGATTTCACCCTCTTCGCATGCATGGTTTCATACATGGTGGGATGTGGTTGGTTTCTTGACAGTGGAGCTTCATTCCACATGACCGGCGATAAGATTTTGTTCCGTACCTTGGAGGAGAAAGATCTCTAGATACTCATAGCGATGGGTAATGATGAAAATTATAGTGTCTCAGGAGTAGGAACAATTGTTTTTTAGAGGAAGAATGGAGCTCACATTACCTTGACAGATGTGAAGTATGTGCCAAGACTGAAGAAAAACTTGGTATCAATCACAATGGTGGAAGACAAAGGCTATGATGTAGTCTTCAGTAAGGGAAAGGTTTTCCTTAGACACGTCACCACGAGACAGGTGAAGCAGATCGGTTCACGAGTCAAGAGACTATATGCTCTTGAGGTTCAAGATGCATGCAAAGCCTTGAGGAGCAGGGAAACTGATGGAGACTTGGTGGTTGAGAGGGAGAGTACATTATCTCTCAACATGCAGTGCTAGAAGAAATCTTAGACAATTGTGAAGGAGCCATAATTGGTGAAGCAGCTTCAGGAGGTTGTGGAGCAGCCACAACTAGAGAAGCTAAGAGGAGACCGAGTGGAGGCATACACTCATGCAGAGACCTCTAATAGGGGGAAATTTCAAGCCAAGTGGACAGAGGGATCACATGCATCCATACCTCCAGGTCGGAGGTGGGGCAATGTGGAGTGGTTGTCCCAAGAAGGCTGGAATAAGGGCAGGATAATTGAGGTACCCAACCTCTTTGATTAGACCTTGCTACAGGAGCCCTGATGAGGAGTAGTAGGATTGGCTGAGTGGGTAGAGATAGATGCAGATGGAGCGACAGAAAGAGCTATAGTGCAGGAATCCCAAGTCAACGTAAAGCTAGTAGGTTACAACAATGCGAGAGGCACAGGGGTGTTGCACTAGTGCAGGATGGCACAAAGAGGTGTGCAACAGTGCAAGATGCATGGAGTGTTGCAGTAGCATAGAGGTCACAAAGGGAGCACTTGTCAGTGCCAGAGGAAGCTTCAGCATTAGAGGATGTTTCTAGCCCAATAGGGAGGTCAGTTGGGAGATTTTTTGTTTCTAGAGTTGCTAGAGCAATAAAACTTGGGAGAAGTGTTGCATGCAAAACATTCCAAAGGTTTAGGATCAGGTTCGAGTTGAATACTTTTCTTGTTGAGAGGGAGTGTTCAAAATGGCAACAAGAAATTTTAAAAATAGAAATGCTATAAATAGCATTTCTATGAATAAAATCTCAGGTACCAGTGTTGGATATAGCAATAAGGAATGAAAAAATGGAAATGCTAAAAATATCATTGCTATAAATAGTATTTCGGGATAGATTCCAATTTTAGTTAGTCCTTGAACTAAAATTGAGAAGTAAAATTTGAATTTGATCTTATTATTTGTTTGTAAAATAATTAATTAATTCATCTTGAGTTAATTAGTTGTAGGAAATAAAACATGAAGTCTATGTGAATACATGCAATAGTTTCTCCATTGATTGAGGAATTTATCCCTTGATTAAAGGAGATCAGGATGAGTTGTAATTAGTTAGCTCAATTAAGTAATTTAAGTCCAATTAGATTGGTTTAAATAGTATGTTGAACTAATTGTGAGTTCAGTTAGTTAATGCATGCATGCATGTAACTATTGCACTTCAGATAACTTAGTATTCTCTCATAAATAACTCATGCATGTTACTTCAGTCAGAGACCTAGTTGAGATAAGATGAAGGGAAAATGTACTATCAGTTGGAGGATTTTTCCTATATAGGAAACTCATCCATGCAGAAGGATATATCTCCTTCAGGATTTCGCAATTACTTCTGAGTTTAGGAGAAACTGCGCAAAGAAATAGGAGGCTTGGAGGGTAGAGGAGAAGGTTTATGAGAAGCCTTTGACTGTCTATGAGCAGTAGAGGGATTGTACTGAGAGATGGATAGTTTGTGAGCTAAAGCTTTGTGTAATCCAGACATATTTCCACTTGTATGATAATACAGATATCAGGGTTTTTAGCTGAGGCTTTCCCCAGAATATTCTTCTGTGTTCATGTGCGATTGATTTCTTCTTCATCTGTTATATGTGTTCTATTTGATCTTGCTCAAAATTGATCAAGCTTCTGCAAAGTTTGATTGTAGAAATAGATCTAGTATTTTGCTTTAGTATGTTGCATTATTTGGTGATCTATAGTGGGAAATTCTACACAATCGTCGTTGCGCTGAATCTCTTCACATGCTTCATTTTCCTTCAGTTTGATTGATTATTGCACTTGTTTTACTTGCATGCATCATCACTCAGTCAAATATGCACTTAGCATCACACCATCCTTCATATGTGCTCGATTTCACACTCCAATTAGACAGATATGGCCTTTCCTTACCCATATCTATCTTTCCCTTACATGCACTGTACATTTTGGGAGCTCAAGGCCTCTGCCTTAGCTTCTACAATTGTGCAGAGGCTTTCCTAGCTTGACTCCAACTGCACACTACATAGTTTGAGGAGCTAGCATCCCAGTCTTAGTCACTGAGACTCTGCAATGTGCAGTTTGTCTTGGCCTATGCCCAGACTGAATTGTGAATTGCATAGTTCCAGTCAGCAAGTCTCCCCCACTGACTGCTGGGACTGCACTTGTTCCAATAGGTAGCTAGTCAGCTCTGAGAACCAGAATTGCGCACTCTGTCCCAAAAATAGCCCAATTTGTTGCTTGGTATTGTCATGGAGTTGCTTTTAGTTTTAAGCTAACATTTCCATGCCATGAGTATCCTCACCGTCTCCATGTACAACAGTTGTTGAGAATATCTCTATTAGTTATGGTATATATGGCCTCCAAGAGAGCTACATCAAAGGAAACTATCGAGAATAGTAGTAGGGAAGAAGTTGAGCAGACGTCAGTTAATCTACTAGTTTATATAGACACTCAACTATTCATTGGGAAGGGCATAATGTTGACATGGAAACAAATCAAGTATACTTTTGCAGAGGACATCAAGGAAGATTTAGAGGGTTGGTAGGTATATATCAATATCCATAGGTGAGGATTATACAAGGTTTCATGCAGATACCTCATCCTCCCATGTGCAGAGATTATCACCTGGATTATCTCACACATAGATCCATAGACTACGAAATCGAGTAGTGCCAATGAGATAGAGATTTCCACCTTCAGGGAAAATAACTTTCATCAGATGCATCATTTACCTCAGCCGACGACACATGTGGACACACTTTTCTATGCCACCCACATCCAGGTGAACACGAAAGATATAGTCAAGCGCTGGGTGAAAGAGCTATCAAAGTTTAGGCATACACCCAATCATGTTTACAAGACAAAGTCTCTAAGGAAGGCCTACCAGTTCTTGATAATATTTGAATGCCAAATATACGATCAAGAAAGAACATAGACCATTCCTGAAGGTTGGGTAGTTTTAGTGGACCCATTGGTGAGTGATGGAAGGCCATTCAACTGGTTGGACTTCTTGGCTCATTAGTTGAAAATCCATGTGACTAATGCCTAGAATCTGCCCAAGGATAAGCAAGCGAGATTCTACATGTCTGCATACTTGCTGGATGAAATATGTGCCCAACAACAGTTTCCTGGCATGAGCTGGACATTGCTGGCTTGAGGGAGCTGGGACCCAGGTTCAGAATTAGCTGTGCTAACCAACAAAACCCTACACTACCAGACCTTTCAGCAACAATTCACTTAGCGTAGACTGCAGCTTCACCTGAGGAAGTATTGGGGGATGCTAGAACCAGGTTTCTACATCCATGAGGCTATGTGATGTGGCAGCAAGGAATTTCTTTAATATACGGTCTAATTCGGTCTTCGCGAACCCTTATCTTCAGAATCATAGGCTTAAAGAAATTTCTGCTTAAGTATATCTATGAGCTTTGCCTAAGTGTTCTAACATGCATAAGTTATCACATAAAAGTACATATGGACCTTTGCGATACAATTAAAGCAATATCACATAGAATCAAATCATAACTATGCATAAACATAGAAACATATGAACATATAGAGAATTGCACAAAATTTCTTCAAATATACTTTATTACTTAATATCTTCAACAAATACACTTCTTCTAACCCTGCGCACACAGCTATAGGGGCCCACCCACTCAGCTGTAGGAGTCTTCCCCTTCCCCAAAATACAAAAGTACAAACTTAAAATCTCATTCATGCACTTTCAAAAATATTCCTAATGACTCCTAGATGACTTCCCTTTATAGCTTTTACATTACATTACCATGGTCCGTGAACCATGGGCGGAAATCAAAATAGCCCTGTTGGGGAAATTATATGTGTAATAATTCCAACATTAAATTATCAATCCGGGACTCGTAAGCTTCAAGGCACAAGCGCGGGTAACATAGGATCAGAGCATCTAACCTAGACTAGAGTAAGGAATCAACTTTTCATTTAAGTACATAATCAAATCAAACACTATTTATACTAAAGTCACTTTGACTTATAAAAATTCTAATTACGGGATTCAAATTATGTATAATAGAAAACACTCATTTATCTATTCCAATGTTGATCAAGACAAAACATGAATCACTAAATCAAAAGGGCATAAAGATTAAATCTAAACTAAGCTAATGAACTCGAAATCTGAATTAAGCTAGTCAATCCGGAATTGGAATTAAGCTCTGGGGCTCTCTACTTTCAACATTCCAACGCAAATACTACCGATCTTAAAGAAACTGAAATGATACTCTAAGCAATCTAAACAAATGAAATTTAAGGAAACTAAATCCTATTGTTAAGAAACTTATCAAATTGACCTCCTTATTTAATGTTGGAAGGAAACTCAAATGAAAATTCAACCTTTGTTTCTAATTATAATCACACTACTCACAAAATCAAATCTTATGCTATTGTTTCAGCTAAATTAACTCATGCTACCAAATTGAATTAACCCTGTCTTAAATAAAATCAAACCAAAGAAAATTACACTGTTTCTAATACTGTACTCAACTTGATTCAATTAACCCAAATCAAACTCAAAACAGAGCAAACCACAATGCTCTTAAACAAAATATCTCCTCACTCAATCTTAAATTAAATTGAAATGTTGGAAATGAATTGCACACCCTAAATTAAATTACATTAATGCTGGAATAAAAATCTCAGTCTAAAACTAAATCTGACTACTAAATTCAATCCCAAAAACTAGAAATGAATCATACATTTAAATTGAATCACACAAAGTTTTTTTTTTATAAATGAAACTACTCTGCGTAACTAAATGACTCTTGCCTCAAATCACTCTCACTGCTAGAAAGAAATCAACACTTCTCGGTCTTAAATATCACTATTGGAAAATAAATTTCACAATGAAAATGAAACCACTACGTTCAACTTAAAATCACACTATTTCACTGTCGGCCTTGGATCACACTGTTATACTACTTTAAACTATGAATACTGGAAAATAACCACACACAACAATTATAACTTGATCTTAAATGCGCAACCTAGAATGGAGTCATAATGCTTCAAACACACACACATCTCGCAATGTAAACACAAGTCCTATCCTTCACAAAATGCTACCAAACACAACTCTGATTATTATCGAATTGAAACTTCATTCATCAAATGAATTACAACTTAACTATTCGATGCATTAAGGAATAGATTCACTCAAAATCCTTACTGTTTTCTATGAACTAGTGTGTGAAAATTGTTATAACTTGAGACACGTTCTAATCGAAGGATATTTTGATTGCGAATAAAATGGGCTCGACTCTTTTATGAGGAACAAAGAGTAGCTCTCTGTTGGAGGTTCATGCATGATTTATATGAAAATTGGCCATATGTATATTTAGAACTTTTGATCCTATTATTTATCAATGAATGCAATGTTGTAACAATTACTAACACTCTAAAATCAAATAGAATGTCTCACGCATTAACTAGATGAAATATGAATTTTATAGAGCTATCACACAGATCTACTTAAGAACTAACAATAAAGATTGCTCTCAGATGATGGAAAGCCTTGCCACACCTGGGAAAGATTAAACGATCTACAGTAAGAAAGATTTAGAACATTCAAATGAATAACTTACAACAAACCATGACTTGGAATGATATGGTTCAAACCATAGCCATGATATATTAACTGGAATAGATGCTTCACTTACAAACCATAATGTATGAAAAACAACTTGACAACTTAATAATTAGCACCAATTAACTCCTCTAACTCCTTACAACATTGGCCTTTATAGGAAACAATTCATATACAAAATAGCAGTAATTCCATACATGGCAAACTCAACAAATTAATACTAATCCATGCTTGCGTTATGATTTCTTAAACAACTTGCTCTCCTTGGCACAACAGTTTCCAACCAAATTCTAACATTAGCATGGTACTAATCTAAGCATAAAAAATGAAACCAGCTCCTCATTGAGCATAAGATTTTTATCTGAACCGTAGTGTGGCTAAAAATAGGCAAATCCGAATTTGACCCCAATTATGTACTTAAAACTTTGTTGGAATATTCCCGTGACTGTAGCTCCTTCATGGTAATGAATTTTTCCAAATGGTTTCTGGGTTATATGAAAGAGGGTATTTTGAGTGCAATTCATGTCTAATAATGTCGATATTATTCACCATTTGGTCGCAAACTTCATATTTTCACCTACAGTAATCTCATTTTGTACTCAACTCTGCAGTAACTAGTTTAACTGCCTTGTGAAGAATTTCAGCGATGGAACTCTTCAGTAAATTAACTTAGTGAAACCATAATTAGTAAATCATGAAAAAATCATCTTTAATCATATAAAATATAATAAAACTAATTATAATCAACCACAAGGCATAAGACATGAATTGGAGACAAGTGATGGAATTAGGGTACGAAACGAGTTAAAAAAACAGGGTTTTAGGGTATGAATGGTGATATTGAAAGATGAAAACATGGGAATATTTAAGTCCCAATGTCCCCCCATGCATGAGGATTTGCATATCCTCATGGAAACAAGTAATTTTATCATTTGTATATTTTATGGCATCATGGCTTTTATCAAGGTTGGTTTTTATGGAGTAACACTGCATGAAGAATTGAGGGTGTTGGTTCTTGTGGAGAAACAACATTTTTATTTGAATGCCATATATTTGAGTTTGAGAGCAATACAAATTGAGGATAAACAATATTTTGTAGGAGTAAATGATAAATGAGATGATAGGTGGCAATGGAAATGGTGGATGAGATGAGGCAGTGATGGAGATGGTGAATGGGTGCTTGCATACTCGATTTTTGTGAGGCCAATGTTTATGAATGGTTCCCTTATGAAAGGAAGCAATAACTTCATCCTCTATTAGATACATTCAACTGATAATATATGTGAATGTAGGAGGGTAAGGTACTACGGTTACTGCTTTTCATGAACCAATATACATTTCTTTTCATGATTATGACCTTATTAGAGTAGCATGCATTATATTATGAATGAGGGATTTGCAAATGGAGGGTATATGGAAAACAAAATATATGGAATATGTGGTGGTTAATCATCAAATATTTATTAAATCTCTAATAAATTAAAGAATCTTAAGCCAAATTTACCTTAATTTTTACATTTGTTGTTGATGTGCCCGATGTTGCAAGATGAAGTGAATGATAGAATGACTGGAGCTGATGTGACTGATGATCTTATATGCTAAAGAAGGATGAAGGACGAATTGAAGTGATGATGGATGAACTAAAGGTACCCTTCTCCCCCTTGCTTGAGGAGTTGTATGTCCCCAAACAATGAGGAAAGGTGATTGATGCTGCAAATGAAAATGGAAATGCTGATACAAAGAACCAAACTACTGCAATTCTATGTTGAGATCACAAAACCACATAGCCTTCAACCGGTACACACCCGTGTGCAATCTTGCATATGTGAATAAATGGTGTCAATTTCGAACATAAGAAAGAGTCATTGGATTACTGACCATTGAAGAAGTCATTAACCAAAGCGAGATATCCCACATTTGATGTCAATGGGAATCAAGGAACTAGGTACATTATACTAGCCATGAATAGATTTGTCAAAGTCAATTGGATTGCAGAATTTATCCACTAATAAACATTGATGTATTTCCTTAGTAGATGACAAGGATAGCTAGCATTAAGGCATGCAGGCTCCCAGTTACCTTATCTAACCCTAGCCTTGGTCCCATATAATATGCTGATGTCAATGGGACAAGGTTTGTTGGAAGGTGGGCCTTAAGGAATCCCACATCAACCAACTCGAGTACAAACATAATGACTTGAAAGATACATGATTTGAATAACTCATACAAACTTACAATCTTTACGGGGAACCTTGCCCGCCAGTTACCTATTTTTCAAGCAAAGTCCCTATCCAGTTGTGCCAGACAATCTGGTTTTTACAAAAGGACTTATTTTTCTCTTTACTATTTTCATTTATTTATTTACTAACTTTCCTACTATACTGGAGAAAAGATGTCCTCCTTCAAGTGAAAGAGAACTTCCAGTGAAGCCATATGCAGATCATGTACAAGAATATATTCATGCTCAGATTTAATAGATAAACTTTAGAGTGTACATGAGCATGTAAAACTAGCATCTGCAAATTATATGATGCTAAGAAAGTGTGAAGATGAGAATGATGTCTTGCTGAAGTACTGGTTTGGAACCAATGTTCATTGTAATCATAGTGGTCTTGGTCCATTTCTTATTTTGGACAATGTTGCATGTCCTCTTCTTTGCCGTCTTTGATCTCTGGTTTTAGGGGCTTCTCTCCAATAGACGTTGTGCATAAGTCCTCGGTTTCCTCTAAATATTGGAAAATGTGATTATTAGAGGATTCAATCTCTTCATGTGGTTGTGGCTCATGGAAATCAGGTTCTTCGATCACTTCTAGAGAGGTATAAAGGTTATTGACTGCTATCAAGATTTCTTCTTCTTCAGAGGCAAAGACCCCAGCTGCTGCTAGGATTTGATATAGATCCTTCAAACTCTTAATCATCCTTGAATCATTCTTGCTAGTTTAGAAATACCAATCTCCACACACAGATTAGTACCTGGGGTTTCTTATGAAACCCCAAAAATGTTTTGTAGTTAAGAGCTTTGAAATTTTTAATCTAAATGAATAAAAACTGCTAATTGCAAGAAAACTCACCAAAATTGCTTAATTAGACAACCAAAATTTGGAGAAACCCCATGATAGTGGATGCGTGGCTCTTCAATCACGTCTTACCATACACTCTTTACCATTTGATTTCCCTACAACTAAGGTTACACGAAAAACTTGTGAAAGAACCTATGCTCTAATCCCTTTAGCACCTCTCTAGAAACAACGGTAAAAATGTTGGGGAAATTATATGTGTAATAATTCCAACATTAAATTATCAATAGAGGACTCATAAGATTCAACGCACAAGCACAGGTAATTTAGGATCAGAGCATCTAACCTAGACTAGAGTAAGAAATCAACTTGTCGTTGAAGTACAGAAACAAGACAAACACTATTTCTAGTAAAATCACTTCAACTTATAAAAATGCTAATTACGGGATTCAACTTCCATATAATATAAAACACTCATTTATCTATTCCAATGGTGATCAAGGCAAAACATGAATCACTAAATCAAAAGGGCATAAAGATTAAATATAAACTAAGCTATTGAACTTGAAATCTAAATTAAGCTAGTCAATGCGGAATTGGAATTAAGCTCCGGAGCTCTCTACTTGCAACATTCAAATGCAAAGACTACCATTCTCAAAGCAACTGAAATGATACTCAAAGCAATCTAAACAAATGAAATTTAAGTAAAATAAATCCTATTGTTAAGAAACCTATCAAATTGACTCCTTATTTAATGCTGGAAAGAAAAACAAATGACAATTCAACCTCTGTTTCTAATTATAATCACACTAATTACAAAATCAAATCTTATTGTCACACGGAATTGGTCAAGGGTGCGGACACAGCTGACCTTCCTAGAAGTCTAAGACATTCTAATGACAAACAAGACAAAATGGAGTGATCTTTCTCTAAATACACCTTTTACAACATGAAAACTACAAGTGTTTAGGCTTACCTTATTCCAAAACGCTGTTGTTGAAGTTCGTTCTTGACGATCCGGATGAGCTCCTCCTTCAAGTCAATTCCTGCAACCACAAACAATCAAACAATTACCAAGCACTTGCATTTCATATAATAAAACATATATTCAACATGCAGACCAAGGAACACATGAAATAACTCATTAACACAAGCTATTGAGAAAAATAAACCAGTTTGTATTAATAACGAAACAAAGAAACTCTTACAACCTGGCCTTGGTGTTGTGCAAGTTCCTCCCAGGGTCCATCAAGGGTTTTCCTCTACTTTGACAAAGCTCACCCTCTTCCAAGTAGAATCAAGTAAAGACAATCTCTCCTTACAAAGGCTCTAATGGAAGACCTAAATCCTGCAGCATTTACCCAAAGAAAATGTATAGCTCCAACCTCCCCTCCCTCTGGCTCAATGTCTTTATTTATAGTGCTGTAAAGAGGTTATTCAGGTCCACCATCAATGGGATAATCCCCCTCTTTGGGTGGGATAGCTCCCTTATTGATGGGATAAGTTCCCCCTTAATAGAGATACATGAACCAACTGGAGGCGCATCCAATTCATCAAACCGACCTCTAGAAAGTTCTAGAAGTAACCACAAGTAACTTTTTTAAGATGAAACTCGCGCATTTTGCCTTTTACAGAAGGACGCACCTGTCCCTTAACATACAGAGCGTCCAAGGACGCACATTTTGTGAACATGGTCAGCGTCCCCGCAGGTAAGGCTAGAGAGAACCTGCGACCCCAGAGATAAACATATTTTTGACAAGACTTTCTCTCTTTTTTGAGTTTGAGATGGATAACAGAGGCATAAGACTTGCCTAAGAGGGTAGCATGACTGTTGATTTGAGCCATACTAACTGTAAGTAGTCAAGGTGACATTTTTTAGTGTAACAGATTGCCCCCTAAAGTGCGAAGCCTGGAATAGATTTAGGGTTTTGTAATTCTAGGAAGGGTGAAGCGCTTTATCATTTCAAGGATTGTCTTGTGGATGGCCTGGTTGGAACCTGCAATTTTCAACACAAAATACATGGATAAGATTATATCATCACTGAGGTAGGCATTCCCATACTCAGATTCAAAACTTTAACTAATGGACTAACTATTCTGATACAGGAATGATCTTGCAGTACATCATTTTTATAGACTTTTGTAGACACAGTATGGACGCAGCCATCTGTTTATGATTAGTCTACATAGATAATGAATACAAAACTCCTCGCAGCCTGGATGGTAGAAACTAGATCCAGGGTCTTCACTTCTACTTCCCGAATTGGTACGATTCTAGTCATGTGATTAAATGATTCGATGTCGAACATGTTAGAAACCACTTGATTACCAGTCGATGATGTAAACTGTTAACAAGCGTGAGAGAAACCACCAGTAATGTCAATGGTTCTCAAAGTACCAAGCACAACCCGTGAAATGTGAATAGATGTTTTGATGTCGAACACTTCACGGAATCCTTTGATCGAAAGTCAATGATGTAAACTGACGTCAAAGGCGAGAAACCTGCCATTGATGCATGCAGACTTCAAGGTACTGTCGATTCCTAAGTCATCTTTCTAGATAATGTGTCGATGTCGATAGAAAGCGACCCGTTGCAGGCAAGCCCGCAACACGAAATCATTGTTCAAGTTGAAGAAATGTTGCTGTAAGGACTGACTCAGGGATGGTCAAATGGATGACAAGTATTTTGCAGATGAAAGTTTTTGCTTGCAGACCTCTTGAACACATAACGACACGACAGATGGCTTGGTGACGAATAACTCAAAGTTAATCCCCGGAACCCGGTTAAAGACTTTCAAAGTGGTTTGGTCAACTGTGAGGTGAAAGATTTCCCAACCCAGGTGAATGAAAAGTGTCGTGTTCAAGAGTGGTAATAAAGTTTCTTTTGAGACAAAAGGTGACAAACAGGTTCATTCTTCTCTCTTTTCCCCCACCATTTCTGGCAAGTACCTCTTTATTTTTAACAAGCTTGAGGAGGATAACATATGCTTGATTATAAGCTCATCCTTCGGACGAGTCCAACCTAGTTTAAATTCGAACCCTAGGAAGGAGTGGTTCGTTCCTGTTTGTAATTGAACAGGTCCTCTACTGTAAAAGTTTAACGAGCCCAGTATAGGAGAAACTCGGCGTTTTTCAATTTTAGAGAGTCTGAAAAAACTAAAGGAGACTCCACGTTGAACTTTTTCGTAAATTTGTGTCCCTCAAGCCCGAAAAAGTATAAAATAATACCTGGGGGAACCGCTTGATCTTGCGACCAAGGAGTACTTTCATGTTTAGTGCCACTGACCTGAAAAGTAAAAAGCGATCAAGGACACGTCGTTTTATTTCCGTATCGAGTTTGAAACGACAAAAACCCGGCAATCTTTTCCTGATTTTACGGTCAGAAAAGAGCTATAAGGGGACCGTCTTTTAATTCCGTTTTAACGAGTGTAAAAGAAACGCTCGGCAATCTTTTCATGTTTTAGGAGTCAGAAAAGGGCTTAAAAGATGACTCTGAGGTTTCACTTTTTCGTAAGTGTTAACGAGTTTGAAAAAATGATAAAAATGTACTCATGGTTTTCATTTTTTCGTAAATTTTAATGAGTTTGAAAAAATGATAAAAAATATGCTCATATGGCTGACTTTCAATTTAATTTACGAGCAGGAAAAGACGAAAAGAACTCGGCATTTTCATTTGTTTTACGAGAATGAAAAAATAGCAAAATAAGCTCGGGATTTTCATGAGTTTAACGAGTCTTGAAAATAACTGAAATTGACTCGAAATAGGTTTCATTTTTACAAAAGCTTGAAACAGATAAAAACTATGCTTTAAAGTAGTTTCATTTTTACACAAGCTTGAAATAGAGATAAAACTGTGCTTGATGCCCCCTAAGCATAACTGCTTGAGCGCATGCCCCCCAGCTTCATTTCATTCAACCAGTTGGATGAAATGAAGGTTTGAGTTACGAGATCATTTGAAAGACTTGACCTAAAACTGTAAGAAAATTATGCGAAAAACTGAAATAACTAACCTAAATATACAACTTAACATCTATGAGATCTAGTCAATCTCTCGACTCAAATCTGAAGGAGGATTTGTTTCATTTTTTAACGAGCTTGACACAGGAAAAGAACTATGCTCGGATTTCATTTTTTAACGAGCTTGACACAGGAAAAGAACTATGCTCGGATTCGGTTTCATGTTTATGCAAGCTTGAAACGAAAAACTATGCTTGTTATAAGTTCACATGCCCCCAGCATAATGACGCAAATCAAGGTACATGCCCCCCAAGCTTCATTGCATTCAATGAGGTGGATGGAATGAAGCTTTACTTTCAAGATCTTGGAAAGACTCGTGGGAGTTGTTTCATTTTTTAGTGAGGTTGACACAGGAAAAGAACTATCCTCAAAACCCTTGTTTCATTTTTTAAACGAGCTTGACACAAGATAAGGAACTATGCTCATAACTACTCTCTACAATCTACCTAACAAAAAGTCTACTCTAAAACCTTGATTCATTTTTTAACGAGCTTGACACAAGACAAGGAACTATGCTCAAGACTCCTTGTTTCATTTTTTAACGAGCTTGACACAAGACAAGGAACTATGCTCAAAAATTTCGCATGCCCCCAGTAAAATGATGCAAAGCGAGGTACATACCCCCCAGGCTTCATTGCATTCAACCGGCTGGATGAAATGAAGGTTTACTTTCAATATTTAACTTGAAAAGGGAGTTGTTTCATTTTTAAAGAGGTTGACACAAGAAAAGAACTATCCTCATATCTGATTCATTTTTTAACGAGGTTGACTCAGTAACAGGAACTATCCTCAAACCTGATTCATTTTTTAATGAGGTTGACTCAGTAACAGGAACTGTCCTCAAAACCCTACTTTCTACAATCTACCTAGCCTAAAATCTAGCTGATTCATTTTTTAATGAGGTTGACTCAGTAAAAGAACTATCCTCATCAACTGATTCATTTTTTAACGAGGTTGACACAGTAAAAGGAACTTTCCTCGCTAATCCTACTTTCCTATATAACCTACTATCTACCTGATTCATTTTTTAATGAGGTTGACTCAGTAACAGGAACTTTCCTCATAACATCCAATCTCATTTTTTAACGAGGTTGAGAGAGGAACAAACTATCCTCGTTCCATCCAGTTTCATTTTTTAACGAGGTTGAGAGAGGAACAAACTATCCTCGTTCCATCCAGTTTCATTTTTTAACGAGGTTGAGAGAGGAACAAACTATCCTCGTTCCATCCAGTTTCATTTTTTAACGAGGTTGAGAGAGGAACAAACTATCCTCGTAACATTGATCATGGCTTCCAACTGGAAGAAAGACATGTCAATGGACACACCTTGATCATGGCTTCCAAGAGGTCTTCATCAGAAGGAAGAATAGTTTTTTGGAAGGAACACACGTCAAGGGACTCAAAAGGGATAAGAACATCATGTTCAAATAATCCCATAGAGTTTTCCATGTCAATTACCGGATCTAAATCAACAGTGAGAGGCTCACTTACATCGGTAACTGAAAACATGGGACCAGTTGCCACATAATTAACCCGTGGCAGGGTAGATACCACTTTAGAATCAGGAACATTTAGGGGTGTCATATTATTGGTAGTTGAGACAAGACTAGGGAATGAAAGCTGGTCTACAGTCACAATACTGCCATTGTGAGGGAAAGACATCACGCGAAAGAGTGTCGATACGACAGCTTTCATTGCATAAACATAATCTCGCCCAAGGAGTAAATTGAAATCCAAGGGACCTCGAACTACCATAAGATCAACACAAACAGTTTTGCCTTCCAAGGTAATAGAAAACTTAGGAAGGATCCCTAAAGGTTCACTAATTGTTCTGTTAAAAGCTTTCAGATTCTGCGTAATAGGCGCAAGCTGAGGGGAACCCAAAGCTTTCCAAACAGCTGAGGATAAAATACTAACAGAAGCACCTTCATCTACCTGAGTACGATGTATGTCCCTACCACCAGCCTTGACAATGATTTGGAAAGGGATGGAGGAAGGAAGACGAGGTTCTGTCAGTCTATTCCAGTCAAAGGAAAAGACCTCAGTACTTGGGGGGGGGTTCTATAGAAACAGGTGAAATGCCCCCTGGCATAGAAGAATCTGATGTAACAAGAAGAACCTGAGCGGTATGAAGTTCACTCTCTAAATGGAAAGTGGGATCGACCGAATGTGAAATTGAATCGACCACTTGATCAACTAATGGATCATCAACCTGAGTGACATGAGTTTCACTCTCCAATGGGAGAGTGTGACCGACTGCATTTGAATTTGAATCAATCACTCCGTCAGTTGACGGTAGGTTGGGAGAAAGTTTACGGTAACCAGTTGGAAATTCTTGCTGTGGAACAGTAAGGTTTTCCAATAATGTTGAGGCTTCATCCATGTGAGGGCAAATGTGAGTTTGATGACTCCCTTTGCATAACTTACAAGGAAACCTAACTTTACCTTTTTTCCCAGGAACCTGACTATCACTGGTTGATGGATCAACGGAAAGTTGATGGGATTTTTCTGACCATACTTCCAAGACCTTTGGAATACCAGGACAATTGACAAGGAAGTGGTCACCCTTACAAAGCCTGCAAGGGTATTTGGGTTTACGATGCATGTCGGAATTTTCCTCAACACAACTAACACTTACAGCCATGGTTGGTGGGTTGACTTCTTTCTTATCTTGCTTCTTCTTCTTCTTCTTCTTCTTCCCTTTCTTCTTCTTCTTAGCCTCCTGGTTACTAACATCAAGGCTTTTACCAGGCGAAGAGGAAGAAATGGAGGAAGAAAAATTAGGCGAAGAAGGTAAAGGGTCAACAGAAGGTTGGTGATGTTGAGATGGTGAACTCTGTTGAGGTGAAGCATCCGGTTGAGATGGAACAATTGGAGTATTTTGGGCCAACGAAGTTGAAAATAACCATATCGGTAAACCTATTGTAAATCCAGGTAATGACAAAGTAGCCATATAAGGAGGACCAACATTTCCAAAGTAAGGAAAAGTACTAGGATTCTCATTAGGAGGGGTTCCTAGGTTGATAAATTCCGGAACATTTGCCATTATATTCAACTTCAGTGAATTTTATTAACAATTTAAAACTAAAATTAACAATTCACAATTCACACTTAACAACTAAAATTCACAATTCACACCTATGGTCTCTAAAAGTAAAAACAAACAAATTAACACGCGCTATCAAATCTAGGAGACAAACCACACACAAACAGTATTCTTCCGGACCAAAAACGCTAGTTGGTGATGAAGCCCAACCTCGCTGGATTCAGTACAGAAATGGCGGGTGGAACAGTTACGCCGACAACCTGCTTAATGAATAGACTGGACCAAGTTCCTCCACTTTAACCGTCTCGAGTGAAGTGAACCCCCCAGAAAATCCAAGTGAGTATAGCCGACGTCTGCTCCAGGTACAGTGGGACCTTCCCTCCACCGTCACCTTGGGTAGAATCCTAAAGATTATGGTCACTAAGGTTACCAACGGCCACAAGTACACCTGGGGGAACAGTCTAAACTCCGACAGCACGCAAGGGCAGAGTAGCAAGCTCAATCCCCTTACCGGCTCCTTGACAGTAGTCCAAGGTTTACCGATAAGTGACCCCTGGCTCCTCGACAATGGTTAATCCGAGGTTTACCGTTTGTAATACGTACTGTCTGGCGTCGTTCCCAACGAGGGGGGAATGATCCCCTCACTGGTTCGGACACGAGCTCGTGCTTCTCCTTTAAGAGGAGCTTTCCCAGAGTGCAATTGAAACAATTGGATTTATTCTACTCAAGATAAACTATCTGTTTGGTTTTGTAGTCTTGGAGAGTTAAGTACTCACCTACTCCAAGACCCTAGCCTAAGCTATGTTGGTGTTTCAGAGCCCTAGAAATGTAAAAATTACTAGATGAATTTTAATTAAGCGCTGTGTTATTAAGGCTGTTATTACTCAAATGGGTAAATGGAGATGAAACCAATGGTGTTATGACCCGACTCAACTGAATGCAATCGAATATGATAATGCAATCCTTTCAATTCGATGAATCCTAACTAGAGTAAGGAGAGAGTTTCCATTCACTTCCAACAATGCAAAAAATTGATCATTAAGAGAAAATTTAACAAATTCTCTAATGCACTAATTTCATCAAGAAAAACTAATGCAAATCAATTCCAAACCAATTTTTATTTTTATTTTTGTGTAAATTCAAATCAAAGAAAGCTGATCTAAATCTACGATTGATTTTTCAGAATGTAAACTATGCAATGGTAATCTATGCACAATTCACATGAAAAGTATGCAAATGTAATCTATGCACATTTTTCATTCATATTCTGAAACTGAGAACTCTAATTATGCAAATGTGATCTATGCAAGAGAATTCTCAAACACAAGATGATTCTAATGTAATCTAAGAACCAATCAAGTGCAAGTCGAGAAAATTGGGTGAGAGTTCCAAAGATCAAAACATAAAAACACTCAAAGGCGATTAACACTCATACACAATTTAGCCCCCCCCGGCGAATGAGGGGGAAATTTTTTTGCAAAAACAAAAGCAAAAAGATGCAAAATTGTGAAAAGACTGAGAGAAACCTCCAAGTAATGACCAAAGGAAATCAAATTATTTCTCAAAAAAGAGACTCAAAACACCCAATTGATGAAAGCTAAAAGCAGGAATGCTAATGAAACAAGTTCAGGTGAAAATTTTTGACAGGGTACTAAAGGATCTGGGCAGAAAACACTAAGAAAAACCAAAATCTAAAAGCAATTAAAGCAAAAATGGAGTTTTCCTAAATTTTTACAGGAAGACGCAGGCAACCCGTTAGAACAGGCGCGGGCCCGCTCTGTGCAAACGGCAACAGCGCGTCCAAAGACGCACTGTGCAGTACTCAGAGGGTGCGTCCTTCTGGAAAAGTTAAGAAAAACCAAATCTAACTAAATCTAAAGCTAATCCACCCAAATACTAATTCTCACAGTCAAAAACCAGAAAATAAAAATGATTTTCTCAGAGCAAAGTTCACACAAAGGAAAAGACTTTCACATTAATGGATTCCCCAGCGGAGTCGCCAATTTGTCACACGGAATTGGTCAAGGGTGCGGACACAGCTGACCTTCCTAGAAGTCTAAGACATTCTAATGACAAACAAGACAAAATGGAGTGATCTTTCTCTAAATACACCTTTTACAACATGAAAACTACAAGTGTTTAGGCTTACCTTATTCCAAAACGCTGTTGTTGAAGTCCGTTCTTGACGATCCGGATGAGCTCCTCCTTCAAGTCAATTCCTGCAACCACAAACAATCAAACAATTACCAAGCACTTGCATTTCATATAATAAAACATATATTCAACATGCAGACCAAGGAACACATGAAATAACTCATTAACACAAGCTATTGAGAAAAATAAACCAGTTTGTATTAATAACGAAACAAAGAAACTCTTACAACCTGGCCTTGGTGTTATGCAAGTTCCTCCCAGGGTCCATCAAGGGTTTTCCTCTACTTTGACAAAGCTCACCCTCTTCCAAGTAGAATCAAGTAAAGACAATCTCTCCTTACAAAGGCTCTAATGGAAGACCTAAATCCTGCAGCATTTACCCAAAGAAAATGTATAGCTCCAACCTCCCCTCCCTCTGGCTCAATGTCTTTATTTATAGTGCTGTAAAGAGGTTATTCAGGTCCACCATCAATGGGATAATCCCCCTCTTTGGGTGGGATAGCTCCCTTATTGATGGGATAAGTTCCCCCTTAATAGAGATACATGAACCAACTGGAGGCGCATCCAATTCATCAAACCGACCTCTAGAAAGTTCTAGAAGTAACCACAAGTAACTTTTTTAAGATGAAACTCGCGCATTTTGCCTTTTACAGAAGGACGCACCTGTCCCTTAACATACAGAGCGTCCAAGGACGCACATTTTGTGAACATGGTCAGCGTCCCCGCAGGTAAGGCTAGAGAGAACCTGCGACCCCAGAGATAAACATATTTTTGACAAGACTTTCTCTCTTTTTTGAGTTTGAGATGGATAACAGAGGCATAAGACTTGCCTAAGAGGGTAGCATGACTGTTGATTTGAGCCATACTAACTGTAAGTAGTCAAGGTGACATTTTTTAGTGTAACACTTATGCTATTATTTGAGCTAAATTACCTCATGCTACCAAATTGAATTAACCCTATCTTAAATAAAATCAAACCAAAGCAAATCACACTGCTTCTAATACTGTACTTAGCTCAATTCAATCAACCAAAATCAAACTCAAAACAAAGCAAGCCACACTGCTCTTAAACCAAATATCTCCTCACTCAATCTTAAATTAAATTGAAATGATCGACATGAGTTTCACACCCTAAATTAAATTACATTAATGATGGAATAAAAATCTGAGTATAAAACTAAATCTCATTGTTTAATTCAATCCCATAAACTAGAATGAATCATACATTTAACTTGAATCAAACAATTTTTTTTTTTTAAATGAAACTACTCTTGTTAACTAAATCACTCTTACCTCAAATGAATCTCACTGCTAGAAATAAATCAACACTTCTCGGTCTTGAATATCACTACTGGAAAGTAAATGTCGTAATGAAAATGAAACCACTGCATTTAACTTAAAATCACACTATTTCACCGTTGGCCTTGGATCACACCGTTATATTGATTTAAACTATGAATACTAGAAAATAAACACACACATCAATCATAACTTGATCTTAAATGCACAACCTAGAATGCAGTCATAATGCTTCAAACACACACATAGCTCACAATGTAAACACAAGTCCTATCCTTCACACAATGCTACCAAACACAGCTCTGATTATTATCAAATTTAAACTTCATTCATCAAACGAATTGCAAGTTAACTATTCGATGCATTTAGGAAGAGATTCATTCAAAATACTCACCATGTTCTATGAACTAGTGCATGTATGATCCAGGTGGATATTGGTGCCCACCTGCTAATTCCACTTGGATCCCCTCTATTGCTTCTTTTAGTTTTTTCAGTTTCCTTAATTATAGCACAATTTACTATTTTTAGCAGTTTTTCGGGTCCTAAACTTCCGGAGCCGTTTAGAGGCCCTAAACAATTTTGGGAAATCTACCACCGGTGATTTTTCTATCTAAAAAACATCTTTTCCGTCATACTCCTTGGAGAGGTCTTTCCAACGGGCTATCATGCACGTCAAACGGAGATAGTACGACCAATTCGCGACCCCAGGAAGTTGATGTACCAACCTACCCAAAACGGGGCCCACAATTTGGCGTTTCATCTTCTAGGGTTAGGTTTGGAATGTGAAGGGTTTTCCATTGTTTCTCAACAATAAATAGGCCTTCAAGCCTCATTGCAAGACAGTTCAGAGGCATGTAGCCACACATCTCTTCTCAGAGATAAGCTACCATCACCCTAGCTGGTTGATTTCTATTTCTGGTTGTAAGCATATTTCAGTATTTTCCATTAATGAAATGAAGTATTATTTCTGCTGCATCTTTGTGTATATGATTATCTCGGTAATTTGTTGCATTCCTATTTAAGTCTGGATCAATGTAAATTGCTATAACTTGAGACATGTTCTGATCGAAGGATAATTTGATTGTGAATAAAATGGGTTCGACTCTTTTATGAGGAAGAGAGCATAGCTCTGTGTTTGAGGTTCACACATGATTTATATGACAATTGGAAATATGTATATTCAGAACTTTTGATCCTATTATTTATCAATGAATGCAATGTTGTAACAATTACAAACACTCCAAAATCAAATAGAATATCCCACACATTAACTAGATGAAAGACGAATTTTCTAGAGCTATCACACAACGATCTACTTAAGAACTAACAGTGAAGATTTCTCTCCGATGATGACGGTCCCTGCCACACCTGGGCAAGCCTAAACTATTTGTAGAAAAAATGATTTATAACATTCAAATGAAGAACTTACAACAAACCATGAAATGGAACGATTTGGTTCAAGCCATAGCCATGATATATATTAATTGGAACAAAGTCTTCACTTACAAATCGTAATGTCTGAAAAACAACTTGAAAACTTAATAATTAGCACCAATTAACTCCTCTAACTCCTTAAAATGCTAGCCTTAATAGGTAGCAATTCATATGAAAAATACCATTACGTCCGTACATGGAAAACTCAGCACATTAATACTAATCCAGGTTTGGGATATGATTTCTTAAACAACTTACTCTCCTTGGCACAACAGTTTCCAACCAAATTATAACATTAGCATGGTCCCAATCTTAGCATAAAGAATGAAATCGAATCCTTGTTGAGCATAAGAGTTTTATCCAAACCGTAGCTGTGGCCGAAAATAGGCAAATCTGAATTTGACGCCAATTTTGTACTTAAAACTGTGTTGGAATATCCTTGTGACTGTAGCTCCTTCATGGTAATGAATTTTTCTAAATGGTTTCTAGGTTATATGAAAGAGGGTATTTTGAGTGAAATTCATGTCTAATAATGTCGATATTATTCACCATTTGGTCATAAACTTCATATTTTCACCTACAACATTCTCATTCTATACTCAACTCTGCAGTAACTAGTTTAACTGCCTTGTGAATAATTTTAGCTATGGAACTGTTCGACAAATAAACTTAGTGAAACCATCATTAGTAAATCGTGAAAAAATCATCTTTAATCATAGAGAATATAAGAAAGATAATGATAACAAAGCATGAAGCAGAATACGTGAATTGGCGACAAGTGATGGAATTAGGGTATAGAACGAGTTAAAAACATAGGGTTTTAGGGTATGAATGGTGATATTGAAAGATGAAAACATGTGCATATTTAGGGCCCAACAAGCCCATCCCTTTACAAAATAGGGGGCTTTGATCTTCCTAAAATACCCTTTGACTCTTAACGTTATGCACCCTCCGCTCCTCAAAATGCGGAGACTTTACAATCTTACATCAAAATTGACTCAAAAATTAGACAAAAATTAGACTTGGGGGTCCCCATCCCAGTAGGTCCGCAATGCAAAGACATGGCTGGTACCAAGTCACTCTGTTGGTATGTCCTTGATGCATGCTTTAAGGTCTCTGAACTCTGCCTTCAATGCTTGAAACTCTGTTGTGCATTGCACGACGACCTGCTGAACCTCCTCGAACAACTTATCAGTAGTTGGGCTTGCTACTACTAAGCCAATGGTCTTCTTCGTTTGTTTCATTCCCTTCAATTTACCCTCAACAAACTAAGATAATTGGCTAGCTCCGTCAACCCAGGGTTGAATTCTTGCTTAAATGATGGATGCCTTGCATCATAGCTCGTCTATCTGAGCCTGAATGGTCTTCCCTTCCTGGAGTTTGGTGAACCATTGCACAGGTGATCATGTCCACGTTGTTGCCCTCATTTCATCAAAAATTGCATTTGTTTATCTCGTATGTCTGATTCAATCTTCTGTACCTGTGGCTCCTCCTGCAGCGAGGACCACATCCCCATAATGTTCTCCAAAATCTGGCTGCAGTCCTTAATTAGAGCTTCTACTACTTCCATGCCTACCTGTTGTGGTAAAAACACAACCCCCCATTTTTGACTTGCTCAACTCAAATAATGGGGACCCTTTCTATAAAAATTTTGGCTAAACACCTTTTTGGGTTTTTATTTAGTTAATTTCCCTACGCTTTTGCTAATTTTACATTTTCTTTGGATTCTTGTTTTGATTGCTTTGTTAGAATTGATTTTTTAAAAGCTTCCCATTGACGCTTCTTTCGCCTCATTTGGTCAACTGGTTTGAAAATGGCACTCCTTTGAAGTCTCATCATTTATCTAGCCTGGGATAAAAATGCATAAAATGTACAATATTGCATTTTGTAAATAAATTAGTTCAATAAGGCATTCATTTTAAATATTAACCCGTAGCAAGTTTTTACTAACATTTTTCATTTTTAGTTATGCGGCCAAATCATTAAGTATCGAGATTTAAGAAATTTACTCCAATTTCTTAATCAATTATTAATCTCGAAAACCCAAAATTTTCAAAGTGGCTATGGTTATTTTTTTTAAGAGTGGTTGTAGTTTATAAAATAACCCTCCTAAAATAAAATCAAAAACAAAATTGATTGTTAATATTAAATCTCAGATTAATTAAATTAATTATTATTTAAAATATAATTAATTTAATTAAACTAAAATTTAATATATAAAAAAAAAATATATATCGCATCGGGAGTTTCATATATGGCAAGTTTAAAAACCCCCGATACACACCATACTCCCCGATGCGATATCGGGTCGGAAGTTTTGTTCGCAACAAATTTTAAAAACCCCCGATATCCTCTATACCTCCGATTGCCGATGTACGATGGCTCGTTAAGCATTATGCAAAAGTTGAATATCGCATCGGGAAGTCTTTATATGTCGCAAGTTTAAAACATTGATATCCCCTCACTCCCCGATCCGATAAGTCAAACCGTGTTGCATTAAGCAAAGGGGTATTAAGGCATTAACTTGTTTTGGTTTAATATAATTTACAAAATATACTCATACGTATGAGCAATATGGGCTAAGTAATATGGAATGGGCATAAGGCATAAATTTTAAAATTAAAACCCATGTAATATGATTGGTTTGCCTTTAAAGTTTTAAGTCATCACTCATACGTATGAGTGAAACAGGTAAGGTAGGAAGGTTAGTTTTAATTTTATATTTAATTTAATATTTAAAATAATTAAATTATTTAATATGTAGAATAGAATTAACTTAATTAAAATATAATTAATTATTGATTAGATTAATTAGTTTATAAATAATTAATTATATTAATTAAATTAGATTAATTTGTTAATTATATTAGTCAATTATAATTGTTAGTTAGATATTAATTAATAAATAGTTTACTAATAATTAGTTTAGTTTATAATTAGCAATTAAATTAGAATTAATTAGAGACTAATTTAGGATTAGTTTTTAATTACAATTTTTTAGCCCAGCAACAGAATTTCCAGATTCATGCCAGATTTGACTCATCAACTTTGGAAGCTCATAGAATGAGTTATACTTGGCCAAATGAGGCTCAGGACGGCTCATTGGAAAGATAAAATCAAGGAGAATATTTCTGAGGAGATTTCATTGACAGATTTGGTCATTTATTGGGTCAAAAATTAGGCAAAAGATCAAGCTCCGAATTTTGAAAACAAAATCATTTTTCTGAGTTTTATTTTCATTGGTCCAGGCCTCTTCTAATTGCAGATTCACTCGTCAATGATATTCTTGGCCAATTAAATCATCCCAGGCATCAATAGAGAATTTATATTTTATAGAATTTGATTGGATTTGATTTAAATGCCAGCAATGCCATGTTGATTTTATTGTTGCATTTTAATTTATTTTCATTTCTTTTTACAGGAAAACAGTGGAAGAAATATGGAGAAAATGATCTCAATCAATTAGAATGCTCCAACAATTGGATTTAGCAGATTTCTCTTCACCAAACTTTCCTTTCAAGAATTCCTTCACAGATAGTATAAGTAATCAGGGAAAATTTTAAGAACCCCCCCTAAATTTATAAATATAATAAATGGGCGAATCTCCATGGTATATAGGAAAAATGGAAGGCGATTTTATCAATAATATAATATGTATATATAATTTTTTGCCGAATCTCTCACCACGCATGGCGAATATTTTACTCAATTATAAAATCTTGTAAGATCTTGGCGAGTCTTTCACTAAATAATAAAACTTTGTAAAGTCCTAATGAATTTTAGCATAGGCTACATGCTCGTTTAATTTCCCCATTTAAATAGGCTACATTCCAGGTGAATACCATGGGTCAATACCATGTGCCATTTTGGTGAATACCATGGGTCAATACCATGTGCCATTTTTATTTTTATTAATTCTAATATTAGGGTTAATAATGGTTTTTTGCATGGTATTAATAACAATCTAGTCCATGGTATTTGTCCCATAGTATTTTGGCCATAGATTTCACCTAAATATAATCCATTTTTTGAGTGTTCGTAAATATAAGGTGACTTATGGAGTAAATATAAAAAAATGTTTTATTTGTTTACCATACCTCTCGTTTATTTATATTTTTATTAATTTACCATATCTCTTTTACAAATATGGTATTTGGCCCATAGGATTCACTTAAATAAAACCTCTTTCTTGAGCCTTCATAAATAGAATGAGGGTTATGGACTAAATATAAAAAAAGGTTTTATTTATTTACGATACGTCTAGTTTATTTATATTTTTATTTATTTACCATACCTTTTGAGTAAGTATAAAAAGACGTTTTATTTATTTACCATACCTCCACTTTACTTATATTTTTATTTGTTTACACCCTTACATGTATATAAGGTGACTTATGGAGTAAATATAAATTTTTATTTATTTATTTACCATACCTCTCATTTATTTATATTTTTATTAATTTACCATACCTCTTCTATAAATATGGTATTTGGCCCATAGGATTCACTTAAATAAAACTTATTCTTGAAAATGGGCGAATGGATTCACTTAAATAAAACCTATTCTTGAAAATGGACGAATGGAAGGTTGTAAGTCCTAATTTCAAGGGCTAAATTTACCTTTTTTACCCTCTCTCTTAAAATAAGGTGGGCTATTTGAGGTGATTTGTAAAAATGTACTATGATACAAAATATTCGCCCACTAAAAATTTAAAACCCCTTAATTTCGCCAAAGGGCGAATATTCGCCCCTAAAATTATCCTTGTAAGTAATAGATTGCAGAATGTAATAAGGGGCTGCTCTCCTCTGCAATGCTAGACTTCTAAAAGCACTACTATAATAGGAATTTAGAGTGGTAGGAGAGAGGAGAGAAAATCTTAGATCTAGGGATTATTGAGGATTTTTCCTTTGTATCTTGAATTATGTATGAGGGACAGAGTTTTCACTATTGTGGCTTTAGCTTTGAAAGCGGAAGTTCAAGCAATGTAAAGGACTGTTGGAGACCAAGATCAGAGAAATGGATGCAATAAATTGGTATTTTTAATACTACTGTTTCAAATATCAGTTTCATTTTTATGGTAATAGGAATGTCTCATTTTATTCATGTTTGTGCACTATTGTCAATATGGGTAATTTGTCTCAATCTTGTTATTAGGTATCTCTGTTCTTATGAATTAAAATCTGATTTCTGAGTAACTATTTACTCATAAATCTGTCTTATAAAACTGATTTATTGAATGGTAATGTGTTGTGAACTATTTCCACATATCATTATTCAATTATTGGATTTACTGATTTGATAATTAATATCATTTTTATGAACTACTTCTTGAATGTGGTTGGTTTATTATTTCAGTTAAGAGGTCTCAATGGGATGTGTTTTGGTAACTATAATATCAGTTAATTGAACTACTTCATTAACTTGATATTCATTATAAACAAAGCATATTTAAATCTCAATACTTTAATTATCTTGCTCTTAGTTGGGTTAGATCTATATCTGCCTAATTAAGATAGGATTTAGATTAGTTTCTTTTGCTTGCATCATAGAATAAGCTTGCATTTAGAGTAAATTCTACATTCTTTTAAGTCCTCTCCTCAAAGAGGCAAAACTTTAGTTGTGGCTTGGCTGAACCCAAATCAACTTAAGGGTCATTCTCTTGCCTGATCAGCAAGAAAAAGTGATCTGATATCCCTGTCTATTGGTATGTAAAGATACATCATAAACCAATAGCAATAGGGAGAAGGTAACTGGACCTAGTTAAACTAGTCGGAGCCACCACACCAAACGGAAAAGGAGCTGCTTTAAGGTCCAGACCGGGTGGTTATCCCCCAATGTTGTTGCAGCGATTTTCGAGGCATCAACATTTTTGGCGCTAGAAGGAGGGCCTGAGAAATTTGTCTATTGGAGTCTTTTCAATTTTAACATTTTGTTTATGGCTCCTCTTAAGCTTCCAATTTGGAGTTGTATCCATGGACGTGCATCCTCCAATACCCCACCCGAAGTGGTAAGACTCTTGTCTCAGGTAAAATTCAATGGTAAGAGAAATTCTTCTGCTTTTAACCATGTCTTTCAATTTATTCAAAATGTTTCAAATTACGATTTTCAAGGTATTGATGAAGGCATTTTATGCAGAATTTTTACTCTCACATTTGCGGCAAAAGCCAGAAACTGGTGCAAAACTCTTCTAGTTGCCTCAATCCATAGCTGGGATCAATTTGTTACAATTTTCATTTGTAAATTTGACGTCTACGATTATGAACAAGTATGTGAAGAAATTGAATATCTACGAAGGTTTAAAAATGAGTCTGTTAATGATTTTCATATTCGATTTCACTTGAATTGTTTAAGATTTAATGACGAAGATAAACCTACAGAAGAAGAATCATTAGATTGGTTTAAATATATTTTTTCTCTTCCAACCATTCCCAATCCATATGAAATTGATTCAAGCTTTGTTCCATCCCCTTCCAATATAAATGAGAATCCCAATTTGGATGTGCAAATAAATTGTGATGAAGTGGTTTCACAAAGCTTAGAAGATATTTCTAATCAAATGCAAGAAGACAACAACAGCAATTTTGGAGAAAAAGCTGCCTTGAAATCTGAAAGCTACTTCGAAGTAAATTCGGAAAATCAAATCGTAAATCAGCAAGTACAAGCAGCAATCAAAATGCAAACTGCTGTACAAATTTTTGAATTTCTCCATGATGAGCAAATGCCAAAATCAGAGCAGCAAAGCAGCGTTCTTCAAGAAAGCATTCGCATGCAAAGGAATGATCTGCAATCTGAAATTTACAATAAGCATAATGCACAAGAGCTCTCAAACAGAGACAGTTTTGAATGCATTGTTTCAGGTTCACATTTTTCCCTTTATCCTGATATTTTTAATGATAGTAATTTTTCTCCTCTTGGTATCAATGATATTTCAGAAATTACAGAGACTGATCTAAATGAATTACCATTAAGTTTTTATCAAGATAGAGAAGCAATTAATGATCATTCTTTTTCCATTAATGAACATGAAATTCTTGTTCCGCCTTGTTTGGATATATTGGATGAGATAGAAGGGAATTGTAGAGAATATTGTGAAGTCATTTATGATAATTACTCTGACATTGAGGATGTTGATTTCTATTATTCTCAAGAGAATCCTCATGATAAAATTCAAATAACATCTGAGGATGAAGAACACTTCAATTTAGGAATTATCTCAACTAATCCTCATTTTAGAGCAGCAAATTATCTTCATGATTTCACCATTCAAGAAATCGTTCCAATTTATGATTCATATGAAGATCAAACTCCCATTCCTATTCATAATCATAATTCGTTTTCTATTTCACAAGTTGGAATTCAAAATTATTCAAATTCCATAATTCTGGCCATTCCTTGTGAAAATGAAAACATTTCAAAACGATCCCAAATGTGCTGTAACATTAGTTGTACAAATAGTGATTTCATTTTAGTTTTTCTTTCACAACTATTTTCTTTAAACTTAGATTTATTTTCCGATTTTATTTTGCAAAATTTTCACACTTTTCGCTGGCATATTGAACACCTTACTATCAAACACTCAATTGATGCATTGCCCAATTGGGAAATTCAAGTTTCATATTATAATCATCAGCATCGAAAGATATTAATATTCCAATTTATATCAATGCTAATGTTTCATCAAAAGCTTCTATCTTTTCAAAGGCAATGTCAACAAGAGAATGTATTTTTGCAATCTGGCCAGCAATTCAATTCAATTAATAAATTACCATTTTATTTGAAAGGCTTCCATCCATTTTTCATTGACTCATTTGAAAATTGTTTGGAAATTTTTCCTTCAAGGAAAATTGTCAATGATTTAACATTTGTACATAACACTAACAAATTTTTTCAGGTCAAAGAATCTAAAAGCTCATTTTCACAATCTGGTCTGTTATCTCTTCTTTTGAACATTTCTCAATTCTTAATAGAAATCCATCCAGATTTTTATGATCCAATTGGTAGTCAATTGGAAAGAAAATTTAGTCAAATCTGTATTTTTATTACTAACATTTGAACTGTACATAAACGCGGGAATAAAAATGATAGAATGGTTACACTGGAAATATGACTATACCTAGTCATTTTCATGTATATGGTTAGAATAGGAGTAGAATAAATTTAGTTAGTTTGTTTTGTATAGTCAATTTGTTTTAACAGTTCTGTAGAATAAAAATAAAACAAAGCAATCAGCCATTTTCATACATGTTCAGTGAAAACATTTTTCCTATCAGAAAATTTTAATTCTTGCTTTCTTTTAAATTTCTTATAGCGATATCTCTACTCTGCCTATTTTGAATAATGTCTTGATTAAATTCAATTAAAGTTGCACTTGGTATCGATTGCCTCAAAGCCACTTTTCTTCATTTCGGGGTTTCCTTCTAAGATTTTCTTTTGAAATTTATATGGTAAGGATTTGAGGATATAAAAGCTTCATGACCCCATTATCCCATGAAATGTATGACTGTCTATGATAAGCTTAATTCTAATTCCATCATTATTAATCAGTCCAACCTTTCACGGTAATCATATGAAGTTCATATTATCTTCCTCGGAGTTTGCTAAAAGCTGATTTTAAGGATGTCCATTTTTCCAAGTGCACATATTCAAATCTGTTTTGATATTTTTCTACAATTAGTGGATTAATCTCATTCTAATCTTTAGTTTATTCTCTGATGCTATAAAATGCATCATCTTTATTTACTGAAGGCACTATTGAACAGTCACTATAACAATACAGATTTTTCTCAAGATTAATTCGGAATGAGCAGAGGTAATAAATTGTTGTTTCACTTAGAAAGGGAAGCATAGTTTAATATTTATTTCTGATAAATTTTATATTCCCTGGACATGAATAAATAGATTTTATTTAGGCTGATTGCACACTTAGATTTAGAATAAATGATGAGATGATTTTGAACAAAGTCAAAATTTTGATAAATCGAAGGAAGAATTTGAAGATTCATAAGGTAAAATTTACAGACAAATTCCTTTCAGGTACGCATTTACAAGTTTATTCTCATCCATTATTAGTTCATATTTTCCTTAGTTTATTTTTGATTTGTGTTTTGTCTTATTTACAGGTTTTCATTTGTTTTCAAAACTTGAAGTAAGAAACAAACCCAATTCAAATTTGCAATAGGCTCAGGGAAATTTTATTTGTGATGCATTAGAATTTAAGCATTTTTAATTTTTCTTTTATTCACTTAGAAAACACAATTGAAATTTCAAGGAATATCATAAGACCATTCGCATCATAAGATTTCATCGGAAGTAGTTCTTAGCATTTCTTTTGATAACAAATTGTTCATAAAATACCTCCGATGTATTATCTTACTCATATGCCATATCGCATTTCGCATATCGGAGCTTTGTAGTTGACATATACTTCCATTATTGTGAATCGCCGATCTCTGATAATCAACTTTACCGATATTGCAATAAACACATAATTCTGGACCCGATATGAAATTCAAATCAAGTTTAAAAAATATCGCGTCCGTTTAATCGAAATAATGGTAGGAACATAATTTTGAAGGGTCGATGTCTCGGATCCGATATGTTATCAAATTTTCATCATAAAGTTATCGGATCCACTCTTCATCGCATATCGGCATCGCAAGAATCATATCGTGTTATATCGGGTACCAAAAGTTTGTAAATCGCCGATATCGCAATCGCTTCGTCGCACTATTATTTATGCTTACATCAAATCTCTGATTCTGCGATGTGCGATGCGCGATGTGGGAAGCACAGTGTCAATATTCCCCAATCCCCAATATAATATTTCTTTAAAGATGCGATCACTCCATCTCATAGCACAACTTCTCATCGCATATTTTCATATCGGCGATTCACCATTGCAACATTTGATGCGAGAACTTCCAATGCATGCCTCTAAGCCGTTAACATTTAATCAATATATGGCATAGCAATAAAATTGAAGTCTTGCAAATTAAACTTAAAGCATGGTGAAGAAACATGTTGTGTGGATCATCCGATGAGGCGATGTGTTAAAGCGAGCTTGGGTAACCACTATGGGAAAAAGGCAATTGATGACAAATTTGCAGCATACAAAAATCATTTCAATTTCTCATACATTTTAGTTTTAAATATATAATTCCATAATTAAAAATGGAATTCAAGACCTCTATCTTCATATTTAAATTTTATTATCTTGGATTTGGTCTTGATTCTGAACAATTTATCAAATCATGGAGTTTATATGAAACGTATAATATTCTAAGGAATAGTCATTACTGCAAATTCTCATTCTTATTTCTGATGCATTTCTTTTAATTTCAATTCCCTTGAGCACTAAGCATTCTATTTTTACATTTTACTGCTTGCTTTAGTTTAAATAAAATAAATAATGATTTTGGGTTATAGGATTTTGGTTAGTGGGACTTCTTCATGTTTTTAATGATAATTAAAATAAGGAGTCAACTAGTTTGGAGAAATTGATACTTTTCAGGTAAGATCAAAAGCAATTATCCAATGGTAAGATTCATTTACCCACTTTCATTAATTTCCATTTCATCAATTTACTCTCAGTTTTGTTTTTCTGATATATAAATCTGTTTTGCAGCTCTTCATAAAAGGCTTTCAATCCTCTACCCGATCATATTTTCAAAAGTCCTATACTTTTCTCCAAGCTTTATTTCAATAAGCAGCGATAATCTTCATCGAAACAGCTACACCAGGAAGTTTCTGAACCTTTAGTTTGTTTCTTTAAGCATTCCTTTTATTAGAAAATGATCAAGATGATGCTTTGAAACAAGAAGATTAGTATCAGACATAAAGTTTTCATTGTGGCTGAATTTTATCGTCGCTGCTATCCAAAAAAGCCTAAAACACTCACAACCCTGCAAGGTGTGATTTTCTCAAATCTCGACATAAGAAGGAATGATTACACGATTATTTTCTTTTCTTCATATTGTTGAGACATTGGTATAAACATTCTTGTTTGAGTTTATCTTTCGAAACTTGGATTTTCTTTTCCACTTTTAAAATTTCTTCATTTTTATTTTTGTTTGCTGATTTCTTTCTCATTTTAGCATAAGAATTCTTTTCCTTCGGATTTCAGCTTTGATTCTGGTGAATTTGCCATTATTTATATGGAAGGTCTATTTGTTACCTAACAATGCTCAGGATACATGGAAAAATTGTTAATAGTCACCTATTAGTTTTTTCTTAAATCTCTTAGTGAAGTTTGATTTTTTTATTATAAAGGTAGACATACTTAAGGAAGAGATTACCAATCGAGAGAAGTTGGCAAAGTATCATAAAATCTGAAAATTTCTTTTTCATCAAATTGTAATCATTTTGAGATTTCAAAATTTTATTAAGATCTTTCAAAGTTTTATTATCAGTCAAGAAAAGTTATTTTTAACCAAGTAAAGACACTTTACAACAAAGCACCTTTAACTCTGAAATTGTCATTCTTAACTCTTAAGGAGTCAATGATTCTCCCTGTCCCCAAGAGTCTTATTTTTCTAGAGTATAATCCAGAAATATATTTAAACTTAAAAGATAAGAGGTCTCATCATGAGCCTGCTTACCATGATCATAGGGGAAAAATAGGCGGACATTACCAACACTGCTAAACAAACCAGGGTAATGGCTTATGATTGCAAACAATTATAAGACAAGGGGTCTCATCATGAGCCAACTTGTTCGGTCCAATTTTAACCAGTGAATGACATTGTCAACTATCTGGCCACCAAACCAGAACAATGGCTTTTAAGAGAAATAAAAATAAAAATTCAAAGAAAATAAACATATATAAATGGATTTATCTCTAGATCAATAATTCTTAAACAGATAGGATTCTGAATCATTTATGATTAAAAGGTAACCCTGTCGAAACTATAGATGTTTGTTGGCAGCAGTGGCTCTAACTATGACAAAGGAGTATATTTTAAAAGCTAAGTTGTAAACTGACCCCTGCTTTATCTCTACAACTAATTAAGGGATGTAGAGTTTTGAAATATTTTAATGTATGAGGAATTTTAAGAAAAATTACAATTAGATGATTCTTGTTTTTATTCAGACTAATGAACTTAGTCAAGCATTTCAAGCATAATTTTATCTTCTTTAATTATTTTTACTTTAATCTTATTCATATCAAATAGAGATAACTGGTTCTTCTCCCGCGTGTCGCCATTGTTGTGGTAAAAACACAATCCCCCATTCTTGACTTGCTCAACTCAAATAATGGGGACCCTTTCTATAAAAATTTTGGCTAAACACCTTTTTGGGTTTTTATTTAGTTAATTTCCCTACGCTTTTGTTAATTTTACATTTTCTTTGGATTCTTGTTTTGATTGCTTTGTTAGAATTGATTTTTTACAAGCTTCCCATTGACGCTTCTTTGTCAACTGGTTTGAAAATGACACTCCTTTGAAGTCTCATCATTTATCTAGCCTGGGTTAAAAATGCATAAAATGTACAATATTGCATTTTGTAAATAAATTAGTTCAATAAGGCATTCATTTTAAATATTAACCCGTAGCAAGTTTTTACTAACATTTTTCATTTTTAGTTATGCGGCCAAATCATTAAGTATCGAAATTTAAGAAATTTACTCCAATTTCTTAATCAATTATTAATCTCGAAAACCCAAAATTTTCGAAGTGGCTGTAGTTATTTTTTTTAAGAGTGGCTGTAGTTTATAAAATAACCCTCCTAAAATAAAATCAAAATCAAAATTGATTGTTAATATTAAATCTCAGATTAATTAAATTAATTATTATTTAAAATATAATTAATTTAATTAAACTAAAATTTAATATATAAAAAAAAAATATCGCATCGGGAGTTTCATATATGGCAAGTTTAAAAACCCCCGATACACACCATACTCCCTGATGCGACATCGAGTCAGAAGTTTTGTTCGCAACAAATTTTAAAAACCCCCGATATCCTCTATACCTCTGATTGCCGATGTACGATGGCTCGTTAAGTATTATGCAAAAGTTGAATATCACATCGGGAAGTCTTTATATGTCGCAAGTTTAAAACATTGATATCCCCTCACTCCCCGATCCGATAAGTCAAACCGTGTTGCATTAAGCAAAGGGGTATTAAGGCATTAACTTGTTTTGGTTTAATATAATTTACAAAATATACTCATGCGTATGAGCAATATGGGCTAAGTAATATGGAATGGGGATAAGGCATAAATTTTAAAATTAAAACCCATGTAATATGATTGGTTTGCCTTTAAAGTTTTAAGTCATCACTCATACGTATGAGTGAAACAGGTAAGGTAGGAAGGTTAGTTTTAATTTTATATTTAATTTTATATTTAAAATAATTAAATTATTTAATATGTAGAATAGAATTAACTTAATTAAAATATAATTAATTATTGATTAGATTAATTAGTTTATAGATAATTAATTATATTAATTAAATTATATTAATTTGTTAATTATATTAGTAAATTATAATTGTTAGTTAGATATTAATTAATAAATAGTTTACTAATAATTAGTTTAGTTTATAATTAGCAGTTAAATTAGAATTAATTAGAGACTAATTTAGGATTAGTTTTTAATTACAATTTTTTAGCCCAACAACAGAATTTCCAGATTCATGCCAGATTTGACTCATCAACTTTGGAAGCTCATAGAATGAGTTATACTTGGCCAAATGAGGCTCAGGACGGCTCATTGGAAAGATAAAATCAAGGAGAATATTTCTGAGGAGATTTCATTGACAGATTTGGTCATTTATTGGGTCAAAAATCAGGCAGAAGATCAAGCTCCGAATTTTGAAAACAAAATCATTTTTCTGAGTTTTATTTTCATTGGTTCAGGCCTCTTCTAATTGCAGATTCACTCGTCAATGATATTCTTGGCCAATTAAATCATCCCAGGCATCAATAGAGAATTTATATTTTATAGAATTTGATTGGATTTGATTTAAATGCCAGCAATGCCATGTTGATTTTATTGTTGCATTTTAATTTATTTTGATTTCTTTTTGCAGGAAAACAGTGGAAGAAATATGGAGAAAAGGATCTCAATCAATGAGAATGCTCCAGCAATTGGATTTAGCAGATTTCTCTTCACCAAACTTTCCTCTCAAGAATTCCTTCACAGATAGTATAAGTAATAGATTGCAGAATGTAATAAGGGGTTGCTCTCCTCTGCAATGCTAGACTTCTAAAAGCACTACTGTAATAGGAATTTAGAGTGGTAGGAGAGAGGAGAGAAAATCTCAGATCTGGGGATTATTGAGGATTTTTCCTTTGTATCTTGAATTATGTATGAGGGGCAGAGTTTTCACTATTGTGGCTTTAGCTTTGAAGGCGGAAGTTCAAGCAATGTAAAGGACTGTTGGAGACCAAGATCAGAGAAATGGATGCAATAAATTGGTATTTTTAATACTACTGTTTCAAATATCAGTTTCATTTTTATGGTAACAGGAATGTCTCATTTTATTCATGTTTGTGCACTATTGTCAATATGGGTAATTTGTCTCAATCTTGTTATTAGGTATCTCTGTTCTTATGAATTAAAATATGATTTCTGAGTAACTATTTACTCAGAAATTTGTCTTATAAAACTGATTTATTGAATGGTAATGTGTTGTGAACTATTTCCACAT
Source organism: Pinus tabuliformis (assembly GCA_031772625.1). Classification (NCBI taxonomy): domain Eukaryota; kingdom Viridiplantae; phylum Streptophyta; class Pinopsida; order Pinales; family Pinaceae; genus Pinus; species Pinus tabuliformis. The sequence continues at coordinate 1,850,041,007 of CM062817.1, read as the reverse complement.
ATCATTATTCAATTATTGGATTTACTGATTTGATAATTAATATCATTTTTATGAACTACTTCTTGAATGTGGTTGGTTTATTATTTCAGTTAAGAGGTCTCAATGGGATGTGTTTTGGTAACTATAATATCAGTTAATTGAACTACTTCATTAACTTGATATTCATTATAAACAAAGCATATTTAAATCTCAATATTTTAATTATCTTGCTCTTAGTTGGGTTAGATCTATATCTGCCTAATTAAGATAGGATTTAGATTAGTTTCTTTTGCTTGCATCATAGAATAAGCTTGCATTTAGAGTAAATTCTACATTCTTTTAAGTCCTCTCCTCAAAGAGGCAAAACTTTAGTTGTGGCTTGGCTGAACCCAAATCAGCTTAAGGGTCATTCTCTTGCCTGATCAGCAAGAAGAAGTGATCTGATATCCCTGTCTATTGGTATGTAAAGATACATCATAAACCAATAGCAATAGGGAGAAGGTAACTGGACCTAGTTAAACCAGTCGGAGCCACCACACCAAACGGAAAAGGAGCTGCTTTAAGGTCCGGACCGGGTGGTTATCCCCTAATGTTGTTGCAACGATTTTCGAGGCATCAACACTACCTTAATAGCAGCCTCACATTTCTCTCGAACTTCTAGAGGTGTTGTTGTCTATAGCTTCATTTGCAGCTCTGCGACCTGCATCTCAAACTTCACACGTTCAACCTTCATTTTGGATTCCTTCACTGCACCTAGCACCTTGTGAAACTTCTCTTTGGAAGCTACTTCGGTCTATATGAGGAGCTCTTACAGCTCAATGCAATCCTGGGTGATGGCATCCTCCAGCACCTGTCTATGCACAACAACTGCATCCCTATCCTGCATCACCCTGGTAGCTTCCTCAGCTAACTACTCATTGTGTCTCTTGATGTCCTTGATCACAAAGAATTCTTGCTCCTCCTACATTTTCAATTTCGCATATACTTCCTAGTGGAGTTCATGTAATGCTTGAATGGGCAGTGCCGCTAAGTACATCTATGATTTCCTCCCATATGGCATTGCTACCATATCTTCCACGAGATTAAAGTACAACGACCCTCTTGAATGGGAACCATGCGGACGTCTGTGGCTACCACCAACGTTGAAGGTAATGCTGGTGTCCCACTTGTCATTCCCATGCTCGCTTGATTCTCGCTCACCTGAATCGCACTTGCTTGCACTTGTAGCTCTTTGAGGCCTTGTTGGACCTACGTCAGTACTGAATTGTACTGATCCTCTATATGTCCCCACATATCCTCGGTGATAGAGCACATAGTCTCACTAATCGCATTGATGTCCCCCTTAGTGAGGACCATCAATTCATTGCTGAAGGTGTTGTCAAACTTCTTCTTATTTCACACACCTCTATTCATGTATTTCTTCCTCTTCTTTAGGATGAAAGGAGACTCAACATCTTATGTCTCCTTAAAAGGGTCTATTCTACCCTACTGTGGTCCCTCTGTGTCCGACTCATCTTCATCTACGCACTTTGGCTCCTGCGCGGTATTTTTCCCAAGGTCCACAATGACCTTTTGGGGCACTTTCGTGGGGTCTTCCGTCAGCCCACCTTTCTTTTTGCTGATACCTACCTAGCCTCCTTCAGTTTCCTTGCTGGGGTCCACTCACACACTTGACCAATTAGAGATTACAGAAAAAATATCCTTCTTTGTGACTAAATAGGGAAACTCATACCATATGACCTTTGCATATTTCTTTGCCTGCATGTATACATTGTGGAAATCTTCTTTGATGTTCGCAATTTTGCAATATTTTGTAAATAAAACAAGTGATAGCCATGGCTTATGGTTGATCACGGTGTGCAGATCCATCTAAAATAGCATCCAGAATAATTTATTCTCTACCACCCAACTTGGATCGTTCGACGCCCACAACAAAGTGTACCTTGCAGCTTCGCATAAGTCCGGGTCTACATTAGGGAACTGTGACTCGTCGGGGATTCTCTAGGCTATCAAAGTTATCAAAAGCAAGAACCATGCATAATTCTAGGGTTTCCCATCTTCCTAGACCTCACGACAATCATCCAGGAACTCCTAGCAGAGGTATGCTTCCCAATTAAACTGCACCCCTTGGATACACTACACATCCAACTGAATTATGGGGACTGACACCTCGTTTTCCCTGCACTTCCTCATAATTTTACCAACTAGAATGGACGTGGAAAAGGAAACAACTTTATTAGAAATCAATATAACAATGTAGCCTCGCAACTTCTTAATGAAATTGAAGTCTTTCTATACTTGGTCTGCAATATTCTTTTCTTGAGACTTGCCATCACAAGCGTTGGCAGGGTTTGCTCCTGCACATGCCAGCATGGTGAACCTCCTGATCAGCATAACATCAATTGGGATCCTCTCCCTAAGCCATAAGGATCTGTCATGCACCAAAGTCAGCAACTAGTGCACACATATTTTATTGATGTTGCTGAACCCAAAATAAGGCACAATCAACATATTCAATAACTCGGTCCATTGAATCCTAGCTGCCCACATCATTGGTTTGACTCTCCTAAGACCAGTCTCCTCATAGTATACCATCTTCAAGTATTTAATCAGCTCAAAATGTGGTAATTTGGCCCTATCTGCCAAATCCAAATCCTCCATGCTTAGTTACGGTACCTGTGCCAACAACTCTTCTTCAAAGGGTGCATCTTCAGGCAGCGAAGGTGTGAAAATGGAAAATTCTACTGCATCAGGGTTCTTGGTCACCTCAATAGTAAACTTTCTTGATGGCATATATGGAGATAATCACGAAATTGGCTCAGCCTTGTCGACACTTACATCCTCAACTCCCGTCTCAAGTTCTTCCTCCTGTAATTCAATCGGCTCGATTGGTTGCTTATTTTTCTCTTTGTCCATATTTTCCTTTCTCCTATGCTCAGTACACACCTTCCTAGGTGACTATCTTATTGGTGACTTTTGTAGTTTCTTCTTCATCTTCACCACTGCTTCTTCTTTTGGTTCTATCGCCATTACTACCACTCCTACAGATGTGGGCTTCAGCCTTGGCAATCTAGGAGCTGTGGCGTGTGTAAGAGGGGTAGCAGTCATGATGTTTGTTAAACCTCATTCCATAAATTCCCAGTGGACATCTTGCTAATCCTCACCAGACATGCAACACTTCTCTTGGCTCAAACTTAGGCACAAAATGTCACAAGATTTCTTCAAGAGGAAAAGTGTTCAAATGCAGAGTGGGATGCCATATTTATAGCAAAATTCAAATTTGAATGCCTTAAATGCCTTCAGATCCTACTCATAAATGAAAATTTGGTGGCATATTTTCATAGATATGCTCCTTAAATGCACTTTCCCCACTCCCTTTAACGAAAAAATTGTGGTCAAATCAACTGTAATTTTTCTAATGGTAACATTTTAGGAAGGATGCACTAGACCCTCCCTTATGGCGCAAATACATTGTTAGATATTTCTCCACCTGCACCATATTCCTAAACATTCTGCAACCCTCCTTCAATGTAACGAATTCCTACCTATGAGGAGTTTATAATCCAGGTTCGCATCGACAATTTCTACCTCAATATTCACTACCTTTCCTACAACACACATAGGAAAGGCCAGGATAATCCCATGTGGCCTATGAGAATGTCCATCAAATGCCATCAAAGGAGTTGGTGAAGGAACGGATGAAGGTGATCCAATGGCCTTCCAACATGACATAGACATCCTGCATGTGGAAGCTCCTTCATCTATAACAGTCTGAAAAATATTGGTCTTTCAGTATGTGGACTTTATCTGGAAAGCCATATGGTGAGGAAGTCTCTTTTTGACATTTGACATATCAAAATTGAGCACTAAAGAATTCTTTGGAACTACTGCGCCGACTGCTGAAAGAAAAGCACTTCTCTGAGCAGGGCACGACTAGAGTACCTCTAGTGTAGACATAGCACAAGGACTTTGAGCAAGATCTTCTATAATCGAGTAGTTCTAGGCTACCCTAGCATTAGGGTTAATAGTCGAACACTTTGCGGAGCCTTTCGATATCTGAGGTATAGACTCAATAGAGGGTCTCTCAATATGAAATGATTTTGTGGCTTCGGGAATAGATTTGGCCTTAGATATTTCCAATTCACCATAATCACATTCTGGCATAGTGATGTCAATATGAGAGCTCATCATATAAACATTTGATGAATTTTCCCCTTCCTGGTTGCCCCCAGAGGAGGTATTAGCATTAGAATTCGCGCTAGCAAGTAATTGTTGCCCTTGGGGAAAAGGGTTAGTCAGAATAGCATGGGAGCTAGAGGACCCTTGCTACACTAATAAGCGTTGAGCATCTTTCATCTTAGGGAAGAGGTGAGTCAAATGATTTTCATTGCATAAATTGCATGGAAATTTTACCTTTTTCTTCGACTCTTTCCTACCCTCTCCGGGTTTGTTTGCATTGCATTTCCCTTCTTGTTTATTCCTTTTACCTCGTCCTTTCCTCTTCCCATCGGATTGTTTATTTCCTTTGGGGTTAGAGGTCTGGATGACATTTATAGAGGTAGGTTGGGAAGGTGTAGGTACATACGGTGCTGCTTGGGTAGAAGAAGCAGTTTGTAGAGACAACTGTTGCAATTGATTCAATAGGTTCACCGCATTAACATCAATCGATCCGACTATACCATTGACAGGGGGACCTGGTTTTGGTTTTGCTAAATCAACCTTAGATCTAGGAGCATCAAGTAGAATTTTCTGAAGAATCCCAGACTGAGAATATATCAGTTCCAATTGTTGGGCTCGGAAAATGGCCTGCTCTTCCGAATAAACACCAGAAGGAGACACATCCCTTGAGATCTCAGGTTGTAATGATTTGAGAAACCATTCAAGAAGGAAATCTAGTGAGATTTCAACTTTGATAAGCCTTTTCCTCCTCCTCCATTCCTAGATGTGATCCGAAATGTGAGTTGCGGTGTCTTGTTGAAAGTTAGCCAGAAGTTCAGTTCTTGCTTCATATCAGACACGGAATAGAAAATGGTTCAAAAAGACATTAGCCAAATCACAGAAAGAATTAAAGGTACCCTATGGCAAATCTATATACCATTTGGCCACATTTATAGTTAGGGTGCGTTGAAATAACCTCAACATAATCGAATCATTTATCAGGGAGTTGGATGAGCACCATAAGTGAAATGTGATTACGTGGTCTCCTAGATCTTCACCACTTTTCCCTTTGAATTTTGGGATATTGAAGAGAAGTTTAGTTGGGACTGGAGGCCAAGCCAGATTGTACCGAATTGGATCATTTGTCAATTAAGTTAAGTCTAGCAAGTTCAACATGGCCAGAAAAGGGAGTCGCAGTGGACCTTGGGAATTCTATCCAGTGCAGGCGGGGTTCCCAAAGGTCTGAAAAGAATGACCTAGATTTTGAAAAACACTAGGTTGCCTGAAGTAATTCGTAGGGCCAACCAAACCAAAAGGTGCTCCTTATGGTCGAATAAAATTTGGAGTTTTACCAACTCCTACCGAAAATCCTCCGTAACCAATGAAGTTATCCCCTAACGCAGTGTTAAAAGGAGTGGAAAGCCCTTGATAAGGATTCCATGCATTAGCGAAGGGTGGAAAATTCTGAAACAAATTAATTGAAGAATACGACACGTTCCTTAAAATACGAACACTCACTAAAATATGAACACTCACTAAAATGTTCCTAAAGATATCAGTAATCAAACAACTCTCGAGTATTTTTGCTCCAAGTGATTAGGACCGGCCACAAAAATACAAGAAATTTAATAACAAGGGTCTTCTGAAAATATACTGGGGTAATTATGCCCAGGCCTACTAGTGAAGGTATCAGAGGTAGTTACACCTACCTCTAGATAACAACCTTTGTTGGTGCAAGAACCCAAGCTTCGCAAGGGTACCCTCCAGAAGTACTATTGTTACACAAAATTTCGTCACCATGATTATTTGCAGTCAGTATGGGTCTATCATCACTTGTACTGTCCTCCTAAGCAAGTCTCAGACCTCAGCTCTTCAAATCAAGCTTTGAAAATGAGAGAGAGACATTAAAAATCAATGTAACTCTGGTTCCACACTTTCTCTCATGGTCACTTGTGGTCCCGCACCTTATGTGTACAAAAACTGCAGACCTGCCCACTCTGTTCCTAACGGTGTAGGTGAGGACCCCTGTGAAAGTCAAAAGGTGCAAGTTTTATCTTAAAAAACTCACTTTAGGTTAATTCTAGAGGTTTCTAGAAGGAATTTTGACGTGGATTGTTTGCTTTGAGGTGGTTCATGCATCCCAAAAGAGGAGTTAATCCCTTGAGGAGAGGAGCTATCTCTTTGAAGGAGGGCTTTATCCCTTTGAAGGAGGACCTAGTAACCTCCCTCCATTGCACTATAAATACAGGCATTGGGTTGGTTGCTAGAGAGGTTAGAAGCTAAACATTTTTAAGGGTAAATGCTGGTGAAATCAAGACTTCCTAGTTAAGCCTAAAGAGGAGAGATCACATACCTTTTTGGTTTCATTGGGGAGTGAGTGAAACTTGTCAAAGTAGAGGAGACTTCTTGCTGGACCCTGGGAGGAGCTTGTACAGCGTCAAGGCAAAGGTTGTAAAGTTCTTCTTCTTTTGAATTAATACAATCAAACTCATTTTTCTCAACAAGTATCTTATGTTATTTGTTTCATGGACTCCTTGACTTTCATGTTAAATATGTTTTGATGCAATTGGCTTTTCAGGTGCTATTTAATTTGTTTGCCTTGTTTGTGTTTGCAGATTCGCGAAAAGGAGCTCATTTGGATCGAAGGAGCGAGGGCATCCATAAGCTAGTGTTGGACCTAAGGTAGGCCATAAAAACACTTGTTTGCTATTGTTTATAAAAGCATATTTAGAGAAAGATAGTGCGTGGTTGGTTTTCTTGTCATTAGGTCTTCTTTAGATTCTAGGAAGGTCTATCTTGTCCACAAGATCGACTTATTCCGTGTGACAACTACTGAACGTGATACAACGTCAACCTCAGTGACATGGGATTCCCCTCTGCAGCCACCTGTGTGATCCCTAGGATAGGCAACTATGGTCACAACTCATATCAGAAGCTGGATGGAATAGTTGTGAGGTGGGATCCGACAAGTAAGAGAGGGGGTATCTCTCATCCTTATCTTCACAATCCCTCATGTTTTACTCCCAATTATGGATCTTTCTCTGTCTCCCTAACGCTATTGGATTTCGCTCATTAATCAAACTTCTATATTTTGTAATTTTGAGCGGCCTTAGAGAGTTAACTCTCCTCTCACCCAATCCAAGGCCCTATTAAACCTAAACTTGTTGGTGTATTCTGATGACAACATAAAAGTTCTAGTTTATTTTAATTAATCGCTTGATTTTAATGGTTGTTCTTTAAGTCAAGGGTATAGATGGGAGTGAAACGAATGACATTTGTATGATGCAATAGAAATCAATGAAAAACTAACTACATGAATCAATCTTTTTTTCTTCGATGAAAAGAGATCTCCATATGGGTTCTACGAAACTTCTACAAAGCAAAGTATTTTTCTCTTCTTTTATTGAAACACACTTCACACACCCAAAAAAACTAAAAGACTATGAATGCTTTAACAATGCAAACTACCCTAATGCAAGATATAATGGAGATGCAAAATCCTAAATCACTCAAAAAGCAAAAGCAATTGTTTATAACTATCAATGAGCCAACTTAAGTACTGAAGAGGATACAAATTTTGAACAAAAAATTCTCTCTAAAAAAGAAGGATAAATTTTAAAAGATTGCAATTCACTTCAACAACAAAAAGAAACCAAAAACCAAACTTGGCAAAAGAAAAACAAAAACAAAGTTTTTTGAGATCTTTTCTTTTTTAAAGAAGCAACCAAAACAACTTTTTGAAATCACCAAAATGCTTCTATAACTTCAAAAGATTGAAAAAAGAGCACAAGGAGTCTTTTCAAGTTACAAACTTCGAAAATGAATGAAAACTTGAGCAAAAATACTTCCACTTGTACAAAACGATCCAAACAGTAGCAAATAGCTTGAAAAACTAACCAAAAATCCAGGAAAGAAAACACTTCCAAATTCATCAAAAAGACTTTAAAAAGCAAGAAAAGCTATGAGGCCATAAAAAAAATGAAATAAAAGCAAGTAGAAGCAAAATCCGGGCTTGACACTGAAATTAAAAACAATCTCGTGTTCTGGAGGACCAGAACAATCAAGAACTTTAGAACGAAGTCTTGTGTGCCAAAACGCAAATTACAAACTCGCTAAAGAAGAAAACCTAGGCCAAATATTTTCAATGAGGAAGAGACTTCGCAAAAGTAAGCTTGCAGAATAATTAAATTCTTCATACAGCAATTTACCACACATAAACTAAAAAGACCAGGCAACAAATCTATCTAGGCTAAAAGATTTGAAAAAAAAATGCAAAAAATTGCATACGTGACTGTGTTCAAACACAGAAGCATGCACATGCGCTTCTGACATAGTAAGCTCACGTATACACAAGTTCACTTTATAGAAACAAGTGTGTATATGCTACTGTAAACAAAATAAAGAGCATTTACAAAGATTTTCAAGAAAAAACAAAAAACAAAGTCTGACCCAAAAGATCAGATTAAGGCCTAGGACTATAGTAGACCAAATAAGACTGTAACAGCAAGAAAACCAAAGACTAAGCCCTGATTGATAATGAACAACCCAAAATAGGAATAACAAGATTGTTATCCCCAGTATGGTCGTCAATTCTGTTTCAGGCATAAGCACCCTTGGGCTTTGGGTTAGAACCCCAATGGAGCAGAAGCAAACAACAACAAGAAATACTCATACAGCTCAGGCAAGATGCTTATATTATCAAACTACGTAAGAGTGACCGTACCTGGATTTCCTTCGTTTGAGTAGGTCCCGCAGGGTTTAGACCCTCTGCAACTCCTGATGTTCTTCAAACCTTAAAATCATTCAATTCTAACATACATAACAGTATAGAAGTAAAGAATATTCAAGAAATCAAAACGACATTCATATATGAATTAAAACATAAGTTGACGCATAAACATAGTTAATTTCGGAAACAATACAACATTTCTTCTATTGCAGTAAGCTATAAATAACATGGACAGAATTCACCTGAGTATTCTTCTGGCTCCGAGCGGAACCATCATCCGGCTTCGTCCTATCCCAGCCTTCAACAATCTTCTTCCATCACCAACAGCATGATATTGCAAGCAAAAGGGAGGATATCTATAATCAAGGAAACAAGGGTTTCCTGAAGCTTGGGGAAGCGCATGACGCACAGGGATTCATTAGAATCGATAAGGGATAATATCACTATAATAACTCTATCTCTTCTCCTCTTTAAAGCCTTCCCATATAGGTCTATTTATACCGCTCCCAATTAGTTTTTTAGTTGGGAAATAGTTGGGCCATGGGCAATAGGAGGTAATCAACAGGTAAAACCCATTAACTCCACCCATAATTAAGGAAATTTAATTTTTTAAAGTATTTTAATAGATATAGGCAGGTTGGGTATTGATTGACCCATGTGTACAGACTTTTAGCTCAGGGAAAAGTAGCGTATAGGGAATATAACACTATTTCTTATATACTTGGACCAAGTCTAGAAGGAGGGGTTGCCCTAGGCCATAAACAAAGCATCACAAATACGAAGAGTGGTAAATGGTGCTATAACAAGTTTATAGTCATGCAATTTCTTTTAGCTATCTAAAGCACTAAGACTTTCGTGTTGTCATATAGTCATTGCATCCTGTGAGGGGCGGGATCATCCCTGTATATCTTCAATATTCTCCCATTAATCCTTCCAGGAAACAACTCCCCATTCAGATTTCTAGCTAAACTGCACCACCATCCAAAATATTATTGATCACATAGAGCCCCAACTAATGCATCTGAAATTTCCCTAGAAACTTTGTGAACTTTCTCTCATACATCAGGACCAAATCTGCATTCTTAAAATTTCACTACTTAATGTGGCAATGATGCCACACATTTTCCTAGATTTCTACATCTGCTGATAAAAACCAAGCAAAAGGTGGTCCTCTTCCAACGTAAGTAGTTGCATTAAGTGTTCATCCATGAAGTCGCAATCTACCATCTCAGTTACTGTTGTGATCCTTACAATGGGAACTATATACTCCATTGGCATCACTACTTCTTTTCCATATACCAGTATAAACAGTGTTTTCCCTATCAATTTCTTACAAGTCATCCTATATGCCCATAAAACAATTGGTATGCACATGTCCTAGTCATTCCTATGAACATTGCAGATCTTTGTTAAGGTATTCTCTAGTATTTTGTTAAAAGCTTTGACAGTTCCATTCACCAGGGGATGATACATCATAATCTTCTGATGGTGCATTTGGAACTCTTTTGTTAACACCTTAATTGTTTCATTTAAGAAGTTCTAACCTCGGTCACTCATCAAGATCTTTGGGCATCCAAATTGTGATAAAATATACTTGAAGATAAAGTTTGTAGTACTTTTCATGCTGCAATAGTTCACGAGGTGTGCCTCCACCCATCTGATCAAGTAATATGTCGCAGTGATCATATAACATGCACCTGTCTTCTTCTGTGGTGGACTAATTGGTCCAGCGAAGTCAATTTCCCATTTATCAAATGTTTGCAACGTGACCTATGGAGTTAAGGGAAATTGATCTCTTCGCAATGGTATTCCAGTCCTTTGACACACATCGCATGTGCTACCATACTCCTTAGAATCTTTATGTACCATAGGCCACCATAATCCTTTGCGTATAATCTTCTGCGCAGTTTCCTTACCTGCATAGTGTCCTGCTGCAACACCACCATGCACTTCAACCAGAATACTATGTCGTTCATACTCAGGTACATATTGGCATAGAGCATCATTTGGTCCCATATTATATAAGAGTCCTACAATCACTGAAAAATTTGTAACAATGCCTACTATTTCCTTCTTTTGTTGTGTTGTGTATCATTTAGGAGCGATGCTAGTAGACAAAAAATAAATAATGTCCACAAAATGTTCATCAACAACTCTGAGAATGAAGAGTTGTGCGTCAGGTAACCCTACATCAATATTAGTGGGTTCTTCATCATTCTCGATCCTAGAGAGGTGATCAAGTCCAACGTTCAACCTCGTTGGATTAACTATCACTTCAAAATATTACTCCTAGTAGAGAAGAAACCATCTATAAATCTTTCCCCCCAACATAGGCTTATTGACCAAGTATTTCAATGTACAATGATCCGTGTACATTTTAAAATTTTCACCTAACAAGTAATGTCTAAATTTCATTAGTGCATATAACATGGCCAATCCCTCTCTTTTTGTGGTTGAATAATTTCTCTCTTCCTTAGATAGTTTCCTACATGCAAAGGAAATCAGATGGTCAATATCTCCTTCACCTAGTGGAGTTAAAACAACTCCCAACACTATACAAGAGGCATCCACATGCACATGAAATTATTTCTTCCAAACGGAGAATACTAGGATTGGCACAATAATCATCTTCTCCTTAGGAACATCTAATCTCTTTTGATAGTCGTCATCCTAGCAAAACATAACATCCTTCTTCAACAACCTCTCCATTGGCGCAATGATCTACACATACCCCTTTATAAACTTCCTATAATACCCTGTATGACCCATGGTTGCTCATAACCGCTTTACATTCCTGAGTGGATCCAAATTGATAATTAGAATGATCTTGGTAGGGTCTACCATCAATCCTTTGTTACATACGACATGTCCCAACAGGATTCAATAAGGTACATAGAAAATACATTTCTTCAAATTGAAGGAAATCTGATACTTCCTGCATCTATCCAACATTAGGCGCAGACTAGAAACATGTTTCCTAACTAGCCCAAATATTGTCCGATCATCGAAGTAAACCTAAAGAACTTTGTGAATAAATTATTTGAATGTTGCGATTATGACCCTTGAAAATATCGCAGGAGAATTTTTAAGTCCGAAAGGCATAACTGTATATTCGAATGAACCCCAATTTGTAGTGAAGGTAGTCTTGCTTCTATCCTTTGATGCAATCTTAATTTGGCGATATCCCAAAAATCCATTTGTGAACAAAAAATCCTCCTGTCCGCCAATGTTTTCTATAACTTCATCTATAAAAGGCATAGGAAGGGGTCATGCACACATGCATCATTTAACTTCCATAGATCTATGGAGAACCTTATAGCACCCTTCATTTTCTTTTCTTGGACCACCATCAGACTAACCCATTCTGACTCTTCCACTGGCTCAATTATGCCTAATGCGAGCATCGTATCTATCTCTTCTCTTACCTTTTCCTTTTATTCAGGGTTCAGTCGATATGGACACTACTTAACCGAATTCACATCTAGCTTTAAATTGATTTTCATCACACCCAAATCACCTACTATGCCCTTCAATTCAGAGAACTTTGTTCGAAATAAGTCTTGATATTCATGTAGTAATTTAGCAACCTTACCTACTATGTCTTCATCCCAATAGTCACCAATATGCACAAAATTTGGTTCTGCTCCTGAGCCAATATTTACTTTTTTTGTATTTATCGGTTGCGATATATCAGGTATTTCTACATCAAGTCCTGCAAAATCGCACAGTCCCTCTGACTCAGGAACATTTCTATTTCATGGATCCTCATTACCTTCTTCTATAGTAACATTGTAGCACTCCAAATCATTTTATAGTTGCGTGCTCTAGTCTGGATGTATCTAAGTTATAGGTTTGATTGGCATTCGAAAGATTACTGCCTTAATCAATGCATTTGAGCCCATCTTCAAAGGTGAATGACAACATGAAAATATCCTTCATTTCATCCCAATTAGTGGTCATGTGTCGCAGCTCCCCCTCCAAATATCAGTTCATTTCTGTAACGTCTAAGGTATGAATTAAGATATGTACCCACTCCAGTTGAGGTACCTCACCCAAAACCTTAGTCCATCGAGCCATATTTTCCCGCGGGTAATTCTTACCTGTGTGCTTTTCACTGAGCCATGTTTTTGCGGATCCAAATTGCAACCTCATCATTATATGATATTCATTCCAATCAATAATATTATCCTTGTCGGTTCCCCACCATCTTACAGGCATAGCTCTTAAAGCCAAATCTAGAGCCCGGAACCTATGCTCCTTTGGTATGTCTCTTTCAAAATGGTTAAGAAAAATATTGACATCATTTAGCCCATCATAATAAGGTAATTCACATGCCTCAATTGATATACAACATAGATACTTTATAAGCCTATTTCATTGTAGTGTAGAGACCTCATGTAACTGATTCTTGTAGTTTTTTAATTCTTCAGTTGAGTCTGATTGGAATGAGCAATCCTTCTTCGAACTGATCCGTCCACTTTTGGTGAGATTAATCAAGTATTCGTCTCACATAGTGGGCTTATATATGTGGTCAATGTCTTCGTCATCATAGTCATCTTGGACTAGCTCTGTGTATCACGCAGCTTACGGTGGATCCAATGGAATGACCACTCTAAGGTCGTTCTTTTCAAACACCATGATTCTCTTCTTCAAATTAGTAATAGCATTCATGTCGAAATCCCAATCAATCCTGAGTAGTGATGGGTATGGATTACGGTCATCTACTATTTAAATAAATTCAAAATCTGCAAGCACACTAGCTCCTTCAATATCTACAACCACTCCATGTAGGAATAAATGGATTGGCGACCACTGCAACTTAGGTTTTCCATACCTTCCCAAGTCCATTCTGACAGTACATTAGCATTATATCATAAGTCTAGAATTATCTCGTCCATTTCAAACTCACCAATTTATGTTCTCAACTGCATTTCCATATGAGTCCTCTTCTTGCTTCGGTTCACCTTATTCACTATGCACTCTTCTGGTAATGGTTTCTCCTTGCTAGCGCATTTATCTATTAGTTATTGTAGTCCTTCAACTGCCTTCTGATCCCTTAGTAGCTTCATGCATGTTTGCAGAAAAAACTTCAGCACCATGGAATCATAGTCCTCTGTCGTAGTACTTTCTTCATATTTATCTTTTCGTGGGATTGTTGGTATCTGAGTTTGAGACGTAGAAGCACCTAGATCCATAAAACATTTTCTTGCCTCCATAAACATCACCTTTTCTCTTTGTAAGTCAAATCCAACATTATTCTCACTAGACCTGCAAACCCATGTATCTGATACTGGTTTCTTTCCTTCTGCCTTGTCCTTGCCAGTGGCTATACCACTTCACGTAACTATGTTGATAGTAGGATTGTCTTTGAACAGCTCAGATCTCATCATCTAAATGTTCTGCGTTGGCTATTGGTTCTTCTTTTCTTGCGTCTTTGCTATTAATATAGGCCAATCTTCTATAACATGATCAAATTGCTTACAACATTGATAAGAAGGATGAGTTGGATTCTGACAGTCACGTGAAAATGTCATGGTTCTCCACAATTGTAGTAGATGATCTAAGCCCGACCTCTTCCAGTGCCTCCTCCTTGTCCTCTTCCCCATCCTTGGAAACCTTCGCCAATCGCACGTGATCCTTGTTCGTTCTACGCACGGGTTTCAACCTACACCCTATACATTGGGGTTCTGTCTATCATCAAGTCATAGCTTCAGCAATCTCTTTCATCGTGGCCAACCAATTTACAAAACTTGGAAAATAGTTTCTTTGATGACCGTACAAAATTTTTTAACATATAAAAATTGTCTATCATATGCACTCCTAACACATGGTAAATACTACACCAGACGCTTGAACCGACGCTTGATCAAGCCTGAGACTCTGGTTTTAGTGGGTTGGTACCTCCCGCAACTACATAGTCCTTGTACATAGGGAACTGATCCTTATAGTTGCCTACACCCTTGTACTTTGTGCACCAAAATTTAGGGCGTAGTCTCAACTGAACCTCATTTCCCTTCTTCATATCATGCAATTCCATATGCAGGTTTGGTAACTATGACTAGATCTGTTCAACTCCTATATTCGTATCTTGGATCAGCAAATCCTCTAGCTTCATCGCGATCTCTAATGCTTTGCCCTGAGATCTGATCTTCTTTTGAGAGAACGACAATCTTAAGTGTGGAAATAGTGAAGCTATGTACCATTCCTTATGTTGTTCGTCTAAAATCTGAAGACCAACTTTTTTGAGTAAGCACTTCAACCTCTGACCTATATCCCACACAGACTCATTAGTTGTCTGCTTGATATCCTTTATTTCAGTAACATACTAAGCTTATGATTTTGGCTTTCTCAATTCTGTGTTCATCATAGTCTTTGTTTCAACCAATGTAGTATTTAGATTGGTTATGTTATCACTCCGTAATTGTCTCAAGGCTAAAGAAAGAAATCACCGAGGTAACCACAAACCTACTTTGGAGATTAGGATCTAGCCTTCCTAATGCAGAGAGAAGGCACTCTCTTAATGATTTAACTTTGTTGTTTTAATTGATTTTAGGCTAGTTATGTAAGCTTGATTTTGTTTTGATATGAATTATTGGTGGAATTCCTAATTTAGATGGATAGATGACTGTTTATTTTTCATTGGGCTATGGAGTCAATATATCAAGAAAACAGAACAGAAACAAATTGTAAAAGTAATGTTATAGGGCAAGGTAGCTGAGCAATATCAGATCCCAAGGCTGGAACCCTGAAATGATTTTTAATCAGGATAAAGGAGAAAATAAGGATTCCTGAAATGGATAATGAAGGAAGTGAAAGAGGTCAACCAGGAAATTAAGGATTCTCAGATCCTGATATCAGAAGAAAACATAGAAATGTATAACAGTAAGAACATAGTGTACTTAAACAATTTCCACAATAACATTCCTGTTATACCATTCAAATTTAGAAACCATTCAAGTTTATGGAATACTTTAGAGAAGAATATGAAAAATTGAAATATTCTTCACTGAAGTGGCTCAACACACGAATCATGTAAAGAAATGCTTCTATTATTTTCCCTATCTGTCAACTTAAAAAGTATAGTAAACCCTCAGGTTGTAGATGAGTTCACCTATAGAAATGCTCAGAAATCCACACCTAATACTTCAAAAGCAGAATTATTTATACAAAATTTACAAACTGTTTACAATAAATGTTGTATCTAACAGACAAGACATTTTTAGGCTATATATGAACTAAAAGCTCTAACTATTGTAGATTAATAGTTCTGGTGGAATGTGTTGTGCAAATTTTGTTGCTATGGAAGTGGGAGCAGGTAGGATGTGGACCCAAATTTGTGGCTGTGATGGTAGATGAACTAGCAGATGCAGATGTATGTCTGTTTTTCTTAGTAATTCACTTAACTTCTTGTTGATATATATATATATATATATATATATATATATATATATATATATATATATATATATATATATATTTGAATAATATTTCCAAGACTTTTTAAATTAAATTTATAATTGAATTTCTACAAAACCATGTTTAGTTTCGTTTCTATTACTCCTTCCTCTGTAAATTCATTTTATCTGTATGTAAATTCCTTTTACCCTTGTAGAATACCTTGATGGTTTTACAAAACCAAGTGTTGATTTGTATGGTTGGAAGAGTATTCTCACTCACTTTACTCTTTTACTTTCACCTACAACATGATTTTACACCTGTAAATTGATTTCAACACACCTATAAATTGATTTCACCATGCCTCTAAATTGGTTTCACCTTAATCTTCTATCCTGAGATGCATTTACATGATTGTTATCTTTACTCTCTTCCTCTGATAAATTCATGGCATCGGTGAATTTTATTTCATGTGTCAATGTAAAACCATTTTACCTTTGAATCTCATCCCACAACCTTAGTCTCATATTGCCAGTAGATATATAATTTTACCTCAAGTATGGTTTCACTCGTAGCTCTGAAATATTACCGCATTCTCATATTTTTGTATTTCACTTGAAATTAATCCACCCTATATTCCCATAACATTTATAAGATTCAAAACCAAAATAGTGAATGGTTTATGGCACCGCTTTTGAGTGGTAGGTGGTATTTTTTCATAGGACGCGATATAACGTGAGCTTTTGAGTGGTAGGTGGTATTTTTCAGAGGATGCGATATAACGTGCCGTTTCCACGTAGCAAAAAGGTGGGCTGGGAAAACCACTCATCACGTGTGCTTTTGGAGTGTTAAGAGTTGGATGAGCTAAACCCTTCATTTATTTTTATGAATCTAGAGGCAAATAAAAATGAAGGGGGTTTAATTCTTAGTGCAAGGTGGGCCATTGGTTGACTTTGAAGGGGGAAGAGGTAGTATAGGCTTGCTGGAGAAATTAATATAAAGTCCAAAATTTTATATTAATAGGGTTTTGTGAAGTAAGGGGTAAAAAGAGGGATTGGACACACACACACAAATATATATTTACTTTATGGGATTTATCCCACATTCACAAGGGAACATTCTTCATGATGGTTTACATAAGCCCATAGTTACATTATGTTTGAGAAAAGTTGATTTATCTCTGTTTTAACAATTACTGCCTCTATGCAAATGATTTCGTCTGCTCTGCTGCTGTATGGAATATTCTGTTGAGGAAAACCATTCGGATACATTTCCTGAGAATCTGGAACAATGTTTTTAACTATATTCTGTTGAGGAAAACCATTCGGATACATTTCCTGAGAATCTGGAACAATGTTTTTAACTAGTATAAAAACTGTTTCTCCAGGTCTAACTAGTATAAAAACTGTTTGTCCAGGTCTTATATGATCACCTGCAAAAATAAACCAGTAGTTAATGAAAACGCAGTTTCCACAGGGATGTAAAAATGGACTTTAGGGAATTGGGAAATATGTGGATTGAGTTCGAACTCTGAAGGTTTTGATTCTGCATTGGTAATGGTATTCCAGGTTTATGTATTTCAAATAGAGTTAAGGGAATGGTGGAATCTCTTTTTGTGGAAATTCTGTAATTTTTTACATTGTGCAGGGGCAGATTAGTAGTTTACCGAACAAAAATAGATGATAGGGCTTCCGGGTATATACAGTTTAGCAGTCGGAGGAGGCTTTTAGGTAGGAGGTGATAGTTGGAGGTTGGTCTTCTAAGGGGGCTACTGTGGAATGGGAGGTGGTTTCGGACGGGAAGAGAAGATGAAGGAAGAGAAGTATGGTGGATTATCGCGTGGATCAAAAGTGGTAAATGGTTTTTTGCCGAGGGACGCGATATGATGTGGGGCTATCAAGTAGCGAAAAGGCAGGTAGGGAAAACTGCCCATATCGCGTGCTTTTTTAAGTGTTAAACATCGAGCAATGGAGAACACGATATGGATTGTTTGTCGTCGGATCTGAACGGGGAGATCAGATGGTGAATGGAGATCAGGGGTTCTGAGAGGTGGGACTAGATGATTTTTAATGAAGAGGAGTTAGATGTATATGCGACGTCAGTTGACTGAATTTAATTTAAAACCATTAATATGAAAGTGGTATGGGGTAAATGCGATATCGTGATGTTATGGATAGCAGGATGATAAAATACACTAAGAACTAGTGTTTAAACTAATATTGGGGAGGATTTCTCAATGGGGCCCGATACATGTTAATTATATAAACTTAGGATAAGGGGGTTTTAGTGGGTTAAAACGAAAAGGGGAATTAGTAAAGGGGATAAGGTTTTTTTACGAGGGAAATTTGTTAGATAAGGGAAAATGACGAGGGAAGGGATTTTTGGAATTAGGAAGTGGAAATTAGTAAGATATTAGTGATAAGAAACAAACCAACTATTGCTTTCCATACCTTGTGCATACTGCTTCTGCCTACCCATCATCTACCCTAATATTTTTTCTTCATTTATTGGGTGCATTTGAGCTTGTTGACCCTCTTATTTTTCTTTGATAAGCAAACTATCTAATTATAAACTTATAACGTCCAATGGCTCAGATTAAACTAATGAGCTCATTATTATACTCTACCTAACTATTGATCTACCAAGGTTAAAAAATTTGGCTAGATCTTTATTCTCTATCTATCAGCATGAAATTTAGAGCATGAATGAATCAAGATTAAGCTATTTGACCACCATGAACGGTGGCATTTTTACAACATGGACACAATTTTATTTGCATAAAGTAAACTAAAAGGTAGTGGCATTTGAATTTGTATCACTTTCAGAATCTACTTTTATCTCTTTTTGGTGGGATTCATATTTTATCTTCTTCTTTGATCCTTTTCTTTTTCCCTTTGATTATTATTTTAGGACATACTCTCTTTACAATTTTTAATATGGGAAAACATTTGCAGAAAAGAAAAGGTATGTACAATATTAGAAGACTTAACATAGTAAATTCAAAATTATGATCCCTAGTATTATAGGAACCTAACAGTGGCTCCACTTGGGGACGACATCTCCTTGTGAGATGTCAAGAACACCGTCGACTAGTGGCCTGATCGATTGGGCCCATCCCAAGATGGCACATGCTTTGTTATATAATCTTTGTGACTGAAAATGTTGAACTGAAATCTCAACCTTTTCTGCAAACTGAAATCTGACAGTTGCTGCACTGAAATCTGATGTGAAATAAACTTGTTGCTGAAAAACTGAATTTAATCAAACTAAATCCTACCTACTTACACTAATCAGTTGTCCAACTACTGATTAGGTAAAATAAAAAAACCAATGCAAACATTCAAGCATGATAAAAATTGATGTATTTTGTTGCATGTGCTTGTTTGTGATCAAAACTGAGATTCTAAAACCCAATAGAAATTTGTCAACAAATGAAAAGATAAGGAAATACTTGATTTCCTTTGTTGACTCTAGAAACTATACAGAAGGATCTTCCAAGGTATATATACTCATATTCAACTCATTTAAGCAAGTGTACAATTGTTCTGGATGGCCTCCATGCCCTGAAACTAAAATTTCATTTTCATCTTTATCACCCTGCAAATTTTCAGATAAGCTTTGTGATGATATTTCTACTGAATGAAAAGTTTGACTGATGAAACCTTTATCATCTTGATCCTAAATATCATAGTTAGTTAGTGGAGAAAAAATTTGATTACATCCTGTTGTGGCCAGCAACAACCCCCCCCCCCTTATTCAGCCTAATATCAGTCATGATGATAGATTGAATGGGGGACCCTTAGTTAATCTTTAAAAAAAAAAAAAACAAAAGATTTCTTTTTGAAATTACAAGCATAAAACGTAGAGAAAGGTCCTTAGACGATTTAAGCCTAAAACCTATGTTCATAAAACCAAATCTCTAAGAGTGCATCTCTAAAAAGATAAAAACACCTTCGTTCCTCTTTAGAAAACAACATCACATCGCAATTCACTAGCCTCCATAAAGAAAAACTTATAAACCCGCCGATCTGCGATGTTGCGATCGCACGATCGCATATCGCAGAAACTAGGCAAGGTACGTTGGCGAACATTGAATTGTTGCGATCTGCGATATGTCGATCTGCGATGTTGCAATCACTGCCGTTTGCGATCGCGCGATATGAAAAGATGCGTTGGCAAATCATAAAAGCACCTTGATACGACTCTTTTGGGCACGCCACCCAAAGAAAATCCACTTACCATAAACTGACTTGGGAATTATGCGCATTCAATGTTAGTAATGAATTGGTTGTCAGTTATTAAGTGGCATAAAGACGCGTGCCTTAATGCGGATTTTGCTTCACGTAAGGTGGCGTATGTAATCTATCTCTTGCATTTAACACCTTCCCATCACCTTTCTGATCGATCTTTCCATTTCGCTCTTAACTTACAGGAGCAAAGCTCGAAGGCAAAACCAAATAGAAATGCTAAGCGAGATGGGGAAAAAGAACAAAGCTCAGAGCTCAGAGACAAGCGAAAAGACCAAAGAGATGGCTCCCCTCTACACAGACACTGCATGCAATAAGGATGCGGGTATCTCAACTTGGGAAGACAATTCAGGCATTGGCTAGGTTAAACTGGGAAAGTTACTGGACTTACTTAATTAAGCCTCACAGCCAATGCATGACGGTAAGGTGCATCATGAACGCAGCCGAGAAAATAGCGCCAGCTCTTATGGACGCTGTTTTCGCAGCCCAAATAAGCACGAAAGTCAGCCAACCGACTCTTCTCAAGCCCATGCTTGATAACTGCAATTTCAGGGACCAGATTAAGAAGTAATTTCAATTTAGAAAGTTGTTTTTCTTTTTGTTTTACTGAATTAGAAAAAGGACGGTCATTTGAGAGCCGTATCCTAAAATTTTGTAATAATACTATTATTAGGATTAGATAGTAGTATTTCAACCCTTCTCATTGCATTGGAGAAGGGTCCAGATATTTGTCAAAAACTTGTCCTCAGAACATGCACTTCTGCACCCTCAGAGGAGATTTTGATGAATGGAAGGATCGTGATTTATTTATGTTTGCATTCTTATGTCTGCTACTGATGTTGCACTTCTGTACTCTTGGTAGACATTAGAAACAAGTAGAGGTAGATCGTTATTGTTTGAAGTCTATGGGTAAGAATTAGTCATTAATGGTACTTTTATCTCTTGATTAATTTCTGCTTGTATTCTTAAAGCGATATACAGCTGATATTGTTTGCATGTTAATGTATGAATATATAAGTTATCATTTGGCACTTCTGTACGGTGGATTTGTCTATTTATGCTTAATATGCGAATGATTTGATTATGCGATGTGTTGTTCACAACCACTCTGTCTAACTTCTTATGCAGAATGGTTTATCTTTATTGATTTATATTCTGATATCAGTTGAATGATCTTTATTACCAGCTGCTGTTAGAAATCTTTCTAGATCGCATGATAAAAGAAACATCCCGGGTTAATGTAAATTCTGTGTGTTGTTTTCATTTGATTATAGTAATTTAGGCTCAAGTTTGTAAGATAGATTTACAGTAGTCTTTAGAATGTTTCTTAGAAGTAACCTAACCAAAATTCCACACACACACACATACACATCCCATGCATCGGGAAGCTGGTCCCGTTATCCCCAGTCGGACCCACTACTCCAAACGGGCAAGGAGCCGCCAACCAGGTTCCGGACCGGGTGGGTATCCCCCTTGTTGTTGACCCGACTTCGGGGCCCTCAACATTTCTGGCGCTAGAAGGAGGGCCTGAGCATATTGTCTGTTGGGATATGTTTAAAACTAGAAGTCCTGGAAAAGGATGTCTACTCACAGAATTCCCATTTGGAGTTGCATCCAGGTTCCTACATCTTCCAACACTCCACCAGACGTGGTAAGACTATTATCTCAGGTAAAATTTAATGGTGAGAATAATTCTTCTGCATTTCATCACGCCTTACAGTTCATTCATAGAGTCTCTAGTGCTGACATTCAGAAAATTGACGAAGGCGTTCTGTGCAGGATTTTTACTCTCACGTTCACAGCAGAAGCTAGGAGATGGTGCAGGAACCTCCCAGCTGCATCAGTCCACAGCTGGGACCAACTCGTTAAAGCTTTCATCTTGGAATTTGATTGCTATGAATACGACCAGGTGTATGATGAAATCGACTATCTGCGAAAACAAGACGAACCCGTGAGGGATTTCAATATACGATTTCATCTTAAATGCCTACAATATGATCTTGAGGATGAGCTCACAGATGAAGAATCCTCGGATTATGATGAGGTTTCCCTACCCCCCGTACCTGACCAAACAGAATTTAGCCTAGGAGTTCTGCATGCTCTGACACCAAAAGGCGAAGGCGAAAGTACTGGAGAGGAAAGCGCCCTGACACCAGAAGACGACTTTGAAACAAAGTCAAACAGTATTTTTTCAAATCAACATATGCTGATGCCAAGGTTAGATCCATCCACTCTTTCTCTTTCGAAAGATATCGACAAAAGAAGGTATGATCTAAGGCCTGATACTTATTGTGAATCTGATGAACGAGATTTATTTAATGTTTTTAAATACATTGCTCCGGAACCACACTTTTCTCTTTACCCTGATGTTTTCAGTGACAACGTTCTTCTCCCTCATAATGTCAAGTCTATTCCATCAGAGGGTTATTCAAACAAGACATCGCTGGATTTTCAAAGTAAAGAGACCATCATATCACAGCCTACGACTTATATCGAACAAGAGCTACCTCATCTACCTTGTCTAAAAACACATAATGAAAAAGAGGATCATAGGGAAAATAGTAAAGTCTTTCGAGATAATTGCTTTGATAACTGTGATAGTGTCAAATTATCACGAGTAATCCAATTAGGGTCAAATCATAAGAAACATCTCAAATCAGAAGCAATCCCATCTAACCCTCATCTCAAAGCAAAATCCCATTTGGATGATTTTACTATTCACGACGATGCTCCTATCTACGATTCATATCCAGAGGAGATCTCCATCCCTGATCGCAATCATCATTCAAATCCTGATTCACAGAACCCGGCCAGTTCTTGTGAAAAGCAGAAAGTTACAGATAACTCCCAGACGTGCGACCCCACTGTATATACAGCTACCCAATCTTTTCTTTCTCACTTATGTTCTTTGTATACAAAATCGAATTTCTCTTTAAAAATCCAAAATTTTGATAGATTAGATTTTGGCAATTTATGTATAAAAACTTTCATTTCAAACGAGATCACTAAAAACTCAGAATTAACAATCGACGGATCACAAGCCACCAAATCGAAGAACATAACTCACGGATTGGCTTGCTGTCCTTTCCATCGAAAGATCGTCCATTCACAAAAGAAATTCATCCCAATTTCTGTGATCTGATAGGTATTCAGTTGGAAGAAACCTATCACAGGAAAATAAAATCAAACAAGATTCCAACTGGATTCATGATTCCTTATCCCGTAAACAACAAGTTCTACCCATTGGGAATTCGATTCATTTTTTTTATACTTAGGCAATCTATGCGGCTAGGAATAATAATGAATCGTTGGTTCCACTGGAAATACCATTTTTCTTAGCTATTTCCTGTACATAATTAGAGTAGGAGTAGTGGTAATTTAGATAGGATATTAGCTTGCTTCAAATAAAGATAGGCAAGGTCAGTCGTATTCTCTACATGACCCTAGATAACAATTGCCTATCCAAAATAAAAGTTTGTTCTGGCTAAAACAGTATTTGACGGTTGCCAAAGAAACCTTGTCTCTGTTAAAGATCTTGGAATTTCGGCTCTTATGAACGGCTAATCCTGGGAGAGTCTGGCCTTTATTATCAATAGATCTTTAACCCAGAGATGATGTTAAATTTTAAACCCGGAAAATTCTCAAAGAAAGTTATCTCAGTAAGGAATTCGTTTTTAGATCAGCACAATGAAAGGTATCAATATTAGAATAAAGATTCTCTGTAAAGAACAGCCATTATCAAAAGCAACCCTATCATTGTCGTCCAGAACTTTCTTAAGGAAAGAGAATTTGACTTCCTCCCTGCTAAAGGAAAACGCAACATTCAGAGAAATGACCTAGAAAGATGTTATATCTCAAAGAATAAGAGGTCTCATCACGAGCCGACTTATCATGATCACAGATATCATAACTCGCTGACTTTGCCAAAACTGTCTACCAAAACAGGGCAACGACTCAAGATTGTTGCGATCAAAAGGCAAGGGGTCTCATCACGAGCCAGCTTGTTCAGCGAAAGTATAAATCCAGTGAATGACTGTGTCATAAGTTGGCCACCAAACCAAGACATTGTTCTTTAGAGAATAAAAAAGGAAACAACATCAAGAAAGGTATATTTCTTTTGAAAAAAGTTGTTAAAAAACCCAAAGCAGGACAAAGGATCATTCCTGGATAATAGGTAACCCTGTCGAGGCTATGGACGCCTGCTGGCAGCAGTGGCTCTACCTGCGACTAAAGGGCATTCTTTAAAAAGGGGTTGATACATAAGAGAACTCTTTATTTTTATGTCTTACAAGACCAAGTAGTAACTGATCTAAACTCGGAAAACAACCTGGGAATGCAAGTAATTGAAATAAGATGGGGATAAAACAAAACATCATTGATGCTTTGAAGTATTGTTTGTTCTTATCTTTTTATAATAAAGTTCGAATTCCCTGAGAAATTTTTTTTAAGAAAAGTCCGAAGACATCAATAGAAAAAGAGCAGAGATAACTGGTTCTCCCAAGTGAATCGCCAATTGTTGTGGCCAGCAACAACCCCCCCCCCCCTTATTCAGCCTAATATCAGTCATGATGATAGATTGAATGGGGGACCCTTAGTTAATCTTTAAAAAAAAAAAGATTTCTTTTTGAAATTACAAGCATAAAACGTAGAAAAAGGTCCTTAGACGATTTAAGCCTAAAACCTATGTTCATAAAAGCAAATCTCTAAGAGTGCATCTCTAAAAAGATAAAAACACCTTCATTCCTCTTTAGAAAACAACATCACATCGCAATGCACTAGCCTCCATAAAGAAAAACTTATAAACCCGCCGATCTGCAATGTTGCGATCGCACGATCGCATATCGCAGGAACCAGGCAAGGTACGTTGGCGAACATTGAATTGTTGCTATCTGCGATATGCCGATCTGCGATGTTGCGATCACTGCCGTTTGCGATCGCGCGATATGAAAAGATGCGTTGGCAAATCATAAAAGCACCTTGATATGACTCTTTCGGGCACGCCACCCAAAGAAAATCCACTTACCATAAACTGACTTGGGAATTATGCGCATTCAATGTTAGTAATGAATTGGTTGTCAGTTATTAAGTGGCATAAAGACGCGTGCCTTAATGCAGATTTTGCTTCACGTAAGGTGGCGTATCTAATCTATCTCTTGCATTTAACGCCTTCCCATCACCTTTCTGATCAATCTTTCCATTTCGCTCTTAACTTGCAGGAGTAAAGCTCGAAGGCAAAACCAAATAGAAACGCTAAGCGAGATGGGGAAAAAGAACAAAGCTCAGAGCTCAGAGACAAGGGAAAAGACCAAAGAGATGGCACCCCTCTACACAGACACTGCATGCAATAAGGATGTGGGTATCTCAACTTGGGAAGACAATTCAGGCATTGGCTAGGTTAAACTGGGAAAGTTACTGGACTTACTTAATTAAGCCTCACAGCCAATGCATGACGGTAAGGTGCATCATGAACGCGGCCGAGAAAATAGCGCCAGCTCTTATGGACGCTATTTTCGCAGCCCAACTAAGCACGGAAGTCGGCCAACCGACTCTTCTCAAGCCCATGCTTGATAACTGCAATTTCAAGGACCAGATTAAGAAGTAATTTCAATTTAGAAAGTTGTTTTTCTTTTTGTTTTACTGAATTAGAAAAAGGACGGTCATTTGAGAGCCGTATCCTAAAATTTTGTAATAATACTATTATTAGGATTAGATAGTAGTATTTCAACCCTTCTCATTGCATTGGAGAAGGGTCCAGATATTTGTCAAAAACTTGTCCTCAGAACATGCACTTCTGCACCCTCAGAGGAGGTTTTGATGAATGGAAGGATCGTGATTTATTTATGTTTGCATTCTTATGTCTGCTACTGATGTTGCACTTCTGTACTCTTGGTAGACATTAGAAGCAAGTAGAGGTAGATCGTTATTGTTTGAAGTCTATGGGTAAGAATTAGTCATTAATGGTACTTTTATCTCTTGATTAATTTCTGCTTCTATTCTTAAAGCGATATACAACTGATATTGTTTGCATGTTAATGTATGAATATATAAGTTATCATTTGGCACTTCTGTATGGTGGATTTGTCTATTTATGCTTAATATGCGAATGATTTGATTATGCGATGTGTTGTTCACAACCCCTCTGTCTAACTTCTTATGCAGAATGGTTTATCTTTATTGATTTATATTCTGATATCAGTTGAATGATCTTTATTACCAGCTGCTGTTAGAAATCTTTCTAGATCACATGATAAAAGAAACATCCCGGGTTAATGTAAATTCTGTGTGTTGTTTTCATTTGATTATAGTAATTTAGGCTCAAGTTTGTAAGATAGATTTACAGTAGTCTTTAGAACGTTTCTTAGAAGTAACCTAACCAAAATTCCACACACACACATACACATCCCATGCATCGGGAAGCTGGTCCCGTTATCCCCAGTCGGACCCGCTACTCCAAACGGGCAAGGAGCCGCCAACCAGGTTCCGGACCGGGTGGGTATCCCCCTTGTTGTTGACCCGACTTCGGGGCCCTCAAAACATCTATCATCTAATATATTAGCTATTGGATCATAAAAACTTGGAAGAATTGCTGAAACTTATTGCATATAGGTTTGAATGGAACTTCATAGATTTCTACAAGATTTCCGTCCTTTTGTTTAGATATTTTATATCACATTTCCTTTAAAAATTGAAATGATTCAAAACATAGTGGTATAGAACTTTCCTATGTTATTTGATCAGGTTTTTCAATGAAATTGGATAATTGTAGTTGTGAAACTTGTTGAAAAATGTGCAACAAGAAATGCTAAATTTAGAAAGTGATAAAAATAGATCTGCTAAAAATAACATGTCTAAAAATAGTAGTTTGGCCTATGAGCATTTTGGCCACTTTGGGTTTAGAAAGTGATAAAAAGAGATCTGCTAAAAATAACATGTCTAAAAATAGTAGTTTGGCCAATGAGCATTTTGGCCACCTTGGGTGAGAGGTGAAACTGCTAAAAATAGAAACTTCTAAAAATAGCATTTCTGGGTCCCTTCCTATTTTTAGCAGTCCCTGGTCTAACTATAGGAAGTAAAAACGAATTTGGTCTTACCAGTAGTTTAAAATATTTATTAATTAATCTCCATGAGTTAATTAGTTATGGAAAATTAAACTTCAAGTCTTTGTGAGATCATGCAATTATTTTCTCTCTTGATCTAGGAATTTATCCCTTAATTAAAGGAGATAAGGTTCAGTTCTATATTGAGAGGATCAATTGACTTAGTTTAACTTAGTCAAGTCCAGTTAGATTAATTTAACAGGTTTTTAAATTAATGAGTGATAGTTTATTGATGCTTGCATGCATGTGACAACTATTATTTTCAGATAACTGAGTATTCTCTCATGGATAACTGATGCATGGCAGTTCAGACAGAGACACAATTGAGATCAAATGAGGGACAACGTACTATCAGATGGTTGGATATTTCTAGTAAGTATTCCTTGCATGAGGAAGGAATCTATTTTCTTCTATGACTACATAGTTGGACCTGAGGTGACAGCAGGTATGATTAGGCCAACTTACAGCCTATATATTGAGGCCTAGGTAGTACATGATTTTCATCTTTTCATTGCACAGAGTACATGATAGCTCTTGAGCTGATTCTTTTTGTAAATAGAAGAGGATTTCTACTTGATTGATAATACAGTGATGGGGGTTTTATGTTGGTGCTTTCCCCAATGATATATCTTGTGTTATGGTTGATTATTTCTCTTATCAGTTATATGTGTTCATGCTTGATGTTGCTCATGTTCAATTAAGTTTCCGCTAAGTTTATGGTAGATGTAGATCTAGTATTATGCTTTAGTACATTGCATATATCAGTTTGATCTGCAGGTGAAATTTCTACATGATATCAGTGAGCTGGCGGATTTGTAGAGAAAATTCTGCAAAACTGAAGAATCTTGATCAAGAGTTTCATTGTCTTCTTTGTTATCAATAACAATACCAAAAGACTACTGATTTTTTATTGGTTTAAAGTTTTCTCTGATGAACTGAAACGAACCAAAACAAAGAGGTAAATAACCTTTACTTATTTCCAAATTTTTTGCACTTTCTTCCTCACTTTCATAGCTGATCTGAAAAAGTTGATCACTATTTTCAAGCTGTTGAAACTGAATTTCCTTATTTCCCAAACTAGCTTCTGATTTCTCTGTTAAGTTAGCTTGAAATCAGAGAACATAATTATCATCATACTAATCATACTTAGGCAAATCATTAAAAGAAGGAATGTCATCAAACATACACACCAGATCAATAGATTCCTCTTCCACATATTGATCTGTAAATCTATTTTCTGATCTATGGTAGTTGGAATTAGCAGGAATTTGTTCATGGATATCAACCTCTTCTTTTTATGAAATAAATAGGTCATGGTGATCTTGCACAAAAAATTTATCTAGCATGGTGATCTTCTGTATCATTTTCTCTATCTTTCTAACCAAAATGTTGAGTTTTACCTCTGCAAAGTTGTTCTTCTCTGCTTCTACTTTCAACTTTCTCTTTTTAACAGCAAATGAACTTCTACATCTACTACAATGTTCTATATCTTTTGAAGAGTTGATGGGTTTATTTCTCTTAGCTAAAATTCTATTTCTGGATCAAATGCTTTTGGATAATGCAAGAGATCTGAATCACGAGGAGGTCTTATATTTGCTGGCATTGAATAGTAAACTTGATTGAATCTATCAGAAAATTTTTGTATTGTTTCATTTGACTGTCTTTTCAACTAATTATATTCTTCTATGATCTAAAAAAGATTGACTTTGATTATCCATCTATCAAGGGAAAATTTGACAAATTGTTGGAAATTTGAGATGCTTGCAATAGGTAGGTTCTTGAACCAACTCTTTACTTTACTTTGCAAAGAGAGAGCAAAAAGCCTGATAATAACATCATCTTCATTAATCTCAAATAGGTCCAGATAATTCTCAAAACCTTGAATATGTTTTTGGGCAGTGATACCATTCTCTCCATCAAAATTAGGGAGATATTTGTAATATTTATCAGAAAAATCATGGTGTATAGGAGGTAACATGAGGGGCTTATATCTATCAGGAATTTTACAAGGTATAGGAATATGTACAGGAATTGTAAGATCAGTCTTGATTGTTTGAGGATTCTCAATAGGAAAATGATCAACATAAGATTTAGAATAAAGCTGCTCAAATGGATAAGGAGAATTTATATTTACAATCTTCAAAGGAAAAGAAAAATTAATCTAAGATCTTCTCTAAAATACAATATACATTAAAAAACCTTCTTGATGAGAAATAACATGATGTCTTGAATAAAAATCCAAGTTAGAAGCCTGATCTTCCCATATTGTTCTTTCAAGTTCATTCCTCTAGTGGAGTCTTGATTGTGAAATTAATTTGTAGTTGGAGTCACCAGGTGAATGATTTTAACCTTTGTGTGTCTAATCAATGTCCACCATCATAGATCAGATCTAGTCTTTGTATAATATTTCTGAAGAAAATGTTCTCTTCCCCAGTATGGTCACCACTATGTTATCACTCTATAATTTTCTCAAGACTAAAGAAAGAAATCACTGAGGTAACCACAAACCTACTTTAGATATAGGATCTAGCCTTCCTAATGCTCAGAGAGGGCTCTCTCTTAATGATTTAACTTTGTTGTTTTAATTGATTTTAGGCTAGTTATGTAAGATTCATTTTGTTTTGATTTGAATTGTTGGTGTAATTACTGATTTAGATGGATAGATCACTGTCTATTTTCCATTGGGCTATGGAGTCAATATATCAAGAAAGTAGAACAAAAACAAATTATAAAAGCAGTGTTATAGGGCAAGGCAGCTGAGCAATATCAGATCTCAAGGCTGGAATGGTGAAATGATTTTCAATCAGGATCAAGGAGCAATTAAGGATTCGTTAAACCAAATAATGATGGAAGTGAAAGAGGTCAACTGGGATGGGAGAAAAATTAAGGATTCTCAGATCCGGATATCAGAAGAAAACTTAGAAATATATAACATTAAGAACAGATTGTACTTAATTTTTTTTTTCAATAACATTCCTATTATACCATTCAAATTTAGAAAAACTTCATTTATGGAATACTTTAGAGAAGAACATGAACAATTTAAATATACTTCACTGATGTGGCTCAACACATGAACCCTGTCAAGAAATGCTTCTATTATTTTCCTTGTCTATCAACTGAAAAAGTACAATAGACCCTCAAGTTGTAGATGAGTTCACCTATAAAAATGTTTAGAAATCCACACTTATTACTTCAAAAGTAGAAGTATTTATGAAAATTTTACAAATTTTTTACAATAAATGTTGTCTCTAACAGACAAGACATTTTTAGACTATAGATGAACTAAAAGCTCTAAGATTAATAGTTTTGGTTGAATGTGTTGTGAAAATGTTGTTGTTGTGGAAGTGGGAGCAGGTAGGATGTGGACCCAAATTTGTGGCCGTGCTAGCAGATGAACTAGAAGATGAAGATGTATCTCTCTTTTTCTTAGTAATTCACTTAACTACTTGTTGATCCTTTAATTTGACAATCCGAGACTTCCCTCAATAGTGGTTGACCCTGCCCTACTATTTTATCATTCATTAGTGTCACAAAATTTTTTGGAAAATATTTAATATATATATATATATATATATATATATATATATATAGATATATATATATATATATATATATATATATATATATATATATATATATATATATATATATATATATATATATATATATTTGAATAATACTTCCAAAATATTTTAAATGAAATCTATAATTAAATTTCTACAAAACCATGTGTTGTTTCCAATTTGTGGTTTTGTTTTCTCTTTCCATGAATTCACAAAACCATGTGTAGTTTTATTTCTATTACTCCTTACTCGTAAATTCATCATGTGTTGGTTTGTATGGTTGGAAGAGTATTCCCACTTTACTCTACCTGGATGGTTTTACAAAACCATGTGTTGATTTGTATGGTTGGAAGAGTATTCTCACTTTACTCTTTTATTTTCACCTGCAACATGATTTTACAACTGTAAATTGATTTCACCACACCTGTAAATTGATTTCACTATGTCTGTAAATTGATTTCACCATGCCTGTAAATTGATTTCACCTTAATCTTCTACCATGAAATGCATTTACATGAATTCTATCTTTTCTCTCCTATGCATTAATTTCATGTGAAATTTTCCCTTTTATCTCCTCTGATAAATTCATGGCATTGGTGAATTTTATTTCATGTGTCACTCTAAAACCATTTTACCTTTGAATCTCATTCCACAACCTTAGTCTCATATTGCCTATAGATATATAATTTTACCTCAAGTAACCTTAGCTCTGAAACATTACTGCATTTTCATATTTCTATATTTCACTTGAAATTAATTCACCCTATATTCCACATTTATAAGATTCAAAACCAAAACTGTTAATCGTTTATCGCACTTCTTTTGAGTGGTAGATGGTATTTTGTCAGAGGATGCCATATAACATGGAGCTGCCATGTAAAAAATGGTGGGCTAATCTTCCATGCTTTTTGAGTGTTAAGTGTTGGATGAGCTGAGCGCATGATATGGAATTTTAACCGTTGATTTATTTTTATGAATCTCGAGGCAAATAAAAATGAAGCGGGTTTAATTCTTAGTGTGGGGTGGGCCATTGGTTGACTTTGTAGGGGGAAGGGGTAGTATAGGCTTGCGGGGAGAAATTAATATAAAGTCCAAAACTTTATATTAATAGGGTTTTGTGAATTAAGGGGTAAAAAGAGGGATTCTACACACACACACACACACACATATATATTTTACTTTATGGGATTTATCCCACATTCACAATGGAACATTCTTCATGATGGTTTATATAAGCCCATAGTTACAATGTGTTTTGACAAAAACTGCCTCTGTGTAAATGATTTTTTCTGCTTTGTTGTTGTATGGAATCTTCTGTTGAGGAAAACCATTCGAATACATTTCCTAAGAATCTGGAACAAACAAGTTTTTAACTAGTATAAAAACTGTTTTTCCGGGTTTTATATGATCACTTGCAAAAATAAACCAGTAGTTAATGAAAATGCAGTTTCCACAGGGATGTAAAAATGTACTTTAGGGAACTAAGAAATCTGTGGATTGAGTCCGAAATCTGGAGGTTTTGATTCTGAGTTGGCAATGGTATTCCAGGTTTATGTATTTCAAACAAAGGTAAGGGAATGACATAATCTCTTTTTGTAGAAACTGTGTAATTTTTTACATTATGGAGGTGTAGATTAGCAATTTACCACACAACAATGGATGATATGGCTTTCGGGGATACACATTGTAGCAGTCGAAGGAGGCTTTCAGGCAGAATGTGACAACTGGAGGTCAGTCTTCTGAGGGAGCTACTGTGGAATGGGAGGGGGTTTCAGACGAGAAGAGAAGTCGAAGGAAGAGCGGTATGGTGGATTATCACGTGGACCAAAAGTGGTAAAGAATTTTTTGCCGAGGGACGCGATATTATGTGTGGCTGCCACGTATAGAAGAGGCAGGTAGGGAAAAGCGCCCATATCATGTGATTTTTTAAGTGTTAAACATCGTGCAGTTGAGAACGCAATATGGATTGTTGATCGTTGAATCTGAATGGGGAGATCAGAGGGTGAATGGAGTTTGGGGTTTCTGATAGGTGGGACCACAGGATTTAGATGTATATATGACATTGGGTGATTGAATTTAATTTAAAACCATTAATATGAAAATGGTATGGGGTAAATGAGATAGCGGGATGATAAAATAGACTAAGAACTAGCGTTTAAACTAATGAGCCCCAAATTTGGTAACATTTTGGGCTCATTTGGCCTACTTACCCTTGCTCAACCCTTCATTTTTCATCACTTATGCATCATTTTTTAGTATATTTATGTTATTTGTACGAATTAAGGGCAGTCACTATTCCTAGGTGGCTAATACATGTTTATTTCAGGTTTTTTTGACATTAAATGGAGCAAAACCACGCAGATGAAGGCTAGGAGACAACCAAGATGAGATTGCGGTTTTGTACGAAGGTTGTCCACGCCATTGAATGGCCTTCCTCGTGATCTCCACCCACAACTCCGAGCTCCAATAGCTATCACCACCGAGCTAGAAGGCAGCCAACGGATTCTAAGGGAACAACAGTTTACTTTTAGTTGGTCAGCCAAGCCCCACTAATTTAGGAGGGAAGCTTGGCCCTCATAATGTATAAATATTGAGGCTGTAGCCTTCGATGGGAACTTTTGAACCTTTGTTGCAGATTCTGAATTACGAGCTATAGCTCTGTTTTGCTTTTTGTAAGCCATTTTTGGCATGTTATGAGACTGATGACTATTATCTTTTAATAAAAGGCAAGCAGATTTGAGTTCAATTCTGAGTTCTTAGAGGAGCTATAGCTCTCAGGGTTGGGCCCAACCTGAGAGCAATAGACCTCCTTTCTTTGTATTGTTACTTTTCTTTCAGCATTGTATTTCTTTCCCTTTACATGCATTTGGAAACACAGTTTGCTGAGTTGAATTTCTTGATGTGATTAAGTAGGTTAGTTTTATGGATAAAGTTGCTTTCAGTAGTTTAGATTAGAGTAAGGAGATTAGATTTAATCAGATCTCCAAAAAAAGGGTTGATTGCACACTCACTTCCACCTCTATTTAGAGATTGGGAGTGCAGACCGTGCCAACTACCAAAAACAGAATTTTACATGTTCATACAAGCTTCAATGCAATGTTCTCGGTTGTAGCAGCATCCATGCATTCAGATCTTGTGGAATGAATCTTTGTTTCAGTACCATGCAAGAGTTTCCTTACAAAATCACATTGTTGTTCTATGGTTTTATGAAAACAGTTAGAATAGGTTGATGAAATCTCGGTTTTGTGCAAGACACGGGTGATTTGTTTCATTTACACTGCGCAGCACCACTCCATCGTTACCTTATCCTTCTAAGCCGTGCCTAGGCCATCCACTCTTCCCTCAGTTAGATCATTTGCCTCCCAACTCTTCTATTATCCACGTTGTTTTATCTTTTCGGCCTTCCATTGCCTCTACCCTCCTCTAGACCAACCAGCTTTACACACCCCCTCTCCATCTCACCTCTCTGTCCATAAGCCATTACGAGCTCCCCTCCTACCTCCCTATCCACCCATACAGCTCATTCACTCATCCATCACCCAAAACTCCGATTGCAGAACATCCTGTAGAAATTATGGGACTTCCTGTAGAAATCCTGAACTTCCTGTAGAATCCCCTGTAGACATCCTATAGAAGCTTGCAAACACGGTTGCCAGGCATCTGAACTTTGTGAACTTCCGTGGAATGATGTTAGGGATCCCTTGGACCCTCTCAGAGTCCTCCTGACCTTTTCCAAGCCTTCCTCCCCTTGATCTACCCCTGCACAGTCAAGACCCAGTAAGAAGCACAGTCATAATAACTCCAACAACTTGAGCAAAAATACAAAAACATGTTCTCTTCAGATGAAAGTAGTTTAGACACATGCATCTCATCTCAATAGAATTAATGGCATCACTTTTAGAAGTTGCATCCCCACCATTGCATCATAAGGATTAAGCTGGTAGAATTAGGGTTTACTAGGGTTTCCATGTTTTGTTGGCTTTCAGTTCATTCTTGCAAAGTAGGTTAATTTCCTTTGAGATAGCTTTCGTTCATCACTTAAATAGCTTCTTCTAAGAACATATAGAAGTTGGCTTGAGCCCTAGTGGACTTGTGCCAACTGACCAAGTGACAGCTGCGACAAGAGCTAGTACTTGTGCATACAGCACCGTCGCTTCCAAGTTTGTTACGAACTACCGGGTTGATAAAATTAGAGAAGGAAGCTCCAGGAGTTGTAGCATTCTTGCTACAATACTGGAGCCCACCATAAACTAATATCGGGAAGGATTTTTCAATGAGGCCTGATACATGTTATTTATATAAACTGAGGATGAGGGGGTTTTAGTGGGTTAAAATGAAAAGGGGAATTAGTAAAGGGGAAGAGGTTTTTTACAAGGGAAATATGTTAGAATAAGGGAAAATGATGAGGCAAGGTATGTTTGGAATTAGGAAGCGGAAATTAGTAATATATAGGGAATAGGAAACAAACCAACTACTGCTTTCCATACCTTGTGCATACTGCTTCTACCTACCCATCATTTACCCTAACATTTTTTCTTCAGTTTTTAGGTGCTTTTGAGCTTGCTGGCCCTCTAATTTTTCTTTGATATGCAAACTATCTAATTCTAATCTTATAACGTCCAATGGCTCAGATTAAACTGATGAGCTCATTATTATAATCTGCCTAACTACCGGTCTACCAAGATTAAATAGTTTGGCTAGATCTTTATTCTCTATCTATCAGCATGAAATTTAGAGCATGAATGATTCAAGATTAAGCTATTTTACCATCATAAATTGTGGCTTTGACAAGTCGCACACAATTTTATTTGCATAAAGTAAACTAAAAGGTAGTGGCATTTGAATTTTCATCACTTTCAAAATCTATTTTTATCTCTTTTTGGTGGGGTTCATATTTTATCTTCTTCTTTGATCCTTCTCTTTTTGTCCTTTGATTTTTCTTTTAGGACATACCCTCTTTAAATTTTTTAATATGGTAAAACATTTGAAAAAAATCAAAGGTATGTACAATATTAGAAGACTTAACATAGTCAATTCAAAATTATGATCCCTATTGTTATAGGAACCTAACAGGTTGTACTATATTTGATATACAATGTAAGCACTTTATCCTATAATGTTGTAACCAGTTTCACTTTATTCATGTCATTATCATTGATTTGTTGCGCCTTGCACATAGCTTCTGCTACGAACCAAAACTAATCAGGATCCTCTAATTCCTGACCCTTGAATATACGCATTTTGACTGTATTTTCCATACTAAAGAATGAAGTTGGAGGTGAAGGTGGGGTTGTAGGTATATGAGGTGGTGATGAGGGTGGAGATGGGGTGGATGGATGTGGAATCCCAGAAGTGCCCTGACCTTCTGCCTGCAACACACCTCTAGGTCTGTTAGGGATGGTCCTTTCTCATTCATTGTCTCATCCTCCCAGTAATGGACTGTATGTGTCCTCAGTATATTTATTAGAATCGGATCTGAATCTTTTTCCACTTCACATAGATCCAGTCTAACCTCTTCTAAACATCAATTCAAAGGAATAACACCCTTTTTAGAGAACAACATTTTAATCCATGTCTTTAGTAATCTTAGG
Organism: Pinus tabuliformis; assembly: GCA_031772625.1. Taxonomy (NCBI): domain Eukaryota; kingdom Viridiplantae; phylum Streptophyta; class Pinopsida; order Pinales; family Pinaceae; genus Pinus; species Pinus tabuliformis. The sequence continues at coordinate 1,850,004,245 of CM062817.1, read as the reverse complement.
TACTTTCCTCTCGAACCGTTAAAGAATCAGCGTTCAGCTTCGCTATAAGATACAAATGTGTCAATTGCAAATTCAATGATGAAACTGCCCAACATACTATCGATCCAATAGTCGACAACCCTTGGAACCTTATAATCAAACCCTTCAAGATGCTTGATCAATTTAGGAGTCCACATAATAAGATCCTCATGTTTCTAAGTAGGTTCATTGTCTACTAACTTAGACAACTACTTGTGTATTTCACAAGGGAACGATGCAAAGAAAATTGTGTTCTCTTCTGTGTAGAGATATTTCTATAGCCACCTCTCTTTTGACCAGCGCGGATTCCGATTTTCGTGAGCTACAAACTCGTGCAACCTTTGATATAGCCACTTCTTGAGTTCTTTATGAGTTGGTATCCATAGAAGCCACATCAGACATCCCTCAGATAGATCCCGGTCTTGGCAACAAAACCATTTGTTTGCTTGAGGGGGCTTGGACCCAGGCTCAGAGTTAGCTACGCTAACCAACAAAACCCTACACTACTGGCCCTTTCGGACACAATCCACTTAGCGCAAATTGCAGTCTCATCCGAGGCAATATTGGGGGATGCTAGAACCAGGTTTCTATATCCATGAGGCTATGTGATGTAGCAACAAGGTGTTTCTTTAATCTAGGGTCTGATTCGGTCTTCGCGAACCCTTGTATTCATAATCACAAACTTAAAGCGATTTATACTTAATTATATTTATGAGCTTCGCCTAAGTGTTCTAACACGCATAAGTTATCACATAAAAATAGATCTCGACCTTTGTGATACAATTAAAGAAATATCACAAAGAATTGAATCATAACTAAGAATAAACACAGAAACATATGAATATACAGAGAATTGCACATAATTTCTTCAAATATACTTTATTACTTTAGATCTCCAACAAATACACTTCTTCTGACCCTCCACACAAAGTTGTAGGGGCTTGTCCACTCAGTTGTGGACTTATCAAGGTCTCCAGCTACTCAGCTACAGGAGCCTTCCCCTTTTCCAGAATACAGAATTATAGACTCAAAATCTCGTTCATGCACTTTCAAAAAGCTTCCTAATGATTCCTAGATGACATCCTTTTATAGATTTTACATTACATTACCACGGTTCGCGAACCATGGGTGGAAATCAAAATAGCCCATCCCTTTACAAAATAAGGGGCTTTGACCTTCCTAGAATCCCCTTTGACTCTTAATGTTCTATGCGCTCCTCTCCTCAAAATGCAGAGAATTTACAATATTACATCAAAATTGAATCAAAACTTAGACAAAAATTAGACCTCGGGGTCCCCATCCCAATAGACATGGACATCGAAAGAGAATGTCGTGAACATTTATTACACATTTCTCTATGATTGCAACTACTGAGTAGTAATGGCAAGGCTAACTAACCATTTCGTCATCTTGTTCTACAAGATGATCTTTGAGTAGGATCCACCTTGCATGTCCCAAGAAGAAATGGAGGTGATACTTAACATTGTAGATTGGTATGCCTCACCCAGTGGCACCTTTATTAGAGTGTTTGGCAGAGAGAAGCCTCTACATGTTCTACCAAGGTATGCTAAGGACAAGCTAGTCATGAAAGAGGTCTCATATCATCTCTCTATAGGGTTATCAGTAGGACTTAACATGAATAAGAAGGCACCATGGCCCACTCTTCCATTGTAGATCTGGTTATACAAGATTGAAAAATTGAAAGATGTAGATGCCAAAGCTAAGGAGATATTGACGGTCGATTTTGGCACCAAGGACTTTAACTTGTATGATCTCCATGGTATCTGCAGGAACCACTATGTGAAGGTGTATTATCCATGGAACCATGGGACATTTCACTATCATGAGGAGGACCCTTGGAGGTACTGTTACAATCACTCCAAGCTCCATGAGCTGGTAAGTATAGCCACAAATTGGGAGGTTGCTCTATAGGTAGCAACAATGCAAGAAGTAACAACAACAACAGTGATAAGCAAGAAGCTAGTGCAAGACAATGTTAAGGCAAAGATTACTAAGAGCCCAAAGGTAGAGAAAATATACAAGAAGAGAGCAGATCCAATCATGGAGAAAGCAAATTTAGCAACAGAGGCAAAGAGGGAGCAGTAGATAAAGAAAGGAAAGCGAAGGATGAGAGAAAAGAAAAGGATTCAAGAAGCAGAATTAAGGTTGCAGGAGACGGAGAAGAAGTTTAAGGAAGAGTAAGAGCTGACAAGGAGATAAAAAGAAGAGAAAAAGAAATAGGTGGACGAAGAAAGGCAAGACACGATGACAAACCACACAACACTCATAGAGGTTGAGGAGCCAGAATAACTAACAACTGAAGAAGAGGGTGAACAAATGGAGGATCAGGAGCTTGCTCAGTACATTAAGCAACTAATGGAAGTGAAACACACGGAGTTGGGGAAGGAACCACATAATGAATACACTGACGTTATGCCGAGAGCACTCGAGGTCACCTCTCAGTCTCCACCAGCTCCAGTGTCAGAAACAGTTCCAAATGAGCAAGGAGAAGTTGTTATCCTTGATGATGATCTAGTTATGGATGTACAGAATCTATCATTTGATGAGTTGTAGAAGAATATTATACAAGTGTGAAGGAAGCACTTTTTGGATGATCACCTGTCACCTGCATTCATGAAGGAGTGGGTGACAGTGTCATATATTAGAAAGCATCCAACTACCCTTGTTGATGCAACATTGGATTATATAGGATCAACGAGCTCAAATGTTAAGTTCCTGTTGGTCGAGAATGAACAAACAACAAAAAAATTACAGACTGTCGGGAAAGAGGTAGAACAACTCAAAGAGTAGAGCGTAGTTTCTACAATGGCATAGATGAGGAAAGAAATACTCATTGAAGTATCAACACTTGAGACTACTACGCAGAAGCTTTAAGATGGGTTTTTCACCATGCATAAAGTAGTTGTCCGTGTCATGGATTACAACAATAGAGAAAAGAGTTTGTTCAAACTCTTAGGAACATACATGCTACCATCATGCATGTGCAAGAGTGCACAATGTGGTACAAAGGGGCCCCACTTCACTTGCCAAATATGATGAAGCATCACAAAGAGTTGAAGTAAGCAAAGGTCCGGATGTTGATGCAAAACTATGAGAAACTCTCCCCATTCGTCAACAGCATATGGGCCTCATATGCATGGTTTTACACAATTTTGCATGTCATGGTGAGAACGCACAGGATACCATCAATCATTTCCCTCACCAAGGCTAGACCCAGAACCAAGTTTGGCTAGAGATTAACACATACATGGAGCAGCTAAGGTGAGAGGACACTAGGGATGACTTGGAGCTGAGCACACATAACATGTAAAAGTACATCGGTGGTCCTTCCATGGTCAACACTGTTATAGACATATTTGGGCACTACAACCCCAATTTTATATGTTGACAAACTAGGGCTCTTTAACCTCTCAAAGTGTTGTTTCATACCCTAAAGGATCATAGTCAACTGATTACATCATTCCCCAAAAGTTCCACCTGAAAAACCATCCAGAATTGACCAAAACTGGACCATACTGACTACTCCACTGTCAGGGTGCGATGCATACTGACTGCTACACTAGCCAGGTGTGATGCATATTGAAGAGGCCTTCTGTAGGGTGCGATGAGTGAGGATGGACAAATGTCCAAGACAGTTTGCTAAGTGGATGCTCATGGAATATTCTAGAAACTTCTCCTATGACACTTGCCTCTCAGAATTCGCTGAGGGATGAGTAAGAGATCCAAGAAATATCCAAGTGGAACCAAAAAAAACAAGTGGAATGACACTAATCAAAAACCCAGAGATGACTCACACCCTTGCACACATCTATAAATGGATCCCTCATCTGAGAGATCTAAAGGCTAAAATTTTGTAATTTGCAAGGAAGTGCTGATAGTTTGTATTTGAGAAAGAGCATTGTATTGTTGGAGTGATCTTGCTTTTCATGAGGTGAAGAGGGCTTTGATGCTGGGAGGATGATGCTGGATCAGAAAACTAGGTTGTAATTCTCCCTTCTATTTAATAAATTTCTTTGAGTTTTCTTCCATACAACTGTGCAATTGTGAATGTTATTATTTGTGAATGCCATTGTATGTTCATTGTATTTATAATTCTGCAATGCTTATGATATAATAGATCAAGATGCTTTGACGGTGTTTTGTTACTGTGTTTCTACAGGTATTCTCTAAGTAGGATAAGTAGGAGAGGAGTTGCAAGCTCTGTCAAGGGCGAGAGAGACCAAGCAAGGAGTTAAGCGGAAGATCCAGGTTGGTTCCTTTGCCTCTATCTTATCTATTATACATAGAAGAAATCACAAATTGCTTTAAATTGTTTGTTTCTAGGGTAGCTTCCAATCCTAGAGGGCTAGTCGATCGAAAAGGCACTAGTTTTCCCAGAACTAACACCATGCTGCACATGCTTTAGGATGATTTGGATACAGGTTCCAAGACCATATACCCAAAATTTATGTAGGAAAGAGTTTGCTATCATAAATACACCATCAAGTAGTTTCAGGATATCATCACACTATACCGACCTTGGCATCAATACATGACTGAGAAGCACCAAGTGGAGGTTTTTGAGCTGGTCCTTCCCCAAACTTAGGAGTCATAGTGTTTTGTCTTGTTAGGCCATCTCTAGCCTATTTTGTCTCACATGGGTATATGCCGAAAATGTAATATTATTTGTAAATATGTGTGAGTGAAATTCCAAGTGTCATTAGTGGATTGTGAAAGGCACGTGAAAGGTCATCATGTTATGTAATGATTTATTTGTAAATAAGTTCAAGAGTCGTGAGGGTAGTCAAAGATTCACAATGGGGCATTTCAAGGGTCACCCCACCCTTTGTTATAAATATAACCTCATAACTCATATATGAGGATTTTCGGGAGCCAAGATTTTGGTTAGGCTTAGGCTTCGAAAAGCCTTGGGAGTATTATGACAATCCCTGGCTTCTCCACAACATGCAAGTATAATTCTTTGGTGGAGTAGGTGCTCTTGACTGTAATGTTCCACTATTGGGGCTAGTGGTCGTCAATGGTGTATGTATGGATGGAACTTTCACTCGTAATAATAATATCAGAACCAGAATGCTTTCATGCATATGTTATTATTGTAGTTGGACTATTATGGTTTCTTTATCAATGTATGTTGTTTAACATACGCATTTGCGTATGAACCATTTTGTATACAGTTGTACGAATCTTGTTAAATGTGTTTTGTTGGATTAACATGTCCCTTTAATTTATGGAATATTTCTCATTTTATCTTATGATGTCATTCTGCTCATGTGTTCCTTTCAAGCTACGTACTATTACAGGCTTTTAAAGGGCACACCTCCTTTTCCCCTCCATGTGTTAGAACCCCCATGCATCACACTTGACTTGCCGCAAGGTCATACACTTGCTCTTACCCAAAATTATCATACTTTCCTTTGCGCTCTACCACGGTCAAGGCATTACATTACCACCTACTCCCGATACTCCTACACCAAATGGTTTAAGGTCTAGTTCGGACTTCTTATAGAGGAGATCCCTTGAATGTTGGCAGGTCCAGCACCATCAATAGAGAGATAAAATAAGCCTCAAGCAACACAAGTAGAATGGAAGAAATATTTTTTTATAAGCACTTCTATAAGAATGGCCAATGACTACCTCTCATATTTTTCTATGTTAATGGTGGAAAATGTTGATCAGTGGTTGTCATTGATGTCAACCCAAGTAGCACCAAGGGCTACCCCGATCTTGCATGGGAATTTTAACTTGAAGAATTACTTCATCCTGAGTAAAGTATCTTCTAACTAGCTTCTACTCATTGAGATGTTTCTGTTGATATATGGCATGCCACGTAATTCTTCACGGTTTGAGAGATATTCATGTTTGAAGTCAGTAACCCCAGTTAGTGGGCTAAAACCCCACGGGGTTGTGGCATGGAACGCATAATTGGTTGTGGTCATTGAATAGTAAATAATTAATAATTTTTATTTTTCTTCTAAAATCCCTCCGAATTTCACTTGTTGAGGACACTCTCAACTCAAGACATTCATATAAATAGTGACCCTCACATCCTCCTCTAGTAGGGATTTTGTGGCTTCAAATAGGTCATCGTAGAATTTTCCCTATAAATTTTTTTCTGTGAAGCTTTAAAAGCTTTGATTAAAACCCATTTGAGCCAAACACATGATTAGCAGCGTGACAAAATTTCAGATCTTGGTTCTCTATATTTTCGGAGATATGATCTGAGGAAGTTAGGGTTTTTGTAGGCTCCCAGATTCCATGTCAAACAACTGACATTAGGAAAATCATCATAAATTTTTCTCTGAGAATCAGATTCAAATTTCGTAAATAGTAAAAGAAAGAGGATGGACTTTATCTTGTTTTTTTATCATTTTTAGGGCCAAAGGTCGCAACAGTGACACATGGCACTTTGTACAAGTTCTCTCTATTGAACAAGTCTATAATCCAGCCATCGTGGGAGATTGGGCATAACTATTTCCTGAAGAATAAAATATTGATGAGAACCAAGGGGTTGGAAAGAGGATGCAGAGGGCTACCACAAGGTGAAATTTCAGACCCTGGTGTTATAGACATTTTTGTGCCTCGCAGCATGGAGCATGAAATGTCAATAATTACAGGGATCCTCAGTCCCTAAACATGTTGTTCTTACCCCTAGAGGAACAAGGTCAGCAAACCACAGCACTTCCTATCAGTTCTCCACCTGAAAATACTCAAAAACAGGCTATTTTTGGATCATGTCAGCTGCTCCACTGAGCAACTGCGCTGAATGTCAACTGCTCCTCCTTGTACCTGCGCTGAAAATCAACTCCAATGAAGGCTACCTGCGCTGGGCGAGATTGGCCAAGTGGCACAGTCATTCTGCAAGGTGTCAATTGCCCAGGAAGCTTCCAAACTGACACTTGGTTCAAGGGATTCGCCCTGTGATGAGTAAGAGGGTCTTGATCTCCAAGTGGAAGCAGGATTCTCCAAGTGGACTTAAGAACTGAAGATTAACTGAAGAGGGAAAGGACACAAGGTAGCTTTATGTCAGTCTCAAGCTGACTCATCCTTTCTTCTTCTATCCTATATATAGAGCTCTTCTATGAGGTCTAGGGAGGCTGGAATTTTGTGCAAAGCAAGGAAGTGCTGTTGGTTTACAGTTAGAGCTATTGGGTGATTGCTTTTATAGAGGTGAAGAGGAGATTTCTTGCTGCTGGGGAGGTGCTGCTGGATTGGAGCCATTGATGGTTGTAACCTTCTCAGAACCTTTTACTTCTATCAATAAAGCTTTGAATGTTCTCCTATATACTTGTATTGCATTGATGTATTGTATTTACTTGTATATCTGATTCACTCTAATCCATGCATCAGTTATGAGTACATGTTTCTTGTAGTTTCCCTCTCTTGTTTGTGCAGGATCTTTGTGTAGCTGGGCCGGCAAGGGAACAAGGAGCTGGGGGCAAGGGACGAAGAGAGAAGACAAGATCGACAAAAGCGAAGGATATCGGTTGGTCAATCTTTTCTTCCTTCTCTGTACTTTCATAAAGGAAAATATCAAAGCTTTACTTTCAGTTGTTGCTAAGGAACTATCGCCCTTAGAGTAGGGATAGGGTCATTCCGAGTCAGATACTTTTCCCCACAACAAACTGGCGACTCCGCTGGGGAGCCTAGTATCTTGTTGGTGTTTGTAGTATCTTTGCTGTTCATTTCCTGAACAAAAGAGTACCAAATCGAAAAGCTTTTGACTATATCAAAAGCGAAGTAGAGGGGCTGCTACTCTTGCTCATTTTCTGAGCAGATTCATGATTTGAAGAGCTGATCTACAAAAGACTCTTGTACTCTTTGTGATAGCTTTTCATCCTCTTGATCATCCCTTAGCTTGTACTTGACCTATAGCTTTTTATTTCAGCAAAAACAATGAATTTTTGAGCTTTTTATGACCCGGAAATCCTTGTAAACGCAACTCTCGTGTCTCAGTGCAGGCTGTCCAAAGGCAGTCTGCATTTCAGCGCAGGTACTCCCTTCGGGAACTGCGCTGAGAGTCAGTTTGACAGACCAGAGCCTGCGCTGAACCAGTTAGGCTATGTCTTCCTGAGGTTTCCCACTGAGTCTTGGCCCTGTTTTCACTGTTATTTTGCTGCTGATTGCTTGTCATTTGTACTTGCTGTAAACCAACTTTCCTTGACATTATTCCGCCTCAGTTGTGTGATGAAACTGTGATTGTTCTTTCAGTATTTCTTGTTTCAGTTACAGTTTCCCATTGTGAAAAGCAAACCAGTATAGCTGTGGCCTCTTAGATCCTGAACTGTAAAAGTGTCTTTGTGATCTTAAGAGCTAGTTTTGTTACTGTTCATGGCTGTTTGAGTTTGTTTGTTTTTCATTTCGTGGTTTGAATCTATACATTTCCAGTGTCTAAACAAGTCGATCTTAAGGTGTCTTTTGATTTTGGACAAGCTTGTTTACTTTCGCTTGAAATTAGATTCAAAGTTATACAACAGTTTCCTTTTTGTCTTACATCAACATTAAGGGAAAAGAAAAGAAATACATGCATCTTGCATTTGCATTTTTTGATAAGTTTGCGTGATTGATCTAGGAGAAAGTGCATTAGTTTGTGCTTTGTGCTCTGTGTGGAAAGATTATGTTTTTTCTCTCCCCTCAGTAGTTAGGATTTTCAAAGCTAAAAAGATTGTAAAGCTTGCTTATCATTTTAGCTGCATTTAGGAATCTGTACCAATACATCTCGTGGTGATCCTGAAAGACAAACTGCTAAACAAGATCAACTTAAAATATATTGAATGAATCTAAAAACGCTTTGGAACATAACGCTCACAATAGAGGTCTAGGTAGAGACGTGTTCCGGCGTCGTTAAACGTAGTGACTGTCGATCTCTACGAAGGTGGGTGATTCCTCCTGAGGGACGATAGCACTAATACGGACTTGTGCTCCCGCGTACCGTCGCGTATATTGGGAGACCCCTATAGGCATTTATCCTTTATCCTTAGGAAGCCGTGTCGGCCGCCCTACTGATCGCGATGCAGTGAACACAACATTCACGAAGATCGACCACCCGTACCGTAAAACGTATTCTGTGGTTTCGCGAAAGGTTTGGCACACCCTCTGCCTAGATCTCCAGAGCAGTTTCTTTTGGCCTTTTTCAAACTCTATAACTGAAAAAGTCCAACCGAGCATTTGTCACTTCGGGCTCGTTAATACATCGAAGGCGACTAGAGTCATCTTTAGCTTTTTCTCGACTCTTAAAACATGAAAAAGCAAAGTTGTGTCTAAAAGCGTCTAATAAAATTCATTCAATACGAAAACATAATTCCCCTTTTGGTATTTTAGTTGATCAAGTAATCCGCAACCGTGGAGGAAAGTCAATTAAAACTCCGTCGTTCGAGGAGACTCGCGAGTCAGCCGTCTTTGTCTCCGGAACCGAGAGTAGTACGGACGAAGCGGACTCGCTTGACCGGGTCAAAATCTCCCATTAAAGTTAGAACAACAGTTCCGACAACATCTGAGATTCTGGTCACTCCTAATATTTATGGAATCCCTGCCTCTATTGAAGAAGTTCAACAGCAACAGAGGGACAGTTGTACTGATCCTAGTCTGAGGACAAGTACTTGCGTAACTGAACCAGTTCCATCTGAAACCGGTCCACAGAGTCTTGTTGCTCAAACAACTGTCGCTGTCGAAGCAACCCCTTCTTCGGCACCAGAAATCTTTTACGGACCTGACGGTCTTCCTCTTCCTCCTGGTCTGATTGCAATAGAGGAAATCGTAGAGGACCAGCAAGCAAATACTCCAACTCATTTTGGAGTAGGCGCCACTCTTTTTCCTTCTGCATCAGAAGTTTGTCCATCGCCACTGGAAGTTCCTGTAGAATCGTTAGGCAGTTTATTGGATAGACTTAAAATGTCTGAGCAACCGTCAACATCTAGGACTGTGCCAAATGACACAGCGACAGCAGAACCTCCTGCTGTCACTCCAACGATGTTTGCCGGCATACCAGCTATCCCGACTAGCTCTCATCAGCTAGAAGGAGTCCACCCAGGGACTATTACGACAACTTGGTCTGTTCCAGTTTGTTCTTCCGGTATAATGCCCGATAATTCTTATGTTGAAACTAGACAAATTGATCCCTTTGGAAATCAGTTTGGGCCATCCAGTCCTCAAAGGCAATCTATACCCTTGAGTTCCGGATTGTTACCATATGGGGGGCAATATGCCCTTTCACTTCCCCTTCCGGGGGGATACCCATACGGCAGTTTTCAACAACATTCAGGTTTGACTGAAGTAACGACGAGTGGTTGGGTACCTATGTTACCCCAACAACCAAGAGTTGTATATTCCATGCAACAGTGTGTACCTATGTCTAGTATCCCGACGACGCCAGCAATTGTAACCGTGTCGCAAGTTCAATCGATGCTTGTTGTATGTCAACCCCAAGTTGTAATGCAACAGCCCATTGACCCTACAACACAACCACAATCGCCAACTGCCGGGACGACACAGATACAAACGGGAACCATAACCCCGCATCTTGGTCCGTCGGTTAGTGTCGCTCAGCAAAACATGGCTTCACAACCATGGATGGTGCAATACCAACAACCTCAGTTTCAACAGGTGTATCAGGGATCTGAGCAACAGATCTTTGCGAATAGTGGGCAACCCTATATTCAGAACGGGTTAAATCAACCACTTTACAGTGGCCAAGCCCACCAGCCATATCAGTCATATCAACATCAGTTGCATTATGCTGGTGTGCAAAGACCTACTGCTCAGGCGATTCCATCGTATCCGGGGTATGCCTCGCCAAACCTGAATCAGCAGTTGCCATTCGTGGCAACTCTAGAATTACCAGATTTACATCGATTGACGAACGATCCAATCGCCTATGCCCATTGGTGGCCAGCGATTCCTCACAAACTTCCTTCGGACATTCCTAAATTCAATGGAAATCCTGGCGAAGACCCGTCGAATCATGTGATGACATTCCATCTGTGGTGTTCGTCGAATACCTTGAATGATGATTCGATAAGGCTTCGCCTTTTCCAGAGGACATTGACTGGTCCGGCGGCTAAATGGTATATTGAATTACCTAGAGCCTCTTTCGACAATTTTAGTTCCCTAGCCACGACTTTCTTAACACACTTTCAGTTACCTATAAGGTACGAAACTGGAACAGAGATCTTGACCAATTTCAAGCAGACAACGGCCACACATATATCAGATCATATACATGAGTGGCGTCGTCGTCGCAGAATGGTAAAGACCTATGTTCCAGATCAGCTATTAGCTGAGTGGTTTATAAAGTCGCTTCTTCCTGCTATAACAGAAGATGTGGCCAAGGGAGGCGTCGTAACAGAGGAGCAAGTTATTGCTCGTGCTCAATATTTGGACTTAGTATATACTCAGTCGGGCACGCTCTATGATAAGATACCTGACGCCCCCAGACCGGAATTTTCAATCCCTCCTCCTCCCGGATCGAATAGTGACTCTCATGCCGGTGATGGCGTGATTGGAACTGCAAACGCTAAGTCGACAAAGGATTCAAATAAGAAAGCCCGTAAGACTTCGAATCAAAAAGCAAATCAAGAGATTCTTGCTTCGGAGGTAAGTGCTGTATCTACGGATAAAGGCAAAAACTCCAATCAACCAGGAAGCAAGAAGAAACAAAACAAAGGGAAGAAGAAGAAACAGGGTGAGTCATCCCCTCAAAAAACTCCTTCAAACCCTCCTGGGCAAGGGAAACAAATTTATCCATGTCAGATATGCGATGAAAAGGACCATTCGACAAAGAACTGTCCGTTCAAAGCTGAGTTAAAGAGGTTCTTTAAAAGTTCCCAAACTTCAGCTGTGTTGACTGATCCATTTCCCACCCCAGGTCAAAATATGGTTGATAGTGGAAATGCTTCCCCGTCACAAGTGCTTATGTTGTCGATTTCTAAGCAAAATGATGCTTTGATCTCGACCGAGAATAAAGATTATGGGAATCCGCCGGTGTCGAACGACAAAGGGAAAGATCAACCCAGTAGTTCGACAACAACTTCGGCAGAAGCTGTACCCCCCCTCACGCATGAATTAACAATAAAGCCACCTAAGGGAGTAGTACACAAGTCGACATTTAATCCTCGCGCCAGAGCGGCGCAGCATTATAACATAGTGGAAGATTTGGCCCAATCGCCATCTGCTATGTCGACTCTTGAGGTACTACAAAATTGTCCATCCCAAAGGCAGGCATTGTTATCAGCAATTGGTGGAGTGGATCCTAAAGATTCCAATCTTGTATCCTTTGATCACAGAGGATATGATCCTCAGTTACCAGCGCAACTAGCTTTCCTTATTCAAGTGAAAGCACTCAACAAAACTGTTCATAGAACGATTATTGATGAGGGAGCATCGACATGTATCATGTCGATGAGTTGCTGGAAAACTCTTGGATCTCCAACCTTGTCGCGATCTTCGACGACATTGAAAGCATTTGACGGTAGGACGTACACTCCGTACGGTATCCTAAATAACTTTAAGGTTGAACTAGGAGGAAAAACAGTGGAAATTGATGTTGAAGTCATTGATGGCAATCTTGACTATAACATCCTACTGGGAAGACCATGGATATATGCCATGGCAGCTGTAGTGTCGACATATTTTAGGAAGATCGCATTCCTGTTTGAAGGAGGGATTACGATCGTCGATCAACAGAATTTCCTCCCTAATGGTTCACAAGTTACTGGAAGCATTCCCATGATCCATGGGAGCGACCATTCAGTGCAAGATATCGGAGTAGGCTTGCTAAAAGATCCCACAATGATGGGAACTTTCGCGTTGCCACCTCCTTTCCATGTAAGGGATATCCCGTTTGTAGCAACATGCAACATGGTATCTTCTTCGAAGGTCGCAGGAGACAAAGTCGTCATGGATTATCAAGTGGTTTTGCCACCTAGCCCTATAGAAATATTATAGCAATCAATGTTTCAGGCATGGGAGGCGAGCCCAAATCAACGCTCGTCAAGCGTTTGGGTAGATAGGTCTGGAGAATATGGTACCCCATTAGATCCATGGTCAAAAGTTCATGGGACTGACGAAGGAATCTTACAATCAATGATGATTGAGGGGGCACCATGGAATGATCACCACCATCGTTCCCTTCTTCCAGAGTATGAAGAAGAAACTCAACACGACCTATATCACCTTTCAGTGTTTGAATTCCTAACAAATACTGTAAATACGGTGGATTCAGAGCGAAACCTATCCAATATTGAAGAGACCGTAGCCATAAACATCTCGACAAAACCTGATGTTGTAGAGAATATTCATATCGGCAAAAGTTGTTCCCCTTCAGAACTGGAAGTATATGGTGCTCTCTTTCGCGAATTTAGAGATGTCTTTGCATGGTCATATGATGAAATGCCAGGCATTGACTCGAGCATAGTTGAACATGAGATTAAAATGTATCCTGATATCAAACCAGTAAGACAACGGCTTCGGCAGGTGCACCCCAAGAAAGCCGCTGCCATTAAGGCAGAAGTTGAAAAACTTCTCCATGCTGGATTCATCTACCCGGTTCCTCTAACCGATTGGGTATCGAATATTGTCCCTGTTATGAAAAAACAAGGGACGATAAGAGTGTGCGTCGACTATAGGGATGTAAACCAAGCTTGTCCAAAGGACAACTACCCTACACCCTTCATCGACCAGATAATTGATGAATGCGCCGGATGTGAAATCTTTTCCTTTATGGATGGATTTTCCGGGTATAATCAAATAAATATCCGCCCACAGGACCAGTCTAAGACTGCTTTTATTTGTCCGTGGGGCACATTCGCTTATCGAAAATTACCCTTTGGTTTAAAGAACGCAGGGGCGACGTTTCAGAGGGCAATGAATTATGCCTTCCATGACATCAAGAACATCGTTCAACCTTACCTCGACGATCTTCCGGCTCATTCGCGGAAGCGGACTGATCATCCGCGACATTTGAGAGAAATATTTCTACGTTGCCGACACTACAAGATAAGACTCAATCCGCACAAGTGTGTGTTTTGCATCGGTTCTGGTCGTTTACTCGGCTTTGTAGTCTCTAAGGATGGGATTCGTCTCGACCCCTGTAAGGTTCAGGCAATCATTAATTTGCCTCCACCTTCAAATTTGCTTCAGATTCAGAAACTCCAAGGGAAAGCAAACTTTCTGAGGAGGTTCATTCCAAATTACGCAGAAATTGCCAAAGGTTATACTCGTCTTTTGAAAAAGGATGTGCCTTTTGTCTGGGACCAGGTTGCGCAAGCTTCCTTTGACGCTCTGAAAGATTCTCTAGTAAGAGCGTCATTAATGTACGCCCCGGACTATCAAAGAGATTTTAACCTGTATCTAGCTGCAGCGGATACGACCATTGCGATGGTCTTAGTGCAAGAAGTTGATGGAATTGAACATCCTATTTATTATTTAAGTAAAAACTTAAATGACACAGAAAGTAAATATTCCTATGTTGAAAAACTAGCGCTTGCTGCTGTTCAAGCGATTCAAAGGTTTCGACATTATGTCCTCTTTAGGAAAACTACCGTTCTGTCAGATTGCAACCCCATGACGTATATACTGTCGCGACAGTTGCTTGGGGGCAAATATTCAAAATGGATAGCGATCCTTCAAGAGTTTGATCTGGATTTTGTAAAATCCAAATCGAAGAAAGCTCTAGTTTTCGCGGAATTATTGTGCGATCTCCCATCGTCGTCCAACGATGAAACATCAGAAGAGTCAATCGTGGATGAAAATTTGTTTCTGATATCAGTAAGCGATGAGTGGTATGGAGACACCATTGTTTATCTCCAAACCCAAAAATTTAGGCCTAATACCTCACACTCGGAACAGAAGCGTATACGATACCAATCTAAAGACTACATGATCGTCGGTGATACACTCTACCGTCGTGGTGTCGATACGGTTCTGAGAAGGTGCCTTACCCATGAGGAGGCCGAGAAAGCCCTGAATGATTGTCATTCAGGCGCGTGCGGGGGGCATCAATCTGGATATGCAACAGCACAAAGAATCTTACGAGCAGGATATTTCTGGCCAACTATGTTTAAAGATTGCATAATAGCTGTCAGAAGTTGCCATGCGTGTCAGATCTTTGATAGCAAAACCAGGAGACCGCCCGCACCTTTGCAGCCTATAGTTGCTGTTGGGCCTTTCGCCAAGTGGGGCATCGATTTCATGCAATGTAACCCCACCTCGACCGGGGGGCATGGGTATATTATAGTCGTTGTTGACTATTTTACCAAATGGGCCGAGGCGATGCCTACATTGGATAACACTGGTGAAACAGCTGCCCTTTTCTTTTTTAATCATGTAGTCGCCAGGTTCGGCGTTCCGCAGGCTATAGTGACAGATCATGGATCGCATTTTCGCAATCACATGATGGTTGAATTAGCTGCCAAACTAGGGCTATCTCACGACAGCTCTACCCCATATTATCCACAAGCCAACGGACAAGTTGAAGCAATCAACAAGGTCCTGAAGCGTATGTTGCAAAGGATGATCGGGGTTCACAAAAAGGATGGCACCTACTCCTGTACTCAGCATTGTGGGCTTACCGAACCTCGGTAAAGAACGCCACTGGGTTCACACCATTCCAATTGGTGTATGGCCTGGAGGCAGTCTTACCGATCCAGTGCGAAATTTCGTCTCTTAAACTCGCAATTGACCTCCTCCCCGGAACCTCAGAAGAAGAGGCTCGTTTCTTGGAATTGATCCAGTTGGATGAAAACCGTCGTGACGCTGCTTTGGCGAACGAAGCCCATAAGAAACGAGTCAAGGCGCAGTTCGACAAGAATGTCAAACCTCGTATCTTCTGTGAGGGTGACTTGGTTTTGCTTTACGACCAAGAATCCGACAAATTAGGAGCAGGAAAATTTAAATCCTTATGGATGGGTCCCTATATTGTTAAAAGGGTGTTAGCAAAAGGAGCCTACGAGTTAATGGATTATGACGGGATACCACTGGCGCAACCCCGCAACGGGTTGTACCTCAAGCGTTACTATGCCTGAATAGTAACCTGATTGCTTTTGTTGTATTTTGTTTTCGCTAAAGTGTTTGTTTCGGTTTAGTAATCCACCCTTCTCGTTTGTTGCAGATGTCGAATTTTTCTGAGACATATGTAGGATATGCCGACGGAGCGAGTCGTAGTACGCGGAATTTGTCCTCCGCAGCCTGGGCCATTTTTGATCCAAGCGGCGAGTTAGTGAGTTTCAGAGGTGTGTGCATTGGGCAGTCAACGAACAACATCGCTGAGTATAGCGCGTTGATTGAACTCCTCTCTGATACCATCGCTCATGGTATACGCCGACTAATTGTTAGGCTAGACTCACAGCTTGTGATACTGCAACTCACTGGTATATATTCAGTCCGCAATCCAGCTATTTATCGAATGTTTCTAAGGGTTAAGATTTTGGAAAGAGAGTTTGATTCAATTCAATACCAACATATTTCCAGAAACTTGAACACATTAACAGATTCATTAGCAAACTATGTATTAGATAGACATTTACGACATATATAAAAGAGATGCATCGGTGCTATGCAAGTGGATCGCAAATAAACCAGAATAAACCCGAAAATCAAAATATATAAAGCTGTTTATAGTTTGTACATGATGTGCTGTAATCAAAACAAAATTGGTCGTATGACCTAGAACTCAAAAAGATGCTAGGGGGCACCCTAGCCTAGTGGTGCTCATGATAGTACGTCACGGTCTGTGCAATCATGCGCAAGAGACGAGTCCATCGTCTAGGCACGCCAATAGTGTGCCGCTGCAACTGTAAAGGTAACTCGTCAATCTGTACATCCGGAAGACCACGAGTAAGGCTCTCAACCTGCTCCTGCACAGCTGTAAGTGTCTCAGTATCACCAAGGTCGTGAATAACAACTCTCCTAGCAGGCTCTGCTGCTGGGGCAGCAGCTGGCGATCGTGGACGAGCTGCTGGACGAACAGGACCAACATCTGCATGCACCCAAGAGTTTGATTAGTTTTGCACAGTAACATCATGAGTAAAAACAATAAACAGTGATATGGTCAGAGATTTTACCAATAGCGCCCCATTGCTCGCCATCCGGTAGCACCAAGTCCGGATCACCTCGGTAGTCCATACCCACATATGGATACTCAGAAAACACCATCTCCTGACGCTCGAACCACCTAAAGAAGGCCTCAGTAAAAGTAATCTGAGGTTGACCAGCATGTCGGGACATGTGGTCAACCCACCTCTGCATGCGTGGCTCGGTCGGAGAAGGCAAGTCAAGTATGATGTACTGAGGCTGCATCAATGGGATTTTCTCCAAGGCAAAGGCAGTCAGAATAGAACCGAATCCAAAGTTCTTCAGCCTCCCGTCCTTTACCTTGGTCAATTGACTTTTCATCTGAACAAGTACTGCATCACACCAGTTAAACACTTTCGGTTGGAGACACTCCAAGGCGTGCTGCATATAAGATCTGTTGGCAACATGTAAAGCTGCACTACCGGCCATCCTACCAATGGTAAACAGAATGGACCTAAGAGACCTGTCAGTGATGTCACGGATATTGATCTTGCCGTCTTTGCTCGGCTGTGAACCTTCCCGGCAATACTGACAGATATAGTCTCTGGTGGAATTAGTCCCTCGAGCCGTACCTGACAAAGAAAGGGGGGCACCCCGCCTTGACAACCCAGTCAAGAAGTACATGTCCTCTATGGTCAAGGGGATGGTTTTCCCCCTAATCTGGAATACTTGGTTAACAGGATCCCAAGCATCAAGCATGTACTGCAGTAAGGAAATCTGTGCTCTCATGCTAGAGATACGGAAGAACTTCAGTAGGCCACAGTTCCGAAGCACGTTCACCGTGACCGGGTCATGGAGTGCAACCATGTCCTCTGCTTCATGTTCTCGTTCTCGCCATGTAAGGGACATTTTGTTCAAAGTTCCCTGCAAGCAAACAAGAGAAGGAGTAAATTCCTAATTTTGATGAAAAACTGGCGAAAAATCATCAAAAAATCACATACAGGATCAGTTTTTCTAGGCCCAGCGCAGGCAGAGAGTCTCTCCCTTGCGCTGAGGCGCAGTCTGCCTTAAGACAACCTGACATACAGCGCAGGTTTCGAAAGGAGAACCTGCGCTGATGCCAGGGCGCCTTGATGAAACCCCTGAGGCTCAGAAACCCTGAAAAATGTGCATGAAACTGAAAAAGGAAACCATGAAAGTGAAAGGCTAAGGTTTAGCTCCTACCTGGTCCAAACGGCGCCGAAAATCGTCCACAGAATCTCCCGGAATCAGCTGGTGAAAATCAAGGAAGAAGAGGCACCTCCAGAGCTCCAACAAGCAAAATGCAAATGAAATGGTAAATGAGAGGTAAAAACACCTTTTTATGACTTTTTTACACAGTTTAAAGTTAAATATTAGGGTTATAATCTCCTTTTCATACAAATATTGTCCATTTCTAACAAAGTTTGTTGCAACAATTGAAGGTGAAGTACTACATTTGAAAAGAGAAAAGCTAGTAAAAGTAAAAAATCAAATTTGACCATGAATCGAGCAGTTTTAGCACATAGTTCATGCTCGTTAAAAAATAAACGCAAGATCCGAGCAGTTTTAGCGCATAGTTCATGCTCGTTAAAAAATAAACATAAGTTTATGAGCAGGCTTTCCTTTAGAGTTCAAGCTCATTCAGAAAAAATGAACCGGTAAATACCCTTTTGAGATCGTAAATTCATCAGCCATAAAAGCCTTGGTCGTGTTTGTGCACCGTCACCTCCACCGTCATTTGGCCGATCATTCACTTCCATTTGTGTGTTTACCCATTTTGAGGAACATCTGCGAAGAGTGATTTCACCTAGCCATCCTTGTGACACTGCCGTGATTGGAAAATTCCAACTTGTACCTGGAATCAGTTGCTATCCCTGTTTATCACTCGTTCCTCAAAAGACGAGTCCTCTTTGAGCTCTTTTCTGACTCGTAAAATATGAAAAGTTTGCCGAGTTCTGGCCTTCCAGCTCGTTAAAGGGACCGGAAGAGCTATCCCTCTTTTAGACTTTAATCTTTTTGGACCTGAGGGATTATTACACAAAAAGATCGAGCGCTTGTCTTGTTCGGCTCGTTAAAAGTACCGAACACCCATCCCTTCTGTATTGTTTTATACTTTTTCGGACTTAAGGGATTAGATGACGAAAAAGGAATTATGGAGTTAACTTTCTGTACCTTTTCAGACTCTCTAAAGATGAAAAGGACCGAGTTTTCCTTGTCGTTAGACTCGTTAAAATGATTAAATAGCGACAAACTTGTCTTTAGACGAGAACGAGTTTCCCTATCGCTAAGCTCGTTAAATCATAGTGATGGGCTTGCCCGAAGGGCAGGTTATAGAACAAGCATATGTTATCCTCCTCAAGCTTGACAAAAATAAAGAGGTACTGGTCAGAAATGACTGGGGAAAAATTGGGAGAACATCGAAGCTTAATGGTAGCAAGTCACTCTTGAACATGACACTTTTCTTCCGTACCACATCGGGTTGGGTTGTTTCATTCACCGGTCTCATCACCATGGTCTTCGCCAAACCATCCACATTTTGGGGTAATGCTACCGATCCATCGCATCAGTGTCGTTATATGTTCAAGAGAGGTCATTCTGAAAGTGTCAACCGTGTCCCATCCACTGCCATACATTATCCTTCATCCATTCATGACCGCCACCCTGAATCATATATCACAGTTTGTTTTCACCTCCACTAAAATCATTAGCTCCATTCCGTGTCATTGATGTGGGATTCATTAAGGCCCTCCTTTGACGGATCGCTTCTTGTCGACTTCAGCTCATTATCCAAGAAGTTGATCTAGGAACAACCCCATCAGTACTTTGAAGCTTGCATGCCTCAATGGCAAGTTTCTCACTTCCGGCGACAGGTATACATCAATGACCTTCGACCGGAAGATTTTGCGTGGCGTTCGACGCCAAGTCCTTTATTCACGCCACGTGAATTGTACTGCAGTACCTTGAGGGTCATTATCATTATCGGTGATTCCTCTCGCGCTTGTTAACGGTTTTCATCATTGACCGGTAATCAAGCGATGTCTTTCCATGTTCGACTTCAGCGAAATTCTCACATGGATCGACTTGTACTTAGAGTGAAGATCGAACGAGTTTGAAGACCCCGGATCTAGTTTCATCCATCCGGGCTGCGATACATATTCAGGAAATATAAAAGCATTTGTCATGTACATCATTGCAGCAGATGATCATCCTACTCAAAGGATGATAATTTCAGCAAAGAATTATCAGTCTACCATCAGACGATCGTCTGTTCTATGTACCAAAATGTATTTATAAAGCTGAGCATGGGAATGCCCGCCTCAGCTAGATCATGAAAACAGAATGAAAAATAATGTATTGTATTGTATTGTATTACAGGGCACCTCTCAGCACTTGAATGAACTTCGGACCCTCTGGATAAAGCATTTCACCCGATAAACGGCCTCATACTTTAGGGGGCAACTGTTATAGACATTTTTGTGCCTCGCAGCATGGAGCATGAAATGTCAATAATTACAGGGATCCTCAGTCCCTAAACATGTTGTTCTTACCCCTAGAGGAACAAGGTCAGCAAACCACAGCACTTCCTATCAGTTCTCCACCTGAAAATACTCAAAAACAGGCTATTTTTGGATCATGTCAGCTGCTCCACTGAGCAACTGCGCTGAATGTCAACTGCTCCTCCTTGTACCTGCGCTGAAAATCAACTCCAATGAAGGCTACCTGCGCTGGGCGAGATTGGCCAAGTGGCACAGTCATTCTGCAAGGTGTCAATTGCCCAGGAAGCTTCCAAACTGACACTTGGTTCAAGGGATTCGCCCTGTGATGAGTAAGAGGGTCTTGATCTCCAAGTGGAAGCAAGATTCTCCAAGTGGACTTAAGAACTGAAGATTAACTGAAGAGGGAAAGGACACAAGGCAGCTTTATGTCAGTCTCAAGCTGACTCATCCTTTCTTCTTCTATCCTATATATAGAGCTCTTCTATGAGGTCTAGGGAGGCTGGAATTTTGTGCAAAGCAAGGAAGTGCTGTTGGTTTACAGTTAGAGCTATTGGGTGATTGCTTTTATAGAGGTGAAGAGGAGATTTCTTGTTGCTGGGGAGGTGCTGCTGGATTGGAGCCATTGATGGTTGTAACCTTCTCAGAACCTTTTACTTCTATCAATAAAGCTTTGAATGTTCTCCTATATACTTGTATTGCATTGATGTATTGTATTTACTTGTATATCTGATTCACTCTAATCCATGCATCAGTTATGAGTACATGTTTCTTGTAGTTTCCCTCTCTTGTTTGTGCAGGATCTTTGTGTAGCTGGGCCGGCAAGGGAACAAGGAGCTGGGGGCAAGGGACGAAGAGAGAAGACAAGATCGACAAAAGCGAAGGATATCGGTTGGTCAATCTTTTCTTCCTTCTCTGTACTTTCATAAAGGAAAATATCAAAGCTTTACTTTCAGTTGTTGCTAAGGAACTATCGCCCTTAGAGTAGGGATAGGGTCATTCCGAGTCGGATACTTTTCCCCACAACACCTGGAGATCCGAAATTACATATATACAACAGATTCAATAACGAGCTCCTAGAAGGCAAGAAAAAGCATGCATTCAGGGATCATTGCAGTAAGGACCACACATCAAGAGTCAAGGGTAAGTTTCCTACAAAAAGTGTGTATGATTAGTGTTTACATTTTAATTTTGAGTATCATCTCTAACATATGTTTTTGCAGGACAACATAAGTATATACAGGGTCTCGGTTATATCTCTATGTCTCTATATGTCATAGTTAGTTTTGATACCACATTTCAGATGTCCTATTCCTCATACTACACATTTGATGCTACATATTCTTGATGCTAAACCAAGTTTGCTAAATCTATATGATGGTATAAGTTCATTTTACTTGTCTTTTCATC
This sequence comes from Pinus tabuliformis, assembly GCA_031772625.1. Taxonomy (NCBI): domain Eukaryota; kingdom Viridiplantae; phylum Streptophyta; class Pinopsida; order Pinales; family Pinaceae; genus Pinus; species Pinus tabuliformis. Next base: position 1,849,982,277 of record CM062817.1, on the reverse strand, counting down.
ATTGATAGAATGGTCTCTGTTTTTGTACTTAGAACTTGGTCCATCCCAAGTCTGGGGTATGTCATCAGTTTTTACTGTATATATCTTTAGGTCAGTTTTGGATATAGTATTGCATAGAGTCCATGCCTATATCAATAGCGGGAGTCTTTGTCTAATGCTGTGACAAGTCAAAAAAAAAAGTGACAAGCCCTGTTGATTCCCTATTTTGTCCATATTAATTTTAGTTCAATCCCCATTTTGACCTCTTTTTGGCACTATGGAACCTACCTTTTGCTAAGTTTACTATCCTAATCTAGTCCCAATCCCCATTCGAGGTAAATATTCTTTTGATTGCATTTGGTTGTTTGTTGGTAGATTTAAGTGGATATAAGTAGCATATTCTTAAACTAACTCATTCTTGTAATCGAGTGTAGACTTCTTAGCAAAATGTGCAGGACTATACTAGAAGAAGTGGTTGAGGAACCATGACTCTCTATTTCATTACTCAAAGTCCACATGCGGATTGGTACTCAAACAACGCAATGGGAAAGGAATCACGTGCTACTGGATGGGGAGATCGAGTCAACCATGAGAAGAACGCATTTTCTCTCAAAATCTTCGCTCTCATTCCTTTAGATACATCAGACACTAAGTTAGGGTTTGGTTACAAGGTTGTTCATCAATTCGAGCTAGCAGTTCAAACCAACTTGTTTTGAAGGAATAATACTATTCAATTGTTATGAATTGCTACTTTTAAGTTTTAAGTCTAATTGTAATCAAATGCCTACAAAATGCAGGGATGTAATATGTCAGGGGCATGTTGAACTATTGAAATATTTTGTTGTGTAATCGTGACTTAAGTTCTAATAGAAGTTGTTATTATGCTCTTGATCTGAATTCCAGTGGAATGTGTTGATTGGAATGTTGAAGTTTATGTTTTAATTGTGATTGAGATCATTTAGTTACTGTAAGTTTATCAGCCCCAGGTGTGGCCAGACCCACCCATCTGGGATTGTTTTTTATTTGTTATCAGTAGTGACACTGCGAAATTAGTTACGGTCAATTTCCTTTTATATTTGCAAGTCGGTTTGCTTGGATTGATCGTTGATTTATTGATTAATAGGTATGTTGAATGATTGCAAAGTCCTTATCATTTTCATAAGTTGCAATTAGTATGAATTTTGTTCCTTCCGAACCAGAGCTATTCCATTGTCTTGATTTACCCTCACTGTGAATGCATCGTATGGTCAATTAAAAAATTGATTGGAATTGTCACCTATAGTCAATGCCAGTAGGCCCTAATTCCTTCAACATAATGATCTTAATCGAATAGGACAGGTTTGGTCTATTTCCCCAAATCGACCTCTGTTTCTCTGAAAGGAATTGACTTGAATCGATCCAAACTGTAGCATTGCAAGGGCCACTCGAATATAGGCTAATGTTGTATTAATTGTTTGAAGACTTAACGAATTTGAATAAACAAATTAGACTGGTAACTTAAATATAAAGATGTATGACTTGCACGGATGATTAATTGGTTTGTTTCACTTTGGATTGATGCACTGTGCATTGGTACATAACATTGCAGGGACATTTATGTTGTCGAAAGACCAATTCTGTAGTTAACACTTATCCCTCCTGTTCATATAATTGCCAACTTTAGTAGTGAATTGAAACGATTACTCTCACATGCTTCTGTGCAAAAGTTAGTCTTTTTCCAATGATTGTCTCCTTTCTCGGTTCATATGTTTAGGGTATCTACTTCATAATTGGATCATCATTAGGATTTACAACATCATAGTGGTAGGGATTGGTATTATTTCATCATAGAATTAGGTACAGTTATCCAGAATTGATAGCTGGGTGTTAAATAAGATAATCATTAGAGTTTCTTTCATTACATCAAGTCTTGTAAATGATTCATTGAAGACAAAGATAGAGTAAAATAGAGTAATTCCTCCAAATTGATACTTAAACCTTGAGCCTTGATCTGGAAATGAACCTTTAAGTACAAAACAATTGGTTGATTGAAGTACTATTAGAATAGATCACTCACTTAATTAGTAGTTGTATTGTTGTAGATTAGTTATCATTATTACTCTGGGAACGAATTTCTATTTGCATCAATAGTTTAATAAGTTGAGTGGTTATTATCATAGGTTGTTTGATTTCTTTCAGTAAGAACTGTCATCATAGAATGCATGTTGAAGAACGATTAAGTGATTTTTCATAGAGATTCTGGTACCAACATTTAAAGATTTGTTTGAATAGAGTTTGGTGTGAATAGAAGTCCGTTTTCATCACTAGGAATACATAGTTGAGTACAGATTTGAATACTATAATTTGTGAAGGTTTTAGATTAAATTTTATTGTTGGGTTCACTCCTTAGATGATATGATTTGCGAGTATTTATTTCATAATTAATTATAAGGAAATGATTAAACTCTAACCTAGCCCTGAATAGAGAAAGCGCAAGGCAATTTGTGCTTACGAACCCGAGTTGACAATTAATATTAAGGGATTCAATTTGATCAAATTAATCTCTCAACAAGCACACATTAGGTACGCATTGTAATTTTAATTTTAATTTATTCATTATTATGCACTTACATGTGTTTTGCAGGGAGAGGTAAGTTGAAGGGTATTTTGTTTTGTTTTGCGATTGGTTTCGCTGGGAAAATTTTGAATGCATGTAGAAGAAGATTCATGTACAACATCAAGCAAGAATTCAAGAGCAGAAGTAGAAAACCAAAGGAAGCATTATAGTGGGACATCCTTGAAGACATGACATCCATCCAAATATCATGAATTATTGTTAAGGCCAAGAGTCATCATTGTAAAAGAGTCATTTGTAAAGGAGTCATCATTGTAAATTTGTAAAATATTCATCATTGTAAAGATTGTAAAAGTGTCATTTGTGAAAGAGTCATTCTCCCTAAAATTGAAGAGGTGGTGTTGGGAGGCATAGGAGTCACCATTTGGATGATGACATCATTGGGTTGTAGGTAATAGAGTGATTCGATATTTGGTCAAGTACACAAAAATCATTGTACATCTTATTGTATCATGGATTGTTGTCCTTGGTTTGGGAATCCATAGCCTTGTCTTATTTGAGTCATTATATGGTGGTAGGGAGGTGTTAGGCAGATGTATGAAGTCGCCTACAGGTTGGGGCCTGTGAAAACTTCAGGGTGGTACGGTGGTGCTAGGGCAAGTTGTGGCTCACTAGGGTTGGGGCATCCTTTCAATTGATTACTAAAGAAACCAAAATGTTGGGGCATCCTTCCAGTGGGAGCTGAAGAAGAATGTTTTTCTAGAATTCTAGGAAGTTGTTGCTTTCATTCCAGTTGGGGCTGAAAATTAAAAAAATTATTAGAAAAGCTTTCAGTGGTTTTTGACCTGGAGGGGGTTTTCCACCTAAAATTCTTGTGCCTACTGTCTTCTTTTATTTACTATTACTACTTCATAAAGATTAATAATAATTTGAGATTAACTAATGCTCTGAAAAGATTCAAAAGTGATAATTGCTAAGGAATACTGATTCACTCCTCCTCATAGTATTTCTAAAAATTGGAATCAAAGCTTGGTTTATCCAATAAAATTCTAATAAATGGAAGGAGATCATGGAGTATCTTAAGAATATATTTCCTTTGTTGAATGTAAATAACTATGCACTTTGGTGTGGAAGAATGGAGGTTCATTTGCTGGCGCACGGATACGAAGTATGGGAAATCATTCAAAAAGGCTTCACACTGACCCAGGATGGACAAGGTAAGAAAAATATGGTACATGATGAAAAAGGTAAAGATCTTATTATTAGTGGGCTTATCAAATATATCTATCTCAAGGTATTAAGTTGAAAAAATGCTAAAGAGGTATGGGACAAGCTTGAGAACATATATCCAAGTGACTCAACAATGAAAGAAGCAAAGATTCAAATTTCGGGGGAAAATTTTGAGCAACTCAGAATGAAGGAAGATGAAGATATTTCTACATAATTTCAGTATGTTCATGAAACAATAAATATATTGGAAGGTTTGGGAGAACCTGTTGACATGAAAATTGTTGTCTGAAAAATCCTCAAAACCTTACCTGTAAGATTCAACCCTAAGGTGTCTGTCATGGAAGATAGATCGACTCTTATCAAGCTCAGCATAGATGAATTGCATGGAATTATTACAGCATATGAAATGACGATTGAAGAAGAGGATGAAACATCTCACTTAGAAACAACATTTTCCACATCCAGGAAGAATGGTAAGGACAAGCAAACTCAGAAATAAAAAACTTGCAGTTGTAAGGATGAATAAAAGGAAGAAGAGGAAGAAGAACTCTCAGATAAAGAATTCACCTACTTCAAGTGAAAAATGAGAACATGTACGGGAAAATTAAAAGGTAAACTTCCATTAATATGTTTGACTATGGTGAGGTTGGGCATTTTGTAGCCAAATGGCCTCACAAAAATGAGGCTATTACAAATGGAAAGAAACTTCCTAGGAAGTTCAACAAGCAAGGCAAGAAGAAATGGTTTAAGAAAATTTTCTTCACCAAAGAAGATAGTTCCTCATCTAAAGAAGACACTGATAATGAAGAAGAATCCAATAGAAGAGTATTTTTTATGGCCAAGCACAAGATGCAAGAGGTAGTTGACGAAGAACGAGATGAAGAAGAAGAAATGACTGAGGTTGAATTTCAAAACAAAGTGATCAGGGTTATCAAAGAGCTCAAAGCCAAGAAGAAGCATGTCAACACACTTGAATATGAATTAAAGATAGAAAGAGAACATGTCCTCAACCTTAAAGTCAAGGTTGAAGAATAGAAGCGAATTAAAGAATATCTTAGGAAAGAATTAAAGGAAAAAAACAAGGAAAGAGAAGAATTGGAAGTTGAAATAGTTGCTCTACGAAACAAAGTAAAAAATAGAAAAAAAAATTCAAAACTACACCAACAATTCAAAGACTTTGTATGAACTCATCAGCAACCAACAATCATAGAGTGACAAGGCTGGTCTTGGTTACAAATAAAATTTTGAAAATAAGTCGAGTCCTTCTATGAAAATTAGAGAAGATGGATATGAAAATATACCAAGTAGAAAGATCTCTCAGCTAAATCAAGAGATCAAGACTCGCAGGAAGAACATTGGAAGATAATTCCTCGAAGAAGATTTCCTCCCAGGTGCCGACCTATCTTTTATGGTCATTGTTATTCATGTGGAAGGTTTGGACATAGAGTTGTAGAATGTCGCATGGATGTTTGGAATGAATATAATTCCAGGAGATCCTTTAGAAATGGATAATCTAGAACTCAACATAATATTAACAAATTTGATCATTTGAGAGAGGATGTCAAATGTTACAAATGTAACAATTTTGGTCATATGGCTATGGATTGTGAAGTTCCAGACCTGTACAACTATTATCGAAAAAACCCTAGAAGCCAATTTATAAGATCATGAGATGGACACCAAACAAAATCTTATATAAATTACATCGAACGTTACAAATTTCATAGCTATGGACATGTAGCTCGTAACTGAAGGTACAATATGGAATTAACCATGAATGAAAAATATTGACGATGAGAATAAGAAGGTTTGGAAAGGAAACCAGGTACAAGATGAATAAGCACTGATCCAAAATGGATCCAAAACACCCTCTAATTCTTTAAAATCAAAACTGCTGCAAAAGGATAGACTTATAAAATGGCGGATAACATTATCGGGAGGCAAAAACATAAATAAAATAGTGAAATTGAGCCTATCGAAGGTCAAACTAACTTTGCATAGGAGCCATCGGATCTGGCCAATCAACGGTCCAGATCCGATTGGCATATCGGAATTGGCAGGGGCAAGCAGAGGCTATCGGTGGAGACCACATGGAACATGCAACAGTGATCATCAAGGTCAATGAGGACCGTCGATCAAGCATGCAGATCAACAACCCAAGTTGAATCGTGATATCGCAATCAGAAAATACAAGGAGGAGGGCCGTTACATATATGCGATACGATGTATGGACCCGATGAGGCTATAGGTGATGTTGGATATGTTTTGAGATCCCTAAAAATGTGTTTTGCTATGTATTTCGTGTATTTCGTTAATCAATGAAATACAAAGGGAAGTGCCGATGCGATGAAGCTGGACCCGGCGAGATCTATGAATGTGATATTATATTATTTCAAGTCCGTCTAAAGCCATTTTATGGGATTTTGCAATGTTTTAATGTATTTTTAAAGTACAAAGGGAAACCATGGAACAGGGTAGTTGCGACTTGTGATAGCAATTAAAAGGCGGACCCGATAGAAGTATAAAGCAGATTTATGAATATTTGAAGTCCGATGAAAGTGTTTTAGTAGATTTTTCCTGTATTTGAATGTATTTATCTGTGTAAACATAGAATGGCTATTTCGGGGATTTCAAAGGCCTGATGGTCCCCTCTATTGTAGAATAGGTGGCTACCTCCCCTGAAGACGTTATGCAATTATTGCTAACGCTCAGAGGGGGATTCAAGTGGACAGAGGCTGGGAGCCAGAGAGTCCGAGAAGGAAAAATGAACAAACAACGTCGATTGGCTTTAAAGCCACAGATTGACAGAGAAAAAAGGGAATCAATGCTAAGACAGAGAGAAAATAGAGATAGAGAGTCAGTGAGGAGAGTCAGTGTACTCAGAAAGACTAGGGAATCCAAGTAAAGCCTTGTTGTTTTGTATATGTTGTGTGAGACTGAAATTGAGCTCACATTTTGTAAAACTTTGCTCTTGCAGACATAATAGAGAGGTCACCGCTGAAGGCTAGACCAGGAGACCCAGCCCAGGAGTTTTGGGTGTTTGTCTATTATGTTTCTTTAACTACTTCATTACCTATGTTATTCACAATCTTATCGATCTGTTTCACTAAGTAATGTAGGCAAATCCATGCACATGAGTCTGTAATACCTTAATAGTAGTCTAAGATCTTCATTTTCAGATCAAGTGGTATCAGAGCCTTAGTTTTGCTAAGGTTAACAAGCTTGTGCTGGATGGTTGAATGCTAACTAGCTCAAAGCTCAAACTAGGAGAAGGAGAGCTTGTTGAGACTAATCCAAATATTGGAAGAGCCTACGCTCAAAGGAGAATGGCCACAGAGATTCCCTTGGGATCATAACCTCAGTTCATGGACAGTTTCATGACCATGAGAGCCATGGTGGAAGAGATGTATCGAGAACTTAAGAAAGGTCGAGGGGAAAGCCCTTCTGCATCTCAAACAGGCAAAGGAGTAGAGGAACCTCTTCTACTTGCCCATTCAAAAGGAAAAGGGAAAGGGGAAGAGCCTCCTCCATCAAAACCTCCTTCTAGCCCTGAAAATAAAAAGAAGAAAACATCTTTGATTAAATTAGATGTAAAATTTGATTTGACAATCTATGAAGGAGAATTAAATGCAGAAAATATAGATAACTGGATTAGACAGATTGATGTATATTGTAGGGTGCATTGTTAGAAATTATATAATATGGAGCAATGGAACACATAAAATATTGCAGAAATATAAACACAGAAAATGCATAAAACAAGAGAGGCACAGATATACGTGGTTCACCCAGTTTGGGCTACGTCCACCCCGAACAACTAGTCCTTCCTTTCTATTATCCAGCAAAATGAAGAGACACAACCTACAACAGATCCACTATAATATCCTTTGTTTTCTCTCACAGTCTCACCTCTCTATTCCCCGCTCACAGAATACAAATCTATCACACAGCCTCAAATACAATGCCCTCATACAAATAGAGGGGTTTCCTTCTAGGGCAAAAAACCCTAAACTAAACATAAGTTCTATCGTCAGATCATCCACCTAATGAACGACCCAGATTGACTAGAAATTATTATACTTTTACAAGGCAATTTTACAGCTGTTTTTAGCTTCGGGGCCACTGCCCCCGAAACCCCCCACCAGGGGGGGCTCCCAAAGGTTGCAACCGCCCCCCCTGACCCCCGCTGCAGCGAATATTTTACGGGCGGCGTTGCCACCCCCATTTCAAACTGGGGTCCAATGTGGTGATACCTTTCAATATATAATATAATCAGGCTCCACACCCAACAATCTCCCACTTGGAGACTGATTGTAGAAACTCCACCGCTACTCCATTTGCTCGACAATGACTCCTCTTTGGACCTGGCTGTTTCTCATCTTCATCGTCATCCTTGAAGACCAATTGAAATTGAGCATATTCTCAGTTTCTCCCTGGTTACAACTTTTGTTAGCATATCTGCAGGATTCTGGCTAGTGTATATCTTTTCCAGCTTCAACTCTCCATCTTCCAACACTGATCATATGAAATGGTACTTGAGCTGTATGTGTTTAGTCCTGGAATGAAATGCTGAGTTCTTTGCAAGATGAATGGAACTTTGGCTATCAATGTATAACGTGCCCATATCATGCTCCTTACCCAATTCACCCATAAACCTTTGTAACCAAATAATTTCTTTACTAGCCTCTGTAGCAGCAACATACTCTACTTCTATTGTTGAAAGTGCAACAACACTTTCGATTTTTGAAACCCAACTGATAGCTATTCCTCCAATAGTAAATACATATCTTGTAGTTCTCCTCCTGTTATCTCTGTCACCTCTCATATCTGCATGAACATATCCTTGTAGGGAGATGTTTGAACCACCAAAGCATAATACTTGATTTGTGGTACCTTTCAAATATCTGAGAATCCATTTCACTGCCATCCAATGTTCCTTTCATGGATTGTTCATGTACCTGCTTACAACTCCCACTGCATGTGCAATATCAGGCCTTGTGCAGACCATTGCATACATTAAGCTTCCAACTGTTGATGCATATGGAAATTTAGACATATAATCCATGTCTTCTTGGGTCATTGGGCACATTTCCTTGCTAAGTTTGAAATGGCTAGCAAAAGGTGTACTAACTGGTTTTGCAATGTGCATGTTAAATCTTTTCAACACCTTTTGTATGTACTCATTCTGAGACAATGTTAATTTACGATTTTTCCTGTCTCTAGTTATTCTCATACCAAGGATTTGTTTTGCAGCTCCCAAATCCTTCATTGCAAATGAATTTGTCAATTTCATTTTGAGCACATTTATTTCCTACATGTTAGATCCTACAACAAGAATGTCATCTACATACAATAACAATATAATATAGCTACCATCATTTTGCTTGTTCAAATAAACACAATGATCAGAGTGACATCTAGTATAACCTTGTTCAGACATAAACTTGTCAAATTTTAGATACCACTGCCTTGGAGCCTGTTTTAAGCCATACAAGCTCTTCTTCAACCTGCACACTAGTTTCTCCTTCCGTTTCACCTCATATCCTTGTGGCTGCTGCATACATATCTCTTCCTCCAAATCCCCATGGAGAAAGGCTGTCTTTACATCTAACTGCTCAAGGTGCAAATCTTCAGCTGCTACAAGACTTAAAATAGTTCTGATTGAAGTCATTTTAACAACAGGAGAAAATATTTCATCAAAATCAATACCTTTCTTCTGTGCAAACCCCTTCACCACAAGTCTAGCTTTATACCTATGTTTTCCTCCATCTTCTTCCTTCAGCATGTAAACCCATTTATTCTTCAATGTAGTTTTTCCTACAGGAAACCTAACTAAATCCCAAGTGTGGTTATGCATTAAGGAGTCCATCTCTTCTTCCATGGCTACCTCCCACTACTTCATGCTTTCAACCTGCATTTCTTCTTCATAACATTCGGGTTCACCGGAATCAGTCAACAATAAATAATATAATGAAGGAGAGTATCGTTCAAGGGGTCTACTTATCCTGGTAGATCTTCTAACACCACTTTCAGGTGTTTGGGGTGCTTTTTGTTGTTGTGGTGGTTGCTGTTGTTGTGGTTGTTGATTAATATTATTTTCAGGCACCTTTACGTTTTCAATGATTTCATCAAGAACTGCGTATTCCTTGTTTTCCTTTTCCTGTTTCTTTTCCTGCAACTGATTCTTATACAAGACCTTTTCATTGAATATTACATCTCTTCTCCTAATGATTTTGTGATTTTCGTAATCATATAAGCGATAACCAAAATCATTAACACCATATCCAATAAAGGTACATTTATTTCACTTTGCCTCAAGCTTTGTTCTATTTTCTTTATCAATATGGACAAAGGCCTCACAACCAAAAGGCTTTAGAATAGAGTAGTTTACCTTTTTACTTGTCCATGCTTTTTCTGGAACACCACCATCCAAGGAACTTAAATGCCCTTTGTTTATTAGATAAACAACGGTATCTACAACATCTTCCCAAAACTGTAAAGGCAATCCTCCATGCAATCTCATGCACCTTGCACGCTCCATGATTATTCCGTTCATCCTTTCTGACACACCATTTTCTTGTGGTGTTCTTGGAACTGTCTTCTCTCTACGAATTCCATGCTCTGAACAATACCTATCAAACTCTTTGTTGCAATATTCACCTCCATTGTCTGATCTAAGACACTTCAATTTCTTTCCTGTCTCAATCTCAACCAAAGCTTTCCATTTCTTGAAAGTATCAAATACATCAGATTTATTCTTAATTTAATAAATCCAAGTTTTTCTAGTTGCATCATTAATAAAAGTAACATAATAACGAGAGCCACCGAGAGCTGATACCTGAGCCGGTCCCCATACATCTGTATGCACAAGCTCTAATTTTTCATTTTTATTTTCTTTCCCAACTCTGAGAAATCTGACTCTCTTCTGTTTTCCATAAATGCAATTCTCACAGAAGTCCAAATCAACATTCTTCAAACCCAGCAACAAATTCCTTGAGTGAAGAATCTTCATCCCCTTTTCACTCATGTGTCCGAGCCTATGATGCCATAATGCTGCATCTACTCCTTTGGAAGTTAAAGCATTAACAGAGTTATAAATACCATTGCATAAATACAATGTACCAACCTTTTCGCCTTTTGCTATTACCAGGGCTCCTTTGGTGACCTTCCAAGCTTTATCTGTGAAAGTTGTCACACAACCTTCGTCGCTTAACTGACCTGTTGAAATCAGAATTTTCTTTAGATCTGGAACATGCCTTACCTCCTTTAATAGCCATTGGTTTCCATTCTGCTGTTTTACAACAACCTTACCCATTCCAATGATTTTATAGGGTTTATCATCACCCAGACGAACTTGTCCAAAATCTCCTTGAACATAGTCATGAAAGTATTTCTTATCAGGTGTGGCATGGAATGAAGCCCCTAAATCTACCACCCAGGAATCAGTAATATTTTCGAAAGAAAGAATCAAAGTATCTTGTAACACCTCAAATGTCACATTTGCTTCATGATTGTTTTCTTTCTGTGCATCTCCTTCTTTTCCCTTCCGAGATCTATAGTCTTTCTTTAGGTGTCCTTTATTTCCACATTTCCAGCACACTATCCCCGATCTGGACTTGGATCTACCTTTCCTTGATTTACTGTGATATCCTGAGCTCTTTCCTCTTTCCATTTTTCTTCCTCTAGACTCTGCACTCAAAGCATTTCCCGATGTCTCACCGGAGCTTTTCCGTCGCATTTCCTCACTAAGGATAGCACCGATAACATCATCAAACTTTAAAGTACTAGATCCAGAAACGGAGTTACTAATGGCCATTACCAAACCATTCCAAATTTTTGGTAATGAGCACAAGAATAACAGAGCTCTAACTTCATCATCAAAGTTTACCCCTACAGAACTTAACTGACTTGTAACTATATTAAAATCATTTAAATGGTCTACAACAGATCCACCTTCCGACATCTTCATATTAAATAACCGTTTCATAAGAAATACCTTGTTTGAGGCCGAGGGTTTTTCATATAGTTTCGACAACGCCTCAATCAAACCCTCTGTTGTGGTTTCCTTCGAAATGTTGAAGGCGACTGATGCAACAAGGCACAACCGTATTGTTCCGAGTGCCTTTCTATCGAGAAGGTTCCATTCTTCGTCTATCATACCCGTCGGCATCTTTAATTTTCCACCCAATGGTTGGTATAGATCTTTCTGATACAGATAATCTTCCATCTGCATCTTCCACAGCGAGAAGTTTTGGCCGTTAAATTTCTCAACCCTAAACTTACCATCTTCCGCCATTGCTCCCACTTGAACCAGGAGCCCTTCATTCCTACGAGTTTATCAGCCAAATAGACCTTCGGCTCTGATACCAATTGTTAGAAATTATATAATATGGAGCAATGGAACACATAAAATATTGCAGAAATATAAACACAGAAAATGCATAAAACAAGAGAGGCATAGATATACGTGGTTCACCCAGTTTGGTCTACGTCCACCCCGAACAGCCAGTCCTTCCTTTCTATTATCTAGCAAAATGAAGAGACACAACCTACAGCAGATCCGTTGTAATATCATCTGTTTTCTCTCACAGTCTCACCTCTCTATTTCCCGCTCACAGAATACACATCTATCACACATCCTCAAATACAATGCCCTCATACAAAGAGAGGGGTTGCCTTCTAGGGCAAAAAACCCTAAACTAAACATAAGTTCTATCGTCAGATCATTCGCCTTATGAACGGCCCAGATTGACTAGAAATTACTATACTTTTACAAGGCAATTTTACAGCTGTTTTTAGCTTCAGGGGCACTGCTCCCCCCCGATCCCCCCTGCAACGAATATTTTACGGGCGGCGTTGTTGCCCCCATTTCGAACTGGGGTCCAATGTGATGATACCTTTGAATATAGAAGATAATCAGGCCCCACACCCAACATGCATAACATCGATTCAGAAAGGAGAAAGATTCAGCTGGCTAGTCTTCACCTTAGAGGAAGTGCCCTAGTGTGGTGGGAAGGTAGGACACAAGCTGATTTGAAGAAGCATGGTAAAATTATTTCTACCTGGAGTGAATTTGTTTCTACCATTAAAAAAAAATTCTATCTACTAGCTTATATGCAGCAAGCAATGATGAGTTGGCAAACTCTTCACATATTAAAGGGCAAAGTGTACAAAGCTATACCCAAGAATTTAGAAGAAGAGCTTTAGTTCTAGGCATTTGCCTAGACTCGCCTGAAACTTTGTTGAAGTATATAGGTGGTCTGCATAGCTATTTGAGGCACACCATTCTCATGTTTAACCTTACTAGAATAGATGACGTATCAGTTCAGGCTACACATCTAGAGGCTAGAGGCAAGAATGTGAACCCAGAGATTGGGGGATCATCAAAACCCACTGCAAGCAAGAACAAGGAAAAGAAGAAGAAGAAATGGAAAGAGAGGAAGGCAAATGCTGTACAAAAAGACAAAACTTCATGCACTCGCTGCAAGAAGGATGGACATGATGATGAACACTGTTGGTCTTTGCATCCAGAGCTGAAATCCAATAAGTTCGGTGGTAAGAAGAAGAAGACTACTGCTGCTATTCAGAAAGATTTGGGGTCAGACTCAGGTGATGAAACAATAGTCACAGCCGCAGGTATAAAAGGTAAAAACTCTGAAGCATCTACTAGTAATTCTGCACAAACTATAGATAATGAAGAAAATGAGAGGAAAAGACATGAGCTTTTTCATATTATAGTTATTTCCAAGCATCAAAAGATTGATACTTTATTTGATAGTGGTTCACAAGTAAACTTGATTTCTGAAACAATTGTAAAGAAGTTGGGACTACTAACCACACCTTACAAGAAGCCATATCCATTAGGTTGGGTGTGTGACAAAGCAAAGCTACAAGAAGCCATATCGATTAGGTTGGGTGCGTGACAAAGCAAAGCTACAAGTGACTAGACAATGTAAACTTAGGTTTGCTATTGGGTCAGCATTTGTAGATGAGGTTGAGTTAGATATCAATCCCTTGGATATATGTGGAATTGTTTTAGGAAGTCCTTATTTGTATGATCGAAAAGCCATTTTCTATAGAGCTGAAAATAAGTATAAACTCACAAAATATGGAATAGAATATATTGTAAGAGCTCATAAACTCAAAAATAATTACTCTCTCATAAATTCAAGGCAGATGAAAAGAATTGTAAATTCATGCAAGCAATTTTTACTAATGGTTGTAAAGGAAAAGAACCTTGATAAAACCAATGTATTTGAGGGCTATGATGCTAAACAGAAAGCTGATTTAGAAAAAGTTGTTTCAGAATATGATATCATATTTCAAGAACCTAAAGGTTTGCCACCCAAAAGGGATATTGTACATGATATTCATTTACAGCAAGATTCTCCATTTCCTAACATCGGAATGTATAGGTTATCCGCTTTAGAGAATGCAGAGTTCAAGAAGCAGGTACAGGAGCTCCTCGAGAAAGGGTTCATAAGACCAAGCACATCACCATGGAGGTCTCCAATCATGTTGGTGAGAAAGAAAGATGGTTCGTGGAGGATGTGCACAGATTATAGAGCACTGAATAAAATAATGATCAAGAATCGTTATCCTCTTCCTCGCATTGATGATCTATTAGATCAGCTGAAAGAAGCAGTTTACTTTTCCAAGTTGGAATTGCATACTGGCTACCATCAGGTCAGAGTAGCAGAACAAGATGCATGGAAGATTGCTTTCAAAACAAAGCAAGGGCTGTATGAATGGCTAGTTATGCCTTTTGGCTTAACTAATGCTCCTGCCACTTTCATGAGAATTATGAATGATGTACTCAGAACTTTTATTGATGATTTTGTAATTGTATATTTAGATGACATTCTTGTTTTTAGTAAAACATGGGAAGAACATTTGAAGCATGTAAAGCAAACTCTAGATGTTTTGAAAAGAGAAAATATCTATGTTAAGTTATCAAACTGTGATTTTGGAAAAACATCTTTAAATTATTTGGGTCATATTGTAGGGGGTGGTGAATTGAAGATAGATCCCTCTAAGGTTGAAGTCATTGTGAACTGGCCTAAACCTAAATCTGCTACAGAAGTTAGGAGCTTCATAGGAGCAGCACAATATTGGAGAAAGTTTTTTGCTAACTTTTCCTTGATTGCAGCTCCCTTACATGCTTTAACAGGATTGAACAAGGTGTTTCAGTGGGGATGCAAATAGCAGAAAGCATTCGACACCTTGAAAGAAAAAATTAGTATAGCACCCATGCTAGCACTACCAGATCTTCAACGACCATTTGAGATTGAAATAGATGCCAGTGACTATGCCATGGGAGCGGTGTTGATGCAACATGGTAAAGAAATATGCTGTCATTCTGAGACATTTAATTCTGCAGTAGTTAATTATCCCACATATGATAAAGAATTGTATGCATTAGTACAGAGTGTGAAAAAGTGGAAACATTATTTAATGGGCAAAGAAATGGTTATACATATAGACCATCAACCACTTCAATATTTACACTCACAAACTAAGTTGCAGCAATCAAGACACTATAGGTGGATCAGTTTTCTACAGCAGTTTCATCTAGTCATCAGATATAAGAAAGACATACACAATGTAGTTGCAGATATGTTGTCCAAACCAATCATAAACGCATCTACTATACTTAAGCATAACTCAATAAGGCATGAAAGCTACATTGAACAATATGCTCAAGATATAGATTTTAAAGATGTATATGCAACTTTAAGTCATGGCAAACAAGTATAAGAATTGGATTATTATGTTAAGGACAAACTCTTGTATCATTTGGGAAAGTTATGCATTCCAAAAACTGAAAGAGCTAACATAATCTGAGAAGCACATACTTCTCTTATATCCGGTCATTTTGGTGTAAGTAAAACAATTGCATAGCTACAAAGGTTTTGTTATTGGCCAAGAATGCATGAAACAGTTTCTAGATATATTAAAGGGTGTACCATGTGTGCTAAAAGAAAGCCCAGCAATAGAAAATTAGGCTTGTACACTCCACTTCTAGTTCCTTCTCATCCTTGGGAAAGTGTTTCCATGGACTTTGTTGGGGGATTGCCAAAATCTAGAAAATGTCATGACTATTTATATGTTATTGTGGACAGGTTCAGCAAAATGTGTATTTTAATACCTTGTAACAAGAAGATTACAGCTGAACAAATAGTGAAGTTGTTCTTTCAGTATGTTGGGGTTCATTTTGGGTTACCTACTTCCATTATATCTGACCGAGATTCCCGATTTGTTGGGAAGTTTTGGTAAGGTCCGTGGGAGTTTATGGACACCAGACTGAAGAAAAGCACAACCTTTCATCCACAAACAGATGGCCAAACAGAGGTGGTCAACACGACAGTGATCCAGTTGCTCAGGGGTTATTGCAGCAAACATCCCAAGCTTTGCGATGAACATTTGTGTTATGTGCAACATGCTTACAACCATGCTAAACACTCTTCTACAGAAAGATCTCCTTTTGATACTTGTTTTGGTTTTATACCAAGGTCTCCCTTGGATTTTGTCTTTGAAAAAGACATAGCGGTTGATGGACACAATGATGTGGACAAAGAAACCAAGTTCATTGAACAGATCCAAGAAATTCACCAGGCAGTACAAGAACATCTGGACAGAAGCCAGGCCAAGTACAAGGCAAGGCATGATAAGCATCGAATTGAGCATATCTTCCAAGTTGGTGATCAAGTCTAGCTGTACATCAACAAAGATAGAATAGAAGGTGAAGGTAAGAAGCTGAAGCCAATAAGGTATGGGTCTTTCAAGATAGTTGAGAAAATTGGTGAGAACGCCTTTCACCTTCGTTTTCCAGCTTACATGCACATCTATTTAGTGGTTAATGTAGAGAATTTGAGACTGTTTGAACCTTCATTAATTGAAGATCCTGAAGAGAAAAGTCAATTGCCTTCTATTGATGATCTGTTGCCTGAATATCTCAATGAGTTATAACAAGATGTAGTTCTAGATAGGAAGGTGAGAACTACGCACAGAGGGGATATCGAATACCTCAGAATTGGACTCAAAGGTTCAAAACCAAGAAGTGGACTATGGATGGAAATTGGGCAAGTGAGGAAGCTGTATCCTCACTTGACCGATGCTTGAAAACCAACTTTTGGTGGTCCAAAACCTTTTTTAGTGGGAAGGCGAATCCAAAATGGATGCAAAACACCCTCTAAATCTTTAAAATCAAAACTATTGTAAAAGGATGGACTTATAAAAATGGCGGATAACACTATCGGGAGGAAAAAACATAAAGAAAACAATGAAATCGATCCTATCGGAGGTCAAACCAACTTTTCACAGGAGCTATTGAATCTGGCCGATCAACAGTCTAGATCTGATTGGAATATCATAATCGACGGTGGCAAGCAGAGGCTATTAGCTGAGACCACTTGGAACATGCGATAGCGATCAGTGGGGTCAACGAGGACCGTCGATCAAGCGCGCAGATCGACAACCCAAGTTGAATCGCAATATCACAATCAATAAATACAAGGAGCAGGGTTGTTACATATATGTGATGCAATGGCCGGACCCGACGAGGCTATAAGTGATGTTTGATATGTTTTAAGATCCGTAAAAAGGTATTTTGCTATGTATTTTGCGTATTTCATTTAATCGACGAAATACGAAGAGAAGCGCTGATGCGATGAAACCTGACCCGACGGGATCTATGAATGTGATATTATATTATTTTAATTCCTTCTAAAGCCATTTTATGGGATTTTGCAATGTTTTATGTATTTTTAAAATACAAAGGGAAACAACGGAACAGGGCAGTTGCGACTTGCGATAGCGATTAAAAGGTGGACCCAATAGAAGTATAAAGCGGATTTATGAATATTTGAGGTCCGATGAACTGTGTTTTGGCAGATTATTCCCATCTTTGAATGTATTTCTTTGTGTAAACAGAGAGTGGCTATTTCAGGGATTTCAAAGGTCTGATGGTCCCTTCTGTTGCAGAATAGGTGGCCACCTCCCCTGATTGCTAATGCTCAGAGGGGGATTCGAGTAGACATAGGCTGGGAGCCAGAGAGCCTGAGAAGGGGAAATGAACAGACAACACGAATTGGATTTAAAGCCACAGACTGATAGAGACAAAAGGGAAGTAGTGCTAAGACAAAGAGCAAAAAGAGATAGAGAGTCAGTGAGGAGAGTCTGTGTACTCAGAAAGACTTGGGGAATCCAAGTAAAGCCTTGTTGTTTTGTATCTGTTGTGTGAGACTCAAATTGAGCTCACATTTTATAAAACTCTTCCCTTGAAGACATAATAGAGAGGTCACCACTAAAGGCTGGACCAGAAGACGTAGCCCAAGAGTTTTGGGTGAACTCCATATTAAATTTGCTGTTTTATGTGTGTTTGGGTATTATGTTTCTTTAACTGCTTCATTGCCTATATTATTCACAATCTTATCCATCCATTGAACTAAGTAATGTAGGCAAATCCATGCACATGAGTCTGTAATACCTTAATAGTAGTATAAGATCTTCATTTTCAGATCAAGTACAAGATGAGCAAGAAGAGCAGGAAGGCAATAAGGTCCCAATGATTATGCTTTCATGATTCGTAACAGATTGTGAGGAATCAACAACTACTTCGGTTAATGACTCGAGTGAAGATGATTCGTTAAATTACACACTATTCTGAACAATTCAGTTTATCAACTCCTAGAAATTTGAAGATGAGGAGTTTATGCAACAATATATGACACAACTCTACGATTGACAGACAGGTAGTTTGAACAAGATGGCAATTTCATTACATGTTTAGGGGGAGAAGAATCATTGAATTGTTATAGATTGGAGAAAGGAAGCAAAAACAAGCGATCTCTATGTGAATGTGGAACAATACAATCTAATGATTATCGGATATCTCAACAGGATAAAGGAATATTCATATATCAAATCAAGTACATCAAGGAAATTCTCAAGAAATTCAAGATGGAAGATTGCAAGCCTATCCTTACCCCCATGGTAACAAGTTACAAGAAGATCCCTCAATAGATGTGGACCAAAGGTTGTATAGATCCATGATTGGTAGTCTCCTATATGTGATAGTCTCTCAGCCAGATGTGATGCAGGAAGTTGGACAAGTAGCATGATTCCAAGCAACAGCAAAAGATTCTCATATTATTGGTGTCAAAAGAGTTCTTCGATACCTTAAGGGTATAATGGAATATGGTCTATGGTATCCCAAAGGAAATTATTTGGTTTTCCAAGCTTATAAAAATGTAGATTGGGTAGGAAGTGTTGATGATTGCAAGAGTACCAGTGGAGCAGTGTTCTATCTAGATGGTTTCCTTGTCTCATGGTTACGTAACAAGCAGTCTTCAATCTCGTTATCCATAGTGGAAGTAGAATACATCACCACAAAAACTTGTTGTACTCAAGTTCTCTGAATGAATCAAACCTTGCAAGATCTTTAAGCTAAGTTTCATGAGCATATTCCCATCTTCTGCGATGACACAAGTGCCATCAGTATCTCAAAAAATCCTGTGACACATTCCAAAAAAAATGAAATTCTATTCAAATATCATTTTGTTAAATACCAAGCTTGAATATATTGGGACAAAGGAACAAATTGCTGATATCTTTACCAAACCATTAGCTTGTGAGGCATTTAAGTATCTTCACCAAAAGCTTGGGATTCTCTCAACTTCTCATTAGATTCTTTCTCTTATCTAACTAATTATAAAGGGAGAGTGGAGGTGTGTACAGGTCTGTAGCATGATAGTTTGTCAGGGGATTTACCCTTTGCCATTGATGACAAAACGAGAGAGAAGTCAGTAGGAATAGGTGCCATTTTCTCAGGGGGAGTAATTGTTTTTCCATCAATGCTAAAGGGAGATATTGTTGATTAGTGGTTATCATTGATGTCAAGCCAAGCAGGACTATGGGCTACCCTGATCTTGCATGGGAATTTTTACTTGACAAAATAATCTATTCTGAGTCAAGGATCTTCTATATGGATTCTACTTGTTGATATGTTTCCATTGATATATGGAACACCCCGTAATTCTTCACGGTTTGAGAGATATTCATGTTTGAAGTTAGTAACCCCAGTTAGTGGGCTAAAACCCCATGGGGTTGTTGCATGGCACTCATAATTGGTTGTTGTCATTGAATAGTAAATAATTAATAATTTATTTTTTGCAGGAAAAATTCCTCCAATGTTCACTTTTTGGGGACCCTCTCAACTCAAGACATTCATATAAATAATGACCCTCACATCCTCCTGTAATAGGGATTTTCTGGCTTCAAACCGATCATCGTGGAATATTTGCTATAAATTGTTTTCTGTGAAGCTTCAGAAGTGAAGTTCAAACCCATTTTAGACGAAATATTTATTACACTTTTGACCAAATTTCATATATTTGTTCGCTATAGTTTCATATATATGATCTAAGGAAGTTAGGGTTTTTGTAGGTTCCCGAATTCCATGTCAAACAAACGATGTTGGGAAAAGCGTCATAAGTTTCTCTCTAACCATTGGATGCAAAGTTCATAAATAGTGAAAGAAAGGGGCTGAACTGTAGTTTGTTGGGTATTGTTTTTAGTGCCGAAGATTGCAATAGTGACACGTGGCACTTCGTAGAAGTTCACTCTACTGAACTGGTCTATAATCAAGTCATCATGGGAGATTGGGAATAATTGTGTCTTGAAGAATCCAATGTTCATCAGACCCATGGTGTTCGAAATAGGACTCATAGCGCTCCCACAGGACACAATTTCCGACCCTAGAGATCTAAAATTACATAGATACAATATATTCAATATCGAGCACCTAGAAGGCAAGAAACATCATGCATTCAAGGATCACTGTAGGAAGGACCACACATAAACAATCAAGGGTATGTCTCCTATAGTAAGGTATGTATGATTAGTGTTTACATTTGAATTTTGAGTATCATCTTTGACATATGTTTTTGCAAGCTAACGTAAGTATATAAATGGTATCGGTTATATCTCTATGTCTCTATACGTCACAGTTAGTTTTGATACTACATTTCGGATATCTTATTCTTGATACTACACATTTGATGATACACCAAGTTTGCTAAATCTATATGATGGTGTAAGTTCATGTTACTTGTCTTGTCATAGTTGATACAATGGTCTCTGTTGTTGTACTTAGAACTTGGTCCATCACAAGTCTAGGGCATGTCATCAATTTTTATTGTATATATATTTAGGTCAGTTTTGGATATAGTCTTGCATAGAGTTTGTTGTTCCTCTAAGATGATAATGGTCAATTGATCATGCCAGAGAATCTAAGATATTTGTTGTGGGGGTTTCGGTTTTGGTTTTTATGGAGGACCAATACATAGAACAAACTGTAAGAATGATGTATTAACTCTTTTAGATAATACTAATAGATAATCAAGGGGTTGTTATTTAACTTCACACAATGACTTGAATTTATAAGGTGTGTAGAAGGAATAGTAAGGAGATATGATTTATTTAGATTTCATACAGAAAGATAAATTATCATAAGTGGGAAAACCTTTGTCCAATGTTAAAAAGTCAAACAAACTATGCTTAAAGTTACATAAGATGCTGTCAATTTTATGATTTAGAGGGAGCATTTCAGATAGATAGTCTAATATCTCAGTCTCTTTATGATAATAAATTCAGAAGGAATTTTAAGAATAATTATAACACATTTATTCTCACCTGATATCTCTGTAAAAATTAAGCATATGCAGAATAAGCACAATGAAATGAACATAGTGAAAACTTACAGAAGAAAACAAGACAATATGACACCAAATTCAGAATCCTTTTCTTTATTATCAGTGATCTAGAAATAACTTGTACATCAATGCTTTTACAAATTTTCTTATGGAAAGGTACCACCCTTTAGTAACTCATAGAAGAGAGTTATTTATACAAGTTTAAACAAAATATTGTAAACTGATTACAAAATAGCTTGAAAGAAGATAGGAAAAGAAAAACTGTTGCATGATGTCTCCCTATTAGGTAGGAATTTGTTGATGACTGTTCCTTCAAAATCTGTTGTTGTTGTCTTGTTGGAATGAAAAGTTAATCAATTGTTTCACACAATTGATCCCACCTTTTCTCACTAAGTATCTCGAGATTTACCATCTTTGTAAATATCTTATCAACTTCGGTATATCTCTCAAAATTTGGTTTAGTAAGAAAAATATGTCCAATTTCATATTTGATAGTGAGGTCAAAGCTCAAGGCTTCCAAAAACTCTTTGCTAGTAGTATGTATTTTTATCCCTAAAAATTGATTGTTGTTTGCTGCAATAGTATATACAGTCTCATAGTAATCCTCCAATTTTACTAGCTAATCATTCAATGACACTATCTCTGGTAACCGTTTCTTATGCATCATACTGAATTTGGAATGAAACCTTCTAATTGTAGTGTTCAAAGCTTCACATTTTGTTTTCAGTCGAGTTAACAGATTCTTCTTCACTAGGGCTTTATTAATTTCCAAAATAGTAGTTGTCCTATCTGGAATGTTCATCAATTATAATTGCTGCCTAGTTTTAGAGTTTAATACCCTGATCATCCCTGATGCTTCTTTGGGTTTTGTGCCCAATGCTGCGTTCTAGGTATCTATCTCTACCTTGCATTTAGCAATCAGTTCTTGCTGCTAAAAAATGATTTGTATGGATGGCCATACTTTTGTTATAGAGTGTCTAATATCTAACTAGATGTCTTCTTTGGCTCGAGCTAAAGTGTCTACCATTAGAGTCTTGATATATATTTGTTTAACCTTGAGCTCTAACCTGTGTGACTTTTTCATTTCCTCTAAATACAAGGTATCATTCTTTACCTTCTGTGAATCTAGGGTTTGGAACTTCTAGAGTAACTTCTCATTTTGTTGTTTTTGTGCTTGTAGATCTTGTGATAACCTTGTTGTTTCACCTATTGTTGAAGATGAAGCAATGTCAGTAGGAGATGAGCTTAAATCTGCACCTGTGATTGGAATTGTTGTCACTGAGGTCACAACAAGTTGTGCTGCCTCTTTTTCCTTGAGCAGTTTTTCTATCTGCTCCACCATTTTCTTGATCTTTATGTTTTTCTCAATAATGAGCTTCAACATCTCCTCCCTCTACTATTCATTTTCTACCATTCCTTTGGTCTATGGATCCTCAGTTGAAGGCAATTGCAATTGTTTCTTCAAGGCTGTGATCTCCACATTTTTCTTTTGTAGTATTTCTTCAATTTCTTTACAGTCCTGCGGATCATATCCAATCTTGATAATGATATCTTCTAAATATTTTAATTTGTTATCTTTAGAAAAGGATGACAGAATTTCAATTTTAAGTTGTGAATGTACATTGGACAAAGTAGTTCTGAGCTTGGAAAGAGACATGGCAGTTGTAGTCATTGTTGAAAATAACATCTCACCCGATTTCCTATGCAAATCCATTTAATCAATTAGATGTATCTGGTTCACATCAAATGAGAAGATGGTGTTCTTGTAGTCTATTGTGGATTTGGGAAATGGAATTTGAGTCTGCAAAAATTCAATTTGCATCCTTCCTCTTTCACTATCAAAGGCAGAGAGAAGTCTATGCTGAGAAGTGGATGTCTATTTCCAAAACTCATTGTGTACTTGAGATTTAAGACTTTAATTCTTTTGCTTGATTTCCAAAAATGTTGTGAAGATATTAGTATCTCCTGCTGAGCTCGTCTCAGTTTACTGAATAATCTCCATAGGTTCAGTTGAAGAAGGAGTTGAAGAAGTAGAAGGAGGCTTGGGATCAATGGTCCATGCTAATGAAACATCTTCCAATTATCCAAGATCAAGTATTTATGGTGGCTTGCTTCCTGATGACATTGATAATCCAGTTTTCAAATTATTTTCTAAGATATATTACTCTTTACCTTGTTCTATAGCTAACTAAGTTTCCTCTCTAGATCTTTTATGTTGAGTACTCTGAGTAGCTAGAGTCTTTGTCTATGGAGTTGATATAACATGTTCATCAGCTTCTGTGAGAGTCCCTTCAGACCATTGCTCCTGGTTCATAAATTTTTCCAATTCTGTCCGGGGAGTATGGTTGTAAGGTGTTGCCTTCAACTGCACTCTGAGAGCTGAAATGATCTGAAAAGGATCATAATACCAAGTAAATCTTGGCTAGAGGTTCATGTTCTTTAACAATCTATCTGCCTCTATACCTGTAGACCTAGTGTTACAAATGAAATTCCCTACCTTGGCTTTAAGTTTAAGCTGCGATTTTTCTTGCCTGAGACAAAATGGACTTCATCCATATTCATCATCTGTTTGATGTACTCCAAAGAGAATATTATCATTGGCACATACTTAGGAAATTTGTATGGAGCCAAATCACTGCCATATATCCTAATCCCAGTATAATTTTGGTATAGGTACCAGTCACCAGTCTTGGTCTGCTATGATATGTGCAATGTCTTTTTAATTTCTTCTCCAATTCTGGGTTTTGGCTGGCTGTTGAGTAGTTGAAGAACTGGATGTATAAAAGAATCTATGAACTGAGAGAATGTAAAGTTGGATGATCCTGCTTTTACTAACTCTATCAAGTGAATCACTGATTGATTCACTCCCTGCTCATCTTGTTTACTCAGCTGAATGGGCAATAGATCTCCCTGTTGAAACAAAATTAAATGGATTATGACTGAATTGTACCTAAAAACTTCTTCTGTGGTCAAATTCATAAGTTGTTCATGTATATTATTAGCCAAAACGTGGCTATAATTATACATGAAGGTAGGTTGATATTCTTTGCTAAAAATGGAAAAGGATCCAATAATGGATTCATCAACAGAATGGTCATTTTCATAACTTAGGTGGTATGATAACAGATAGATAATGTGTCTACTAGCTTCAGGGAACATGGAAGATGAATATCGTGGATTTCTCTTAGATAATTCGGCATCTTCTGGTACGAAAATTTCAAAGATAAGGGTTCTCTATGGGAAGGTAAGTATATTGTAAAGGTCCATGAGAGTTGCAGGTGAGAAATGGCTAAGGGAGTGAGATGGAGGTATCATTAACATTTGTTTTATGCTCTGAGCAGTAATGGTGGTAAGGATTTTTCCATCTTGAGTCATCACTATTCTTTGCACAGGATCATACCTGGCCTGACACTAAGAGATTAAATCGGGGAAATGATGGATCTTAGGGAAAGAATATAATGGAAAAAGTGTCTCCTAGAAGTGAATGGGATCCTCTTTATCAATATATTTGAGTTTTAACCATAAATGTAATTCATAAAAATCGAATTCACATTCACAGTCATTGATCTTGAAAAGGGAATCGACAAGGGGTATATGATCCAAATCAAGTGAGATTGTGGAGGGTTTCTCTTCTTCAGCGGTCTTTTATATTTTTTCTTTAGTAGCCATCTTGCTGCAAGGGAAATTTAGAAACTGTTTTAATAAAAAATGGATGACAATGGCGAAAATACACACAGAGTGACAAATGGTACTTTTGGTTTATGGATGAAAGCAAAAAGTAGCAAATATTGGAGCCAAGGAGTAGGTGCAAATAGGTACAATTGACAGTTTAAATTTAGCCGTAGGAAATCAATTTGCAGAATGATGAAATTTAATGTTTAATGGATGTTTAAATGGTTAATTAGGCACATCAATGGCTTTGGAGTGTGTGGGAAATGACATTATAATGCGGCGGGTGGTGAATGGGTGAGTGAAAACGGATTGGTGATGTGTAGGTTCATGAATGGAGGGAGGATAATAGATGCATATGGCGTGGGAAGAAGTCAACAGTTGGATGGAAGAAAACTGGCAGTGGATTTCGGGGGGGGGTTCATAATGGTTTGTGGTTTTTAGCCTTTAGGGTCCAAAACATTGTGGATGCACCACATCAGAAAAAATAACAGCCATGAAAATTTCTTTCCAGACCCCCACCCTTACGTTAATGGGAAACGACCAAAGGGGGGCCAAAAGGCTTCCTCCGCCATTGATCTGGGTGGAGTGAACGATCTTCGTTGAAAAGTGCCCATTGTTTATTGGCACTCAATGTGTCATTTTGTCGCTTCCGCCAATATGACAAAAGTATATGATATGACTTATTTTACAAGGTCATCAAGCTTTATTACAATAACTAAATCATAATTAAAGAACTTAAGTATGATTAATCAAAAGATCATTTTCAAAGGTGCATTTGAGCTAGCAACCTTAATTTTATTTTCTAAAGATTTTTTTTTTCTTTTATTGCTTATCTAACATTTTCATTTTGCCTTCCTTTTTTAGAGCAACTATCCTATCATTTTATTTGATATGGACCTGTAATAATAATGATTCATAACATTTTTATTTTTCAATTTGTTTTTGGTCCATATCCTAACTTATCATTTTTTGTATCACATTTTTATTTTTTCATCTAATAGCTAACTTATCAAAAACAAGAATGTTACAACATCGGCTCCAACTGGGGACTGCTTTCTCTTGTAGAATGCAGAGAACTTGAAGATCCATGTGCCTTCTCCTTAGGCTCTAGAGACTTTGCTATAAAATATCAAACTAACAGTTGAAAAAGTAAAATAACACCAAACTTTTTACAATGATGGTATAAAATCTACTCCAACTTCTCAGTACTAAATGTATTGCTTCAGAAATCTTCCATTAACAGGATATGTGAAATATTGTCCGTCCGGATTTTGTAACACAAAAATGTTGTTTCCTTTTACTTTAGCAATAGCTAGAGGTCGAAACCATAGCTTGTCAAACTTCCCTTGTTTATCTTTGTCTTCTCTTCTAGAATCCCATCTTAGAACTAGGTCTCCCTCCTTGAAGTCCCTTTCCCTGGCTTTTCTGTCAAACAGGCTCTTCATCTTATTCTAATATTTTTTCAATTTGTATTGAACTTCATCTCTATTCTCATTTAGTTCAATGATTTGATTTATCCTCCTTGAAAATCCATCAGGCTCATCAATTGAATCCTGTAGAAACTTTAAAACAGGGAAGGCTAAGTTGGTTGGGAAAATTGTATCTTTCCCATAAACTAACTAGAAATGAGACTTTCTAGTAGATCTCTTTGCAGTAATCCTGTTTACGTAGATTGCATAAATTAGATGAGTGTCCCATCTCTTTTTATGATCTGCTAAAGTTTTTCTAATAGCCTTTACCAAACTTTTATTAGATGATTTTGCAAGACCATTACCTTGAGGATAATATGGATTTGAATGGTGTAATAAAATATGATATTTCCAGAAAAACTCAATCATTTTAACACTGGAGAATGTTTTAGCATTGTCCGTAACAATCTGGGTTGGGCAACCAAACCTAGATAAAATGTTCTCTTCAATGAATTTGATTACTACTGAATCAGTAGCATTTCTTACTGGTATTTCTTCCACCCATTTAGTAAAGTAATATGTTGCAGTGAGGATCCATCTATGTTTATTTCTTGAAGTAAGGATGAATCTCTACAACAAAATCTAGTCCCCATTGGAGAAACGATGTTGAGACTAATGTTGGGATAAGTCGAAGATTTACTAGTTTTTGCTTACTGGTAAACATCTGACAAGGGACGCGAGTTCTCACCTTTCTCCTACTTGTAAGAACAATGTTTGCCAATATAATCCTGCCCTTAATATGTTATATGCTTTTTCTCCCCAAGCATAATGTCCTGCACAAAATCCTACATGAAAATGATCAATGATCCCTTCACCCTCTGATTCTGTTAAACATAATAACAAGATGTTGAGTGGGTCTTTCCAGTACAGATTTGCATTTATGATGCAGTATTTGACTGCTTTCAATTTAAGAGTTTTACATTGACTTTTGGAGAATGATGTAGGACATTAAAAATGGATCAATAAATTGAAAATATCTTGATGCCAATCTAATAAAAGAAACTTGTCATCAATGTGTACATAAATGGTCTGATCTGAAGGTAAAGGTTCTTGTGGATTCTTTTCTTCGGGATGTTGGGAAGGTTCTTGTGGATTCTTCTCATTCAAATTTTGGGAAGGTTCATGTGGATTATCCCCTAGTATTTCCAAAATAGAGTTGATGCCTAGCACTTTATAGTTAGATTCAGATAGGAGCTTAGCTAATCCTTAACATTTTACTAGCTTTGTGGTTTTGATAGTTAGATCATCCTCCAAATTTTGGGTGATCCATCTACCTCTCCTCCCATTAGTATTTGGTTGAGTGAGAATAGTTTTAACAGTACTATTGGGAACATAAGCTATAATGGTTGAATGTGAAGCATAGATCCTGAAAGATTTCAAGGATTGGATTAGGGCATAAGCCCAATTCTCAATTATGTCATGTTTGAGCTCAACCTCTTTCATAACTTTGCTGAAAAAGGCTATAGGTTGGTCATGGGAATATTCATTCTTTTGTAATAAAATAATAGTAAGGGTTGTTTCAGGGGCAAAGGAAAAGATACTGAATGGTTTGGTATAATCAGGACTGGCCAAAGTTGGAGCTTTGGAAATAACTTTCTTGATTTGATCAAATTCATGTCTCGAAGAGACAGTCCATTTAACTTCATAACCCTTCTTAAGGATATAGGTTATATCTTTAACGATTTCAGCATAATTGGGTATGAATCTTCTTAAAAAGTTGATTTTACCAAGAAAATATTGAACTTCCTTTTTATTTCTTAGTAATGTTAATGTCTGAATGGTTGATACTCTGTTTGGGTCAATAACTACTCCATCTTTAGAAATTATATGGCCAAGAAATTTCCCTTCTGAGATAGCAAATTAAGACTTTTTTGGATTCAATGATATTCCAAATTTCTTGCATCTTTCAAAACCTTCATCAAGTGCTTTAAATGTTTTTAATCATAATTAGAAAAAATTGTAAGGTCATCAAGATAAATTACCTGACCTACAAAAGCTATATACATAGCTCTCTGGAATGTATCTCCTGCATTTTTCAAACCAAAAGGCATCCTTTCATACATGAAAGTACCCCAAGGTGTTGTGAAGGCAGTCTTTTCCCTATCCTCTTTGTCAACCATAATCTGATTATAACGAGAAAATCCATCTAACATAGAAAGTCTGTTAGCTCCAGAAACTTGTTGAAGTAACTGATCCATCTTAGGTAATGGATAGTTATCCTTTAGTGATGTTTTATTTAAGTTTCTAAAGTCAACACAGAGCATGATTTCACCATTCTTTTTATTGACAGGTACTAGGTTGGCAATCCAATTAGAATATCTTAATGGAAGAATAATCTGTGCATCTACCATTTTCTTAAGCTCTTTCTCAATAGTTGGTAGAAGAAATGGATTAATTCTTTTGATCTTTTTCTGGTAGGGTTTAGCTTCAGTTTTCAGTGGGATCTTATGTTCAATGAGGGATGTATCATAATTTTTAAGAACAACATAAGACCAAGAAAAAACATATTTGGATTTTTTAAGCAACTTAAGATATTCATTTTTAACTTATGCAGCTAAAGATGTAGAGATTTTTATATTTTTCACTTGTTATTAGGTTCCAATATTGATTTCTTCTATGTCATCTTTAGGAGAAATGGATGGAGGGTTTCGAAGGACATCATTATAATTGATTAATTTCTCTAAAGGAATTAACCCTTTAGGAATGAAGTTGTTTGATGATTGTATGATGTCATGATCTGAAATCTTGGAATTTAATTCTGGATCATCAGCAACTTGAGGATTGACCATATCAAGATTGTCTTCATCAATTTGCAGAAGAGAAAATTCACCTACAAGTTGAAGAAAAGATTTTAGTTGTTCACCATCCTCAAACACTTTCCAATTCTTTTGGTTATCTGGTATAGATGGCTGTATTTGGCCTGGATTTGATATAACAGTTGTGTTTGATCAGGAATCTTAAATGAGCTTGCAGAAATAGCCAAAGAATATGCATGTATGTTTTCATTTCTAGGGACATAAGTTCTGTTGAAGGCATCAAAGAAATTTTCAATGGCATCCCATACCTCATTTCAATAAGACCTAAGCCTAGGATGTTTTGTTTGGCAAATATTTCTAACTTGTTTTACAATGAGCTCTGAGTCAGTGAAAACAATCAGGTTGTGTACCTTTAAACTCTTGGCTAACTATAGTCCTAGAAATAAAGCCTCATATTTTGCTACATTATTTGTAACTTCAAAATCAAGTTTACATGATTGTGTAATGTTTTCCTTTTCTGGTGAGATTAGCACTACCCCAGCCCCTTGTCCATCCTTTGTACAATAACCATCAAAGAAAAACTTTCATACATCAATTTGATTTGATATAGGGTTTTCAATTATATCTTCAATTTTTACTTCAGATTCATGTATTTGATTTGAATAGAGTTGAAAACATCCAAAATCTTGATCAATATCATAGATGGGGTGGTTCTTTGGTTGATCTGTTTTGCATATAGTGTGCACAAATCTAACCTCTCTATACAACCTAAGTTGTTCTCCCCCATAAGCTAGAATAGTGGCAGAAGACATGTCCATGTGAAGAGTTCCCCCTAATTTGGCACAGCAAGACCTTGAAAGGAGCATTCCAAATTTGGGAGGGATGTCAGTGACAACAATATCTAATACTATGCTTTGTACTGGGATTTGGGCAAGAGTGACTACTAAATCCTTAATCAATCCTAGACAAGGTACCCTTTTGGAATCAAAGGTGTACAAATCATGATAGGATGTAGTCATGTCAAGATTTAAATGCTCCATGATGGTTTTTGGCATGGGATTATGTGATGCTCCGAAATCAAGCATGCAATTGTATAGCATGGAGTCATTTGTCTTTAGTTTCACATAGAAAGGGGGGTACTATTTCATCTATCACAGCTGAGCTAGGACCAAAGACAATTGTTGGTGTTTCGGCTTAGAGGCTAATAACATCACTTTCAACATCAACAAAGGTGTTTTGTATCCATTTGGAAACTTGATTTTTATATCCAAGATTTTTTGAAATTTCTGAAAGTGGTATAGGGATCTTAACTCTTTCTAACTCATTTTCAACATTAAATGCAGTTAAGACAATCTTTTCAATTTGAGTTGTATTAGTTGACTGATTTAATGGTTGAATGGTAGTTGTCTAAGTTTCAACTACTTTGGTATGAGGTTCAATTGTTGAAGGTTCTTTACGAGGTCTTCTAGGGCCAGGTCTAGGTATAAGATCATATCTTTTGTTCAGCTTTGCAATTAGGAATTTAGAGAAGGCATGGTATTTGGAAACCTGGGAGGATTCTTGATCTTTTTGAACTTTCTTATGTTGTGAAAGAGGAATAATAATGGTCTGACTAGAAGAGGTATCCATATTGTTAATGTCTTCAGTGATTGTCATGGTATTTTCATCAGGTTGTTGATAATCTATTAGTAAAGGAGTTGGAACCTGCTGATCATTACTAGGTCTTTGAAGAATTTGTAATTGTGGAGTTCATTTGTATTGACCTTGATTTTGATTTTGAGGCTGAGTGACCGTCTGTTGAACTGTTCTAGATTGAGTCTTAATTTTGGAAATTCTATTCGATATATTTCTAAGAAGTGAATTGATCTCATCAATGTTTGAATGTCTAGTTTTAGTCTTTGAAGAAGTAGAGGCCTATTGACTAGATTTAAGCTTTCTTTGGGTCTTTTCCTCTTTAACTTTTAAAGTGGCTAAGGCAGCCCTATTTGCTTCCACCTCTATAGGATTAGTTTGCATGTCTTCAAGATTCCTTGAAGTTCTTTCTCTTAACATTACAACAAAATCATCTTCAAAGGCTTTTGAAAACCTATATTTGGATGCTGCTACAGGGGCTTTACAACCAGGTGGCATCTTAGGTAAAGTTTGTTGAATATTTTAATAAAATGAGATACAGGTTCACCAAAGTTTCAGGTTCACCAAAGTTTCTTTTAATTTCTTCAAATTCAGTCAAAAAGTAAAGAGCATCTTTCTTCACACCCCATTGGTTCTTGAATATATTTGTTAACTCTTCCCAAGACCTAATGGAATTTGTAGGTAACTCCCTAATCCAGGTTTTCAAATTTCCCTCAAGAGATTAAACAAACAACCTCATATAAACATTTTCTTCCTTAATGTTCATATTATCTGCAAAACCTATAAATGCTTGAAGATGGTCCTCAGCTGAGGAACCAGTTTCTCCATTATACCTAGGAAGATGTTTTAAATATCCTGGAGGGAATGCATCGAGGTTTTTAGCTAAGACTAAAGCTACATATCTAGCCTATACAATAGGTTGGAATTCCATAGTAGAATATGGTGTGTGAGATGTTTGTGTAGATGTTGAAGAAGAAAAAGAGGAAGATGGTGATAAAGAAGGTGTATATCTATGTGGAGGTGAGGAAGGAGGAGATGAAGAAGGAGGATATCTCCTATATGACTTTAAGGGAGTATTAATAATGAACTTATGGAAATGTGACTGAATATCCTCTTTTCTTTGAAAGAGTGGATTTGAATATATAGGGAAGGTCCCTTCATGTTGTTGAAAAGTTAAAGGAAATGAATATGTAGTAGGGGATATGAAGTCTGTACGTTTGTATTCAGGTAAATGAACACCCAAGTCATACTCAAATTTAGGTGATCCTAATGGTAGTGGGGGTTCTTGACATGTTTCAAGTAAGTGAATGAGGAAATATTATTTGAAATCAACTCCCCTATCTAAAAGTTCAGAAACCCTAGGTGATAATTGTGTCCAATCTGGATTGGATGGAATATTTCTATAGGGATCAAATGATAATATATCTTCAGATTGCAAGGCTGAAGAAAAATAAGATGGTTGAAGTTTTCTTTTATAATTGGCCCTTCTCACTAGTTTTTCTGGATATGACAGAGGACTAAATATTTCAGGTTCAGAGTGAGATCTAATGTGCTTAAAAGGTGCCAGTTTGGCACAGTTAGTTGTCGGGTGAAGAATTTTGACCTATCTAGACCTTTAGTCACCTTTAAAGGAATATGATTTATATTGTTGTCCTAGTAAAACTAATCAAAGTTGAATCCCTAGCAATGGCGCCAGATTGATGTTGTTCCTCTAAGATGATAATGGTCAATTGATCATGCCAGAGCATCTAAGATATTTGTTTTGGGGGTTTTGGTTTTGGTTTTTATGGAGGACCAATACATATAAAAAACTGTAAGAATGATGTATTAACTCTTTTAGATAGTACTAATAGATAATCAAGGGTCTGCTATTTAACTTCACACAATGATTTGAATTTATAAGGTATGTAGAAAGAATATTAAGGAGATATGATTAATCTAGATTTCAGATAGAAAGATAAATTATCATAAGTGGGAAAAAATTTGTCCAATGTTCAAAAGTCAAACAAACTATGCTTAAAATTACATAAGATGTTGACAATTTTATGATTTAAAGGGAGCATTTCAGAAATACAGTCCAATATCTCAGTCTCTTTATGGTACTAACTTTAGAAGGAATTTTAAGAATAATTGTTCTCAACTGATATCTCTGTAAAAATTAAGCATATGTAGAATAAACATAATGAATTGAAACACAGTGAAAACTTACAGAAGAAAACAAGACTGCATGACACCAAATTCAAAATCCTTTGCTTTATTATCAGTGATCTAGAAATAGATTGTACATCAATGCTTTTACATAATTGCTTATGGAAAGGTACCACCCTTTAATAACTCATACAAGGGAGTTATTTATACAAGTTTAGATAAAATATCCTAAACTGATTACAAAATAGCTTGAAAGAAGATAGGAAAAGAAAAATTGTTACATGATGTGTCCCTATTAGATAGGAAGTTGTTGATGACTATTCCTTCAAAACCTGTTGTTGCTATCTTCTTGTTGGAATGACAAGTTAATCAATTGTTTCACACAATTGATCCCATCTTTTCTCACTAGGTATCTCGAGATTTAACATCCTTCTAAATATCTCATCAACTTCGGTATATGTCTCAAAATTTGGTTTAGTGAGAAAAAGGTGTCCAACTTCATATTTGATGGTGAGGTCGGAGCTCAAGGCTTCCAAAAACTCTTTACCAGTAATCTGCCTTTTTATCCCTGCAAATTGATTGATGTCTGCAACAATAGTATATAGTCTCTCACAGTAATCCTCCAATTTTACTAGTTGATCATTCGATGACATTATCTCTGGTAACCCTTTCTTATGCAACATACTAAATTTGGAATGAAGCCTTCTAACTATCGTCTTCAAAGCTTCAAATTTGTTTTCACCTGTGTTGACAAATTCTTCTTCGCTAGGACTTTCTTAATTTCCAAAATAGTAGCTATTGTATCTGGAATGTTCATCTCTTGTAACTGCTGCCTAGTTTTAGAGTTTAATACCCTGATCATCCCTGATGCTTCTTTGGGTTTTGTTCCCAATGTTGCCTTCTAGGTCTCTATCTCTCCCCTGTATTTAGAAATCAGTTCTTTATGCTCAAAAACGATTTGTATGGATGGCCATACTTCTGTTATAGAGTGGATAATATCTAACTAGATGTCTTCTTTGGCTTGAGCCAAAGTGTCTACCATTAGAGTTTTTCTCTCTAACTGTTTAACCTTGAGATCTAACCTGTGTGACTTTTGCATTTCCTCTACATACAAGGTATCATTCTTTACCTTCTGTGACTCCAAGGTTTGGAAATTCTAGAGTAACTTCTCATTTTGTTGTTTTTGTGCTTGTAGCTCCTGTGATAACCTTGTTGTTTCACCTATTGCTGAAGATGACGCAATGTTAGTAGGAGTTGAGCTTAAATCTGCATCTGTCATTGGAATTGTTGTCACTGAGGTCACATCAAGTTGTGTTGCCTCTTTCTACTTGAGTAGCTGTTCTATCTGCTCATCCATTTTCTTGATCTGTATATTTTTCTCAATAATGAGCTTCAACAGCTCCTTCCTGTGCTATTCATTTTCTGCCATTTCTTTGGTTTGTGGATCCTCAATTAAAGGTAATTTGAACTATTTCTTCAAGGCTGTAATATCAACATTTTTCTTTTGTAGTATTTCCTCAATTGATTTACAATCCTGGGGATCATATCCAATCTTGATAATGATATCTTCTAAATATTTTAATTTGTTATCTTTGGACAAGGATGTCAACTTTTCAATTTTAAGTTGTGGTTGTACATTG
The DNA here is from genome assembly GCA_031772625.1 of Pinus tabuliformis. Classification (NCBI taxonomy): domain Eukaryota; kingdom Viridiplantae; phylum Streptophyta; class Pinopsida; order Pinales; family Pinaceae; genus Pinus; species Pinus tabuliformis. The sequence continues at coordinate 1,849,947,483 of CM062817.1, read as the reverse complement.
GACAAAGCAGTTATGAGCTTAGAGAGAGACATGGCAGTTGTAGTCATTGTTGAAAATAACATCTCACTTGATTGCCTATACAAATCCATTTGATCAATCAGATGTATCTGGTTCACATCAAATGAGAAGATGGTCTTCTTGTAGTCTGCTGTGGATTTGGGAAATGGAATTTGAACCTGCAAAAATGCCATTTGCATCCTTCCTCTTTTAGTGTCAAAGGCAGAGAGAAGTCTATGCTAAGAATTGGATGTTTTTTTCCAAAACTGAATGTATACTTGAGATTTAAGACTTTCATTCTTTTGCTTGATTTCCAAAAATGTTGAGAAGATATTAGTATCTCCTGCTGAGCTCGTATCATTTGTCTAAATAATCTCCATAGGTTTAGTTGAAGAAGGAGTTGAAGAAGTAGAAGGAGGCTTGGGATCAGTGGTCCCTATTGATTAAACATCTTCCAATTCTCCAAGATCAATTATTTATGGTGGCTTTCTTCCTGATGACATTGATAGTCCAATTTTCAACTTCTTTTCTAAGATATAATACTATTTACCTAGATCTGTAGTTGACTGAGTTTCCTCTCTGTATCTTTTATGCTAAGTAATCTGAGTAGCTGGAGTCTTTATCTGTGGAGTTGATATAACCTATTCATCAGCTTTTGTGAGAGTTCCCTTTAGACCATTGCTCCTAGTTCATAAATTTTTCCAATTCTGGCCTGGGAGTATGGTTGTAAGGTGTTATCTTCAAATGCACTCTGAGAGTTGAAATGATCCCAAAAGGATCATAAGACCATGTAAAGCTTGGCTGGAGGTTCATGTTATTTAATAATCTTTTTTCCTCTGTACTTGAAGACCTAGTGTTACAAATGAAATTCCCTACCTTGGCTTTATGTTTAAACTGTGATTTCTTCTTGCCTGAGACAAAATGGACTTCATCCATATTTATCATCTGTCTGACGTATTCCAATGAGAATATTCTCATTGGCACATACTTAGGCAGTTTGTATGGAGCCAACTCACTGCCATATATCCTAATCCCAGTATAATTCTGGTATAGGTACCAGTCACCAGTCTTGGTTTGCTTTGATAGTTGCAATGCCTTTTTAATTTCTTCTCCAATTCTGAGCTCTGGCTAGCCATTGAGTAGTTGAAGAATTGGATGTATAAAAGAATCTATGAACTGAGATAATGTAAAGTTGGATGATCTTGCTCTTACTAACTATGTCCAATGAATCACTGGTTGATTCACTCCCTGCTCATCTTGTCTGTTCAGTTGAATGGGCAATCGATATCCCTGTTGAAACAAAATTAAATGGATTATCATTAAACTATACCTGAAAACCCTTATGTGGTCAAATTCATAAAATGTTCATGTATATTATCAGCCAAAAAGTGGCTATAATTATACACGAAGGAAGGTTGATATTCTTTGCTAAAAATGGAAAAGAATCCAAGGATGGATTCATCAACAGATTGGTCATTTTCATAACCTATGAGGTATGATAATATAGAGATAGTGTGTCTAGTAGCTTCAGGGAACATGGAAGATGAATATGGTGGATTTCTCTTAGATAATTCAACATCTTCCGGTTGGAAAAGTTCAAAGATAAGGGATTTATGTGGGAAGGTAAGTTTATTGTAAAGGTCTGTGAGAGATGTAGGTGAGAAATGGCCAAGGGAGGAAAAAGGAGGTATCACTAACATTTGGTTTTTTCTCTGAGCAATAATGGTGATCAGGATTTTTCCATCCTGAGTCATCACTGTTCTTTGCACAGGATCATACATGGCCTAACACCAAGAGATTAAATCAGGGAAGTGATGGGTCTTAGGAAAAGAATATAATGGCATAAGTTTCTCCCAGAAGCGAATGGGATCCTCTTTATCAGTGTAATTGAATTTTAACCATCAATGTAATTCATAAAAATCGAATTCACATTCATAGTCGTTGATCTTGAAAAGGGAATCGACAAGGGGCATATGATCCAAATCAAATGAGATTGTGGAGGGTTTCCCTTGTTCAACAATCTTTTGTATTTTTTCTTTAGGAGCAATCTTGCTGTAGGGGAAATTTAGAAATTGTTTTAATAAAAAATGGATGACAGTGGCGAAAAGACACACGTAGTGACAAATGGTACTTTCGGTTTATGGATGAAAGCAAAAGGTGGCAAAGATTGGAGCCAAGGAGTATTTATAGGTGAAATTGGGTTCAATTGACAGTTTAAATTTAGTCGTAGGCAATAAATTTGTAGAAGGATGTGATTTAATGTTTAACGGATGTTTAAATGGTTAGTTAGGCACATCAATGGATTGGTGACATGGAGGTTCGTGAATGGAAAGAGGATAACGAATGCATATGGCGTGAGAAGAAGTCAACAATCAAATGGAAGAAAATCAGCAGGGAATTTCGGGGGTTGGGGGTGGGGCATAATGGTTTGTGTTTTTGAGACTTAGGGGTCCAAAACTTTGTGGGGGCGCCACATGATGAAAAACGACAGCCACGAAAACTAATTTTGGGACCCCCCCCCCCACCTTGCATTAACGGGAAACAGTGGAAGGGGGGATGAAAGGCTTCCTCCTCTATTGATCCAGGCAGAGTGAATGATCTTCGTTGAAAAGTGCCCGTTGGTTATCGGCGCCCGACGTGTCGTTTTGTCGCCTCATCCAATACCACAAAAGTATATGATGTGACTTATTTTACAAGGTCATCAAGCTTTATTACAATAACTAAATCATAATTAAATAACTCAAGTATGATTAATCAAAAGATCATTTTCAAAAGGTGCATTTGAGCTAGCAACCTTAATTTTATTTTCCAAAGAAAATATTTTTGTTTTATTGCTTATCTAACATTTTCATTTTGCCTTCCCTTTTTAGAGAAACTATCCTATGATTTTATTTGATATGGACCTATAATAATAATGATTCGTAATATTTTTATTTTTCAAGTTGTTTTTGTTCCATATCCTAACTTATCATTTTTTGTATGGCCTTTTGATTTTTTCATCTAATAGCTAACTTATCAAAAGCAAGAACGTTACAATAGAGTCCAAGCTTATGCCAAGAGTGGGAGTCTTTGTCTACTGCTGCAACAAGTCAACAAAAATAGTAACAAGCACACATTAGGTACGCATTGTAATATTATTTTTTATTTATTCATTATTATTCACTTACATGTGCTTTGTAGGAAGAGGTAAGTTGAACGGTTTCTTGTTTTGTTTTGGAATTGGTTTCGCTGGGCAAATTTTGCATGCAGGTAGAAGAATATTAAATTAGAACATCAAGCAAGAATTCAAGAGAAAAAGTATTAAATGAAAGGAATCATTGCAGCGGCACATCGTTGAAGACATGATAGCCATCCATATATTGTGAAGTATTGTTAAGGCCAAGAGTTATCATTGTAAAGTTGTAAAAGAGTCATCATTGTAAAAGAGTCATTTGTGAAGGAGTCATAATTGTAAAGTTGTAAAAGATTCACCATTGTAAAGATTGTAAAAGAGTCATTTGTGAAAGAGTCAATCTCCCAAGAGTCAAAGAGGTAGTGTTGGGAGGCATAGGAGTCATTGTTGGGATGATGCCATGGTTGGGTTGTAGGTCATAGAGTGATTGGGTACTTGGTCCAGTACACAAAAATCTTTGTACATCTAATTGTATCATGGATTATTGTCCGTGGTTTGGGAATCCACAACCTTGTCTTATTTCAATCATTATAAGGTGGCAGAGAGGTGCTAGGAAGATGTATGAAGTCACCTACTAGTTGGGGCATGTGAACACTATTGGCCCTCAATTTTGATCAAATTTTTCTTATTTAAATACACTTAATTTCCATGCTATCCATCGATTAACCATCCATATACACCATTATTTGACCAATTTATGCATATCCAGGTATATAAACTAAGTTTTGCAATTTTTAGATGTTTTTACAATAATTGGCTTTTAAGTGCATTTTTGGACAAGATCATAAATTCTCATAATGAATTCATTGATGTCATACTTGCAGGACCCCTGGGCACGCACTGAGCACATTTCTAGAAATATTGGGAACTAATATTGAAAGAATTTCTATTGGTTCAGTCAAACTGAGCTAAAATAGGCCCAATCAACACTGGTCAAACATGACCTTTTTTTGTTGATCTAGATTGTCATTGATGTCAATATGGCAATATTCTAGATACTAAATGATGATATAAAACCAAGGAGAAGCAGTAGATCTATGAAGTAACATGAGCTATCAAAGAAGAGATATCGGAAGTCAAAGGAAGACCTATTGGAGCAAGAGAAGTTCATTGGAATCAGTTTATCAGAAGCCATCATGAAGCCAAAGTGTAAGAGCGGAAGAGTGAGGAGAAGCCATAGGAAAGCCAAGCCATGAAGTATCAGAAGAGTTAACATCGAAGGAGCCATAGCAAGAGTATCGCATGTAATATATACCCAAGAATAACTGATAGGAAGAAATTCATCAGAAGGAGCAAAGAGGAACACGCAATGAGGAAAGAGTCAACAGGAGCAAAAACTATCGGAAGAGTGGGGGTAGGAAAGTACGGCTGAAGTCCCACACTCAATCCTTGTGCCATTCGAAGTCTCGCAAGCCGTCAATTGAGATAACACAATAGACCCGATGGTTTCATTATAATGCACCTTATATAAATATCACATCCACCATACCACAAGTGTTTAAAGCCTTGTCACATTAAAACTACGATTGTGATATTATTGTGGACTTGTTACACCATTACAACATGATTTAAACTTATATTGAATCTGCATTGGAAGTCATGTATTAAAAAGGAATGCCACTTGAAATCTGCGATTGCGATATATATATATATATATATACAGACCCATGTAACCATTACAATATGCTGTAAAACAACATCGCATCTGCCACATCGTAAGCTTTTAAAGCTATTGTCACATTAAAATCCCGCTTGCGATATAAGTATGCGGACCCACTGCACCATTATATTACGTCCTAAAGAAATATTGCATATGTCGCATATCACAAATCTTGAAGAGATGTAATAATGGAAAACTGCCGATTGCGATAAGGTTATGGACCCAACAGGTATATTAACTACTGCTTAAGATCACATTGCATCCACTGCATCAGCAATAGTGGAGTCAAAGTGTTATGTGCAAACCTCTGAAAAACTGTGATTGCGATTAAGGTGATGATGTAGCTGGTGGGATCACCCATTATATGTTTTTAACTATGTTAGTATGCGAAGATCAATGATGTTGTTATTGGAGGATAGAGTATGTTATGGGCACGACTTGTACAAGACCTCCGAAAGTTTCGATTGCGATTAAAGGAATGATTTGGCATGTGGGATCTCCACTAGTGGTATAACCTCCCCTATGAAATCCTCCATAAATATTGAGTCTATTATATAAATATTAAAAAGGGCCTCTCTGATATAATTTTAATATCCAAAACTTTTGTAATTTGGCCTCTCTTCCAAATGAATGTGTCTTTTGAGTATTGGTGAACTCGAAGAGACAGAGAAAGCCGCAGAGCGGGAAGCCGAAGATTGGGAAGCTGAAGATCAAGCGAGCAAAGAAGGCTGAGTGAGCGCAGAGGAAGCTAAAGATCAAGCGAGCGAAAAGGAATCCAAAGGTCAAGCGTATCATGCATATATAACAGAGAATAAGGAAAATTTACTAGTTGGTGAAATTGTAAGAAAGAGAGGAAGCCAAAGGTCTGGCAGACTTGGAAGAAATAGAGTATGCCATAGGTCCAACAGAACAGTAAAAAGAAGGAGGCCGCAGGCCCAGTAGGATGGAATAAAGCTGAAGGTCTAGTAGGACAGAAGGAAGCCGAACAATGCAGCAAAAGACAAAGATCTATTTGACCTCAGACGATTCAAGTAAGATTTTATCAGTCATCAGTTGAAGGGAGTAGTGGACAACACCAACGTTAATGTATTTGCATGTATGTTCTTTGGAGGTAAGATACCACAACAATCACTTCTAAAGCAATTATTGTGACAATAAAAACAGAGGCTTGAAAACAGAGAATTGTTTTATGCATACATTGAGGCTTAGCCCAGATATCTTGTTGGAAAGCTTCAACAAATCTTGGAAACATTATTGAAGATCATGATTCCTATTTGAAATCATCATGAGGTAACTTTGCAGACTATGTGTGAATAGTATTAAGAGTTGTGAAGACTCCTTCATATAAAGACAGGTTGTCATTGATGATGTAGCATGGAGACTACATTGAAGCTATAAATTGACAAAATTTAGTAAAGAAGATTTTGGGAGCAGAGAATTACTATCTACCATGCCTTGACAAGATAGGGTTAGATCCGTTGGGGTTTGTGCTTTCGAATTTGAAGGATTGATGTCCTTGGAGTCGGTTCTCCTAAATCCAAGGTTGGTGCCTTGACAAGACAGGGTTGGTGCCCTAGAGGTTGGAGCCTCACAGAAGACCAAGTTGGTGCTTGGAAATAGATTGAAGCCATATATATAATGTATCTGTTTTATTGTAAATATTATATGAATAAAATCATATATTTCTATTGTTCATTTTTTTGTTCTAAATATACATGATTTAACTAGTGAAAATAACAATTGAAAAGAAATATTGATTCACCCCCCCTCTCAGTATTTCCAACAATCGGTATCAGATTTAGTACCTTCACTCAAAGCCTAACAGCTTGAAGGTTGATCTATAGAACACAAATGGCGAAGCCAAGGAAGAAATTCTCCAATCATCCTAAAGATGTGTCTCCCTCTACCACTGAAATAGAAGACAATCAATTAGAGGAGGCTCCATGGTTCAATGGAAACTTTGATATATGGGAAGCAAGAATGAGGAATTTCTTAAAGACTCAAGGCATCGAAATATGGAAATTGGTGATTGTTGATAGCATGATGGATGAAGAATCCAAGGAGTACAATGCAAAAGAAATGAAGGCAATCTTGAATGGGCTACCTGATTCTATGGGACAAACTTTGTGACCTTCACTCAAAATTTTCCAACAATTATCATTCTAGCTTTTTATGGAATTCTATGGTAAAAAGTTAGAAAATAATGTACCTTAACTTACCCTTTAGAAATGGATTAGTTGTATGTGTGGTGGCTACAAAATGCTGATAATAATCTTCTTCAAATGGCTGGACAAAAAGAGTCATGGATAAAAGAGTCAAGATGAATTTTTATTGCTTCTACTAAAACTTGTTGAATCTGCTCCAAAATGTTGAAAGCAATAGTCTTCATGTCTTCAAAACTCATTGGCACAATTCCTACTATGTGAATAAATGTTCTGTTGTCAAACATAGTGGGTAATTGTTCACTTAGTGGCCATTAACGGATGCTACTAGTCAACATGAGAACTCTCACCATTAATGACAATGAGAGTCAAGATGCCCAAACACATCTTGCTAAGGACGGACAAATTTGCTGATGTCGAGTCACCTAGAAGATCCGATGAACAAGGGACATTAATGTATTCGTATTTTTATCAGCATGAGGACTTGCCATTAAGGCTTGCAAGCCTCAAGATGTTTTTGCAAGGAATTTAGACTCAAAGGACTTATGGACTCAATAATTTGCATTGAAGCGAGCTTTATTTGCGAAATGAAAATGATAGGAAAGGGAAAATGAAAATGGAAGATGGCAATGGAAAGTAATAATGGCAATGGGCAATAAGCATGTAAATGAGCCTCTTACTTTTATTTGTGGGTTAGGAGTGGAAAAAAAGTAATGGAAAATGTATGTGAATGTAAATGGGAAATATGAAGGGAAATGAGGTGAATGGTTTATTATGAAGTATGGATGTAATGGAGACAATAGTATCTGAAAGTTTTGCAAGTGCTTGGATATGATTTTGCATTAGCATGTGCTAATGCATTGATGCTTCTTCTTTATTTCTGATCATCCTTTTATGAAACAAATTGGTCTCTTAAGAGAGACACTATTCACTTGTAATCATCTGTCCTTCCTCCTGGAACATACAAAAAAACTAATACTTCTTCTGCAATGGAATGTAAGACTATCAAAAGAGAGGGTGATCAATCTCTCTAGTTATGATATTTACACACAAAACTTAGAATTTGTATTAATGAAACAAGTTCATGAAGGAAAACCAAAAGAATTTATACCTGCTTCGGAATTAGTGCCTCAAGTTAACTGTTATATATTTTGAGAAATTTCTTCATTCTTCACTATTTCAAACTCTGATTATGGATTTCTCATTGTGTAGATCTCGTCAATATCTTTCCAACGACACTTGAATCATCAAAATCCGATTTCGTATGAGAAAGTTAGACTGATTTGAACAGTGAGGTTTTTCAGTTGCAGAATTGATGTTTAGCTGCAGAATAGCTTTAGCTGCGGAATGGCTTTAGCTGTGGAATGGCTTTCTAGCTGCAAAATGTGCACAGTTTCTGTAGCTAAAAATCTTGAACATAAAGTTAGCTATTCATTTTTCATCATCAGTCCAAAATTAATCAATACATTTTAGAAAAGTGAGCAAATAATCTACTTATTTCATTGATTCAATGATTTTTTTTATTTTTTATTTTTTTTTACCTGTTAACCTTTGGTTTTGGTTTTCATTTTTCTCCTTGAAGTTAGGAACAACATGCGGTGACATAGTGATAACAAACACCTTGAAAACAGTGATGGCTTTTGTTGGCATTATGACACAGGTGTGGCATTATGACACAGGTGTGGCATTATGACACAGGTGTGGCACTATGGCACAGGTGTTGTCCTTGATGGCAAATTGCTCTGGTGACAGATCATAGTTCAGGCTCTCAGAATAAAGGAAAAAGATATATATGCAGGTTCACCATGACCAAGACATGTATACACACGTGTTAGACGTTCAAAAGACGCGTATGCGTATACACGCACTTTCACGCAAGGAAAAGCACATACATGTGGGAGAACTTATTTTTGGTCTGTGGTATTTAGTCCTTGGTATTTGAACCTATGGTTTTGGACCATGGCATCTCATCCGACGTGTTGATCCCAGGTATTGGGTCCATGGTATTGATTTGTTATGGTTTTGGACCGTGGTATTGTGAAAGGCATAAGACTATAAAAGAGGAAGGAAATCATTAGGCAATGGAATCATTTGAATTATTGAATATCTGATAAAGAGCTACAGCTAGAATACTGGTGATTGGGTGCAGAACTGGATCTGAATGAAGGAGGAACCTAAGCGTAAGGAGAAGGATAAGTTCTATTGATGGTTCGAAATCTTAAGGCTTGAATAGTAGTATCTTTGTGTGATTTTGATCTATTACATTTGGCGCATGAATTGATCTATAAATTTGATAATCTAGGTATAACTGATGTTGAATATTTGGAAGAGTGAATTATCTTTTATAGATCTGTACGAAGGTTCAGTAAATAAAAGGCGCGTATACATGCTGGTTCAGTATCTCAAAACAGCGTATACGCAGGTTGGCCTTAATTCAGAAGCGTATGCATGCAGGTTGTATACATTGAATTAGTGTACGTCTCTTTAAATATGCTTCAGCTACTTCTGTTTATTGCTGCAGTGTTCTGGTGTCAGAATTGGTGTGTGGTTACTATTATTGTGTTCTATGTACAACTGTCAGAGAAGTGTCTATTTGATTCAGTTTTGATTGGTGAAAAGGAGATTATTTGATACAAAGATTCTTGATATTTGATTGATGTTATTCATGGATCTAGTCTGAAAATTAATGAAACATGGTCCCTGGAAGAAAGAGAAGGTTGTAGCCTTCTGTAGGTCAGCATCTACGTACTAGTATCTGAACTAGTACAAGAGCTAAGGGGGTTGTAGCTCCCTTCCAGGAGAGGTTGGAGAATGAGAGAAGGTTGCAGCCTTCTGTAGGTAGAAGCCTGTGTACTAGTATAAGTCTGCACCAATACAGAAACATTGTAAAAAGAAGTTTCTAATTAAAAGAAGATAGAGACGAATTGCAGCAGGTGGTTTTCACCCACATTGGGTTTCCACCTTATATCTTGTGTTCATGTGTTTAATTGTCTTCTACTCTATTTTACTGTTCCTGGTTACTGTTTATATGATTCTGATGCACATATTAATGATCAACATCTGTAGAATAAATTAAATTATAAGTCTGTGTTGGAAATAATACTGAGAGGGGGCGTGAATCAGTATTATCAAGTTCTTTTAATAAATCTTCCTTATTTATACTTTGAATTATTTTTGCATGTCAGTACCATAAAATAATGAGCATGAACAAAGAAAACAGATAGTCACACCAAACAACACCAGATGTAAGGTGGAAACCCAATGTGGGTGAAAACCACCTGCTGCAATATGTCTCTATCTTCTTTCAAATTAGAAACTCCTTTTACAATGGTTTTGTACTGGTGCAGTCCTTTACCAGTACGCAAGCTGCAACCTGCAGAGAGCTACAACTCTCTCTCGTTTTCCAGTCTCTCCTGGAAGGGAGCTACAACCCCCTACTTCTTTTCTTTCAAGGACCACTTTTCATAAATTTTCAAACTAGATCCATAAACATCAAGAGATCAACAAGTACAAGTAAATCACCTAGTCAACTGCAGTAACCAGATCCACAATAACAGAACAACTAAACCCAGAACACCTTATCAACAGAAAAATTCAGTCAATAAAAGATCTTAGGACAGATACGCAGTTTTTCTTCCTCTGGCCTGCGTGGCTACGCACTTCACCTTCTGCTCCCCTGCGTATACCCGCAAGATCCTTCTGCTGCACTGCGTACCCACGCACTGTTTCTTCAATCGAGCTTCGTACTGTTACTGTAGGCACGCACCCACAGATACTATCGTGCCGCGTACTGCTACTGTAGCCACACACCGACAGATGCTATCGCGTCGCGTACCTATGCACCTACGGCTTTTGAAGCGCCGCGTACTTTCCCTGTGCCCACGCACCTGAACCTATGTCACGCTACGTACCCACGCACTGTGCCTTCTTCTGCTCTGTGTACCCACGCACTTCTCCTTCTTCTGATCTGCGTACCCACGCACTTGCACTGTTAATCACCTGCGTACCTCTGATTAGGGCCAAATTGGCAGTCCCCCAGTCTGCCACAGATAGTCAGATGCTCAGATCTGATCATGCGCTCGAGAGATCACCCTTCATAGATTCGCTTTCAACTTCACTTTTATATAGATCACGCTTTTAACACAATAACCCAATATTTCAGATCTTAAGATATTCAATTTGCAAAAGATGCTTAGCCAAGTGATCTCCTTTGCTTTATATAGGCAAGCTCTTCGTAAAATCATGGATCAATACCATAGATAACCAATACAAGGGGCCCAAAACATGAGGCTCAATAAAAATAATAATATAAAACAATACCACGGGCCAAGACCATAGAATCAAGAATGGTGGGCTAAATACCACGAGCCAAACATAGGAAACCCCACGTGAACGCGCTTCTCTGCCTTGAAGTAAGTGAACTGGGGGTACGCACCTTCTGAACGGGTGACCAGCGTGTGCGGCCGCAGTCCCTTCACGACGTACCTGCGGGTACACACCTTTTGAACTATTCTCCTGCGTACCTCTTAATTTCCACCATTTTGAGAGCCTGATCAAAGAATTTCCACTTGAGGGTGTTGCCATCAAGTACAACATCTGTATCATAGAGCCATACCAGAATCATAATGCCAACAATCTCCCCCTTTGGACTTGATGGCAACCTCAAGATCCTCAACGTCATTCTCCCCCTTTGACATCAAGGGAAAAGGGTTATGCTCCCCCTAAGAACATGCTCCCCCTGACTATAAACCAGATCTGCAAATAAGAACCATAAGCCACCAAAACACCATAAATGACCATGAAAGAGATAGAGACATATTGCAACAATATTCAGACCAACATCCATGATCTCCTTCTGTACGTCCTCCATAATGCCAACAATGCATTATATGCTCCCCCTGAACCTGTGCCATTCGATCTTCAACCAATCCGCAACCCAGCACATGTACGCATATGCCCCAAATGAGCCTTGTGTACAACCAACTATCAGAAGAGATTCAACAAGATGATGCATCAAAAACCCCCAGCTTTTGCCTGAGGTATTCAAAGGTCTCCCTGGGCAATGGTTTGGTGAGTATATCAGCAACTTGTTCCTTAGAAGGAACATACTCCAACTTGACCTTTTGTTCAAGTACTTGTTCCCGGAGAAAATGATACTTGATCGGTATGTGCTTGGTCTTTGAATGCATGACTAGGTTCTTTGAAATGCTGATTGCACTTGTGTTATCACATAAGATGGAGATAGGTGGTGTACAAGTGATTTGAAAGTCCTGCAAGGTCTGCATCATCCAAAGGAGTTGAGTGCAGCAAGATGCAGCAACAACATATTCTGCTTCAGCTGCAGACAAGGCAATTGAACTCTGTTTCTTGCTGAACCAAGATACTAATCTGGAACCCATAAAGAACGCACCACCACTTGTGCTCTTCCTGTCATCCACGCTTCCTGCCCAATCTACATCTGTATAAGCATGAAGTGTGATATCTGTATCTCTAGGATACCATAAGCCATAATTTTGAGTCCCTTGAAGATATTTAAAGATTCTCTTCACTGCCTGAAGATGAGTTTCCTTTGGATTTTCTTGAAATCTTCCAACTATTCCCACTGCATGCATGATGTCTGGTCGGGTATCTGTCAAATAAAGTAGACTTCCAATCATAGATCTGTAGGTTGGTTGATGCACTGCTGCTGAGTCATCATTTGCACTGAGGCTACATCCTGTGACCATGGGTGTACATACTGGTTTTGCATCTTCCATGCCATATTTCTTCAAAATCTGCTTGAGATACTTCGTTTGAGACAAAAAGATCCCTCCTTTTTGTTGGATTTGCAAACCAAGAAAATATGTCAGTTCTCCCAGCAAGGACATTTCAAATTCTTTCTGCATTACCAAGGCAAAGCTTTGACTCATAGCTTCTTCATTGCTCCCAAAGATAATGTCATCTACATACACAACAAGTATTAGCAATTTGTCGTCTTCTACTTTTATATAAAGATTGCTATCTGCTGATCCTTTTGAAAAACCTTGTTGATGAAGATATTTGTCCAAGCGATAGTACCAAGCGCTTGGAGCTTGTTTGAGACCATAGAGAGCCTTTTTCAATCTGCATACAAGATTTGGATCATTTCCAAGAATAAAACCATCTGGCTGCTCAATGTATACTTCTTCCTCCAAGTCTCCATTAAGAAAGGCTGATTTCACGTCCATTTGAAATAATTTGAAGTTTTGAAAGCTTGAGAGAGCAAGGAACATTCGGATGGCCTCAAGTCTTGCAACAGGAGCAAAGGTTTCTTCAAAATCTATTCCTTCTTGCTGCGCATACCCTTTACAAACAAGTCTGGCCTTGTTTCTAATTACTTCTCCATTTTCATTCAATTTATTTTTGAAGAGCCATTTTGTCCCTATAACGTTCTTATCCTTTGGTCTAGGAACCAGCTCCCAAGTGTTGTTCTTTCTGATCTGCTCAAGTTCTTCATCCATTGCTTTCACCTAACATTCATCTTTGCATGCCTCTTTCACATTTTGTGGTTCAGTGGAAGAAAGTAATGCCAAATAGCTTGAAGCTTCTGCAACTGTTCTTCTTGTTTGTACACCTGCTTCTTTCTGCCCCAAAATCTGAGATTCTGGATGACTCTTCTGAACATATATCTGGATGGAGTCTTCTCTTCTATCCTTGTTTGCTCCTCTGGTTCTTCTTGAGGTTCTTCTTCTTCATCATTCTGTCTTTGAGGGTAGTCTTCATCTTCTTCGATATTTTCATGATTTACTTGCCTAGGAATGTATCCCTTCTCATCAACTACTACATCAATGCTGTCAAAAATTCTTCCAAGTCTTTTATTGTAGCACTTGTATGCTTTGCTGTGTGGAGAATAACCAAGAAGAATGCCTTCATCTGCTCTAGGTTCAAGTTTGCCAAGTTTCTCATCAGTATTCTTAATATAGCATTTGCTCCCAAAGATTTTGAAGTGCTTTACCGAAGGAGTCTCACCATACCAGAGCTCATGAGGAGTTTGAGTGTTGTTCACCCGGACATTTGTTTTGTTGAGAATAACAACCGCAGCATATGTAGCTTCACCCCAGAAAGTTGTGGGAGTTCCAGACTCATCAAGCATAGCCCGAGCCATTTGTTGGACTGTTCTGTTCATTCTTTCCACTACTCCATTTTGCTGAGGGGTTCTAGCTGTAGAGAATTCCCTTCTTATCCCATGTTCTTCACAGAAATCGAAAAATTCATTTGAGGTAAATTCCCCACCTCTGTCGGATCTGAGGCACTTAATTTTGTATCCTGATTCATTTTTAACCAAGGCTTTAAAGGATTTGAATTTTTCGAATGCTTCATCTTTGTGCTTCATAAGTCCTAACCAGACAAACCTGGAGAAATCGTCAATGAATAATATCAAGTATTCTTCCCCTCGAGGTGTACTTTTCCTGAATGGTCCACATACATCTGTATGTACAAGCTCAAGAGGCATGCTAGCTGATCCTTCCTTCTCTGGAAAGTTAGTTCTGGTTTGCTTTCCAAACTGACATGATTTGCATATGGTGTTGTCTGGAATTTTGATATCTGGAAGGCTGCGAACTGCCTGATATTTGCATGCTTTCCTTATCTATGAAAAGCTTAGATGCCCCAACCTCCGGTGCCATAACCAGTGTTCATCATCCTTGCTTAGATAGCATTGTTGTTGTCCTTCTTCAAATATGTATAGATTATTTGGAGTTCTTTTACCTTTAATCACCGTTTTACCTGTATCAAGATCACGAACAAAACATCCATTTGTTCTAAATATCACCTCGGTTCCTTGATCACACATCTGGCTGACACTTAGAAGATTATGTTTCAATCCATCAACATACAAAACATTTCCAGCTTTGACCTTTTCTTTTAACTGAGCAGTGCCTTTTCCTTTTATAGTTGCAGGAGTATCATTTCCAAAAGAAACTTTCTTTCCCTTTTCTAAAGCAGAATATGATTCAAGTTTTTCTTTATCACCTCTCATATGCTTCGAACATCCACTGTCAATGTACCATAGATTTTCCTGTCCCTTTGCATAAAATGCTATCCCACATCTTTCTGTTTGTGGTTCCTTTATTCTCCATGTTTTGGTGCTTGAGGCTTGTTCCTTTGTCTGCTGAAACCTGCTCCTACATTCAGAATCTTCATGACCAAAGTTATTGCAAATAGAACATTCAACTTCATTTTCAAGAACCGAAAAGTTGTTATAGGTCCTTTTTGTAATCCCGGTCATACTTCTTTGTTTTTGAGCTTCTCTAGTCATGATCGTTTTATATGCAACACATTGAGCTGCTTTGTGACCAAAGTTATGGCAAGAAAAGCATTGTCCATTGAAGAAAATTCTGCGGTTATCCCATCTTCCGGCCAAACGATTGTAATTTCTATTGTCATTCATTCTTGAAGCAAATTGAGAGGATTTTACCTGTGGCTGGTTGTGGCTTTTGTTCATCCTTAAGACGGATTGCCCCTGATTTGCCTGATAGTTTTTGTTTGTAATTGGTCCCTGCTTTACCTGGTGATCTCCATTGTGCTTTTGCTCATTCCTTCTTGCTGCATCAAGATAACTCTTTGAGGTGGATTCTTGAGAAGTTTCTCCATTATAGCCCAGACCTGTCTTGTTTAGAGGAGAACGTTGTACATTGATGATCTCATCCAGAGTTTCAGATCCTTTGACAAACTTAAGATTAATAGCCTTTGTTTTCTCAATCTCTTTTCTAAGACCAACAATTTCACCTTCTAACTTTTCAAGATATTTTTCTTTTTCATCAATTTGAAGTTGTAGAGTATCAATGATCCTATTCTTTTCTTCTATACATGTCTTGAGCCTAGAAATTTCTTCATAAAAGCTATCCACATCTATAGCATCCATGTAATCATCATCTTCAAATTCCATTAAAAGTTTATAGTCATTACCTCGTTCATCTTCATCACTATTTGATAGACCATCACTATCTTCATGAGTGTAGTAGCTTTTCTTATTTGCAATCTGCTTCTTGTTCCATCTAGCAGGTTCCTTTCCTTTATCCTTATAAGGACATTTCGTAGCATAATGACCTACTCTTCCACAAGAAAATCATTTAAAAGGTAACTTACCTCTGAACCTTCCAGAACCCCTTTGAAGATTTCTGACAAAATTTGATTCTTCTTCTTCTTCTTCTGGAACGCGACTTGCTTCATAATAGTCTCCTTTGCCTAAAGCCTTGAAAGCAGCTTCTCTTCTGTCTGATGGACCTCCCTTTCTAATTTCATAAGCAGTTAGAATTCCGTGTAGCTGAGACATAGTAAGAATTCGTAGATTTTCCTTTTCTTCTATTGCAGACACTTTAGATTCAAACTTGGGGGACAATGATCTTAGAACTTTTTCAACCACAATAGCCTCTTTTATTTCTTCACCCAAGTTTTTCATGCAATTAACAATCTCATCTACCCGAAGAAAATAGTTAGCCACACTCTCATAATTATACATTCTGAGATTCTCATACTGAATCCTGAGGGTTTGAAGTTTAGCACGCTTTACCTGTTCATCTCCTTCATAGCTCAAGACAATCTTGTCCCATATTTCCTTTGTGGATTTATATTGCATAACCTTTACGAATTCTGTTTGAGATAAGCATCCTAGCAGAGTATTGACTGCTTTAGCATTTGTTTCATATTTCTTCTTCTCGGCCGAATCTGTAGGAGTAGCTGAAGGAAAAGTGTAGCCTGTATCTATGATATCCCAAACTTCTGTACCAAGAGATTGAAGATAGGCAGTAACTGTTACCTTCCAATAATTGAAGTTTGTCCCATCAAAGATTGGTGGCCTGATTGATGCTTTCCTCTCGTAGTTGCTCATGATGAATGATCTTCCTCCAAGAGATCAAGCTTCTCTGAAGGACCTGCTCTGATACCAATTGTTGGAAATAATACTGAGAGGGGGGGTGAATCAGTATTATCAATTTCTTTTAATAAATCTTCCTTATTTATACTTTGAATTATTTTTGCATGTCAGTACCATAAAATAATGAGCATGAACAAAGAAAACAGATAGTCACACCAAAGAACACCAGATGTAAGGTGGAAACTCAATGTGGGTGAAAACCACCTGCTGCAATATGCCTCTATCTTCTTTCAAATTAGAAACTCCTTTTACAATGGTTTTGTACTGGTGCAGTCCTTTACCAGTACGCAGGCTGCAACCTGCAGAGAGCTACAACTCTCTCTCGTTTTCCAGTCTCTCCTGGAAGGGAGCTACAACCCCCTACATCTTTTCTTTCAAGGACCACTTTTCATAAATTTTCAAACTGGATCCTGTTGTGGCCAGCAACAACCCCCCCCTAATTCAGCCTAATATCAGTCATGATGATAGATTGAATAGGGGACCCTTAGTTAATTTTCGAAAAAACAAAGACTTCTTTTGAAATTACAAGCATAAAACGTAGAAAAAGGTCCTTGGACGATTTAAGCCTAAAACTATGTTCATAAAAGCAAATCTCTAAGAGTGCATCACGAAAAAGATAAAAAACACCTTCGTTCCCTCTCTAAAAAACGCTAATATGCGCATCGCCTCGGCATTGATGAACAACATCGCATCGCAATACACTAGCCTCCATAAAGAAAAACTTGTAAACCCGCCGACCTGCGATCGTGCGATCACGCGATCACACATCGCAGAAACTAGGCAAAGTATGTTGGCAAGCATTGAATTGTTGCGATCTGTGATATGACGATCTGCGATGTTGCGATCACTGCCATTTGCGATCGCGCGATATGCGAGGATGCGCTGGCAAGTCATAAAAGCACCTCGGTACGACTCTTTCGGGCATGCCACCCAAAGAAAATCCACTTACCATTATCTGACTTGGAAATTATGTGCATTCAATGTTAGTAATGAATTAGTTGTCAGTTATTAAGTGGCATGAAGACGCATGCCTTAATGCGGATTTTGCTTCACGTAAGGTGGCGTATCTAATCTATCTCTTGCATTTAACGCCTTCCCATCACCTTTCTGATCGATCTTTCCATTTCGCTCTTAACTTGCAGGAGCAAAGCTCGAAGGCAAAACCGAACAGAAACGCTAAGCGAGATGGGGAAGAAGAACAAAGCTCAGAGCTCAGAGGCAAGGGAAAAGACCAAAGAGATGGCGCCCCTCTACACAGACACTGCATGCAATAAGGATGCGGGCATCTCAACCTGGGAAGGCATGTATAGGATATTGGAGGAAGAAAATCCGAGAATAATCAAAGTAACTCCTGTTGTCCCGGATGCATTACGTTCTTCAGAAGCATCCCTGGAAGACCTAGCATGTTCTCTCCTCCACAGAATTGCAGCAAGGCCGAAGATCCTGCCATACACAGACATGATCAAATGGATACTAGATGATGCGGAGTTGCACCAGAGACAGTTCAAAGCCCAGGGACATGGGATCGTAGCAGCGTTTGCAGCTCAAGACCTAAGGCTCATGTATCATTTACCTGAGCCACAAGCGACCTACAATGCAGAATTCGTTACGAAGTTCGTAGCAGAAAATCCCGACTTATCTGATACCACTAAGGAGTGGTCAAAAAGAGATGAACCATTGAAGAAAGATAAGAACGGTATGTATAGCACTGGTTCTCTTACTTCCCCATATTGTTTTGCTGCAGCTATGCTCTGTAGAATATTCGGTAAGCCAGATATCAATAAATTTTCAACCGAATGGCTACCCCTGATCGATGCTGCAACTAGCTCTGAGATAGTGGATTGGGCCAAAATCCTTTCTGACACTCTGTACACAGCGGTCCTCCACTACCGTTCTAAAAGATCCCACTCCCAAAGAGTCTATCCGCCTTTTTATTTGTTTGCCTATATAATGGATTCTGTCTGTCTTGTATCCAAATTCCCTACCATGGGTTGGCAATGGACTACCCAGGACCCATTGCCTATTCATGTCTATCATAAAATTCTGTGGGATTCCCAGTTCGCCCCCCATTTTTACTAGATTTGCCATGGACTTATATTACCCATACATAGGATAATATACAATAAAGATCCCCCAAGATGCTCTCCCGAGGCACAGATTGATATCACCTCCATCGCAAGATGGTTTGGGGAAGAATGGTTTACCTATATCCGAGTTTTTGGAAGCACAGTACCCCCGCATGTCCTACCCTTATATATCCCAGATAAATTGTTGGCCCGAGAAATCGCTTATCAGACTTGTTCTGAAGATGGTTTAACTAAGGACCTAAAGAACAAAAAGAAGGCCATTTGGCCTCAATTCCCAGTCACGTGTGGGGTCTTCTCTTTATTCGATGTAGGTCATGCTTTTGGTGAGGTGGAGAATGTGGCGTGTCTCCAACTATTTAAACTCCCACCAAGGCCATTCGACCCAAATAAAGTTGCCCAGGAATTTACAACTAACGTCAGGATAAGTGTGTTCTCTGGACAGAAAGATCTGTTTGACGATCTTTTTCAGGGAAAGAACTCGCTCGAAGAAGTTTTGCAGGAAGCACGATCGAGGCTGTCCCCGGATGACTTCCGAAAATTCACATTGTATAGAGAAAGAAGGCTGGCTAACATTCCACTGGAAGGACTGCGGATAGCTGCCAGAGAACCGACTCCAAGCGTCAGCCTCAGTGAACACTCCAGTGCCTCCAAATCTGATTCCAACGCCGTGCAAGAAATATCTCCAGATCTTGAAGAGTCCGTCCGCAAAGAAGAAAGAAACGAAGAAACAATCAAGGACACAGCTCAGTCAAGTTCGATGGCTCAGCAGCAAGTTGCCGCCTCGTCATCAAGAGAAGTTCCTCCCCCCGTCACCGAAGCACCTCTTGTTATAGTAGAATTAGATAAAGAATGGGAGACCTTCAATGAACTGATTAATCTTGAAGGTCAGGTCCCGAAAACACCTGTGGACAACACGCAGGTGGCGCAAGAGGTCCTCTCAACCATAGTCAGTAGCACCACAGAGATGGAGCATCTTCCTATCGCTCCATCCTCAGAACTTCTACTTAGCGTAGAAGAGATCCCTCCACTGGACGTATTCTACAGCCCACAGCACAAGGCAGTTGTAAGGAGACAAAGAAAGAAAAGAAAGCTTGCGGATGCACTAGCTCAAGATGCTGAACACCTAGATGTCTTGTGGAAAGATCCAAATAGCAATCCAACCGAAAACCTCACCAAGTTGTCTCAGATTGCAGGAGCATATGCTTCTGCGACCATCGACAAGGCTTCTGAAGTTCAGCAGCTTCTAAAAGAACGTGAGAGTCAAATACAACTGCTGCAACAATAGTTGCAACAAGCCAATATAAACGCTAAAGCTTCCAAGCAGCTTGAAAAACTACAAGAAGACTTTCGCCAGATGCAGCTGAGCCACCAAAGAAATATTGAAGAAAAGGAAAAGCAACTGCAGACGGTGCAAGAAATGCACAAGGATGAACCCAAGCTGACAGAATTTATTTCAGAGTCCATCAGCTTGAACGACCAACTGTCAGAGCAACAGGAAGACATGGTACGTAGAATATCACAGTGGAGGCATTTTTGTGAGTTGAGCGACAAGATCACCAGCCAGGTAGTGGAACTACGGAATGACTATGACCAGGCCAACAAAAGAGTAACAGAATATCTGGCTTGGAAAAATGACGAGGAAGGGAAGAAAGCAGGGGCGCCTTAGATTAATGAAAATCACAAAGACTTTCTCTTCAACAAATGGGATGAGCAAATAACACAGGCGGAGCAGGTAGCAGAGTCAGCGGCAACACAGGCGACCATACTTATCGATTGTGTAAATGAAAATTTGCACAGAGCTAATTTGATTTCAGAGTCCACCCCGGGATACTTACCAAGTGCGTTACAGCTAGGAGCAGAATGGAAGCAGAAAGCACAGGGAAACGGGAAGACAATTCAGGCATTGGCTAGGTTAAACTGGGAAAGTTACTGGAATTACTTAGTTAAGCCTCACAGCCAATGCATGACGGTAAGGTGCATCATGAACGCGGCCGAGAAAGTAGTGCCATCTCTTATGGACGCTGTTTTCGCAGCCCAACTAAGCATGGAAGTCGGCCAACCGACTCTTCTCAAGCCCATGCTTGATAACTGCAATTTCAGGGACCAAATTAAGAAGTAATTTCAATTTAGAAAGTTTTTTTTCTTTTTGTTTTATTGAATTAGAAAAAGGGCGGTCATTTGAGAGACGTATCCTAAATTTTGTAATAATACTATTATTAGGATTAGATAGTAGTATTTGAACCCTTCTCATTGCATTGGAGAAGGGTCCAGAAATTTGTCAAAAACTTGTCCTCAGAACATGCACTTCTGCACCCTCAGAGGAGGTTTTGATGAATGGAAGGATCGTGATTTATTTATGTTTGCATTTTTATGTCTGCTACTGATGTTGCACTTCTGTACTCTTGGTAGACGTTAGAAGCAAGTAGAGGTAGATCGTTATTGTTTGAAGTTTATGAGTAAGAATTAGTCATTAATGGTAATTTTATCTCTTGATTAATTTCTGCTTGTATTCTTAAAGCGATATACAGCTGATATTGTTTTCATGCTAATGTATCAATATATAAGTTATCATTTGGCACTTCTGTATGGTGGATTTATCTATTCATGCTTAATATGCGAATGATTTGATTATGCGATGTGTTGTTCACAACCGCTCTGCCTAACTTCTTATGCAGAACGGTTTATCTTTATTGATTTATATTCTGATATCAGTTGAATGATATTTATTACCCGCTGCTGTTAGAAATCTTTCTAGATCGCATAACAAAAGAAACATCCCGGGTTAATGTAAATTCTGTGTGTTGTTTTTCATTTGATTATAGTAATTTAGATTCAAGTTTGCAAGATAGATTTACAGTAGTTTTAGAACGTTTCTTAGAAGTAACCTAACCAAAATTCCATACACACACACATACACATCCCATGCATCGGGAAGCTGGTCCCGTTATCCCCAGTCGGACCCGCTACTCCAAACGGGCAAGGAGCCGCCAACCAGGTTCTGGACCGGGTGGGTATCCCCCTTGTTGTTGACCTGACTTCGGGGCCCTCAAAAGATCCATAAACATCAAGAGATCAACAAGTACAAGTAAATCACCCAGTCAACTGCAGACCAGATCCACAATAACAGAAAAACTAAACCCAGAACACCTTATCAATAGAAAAATTCAGTCAATAAAAGATCTTAGGATAGATACGCAATTTTTCTTCCTCTGGCCTGTGTGGCTACGCATTTCACCTTCTGCTCCCCTGTGTATACCCGCAGAGATCCTTCTGCTGCACTGCGTACCCACGCACTGTTTCTTCAATCGAACTGTGTACTGTTACTGTAGGCATGCACCCACAGATACTATCGCGCCGTGTACTGCTACTGTAGCCACACACCCACAGATGCTATCGCGTCGCGTACCTACGCACCTGCGACTTCTGAAGCGCCCCGTACTTTCCCTGTGCCCACGCACCTGAACCTCTGTCACGCTGCGTACCCACGCACTGCGCCTTCTTCTGCTCTGCGTACCCGCGCACTTCTCCTTCTTCTGCTTTGCGTACCCATGCACTTGCACCGTTAATCACATGTGTACCTCTGATTAGGGCCGAATTGGCAGTCCCCCAGTCTGCCACAGATAGTCAGATGCTCAGATCTGATCATGCGCTCGAGAGATCACCCTTCATAGATTCGCTTTCAACTTCACTTTTATATAGATCAAGCTTTTAGCACAATAACCCAATATTTCAGATCTTAAGATATTCAATTTGCAAAAGATGCTTAGCCAAGTGATCTCCTTTGCTTTATATAGGCAAGCTCTTCCTAAAATCATGGATCAATACCATAGATAACCAATACAAGGGGCCCAAAACATGAGGCTCAATAAAAATAATAATATAAAACAATACCACGGGCCAAGACCATAGAATCAAGAACGGCGGGCTAAATACCACGGGCCAAACATAGGAAACCCCACGTGAACACGCTTCTCTGCCTTGAAGTAAGTGAACTGGGGGTACGCACCTTCTGAACGGGTGACCTGCGTGTGCGGCCACAGTCCCTTCACGGCGTACCTGCGGGTACGCACCTTTTGAACTATTCTCCTGCGTACCTCTTAATTTCCACCATTTTGAGAGCCTGATCAGAGAATTACCACTTGAGGGTGTTGCCATCAAGTACAACATCTGTATCATAGAGCCATACCGGAATCATAATGCCAACAGTCTGCATGGTATACGCTGGTTTCCTTATCTGTAGTCGCGTATATACGTGGTTTTCACTAACTGAAGTAGCATATATGATCTGGGTGTGAAATGAAAAATAATTGACTTGATAATACTGATTCAACCCCCCTCTCAGTATTATTTCCAATAGCTTTTCCATTTTGAGACAATGAACCAAATCAAAATTCCTACCCTGATATTTTCCAAGCTACCCATGTAGTCATTTTTCCTTCTTGACACTTGAAATCTACAAAAGTGTGAAAGTAGCTGCTGAATAGCCAATTAGCTGCAGAATGTGGCTTCGTTCTGTAGATAAAAGATAGCCAATACATCAGCTTTCTGATTTAATTTATTGGAAAAGGGATTTTATGCAGCCAAGTACCAGGAAGAAAGTCCAAGACCGAAGCTGGTGCACTTGGATCAATCATTCATGAGCCTCTGTTCTCTGGGTTATCTAATTGACCCTGTCCTCGAAAAAAAACATGTTTTTTTTTTTATAATTCGTTTTTATTTGGCCGGAATTTGCATTTAAAGTTTGACGTTTTTTTTTACAATTCAGCATTTTTCTGGAAGTACTGCATTCGGATTTCTAGGTTTTATTTGTTGTGTAATGGCTCTCAAGGCTAGCTATTTATCTACACAGTAAGGAGATACACATATAATGGAATACATATCTAATGGATTGCATCAATGTAGTGATTTTGCTTCTTCCATAAGCGTGGATATAGATGCCTCTTGAGGAATAAATAGAGCTCTAACAGTACACCATTGTTTCTCAATATTTAATTTTTGTTCAAGCTTTCCATATAAGTAAGATACACAGTCCAGATGAATGCAAATGAATTGCTTACAAAGGGCTGAAGATGCACCAGAACATATCTGAAACGAAATCACGAAGAGGCCAGAACATCAGATCAATGCGTATGCAGATTTTTCGGATTTTGATGTTGGGAGGTTTCAAAAATTTCTGCCACATAAATTGGATGTCGCATACATTATTTTGAAAGCCACACAAGAGTTTTTTATTTCAATTGGACTCATCTTATTTTTCTTAATAAACACAATAGTCCATGCAATTTGATCTGTTGAATTTGCACATTTGTTTTTTTTAAATGTTCTTACAGGTTTGTTTCAAGGCCAAAGCTCAAATAGGAATGCAAGTTTTCTATTGAGGCCACAGTGGAAACTGGGATTGGAGATAGCCATTGGTTTTTTTTTTTTTTTGAAATTGTTAATTTTTATAAAAATGATTAATGGTTCTAAATTTCACGCAACCAAGGCTTCAAGGTAAATGTATTGGAAACAGAACTTTGACTGAGGTCTTAAGCTGGTTTTTTTATTGATTTGGGCTGGGTGACTAGGATAGAATCCATGTCGGGACGATTCCAGAGATGGCCATGTGGTCGATTTCTTCATTTGATGCCTGTAACCTGCTAAAGCTTGGAAATAGCTATGAAACACACAGTTAGCTACGGAACAGGGCTACGATCCGTAGCTAATTTGCAAAATCTTATTAAAAAAGACACAGCATTTTGAGGGTCACTACAAACCATAACCAGTCAATCTGGATAGCTGAACCTATCAAAGAAATTGGATTTTTTACTTTTTTTCATTGTATCAAATGAAATGATGAAATTTTATTATTATTATTATTATTATTATTATTAAACATAAAAATTATTTTTCTGATCCTCTAGATCACAAAAAGTGCAGGAGGAGAGCATACTTGAGAAATTATTAATTTTTTTAGATGTAAGAAATAAGGTCTCCTAATTACACTTCCCCGACAACGGTGCCAAAATGTCTAGTCAATTTAGTGTCCTAAATTTCTCTACATAAATTATCAATCCGAGTATCATAAACTGATGAAGTGTGGTGCACTATATGTGCTTAGTTAACCTTTCTCTTACATCGTTTTTTATAGTTTATGTTGTTTTTTTGGGGGTTTTGTTTCTCATGCTTAAGGAAATTAATCTAAAAATTTATGATTCTAAATGAAATCTCTAAATGTTAATGGACAACTAAATCTAATGACTTAAAATATGATTTCTATAGAAGGGAGAAAAGGAAATGAACATTGGATAAAAACAAATCAAAACTTTGAATAGTTAGATTAATCTAAGCTGGCAAAATGTCTATGAAATGAAAGCAAAAATGATAATAGCTAAATGAATTGTTTTATCACTTTGCTATAGAATTTTGGGAGAACTACCTCCTTATGATAGCATTTTGAGGGACTCCATACTTCATTGTTCTAAAACTGAAAATGAAATTTAAATTAAAGACTAAGATTGAAAGTGAAATTGCAACTAATCTACTATAACAGCTAAATGAAGTGTTTTATCACTCCGATATACAATTTTGGGAGAACTACCTCCTTTTGATAGCATTTGAAGGGATTCAATACTTCATTGTTCTAAAACTGAAAATGAAATTGCAACAAAATTAAATACAAAACATGTAAAGGAAAACTAATCTACTCTGTGCTCTAATGCTCCAAGCACCAATTCGAAAATACTTTCTTCGACTATTTTTCTAAGCATAGATTACACAGTTAGATAAATATACAATCAACCAGTTGAACACACTTGTATGAATTAAACTTGCATGAATGGAAAATCTAAACTATTAAACTTGAAAACAATAAAATGACATACTTGAATGAAATAAAATCAAAACTACAAAATGAAATCTACTCTACCTTACATTCTAATATTCTCCATGACATCTCATACTTCACATCTCCTTCCATGTTGGGAACATCAAAGCTTTATTCAAATTCCTCAAAATTAAAAAGTACAAAGAAATGACAAGATGAGCTAACAAAGTTTACAAAGCCTACAAAAGCTACCAAATGAAGGAGAGAGATCTCCTATTTATACAAAAAGATGAGAAGTGATCTCATTAATGAGAGTCCATGAATTTATCCCTATACCTCTAGAGTTATAATCAAAATAGGAAATGATAAGACACATGTCTTCTTAGTGTTTCAATACAAATAGGAAATGTGACACATATCCTCATGATCCCATGATCCTCTCCATTCAAATTCGAATTTGGCCTTAAGATGCCACATAAAGGTCTTCTAGAAGCTTCCTTTTGACCTACACATATCAACAATATCATCCTATTTGTTAGGTATAAGCATATGCACATTATTTTCTAATTTTTAACAACAAATTCACTTAAAAATGCTAAGAATTAATAAATTTTGGAAAAACATAAATGTTACCCAATAATGATGAAAGTGAGATGAATGTAGTGACATGGTAGTGAAATGAAGGTGAAATGGAGGTGATATAATGGACATGATGGTGAAAGTGTAATGGAAGTGAATGACAATTTCGAGACCCAACAGGAAGCTTGAAAGAAATGTTGATTCTCGCAGCTCCAGCAAAGGCAAGGAGAAAAATCAAGGCAACAATGGAAGAAATCCTGCTCCAAAAAGAAATGTAGATAATGTCAAGGATTCGAGAAGCAATGGTTATCATCAAAGGATCTCAAGGCAGAAAGACTTCAAAAGTACATCAAGGAAATCTCTATCTCCTAGGTACCAAAGTTTATTTCTTGGTTAGGGCATATCATAAAGATAGATATTATGGTCCCAACAACAATCTCCTAGGAACAATTTTGCAAGAAGAAGTCATGAATTCTTATTCATGAACAGCATAGAATGCTTCAAGTGTCTTAATCTTATGGCATGCAATTGTAGTTTGATTTGGGCACCTTCTCAAGCTAGAACTATGCCAGATAAGAAAGTTACACAAATATGGAGAAGGAAGCAAATACAATCCGAAAGTCCCTTGAACTCTCCAGCCAACAACACATGTTATTGGCTTGATCTTCGACAATGTAAGCATTTGATGGGAAGACTCTGCCAAAAGAGATGACGCATACAGTTACGGGGAGCCTATGATTCTTGATCATTATTGTAGAAGAAATTCGTGAAAGGGTCCTTATCAAATTCTTGGTGAGCTATATTAACTGTCATTCTTTGATAGATCATTTCTCAAGAGCACTACATTGAAGAACATGGTCTCTTAATTATTTTTTTGGAATGTTATTTAATATTTCTTCCACTTGATCACTAGGTAGAAATTGGAGTAGCAGAGAAGGTCATCTAATACCAGAAAAATAGGGCAAATAACTATGTTGTTGTTATTACAGAAGTTTATGTCTCAACTCAGGCATCTAATGTGAGAACAGGTAAATTATGGACACAAATAGAGGCAACCTTCAAACAAATAGATACATTTGGGAATGAATCTTGCATCAAGAGCAGTTGGCAGCATCTAACATAACTGAAGCATTGCAAAAATATGCCAATCAGTGAAAAGAATTTAAAAGACAGTCATAGATGGGATATCAAAATCTAATATTGGAGATAACTTGCAGAAACTTT
Source organism: Pinus tabuliformis (assembly GCA_031772625.1). Taxonomy (NCBI): domain Eukaryota; kingdom Viridiplantae; phylum Streptophyta; class Pinopsida; order Pinales; family Pinaceae; genus Pinus; species Pinus tabuliformis. The sequence goes on along the minus strand of CM062817.1, from coordinate 1,849,919,905 downwards.
TACAAGAATAGAAGGAAAAGATGGCTCATCAAAAGGATGATAGAAAGGAGAATTTTGCGCAGTCGAATATAGCTCAGTAACTTAAGGAGAAGCACAGAGATACAAAGGAATCCCGATCTGAAGAAAGGTAGCAAGAAAGACAATTTCAGTGGCATTTTTCTCTTGATTTGAACTATGAAGACCTCTTAATTCTGATTGTGGAGACAATAGAATATCGATTGAAGCATAAACATTTGGATTGAACATTTGATGTGTGGCTATTTGCAATCTGTTCAGAAGCATTGAAGTGGAGCATCATTAAGCATTGTTGAAGCCTTGATAAAGTAGTTTTTTTGAGACATGAAGAAGGGATAATATGCTAGTTGATGATAAGGCATCAATCCTTTTATCTTGAGTAAAAAGAAGAGCACTATGACAGGGGGAGTAACATACCCATGAAGATCTACTACTCATAAAGAACAGAAGCCGTTTGATAGGGGGAGCAATTTGACAGGGGGAGTCCCTAAGCACTCCTTTGCCATTGATGTTAAAGGGGGGAAGAAGAAGAATATTGCCATAAATAAAAAAGGGGGAGATTGTTGATCTAGATTGTCATTGATGTCAATATGGAAATATTCTAGATACTAAATGATGATATAAAGCCAAGGATAAGCAGTAGATCTGTTAAGTAACAAGAGCTATCAAAGAATAGCTATCGGAAGTCAAAGGAAGACCTATTGGAGCAAGAGAAGTTCATCGGAAGCAGTTTATCTGAAGCCATCATGAAGCCAAATTGTAAGAGCGGAAGAGTGAGGAGAAGCCACAGGAAAGCCAAGCCATGAAGTATCAGAAGAGTTAACATTGGAGGAGCCATATCGGGAGTATCACATGTAATATATGCCCAAGAAGAACCGATAGGAAGAATTCATCAGAAGGAGCAAAGAGGAACACACAGGGAGGAAAGAGCCAATAGGAGCAACAGTTATCGGAGGAGCAGGGGTATGAAAGTACAACTGAAGTCCCACACTGAATCCTTGTGAAATTCGAAGTCCCACAAGCCATTGATTGAGATAACATAATGGACTCGATGGTTCCATTATAATACACCTTATAGAAATATCACATCCTCCATACCACAAGTGTTTAAAGCCTTGTCACATTAAAAATCGATTCCGATATTATTGTGGACCCATTACACCATTACAACATGATTTAAAGTTATATCACATCTGCATTGGAATTCATATATTAAAAAGGAATGCCACTTGAAATCTGTGATTACGATATATATATACGGACCCACGACACCATTATAATACACTGTAATACAACATCACATCTACCACATCACAAGTTTTTAAAGCTATTGTCACATTAAAACCCCGATTGTGATATAAGTATTCGGACCCGTTGCACCATTATATTATGTCCTAAAGAAATATCGCATCTGTCGCATATCGCAAGTCTTGAAGAGATGTAACAACGAAAAACTGTCAATTGCGATAAGGTTATGTACCCGACGAGTATATTAACTACTTCTTAATATCGCATCGCATTCACTCCATCGGCAATAGGGGAATGACTATGTTATGTGAAAACCTCTGAAAAACTGTGATTGTGATTAAGGTGATGATGTGGCTGGTGGGATCACCCATTATATGTTTTTAACTATGTTAATATGCGAAGATCGATGATGTTGTTATCTAAGGACAGAGTATGTTATGGGCACAACTTGTACAAGACCTCCGGAAGTTGTGATTGCGATTAAAGGAATGATGTGGCCCATGGGATCTCCATTGGTGGTATATCCTCCCCTATGAAATCCTCCATAAATATTGAGTCTATTGTATAAATATTAAAAAGGGCCTCTCTGATATAATTTTAATTTGCAACACTTATGTAATTCGACCTCTCTTCCAAATGAACGTGTATTTTAAGTATTGGAGAAATCGAAGAGAAAGAGAAAGCCGAAGATTGGGAAGCCGAAGATCGGGAAGCCAAAGATTAGGAAGCCGGAGATCAAGTGAGCGAAGAAGGTCGAGTGGGCACAGAGGAAGTCGAAGATCAAGTGGTCGAAGAAGGAAGCCAAAAGGTCGAGTGAGCGCAGAGGAAGTCGAAGATCAAGTGAGAAAAAAGGAATCGAGTGAAAAGGAAGCCAAACGTCAGGTGTATTAGGCATATATAACAAAGAACAAGGAAAGTTTATTGGTTGGTGAAATTGTAAGACTAGAGGAAGCTGAACGTTTGACAGACTTGGAAGAAATTGTGTATGCCGTATGTCCAACAGAACAGTAAAATGAAGAAGGCTGAAGGCCTAACACAATAGAATAAAGCCGAAGGTCCAACAGGATAGAAGGAAGCTGAACGGCATAGCGAAAGACAAAGATCTATTTGACCTCGGACCAGTCAAGTAAGATTTCATTAGTCATCAGTTGAAGGGAGTAATGGACAACACCAGCATTAAAGTATTTGCAAGTATGTTCTTTGGAGGTAAGATACCTTGACAATCACTTCTAAAGATGTTATTGTGACAATAAAAATAGAGGCTTGAAAACAGAGACTTGTTTTATGCATACATTGAGGCTTAGCCTAGGTATCTTATTGGAAAGCTTCAAAAAATCTTGGAAACATTATTGAAGATCATGATGCCTATTTTAAATCATAATGAGGTAACCTTGTAGACTCTGTGTGGACAATATTAAGGGTTGTGAAGACTCCTTCATATAAAGACAGGTTGTCATTGATGTTGTAGCATGGAGGCTACAGTGAAGCTGTAAATTGATAGAATTCAGTAAAGAAGATTTTGGGAGCAGAGAATTACTATCTAACATGCCTTGACAAGATAGGGTCAGAGCCCTTGGGGTTGGTGCCTCAGAATTGGAAGGATTGATGTCCTTGGAGTCGGTGCTCCTAAATCCAAGGTTGGTGCCTTGACAAGACAGGGTTGGTGCCCTAGAGGTTGGAGCCTCACAAAAGACCAAGTTGGTGCTTGGCAACAGATTGAAGCCATATATATATTGTATCTATTTTATTGTAAAGATTATATGAATAAAAGCATTTATTTCTATTGTTCATTTTTGTGTTCTAAATATACATGATTTAACTGGTAAAAAGAACAATTGAAAAGAAACATTGATTCACCCCCCCTCTCAGTATTTTGACCAATTTATGCATATCCAAGTATATAAATTAAGTTTTGCAATTTTTAGATGTTTTTACAAAAATACGATTTTAAGTGCATTTTTGGACAAGATCATAAATTCTCATAATGACTTCATTCATGTCATAATTGCAAGACACATCGGCATGCTCTAAGAAAATTTCTAAAAATATTGGGAACTAATATTGAACAAATTCCTATTGGTTTGGTCAAACTGAGCTAAAACAGGCCCAGTCAACGCTGGTCAAACATGACCTGTTTTCAGGAATCCCTAGAAAATAGGGCAGAAATAATAGATTTTGGGATTTTTCCAGATTTGGTGTAACTAAATGGATGGATTTGACCAAGATAGATGGGATTATGATAGATATAATTGTTAGATACATTTTAGTCATTTTTTATTTATTATTTCTCTATTTAAGCCAAGAGTATTGAGGTCCTGAGCATGTGGAATTTATGTAATCTGATTTTGAGACTCTTTGAAGACTGAAAGTTAATTGAAGAACCTGTTTCTTTCCAATTTTTTTTCATGCTTGGTTTATTTACTGAAGTTGATGTAGCTGAGATTTCTTCATGTGTGCAAGGCAAGGGTGGAGGGCCCCCACACCAAGCTAAGTGCACTTCTTCGTTATATTTTCATAGTTTTCATAAATTAGTTCTTGTTTCAAATGTATTTAGATGTGCAATGGTCACTGAATGGATATTGGTTTAATTCTAATCTACATATGAAGGGACACATAGGAATTTAAGTTAAATTCCCCTTCTATTTGATCTTGAACTAAAATTGAATTTCATTCTCATTTTCTTATTTGAAGTTATTTTTGCATTTCTGTTTTGAAGCAATAATTTTGAAGAAGGACAACATGGTCCTCCTTAGTTAGGATCCTCTTCTTGTACATATTCTGCATAATAAACCATTGTTAATTAGTGCTTTTGTATTTCTCTTCGTGGAAATAGTATGGTAGGGAAGGACAACTAGGTTATCCTAAGCTAGGTGCCTCATCCCACATATTATTTAAGTGAATTAGAAATTACTTAATTAGAGTTTATATTTGTAATATGCGTTTCTTTTAATCTATTTAATTCATCTTCTAAAATTGACTACCATTGGAATCCATAGAATTTGGACATGCTTCTAAGTTCTACAAACCCGGATTGATAATAAAACACTTGTGTTAATTTACTCAATAAATTGACCCAACATTTTTGGCGCCATTGCCGGGGAAGCATACTTCAATATAGTCAATTAGGAAGATTAAAAAATAAAACAACAACAAAACATTAAAAAAAACACTTTTCATTACGGTTATTCATGCTTAAGCATAGAAATTAGAAAGGTAAATTCCAAAACAAAACCCCCAAACCACTAATAAAAACACACTAACTACTAAATCCATTTCCAAAGCAAGATTTACAAAACATGATGTTAAAGAAATCATTTAGAGAAGGAGGGTATGCCACCACAAGACTATTCTCAAATCCTTGTCCACAATTTAGAATGCTCACTAGGGATGAATCTTCATTTCAAGGATAGAAGAGAAACAAAGTATCCATCAAGAGGATCCACAAGAAGAGAACCCAGAAGTTTCTTCTAGTTATCCTCATAAGGAGATAAATAAGTTATGGTTCACATGCAATGATGTTCAAACAATAGAGCTAGAAATTGAAGAATTTATAGAGGATCCCTTGTACATTCATGATTTTGAACAAGTTCCACAAGAAGAACTTTGTGCTATGATAGTGAGAAAAATCAAAAACTTAAATATCACATTCAAACTTGGTTTCAACTGGTCATCAGGCCACAATACAACTCCATTTTTCAACATCTTTTAGCGTCAAATATTTATGATCAAGTAATTTTTCAAGTCCAAGTATTAATTAAGGTATATTTTTCAAACTTGGATGTGAGTCTACTTATGATCTTCTTACACAAATGGATGCATTGGAAATTATCTTATACTTGAGAGAATGACTTATTTTTATACAATAGAGTAGGATAGAATAATATAAATAAATAAATAGGTAGAATGATTTCACAATAAGACTTTTTCTCATGAATAAAATTTCACATCATTGTTCAATACTAATTTGGAAGGATTTTTTTAGCAAAATGCAATAAATAATATCTTGAAAACTAGTTTTTAAACCTATATTTCAATTTGGATCACAAATGAAAAAGACAAGGTAAAATTAAACACTAGATCTCAAGAGAAATTTTGAGGATAGAGTTATTACAACCTATATTTGAGGTGTCTAATGGAAACATTTTTACCTGATCCATCATTGAAAATATTATGCAGAAGGGACCTGAGGTGTCATTATGAAAAAGGAACATGTATTATATAACATATGCAACATACATAAATTGTTGAAAAGTACATGTCAGAAGGGACCTGAAACATCAATTACAAACTGCAGAAGGGACTTGAACAACATCAACTTTCGAAGATCCTGAATCAATGTGAGATGCGAAAACATGAAGAAGAAATAAGTCTCTACATTTCAATATATCCTAGAAGAGCCATCAAAGACATTGTCAACTATCATTTGATGAGAAGGAATCATTAACATCAAATATTTTATGGGATTACAAGTACAGTAAGTAAAAAGAAAATTGCTCTTAAAACTTCAATTTCTTAATTTTTTTTCTAGAAGTTGTTTAGACTAATTTAGTTCTTGATATGCATTCTATTCCTACCTTCATTATTGTCACCACTACCATCATCACCTATTCATTACCCTTTCCTACATTTAACCATCATTCCATATCATATAAACAAAAAAATCCATCACATTAATCCTATATTCCCTCTACCATCATTCCATATCATAAAAAAAAACCTATCACATTAATCCTAGAAAGCATATGGATCAAAAATTGAGGGCTCAATACTCAAACCCTTGATTGACCTAGAAATTTAATTTTAAACATGACCATTCTAGGGTAATTTTAAAATTAAATTAAAACATTGAAAATGCAAAGTGTAATATACCTACGTTATGATTAAGGACCAAGCGCATAATGAAAAATAATGCAACGAAATGAAAAATCGAAATGATGCAATAAAATGCAAGGTTGAAATGATGTGATGAAATGCAAAGGCACTAAGGTATCCAATGAAACAATAATGCATTTTGAATGGGCATGAAGGTAAGAAATAATGCATTTTGATGGGCACAAAGGTATGTAATTAAGCCATGATGTATTTTGATAGGCATAAAAATGATTGACCGATTAATGAGGCAACAAGATGGTTGATTGCATGGTTTACAAGGAATGGATCTATGGGCATACAAAGATATGAGTAGAATAGAATACGATTTACGGTGATGATACAAGAATGAACATCGTGGATGCAAGGACAAAAAGGAAACGTTGTAAACAAGACACATGGAAACCAAAGGTACGAAGTCAGACTATGAGATGGAAGGTAGAAATGGTCAGAAGATTCAAACAAACATACAAACACTTCAAACACTACAAACTATGCCTATTTTCTCACTATGTAAACTACTACTCTGTAATTAAATGATTTTTTTCACCATCATAGCTGAATCCCACTCAAGTAGAGGTGTCGAATGTTTTACATTCATGCACACACATACAACACTCTTGTCGAAGGAGGAATAAGAAGCAAAACAAAAACAAGGAAGGAGAGAGGGTTGCGTAAATCAAGAACCCTGAACTAAGGAAGCAACGCAAAATATATAGGCAGCAAGAAGGCATCGTTTCAAGAAGATAGGAGACTGAAATTTTCTTAACGTTAAGGTTGACTGAGCACTCCACTAGACTCAAGGAATCCCTTAAAGGAAAGTAAGATATCATCTATGGATTGTCATAAGCTATTATCGGATTTCAAGGAACATAAATAGTATTATGTATTGCATTGTTTCATGTCAAAAACGAGTTAAAGCTCTAGTTTAGAAACCTAAGTAATCGCCACCATTAAATGCATATTTCCATTGATTTATTAAATTAAACATTGCAAATATCGAAGGAAATTTTTCATTAAATCAGCACTGTCTAAACATAGGAACTCAAAGATATCTCAGAGATATTACAAAATCACTTCTAGATAAGGTAATCTCGCAAATTCCTCATGCGTAGTTATGGTCCCGTGGTTGTGATTTTCGATTTTGATTTAAAGAAAAAAATTCTTCCTACTTTTTGTTACACAGTGGGCATAATTCATGTCATCCATGTATGGTCTGTATGAGAAAATTCATTCCATTCACATGCACAGTGAGAATTTTTGAAATAGAGCATGGATTTTTGATGATTTTGGCAAAAACAGATATTGATTTATGAATCAAGGAGCAAGGAAAAACATGGTCAAAATGTTTTTATGATTTTTATATAAAGAGAATAATGTTTTAAATAATATTTAATCATTTTTTGTAGTATAACTGAGGAAACAGGTAAGGAATCAGGCACCATATCTTCTAAAGAAATTGAATTCAACTACAGTTTTAAAAATTCGAAATTGTTAAGAAGCCAATATTTTTCGTTGCTTTTTCTTAGCAAATGAAAATGAATTTCGAAAAAAGAAAACATGGGTTTTCTTCAAAACGATCCTAATTAGGCTACACATGGGCAATGCTTTCCAAATTCATGGCTATTTGGGATATTTTCCTGGTTATTTCAACCCTTATTTTGTAGATTGAGTGGGAAAGTTGCTAAAATCAACTCTGAGCTTAATGGCTCTCCTAGTTTTGTTAATGGAAGACCATATGATGGTGCATGGATAGAAAAAATAGAGAGGATTGTTCATTTCAAATTTTGAGGATCTAAAGGTAGAGAAGGTTAAAATTCGATTTCTGAAATAAGTATGGTTTTGATTTTAAAAGTTGAAGGCAGAGCGGGTTAAAATCAAACCTGTAGGTGTCCAAAACTCAGTTATAAAGAAGGGTAGTGATCAAAATATTGTAAGAAGCATAAATATTTTTCAGAAATCAATTTCAGTGCTAGAGCTAAAACTCATTGATCAAAATTGACATATCGGTCCAAAAATTTGACATTTCAGTTTAGTATCTCTCCTTGTTTTTGTGGGTATATAGCGGTGGTCCAAATCAACATTCCAGTTCAGAATTTTTTGTTCCCATCACTCTGGAATACATAACACAAGCCAAATTTTTCCACTGATAGGTGAAGAATATTACAGAGGGAAGCACTTCAAAGAGAAAGGACAGATTTTTTTTAAGAAAAATAGAGAAAAGGAAGGAGAAAAAGTAAAGAATGCCATCTACAAGGAAGGAGAAAAAGGACATGAAGGCATGGATATCCTTTTACAAGTAGCTGAATAGGAAGCTTCATATTCAGGGGTTAGATCCGTAGGTAAATCAATACGTCAGTCGACATACAAGGACATAATATCAGAGAAACGGAGGAGACAAGCATGATGACATGCTTGAACATCAATAAGGGGGAGATGTTGGCCCTCGATTTTGATCAAATTTTTCTTAATTAAATACACTTAATTTCCATGTTATCCATCCATTTACAATCCATATACACCATATTTTGACCAATTTATTCATATCCAGGTATATAAATTAAGTTTTGCAAATTTTAGATGTTTTTACAAAAAATGGATTTTAAGTGCATTTTTGGACAGGATGAGAAATTCTTGTAATGGCTTCATTGATGTCATACTTGCAAGACACCTGGGCATGAGATGAGAACATTTCTAGGAATATTGGGAAGTAAGATTGAACGAATTCCTATTGGTTTGATCAAACTGAGCAAACACATGCCCTGTCAACGCTGGTCAAACATGACCTGTTTTTCAGGAATCCCTAGAAAATAGGGCAGAAATAATAGATTTTGGGATTTTTCCAGATATAGTGTAACTGAATGGATGGATTCGATCAAGATAGATGGGATTAGGATAGATATGACTGTTAGAGACATTTTAGTCAACTTTGTTTATTATTTCTCTATTTAAGCCAAGAGTATTGAGGGCTTGAGCATGTGGAATTTATGTAATCTGATTTTGAGACTCTTTGAAGACTGAAATTTAATTGAAGAAACTGTTTCATTTCAATTTTATGCATGCTGGGTTGATTTAATAAAGTTGTTGTAGATAAGATTTCTTCAAGTGTGCAAGGCAAAGGTTGAGGGCCCCCACACCAAGCTAAGTGCACTTCTTAGTTAAATTTTCATAGTTTTCATAAATTAGTTCTTGTTTCAAATGTATTTAGATGTATGATGATTGCTAAATGGATATTGGTTTAATTTGAATCTACATATGAAGGGAAACACAAGAATTTAAGTTAAATTCCCCTTTTATTTGATCTTGAACTAAAACTGAATTTCATTCTCCTTTTCTTATTTGAAGTTATTTCTACGTTTCTGGTTTGAACCAAGAATTGTGAAGAAGGAAAACCTCATCCTCCTTAGTTAGGAGCCTCTTCTTTTACATCTTCTGCATCATAAACCATTGTTAATTAGTTCTTTTAGATTTCTCTTTATGGAAATAGTATCGTAGGGAAGGACAACCAGGTTCTCCTAAGTTAGGAGCCTCATCTGACATATTATTTAAGTGAATTAGAAATTACTTAATTAGAGTTTATATTTGTAATATAAATTTCTTTTAGTCCTTCTAATTCATATTCTAAAATTGATTACCATTGGAATCCATAGACTTTGGACATGCTTCTAAGTTGTACAAACCCAGATTGATAATAAAATACTTGTGTTAATTTACCCAATAAATTCATCCAACAAACACTTCAAGGTGGTAGGGTGGTGCTAGGGTGAGTTGTGGTTCGCTAGGGTGTTGGGGCATCCATTCAGTTGATTACTAAAGAAATGAGGCCATTGGGGCATCCTTCCAGTGGGAGCTGGAGAAGAATTCTTTTATAGAATTCCAGGAAGTTGTTGCTTTCATTTCAGTTGGGGCTGAAGATTAAAGAATTTATAAGAAAAGCGTTTAGTGGCTTTTGACCCAAAGGGGTTTTTCCACCTAATATTCTTGGGCCTGCTATGTTCTTTTATTTACTATTTTTACTACATAAACATTAATAATAATCGAAGATTAACTAATGCTCTGAAAAGATTTAAAAGTGGTAATTGCTAAGGAATTGATCCAGGTGGATGTTGGTGGCCACCCACCTATCCCATTTGGACCCCCACAATTGTATCTTTTAGTTTTTCACTTTCCGTAATTGTAGAACAATTTACTATTTTTACCAGTTTTTCGGGTCATGAACTTCTGAAGCCGTTTTGAGGCCCTAAACGAAATTTTTTGGGAAATCTAGGAGCAACATGTGTCCATGGACCAATGTTTCTCTTCCAAAAGTTGTAGTGCTTAGATATATCTTTTTAACGAGCTATTGTACGCGTCAAAAGAAGATCGGGTGCCAAAGTTACGATCTCGGGAAGTTGATGTACCAACTTACCCAAAATGGGGCCCACAATTTGGTGTTTCATCTTATAGGGTTAGGTTTTCGAATGTTAAGGGTTTTCCATTGTTTCTCAACAATAAATAGGCCTTCGAGCCTCGTTGTAACATAGTTCAGAGGCATGGACCCGCCACATCTCTTCTCAGAGATAAGCTACCATCGCCTAGCTAGTTCATTTCCATTTCTGTTTGTAAGCATATTTCAGTATTTTAGATTAATGAAATGAAGTATCATTTCCACTACATCTCTGTGTTTATGGTTATCTCTGTAATTTGTTGTGTTCTTGTTAAATCCATATCAGGAATACCGATTCTCCCCTGTTACGAGGAATTTTGCATCTACGGATAAATACTAATTCCCTAGTTAGGTAGATATACCTAGAACAACAAAGTTAAAGTGATTATCCTTTTTCTATAGACAATAAATAAGACAAGGGAATCAAAGGACCTACTTGTTCTTTCACTTTCCTTTTGTCTCCTTTGTATGACTCCCATCGCTCCTTCTCAAACTTAACTCGCTCAAAAGGTACCTGCAAGCATAAACAAAAGACAAATAACCATTCAAAGCAAGAGATCTATCGACTACAAGTAAATAGAATCAGATACATTCACACATATAAACATCATATGTCAATATGAGCATGTGGAAACAGGTGTAAACAAATTTATTAAGTAGAAGGAATAATTACAATCATGAAGTCTGATCCATTGTCACTCTTCCAGCTTGGGTTCCAACGAACATCACATCAATAGAACAACACTTGGTAGTATGACAGTACTTTCTTATAATCTCAATCTTCACACCAACAATATCTCCTTACAAATTCTTAAATTCTAGCCCCTGATCACTTAGATGAGTGCTCAATTTATAGCCAAATGGAGGAGGCTTGGTCATAAATAAGCGTATTGAATGGCCTTCCAAACTTAGAGTTAGTTTCCATGGAGAAAGGGATGAGAGGATAGGAGGTTACATAACTCATTCCCTATCCAATTTCGACCTCATAGGAGATGATAAGTGTGGGAATCTTCTAGATGGCTCTAGAAGATAAGAATATTCCCAAAACCCTATGATGATTTCGCTCAAACTTTCCCAGCGCAAGTCAATATGGGCCTAAGTGCTCTGGAAAGCACCCTGACATGGGTCTACCTGCACTGAAGCACACTTACCCCTAACCAAGGTTGCGCCGGTTCCTTAAGGAGGCAACTCTGGGGGACTTCAGGCCAAGAAACTCTCAAGAAAGGAGGCATTCAAAGTGGTGACTTGTCTAGGGCATGTAGCAACTAAATTAGGGTTTGATGAGCCCTAATGGTACTGATCTGAATGATGTGATTGATGTACCCAAATGGATCTGTAACAGCTCCCCCCTAAAGCATGAAGTCAAAAATAATGATGTCGAGTCATATGCTTTATGATGTGATGAGGAGGTTCCGAGGTGGATGGTGACCTGCATCGATTACAATACATAATATCATGATATTTTTATTTTTTCTCATGAATTTCTAATGGAAGGCATACCCATGCTCAGCATATAAACTTTCATTACAAGTACATAGATAGTCATCTATAGATATAGACCCATGATAGGATGACCATCAAAGTAAAGCCATTGTACGGATGATTTGGTACATTTCTTGGAATCGCAACCTGGATGGATGAAACTAGATCCGGGATCTTCTATCACGTTCATTTGTTTGCTCAAGTATGAATCTAACCATGCGAATATGTGATCTAAAGTCGAACATGGGAAGACACTATTTGATTACCAACCAATGATGTAAGTTGTTAACAGATGCAAGAGAAATCACCGATAATGATAATGATCCTCAAGGTACTGCAATACATTCTGTATGGTGTGAATGGATGTTTTGATGTCAAACACCATACAAAGTCTTTCGGTCGAAGGCCAATGATGTCAACCTATGATAGAAGTCAGAAACCTACCATTGATGTATGCAAGCCTGAAGGTATTGCAAGGGTGTTTCTAAGTCAACTTCTTGGATAATGTGTTGATGTCAACAAGAAGTGACTTGTCGCAGGAGGGCCTTGATGTATCCCACATCAATGACATAAAATGAGTGTAATGATTTTGGAGACGGAATTTCACTGACGACACAAGGTTTAGGAATGGTAGTCATGAAAATGAAGGTTTATTAGTATTGCAAAGGATGAATTTTAAACTAAGTGACTTCTCTTGAACATGTCGGCGACACTGAATGGATTGGTGGCATTGACCCAAAACAAAAGTAATGTATGGTATGATATACCAAGGTATGATGACCATCAAGAAGATAACCCAACCCAAATAGTCACAATGATGAAGTGAAAGTTTCATGTTCAAGAGCGACCTGCTACCATAAAGTGGTTTACCCCTTTTCCCATTTTCCCTAGTCATTACTGACCAATACCTCTTTATTTTTATCAATTTTTGGAGGATAACATATGCTTTTTGTATAATTCCACCCTTCAGGTGAATCCATCGCTATGCAATGTTTTAATGAGTCTAGTGAAGGTGAAACTCGCTCTTGTCATGATGGACAAGTTTGTCGCTATTTGATGTTTTAACAAGTCTAACGACAATGATAAATCAGTCCTTTTCATCTTTAGAGAGCTGGAAAAGGGAAAAAAGAAAACTCCACAAGTTATTTTTCATAGATTTGTCTCTCAAGTCTGAAAAAGAGTAAAACAATACAAGAGAGAACCTATTGACCATGTTCGGTCAACGTATTCCTTTTTTGTAAAAAATCTATCCTAGCCCGAAAAATGGTTAAACTTATACTAAGTAGATGTCATTTCCAATCTGTTAACAAGCTGAGAAGGACAAGCGCTTGACAATATTTTCATATTTCGAGAGTTTGAAAAGAGCTTAAAGAGAACTCCACTTTGAGGAACGAGCAGTCTCTAGGATAGCAACTGGTTCCGATGATGTTGGAACTTCTTAAAACATGTTGATTTATGTGAAGAGGTTGGCTAATAAGACCACTCATTGCAATTGTTCCTCAAAATGCATAAAACAAGCAAGTGAAAGCATATGATCGGCCAAGAAGATAATGACAATTGAAGGAGAAAAACCAAGGCTCATCTAATGGAAGAGGCTAATAGAATGGTAATCATGAGGGTTAAAATGGAAATGGGTTGATTTTTACACAATCTTGAAACAATTTTTTTTTCTTGGATTCAGTTTCATTTTTAGACAAGCTTGAAACGAAGAAGTATGCTTGAATTCAGTTTCATTTTTACACAAGCTTGAATCATGAAAAACTATGATTGAGATTGGTTTACATGCCCCCATCATGATGACTCGATTCTTGGTGCATGTCCCCCAAGCTTCATTACATTCACCTAAGTAGACTACTCATGGTTATTAAGTGGATGGAATGAAGGTTCATTTACGAGATCAAGTGAAAGAATTGACTGGGATTTTACGAGATCTACTCAAAGTCTTGACTTGGAACTTTGCTCCAGGGGACCTTGTTTCATTTTTTAATGAGCTTAACACAAGAAAAGGAACTTTTCTCAAATTCCTTGTTTCATTTTTTAACGAGCTTGACACAAGAAAAGGAACTATGCTCATACTCATTTCATTTTTTAATGAGCTTGACATAAGACAAGGAACTATCCTCGTATTCCTTGTTTCATTTTTTAGTGATCTTGACACAAGACAAGGAACTATGCTCATACCCTTTGTTTCATTTTTTAACGAGGTTGACACAAGACCAGGAACTATCCTCATATCCTTGGGTTCATTTTTTAACAAGGTTGACACAAGACAAGGAACTATCCTCATGGGAACTATTTCATTTTTTAATGAGGTTGACATAGTAAAAGAACTATCCTCATTTTCCTCGATCACGACTCATAAGAGGTCATGACTTCCAAGAGGTTCTCATCAGATGGGAGAACAATGCTTTGGAAGGGATCCATAGCAAGGACTCCATTAGAGAGATCTAGTTCTAATGCCCCTAGTACATAATGTACAACATCACTGAATTGATCATCAGTTGATGTAGGCATGTAATGGGTTGCCACATAATTAACCCATGGTGGGGATGATACCATTGGTACAAAAGGACCATTTAGGGAAGATAGTTGACTAGAAGCCATATTTGCGCCGGGAAATGAAAGTTGGTCAACAGTGACAATTTTTCCTTCATGCAGGAAACAAATCACTCGAAAGAGTGTTGAAATAATAGCTCCCATGTCATAAACATAGTTGCATCCAAGAAGTAAATTGTAATCTAAAGGGACTGAGACTACCATCACATTCAGATAAATGATTTTTCCTCCCAATGTAATAGGAAATTGAGGAAGGATCCCTAATGGTTGACTGGCTCCTCTATTAAAAGCCAACATATTCTGGGTAACAGGCACAAGTGACGGTGAACCGAGTGCTTGCTAAGTAGTGGAGGAAAGGATACTCATAGATGCACCTTCATCTATAATAGTGCCAAGTACAATCATATTACAAACCTATACTATGATCTAGAAAGGCACATAAGAAGGAAGACAACATCCTACCAGTTGGTTCCAATCAACGGAAGTGACCAAACTACTTGGAGGGGGTACCATAGAAACAAGAGTATTATCCACTTGTGTTACGAGAACGGGAGGATTTTCCTCCTTTCTTAATGGAATAGGAGGGTTGTCTCTAAGTTCATTAGAATCTGAATAAACAAAAAGAACCTAAGTGTATCATAATCACTCTCTATGGGAAAGGTATGATTAACTAAAGGTGAAATCATGTCAATTGTTACCTCGACCTGTGATGGGTCAGGTATAGACTCATGGGAATCACATTTAGAGAGAGTGGGTTTTACTGACGGTTGATTTGGGTCAGTTATTTTGTCAACTAGTGAAGGATTAAGGGAGAGTCTCTTGTAACCAAATGGAAGTTGTTGTGGAGAATCAGGATGGTTATCCAACACTTTTTGGGCTTCATTTAGATAGGGAAAAAGGTGAATGGGGTGATTCCCTTCACATAACCTACAGGGAAACTTAACTTTACCCTTCTTTCCATGAACTTTACTACCACTAGTTGATGATGTGTCACCAACATGATATCTAGAAGTTGATGACACAAGATGATGTGAACGAGAAGAGAATTCTTCTAAGATCTGAGGAATACAAGGACAATTTCGAAGAAGATGGTCTCTCGTGCAAATTTTTCATGGATATTGAACTTTGTGAGGCTTATGGGATGGTTTCTCATTAGAAGTTGCATTTGAAGCAATGGTTGCTTGGTTTCCCCCCTGTTGAATTGGCTTCTTCTTCTTCTTCTTCTTCCCTTTCTTCTTCTTCTTAGCCACCTAGTTACTAGTATCAATACTTTCACCAGGTGAAGAGGAAAAAGAGGAGGAAGAAACAACTGACGAAGAAGGCAAAGGGTCAATGTTGGGATCAACTAGAGGTTGATTTTGTCCAATTGGAGGAGTACTCAATTTTGGAGAAATCATGACATTTTGAACCAAGGAGGTTGAAAACAACCATACTAGCAAGCAAATGGTAAATCCCATAAGGGATAATGTAGGAGCACCAATATTTCCAAAATGAGGAAAAGGACTACGATTCCCATCAAAAGGAATTCCTTGATCGGTGGACTCTGGATTTGTCGCCATATGTCTCAACCTAAGATCAACTAAGGAGAGAGCATGGAGGATGTTATCCACGGTCAATTAATTTTATTTTAATCAAAAAAACATAACAAAACAAAAGAGGGATGATCTACGAAAAAGGATTACCAAGCAACTGTGAATTGCATAATACCTCCTGGGAAACTGAGAAGTACGGGCAGAAAATCTCCTCGAATGCTATGTTTGGTGTATAACAATCTACAAAGAAATCGACTTAGTTACCTAAGGATGGATAGAAACCTAGTTTTGTCCTCACATATATACCCGAAAGTACACGGAGGCCTAATCCATATTAGCGCTGTCTAATGTGAAACCACACAGTGAGAGCATTCCATATACTTTACGTACTGTAACACCACCCTATATACTGAAAGGTACGTGGACGAGCTACAATATACTCACGTACATGGAATGAGGTATCACACTCAGGATGTATCGCAGACAAGTTAGTGACAACTGATATGTTTTATGACACCGAAACACATCTCTAGCCTAGAACCTCTAAATGTTTTGCGTTAGGTGACAATGCTCCATTAGGTTAATTGATATTAATTTTAAGTTGATCTTGATTAATAATTTTCCTTTCAAGGTTCACCATGTGATGTATTTTCAATTCCTAGAATGCAACTAATATGATAAGCATCCTTTTCATTCAATTTTGATAATGAAAACCTTAGCTAGTAGGGAAAGAGTAATTAGATTCTTGTAATCAAAGAACAAAGAACACATCTAATGCAATTTGCCTAAACTATTCCTATGAGCACACACAGGCTCTTTTAATGCAAAATGCAAGTTTTTCTTTTCCATTCCCTTAATGTTTTGATGAACAAAAGGAAACTAATGCACATACAATCAATCAATATTTTTTCAAGAACGAAGACTTTACGATAGTTCTGTTTCGAAAGAAATGAAGACTTTTACGACACTTTCTTTTGAACAAAGATTAATTTACTATAAACTAACTTTGAAAATGAATTGAGAGTGATAAAGAAATCATTACAAAAACGCTAAACAATCAAGGATAAAGTAGGGTTGAAAAAGGAAACACATATTTATTTCAAAGACACAAGCATCATTGACCTTTCAGCGAGCAGAAACAGAAGGAAATTTGGAAAAAAATAAACTCAAAGGAGGGATTTTTTTCCTAAGGAGGATAAGAATAGCCTTGAATGGGAGATAGTGCGCTTCAAAGCATTGTCCTCAAGCCAAGGGTTCTCTGCAGTGCTCTGTCTCTAGACCAAACCTGCACTAGTGCCAAAGAGGCCATCCTAGGGGCTTACAAGCAGAATTTTCACCAAAAAACACTTCAAAAAGGATGAAACAAGATCAATGGAAGAAAGTAAGGTCTACTAGAGTGTACTAGGATGAAGGTAAACTACTTGGAATGATGACTCTTCCCCAGTGGAGTCCCCAATTTTTTATGATGAATTTTGCATCTACGGATAAATACTAATTCCCTAGGTAGGTAGTTATACCTAGAACAATAGATTTAAAGCGCTTATCCTTTTTCTATAGACGATAAATAAGACAAGGGAATCAAAGGACCTACTTGTTCTTTCACTTTCCCTTTGTCTCCTTTGTATGACTCCTGTTGCTCCTTCTCGAACTTAACTCGCTCAAAAAGTACCTGCAAGCATAAACAGAAGACAGAGAACCAATCAAAGCAAGAGATCTATCGACTATAAGTAAATGGAATCAGATACATTCACACATATAAACATCATATATCAATATGAGCATATGGAAAAAGGTGTAAAAAACTTAATTAAGTAGAAGGAAGAATTACAACCATGAAGTCTGATCGATTGTCACTCTTCCAGCTTGGGTACCAGCCAATATCACATCAATAACAAAACAGTCCAGAAGCATAAAAATACTTTCTTATAATCTCAATCTTCACGCCAATAGTATCTCCTTACAAATTCTCAAAGTCCAACCCCTGATCACTTAGATGAGTGCTCAATTTATAGGCAAATGGAGGAGGCTTGGTCATAAATGCGGGTACTGAATGGCCTTCCAAACTTAGAGTTAGTTTCCATGGAGGAAGGGATGATAGGATGGGAGGTTGCTTAACTCATTCCCTATCCAATTTCGACCTCATAGGTGATGATAAGTGTGGGAATCTTCTAGATGGCTCCAGAAGATAAGAATATTTTGAAAACCCTATGATGATTTCGCTCAAACTTGCCCAACACAGCTCAAAGTGGACCTAGGTGCTTCAGAAAGCACCCTGACATGGACCTACCTACACTAAAGCACACTTACCCTTGACTAAGGTTGCATTGGTCCCTCAAGGAGGAAATTCTGGAGGGCTTCAAGCCAAGAAACTCTCAGGGAAGGAGGCATTCAAAGTGGTGACTTATCTAGGGCATGTAGAAACTGATTTAGGGTTTGATGAGCCCTAATGGTACTAATCTAAATGATGGGAGTGATGTGCCCAAATGGATCTGTAACATCCCCACCTCAGTATTTCCAAAAATTGGAATCAGATCTTGGTTCCTTCAATAACAGTCTAACAGCTGGAAGGAGATCATGGAGTATACTAAGAATAGAGTTCCTTTGTTCAATGGAAATAACTATGCACTTTGGTGTGGAATAATGTAGGTTCATTTGTTGGCACAAGGATACGAAGTATGGGAAATTTTTGTAAAAGGCTTCACATCGACCTGGGCTGAACAAGGTAAGAAAAATATCGTACATGATGTAAAAGATAAATATCTTATTATTAGTGGGCTTATATAATCTGTCTATCTTAAGGTATTAAGTTGCAAAACTACTAAAGAGGTATGGAACAAGCTTGAGAACATATATGCAGGTGACTCAAAAGTGAAAGAAGCAAATCTTGAAATTTTGAGGGGAAAATTTGAGCAACTAAGAATGAAGGAAGATGAAGATATTGCTACATACTTTCAGCGTGGTGATGAAACAACAAATATATTGGAAGGTTTGTGTTGGTATGTTGGGGCCTGACCCAGGTTGAAAGTTAATTAGCCAAACAAATCCCTGTACTACTAGCCCTTTCGGCAACAGTTCACGGAGCATGGACTAAGGTCTCACCCGCAGCAGTATGGGGGGATGCTGGAACCAGGTTGCCGCACCCTTGAGATGTTTGAGGGGTTGATTTAGTCCAACTATGATTACCTTTGCGTAGGTTACTTCACGCACTTTCCTGACCTATGAGGCCTTCGTGCCTTGTTATATTCACCTTCGCATAGCCCTACCTAATGGCTATGGGGCTTTCGCGTTGCTGGAGCAGCGATCTGCATTATTTCCCCAAGTCGCACCGTAGATCTTACTTATCTTCTTATAAAAGTTGGTTATCTTCACATAAATAGATACCTTGCATTATATTCACTTACTCAACACATTTATATAAGTTTGCGCAGTAAATAAGCAATAAACTTGCAATTCATACCCAATAATACATAAAACAGGAAAATATATATAGAAATATGGTAAACCTTCTCTTTTATTAATTCTTAGAATGGTTATAGACTCGACATGCCCTGCACACTCAGCTGCAGGGGTTCGCACACTCAACTACAGATTACTAGGCCTCTGCGCACTCAGCTGCAGAGCCTTCTCCTACTCTACAACCCAAAGACACAACTCTATACATCAACTCACTACTTCATCAATTTCTTAGATTCATCTATGTTTAGATTATTTCTACACTTAGAGCCTCACTCTATTTATACAATCCCATGGTCCGCGGACCATGGGTAGATCTTTCAAACCAACATTACATTACAAAAACAAGGGCAGACAACCCTATGATTCTATTATGACTTCGCGCTCTACGCCCACAATTCGCGGAGTCTTTACAATGGACTTAGTCAAAACTTGGGCTTTAAGCCCCAAAACATGTCTTGGGAGGATTCCATGCCCAATAGGCCCAAAGACAAACATCATGACTCGTCCTCTAGTCACTCTGTCGGTGCAGAGATCTTCGCATGAAGACCCTCCAACTTTGCTTGAATGGTTGCAAGGTCGGTAGCGCACTGAATGCCTCCTTGCTGAATCTCCTGTACTTGTTGTTCTGAGACCACAGTGTCGAAGCTACTCCCCTACATCTATTTATAGTCCCGCGCCTTCTTCCAGCTACTTGGAGTGTGAAGACTGTGCTTCTGTCGGCTAGTTAGATGGGTGGGCCACTGTTGTATGGCTTTAATCGACTGCCATTCACTTTGCCTAGGAAAGGTTCTCCATTTAGATTTACTAGTTGCACCGCACCTCCGTCTGTGACCTCCTTAACAACATACGGTCCCAGCCAATGCATTATGAACTTTCCCGAGAATTTATCAAACTTACTATCATATAGTAACACCAAATCGTTTACTTTGAAGGTGTGCAACTTAATATGTCAATCATGCCCGGCCTTTTCACACTGATTTTGTACTTGTTAATGGAAGCCAGCCAAAAACCATTCCTCTTCGAGTTCCTCCAACTGTGCGAGCCGCTCCTCCAAGGCTCTGTGGTCTATCATACCTATGAGCATTGTTATCCATAGACTAGGCACAATATGCTCCATTGGCATTACGACTTCCACTCCATAGACCAATCGGAAAGGTGTTTTTTCATGTTAGTTTCTTGCAGGTTGTCCTATAAGCTGATAATACTGTAGGTACTCGCAGGTCCCAATCACTTCATTGTGCATTGCATAGTTTAGTCAGCATAGTCTCCAATATTTTGTTAAATACTTCTACTATCCCATTGGCTTGTGGGTGATATGGTGTGCTTTTCTGATGATACACCTGAAACTCTTCTGTTAGTGCACTGATTGTTTCATTCAGGAAATGTGTACCATGATCGCTCATCAAGATATTTGGAAACCCAAATCGTGTCAATACGTGTTCGAATAGAAACTTCGCAGCCGTGGTGGCTGTGCAATCTTTTATTGGCTGCACTTCTACCTAATGAGTTAGGTACCTTGTCGCAGTGATAACGTATCACCCGCCCGTCTTTCCCTGAGGTTTGATAGGTCCTATAAAGTTGATTGCCCACTTTTCAAAGGGATGCAACATCATTTTTGGATTCAAAGGCATCTCGTCCCTCTGTGATGGTTTACCTGTTCTTTAACATACATCACAGCCCTTGCAATTTGCTTTTGATTCCTGATGAAGGGTTGGCCACGACAACCGTACGCGGAGGATCTTCTGCATAGTTGCTCGCTTTGCATAGTGTCCTCCTGCAGTGCCCCCATGCGCATCCGTGAGGATATGAATTCATTCAAATTCAGGTACATACCTTCATAGTATCTCATCATTTCCCATCTTATATAGGTTCCCCGCGATGACAAAAAAATATGTTGTGTGCACCACTAATTCCTTCTTCTGCTGGACGGAGTACTCTTTTGGTGCAGTTCTAGTTGTAAGAAAGTGGATTATGTCTTCAAAGTGTCCATCCGCTTCACATACAGCAAAGACCTGTGCGTCAGGTAATCCTTCCTCCAGACTAGTAGGATATTCCCATGTTTCAATGCACGACAGGTGATCTGGTCCCGCATTCAAGCATCCAAGCTTCACAACTACCTCAAAATCATGTTCTTGGAACAATAAAATCCACCTACATATGCGCCGCCCCAAAACAGGCTTGATGACCAAGTATTTCAATGCGAAATGATCTATATACATCTTGAAGTGTCCTCCTAGCAAATGTTGCCGATATTTTTGGAGCGCGTACACCATAGCCAATCCTTCACATTCGGCTGTGGAATAGTTATTTTCTGCTTTAGAAAACCTGCGACTCACGAACGCGATAGGGTGATCCAAGCCCTCTCCACCCTCCTATGTTAGTACTACCCCCAGCACTATACACGATGCGTCAACATGGACATGAAATTCCTCATCCCATTTCAGGAAGACTAGGATCAGCGCAGAGGCCAATTTTTCTTTTAGTACATCGAGGCTCTTCATGTAGTCATCATTCCAGTAGAATGTGACATCCTTTTTCGACAGCTTCTCCATCGGCATGGTGATCTGGGCATAGCTTTTGATGAACTTCCTGTAATACCCCGTATGTCCCAGGGTAGCGTGCAACTGTTTGACACTTCGTAACGCTTCCAAATTTAGAATCACCGCAATCTTTGCTGGGTCTACCATTAGTCCCTATTTTCAAACCACATGTCCCAATAGGTTCCTAAATGGAACGAGGAACATACACTTCTGAAGGTTCAATGCGATTTGGTGTCATCAGTAGGTATCAACCATTAAGCGTAAGGTTGCTACATGGTGTTTAACCAATCCAAATATAGTCCAATCATCCAGATAAACCTCTAGGAACTTGTAGATATATTCCTTGAATGCTGCAACAACTATGCGTGAAAAGATCACCGACACATTCGTCAATCCAAACGGCATAACATTGTATTGAAAGCAACCCCACTCAGTCACGGAGGTGGTCTTGCTCCTATCTTCCACCATGATTTTGATTTGGTGGTACCCTGAGAACCCATCAGTAAAGGAATATGCTTCTTGCCCGCCGACATTTTCCAATACTTCATCTGTGAATGGAGTTTGGAATGGGTCATGCACTTACGCATCATTCAATTTTCTGAGATCCACACATATTCTTATCTCTCCCTTCTACTTCCTTTCTTGTAACACCATAGGGATTACCCAATATAATTCTTCCACCATCTTAATGATTCATGCTGCAAGCATTTTGTCTGGTTCTACACGGAACTTTTCCTTGTATTTCGAATTCAAGTGGTAAGGCCTCTGCTTAACTGGCATTGCATCAGGTTTTAATGTGATCTTCATCATCCCTAAATTCCTGATGATTACCTTATATCCATGATCTTGGTCAGTAATAGGTCCTGGTACTCGCGAAGTAACTCAACAACCTTATCCACCATTGCATCATCCCAGTAGTTGTCGAGCGTTGCATACTTAGGCTCAGCTTCGGTACCAATGTTCAACTGCTTTGTCTTTACCGAAGCAGTGATGTTAGGGTCTTCAACCAGTGGTCCTTGAACCTCTCAATGGCCTTTAGTTTTTGGAATGTTAACTTTTTGCGGATCCTTGTCGTCTTCTTCAGTATTTACATTATGACACTCCAACGTGCAACTCAGCTAAGTAGCCCATTCAGGCTTAATCAATTCTATTAGCTACTGGGGTATCTTAAAGATAACTTATTTTACTGCTTGTAGCATGTCATCAAGAGTGTCCCATCAATGATCCTCAAACATGAAGGTTAATAGGAACCCTTCATGCAAGATATCCCATTCACTCATCCCATGGTGGAGCTCCGTCTCTATATACCAGTTCATGGGTATAACATCTAGGGTATGATAGAACAGGTGCACCCACTTAGGTTGTGGCTCTTTCCCATAGACCTTTGTCCACTTGGCGAGGTGCACGTGCAAATCATCTTGTCCGTCATACTTTTCCTTTATATGCATCTAAGGCTTCCCAAAATGCATGAGCATCATTTTCCTGCATTCACGCCAATTCTCAAAGCTTCGTTGGTGCGTACCCCACCACATTGTGGGCGTAGCATGCAGTACCCATTTCAAAGCCTCGGAACATCTCTATTCCAGCAATTCTCTTTTGAATCGGTTCAGGAAAGAATCTACCTAACTTAACCCATCATATGTAGGTAGATCCGTTACTTCCATTGATACGCAGCGTAGCGATCTTGTCATCATGTTGTAGTTCAGCATGGTTACCTCATGTAACCGGTTCTGCCATCGCTTTATCTCTTCATCCGAATCCGACGTACATGAGATTTCGCACTCCCATGAGATTCATCCATCCATGGTGGGATTTACCCAGTCTTTCTCTCATGTGGTTATCTTTTAGATGCAATCTAATTCATCGTCGCTTTCACAGTCATGCACTAGCTCCATGTAGCATGATCCTTCTACAGTGTCCAAAGGTATGACTATGCGCAGAGACTTTTTCTCGAAAATCATCTTGTGCTTCTTTATATTTATCACCCTGTTCATGTCAGTGGCCCAATCTATTCCTAATAGTGCAAGGTAGGGATTGTTGTCATCAACACAATCTCTATCACTTCAAAATCTGCCAGCGTGCTTGATCCTTCAATATCCATGGTGATTCCTTGCAATCTTCCCACAGGTAGGATATTTTTTTGGTTTTCCATTCATATTTGGATAGGAGACCATTGTAGAATAGGCCTTCCCATGTGCTCCCATGTTTTCTTCGGTAGAACATTCATGTCCGATCCTAAATCCAGAATCACTTGGTCCATCTCATATTCTCCAATCTACGCAGTCAATCTCATTTCTCTTCGCGTCCTCATCGCATGCTTTCCAATCTTGCAGACAATGTGTAGTTCTCTTGGCGCGGTCCTAGTGCATCTATTTATGAGTTCCTACAATCCCTTTACAGCCTTGCTATTACGCAGTCGCTTCATACATGTTTCTAGGAATGTCGTGAGCATTGATCGGTCCATTTATGGCTCCAGTATTTCTTTGCTTCCTGAAGTGGAGGCATCAACAAAGCTCTTCCTAGCTTCCATGAAGGTTTCTGTTATGAAACCAGCTCAAGAAAAGATAGAAAAGATAGATCAATGCCTTAGAATTCAACCTCTTCGAGGGGGAAACCTCCTTTACATTACATAAATGAACAATTCTTGGATGATTCAAATGACAAAACCTCCTTTCTATATATAGGAGTCTAAGGAGTCACAATATAATCCAGCCGACCTAACAATAATAATATAAAGCCACAAAAATAACAATAGAGGGATTCTATGGGGCACAGTAATAACAATATGGGGGCAATAGGAGCACAACAATATTAATAAGGGGTATAACTACAATAGTAATGGGGTAATCACTAGTATTATAGGGACCCAACATTCCCCTCGCCTTCAAAAAAGTGTTGTCCTCAACGCTTGAGTAGTTCTAGATACTTCTGCATAAAATTCTCATCCTCCCATGTGGAATCTTCAGCGGATAACTTCTTTCACTTGATAAGATACTCTGAAATTGATCGATTTCGTAGCTGCCGAATTCTTGTTTCTATGACTGCTTCCGGTTCGACTATAATTTTTGCTTCCTCGTCAAGTTCTGGCAATATTGTTTGAACTGGGAGCTTGTCGCCTATAACCTTATTTAAACATGAAATATGGAAAACTGGGTGCAATCGAGAAGCTGCAGGAAGCTCCAATTTGTATGCCATAGTACCAATCTTTTGCAACACCTTGTACAGACCATAATACTTTGGTGATAATTTATTATCCTTCTTAGCTTGCTTGAGGGACATTTTCTTATATGGTTGTAGCCATAGGAATACCCAATCACCTACATCAAAACTTCTTTCACTGTGATGTTGATTTGCCTGTTGTTTCATTCTATTCTGTGCCAACATGAGGTTATCCTTTAAGAGTTGGAGGACTTGTTGTTGATTTTTGTTGTGATGTTCCACTGCCTAAACCTTAGAATTTTCTCTTAAATATGATGTGATGGATGGTGGTTGATACCCATAAAGTGCCATAAATGGGGTCATTTTTGTTGCTGTATGGAAGGAAGTGTTATACCACCATTCAGCCAGAGGCAACCATTTGACCCATTGTGTTTGTTTATCAGATACAAAGCAACGAAGATATCCTTCCAAACATTTGTTTACTATCTTAGTTTGCCCATCAGATTGAGGATGATAAGATGAGCTATGAGCTAACTGAGTACCAAGACAAGAAAATAATTCTGTCCAAAAATTTCCAGTGAAAATGGGATCTCTGTCACTTACAATAATCTTTGGGTTTCCACGTAGATTTTTAATTGTTTCCATAAATGCAGTAGAAACTGTACTGGCTTTAAATGGATGTGATAATGCACAAAAGTGTGCATACTTGGTAAGTCTGTCAACTACCTCCATGATGACACTCTTTCCCTCAGACTTGGGTAAACCTGTGATAAAATCCATTGAAACCTCCTCCCAACGTTGGCTTCGAATGGATAAAGGTTGTAATAGACCTGGTGTCTTAATTGTTTCAACTTTATTTTGTTGGCAAACCAAACATTCCGCCACAAAATTTTGAATATCTGTTTTGAGGCCATCCCAAAAAAATTCCTTCTTAACCCTGTGGTAAGTTTTTAGAAATACTGAGTGCCCTCCTAAGGGAGAAGTGTGCAATTCCATAAGAATCTTTTGTTTTAACTGGGATTTCTTACAGAGGTATAAGCGATCTTTGTACCATAACAAATCATTTTTCCAACTAAATGTATCAGACGTACTAGAATCTTGTTGTAGCTTTCGAATAAGTGCCCACATTTCTTCATCATTCTTCCATTCCTCCCTTTCTTCGTTTATCCAATCAGGTTGGATAATAAAAATGGCGCACAACAATGCTTCCACATCCTCATCCTTTCTTGAGAGTGCATTTGCCACCAAATTTTGCTTCCATTTTTTGTAGATGATTTCAAAGTCATAACCCAACATCTTTGTGACCCACTTTTGTTGCTCTTCAGAGGATAATCTTTGTTCTAAAAAGTATTTAAGGCTATCATGATCCATTTTTACCTTGAAGTGTCTTCCCATTAGGTAGGGTCGCCATTTCTTAAGTGCATGGAGTATTGCCAACATTTCCTTCTCATAAATAGCTTTGCTTAAAAACTTTCCCTTGATTGGATGACTTTCAAAAGCAATGGGTCTTTCATCATGCATTAGAACAACACCATTTCCATTTCCTGAAGCATCACATTTCACAATAAAGGTTTTTGTGAAGTCTACTGTAGCTAAGACCGGTGCTTGGCACATTGCCTCTTTAAGATGTTCAAAGGCCTTTGTTGCTTCTGGAGTCCATGAAAATGCATCTTTCTTAAATAATGTTGTTAGCGGTGCTGCTATTCTCCCATAATCCTTAACAAACTTGTGATAATACCCTGTCAACCCAAGAAATCCTCGCAGATGCTTTATGGATGTGGGGATTTTCCATTCCTTAATGGCTTTAATTTTGCTAGGGTCTACCTTAACTCCTTCATGAGATACAATATGACCCAAATATTCCACCTCCTGGACTCCAAAGAAACATTTGGACCTTTTTGCATATAATTGTTTCTCCTCCAATAGTTGTAGCACCCTGTCAACATGTTCAACATGATCCTTCCAAGACTTGTTGTAGATTAGTATATCATCAAAAAATACTAACGCAAATTTTCTAAGGAATGGTTTGAAAATTGAATTCATCAAACCTTGAAATGTTGAAGGTGCATTGGTAAGGTCAAAAGGCATGACCAAAAATTCATAATGACCCTCATGAGTTCTAAATGTTGTTTTCGGAATGTCTTCAATCTTCATTCTGATTTGAAGATATCTTGAACGAAGATCCAACTTGGTGAAGTAAATTGATCCATGCAATTCATCCAGTAATTCATCAATGACAGGAATGGGGAACTTATCTTTAATAGTGAGCTTGTTGAGCTCCCTATAATCCAGACACATGCGCCATGATCCATCCTTCTTGTGCACCAATACTACTGGAGCAGAGAAAGAACATTGACTCGATTGAATTATACCAGCCTGTAGCATTTCTGCAACCATATGTTCAATTTCACTATTTTGGACATAGGGATATCTGTACGGTCTGATGTTTGGAGGAACACTTCCTGGAATCAGATGAATAGCATGATCATGATCGCGCATAGGTGGGAGACCTTTGGGAGTCTCAAATACCTTGGAATGATTGTCCAGGACTTTTTGGAGATCTGGAGAAATAGATGATTCCGATGTGGAAACATCTAGCGAACATAATTGTGGAATTACACCTCTTTGCTCCTTTTTTAGAAGCTTTGTCATACCATTAGAGCTGATTATCTTTCCTGGTTTCCCTGCAATACCCCTTAATTCAACTTCCTTTCCTTCCGTAGAAAATTTCATGAAAACTTCTTGAAAATTAAAAGCTATTGTACCCAAGGATTGTAGCCATTGGACTCCTAGCACAACATCAGCACATCCCATTGGAATGGAAATCATTGGGCTAGTCAATACATATTCTCCCATGGATAACTTGATATTATGGCACTTTCCAGAGAAATTTATTGTTCCTCCATTTTCAATCATCACTTGACACTCTGGTGCTGGATATAGGAAGCAATTCAATTCTTTTGCTACCATACAATGAATAAAATTGTGGGTGCTTCCTGAATCAATCAACACTATTACCTTTTTCTTCTTGATTTGTCCTTCTATCTTGATGGTTTGAGGAGTGGTAATTCCTGCCAATGCATTACAAGATATGGTCGGATTTATTTGTTCTTCATCTAGGCTTTGTTCCTGGAGTATATCCTCTTCTTTTGACCTTTCTCGCTCCTTTTCTTCTTCCTCTTCACAATCTATGTAGAATAATTTCTTCTCAGCACACTTATGACCTTTAGTGTATTTGCTATCACAACTGTAACAAAGCCCTTTTGCTATTTTTTCTTCCAATTGTTGTGGTGTCAACCTTATAGGTTGTGGAAGACTAGGGGAAACAACGCTTCCATCTTTATAGTTGTGAGTGGTATGCTTCCTGGTTGCCATAATTTGGCTTTCCATTTTTCTTGCTAACTTGAATGCCTTTTCTAATGAATCAGGTTCCCAAAGGCGAACATCATGTTGGATATTACCCTTTAAAGTCCCTTTGAACACATCAATCCTATTCTCCTCTGGAATATCTTTTACCCTTATGTTCAATTTTTGGAACTCCTCAATGTGCTCCATTATTGAACCCTTTTGTTTGAGACTTATCAATTGGCTAAAAAGAGTGTTGCTTTTTGTATCCTCATAATGTGCTATCAATTCTTCCGTAAAAATTGCCCAAGTGATAAATTGTTTATGAGAGAAAATCCATTGATACCATACAAGCTAATTTGGTTCCAAATATAATGTTGCCATACGTACCTTTTGTGTGTTTTGCACATTATTGAGATCGAAGAACTGCTCCATCTGTAATATCCATGTGGCGGGATCCTTGCCATCAAACTTCCTCATATCGATTTTTGGAATATGGTGAGTCTTCGATCCAACATTAGAGTCTATGATATCATGATTAACATTTCTTTTGTTTGCATCATGAGTTTCCTTTACTACCTTTTCACCATTGTAAGTATTTCTTGTAGAAAATTTGTCAAATCTGTCTTCATATCTGTCATGCCTGTCTTCAAGTTTTTGCTCAAATCTATCTTCAATTCTTCCATGTCTATCTTCAAATCTAACTTCCAATCATCCATATTAGCTTCCACACCCTTTATCTTAGATTCCATGATATTTATCTTAGCTTCTGTTAGCTTTTGTGAGCGTGACATTTGTTGCACTTGTTCTTGTAATTTTGATATATCATGTAGCATTTCTTCCTCTTCTTCATGAGTCATGCTAGAGCTTTCACGTTCCTTACTAGGTGTTTGCATTTTCTTTCCTTGGGGCATCAGTTACAGATAATAATGCTTTACTATACCCTTTTAATTCCTTCAAACGAAGCTTACGCAAAAAATTAAAAAAAAAAAACTACACACCTTTTTTCACTTTGTAGAAGCCTGATATTGAATCTGATGTATCTCTGTAGTTTCAGATCCTCCAGTTCTAAAATTGCGATCTGTATTAGCCTTCTGTGTCCTATTTCCAATGCCACAAGTCTAACCCAATTTGGATTCTCCAAGGAAGAGTTATGCGAAATCTCCCACAGTGACTTGATTATAGACTAGTTCAGTAGAGTGAACTTGTACGATGTGCCACGAGTCACTGTTTCAACCTTTGGATCTAAAAAATGCATACAAAAAACTACAGTCCGTCCTCTTTCTGTACCTTCTTACAAAATTTCAATCCAATCCCCAGAGAGAAAGTTATGATTATTTTCCCCAGGTCACATGTTTGGAATACAATTCAAGAGTCTGCAAAAATACCAACTTCCTCAGATCATATCTCCGCAAATATAGTGCGAAAAGCTCTGAAATTCAGACCCGAGGTTTAGGGTGATTTCCTCTAAAATGGTTTTTTTTTTTAACTTTTGAAACGTTGCAGAAAAAATTTATAGCAAAAATGCCACGATGACCTGTTTGGAGCAGCAAAACCCTAGAATCGAAAGCTCTGATACCAAATGTTATGAAATCAGCTCAAGAAAAGATAGAAAATATAGATCAATGCCTTAGAATTCAGCCTCTTCGAGGGGGAAACCTCCTTTACATTACATAAATGAACAATTCTTGGATGATTCAAATGACAAAACCTCCTTTCTATATATAGGAGTCTAAGGAGTCACAATATAATCCAGCCGACCTAACAATAATAATATAAAGCCACAAAAATAACAATAGAGGGATTCTATGGGGCACAGTAATAACAATATGGGGCCAATAGGGGCACAACAATGTTAAAAGGGGTATAACTAAAATAGTAATGGGGTAATCACTAGTATTATAGGGACCCAATAATTTCCTTAGCGCGCTCCAAATCAAACTTTGGTTCTTTCGTCGGAGCCTTGCGAACCCAAGTACTATCTTCAGGCTGCTTACCTTTTTCATCCCCTGTCATAATTCCACTTCGGAGAACAATGTTCACATTAGTGTCTTCTTCGCGTGGCTTAGTTCTCATCATTTGTAGGTTCTGAGTCGGGGGAGGCTGGAGTGCTCCCTTGTCACGCAACCTCGCTATTAGTGTGGGACAATCCTCCATCTCATGATCAAACAATGTACAATACAAGCATGATGGGCATGTTGGATTCATACAATCATGGGAATAATGTGCTAGCCCCCAACAATTGTAACATATCAGCTGTTCATGACTTCTTCCAGGTCCTCCTCCAACTCTGCCTCATCTGCACCCCTAAAATTCGGTTCGCACCCCTCCTATGTTTTGGTCAAGGGGCCGTATTTCACCCTGAACTCTGTAGGTGGCAGTCCTATCCATGATCAAATCATAGCTTCTATATGTGTGCTCATCATGTCCTACTAACCTACAGAAATTACAAAACAATTGTTGTGAATTCTGTGTGTACTTCTGCAACAAATGGTAGCTGTCCGTAGCATGCTTTCATCCTATTTGACAAATCACACACCACAACACAAGCATCGCACTAGGTCCTACTTGGGCCTCTGGTCTTAACAACATCAGTCCTCCTCCTGCGAGGTAATTCGCGAACACTAGACAATGGTCCTTGTCATGACCCTAACCCTTACATTTAACACACTGTTAGGCCCCTATACTACTAGTGTAACCCCTTATTGTTATTAGTAAAACCCACTTATTTTATTTATGTACCCAAGTAGTGCCCATATTGTTACTATTGTGCCCCATAGAAGCCCACTATTGTTATTATTGTGCCCTTACATTATTATTGTTATGTCGGCTCTGATTATGTTATGACCCCTTAGACTCCTATTGTTGGAGAGGTAAATCCCCTCTACGGATAGAGGCGATCCCTACTAGCCCAGCAAGGGTCTAGCAACAATCACACAATGCTGCCATGCATGTTCCTAATTACAATTAAACAAGAGGTAAAGAGCACCTACTTGGATTCTAGCGCTGTCGTTTGACGAAGAGATGCTGCCTTCGCTCCTTCGCTTTGGCTGGTCACAATCCTCCGCGATCCCCGCGAATAGACACCTGCACACATGAAGAGGAAACAAACGCAAGCGTGAAATCTAATAAAAGCAACCATACATCGGTCAGAAAAGATGTAATTCACATTTAATCATTGCATGTACAAATGAGAATGGAACAATAATAGCAGTCATCTATTATTAATCGAGACAGAGAAGAATACAACCAAATGTTCTGACGTCGGTATCCTTCTCAGGAGGGGCCAGTCAGCAAGCATCTCAAGCATTCACCTTTGGAAATGATTCTCCCAAGACAAGAAACTCTCTCTCACACAAGCAACACAAAAGAACCTTCCCTAAGCTACCAATCACTTCCACACCTAGCACACCAAATACCTATAGTAGCAGCAATCTGAGCACTATAAGCTCTATACAATCCAAGCTATTCCAAAACTAGCTGCTCATGGTAATGGTGGAAGTTTATATAGGAGAAAGAGCCTCCTAAAAAGGTGGAAGGATGAGCTTATCCTTGAGGGAAGTGGTTGCAAAGAGTCGAACAGACATGCCATAGAAGGGAGTCGATACTCACAAAGCCAACAACCAAACCTGGAGTGATCTGGAAGGCTGGCTGTTGGAACGAATTCGCCCAAACAGGATCAGCACGGATTATAAGGCAATTGACGCGCTGATGTCGCGCCTCAATAACTGGGAAAGTCATGTCAGCGCGACCCAATACAAAGGAGAGGTGCGCTGGCTCATAAAATGCGACCAGCGCGGAAAAGTGATGTGCTTCCGCGCTGGCAGCGCACTGAAAACATTAAGAGCTGCCGGTCAGCGCGGATATTTTAGAAACAGATGCGCTGATGAGGAAAACTTTGGAAAAATGGGTTTTTGGCCAGTTCAGAAGGCATGGACTTGATTATTGTGAATTCTTGACACAGTAGGGTGACTGACAGGGAGACAGTGACAAATTACTGTGTAACACCTATATATAGAAATGAGGTCTTTTCATTTGAATCATCCAAGAATTGTTCATTTATGTAATGTAAAGGAGGTTTTCCCCTCAAAGAGGCTGAATTCTAAGGCGTTGATTTATCTTTTCTATCTTTTCTTGAGCTGGTTGCATAACATTTGGAATCAGAGCTTTGGATTCTAGGGTTTCGCTGCTCCAAACAGGTCATCATGGCATTTTCTCTATAACTTTTTTTCTACGACATTTCAGAAGCTAAAAAAAAAACCCATTTTAGAATACATAAAGCTGATTCTTGGGTCCAAATTTCAGAGCTTTTCGCTCTATATTTGCGGAGAGATCATCTGAGGAATTTGGTCTTTTTGTAGACTCCTAAATTACATTCCAAACAAGTGACCTGGGGAAAATCGTCATAACGTTCTCTCTGACCATCGGATTGAAATTTCATAAGAAGGTACAGAAAGAGGATGGACTGTAGTTTTCTTTTATATACTTTTTAGAGCCAAAGGTTGAAACAGTGACACGTGGCACTTCATACAAGTTTGCTCTTCTTGAAAGTTATATAATCAGGTCATCTTGGGAGATTGTGCATAACTCTCTCTTGGAGAATCCAATTTGGATCAGACTGGTGGCATTGGAAAGACGACACAAAGGGATACTACATACCACAATTTCAGAACTTAAAGATTGGAAATTACATAGTTATAGTCGTTTCAAGATTGAGCTCCTAAAATCAAGAAAAAGCGAGATGAGGAAGTTTGATGGCAACGATCCGGTAAATTGGATACTTCAAATGGAGCAATATTTTGATCTACATAGTGTACCACTGTTACAAAAGGTATGTATTTCATATTCATACTTAGAACCGAATCAATTTTTATGGTATTTAGGGCTTTTTTCTCGTAAACAACTTGTTACGTGGTCAATTTTCACAGAGGAAATGATAGCACATTATGAGGATACAAAGAGCAACACCTTATTCAGAGCAACACCACAACAACTAGAAAGAGTAAAAGGGATTTGTGACATAGTGGAAAGCAAAATTATGGAAACCAGGAAGGATACCCCTCACAACTATAAAGATGGAAGTGTTGTTTCTCCTAACCTTCCACAACCTACAAGGGTTACACCCCAACAATTGGAAGAAAAAAGAGAAAAAGGGCTTTGTTATAATTGTGATAGCAAATGCACTAAAGGTCATAAGTGTGTTGAGGATAAATTATTTTACATAGAATATGAATAGGAGCAAGAAAAGGATCAAGAAACATCAAAGGAAGAAGATATACGGCAGGACCCCACTCTAGAGAAAGAAGAAATGAATCAGACCATATCTTGTAAAGCATTGGCAAGAATTACCACTCCTCAAACTCTCAAGATAGAAGGATATATCACGAAGAAAAAGGTGCAAGAAGTGAAATATCACATCGGAAAAGAAGAAATGAATCCAACCATATCTTGTAATTCATTGGTCGAAATTACCACTCCTCAAACTATCAAGATAGAAGGACATATCAAGAAGAAAAATGTTGAAGAAGTGAAAGATCACATCAAGCATCAAGAAATGAACCTGACCATATCTTGTAAAGGATTGGAAGAAATTACCACTCCTCAAACTCTAGAGATAGAAGGACATATCAAGAAGAAAAAGGTTCAAGCAGTGAAAGATCACATCGAGCATCAACAACAAGTTCTCCAACTTTTAAAGGATAATGCCACTTTGGTGCAAAATGAAATGAAATAACAGGTATATCAACATCATAGTGAAAAATGTTTTGATGTAGGTGATTGGGTATTTTTACTCCTACATATCAAGCAAGCTATTTATGAGAAGGAAATGTTGGCAATACTACATGCACTTAAAAATTGGCGACCTTACCGAATGGGAAGACTCTTCAAGGTTGAGGAAGTGGAAGCATTGTTTTGTGCTATTTCTATTATCCAACCAGATTGGATAAACGAAGCAATGGATGAAAGGAAGAAAGACGAAGAAGTATGGCCACTTATTCAAATGTTGCAAAAGATCCCAATTCAAACAATATTGCCAGAAATTGAAGAGGAAGGAAAAATCATATTGGAACCTAGAGCAGTTACAGAAACAAGAACCCGACAGCTACGAAATCGATCAATTTTAGAGTATCTCATCAAGTGGAAGAACTTACCCGCTGAAGATTCCACATGGAAGAACAAGAATTTTATATAGAAGAATCAAGAACTACTCAAGCATTGAGGACAACGCTTTTTGAAGGAGAGGGGCATGTTAAGCCCCTATACTACTAGTGTAACCCCTTATTGTTATTAGTACAACCCACTTATTATATTGATGTACCCATGTAGTGCCCATATTGTTACTATTTTGCCCCATAGAAGCCCACTATTGTTATTATTGTGCCCTTACATTATTATTGTTATGTCGGCTCTGATTATGTTATGACCCCTTAGACTCCTATATATAGAAATGAGGTCTTTTTACTTGTATCATCCAAGAATTGTTCATTTATGTAATGTAAAGGAGGTTGCCCCCTCGAAGAGGCTAAATTCTAAGGCGTTGATCTATGTTTTCTATCTTTTCTTGAGTTGGTTGCATAACACACAAAATACCTCGTCGCGCACTTCTGGGCGAGCTGTCCTATCTTGTTTCATACTCTACATCTCAAGGCCCAAGTTTTTAAACTGCATGTGGATCTACTGAAATCCCAGGTTAGGATCCTATATTGGGGTTTCATGCAGCGTCATCATGATCTCCAAGGCCTATGCCTAAGTTTTTAGCCTCTATTGTGACAACGCATTCCTTAAATGCGGCGTTAGTGATGCTACAAACCATTTGCGGTGTTTTCCATCCATCAAAGGCATATTAGATTTGTGAATTGTGTACTTTAGTCTCTAATCCAACTCGCATGGAGTCTTGTCTAGTATCATCGTGATCTCGTTAAACCCAATGATCGATTGTGCCTGTGACTTCAGCCTGCTAAATTCTCTTTTCAGTGCAGTTTGGATGTCTACGATCCCCGCATTCAAATTGTCAATAGAATGCTTAATATACCAAGTCAACACGTGATCCTACAAAGCGCTAAGCAATGCCACCTTCTTTATATTATCATTCGTAGCTCCCTATGCTTCCCATATAGCTTTTATCACGAACCAAAATTGGTCTGGATCTCATTTCCTACTCCCTTGAACACCAACGACTTTATCGCGCTTGCCATATTGACTCGCGGTGGTGGCAGAGGCGGTATGGGTGAAGATGGGGGTGAAGACAGTGGGACTGGTGGTGGTGGGGGTGGGGGTGGTATGCACAAAATTCTATGACTTATCAAATTGATCACACTTCCTGGTGAGACCTTTGAGAGCTCTTCCGCGTCCCCTCACGGAGGTGAAATCAAGGGGCTAGTTTCTAGTTCTACGCTACCTTCATTTCTATAAATTCTCCCACTTCACGTAGCCCCAAACATCCATGTATTAACATAATCCACTATTCACATAGTATCATTTTAATCCAAGTGTTCAAAGACTTAACGTACTTACCTCGTGGTCCTTTGAGGAATTGTCGTTCTGCCTCGCTATAGTTGACTGAAGTATCTGCTGCGAACTCAGTAATAAATCCTCCTATAATTCGATTGAGCTAGTGATCAGGCGTGTGCGATCTTATCCTTCGATGCTTCTAATATGCGCACCAACTCTGGGGTCTACACAATAGGACTGTCAAGCTTGCACCTTCCTTGGCTATCTACTAGCTTCGCGATCCACTTGTACATCTCAGTAGGGAAAGATGCGAAGAAAATTTCGTGGATTTTTGTGTACAGGTAACAGTCTAACCAATCTTCTTTTGATAACCACGGATTCCTGTTCTCCTGCGAACTTGTGAATTCTCCTGTCCAACCAACCTTCAATTTCTTTCTTACTTGGATTCCAATGATATGACATCAGACATCTCTATGCAGATTTTGGTCCCAGCAATGAAACCATTTGTTGGCTTGTTGGGGCCTAACCTAGGTTCAGAGTTAATTATCCAAGAAAGTCCCTATACTACTGGCCCTTTCGGCAACAGTCTGCGTAGCACAGACTAAGGTCTCACCTAAAGCAGTATG
The DNA here is from genome assembly GCA_031772625.1 of Pinus tabuliformis. Classification (NCBI taxonomy): domain Eukaryota; kingdom Viridiplantae; phylum Streptophyta; class Pinopsida; order Pinales; family Pinaceae; genus Pinus; species Pinus tabuliformis. The sequence continues at coordinate 1,849,883,199 of CM062817.1, read as the reverse complement.
GGGGAATGTTGGAACCAAGTTTTCACACCGTTGAGATGTCTGAGGCGTTTATTTAGTCCAACTATGAGTACCTTCGCATAGGTTACTTCATGCGCTTTCCTGACCTGCGAGGCCTTCGCACCCTATTATATTCACCTTCGCACAACCATACCTCGTGGCTGTGGGGTTTTTGCACAGTGATCTGTACTATTTCCCCAAGTCACACAATAGATCTTACTTATCTTCTTATAACAGTTGGTTATCTTCGCATAAAGAGATACCTTGTATTAATTTTATTTACTCGGCACATTTATATAAGTTCGTGCAGTAAATAAACAGTAAACTTGCAATTCATACCCAATAATACATAAAAAAAGGAAAGGATACACAGAAATATGGTAAAACTTATCTTTTATTAATTCTTCCAACAGTTACATACTCAACCTACCCTGCGCACTCAGCTGCGTACTAATAGCCCGTTGTGCACTCAGTTGCAGAGGCTTCTCCTACTCTACGACCCAAAGACACAACTTTATACTTCGACTCACTCCTTCATTGATTTCTTAGATTCATCCATGCTTATATTATTTCTACACTTAGAGCCTTGCTCTATCTATACAATCCCATGGTCCGCAGACCATGGGTAGATCTTTCAAACTGACATTACATTACAAAAACATGGGCGAACAACCCTATGACTCTATTACAACTTCGTGTTGTGCCCACAATTCATGGAGTCTTTACAATGGACTTAGTCAAAATTTGGGCTTTAAACCCCAAAACATGCCTTGGGGGGATTCCACAACCAAAAGTTTGGGAGAACCTGTTGAGAAGAAAATTGTTGTCTGGAAGAACCTCATAACCTTGTCTGCAAGATTCAACCCTAAGGTGTCTTTCTTGGCAGATAGATCGAATGTAACCAAGCTCGACATAGATGAATTTCATGGAATTCTTACAACATATGAAATGAGGATTGAAGAAGAGGATGGCACATCTCACTCAGAAACAACCTTTTCCACATTTAAGAAGAATGGTGAGGACAAGTAGACTTAGAAAGCAAAAACTTGGAGTTGTAAGGATGAAGAAAAGGAAGAAGAGGAAGAAGAACTCTTAGATAAAGAATTCACCTACTTCACGTGGAAAATTAGAACAAGTATGGGAAAATTCAAAGGTAAAATTGCATCAATATGTTTTGACAGTGGTGAGGTTGGGCATTTTGTAGCCAAATGTCCTCACAAAAATGAGGTTGTTATGAATGGAAAGACATTTCATAGGGAGTTCAACAAGGAAGGCAAGAAGAAATGGTTTAAGAAAAGTTTCTCCACCAAAGAAGATAGTTCCTCATCTGAAGAAGACAGTGATAATTAATAATAATTCAATGGAAGAGCATTGCTTATGGCCAATCATAATAAGAAAGAGGCACCTGATGAAGAAGGAGAAGAAGAAATGACTGAGGTTGAACTTCAAAATGAAGTGATCAGGGTTATCAAAGAGCTCAAAGTCGAGAAGAAGCATGTCAAAACTCTTGCAGATGAATTGGATACAAAAAGAGAACATGTCCTCAACCTTAAAATCAAGGTTGAAGAATACAAGAGAATTGAAGAATATATCAGGAAAGAATTAAATGAAAACAACAAGGAAAGAGAAGCATTGGAAGCTGAAATAGTTTCCCTATGAAAGGAAGTAAAAAGTGGAGAAACATTTAAAAACTACGCCAACAGTTCAAAGAGTTTGGAAGAACTCATCAACAACCAATGATCATACAATGACAAGACTAGTCTTGGTTACAAAGAAAAATTAGAAAAGAGGTCGGGTACTTCTATGACAAGTAAAGAAGATGGATATGCAAAATCTACAAAGAAGATAGATCTCTCAGCTAAATCAAGAGATCAAGAATATCAGGAAGAACCCTGGAAGACAATTCCTCTAAGAATATTTCCTGCCAGGTACCAACCTATCTTTTATGGTCATTGTTATTCATGTGGAAGTTTTGGACATAGAGATGCAGAATGTCCCATGTATGTTTCGAATGAATATAATTCTAGGAGATAGTTCAGAAATGGATATTCCAGAACTCAACATAATATCAACAAATTTGATCATTTGAGAGATGATGTAGAATGTTACAAATGTAACAATTTTGAACATATGGCTAGGGATTTTTAATTTCAAGACAGGTAAAATTATTAAAGGAAAAACACTAGAAGAAAATTTGCAAGATCACGAGATAGACACAAAACAAAATCATCTATGAATAACATCAAATGTTACAAATGTCATAACTATGGACACATAGCTCGTAACTATAGGTACAATATGGAATCAACCATGAATGAAAATCTTGATGACAAGAATAAGAAGGTTTGGAAAGGAAAACAGGTACAAGATGAACAAGTACAAGATGAGAAAGAAAAGAAAGAAGGAAATAAGGTTCCAACAGTTATTCTTTCACGATTTGTAGCGGATTGTGAGGAATCAACAACTGCTTTGGTTAATGACTCGATTCAAGATGGTCCCTTAATTGACACACTATTATGAACAATTCATCTTATTGACTCCTAGAAATTTGAAGATGAGGATTTTATGAAACAATATATGACACAAGTCTACGATTGAAAAACAAGTAGTTTGAACAAGATGGAAGTTTCATTACAAGTTTAGGGGGAGAACAATAGCTGAAATATTACTAATTCAAGAAAGGAAGCGCTGAAAAGCAATCTCTATGTGAAAGTGGATCAAGACAATGTAATGATTATCAAGATATCTCAGCTGGATAAAGAAATATTCATATATCAAATCAAATACATCAAGGAAAATCTCAAAAAATTCAAGATGGAAGATTGCACGCCTATACATACCCCCATGGTAACAGGTTAGAAGAAGATTCTTCAATGGGTGTGGACCAAAGGTTGTCTATATCCATGATTGGTATTATCCCATATGTGATAGTATCCTTGTCAGATGTGATGCAGGAAGTTGGACAAGTAGCACGATTCCAAGCAGCACCCAAATAATTTCATATTATTGGTGTCAAAAAAAAAATTCGATACCTTAAGGGTACAATGGAATACGGTCTATGGTATCCTGAAGGAAATGATCTGGTTATCCAAGATTATACGAATGAAGATTGGGCTAACAATGTTGATTATTGTAAGAGTACCAATGGATCAACTTTCTATATAGGGGGTTTCCTTGTGTCATGGTTACGTAAAAAGTATTCTTCAATCTCGTTATCCACAATGGAAGCAAAATACATCGCAGCAACAACTTGTTGTACTCAAGTTCTCTGGATGAAGAAAACCTTGAAAGATATTCAAGTTAAGTTTGATGAGCCTATTCCCATCTTCTGCGATAACACCAGTGTCATCAGTATCTCCAAAAATCTTGTGATGCAATCCAAAACAAAGCACATTCCGATCAAATATCATTTCGTTAGAGAGTATGCCACCGAAATGAATATCAAGCTTGAATATGCTAGCATAAAGCAACAAATTACTCATATCGTTACTAAACCATTACCTTGTGACTCATTTGAGTATCTTCGCCAAAATATTTGGATTCTCCCATGTTCTCATTAGAATATTTCTCTTATCTAACTAAGTAGAAAGGGGGAGTGCAGGTGTGTACAAGTCCGCAGGATGAAATTTTGTCTGGGGAGTTACCCTTTTTCATCAATGACAAAGGGGGAGATAAGGCTGTAGGAAGAGGTGTCATGATTGCAGGGGAGTACTTTTGCTACCATCAATGCCAAAGGGGGATATTTTTTACCAGTGGTTGTCATTGATGTCAGCCCAAGAAGCACCAATGGCTACCTTGATCTTGAAAGGGAATTTTAACTTGATAACTTAATCTATTTGGAACCAAGGATCTTTTATATGGATTCTAATCGTCGAGATGTTTCTATTGATATATGACACACCACATAATTCTTCACGGTTTGAGAGATATTCATGTTTGAAGTTAGTAACCGCAATTAGTGGGCTAAAACCCCATCGGGTTGTGGCATGGCACTCATAATTGGTTGTGGTCGTTGAATAGTCAATAATTAATAATCTTTTTTTTCTCCTAAAATCCCTCCAATGTCATTTGTTTAGGACCCTCTCATCTCAATATATTCATATAAATATTGAATCTCACATCCTCCTCTCGTAGGGATTTTGTGGCTTCAAATAGGTCATTGTGGAACATTCGTTATAAAGTTGTTCTACGAAGCTTCAGAGGCACACATTAAAACCCATTTGAGCTGAAATCTTGGTGCAGCTCTTGACTGAATTTCAAATCCTTGTTTGCTAATTTTCGGAGACATGATCTGAGGAAGTTATGTCTTTTGCAAGCTCCTGAATTCCATGTCAAACATGTAACATTGGGAAAATCATCATAACTTTATCTCTGAGCATTGGATTAAAATTTTAGAAATAATGAAAGTAAGATGACGGATTGTAGTTTGTTGGGTATCATTTTTAGTGTTGAAGGTTGCAACACTGACACGTGGAACTTCGTACAAGTTCTCTCTACTAAACCAGTCTATAATCGGGTCGTCATGGGAGATTGGGCATAAATCTTTCTTGAAGAATCCAATCTTGATCTAACCTGTGGGGTTGCCAAGAGGACTCATAGAGCCACCATAGGACGATATTTCATACCCTAGAGATCCTAAATTACATAGATAAAATAGATTCAATCTCGAGTTCCTAGAAAACAAGAAAAAACATGCATTCAAGGATCACTGCAGTAAGGACCACACATCAATAGTCAAGGGTTAGTCTCCTACATCAACGTATCTATGATTAGTGTTTACATTTTAATTTTTAGTATCATCTTTGACACATGTTTTTAAGGACAGCGTAAGTATATACTGGGTCTCGGTTATATCTCTATGTCTCCATATGTGACAATTAGTTTTGATACCACATTTCAGATGTCTTATTCTTGATACTACACATTTGATGCTACATATTCTTGATGCTACATCAAGTCTACTTAATCTATATGATGTTGTAAGTTCATGTTACTTGTCTTGTCATAGTTGATAGAATGGTCTCTGTTGTTGTACTTAGAACTTGGTCCATCACAAGTCTAGGGTCTGTCATCAGATTTTATTGTATATATCTTTAGGTCAGTTTTGGATATAGTCTTGCATAGAGTCTAGACCTATATCAAGAGTGGGAGTCTTTGTCTACTGCTGCAACAAGTCAACAACAAAAGTGACAATCACACATCAGGTACGTACTATATTTTTAATTTGTATTTATTAATTATTATGCACTTACATTTGTTTTTCAAGAAGAGGTAAGTTGAAGGGTATTTTGTTTTACTTTGGGATTGGTGTCACCGGGAAAATTTTGCATGCAGGTAGAAGAAGATTCAAGTACAAAATCAAGCAAGAATTGAAGAGAAAAAGTATCAAATCAAAGGAATCATTGCAATGGGACATCCTTGAAGACATGACAACCATCTAGATATCGTGAAGTGTTGTTAAAGCCAAGAGTCATCATTGTAAAGTTGTAAAAGAGTCATTTGTAAAAGAATAATCATTGCAAAGATTGTGAAAGAGTCATTTGTGAAAGAGTCATTCTACCTAGAGTTGAAGAGGCAATGTTGGGAGGCATATGAGTCACTGTTGGGGTGATGTCATGGTTGAGTTGCAATTCATAGAGTTATCGGGTATTTGGTCAAGTACATGAAAATAATTGTACATCTTATTGTATCATGGATTGTTGTCCCTTCTTTGGTAATCTATAGTCTTTTCTTATTTAAGTCATTATAGGGTGGTAGAGAGGTGCTAGGCAGGTATGGAGTCTCCTACAGGTTGGGGCCTGTGAACACTTTAGGGTGGTAGGGTGGTGCTAGGGTGAGTTGTGGCTCACTAGGATGTTGGGGCTTCCATTCAGTTGATTACTAAAGACACCATGGCATTGGGGCATCCCTCCAGTGGGAGTTTGGAGAAGAATCCTTTTCTATAATTCTAGGAAGTTGTTTCTTTCAATTCAGTTAGGGCTGAAGATTAAAGAATTTATTAAAAAAGCGTTCGATGGTTTTTGACCTGGAAGTTTTTTTCCACCTAAAATGCTTGAGCCTACTGTGTTATTTTATTTATTTTTATTACTGCATAAACATTAATAATAATTGAAGATTAACTAATGCTTTGAAAATATTTAAAAGTGGTAATTTCTAAGGAATACTTATTCACCCCCCCTCTCAATATATCCAACAGAAAACTAAAATCCAACACACCTAGAAGGTGACAAATGACCCAAGGACATGCCTCGTGATGCTTTTCTCATTTACCACCACTGTATGCACAAATTACCACTTGAATTAAGAAGTAAATGTTAACAAGAATATGATCTAGCCTCTCAAATAAGGAATTGAAAAATGTAGTCGTTTTATAGTAGCTAAGATATTAAACTACCTAGTTGTTTCTAGGAGCCACAAATCAACACTAAGCACCCATGAAGAAATGCATGGAGATTTTTTTATATAAGTGCCTCCCATGATGAGCATTGTAACATTATCAAAATTGTGTTACTATGCAAACAAGGTTACTAATTAGAAGATTTTAACCTTATAAATGACTCTTGATTGTCATTCATCTAGGCATAACAAACAACATGCTCACCACCATGATTGGAATTAAATGACACTAACTCGAGAAAAACAAATTCATCCACAATATGAAAAAGTAGTTCAAGATAAATGACTACCACTGGGACATACATAGTAGAGGTGGCCATCATGTAGAACAATCAATATGTTTTAAAGGAAATATAGCTTATGGGTGTACAACAAACACTTAGCCTCTAAGAGGAATGGAAAAAATTTTCTTGTAAGTTCCTTCTATGATGAGCATGGAAAATTACTACAACCAATGTGTTATTTGGTGGAGACAATTCAAAATGAATGTAGGATACAATAAAAATGGATATGAATAAAACTTTAAGTGAACCTTATAATTTTCTTCTTTATCATTGTTCACTTGAACTGATACTTGCCTCCATAATGAAATCATTGTTAAATATGTGTATCTAATGAAATAACATACTTACCTAGACCCACTTACACTACAAATATAATAAAGGATTGCAAAAGGAAATCCTTATTAGAGATTAAAAACAAACCATAAATAAGGCAAAGTAAAATGGAGAAGCTACATTTATGGATGTATCTATGTAGAAGCATGTCAAAAAATCAACTCTTACTAGTTGTTAAGTGTAGGGAGTGGGAAGTTGAAATATAAATCCATGCAAATGACTTCAGTCCTTACGCATGCCAACTTGTCTCATTTACGACCTCCATATGTGCAATATCCCTCATGCATTAGCAAAGGAATGTTAAAGAAAATATTTTCTAACCCTTCATCCAAGCCACAGAAAACAGGACAAGAATAATAATATGGCCGTAAAGTAATTGAAACAATCAAAAAGTACATTATCCTAGGGAGCCAAAAAAAAATGTAATCCGCCAAGGAGAATAGAAAATAATTTGTTATATAAGTGGCTCCCATGATGAACATTTACACATTACAACCCATGTCCTATGAAGTATATGGGATTGAAAACTAGAAGTTAGTTGCGTTACAAATGACCCATGGACATTTTTCACTTGTACCAAATAAAAAAATCATCCACCACTACTATTGGCATGAAATGACCTGATTATTTCTATTCATTAAATAGAATGTGAAATACCAAATTAATAAAAATATATGATCATAAATAAATAATTGCAAAGAAATAAGAAGAACAAAATTAGATTAATAACATATTTCACCTCATGTGGTCTGTCTCGGAGTCCGCTTCCAATGAAGAAGTCTTTTAAACTATGATGAAAAATGGAAAATACACATAAAATTCCTTAATATCAAAGGTTTTTTCTTTTCTCTACAATTGTATAATGACCCTTAGAACCTCTTACAAAAATCTCTCCCTCTTTTTCATCTTGAAAACGGGAAAAGACTAATTTTCATAAATTATATAGTCTGAATTAGAGGCCTAAAAGATAGTGGTGCAACCTATTATACACAAAAGATGGTTGTGGCTTAATCGAAAGTGGGAATGGTTATAAAAATTTAGGTATGATAGGCTCGAACATGAACCCACGGGATGATATTATAGTTCTTTATTCCTTGCACATAAACTTTATTAACAGTTGTGGACAAGGCTATTACATTCTTCACCACATGATGTATTGGTTGATCATTGGTTGGAATGTATGTTTATTATGGGGATGTCATATGGTGGAATCAAAGGAACTCCCATATTTGTTTTAATGTTACAACAAAAACTTTTTAACTAGAATGTGTCGATTCCTTTCCAATAGACAATAGTTCATCTAACAACAAGTTGTTGTAACGACTTTAGTGATGTCAAGTGTTCAATTCCAACTGAATGCACCATTTATAGGTTTGTTTTATGACCATTATTAACCACTCATATTTTTCCATGTGTTGGCCTCTAATTGGTCAATGTCCTTTTGCTCCATCATCTATGCCACATCAAATGCAATTGCACCCTACCACATAATCAACTTTGCCACATATCCTCCATCGATACTACTACATCATCATGCCATGATAGCCTCTTATAATGTATATTATTCTAAACATTCCTTATGTCCTTCATACAACCTAAAACATGTTAACCTCGTGGGATGGCATGTGTCATCGTTATCCTTCCCTTCTAACAATTTTTGCAAAACTTCAAAATGTGATAACTTTCTCATACAAATTTTGTTTGATCCCATTCGAGTTGTATTGAAAATATATTTTGGATCTCTTTTTCTTGGCCAAATTTTCATCTTGATTCATGAATATTTAATGTTGAGGCATCTAGGATCCTCCTGGATCAATCCTCCCCACTTCGAAGCTTTTGTACCATCAAAGGTTGAATTACTTAGCGAATAGTTGAGGGTATTTCTCCTTAACTTTCCTTATCTTGATCCATTGTACCTTAATTAGATGCATTCCCTTAAGGACCACTTGCATATACTTCACATTTCCACATCATGAAGTCCTCATCCTCCTATCTAGAATGACATCTTCTTGCAACTCCTTCAAATACACAGGAGACAAATCGTCAATGGAGGGAACTTGAATACTCTCATCTTTATCTATGATAATTGGAGGCTCATATAGTTTCAATTTCTCCACATTTACAAAAAAATACATTTGCTTGTAAGGTGGTACATCTAAGTGGAAATAATTAGTGTGAATCTTCTCCAATATAGTGAATGGGCCGTATCAGATTGACTTGATCATTTTACCTTCCTCTCATAACTTTTCTTTGCTTATATGCAACCAAAATAGATCACCAACTTGGATGTGATGATCCTTCCATTGTTTATAATGCCTATCCTTGTATTAGGCTTGGCTCTTGTTCAACTGTTCTGATACTATTTGATGCACCATTTGGATCTTCTGGATAAATTTTTAGGCTTTATTTTCATCTTTATTCTCATTAGAATCAACATCTTTCCCAAAAATAAAATCCAATGGAGACTTTGGAAGGAACCCAAAATATTTTTCATGGATAGCTCTGTGTAGAAGAATGTAAGGCTTAGTTGTAGGCATGTTTCACATAGTGTAGTAGTTCATCCACGACTTAGGGTGTAACTGTAGTATACTTGGAGGAAATATACCACGTTCTTGTTAACTACCTTTATTTTTTTGGTGGTCTGTGGATAAAAGGTAGCACATCCCTTCATCTTGGTGTCCAACAATCTCCACAATCTTGACTAAAATTCTCCAAAAAATCAAGAATATTGATCTAAAATAATGGAAGTAGGAAATCCAAAATGAATGCAACATATGCTATAAGAATAAGTGTGTGGTCTATTTAGCTGTCACTTACTTCTTACAAGGCATAAAAATATACAATTTTCTAAACCTATCCAAAACTACATACAAGTAATCATGACCTATTTTGGACATAAGAAAATCCCCTACAAAATCCATGGAGATTCTCTCCCATAGATGAGAAGGAACTGAAAGAGGTGTATATAAACCCAATTTTCTATTAGTGGGTTTAATAGTGGCACACAATACACACTCTTTTACATATTTGGATACAATTTTCCCCATTTTTGGCAAATAAAAAATCTTTGTAAATGATCTACAAGTTTTCCTACCCCAAATTCCCTGAAATAAGAAGGTATGTGCTTCTCTGGTTACATGAATTCTTTCATCTTCTAGAAAACATAGTTGTTAATATGATAGAGTATTTTTCCTTACAAATGGTCATTATCCAATTGTGAATCATCAGTTAACCCCTCATATACATATTTTAAGTCATCATCCCTAGCATATTTCTCAACATAACTATCAAGTACTAAAGAGTCATTGTATAAGACAATCGATGCATTTATAGGAGGTTTAGATAGCATGCCAACCACTTTGTTATTTACGCACTACTTATATTTGATGACCAAATGAAACTATTGTAGAAAACCCATCGACCTAAAATTATTTTATTATATTAGCTTTATTTGTGACTACAAGTACTACAATGGTTGATGATCCATGTGCATTATTGCTTCTTTTTCCATTAACACGTCCACTTTTTAACACATTGTACTAATTCACACTACTCTTTATCGTATGTATGATAATTAACAACACCTTTAGAAAAGGTCTTAGAGTAATAACATATTGCCTTAGGTTGTTGCATCAAAAGTACTCCCATGGCATATCCACTTGAATCAGTTTCTATCTCAAATTGCTACTGCAATCCTAGCAAAGCTAACATTGATGTTGTGTTGATATTTTATTTCAATATATCAAAGGTCTTATGGTGCTTGCCTCCCCACTAAAATTCCTATTTCAGACTAGTTAAATCATGTGAAGGAGATTTAATAAATGAGAAGTTACCAATAAATTTTCTCGAATATTGGCATGCTCCTAAGAAGCCCCTAGATTATGTTTCTTATGTAGGCTTGGGAAAATTTACAATAACATAAATTTTAAATGGATCTAATTTCAATTAACCAACCCATACTATGTAACCCAACTACACTAATGATATTTTTCGAAATTGACACTTTGACATTTTCACATACAACTTTTTTTTTTCAAAGTATCAAATATTTGTGTAGCATGCTTGACATGCTCATCTCACGTTCCTCTAAATGCAAAAATATCATCTAAGTAAATAATTACAAAATAATCAATCAATAGTAAAATATTGTCATTCATCATAGGCATAAAAGTTTCCTTGGCATTTCAAAGCACAAAAGGCATCACTAATCATTCAAATAAACCCTGATTTGTTTTGAAAGAAATTTTCCAAGTATCACATTCTACAATTTTAATCTAGTCATAACCGCTTCACAAGTATAACTTAGTTAAATAAATTGCACCTTTTAAAATATCTAACAATTCATTGATTCAAGTTATAGGGTATTAGTTCTTTACTATGATCTTTTCTAGTGCACAAAAGTCAATGAAAATTCTCCATGTACCATCCTTCTTTGGTATCATCAAAATAGGAGATCCAAATGGAGAGGAAATATGCTTGATGACTCCCTTTTCAAGAAATTATTGAACCTACTGTTTGATCTTTGCAGTGTCATTCACAAGCATCTATACATACCAACATTAGGAAGAGGGGCACTTTCTTCTAGATGAATCTCATGTTGAATCTCCCTCTTGGGAGGAAATCCTTCAAGTTCTTGCAATTATAATTGTAGTTAGAAATGAGATTAACTAATTCATCCTTATGAGAAGTGTTGGGTGTGTGCTATATTATTTCCATGTGTCATGGGGTTTGGGGAAACCTCTCGAAAAAGAAAAAAAATTATGCGGGCCCAATAATAATTGGGAAGAGCCAAGGATGGGGGCAGACCCAATTATGGTCGATGGATATACCCATGGTTTTGTGCATGGATTTTGCAAATGATTTTGGGTAAGATGGTTTTATACCGATGGTATTTTTTACATCCAGTCAAGAGAACTATGATTATGTTCTAATCCAGGGTTAGTGGTTTGGGGTTTATGAATTCTTTGACATGTATATATATTTAAAGTAACATTGAAAGGAATATAATGAAAAACAAATATGGTATTCTTAGTTTTGGGATCCAAGGGAAAATCGTTGTGCATATTTTTTTATGTTCTCGCCATTGTATATACGTTTTTGAAGAATTTGTTTGCAGGTAATTTCTGTACAGGGTTAATACCGACAAGAAGGATCCCAACTCTTAGAATCATTAGATTGTTCGACATCCTCTGATTTCACAACCATAAATACAGAGTTGTCACTAGAATTTATGAACCTCTTCATTATCCTTGCACTAACAAGTGATAAGATAGTCTTCATGATGTGTGATCTTACAATATACTCAACCCTATATTTGATGAGGCGATATTTATTCTCCTCCCTGAAAAATAAGGATTTCCTTTCATACAATGGTTTTGAAATACAATTGCACAAATATTGAAAGGAACTACATCTAATCCAACCTTGTCAAAAAATAATTAAGTGATAGCGTATTTTAATTTATATTTTTTTGTTACTTGGAGCTATGCATCATCACATACCCAACTGAGAGGATAAGGTTTCTTGTGAGGTATTGCTTCTAATACTAGTTTCTTGACAATTGCTTTAGATATTAAATTCACTAGGGAACTAGTATAAAAAAGGGTATCAAATTTCATATGCTTAATTATCGCCCTTTTATGAAAAAACTCTCTTCTTCTACTTTCAAAACTAGGATATGGAAGAAAAGAAATAACATGAGAATTTTTTTTACCTTGCACTCCTATTGTTGTGATTTAAGTTTCATCCTATGAATTAGATCCCAAATCTTGTTACACTATGGCAACAGTCTTTTGCTTTACTTTTCCTCAAAACCTTTTAGGGCCTAGTTGAGGATGTAGCTTCCAACAATGAGCATCATCACGCCCTTCATTTTTTCAATGAGAGCATGTAGCCATTTCATGTTATTTATGCAATGTAACATCATTCTTTCCCATTCCTTTTCCTTTGAATTTAACTTTAGAGAAATTGGATAGTTGTTTATTTGTGAAATCTCCTTGTACATTCTTTCCCCTAGACTCAATATTAGTAGCCTGGACACATAAATTAGTTTTTCTACCTTATTGAAGTTTACATTCCCACCAAACCAATGTTGTAACTTCAAGATGAAGAGAGTCCAAATAAATATTTACCTCTTCTTCAACAATCCGTTAAACATGACAAATTCTATTTGTTAAATCTAATTATATAGTATTTCTGCATTGAGCTCATCATTACACATTATCAAGTCAAACTTGACATCCAAATTCAAAAACGACTTCTTTGAAGAAATATTCTTCTGAGGAGATGGAGGTGGAGGATGATAAGGAGAAGAAGGAGGTGAAGAATAATGAGTAGAAGTAGGTCTTGAAGGAGGAGGAGGAGAAGGAGGAAGATGCACCAAATCACCCTCATTATTAACTTGAATGGTGCCTTCTCCTCTTTGAATTCCTCTTTCATTATATAGATCTTCCACCATTGTCTTCATCAAACTGGATGTCTCAAGGAAATCCAAATCAAAGTTAAAAGGATTGTCTCATCTTGGTGAGGTCATATCTCCTCTTTGAGTGAATCTCCTTGAACCAACTTCAGGATTATAAGCTTCAAGTCCACCTACTCATTTCTCGAGCTTAGACCTGGTAATCAACCACACTTAAAAGCGAAATCAAACTAGGTCACTAAGCTTTGATACCAAACTTGATCTAGATCTTTTGTTTATGAGCTAGTGATTTATCTTCATTAAACATAATGTGTATTACTAAACTTGATAAAAATAAGTTATGAACATCAAGAAATAACTTCGAAGAAATAGGAATAACATAATGAGATTGATAATTGAGTTCACCTCATTTGGTCTACATATCCAAGTCCATTTCCAACTGAGTCACCTCTCCAATTACAATGAAAAATGTAAAATTTACATCAAATTCATCTATCTCAAAAGTTGGTTCTCTACTTTGCAACTCGACAATGAACCTATGAAACTATGACAGAAACCTTTCACTCTTTTTTATCTCTAAAAGAAGAAAAAGCCTAATTTTTATAACATATATAGTCTGAGTTAATGGCTTAAAATATAGGCGTTAGGACCTTTATACACCAAACCTTGTTGTGGTGCAATGGAAAGTTAGGTCGGTAATAAAATGTCAGGTCTAACAAACACAAGGTCAAACTTTTGGGTTGTTTCTAGAGTTATTTATTCTTATTGCATAAAATTTATTAAAGGTTGTGGATGGGCCTATTACAATCTTTGTTGTGTGGTGTTGTAGTACATGTTAGGGTCCTACAATTTATAGGATCTCAAAGTATTTGAGTATTGTATCTCAAGAATATTATATTGTAAATACTTGTAAATTTGCCAATGATTTCCAAATAAAAGAAAAAATAGAATACAAATCGAAAAGAGGGTATAAATAAGAAAAAAGAGAAAAAACAAAAATATTGGAAAAGAATGAAAAATGAAACCCCATCAAAAGAGAAACAAAAAGGAATAATATTGAAAGTGTTGCAAGTGTAAATACCACTACTGGTAGATAGTTTTCTTTATCATTGTTACAAAAAGGTTGTGTGCAGCTTGTTTAAAATGCCATAATCACTAGCTATTTGTTTAATCATATAGTGTAATCATGGTTAAACAGGTTTAAATTTCTATAAATTAGGCTAGAGAATAAATATTTTGCAAACAATTTAATCTTGGTAAATCAGTAGTTAGGTAGAAAATGACATTTATTCAATAGTTTACTCTGAATCAATTGGAGAGATAAGGGATAGGTTAGATCATTTTTCATTTTGTATAAAAGAAAATAATGTGGGTTTGTGATCCAAAATGGATCTAGAAACCCTCTAAGTCTTCTAAACATTCAAGACTATTGCAGAAGAAGAGCCTTTTAAAAAGTCAGATTTACACTATTGGGAGGCAAAAATAGTGAAAAACAAGTTAATGGCAACAATGCACAGGGACCATTAGATCTGGCCGATCAACGGTCCAGATCCGATCGGTAAATCACAATCGATAGTGGCAAGTGAATGCTATAGGCAAAGACCACATAGTATATGCAGTAGCGATCGACAGGGTCAACGAGGACAGTCGATCAAGCATGTAGATTGATAGCCCACATTGCACCACCATATCGCATTGGTAGATTACATGGGAACACTTACCAATGACTTGGGGCTCGTGCGACATGCGATTGTGATGCGTTGCATCACAAAGTCGCATTGGAGCCACACCACGGAACGAGAGTTGATACACATGCGACTTGCAGACCCAATGGGGTTATGAACGATATTTGATATATTTTGAGGTTCGGGAAATAGGGTTTTCCTTTGTATTTGCAATTTTCATTAAACAAATGAAATACAAGGGATAAAGCACCGATGCGATGTTACGGACCTGAAAGGGTTTATTAATTCTACTGAATACTATTTCAAATCCGAGATGAGAGGGATTTTCACATTTTAAATGTATTTTAAATATAAAAAGGAAATCAACGAAATAGGAAAGATTTCCAGAGGACCCAAAGGCGGTAAGTGGTTTGGGTCAGGCTCCGCCCGAGCCCATACAATGGTTGCCACGTGTCCAGGCTAAGGAGAGAGAAAACCACCCTCATCGGGTGGTTAACCCCCGTACGAAAGGGCCGCCTGAAATGAACCACAGCTGTTGGATCTGGATCTCCCAGATCAACAGTGGAGATGCGATGTCAATGTACAGGTGGATTCGATAGGAGTTATAAGGCGGATTCATAATACTTGAAGTCTGATAAATAGTATTTGGTGGACTTTTTCTGTGTTTGAATGTATTTCTCTGTGTAAATAGAGAACAATGATTTAAAAGGATTTCAAAGGCCCGATGACCTATTTTGTTAGAGAACATTTGGCCACCATCCTTGAAAGTGTTTAGCAATGATTGCTAATGCTCAGAGGGGGGATCTGAGTGGACAAAGGTCAGGAAGCCAGACAGCCCAAGAAGGTGAAATGAACAGACAGTGCCGATTGGATTTAAAGCTACAGATTGATAGAAAACAGGTAGGGAGTGCTAAGATAAAGCAAAGACAGAGATAGAGAGTGATAAAGAGAGTCTGTGCACTCAGAGAGGCTTGAGGGGTTCAAGAAAAACTCTTGTTGTTGTATCTATTGTGTGTTGAGACTCAAATTGAACTCATACTATTGTAAAAATCTGCTTCTGAAGACATAATAGAGAGGCCACCACTAAAGGCTAGACCAGGAGATGTAGCTCAGGAGTTTTGGGTGAACTCCATATTAAAGTTGTTGTGTTATGTGTGTTGTATATTATGTTTCTTTAATTGCTTCATTGTCTATTTATTTCGCAATATTATCGATCCATTGCACAAAGTGACATAGGCATACCCATGCACATGAGTCTATAATACCTTAATAAATGTCCTAGATCCCCTTTTGAAGAATAAAAAATGTTATCTCAAGTTATGGTTAGGTAAATTAGATGGTTTTGTAAATATAGGCCTATGCCATTTTTATCCTAAGTTTTAATGATATGGTAAAAAGGGCTAAATATGCACTTAAGGATAAATTTTTTACACATATATTTCATACTTTATCTTTATCTTAAGTCAGAAAAAAAAAACTTAAAAGCGCGTATGGACAAATTTTGTCTATCGGTAATGGTTAATCAACATCGTGGTCAGAACACTGTGATCCGCTCTCACTCATCATCCACGACCCATATTGTGTTTCGGCACCCTCTCTCCATTCTACCTTTACCATCGGGGGGGGGGGGGGGGGGGGGGTCTGAAAAGATGGTTTCTCTCGTCGGGACCCAAGCTAACATGGCAACCTCTCTGCATTTCGCATCCCCCCATTACAATCCCACTTACCACTCACTACTCCCTCTGAAGCCAATGTCCCCTCACCTGCTTTACCGCCTCCTGACCACAATACTTCCACCACTCTCCTCCCGCCACGTCGCCTAGTCGTTAATCAGTTGAATACACTCCTGGGAAGATGATCATTCAACATTAAATGTATACTTCCTGGGTAACCATTAAAACCTAACGGTCCTGTGCCTTTTCCAATGGGACTTTCACAACGTTTAAAAGCTTTTGAAGCCATCGTTTTCATCCTTTCCACTGTTTATTTTTTGTTATTGACAAATTTTGTCCAGCGACCTATTCTAAGGGAATTTCATCAACTAGACTAGACAGAAACTAACATTTCTTTATCTCCTTCACCTAATAATTCGTTACCAAAACTATTTCCCAGGAAGATCTTCTGTTAAATCCTCTTGTCTTTCACTAAATATAGTCATGCCTCCCAAAATAAAAACCTAATATAATCCTGTTAATTCGTTAATCCCTCCCTCTGTAGATTTATACCACATCCCTTTGGCCGACCAGGATTATCGTATTAGTGAAACCCAATGTGACTATGATTTTTTGGAGTTATACTGTGGGTTGGAGGACAAACATGCACACTAGATTGATGAAATTGGGCTCTGGGAGTCCAATCTTCCACATTACATATTCCCCTTGAATTTTCAAGCCCCTTAGTTTACCAGAAAATGTCAGGCATGTTACATCCCTGCTCAAAGAGCTATCATGGTGCCATAAGGTGACATCCATTTTACCATAACTGTCGAGTCCATTGATCAAATCATGCTAGCTTATTCAGTAGAAAATAGTGCTCCTTTCTCCCTAGAAGCCCTCACCCAGCTTTATCAGAAGCAGGATTTCACTACCAAAGCTAAAATTTTTGAGATCTTCTTGCCTAAGAATGCCTAGTTACCCAAGAAGAATCCTCCATATCCTTCTTCCATATTCCATGATCAAGCCAAACAAATTATATCCATGATTTCCTATATTTTGGGTTATTATTCTGATGAGTGGGTAGATGAGCCCATTTTAGGTTTCCTCTCCATATTTTCCGCAGACAGTAAGCAATCCATTGTATTCATTTTCAGTCAATTTTTGGTTGACAACATTCATGAGAAATTTATAAAGTTTCCCATAGAGTAGGTGTTTGATTACACCTCTAATTTAATCTATATGTTCCTTTACTATCAAATAGATAAGTTCAATTTTGCAATGTAGAAGCTTGATGATGCAGGAAACCAAAAGCTAGTAATCTTTTTGACCTTGTCACACGGAATGAGTCGATCTTACGGACAAGATAGACCTTCCTAGAATCTAATGATATCTAGTGACAAGCAAGCCAATCAAAAACTATCTTTCTCTAAATATGCATTTATAAACAAAGGCAAACAAGTGTTTAGGCCTACCTTGGGTCCAATGCAAGTTTGTGGAAGCCTCGCTCCTTTGATCCAAATGAGCTCCCTTGTTGCGAATCTGCAAACACAAACAAGCAAACAATTTAAATAGCACCTGAAAAGCCAATATCATAAAGCATACTTAACATGATGATCAAGGAATTCATGAAACAAATGACATAAGACAATTTGTTGAGAAAATGAATCTGATTGTATTAATTCAAATCAAAGAAGAACTTTACAACCTGTGCCTTGATGCTGTACAAGCTCCTCCCAGGGTCCAACAAGAAGTCTCCTCTACTTTGACAAGTTTCACTCTCTTCCCAATGAAGCCAAAAAAGGTATGTGATCTCTCCTCTCAAACTTAACTAGGAAGTCTCAATTCCACCAGCATTTACCCAAAAAAATGTTGAGCTTCTAACCTCCCTAGGAACCAGCCCAATGCCTTAATTTATAGTGCAATGGAGGGAAGTTACTAGGTCCTCCTTCAAAGGGATAAAGCCCTCCTTCAAAGGGATAGCTCCTCTCATCAAGGGATTAGCTCCTTCTCTTTTGGGATGCATGAACCACCTAAGAGCGATCACTCCACGTCAAAATTCCTTCTAGAATCATCTAGAATTAACCCAAAGTGAGTTTTTTAGAATAAAAATGCGCCTTTTTGACTTTCATAGGGGTCCGCACCGACTCCTTTAGGGATAGAGCGGGAGGGTCCGCAATTTTTGTGAACAGGAGGTGCGGGACCGCAGGCAATAGTGAGAGAAAGTGCGGAACTAGAGCTTTGTTGATTTTCAATGTCTTTCTCTCATTTTCAAAGCTTGACTTGAAGAGCTGAGGTCTGAGACTTGCTTAGGAGGACATTACAAGTGATGATAGACCCATACTGACTGCAAATAATCATGGTGATGATATTTTTGTGTAACATATTTCCCCCTAAAGTGAGAAGTCTGTAGTAGATGAGGATTTCATTTCTCATTTAGGAAGAGTGAAGTACTTTATCATTTCGAGGATCATCTTGTGGAGAGCCTGGTCGAAACCTGTAAAAACATTCAATGCAAGATATATATATGAGATCATATCATCGCTGACGTAGGAATTCCCATTCTCAGATAAAATCTGACTTAGAAAACTATCTACTGCTCTGATATAGGAATGATCTTGTAATACATCTCAAGTATAGACACATGTAGACACAGTATGGACAAAGCCATCTATTTATGAATAGTCCACAATATAATTAATACAAAATTCCTCGCAGCCTAGATTGCGGAAACTAGATCCGGGGTCTTCATTTCTACTTCCCAAAACAGTATGATTCTATCCATGCGAATGAATGTATTGAAGTCGAACATGGTAGAAACAACTTGATTACCAGTCAATGATGTAAATTGTTAACAAGTGTGAGAGAAACCACCACTGATGTCAATGGCTCTCAAAGTACCCAGTACAATCCATGAGATGTGAATAGATGTGTTGATGTCAAACATGTCACGGAATCATTTGATCGAAGGCCAATGATGCAACCTGTCGTCAAAGGTGGGAAACCTGCCATTGAGGCATGCAGATCCCAAGGTACTGACGATTTCTAGATCAACTTTCTAGATAATGAGCTGAAGTCGATAAAAAGTGATCCGTCGCAAGCAAGCCCACAACACGAAATCATAGATCAAGTTGAATAAATTTAGTTGCAAGTACTGACTCAGGGATGGTCAAGATGGATGACAAATATTTTGCAGATGAATGGTTTTATTGGCAGTGACCTCTTGAGCACATAATGACACAATAGATGGTTTGGTGAAAATTGACCCAAATTTAATACCCAGAAACTGGCTGAAGACTTTCAATGTGGTTTGATCAACTGTTAGGCAAAGGATTTCCCAACGCAGGTGAATAAAAGTGTCGTGTTCAAGAGTGGTTATAGGCTCATTTTTCTCTCTTTTCCCCCACCATTTCTGGAAAGTACCTCTTTATTTTTGACAAGCTTGAGGAGGATAACATTTGCTTGATTATAAGCTCATCCTTCGGATGAGTCCAACTTAGTTTAAATTCGAACCCTAATAAGGAGTGGTTCATTCCTATTTGTAATAGAATAGGTCCTTTACTATTAAATTTTAACGAGTCCAGTATAGGAGAAACTCAGCATTTTTCAATTTTAGAGAGTCTGAAAAACTTAAGAAGACTCCAGGGTTGACCTTTTTTCTTAAATTTGTGTCTCCCGAGCCCGAAAAAGTATAAAATAATGCTTGAGAGAACCGCTTGATCTTTACGACCAAGGAGTACTTTTCGTAATTAGTGCCTCTGATTCGAAAAAGTAAAAAAGCGATCAATGACACATCGTTTTATAATCAATATCGAATTTGAAACGACAAAAATCCGGCAATCTTTTCATGTTTTTATGGTCAGAAAAGAGTTGTAAGTGGACCGTCTTTTTAGTTCCATTTTAACGAGTTAAAAGGAAAAACTCGGCGATCTTTTCATGTTTTAGGAGTCAGAAAAGAGCTTAAAGGTGACTCTAAATGTTTTTTCATCGAAAATGATCGATTTCGCCTGAACAATCTGTTATCTGATTAAGATTTGGGTGAGAAAATAGTGCTTTTATTCAAAAACGTCCTGTGAAGATTGCGGAAAATCCATCTGTCGTGTAATCCACATCATCCTACTCTTCAATTTCAACTGTTTCAATTTGTGTTTTGGGGTTTTACTTCATTTTTTAGAGGGTTTTTAGGCTAGAAACCCGCAGGCGGGGGCCCGCAGGCATAACACTAGCAGCCCGCGGACTCCGACTTTTTCTCAATGGGGAAAAAGTCAGGGGTCCGCACCTTCCATGAAGGCAAGGTGCAGACCCATGCACTGTCTCTAATAGAGAGGGTGCGGTCCCTGCAGCAAGGGTTTTTAACCCAAAAATTCTCAAAATTGACCCAAACAATTTAATTTCTTGCATTCTAATTTTCCTTTTTATTGGATGTAGAGTGTACATCATGCTTGATTGGTGAGAACGGGAGCATGAGGACGTGGATCTTGCCGCGTTAAATCACCAACCTTCGATCGATGCATTGAAGGCATGCGGCTTGTACAAATTCTGGGCCATACCTGGCATGAGGGCCCAGGTGGACTTCTTGCAGTGGCTGGTAGACAGGTGGAGCATACAGGACCAGTGCTTCTTCATTGGTGGCCACCAACTCGAAATTGAGCCAGTAAACATATACTTTTTGACTGGTTTGCCTAAGAGAGGCGAAGACTTGACTCTATTCAGGACTAGGCCAGGTGGCCAGTCTGTCGATAGCCTCCGGCTAGAGTTCTGCAACAACCAGGCTAGAGACAAAGGGATAGACATTAAAACCATATCCCATCCTGAACTCATGGTGATCACGTTTACTGTCACCAGACTTTGTGGGAGTGCCGCATTACATATTTCCACCGGATCCCAGATGCGGATGGCAGTTGACTACTTTCGAGGCACCATCTTCAACTGGTGCGATGCTGTGTTGGCTAATGTAAAAGGCCAACTGACCAGAGCCAAGAATGGACAACTGAAGACCTTTGGTTATGGGGCTTTGGTTGTGAGTTTTGGTCTAGAGAGGGTCCCAATGTTGGTCCCGCAGCACCTTACTGTTGGAGCTGGGCTTCCTCGAGAGCCCAAACTGATGCGATGGGTTGCAGTTATGGCCCGTCATCCTGACGAGGGGACAGAGGTCGTTCGATTCAAACCTGAGTATTTCCATTGGTTGGAAAACTAGGTTTTTGCTATTTAGGACTTCCCTTACACTGGGGTAGATTTTTGTGGTGACCCAGACATGGCTCTTCCACCAGGAGAGCAATGGGATGATTCAGGTAAAAACATTTTCAACATTTTCCTATTTTATTTTTTTTTTGTTTTTATGTCGTCCCAAAACTGATAGCAAAAGTTTCAATGCAGATGTGGGTCCACAGCGACCAGCCGCTCTCCGGCTTTACAAGAGGAAACAACCAGCTGCAGTGGCACTAGCCCCACAGGACGAATTAGCAGAGACCTTGGCCGAGTTGGAGAGTCATCTAGAGCGCTTGATAGGGGACATTCCAGAGACCGACATAGATGACATTCCTCGTCGACTACAGCGCTATGTGATTGGGGTGCCATGACCTTTTAGGAGGTTCCTTTGTAAGGTGGCCCGTACAGTGGTTTCTTATCAAGATCATCACCAGTGATAGGATGATCGCCTATTGTAGACACATATGACATTTTTGCTTTTTGTACTTATCATTTTTGTTGATCATAAGGTGTTTTTCAACCTATGATCGAGGAGGATGTGTATTTTGACACACTCCTATATATATCACTATTACCAGCTTATCTTGTAAATCATGTTATGGAATGATTTTAAATTTACATGTATGATTATTTCAAATGTCTACTTAACATTTGAGAAGCAATTGCATTTGCTAATGTATTTAAAGATCTTGGAATATGTTGATATTCAATATAATCAAATTCACGTTCCAAGAGATGCACTCTCAAAAATAATCTCAATAACACTGGATTTCTAATGGCATATACTCTATTAAGTTGTAATACAATGAGTTCAGAATCTAACCTCACTATCAAACTCCGAATCCCAAATGAAATAGGTTCAGATAATAACACAATCACTGCACTATACTTGGCAATGTTATTCGTTGTTTGACCGAGGCTTACCCCATGCATAGATACCAACTCGTCAGAGGGAAAATTGGTAACCCAAGTTGTGGAAGAAATGTTTCGTGTATTACGACAAGCACCAGCAGCGAATCCAATGTACGTCTGGAGAGGCATCGACATCTGCAATATCAAGAGTAAAACCAAGATAAGCAGGAATAATGACGAAAAACACTCTCTAATCTAAGCACACTTTTTAAACTAAAACACACCAGCTAGAAAGAAAACTATCCTAACTAAAAAAAATCTCCATACCCATTCTTTAAGCATAATACCTCTTCAAGTAAAGACCATTTTTGGGTTTACCTAAAGAGTCCCCGTCAAAGTTTACCAATTCATAGGCCCCTTTTGCTAGCTTTCGCTTGACAACATAGGGACCATGCCACATAGGAACGAATTTTCCAGCACCTAATTTATCATTAGCTTGATCGTAGAATAAGACTAGATCTCCTTCTGAAAAATTTCGAGGGGTCACATTTCGATCATACTGAGCTTTAATACGTTTTGCGTGAGTTTCGATCGCCAATGCAGTATCACGTCTATTCTCATCTAATTGAGCCAAGTATAACAAACATTTTTCCTCTTTAGAAGTGGCTAGAAGTAACTTGATGGCCATTTGCAATGACAGGATTTCGCATTCAATGGGTAACACAACTTCCAGACCATAAACTAGTTGGAAAGGAGTGAACCCTGTTGACGTTTTTAATGAGGTTCGATATGCCCAAAGCGTTGAAAATAGCATGTTATGCCAATTCGACCAATGAATCCCAATGATTCGTCGGATCATGATGACTAAAACTTTGTTGATGGATTCAACCAGACCATTAGCTTGTGGATAATAAGGAGTTGAACTATCGTGATGCAAACCAAGCTGGCATAGGTTCTTTCATCATAACGTTTCGAAAATGACACCCATGATCAGTGATAATCGCTTGTGGAATACCAAACCTAGCAATTATATGATTGAACCTGAAAATTACAGCTGTTTTGCCATCTGCCTCAAATGTAGGCATCGCCTCGGCCCACTTGGTAAAATAATCTACCGCAAGGATGATATACGCATGCCCCCCAGCTGAGTGAGGGTTACATGTAATAAAATCGATACCCCATTTGGCAAAAGGACCAACGGCAATTATAGGGTGGAGAGGAGCAGGTGGAGCACGCATCTTTCGATCAAAAATTTGGCAGTTGTGGCATTTTCGGACCGCGTTAATACAATCTTTAAACAAAGACGGCCAGAAGTAGCCAGCGCGCAATATCTTTTGGGTTGTGGCATACCCAGACATATGAATCCCACACGCTCCAGAGTGACAGTCATTTTGAACCCTTTCAGCTTCCTCGTGAGTTAAACAACGTCGAAAAACAGAGTCTGCCCCACGACGATAAAGAGTATCTCCAATAATTCTAAATTGTTGGGACTAGAATCGTATTTTTCAACGTTCTGACCTTGGAATTTCTGGCCGAAAGGATTGGGTCTGGAGATAAACGAAGATATCCCCATACCACGGATCTAAAGTGTTGATTAGAAACAAGGATTTGTCCGTAATGGGCTCCACCGCCACAGTTTCCATGCCAGCATGCGGGAAGTCACACATTAACTCTGCAAAAACTAAAGATTTCTTAGACTTAGATTTTTCAAATTCCAAGTCGAACTCCTGCAGGATCACAATCCATTTGGAGTACTTGCCCCCTAGCAATTGCTTGGTCAAAATGTAGATCATAGGGTTGGAATAAGAAATCACTGTAGTTTTATGTAGTAAAATGTAGTGATGAAAACGT
Organism: Pinus tabuliformis; assembly: GCA_031772625.1. Classification (NCBI taxonomy): domain Eukaryota; kingdom Viridiplantae; phylum Streptophyta; class Pinopsida; order Pinales; family Pinaceae; genus Pinus; species Pinus tabuliformis. Next base: position 1,849,858,523 of record CM062817.1, on the reverse strand, counting down.
TGGACAGCTTGAACAGCTGCCAATGCCAATTTCTCCACATGTGAGTATTTTAGCTCAGTTGGATTTAAAGTTCGACTAAGGTAATATATCACATGTTCAGTACCAAATTGATCTTCCTGAACTAAGACCATTCCAATGGTGGAAGGCAGCAAGATACAAGAAGTAGTCCTGGTTGTGGTTGGGCGGATGCAATAACGGTGCATGGGTCAATGCGTGTTTTAGTGCATCAAAAGATTTCTGAGCTATCTCATCCCAATAGAATGGAGTATTCTGCTTCAACAACCGGGTAAAACCCTTTGTAACTTCAGCATAGTTAGGAATGAATCGTCGTAAAACGTTTGCTTTCCCTTACAAACTTTGGAGTTGGCGAAGACTCGAAGGAGGAGGCAATTTGACAATAGCTTCAACCTTCGAGGGATCGATGCGAACGCTGACTTTCGAAACCACAAACCCCAACAATTGACCCGTTTCTATACAGAAAAACACACTTGTGTGGATTCAACCTAATCCGATAATTCCTAAACCTCATAAAGATTGCTCGTAAATGGATGAGATGATTAGCTCGATGTAATGAATGAGCAGGTAAATCATCGAGATAGGGTTGCACAATGTGCTTGATGTCATGAAACACATAAGACATGGCCCTTTGAAAAGTTGTGCCGGCATTCTTGAGCCCAAAAGGTAATTTGCAATAAGCAAATGTCCCCCATGGACAAATGAAAGTCGTTTTTGGTTGATCGGCAGGTAGAATATTCATTTGATTGTATCCAGAAAAGCCATCCATGAAGGAGAATATTTTGCTACCGACACAATCATCAATGATTTGATCGATATAGGGAGTTGGGTAATTGTCCTTTGGACAGGCTCGATTAATGTCCCTATAATCGATACATATTCTTATTGTCCCTTGCTTTTTGTTAATCAGAACAATATTCAAATACCCAATCCGTTAACGGAATCTGATAAATGAAACCTGCTTTGAGTAATTTTTCAACTTCTGCTTTAATAGCAGCAGCTTTTCTTGGGTGAATCTGACGCAAATGTTGCCGGACGGGTTTAGCGTCCGGGTAAGTCTTGATTTCATGAACAACAATTGCGGGGTCAATTCCTGGCATTTCTTCATATGAACAGGCAAACACGTCATGGATTTCTTGAAATAGGGCCTTATATATTTGAATTTCATCTTATGTACACGAGTCACCTATATGAATGTTTTCAACAATTCCAGGCTTAACCGAAATGTCAATAGGAATAGTTCGAGAGATGTTTCCCAAATTTAACTCTAAATCAGGATTTTTCATTGGATTTTGAGGTTCCTTGACATATTCAGTCGTAAAAATTGATGAAAAAGCATTTTCAAAACGATCATTCTTGGGTAAGAATGAAGATCTGTGATGGAGATCTTCCCATGGTAAATCATCTACACATAGGATTTCACGAATTTGCTCATCAGAGTGAACAAGTTCGGAAGACGTTGTTGAATCCGAGTTTGATGTGAAAAGTGATTCCTCATGGACCACATTCATTAAGTCAATTTTGGTTGAAGATGGGTTGGTAAACGACTGCATGGCCTCATACGCAATTTCATATGGACTCAAAGGCATAACATCACCAAATGAGTCTATCTCAGATTCAGAAGGTATGATCCAAGGATCATCATAAACAATTGTGTCTGACGAAATCATATGAATGGCTGCAAAAGAAGATGATGCGTTGATCGGAGGAAAAGGAAAAGTTCCCAGTAAACTGGCATCTTTAACTAGTCCTACTCCAACAACCTTATACAGGATAGTCATTTTACCGACATGTTGAATGCTTTCAGAAGAGGCTAGGTCAGATGAAAAGTAAGCCAGCTGGTCTATTGTTACGATCTTTCCATTATGAGGAAACTTTATAAACCGAAATATTGATGAAACGACAGCTGTCATAGAGTAAGACCAACTACGAGCCAAGAGAAGGTTGTAATCTAGAGGGGCATCAACCACCTCCACATCTAGATTAATAGTTTTTCCTTCAACCCCTATAGGTAAATCTTGTAGAATGCCAAAAGGATGAAACCCACGGCCATTAAAGGCCTTTAGAATCGTCGGCGATTGATTTAGTGAAGGAGAACCAAGCAATCTCCAACATTGTATTGACATAATACACGTCGAGGCTCCCTCATCAATCACAGTCCTATGAATAGGCCTGTTTTTAACTATTATTGGGATCTGGAAAGCCATTTGATGAGGTAAGCGCGGTGTACTTTCTAGATTGAAAATTATTAGGTTCGAGTCCTGAACGTCAACAAATCCTATAGCCAACAGAAGTAATTTACGTTGTGCTGGACATGATTGCAGCACTTCAAAAGCCGACATTTCTGAAGGTGAAACAGCTAAATCCTCAACAATGTTATAGTTTTGAGCCGCTCTCACATGTGGATTGAAAGCTGACTTTCAAAGTATACCCTTGGTGGGCAGTTTGATTACTAAGTCTGGATTAGGTTTCTCGATCTGTAGTGGATCAAAATCGGGAGCTGAGGTTGATGGGTTAGAATGAGAAGATTCTGCTTCTTTACCATCAACAGGACTTTTACTACCATAATCATGCGATCGAGTCGCAATCCTAACATGGGACATCATCAGTATGGGTTCTTCATTGGCATTCGAGGAAGAACCTATCATCTTACTGTCTTGACTTGGAAAAGGATCCTTCAAAACAACAGGCATTTGGGAACCTTTGACAATCTTCCCAACCTCTGCACGATGAGGGCAGTCTCTTGTAAAATGCTCTTCATCACAAATGAGACAAGGATAACGAGGTTGCGTTTCTCATCATTTGATTCCACTTTTTCTGGTGTCTCTTTTGAATTTTTGTCTGTTTTATTTTTCTTCTTACCACCAGATTTTGATTTGGCTGTAGATGACTCTACAACATGAATATCGGCGGAAATCTCCACGGAAGAATCTCCTGTCAGGGAATCTAGCAAGGTTATTATAGGAGAAGAATTCTTCGAAGACTTCTTCTTAATTTTGGTGTTAACCATACCAATCATACCATCAATGGCATGAGACCCTGAAGGAGCTGCAGCGATTTGATTTTGCTTAGGAAGATCGGGGATTTTCTCGTGTAACGTACCTGACTGAGTATAAACCAACTCAAGGTACTGCGCTTGAGCAATTACTTGCTCCTCAGTAATGACTCCAGCCTTAGCTACATCCTCAGTGATCTTTGGTAATAAAGATTTTACAAACCATTCAGCTAAGATCTTATCCGGAATAAAAACCTTCACTAAACATCGTCGACGTCTCCATTCATGAATGTGATCTGAAATGTAAGTGGACGTCGACTGCTTTAATGAAGTTAGTAATTTCGTGCCATTGTCATATCTGACTAGCAACTGAAAATGAGTTAAAAACGAGGTAGCTAACTGACTAAAGTTATAAAAAGTGGCTCACGGTAACTCAATGTACCACTTGGCCACAAGACCAATTAGAGTGCGCTGGAAAAGCCTTAGACCGATTGAATCATCTGAAATGGAGTTAGACGCACACTAGAGGTGATAATTCATCACATGGTTCGATGGGTCCTCTCCTGATTTGCCTTCAAACTTAGGAATATCACTAGGCAACTTATTCGGCATTGGCGGCCAAAATGGAAGATAGTTAATGGGATTGCTCATTAGGCACGACAAGTCAGGCAAGTCCAAAGTTGCGATAAACGGTAACTGACAATTAGGGTCCCTAAAACTCTGGGTCATGAGACCAGCCCTAGGAGGAGGATATCCATGATAACTAGGAATAGGAATTGCATTTGGGATATTGTATCCTCTCGGAAAACCAGGATTAACCGGACTGTACTGGGGTTGTTGAGGTTGTTGATATGTATACCCATGGTACGGTTGATACTGATAGACTGGTTGCTGCACAGCAGGACCGAATTGGTACTGTCCCTGGTAAGGTTGATAAGTAAATTGTGGTTGACTTGTGACAACCGTACTTGAACCAAGTTTTCCTACAGGAATCTGAACCGAAGTTTGAATTGTGGATCCAGACTGAGGTAAAGATGTCTGAGGAGTAGATACAGGAACAGTAGAAACCAGAGCTGTCGATACTCCAAAAGTAGGTGGGATAGATTGAACAGATGTTGCAGTAGTTGCAGCAGCCGTTTGAGACAGAGTACGAGGCGTACTAGGCCCAGTCTGAGAAACTACCGAAGGTACAGAAGTTTGAATAGTAGACTGGACAGGTTGCTGGGGTGAACCAGAAACTAAGGGTTGTCTAGTTTGAGATGACAACTGTACATTTGGTTGCAAGACCTGTTGAGTTTGCGATGGATCCCAAACTAAGTTCATTCTGGGGTACGGACCCATAACAGGTTGAGAATATTGAGGACCATAACCGGGTTGAGGGTAGGGTTGATAATTCAAAGGTACATTTCCCGTTCCTTGAACATATGATTGACCGGAGGGTGGTTGGAAACCTTGGTTCGAGTACTGACCTTGGGGTTGGGTTGATACCCTTGGGGCATGTACTGATACTGGGGTCGAACTTGATGTACATATTGATACTGGGGTTGACCCTAAGGTACATATTCAGTCTGGGGTTGACCTCGAGGAATGTACTGTCCTGTAGGTATGTACTGTCCTTGAGGTTGCCCCCCAAGCGATAATTGAGGATTTTGAGGCTGCCCCCCAGGCGGTAATTGGCCACCTTGAGGTTGAGGATTAGGAATAGTACCTGACATCATGAGAATATCTTCTACACTCAATGGCTTAGTACAATTGTTTTCAGTTAATAACCCTTGTTCAATGGGTTGAGGAGATGCTCCCGCAAAAGTACCAGAAAGTGACTGATACCCAGAGGGAACAGAAGGACAGCCGTACAAAAAGGATTCTGGCAATTGAGTAAACATGGACGACTGTCTTGACATATTTAGCGGAGGATAGTAACCTCTAGGGATTGGGTGATAAGGAATACGAGGTGGTGAAAAACTTAGTCCTGGGTTTTCCAAAAAATTAGTCAATGAAAGATACCAAGCACTGCTCCTAGGTGGACTGTAAAAAATGATTCACGCTCCCTAAGTTCAATAACAGGTTGATTTTCAGGGATAGGGATGCCTACCTCTTCTTCCGGAGTAGCAAGTTCTTCGATAGCTATAAGTCTAGAAGGAAGATTTTGGGTAATTATTCTTTCTACCCTAGGTGAACCAAGACCACTAGAAGTTGGAGAGGTAAACCCCGATGTTGGGGTAGTAGCAAATTCACTCTCAGGTTCAGATATTTTAGGTTCCTCACCTATATCACTAGTAGATGAAAAGCTACCAGTAATTTAGGAAACAGACACTGATTGTGGATTATAATATGCTACTAAAGCTTGAAAATCAGGATGTACCACCAAAGAAGAGTCGAAGACTCTCCTTCTTCAGGTGACCCAACTCTTAACCCTTCAGGCTGGCTCGATGAAAACTCAAGAGGTTGGCCCTGAAGTCTACGGGACTTCCTCGGTAATTCAGCCACGATTAAAAGAATTTAACTACTTCACATGCAAACAAAGTAAAATCTCAATGAAAACCACCTAAAGCCTCTAAAAAACCAAACAAATATGAATCACACGCCTAAAGAATCTAGGATATCAAAACACACACAAACAATAACTTTCCGTACTGAAAACACTAGTTGGTGATGAAGCTTAACATCGCAGAGTTCAATACAGAATTGGCAGTTGGAACAGTTACCCCGGCAACCTGCTTAATGAATAGACTGGCACAAGTTCCTCCACTAAACCATCTCGAGTGAAGAGAACCCCCCAGAAAATCCAAGTGAGTCTAGCCGACGTCTGCTCCAGGTACAGTGGGATCTTCCCGCCACTGTCACCTTAGGAAGAATCTTATAGAATATGGTCACTAAGGTTACCAACGGAAACAAATATACCTGGGGGAATAGTCTACGATCTGATACGCACGCAAGGGAAAAGTAACAAGCTCAATCCCCTTGAAGGCTCCTTGACATAATCCAAGGTTTACCAACAAGTGACCCCAGGCTCCTCGACAATGGTTAATCTGAGGTTTACCGTTTTTAATACGTGAATATCTGGCATCGTTCCCAATGAGGAAGGATTAATTCCCACACTGGTTCGGACACGATCTCGTGCTTCGCCTTTAAGAGGAGCTTTCCTAGAGCATAAATGCAACAAATGGATTTCTCTCCTATCGCAAGATACAGCTACTTGATTGTTTTACTGTCTTGGAGAGTTAATTACTCCCTACTCCAAGACACTAGCCTAATCTATATTGGTGTATTAGAGCCCTAGAAATAAAAATATTACTAGATAGATTTTACTTTAAGCATTATTTTTATTGGTTTTTGTTTAAGTCAAGAGGTGCGGAGATGAAACTCGTGGTGTGAAGACTCGACTCGAAATCACTAAAAAATGCACTTAAGATGATTAAGCAATCTTTTCCCTTCAATGAGCTTGACGCAAGCTTAGAGCTTGCCATACCCAGGAACTTAATTGTCTGTTCATGCATCATCATCATATGCCCAATTCCAATTCAACACACGGCAATTTTCACTAATTGTGTGGAAGCTTGTAATTTCACTTTCCTGGCAATTTCATATTTTACCATTTTATGCAAATTATTTTTCCCAACATATAGTTTAACTTTATAACTCACAAATTTAATGAGATTCACACTTATGCCAATGCTCACAATTTATTTCAAACAGAATTCAATATAATGAGAATTCAAGTCAAACAATCTCGCCATGCTATTTAAATTACCTCCATCTACAAGACTTTAGCCTTTCATCTAAATTGGGTCTTCATTTACAAATAGCCATTGCTCTCTGCACACTAAATTTGGCTCTTACGCTGTTCAAATTGTAAAACACATTCAAAATGACAAAGTATTGGTAGCGCTTAGGGCTTTTCTGCGTTTCTGTATCAAATTGCCAGCGCCCTCACTGCGCCTTTCACATCCTTGCAAATGAATCTTCAACTCATTGTCAGAACAACTTCAAATGTTTCATTTAACAACTCATCTACATATCTGCAAAACACAATGATGCCCTACCATAATGTTAACACATTGTTTGTAAATGCGTTCACCTTCCATTCTGAATGCACCTCACCTGCCTTATCCATCAGAAAATGGTCAACACAGTAATTTATACTGCAATACTACAGATCAACTTCAAAATTCACTGCAAGTTAAATTCCACCATAATTTCTTCAACATCGCATTTCAATAAATCATTGTTTCACTGCCAATGGACGGATAGTCCGGCCATTTGATAGAACTCTGCGTTTAATGCCAGAACTCTGCGTTTTTATTAATTTCAATCCCAATTACTAGATTCAATTCTGGTTCCACCCTTTAACAAATCAATTGTGCTATGACTTTACAGCAATTGGTTATTGTATTAACACGCTTCGCATACCCTTACTCGGGCAATCCTTCTTCCAGTTGCATTCTAGCCACCTTCGAAACAGCGTTCAGTTTAACAATGCATTCATTCTGGAATTAATGACAACGTTCAGTTAATAATTCAACCATACATTCATTCCGGAATCGTATCTTCTAATGACAACATTCATCCTTTTGACAAAACATTCCGTATTTTCCTTCACTGCTACAGCAATCACTAAAATCGGTTCTAATCGAACTTCAGATGAATAAGCCGAATTTGAAAAACAATAACCTGCACCATTGATTACCATTTGTCCAATTCTGAATTTGAAGAATTTTCAACGCTGCATTTATATATCCATGGTTCGAATTTCAAAAGATCTGTAGAAGATCTATAAAACACGATTTCTGTAGTCAAGTGACCCTACGATGAATTCTGGAAATTAATTTCTGTGTATGTTTATTCCATTTAACAAAATCTCAACAGATTTCAAACTCCAGAATTTCACAACCCAATAATTACATTACAAGACTGGAAAGTTCCATTAAGATGTTTTACACAGTACCCATTTCAGTCAAGCAGTTATATTCAAAAGAACCGAGCCCTACAAACCCGCAGACTCAGTGCTTGGATTACAATCATTCCCACAAAATTTTCACCCAATTCAATGCGTTCAACTTTCCACAAGTTTATGTTATAAACTTAACCATGTCAGTCATCGATTATTTCAGATCGATCTCACAATACCTTATAAAATTCGATTCATTCTATTGCATGGAATTCATAAACAACAGTCTCATAACCATATAATGGAATTCAACAAAAAAACCAGATTCCTCATTAATCATGCAAACCTGACATGAAAGTCCTCCTTTGTGGCCTGATTTCTCCAATTATTGGCCCTTTACAAACTGCCGGAGGCTCCAAACAGAAACCTTTTCACTACTCACACTCACTCACTCACACTCTCAAAACCCCTTCCTATTTATACAATTTTTAAAAAATCATTTAATCAAATGCTCAATCCCTTCACTTCCTCAACAAATGCCTAAATCTCTCAACATCCCTAAATGATAGATCTTTATCCCTAAAATCTTTCAGCTAATTAAATTTCCTCATAAAAAGATATTTACAAAAATCCTCACCTTCTCCTATTTTATGCAAATTAATTAATAAAATATTGAAAATCATCACACCCCCTTACAAAATAAAAAAAAAACCCTCGATGCTCCTGCATCAGACTCCCCATGTAAAAGAAATTCATGACCACCTGGTCATAAGTCTGGATATTTCCTCCTGGATCCCAAATTTTGTTTTGTAATCTTTCCTTGCTTGTCAATTGCTTCACTGCTGTTGTTATCTGCTGTTGTCTTCCAGGTTTCCATATTTTGTGCTGTAATACTCCACTTGCTCTGCTCTTGCAATCTTTCACTGTCATTCTCTTGTTGTTTCTCCTTTTCTTTCTTTCGGCTGTCTTTCTCTGGGATGTCTTTATCATTAACCTCCTTATCAACTCATTTTCTCTGTCCAGTATGTCCTCTGTCTGCTGATTGTTTCCATCTCTTGATTGCTGAACTCTCATTCTTACTTGTTCTTCACTTGTTTTGATCACCTTTTCTGCTGCTGCTACTATAAATGTTGCCTCACATGTTGCTCTAGCTGTCACTATGAATGTTGCATCACATGTTGCTCTAGCTGTCACTATGAATGTTGCGGCCTCCCTAACTTCCTGTCCCTCTGCAACATTCCTTTGCTCGTCACCTGCAATTTCATCTTGATTATCATTTATGACAACTGCTTTGTCATCCTTCATCAGCAATCTATCCTGGACATTCAACCTCTGTTCTTCCAATTTCCTCCTTTGAAAGTCTAATTCTCTATATAACTCAATGATTTTACTTGGAGTCGACTTCGGAAACTTTACACGATCTTCCATTTCCTCATTTGTTATTGTCTCATTATCACATGGTCTTTCTTCTGCTAAATCTTCTTTAACATCCTTCAGTAGATGTTCTTCCTCTTCTTCCAAACCTGCAATCACACACAAATCATTAGTTTTAAAATCACAAGACCTTACGGTCTTATTTGATGCTTCAGTCATCAAGTCTTTGGGCTGCTTCGAATCATTCATATGATTCAACTCCTCTAGCTCTTCATCACTTTCAAAAAGTAATGGTCCACTCTCTGGGTAACATATCGAAACTTCAACATCTTCTTCAACATCTTCCTTTTGCTGTAGCTCAACTGTTTCGAGCTTCTCTATTCTCTGTCTGGCATCCATAACCTGTTCAAGTTCCCTTAGTTCCTTTATCAACTGCATATTTACCTGATGATTCCACTTCTCTTGTAGCCTTTGCCATTTTAGCTTCTTTCTTATGATATAACCATGCTTCTGGTCTACCTCATTTCTTTGCAACATCTCCATTAACACCTCAAGCTGAACTGCTATCTCAACCTTCTCCCTTTCATATTCCTCTTTGCTTAACTGTCTCTGTATGCCAACTGCTTTGGCGCCCTTCTCCTTTTGTCCTCTGCTGTGATTTATTTCAGAACCTTTGTTACGACTATCACTAGTCATCATTCTTTCCATCTCTATGAGTTCCTTACTCACTTTTCTATGAGTTGCACTAAAGCCTTTTCAGCAGAAAGTCCTGTCCTGCCGCCACTTACCTCACCAAGCTCTCCTCACTCAGTCTTTTGGCAAGCAATTGGTTCTCAATCTTCGGAGCCTCCTTTGAGCACTTCTCTTTGCTCTTCCTGGCTTCAACTCATCTCCCTGTTCACAACTGTCTCTATTGGATTTCCTCAAGGTTCTGCCACCTCTATGTTTTCGCTTAGAAACTTTCACCAGCTTCCTTTATCTGTCAGTTGCAATAATATTTCAATGCAAAGACTACAATATTCTATTCTTCAAAAACATATTTTCTTACCTCCAAGATCTCAGCTGATCCTGTCCTTCCATTCACCTGCACTTTAATTATCTTCAGAATCTCACCACTCCTGCAAATTTGTTCCAGCAAATCTTTTTGCTTCCTCTACAAAAATTCAATGTCAATCAGATTTTAAAATCTGATCCTCTCTTCCAATCTTCTGGCTTTATCCGGCAAACTTCAGCTGTCAACAATAATTCCTTCTTTGCTGCAACCATCAATCCTCAATCTGTCTCTTGTCAGTAAAACCCAATTCAAAATTAAACAAACCAATACCTGTTGCACGATTCTTCCTTCATTCTTCCAGCTGTACTCCTTTACCGACATTCTGTTCACTTGCAATTGTATATGATGCATATCAAATCTTTATCATTCATCACACATTCAAGAATACATTTCAATTCAACAAAACCTTCTTGTCATCATTCAGAAAATAATCATTTCAAGAGAGCATTCCGGCTCTGATACAAAAAATTTGACACAAGCTTAGAGCTTGCCATACCCAGGAACTTAATTGTCTGTTCATGCATCATCATCATATGCCCAATTCCAATTCAACACACGGCAATTTTCACTAATTGTGTGGAAGCTTGTAATTTCACTTTCCTGGCAATTTCATATTTTACCATTTTCTGCAAATTCTTTTTCCCAACATATAGTTTAACTTTATAACTCACAAATTTAATGAGATTCGCACTTATGCCAATGCTCACAATTTATTTCAAACAGAATTCAATATAATGAGAATTCAAGTCAAACAATCTGGCCATGCTATTTAAATTACCTCCATCTACAAGACTTTAGCCTTTCATCTAAATTGGGTCTTCATTTACAAACAGCCAGTGCTCTCTGCACACTAAATTTGGCTCTTACGTTGTTCAAATTGTAAAACACATTCAAAATGACAAAGTATTCGTAGCGCTTAGGGCTTTTCTGCGTTTCTGTATCAAATTGCCAGCGCCCTCAATGCGCCTTTCACATTCTTGCAAATGAATCTTAAACTCATTGTCAGAACAACTTCAAATGTTTCATTTAACAACTCATCTACATATCTGCAAAACACAATGATGCCCTACCATAATGTTAACACATTGTTTGTAAATGCGTTTACCTTCCATTCTGAATGCACCTCACCTGCCTTATCCATCAGAAAATGGTCAACACAGTAATTTATACTGCAATACTACAGATCAACTTCAAAATTCACTGCAAGTTAAATTCCACCATAATTTCTTCAACATCGCATTTCAATAAATCATTGTTTCATTGCCAATGGACGGATAGTCCGGCCATTTGATAGAACTCTGCGTTTAATGCCAGAACTCTGCGTTTTTATTAATTTCAATCCCAATTACCAGATTCAATTCTGGTTCCACCCTTTAACAAATCGATTGTGCTATGACTTTACAACAATTGGTTATTGTATTAACACGCTCCGCATACCCTTACCCGGGAAATCCTTCTTCCAGTTGCATTCTAGCCACCTTCAAAACAGCGTTCAGTTTAACAATGCATTCATTCTGGAATTAATGACAGCGTTCAGTTAATAATTCAACCATACATTCATTCCGGAATCGTATCTTCTAATGACAGCGTTCATCCTTTTGACAAAACATTCCGTATTTTCCTTCACTGCTACAGCAATCATTAAAATCGGTTCTAATCGAACTTCAGATGAATAAGCCGAATTTGAAAAACAATAGCCTGCGCCATTGATTACCGTTTGTCCAATTCTGAATTTGAAGAATTTTCAACGCTGCATTTATATAGCCATGGTTCGAATTTCAAAAGATCTGTAGAAGATCTATAAAACACGATTTCTGTAGTCAAGTGACCCTACGATGAATTCTGGAAATTAATTTCTGTGTATGTTTATTCCATTTAACAAAATCTCAACAGATTTCAAACTCCAGAATTTCACAACCCAATAATTACATTACAAGACTGGAAAGTTCCATTAAGATGTTTTACACAGTACCCATTTCAGTCAAGCAATTATATTCAAAAGAATCGAGCCCTACAAACCCGCAGACTCAGTGCTTGGATTACAATCATTCCCACAAAATTTTCACCCTATTCAATGCGTTCAACTTTCCACAAGTTTATGTTATAAACTTAACCATGTCAGTCATCGATTCTTTTAGATCGATCTCATAATATCTTATAAAATTTGATTCATTCTATTGCATGGAATTCATAAACAACAGTCTCATAACCATATAATGGAATTCAACAAAAAAACCAAATTCCTCATTAATCATGCAAGCCTGACATGAAAGTCCTCCTTTGTGGCCTGATTTCTCCAATTATTGGCCCTTTAAAAACTGCCGGAGGCTCCAAACAGAAACCTTTTCACTACTCACACTCACTCACTCACACTCTCAAAACCCCTTCCTATTTATACAATTTTTAAAAAATCATTTAATCAAATGCTCAATCCCTTCACTTCCTCAACAAACCCCTAAATCTCTCAACATCCCTAAATGATAGATCTTTATCCCTAAAATCTTTCAGCTAATTAAATTCCCTCATAAAAAGATATTTACAAAAATCCTCACCTTCTCCTATTTTATGCAAATAAATAATAAAATATTAAAAATCATCACACCCCCTTACAAAATAAAAAAAAAACTCTCGATGCTCCTGCATCAGAACTTCTAGCTAGGAAAGAGTTTGAGAATGCAAATACTTGTAAACACAAATCTTTCTTAACAAACAAATTAAAATAAGAGCCTTTTGTCTTTTCCAATGCACTCAAAATGAGACAACTAGTTATTTTCACAAAAATTTCCCTTTTCTTTCAAAACACTCAAACACTACAAAAACAAACTCCAAGAGAGATTTTTTTATTTTTTATAAAACACTCAAAACTATGGAAATGACTAATCTTAAGATCTATAAACTATAAAAACCTATTTGAAGTCAAAGCTTACAAGATGTCTTTTTCAAGGATGTTTTACTTAGCTACAAGCAAACTAAGGACTAATTTGTCCAGAATCACAAATCAGTAAAAAAAAAACCAATTTTTGTTTTCTTTTCTAAAAATGAAATCCAAACTTTTAACACAAGCTTTTTCGAAGTTTGATAAAGAGAAAACACAAGGTGGATTCCTCAACAAAGCTAGATTTTTCAAATGGTCAGACTCATAAGAAGGCTAGTAAAAACCAAGGTGATCTGAGGTTTCTACAGCTTCTAAGCTCAAAGCTACTACAAGACCAAAATAAAAACAAAACCCAACAATCAAAACTTCTAGGAATTTCACCTAAAACCATAACACCAATGGAATTAACCTAAGAAAATCTTCTGACAAGTTATATGCAGGTCTGGGCAGGGGATAATAATATCTAAACAAAAACTAAGCTGACTAACAGAGAAAATCTTAGGCTTTCCAAAATTTTGACAGGGTCCGCAAGCCCACAGTTCACACAGGTGCGGTACCGCTCTGTGCTGAAAGAAAAAGTGTGGATAGGTCTGCACTGTGTCCAAAGCCGAGGGTGCGGTCCTCTCCCAAAGTTATGAAAAACAAAATATAATCCTAGATCTACTAAATATACCCAATTCCATATACAACAAGCCAAAAACAGAAACAAAAACACAGTTTCTCAGGTCAAAGTAAAAACAAGGAAAAAATCAAGTCCCCAGTATGTTCGCCATTTTGTCACATGGAATGAGTCGATCTTGCGGACAAGATAGAACTTCGTAGAATCTAACGATATCTAGTGACAAGCAAGCCAATGAAAAACTATCTTTCTCTAAATATGCATTTATAAACAAAGGCAAACAAGTTTTTAGGCCTACCTTGGGTCCAATGCAAGTTTGTGGAAGCCTCGCTCCTTTGATCCAAATGAGCTCCCTTGCGAATCTACAAACATAAACAAGCAAACAAATTAAATAGCACCTGAAAAGCCAATATCATAAAGCATACTTAACATGACGATCAAGGAATTCATGAAACAAATGACATAAGACAATTTGTTGAGAAAAATGAATCTGATTGTATTAATTCAAATCAAAGAAGAACTTTACAACCTGTGCCTTGATGTTGTACAAGCTCCTCCTAGGGTCCAACAAGAAGTCTCCTCTACTTTGACAAGTTTCACTCTCTTCCAAATGAAGCCAAAAAAAGGTATGTGATCTCTCCTCTTAAGCTTAACTAGGAAGTCTCAATTCCACCAGCATTTACCCTAAAAAATGTTCAGCTTCTAACCTCCCTAGCAACCAGCCCAATGCCTTAATTTATAGTGCAATGGAGGGAAGTTACTAGGTCCTCCTTCAAAGCGATAAATCCCTCCTTCAAAGGGATAGCTCCTCTCATCAAGGGATTAGCTCCTTCTCTTTTGCGATGCATGAACCACCTAAGAGCGATCAATCCACGTCAAAATTCCTTCTAGAATAATCTAGAATTAACCCAAAGTGAGTTTTTTAGAATAAACTTGCGCCTTTTTTACTTTCACAGGGTTCCGCACCCACTCCTTTAGGGACAGAGCGGGTAGGTCCGTAGTTTTTGTGAACAGGAGGTGTGGAACCACAGGCAAATGCCAAGACTGGGGATTGGTAGTTATACCAAAACTACACAGAGGTCATGGTTTATGGGTGAAAATTGGCACCATACAGACTCTCTGAATACCTCCCCATGAGGATTTTTGCCCTAGAGTATATTAGACAAATGTTAAACTCTGATGACATTCATTTTATAGTGGCCAAGAAGAAATCACAGTTCTGAATAAAGACACAAGTGGGCCCATTCATATGTAATACCAGGACAGCAGGTGAAGAAGTAGACAAGATTCTTAAAGAAATGAAGTTCAGTCTCATTTTTACATGGTATTATGACCCTTGCGACATTATTTCAAAGCTCAGGGTAGAAAATACGAGGACTCCCTACATCCATACTTCAAGGCCTGAAATAGAGAAGTATGAAAATCATTTGGAATGGACAGAAAACACCTTGTAGGAAGTTGAAGAACAACTCTTTTCTACTTCTAGTTTGAAAAATGCCACTCCTTAGGAAAAATCAAGTAAAAGACAAAGAGAGGAAGGATCATCATCGAAAACATGAAGTGAAGCAAAAGAGTTTAGGATCAACTACAAGAAGAGAACAAATTGATTCCTAAGACAGATGTGGACAAGGAGACAAAAGATCAGGATGCCATCATAATCACAGATTCACCACCTGAAACCAGCAAATTTGTAACATCCTCTACTACACCTTCATCCTCACAGGGTCAGAAGGAAACGTAGCTGGATTCCCAGACTATCCAAGGAGAGAAAGAAAAGATAGTTTTTGATAGGTAAAAATAAATTAATCTTAGGAATGAAATTATTAAAAACAGTACTTATATTCTATTTTGGAAGCTAGCCTCTAGCTCACAGAGTAGATTGTTATTAGTGTTTGACACAAAGCATGGAAAAATGTAGATGGCTTTTATTGAGGCCCAAATTCAACAACCAAAACTAGCAACAGACTGCAAGAGAACTACATTTGAGTTCAGCACCAAAGACATTCATCCCATTGATCAAATGGAGATGCGCAAGAAAACTTTTGAAATGATATCTTCTACTTTAACTAACACTACTATGTCATTATCCAAGTTGCAGGTGTCATTTGCTAATGTCATTCTCAGCTGAAAACAGAGAAGGTGTCCTCCTTAGCAAAGGATAATAGGATCAAGCCTTTGGAGGACTTCGTGGTAAAGATAGGATATGATCCCAAAGATGTCAATGTTGTAGAGGAGATCATCGAGAAGAAGAATATAGACATTGCAACCTTGAGAAAGAAGCTTAAGCTACCAGCTACAGAGGACCCCTTGACCAAGGACATTGAAGAAAATTAGGCACAAAAGGATGACATGATGAAGCCGATTATAGAGCAGAACATACAAATTAGACAAATGGTTGCAAAGATGGAGAAGATGTTAAAGGACAAAGAAGGGAGTCAAAAGATGGCCATTGCCCCCTGGAGGCCATACCCATTTCTAAGCTTCTAGCAACAAGAACATCCACTACATCTACTTCTTCCACTCATACTGCGAGTGCTAAATAGGTGACCAAGACACTGGAGAACATGTCCATCCAGTCAAAAGAGATCAATACTTTGCAGGATTAGCTCAAATATTTAGAAGAACAAAAGGACAAAGCTGAAGCCTCTCTTATTATTGAAATGTAGAAATCAAAAATATTGTTTGAGAAGTTGCAGAAGGTAGAAAGGGATACCTCAACTGGTCAGACCTTGGCCCAGGCCAAGGAAACCATTTGGATGAATATTCTAGATTCTATGAATGAGATTTGGCCATCTATCCAAATCATCTTTGAGCAGAAGAAACGGATAGAAGAAGCTACAGAAGCCATTGTGGAGGGAAGGGAAAATCTTGGAGAGATGCCCGTAGAAGTCTCTAACATTATCAGATTCCTAAATTCTAAGTCAAAATATGAGCTTGAAGAATTAGGAATCAGTGACAGAACTGCCACTGTTTTAGAAGTGAAGAAAGTGTTGACTAAGAGGAACCTTATTGATCAGTTAGAAGAAAGATGTGAAACATTAGATCGGAAAGTAAATAGGTCTACTAACATAATTGAAGCATTTATCCAGAAAGGACTACCCAACATTTATGTCATAAATGATAAATTCATCACTCAGGAAGACTATGTCCTCAAGATGAAGGAAATGGCCAAAAGCAGTATCAAGTTTAGTGGGATAAAGGGCAGTATGATAGCAAGGGAATTTTTAGAAACCATGTCAAATGATTTTACATATAGAATGAGGTGAAACACGTTTTACAGTGAAGCCAACTTTTGCTAAATACATCAAGGTAGATGACATTTATCGGAGGGCGATTAAATTGACCATACCAGATGAAACGAGATGAGAAGAATTGATCGATTTCCTAGATTAAAAAGGTAATTTGGGAGCAGTAAGACAACAACCAACACATCATCCAGCACAATAGTCACCACATCAATGCAACACAGTTTCAGGTGGACTCAACAACCAAATCCACCAAAACAGAGCTACCTTTCTTTCTAGCTGTATATGTGGCCTATTTTTCTGCCAGAGATAAATCGTATTGTTTGTAATTAGACTAATAATACAATGTCAGTTTGACAACATTTTTTGTAATTATTTTTGTATAAATACTTCACAGTTTGAAGTGTTAAGGGTTGATTTATGAATTTAATTTCTTCTGCAAGTTGCAATTTTTCAAAGTACTGGAGCATCAATAATACAAGGATCTTTGACAAGATTCATGTGGTGTACCAAATGGTGATGTGTTCCTTCTATTTATTTGTTTAAACATTATTTTTCTTTCTCTGTTATTTCGAATATCTGAATTACTTAACAGAAACTATGATTAATAGGATTTGTTACTCAAGGCACCCTATTTTGGCTACTGGTAATTTTCATGTTTTCCACTAATGTCAAATTAAGGAATTCTTAGTTGCTCCTTAATTTATACTGAGCCTTACACTTCTATTATTTCACAATCCATTTAATTTCTGAAAATATCCAAATAGTGCAACCTAGCTTGCCCTGCAAGAACTCCTTTAAAATTTGATACCAAATCTAGTTTAGTTTATAGATTCCACAGCCAAATGTAATTATAGCACTTATATAAACCAAACCTTTGAAATGAAAACAACAATATAGTCATAACTAGCCTAAAATTCACATAAAACAAAGCTAAATTAAATAGAGATATCCCTATCTAAAGCTAGCAGGGCTAGATACTAGCTTCCATCATGGTTTGGATGTTGTCCTATGTGTTTACTCCCTCAACCTCAAAAATACAGAATGACAACATAGTGGCAACCATACTAGGGAAGAAAGCTCTTTAGATTGAAAAATCATTATTCCCTGGTATTCAATTAGTATTTCTATAAATTGAAACTTATATATCATTATGAATAAATGATCTTAGGTTGTTATCTTGTATATATTTTAGTGTGTCATTGATTTTGATTTTATGAAGTTGTGTGATGCATTTTGACATACCTCGCTCCCAAAAGAATTTTCACTAGAGCTCACCCTGATCCCAACCCTACTGAATTTGTAGATAATCTAGAGAAATTGATTAGAAAGAAAATTCTTACATAGAGTCAAAGTAGTACTAGTCCTTTGTCTAGGTTTGATTCTCTTCCTGAGAATAGCCCTTTGTCTAGGTCTAACTCTCTTCCAGAGAAATTTGAAACTATTTAGGATATAGAGTTTATTTTCCTTTCCAACATAGTTTGTTTAGATCAAAATCTGAGACTTTTGTGGATCATACTATCATTGAAAAATCCCTACTCCAACCATATATGCCCCAAACCAAACCTCTTGAAACAGATCCTGATATTGAATCCCTACAACAATTTGATAAATTACAAGGTCTAGTTTCAGTTTTGGACCAGGCTATTGAAGAAGTGTATATTCCACAATTTGTTGAATTTTCTTCTTTGACAATTGCAGCAGCCTCTTTGTCCTCCCAATATTCCTAGTCTATTCATCTACAACCCCCCAATCCTACTCATTCTATAGTCTCTACTTTTTCACCTGTGATATCTCAGACTGTTATTCCTACTATCGTTATAGTTATCACAACTACAAATACCACAGGTTCATCTTCTTTTTAGTCTTTCAAACCCATTATGGTAGGTAGGTATGCACCTTTGGTGTTACCAGGCCAGCTAAATACTATTCCTAGAGATTACCAATCTAAAATAGTAACCTTTGACAACACTGGTTCTCATACTACTCAACAACATGTGGATAAAATGAATGATGTGTTTGACCTTCAAGAAGTACATGAAGCCGATGTAAAAATGAGATTGTTTTCTCAAAGTTTAGGAGGTGATGTCAAGAAATGGTTTAGGATTTTACCTGCATGATGTATAGCTAACTTTTATGCTTTCCATCAAACTTTCTTAGCTAGATGGGAAATCAAGAAAAATCCACTTCAAATCCTAAATCAATATAAAATACTAAAAATAAAGCCAAATGAAACTATGAAAGAATATTGTGAATGGTTTAACATTGTTTACAATGCAATTCCACAAGACATAAAACCCTCCCCTGGTCTAGCTTTGATTCATTTTCCTAACGGTTTTGATGTAGACATGGAATATCAACTTAGAGAGAGAGACCCGACAACTTTTGAAGAAATGCAAGCTAATGCTATCAAAGTTGAAGCTAATATCTTAGCTACGAAGGCCAAATTAAAATATGAATGCAGGGCTACCATAAAAGAAGAGCCTTCCACTTCTGCCTTTGATCACAAAATTGATAACCTAGTGAGGGTAGTGGAAAAGATGATTCAAAGTGTAAACATAACTGATCAAGCTCAAATAAGAGAGAACCAAAATTCTCCTCGAAATAGAAACCAAAACTTTAGAAGGAATGTTACCCAAATCAAACAACGAGAACAAAAGGGTCTAGACCAGTAGGTTCAGTGTCCTTTTCAGGAAAATTATACTGATGATGTGGGTAATATTATTGAATATTTAGATGAGATTCGAATAAATATGATGGGAATCAATGATGATGAGGCAATTTTTCTCACTCAAGAGGAGCAATAACTTTTTCTCCTAAGTCAAACTGAACTGGACTCTGAAGAGTCAATTGAATATAAAGAGGGATTTGAAAATTCCATCATGGAAGTCTATAGGTAGTATAACCTTAGGATTAAAAAAATCAGACACTCTCAACACGAAAAACAATAATAATCCTGCTAAAAAATCCTCTGAAATTGATCCTAGGAAAACCACAGACAGTCTTCCTATGAAAACTGTGGATAATTCTCGTAAAAATAAAGTAGGAATTCATGTCAAAAAGATAGTTGAGAGTGTTTCTAAAACTACTCAAATAGTTATCCCAACCACCAGTCAACAAAAAGAGCCTATAACAATACAAATCACAGACCAGTATAAACTTCCCAACCTGATTAAGATTCAAACATCATTCAACATTGACAATGAATTAGCTAAATTGAAAATCCCTATTCCTCTGGCAGAGTTAATGAACAAAAACATGTAGAAATCCAAAGTAATGAAAGCTCTAAACATACGAGAAAACATCAACTCTGTAAATATGAATGTGTTGTAGCGGCTACAACCACCCTCCAAAATTTTGGCCTGCACCGATTTTAGAGCCTCTCTTGAAGAATTCACTTGATAACTACACACGCTCGTGTTCACTCTGTGAGCTCATGTGAGTCTTTACATCCACCTTGCTTGTTCATTGCGTTCAAGTCTCTGCATGTTGATGTCTAAGTCATGCTTGCGGCCATGTTCTGGTTATGCTCGAAGTATTTGATTCGTATGTGTTTGTTGTGTTCGCCATCAAAACATCTATCACACTCACATGCAGAGTCGCATTCATTGTTGTGCAAGCATCGTCTTGATCAAGAATGATCAATCACGAGTGTCTCCCTTGTGATTTGCACCTTTGGTCAGTCATGTTGAACATGTGTGTCTAGATGGTTTGGTCGTTTCATTGTCAGGTCATGCAAGTGTGTGTTTGTATGATCACCTATGCACCTTTCAACTATTCACACACTTTGTCATTTTTGTTGAAGTTATGATGACTAGACTCCTCACTGACAGTTAGACCATCTCCCTTTCTCGACTCGATCGACTGTCAACCAGAACAACGCAAAAGCACCAAGCTATTCCTTCCAAGCCTTATTACCCACAAGCAATCCAATCAACTCTCATGCTAGTCATCTAGACAGTCAGACACGGCAGTCACCTCAGGACTAAATCCCCTCCAAATTTTCATAGAGGCCACTGACCTCACCCACTTAATTGACTAAGGAAATTGCGCAGACAGGCCGAACATACACCAAGTGGTCATCCTCGTCTCCTTCATAAAATTGCACAGTTTTCTGAGTCAGTCATCTAGACAGTTGACCGAATGTTCATCGAACAAATTGCGCAGTGCTCATGAGTAGGCCTTCCCATACCCATGAGTCAGCTCAACTTAGAAATTACGCAGAGATGATCAACAACCAAACCTCCTTGTCTTAGTGCAGCTTTCCTAGCTAACATCGCCTAGCAGTAGACTACCTATTACCTCCAAGAATTGCACAGTTTCTGCTGCTAGCGACTGAGAAGCCAACTGCAAGTTCCCTCTAGGAATTGCGCAGTTTTGGCTTCCAGTGACCCTAGCAGTCAACTGGCAGTTCCCTCTTGGAATTGCGCACTTCTGGCTGCCAGTCTCCGAGGCAATTCCCCATAAAAACTACGAATCCCTACCTGCTAACCCTTCATGTAGCCAGGCCCATTTGTCTAAAAAATTGCGCAAATCTAGATATCCATCCCCGCGGTCTATTCATTTTGGAAAATGAGCAGAACTTGCTTTCCTTTCCCTCTTACAGCCTGGACTGTACCTCCAAAACTTTGTGCAATTTTTCCTCCCAGCCAAGCCAGACCTTGCAAACAGTCACTCTTGACTCAGAGTGTCTATCTCCATCTCTCAGTGACTCTTGCACAATTTTCATCAGCAGTTGGTTGGAGCCATCATCCTACATCATAGCCTTGCTACCTCTCCCATTCACCTACATCTGAATGATCATGTCTCATAGTAGACTAAGAGGTTTCGGATTTGATGTTGTCTTATCATGAGCGACTGTAGATACATGTACACCAACAAACATGTCAAGACGACGAATGGGATGAACGAAGGGAGCACATGCAGATGGACAGGTTCACCAGTGGATGAATGAACGAAGAATGCAAAGCGAACGAACATGATAAACATGCACCTTCACGAACAAGTGAGCTTGTCAAGACTTCTAGCATGAAAGAAAGGAACAACATGCTAAAGCTTCATCAAGTGAACCAAGGACCATCAAAGACTCTGCGCACTTCGCCATATGGAGGTGAAGCTATGATACACAAGGAAGACATCCATCACTTAGCAACACTATAGCTCAACATGCACCCCAACAAAAGCATGAATGTACCATCATTGTCATGTCAAGTCATCTCGAGTCAATTCATTAGTCATGTTGCCCACATCTTCACTATGGGCTTATTGTCAATCAATGTGATGTAGCGTGGAAGTCCAAGAGACCCACTTGTTGAAAATAGAGTCATGTAAGTTGGAAAGTTATGGAAATCGAACAGTCATGAGGGTAGTCAAACAACCACAAGGGTCAGTTTCACCCTTGGCTATAAATACCCCCCTCATTTGTACATGAAATAAATTTTCAGCTGAGCTCCTCCCACATAGCCAAGAGAGACTGTAATCTTTTCTTTGAGTAGTAAGTAGTGGATCCAGCACCCCGCTGATGGGGTTAGTGATGTATGGTGTAATGATGTGTCTTGGAACTTTCACTTAATTCAGAAGCCTGTTAACAGGCCAGCATGTTTTCACACATGTATTGTATTTGTTGTAAGACTGATCTTTAACACTTGTAATGCATGTTTCTTTAAATTGTGTTCTACATATGAACTGATTCATTTGTTGTAATGCATAATATATTAATGGAAACGAGTTGTATATGATGTTAATTTCTTCCCGTCCATGTCGACTGCTCTGCTGGACATCAGACAAACCTTTCACATGAACCTTGCTATAACAATCGTTGCACTCGTTCGGACTGATCCATGAGTTCTATAAGGGTTATCTTACCTTGTATGTTGTGAATTCCACATCTGAATGGACTGATCCACCAGAAGCTGTGTATGTCCTTTTGTGTTGTGTGTTCCTAGTCGAGTTGGGACTGATCCCTTTTACCCTAGAAATCACCATCACTTTCTTCCCCTCACAGTGAAAGAACCATTGACACAAGTACACTTACACTCACCAGGAATGCGAACCTCACTTCTCAAAGACAAAGCGAACCACTCTCCTATGCTAACAAGCAAGAGTTGAGGCAAATCCTTAAGACAATGACAACTGCGCCATCATACTGAATGGGACTCTCACACCAAACGGTGTGAGGTCTAGTTGGGACTTCATACTGGGATGATCCCTTGAATGTTGGTGGATCCAGCACCGTTAACATTTCTAGTGCTAGAAGGAGGGAAACTAGTTGTACATGGCTGAAATTCCCCTCACACTCATCCCACAAAAAATTGTTCAAGGCATTGACTCACACTCTCTCTCACTTACACACGACTCAGCAGTTAGTTACTCCTCACCTCCCAGTGTTGAGCATGAGACTTCAGATCAACATCTTCACTCCATTTGTACCATCAATCACCAACTCGTGAAAGCAGTCAAACTGATCCCAGATAGACAACACCTTGCACGTGCAGTGAGGAAGCCAAAGGCCACTCCCACAAGTGTTGTCATATCATCAATGGAAGAAGCAACCCTTGCCACACTTGAAGGTCTAGGAGAAGCTATCAAAGATGAAAGGAAACCTCCAATCCTCTAGAAATATGAAAAAGGCACTTTTGTGATCTCGGGATCATGCTTTGGTTTAGGAGGTGGAGGGGAAGACAACA
Organism: Pinus tabuliformis; assembly: GCA_031772625.1. Lineage (NCBI taxonomy): Eukaryota > Viridiplantae > Streptophyta > Pinopsida > Pinales > Pinaceae > Pinus > Pinus tabuliformis. Next base: position 1,849,834,772 of record CM062817.1, on the reverse strand, counting down.
GAGGAGGCGGAGGCAAAGATGAAGCAACAGACTCAGAGTCAGAAACATCAGACTCCGACTGAGAGGAAGAGTATGAAGAAGACGAATAGATAGCTGACCCAGATCTTGAATGGATGACTCGGGGACCATTGGATCTCCCGGCCATCTTGCATAAGATGCCAAGGTAAGTTGAGAGAATGAACATCAAGTTTGATCCTGACAACACCATAAAGGCGGAAGACCACCTGGACAACTTCTACCTACAGCTGCAGACCGTCGAGGTGTGTTATGATGATGTCACATGTAGATTTTTTGCATGCACCTTGGTTGGTTGCATAGCTTCTTCGTATCACAGCCTTCCATCGAACTCTATACACAACTGGGTTGTTGTGGAGGTAAATCCTCTCTGCGGACAGAGACGATCCCTACTAGCCCAGACCAAGTCTAGCAACAATCACACAATGCTATCACGCAAGTCCCTAATTGCAAATACAAAGTGGATGGTGAGAACCTACTTGGATTCCAATGCTAGTGTTCGTAGAAGAGATATCGCCCTCATTCCTTTGCCTTGGCTGGTCACGATCCCCACGATCTCCGTGATTGGACACCTGCACATGCAAAGAAAAACACGAAAACAAGCATAGAATCTAGTAGATGCAATTATATATTGGCCAGAAAAGGTATAACTCAACATCAAACATAAGACAATGAGAGTGGAACCATAATGATAGTCATCTATTATTAATAAATAACAAAGAAGAATACAACCATTGTTCTGATGTCAAATCCTCTTTTGGCTGGGTAGTCAGCTACACAAGTCTTGCAAAGCTTGTTGGGATGAGGAACAAGCCTCTCTCTCTTTGGGTGACAAGAATCTCCTTACTTAGATTTGGCCTTATGGGTGCAAAGAAGGCTCTTGCAGCTTCAAACTCTCTATCACTATGCTGGGACTAGAACTATTGTAACTAGCTTGCTCAAGGCATAGAGGAAAGCTTTTATAGATAGAGAAGAAAGAGATAGGATCAGCCACATTATTCATGGGATTGGCTTTTATCACTTGGAAACTTCCATGAAAGGTGGCAAACCACTTTCCCTTCTATGGAGATTCGAAGCCAAACCATCCTAGCTCAACATAGATTCAGTTGGTGAATGGGTTGAAGAGAACCTTCGGGAGCTTGTTGGTTAGAAACTTTACTCAATTTGGCTGGCGCGAGTGCGACTATGAGACAGAGCGCCAATAGCTCGCCCTCTTTAGAGGATTTCCCTCATTGGCGCGGGCAGTAAACTATGGACCCGCACTAATGCAAAAAGAGTTGTTTTCAGGGGTATTTTGCAGGAGATGTCTTCAGGGCATATGAAACTCATACTTAGAGGAATATGATGCAAGTGGTTTCAAGTCATGCCACGTTTCACAGGTCCCAGAATGAGTCCTCCAGTGTACGGGTGAGGGGGAACAGGGATGCTGACAAACGGTGACAAATTGCTGTGTAACAGATGCCCCCTAAAGCATGAGGCCCGAGAGAGAGAGGGGTGAAATGCTTTACAAGAACATGTGTGACTGAAAACACGGCCGTCGGAGAACCTGCGTAAAGAAGTACAATTGATATCTCAAGTACATGATAGGTGTGGTATGGGCGCAACCATCCATAACAGAGTACACAATAAACTAGATCCAAGGTATGGGCGTCACCATCCAGTGAGGATCGATAAAGAGACTCAGGCATGGTCACAGCCATCCAGTGAATGAGTCATGTAACAATCATAATGAGCCACAAATCGCAGCCTAGATTCCCACAAACAAAATCCAGGGTCTTGCGCTCCATCTCGACCCGAACAGAGTACAAGTCCAAGCATGTGAATACAGGAGTTGAAGTCGAACATGCATGAACATCGTCTGATTACCAGTCAATGATGAAAATTGTTAATAGACGCGAGAGGTACCACCAATAATGACAATGGCCCTCAAGGTACTACAGGTACAATCTATGGCATGTGAATTAATGAGCTGGCGTCGAACACCCATAGAATCATTCGATCGGAGGCCAATGATGAAAACCTCTCGTCGAACACGAAGAACCTGCCATTAAGGCATGCAAGCTCCAAGGCACCGAAGGGAGTCTCTAGATCAGCTTCTTGGACAATGAGCTGAAGTCGACAGGAAGTGACCTTGATCAAAGGTGGGCCATAGTGTTTCCCACATCATTAACACGAGACAGAGGAAAGATGTTGTGGTGATTCAGAATTATGTGAGGTATCAAAGGGAGGTTGTAATTCTGTAGAGGTCAACTTTTCTTGAACATATTGGCGGCACGATAGTGGACTTGGCAGTATTTGACATCAAATGAGCAGAGGTCATGGTGACAAGGCAATGAGCAGATGAGAGGTCAAATAGGATCACCCAAACCCACAGAGGCTAGTGTAAAACAAGATGAGATGTTCCCACCCAGACACGAATGCAGACTAGTGCCATGTTCAAGAGTGACATACTGCTGACACAACAATAATTATGGGTCCATTTTCCCGACCATTTCTGGCGAGTAGCCCAGTTATTTTTAACAAGCTTGACGAGGATAGCATATGCTTGTGAGCGTCATTACGACGGAATCTGATGTCATTAAGTTTTAACGAGTCTGACAAAGGAAGAACTCGGCGTCTTTTCCTATTTATAGAGTCTGAAAACACAGCAGAAAAGAGAACTCCAGGGGGGTCCTTTTTCATAAAGTTGTGTCTCCCGAGCCCGAAAAAGTATAAAAAAATGCTCGAAAGAACCGCCCAACCATTACGATCGAGGAGTACTTTTCATTTATAGTGACATCGATCTGAAAAAGTAAAAAAGCGATCAACATCACGTCGTTTCGTAACCATTAACGAACCTGAAACTACAAGGGTCCGACAATATTTTTGTTTTTTACACGGTCGGAAAAGGGTTTAAAGACGACCGCCTCTTATTTACGTTTAATGAGTCAAGAGGGGTAACCCGGCAATCTTTCATTTTTAGCGAGTCAGAAAAGAGCTGAAAGATGACTCCATAGTGACTTTTTCGTGTATTTACCGAGTCCGTAAAAGTATAAAATACAACTCGTTTCGCCATCGAGGTTGCAAAAAGGACCTATCATAGTACCAGAAGCAAGCATAAAATCCATTTTCGACCAAAAATATATTAAAATATTCAAAAAAGAACTCTTTAAACCTAATTACAAGTCAAAAAGTCTATAAATATGGTGAAAATGTAAAAATAGAGTTACTTTTACTTTTTACCTCTTGCATAGTAGTAGTCGTCCATTTGGGGAGCGAACTTCGAGCAGTGATTACCGCCAATCTGTGCAACCATTTGAAATTCCGCCAGTTTCAGGTAAGAGGCGTTTCCCTTAGCTCCATTTCCATACTTCTTTTATGCGTTTTGTCCCTTGATTGAGGCTCCGCAAGGGGGATGTTAAAATTTAGGGTTGCACCCCATTGGCGCGGGTATCGGGCACGGGTCCGCGCCAATGGGGTGATTTGCCCAAAGGTGCCGCGCCATTGGAGCGACTATTTTAGAAACAGTTGCGCTAACCGCGCGACCTAACTTTTTACTTGAATTTTCCCATCATTTTTGAAATTTGTCCAGTTTGTAAGCCTACCAGGGTTTCAATAATGATTTATTCATCCTTGTAGGTGCAGGAGACAAGCAAAACTGGTGGTGGAATGGAAAGAACGGGAGCATGATGCCGTAGATGCCTTGGCCATAGTGGATGAGGGATGTATGAATGCTTTGAGAGACTGTGGTCTCAAAAAGTTCTTCCTCACCTCTTATCTGCGAGCTCAACCAGAGCTATTACAGTTCATAGTGGATGCTTGGGATGTTGATGACCAAGTATTTCGATTATGGGATCAGACCTTAGAGCTGGATGTATCTGATGTGTACTTCATTACTGGGCTGTCACGGAGAGGGGCGAGCCCCATTTTGACCGGAAGCAGGCCTTCCGGAGAGAAGATAGGTGAAGTGAAGGCTCGTGTGTGTCCAGAGGCACAATTTGGGAAAAATAGTGCCAAGGTGGATATCGCCACCATCCATGACTTGGTTCTTAGGGTGATACTGTTCACTATCACGCGTGCAGCTGGGGTCCAGGCGCCCCATGAGGTCAGCAAGAATCATCTGTTACTAGCGACAGAATGCCTCAGCCCCACCATTTTTGACTGGGCTACAACGGTGACTACAAATATCAAAAGGCAGCTTACAAAGTGTAAGCGCGGGGGAGTGAAACAGTTCGGGTATGGCTCGATTGTGGTGTCGTTCTTCTTGGAATGATTACCCCTCTTCCAGTACCAGGGAGCTGTAGTGGCAGACCCATTGCCACGAGAGCCTAGGATGGCTCGCTGGGCAGCATTGATGCCCAGAGGAGGAGGGGGCCAGCAGATGTCTTGGCGGCCCGAGTTCTTCATATGGCTTCGCCGTCAGCTGATCGTGGTAGAGGATTGGCCATACGCGGGGACCAACTTCATGGGGGACCCAGACCTCCCACTGCCAGAGGGAGAGGAGTGGGAAGAGGAGTTAGGTATGATCTCCTCTTTTGATGTTTTATGTATTTTCATTTTTTTTGTCAATACATGCATGTTCTGATGATAGTTGTATGTATATGCAGATGTGGGCCCAGAGCGACCAGCCGGCTTGTCTCCTATAGCGCGGAGGGACCAACCTGTAGTTGATCCTCAGGCAAGGGGTGCCGTGGGGGAAGAGCTGGTGCAGAATCTCGAGGGACTTACCCAAGGGATTCCAGGCTACGCTAGATTGGCAGACGTGCCCTTTGCATACCAGAGGCACACATTGGGGGTGCCGACTCGCATCCATCGTCTGTTAAGATGCTTGGTGCGCGCGGTGACGTACTATCATGAGCACCACCACGAGTAGACTCCTAGGCTTCTTTCATGCATATTTTTTGAGGGACATGTTGTCCGAGGATGTATCAGGATGAACATGTATTATTTTTTGGGTTTTGTAACGCACACGGTGCAAACATTATGACACACATATATATATACATATGCCTATGGTTTATTATTGTGCTTTTATGTGCTTGCTTGTATGATGTTTTGATTATAAATTACGCAAATGTCTATCTAATACATGATTGGCCAATGCATCAGATAATGTGTTTAACCGTCGTGGAATATGCTGATATGTGATAAAGTCAAAATTCCTTTCTAACAATTTAACACGTAAGTACAACCTTAAAATGTGACGGTCTCTGACGGAATATCGCCCATTGAGCTGATGAACGACAAGTTGAGAGTCTAGGTTAACAAGCAATGTACGAATACTGAGATTAATTGCCTTGGCTAATAATTCAATAACAGCGCTATATTCAGCAACATTGTTTGTAGTACAGCCTAAACAGTCACCTTGAATATCTATCAACTCACCGTGAGGATCGTAGATCACCCACGCCGCAGAGGACAAATTACGAGTGCTGCGGTAGGCACCATCAGTGAAACCAATTTAAGGTGCACCCGACATCTGCACAAGAAGCAAAAAGACACAATAAGGGGCAATCACGCTTTCACACCAAACCGAAAACATGAAAACTCACACACACACATACGCATGTACAAATCGAAGCGCATGAATCATGCATAGTAATTTTTCAAGTACAGCCCATTGCGGGGCTTATCAAGAGGATTACCTTCGTAGTCAACTAGCTCGTAAGCCCCTTTTTGCAACACTCTCTTTACAATGTAAGAGCCTAGCCACATGGGCTCGAGTTTGCCTGCCCCCAGCTTGTCATTTGCTTGGTCGTATAGGAAGACGAGGTCTCCCTCAACAAAGGAACGAGGACGAATGGTATGGTCAAAATGAGTTTTGATTCTCTTCTTTTGAGCTTCGATGGCTAGAGAGGCTAAGCGACGGGTCTCGTCTAACCATTCTAGATAAAGAAGCCGTTCCTCTACAAGAGTAGTGTTGGGAAGCAACTCGACGGTTATTTTCAACGAAGGAATTTCACATTCTATAGGAAGGGTAGCCTCTAGTCCGTAAACTAGTTGAAATGGAGTGAAACCGGTGGCGTCCTTCACAGAGGTTCGGTAGGCCCATAAGGCGGGAAACAACATCAGATGCCAATTATACTTATGCATGTCGACAGTACATTGAAGCATCGTAACCAAAATCTTGTTAATGGCTTCAACCTGGCCGTTAGACTGAGGATAGTACGGGGTTGAGCTATCGTGCCGTAAGCCTAGTTGGGTTGTTAGCTCGGTCATCATGTGATTACGAAAATGATTTTCGTGATCTGTGACGATGGCCTGTGGAACTCCGAACCGCATAATAACATGATTGAACAAAAACTGTGCCGTTGTATGACTGTCTTCAGTTAATGTGGGCATCGCCTCGGCCCATTTTGTAAAGTAATCGACGACAATGATAATAAACCCATGCCCCTCGGCCGAGCGAGGCTTACAGGTTGTATAATCAATGCCCCATTTGGCAAAAGGGCCTACGGTCACTACAGGGTGCAGCGGGGCCAGTGGCGCACGCATCTTCTGCTGGTATATTTGGCATGCATGACATGAGCGGACAACAAGAATGTAATCCTTAAAAATGGAGGGCCATAAGTAACCAACGCGAAGGATTTTTTGAGATGTGGCGTATTCGGACATGTGGCCACCACAGACGCCAGAGTGGCAGTCATTCAGGACTCTCTCAGCTTCCTCGAGGGTAAGACATCGGCGGAGAACGGAGTCAACGCCGAGGCGGTACAGGGTGTCCCCTATGATACGATAGGGTTGAGATTGATGGCGGATCCGCCGCCGAGCATCTTTGGATACAGCGGGGCGGAAAGAGGACGTTTGTAAATAAACGATAATATCCCCGTACCAGGGATCGAGGGTGCTGATCAGAAAAAGAGTTTCGTCCGGGATATGATCCTCTGAAAGAGACGGTGCAGAAGGAGATGGCAAAGAACATAGTAATTCAGCAAAGACTAGAGACTTCTTAGACTTGGCAGCAGTAAATTCCAAGTCAAACTCTTGGAGGATTACGATCCATTTTGAGTATTTGCCCCCCAACAACTGACGTGACAAAATGTACGTCATCGGGTTGCAATCAGAAATCACGGTCGTGGTGCGCAACAGGATATAATGCTGGAAACGTTGGACGACACACACAGCTGCCAATGCCAACTTCTCGACGTAAGCGTGTCGAGTTTTCATATCTAGGAGGTTGCGGCTGAGATAATATATGACATGTTCATTTCTATCATCATCGTCTTGCACGAGAACCATGCCGATAGTGGTATCGGCGGCGGCTAGATACAAAGTATAATCATGATGGTAATTTGGAGGTCTCAATAATGCAGTGGAAACAAGGAGACCCTTGAGACGCTCGAAAGACTCCTGAGCGGTAGCATCCCAATGAAAGGGTGTGTCTCGCTTCAATAATCGTGTAAAACCCTTAGCCACCTCGGCATAATTCAGAACGAATCGTCTGAGGAAATTTGCTTTGCCCTGCAAGCTCTGCAACTGCTGCAAAGAAGCAGGGGGAGGAAGATTCAGAATGACCTCGAATTTGAGGGGATCCAGATGGATGCCTTCTTGGGAGACGATAAACCCGAGTAGTCGGCTTGATTCAATGTAGAAGACACATTTACGAGGATTGAACCTAATACGGTAGTGTCGACAGTGGAGAAAAATTTCGCGAAGATGGGAAGGATGGTCCTGATGCTTAATTGAATGAGCTGGAAGATCATCCAGGTATGGATGTACAATGTGACGAATGTCATGAAAGGCATAGGACATTGCACGTTGGAAGGTAGCGCCGGCATTCTTTAAACCGAAAGGGAGATTCTTATAGGCAAAAGTGCACCAAGGACAGATAAAAGCCATCTTATGTTGATCAGCGGGTGCAATATTGATCTGGTTATATCCAGAAAAACTGTCCATAAACGAGTAAATTTCACTTCCTGCACACTCATCATTAAGCTGGTCGATGAAGGGTGTGGGGAAGTTATCCTTAGGATAGGCGTGATTGATATCACGGTAATAAACACAGACTCGAATGGTGCCCTACTTTTTGTTCACAAGGACTATATTAGAAACCCAATCCGTCAGTGGAATGGGGTAAATGAAACCAGATTTGAGAAGCTTTTTGACTTCTGCTTTGATGGCTACGACCTCTCGGGGGTGCACAGGGCGTAGGCGTTGACGAACAGGCTTAGCACCTGGATACGTAGGTATCTCGTGCACCACTATACTAGGGTCGATGCCGGGCATCTCTTCGTAGGACCAAGAAAAGACATCACGAAATTCGCGAAATAGGTCAGTGTAGAGTTGAACTTCCTCTGGAGTGCAAGTGACTCCAATGTAAATATGCTCGACAATCCCTGATTTTACAGAGATGTCGATGGGTTGGGTTTGTGTAATGTTTCCCATATTGCCCTCAGAAGACACTTGGTAAATTTGAATAGGTGTTTGAAGGGGCGGGGATGGGATACACGAAGCAAACCGCTCGAGACATGCGATCATTTCCTGATGGGCAGGGAGAAACGAGGAATGGTGGTGATGATCTGACCAAGGGGGCTCCTCAAGAGACATGGTCTCTATGATGGCTTCATCGGAAGGAAATATTTCCTTTAATGGATCCGAAGTAGCATCATTTCCAAGCCAAGGGAGATGAACATATGAATCGGGAACACCCCTTGGAAGAGCAGGTTCGGTAGGGGGAGCCGATGCAGCAACGATTTCGACGTAGTTGAGCTCGGCGGGACTCAACCGCATCATATTGCCCCAGGATTCTATCTGATTAGTGGGAGGAAGGACCCACAGATAAGAACGCACGGAAATCATGTTAATAGGGGCGAGATTTGGAGGTGGAAGGGGAAAGACACCCATTAGGGCAGGATCCTTAAAGCAGGGAAAATTTTAAGAACCCCCCCTAAATTTATAATTATAATAAATGGGCGAATCTCCATGATATATAGGAAAAATGAAAGGCGATTTTATCAATAATATAATATGTATATATAATTTTTTGGCGAATCTCTCACCAGGCATGGCGAATATTTTACTCAATTATAAAATCTTGTAAGATCTTGGCGACTCTTTCACTAAATAATAAAACTTTGTAAAGTCCTAGTGAATCTTAGCATAGGCTACATGCTGGTTTAATTCCCCCATTTAAAAAGGCAACATTCCAGGTGAATACCATGGGTCAATACCATGTGCCATTTTGGTGAATACCATGGGTCAATACCATGTGCCATTTTTATTTTTATTAATTCTGATATTAGGGTTAATAATGGTTTTTTGCATGGTATTAATAACAATCTAGTCCATGGTATTTGTCCCATAGTATTTTTGCCATAGGTTTCACCTAAATATAACCCATTTTTTGAGTGTTCGTAAATATAAGGTGACCTATGGAGTAAATATAAAAAAATGTTTTATTTGTTTACCATACCTCTCATTTATTTATATTTTTATTAATTTACCATACCTCTTTTATAAATATGGTATTTGACCCATAGGATTCACTTAAATAAAACCTATTCTTGAAAATGGGCGAATGGATTCACTTAAATAAAACCTATTCTTGAAAATGGGCGAATGGAAGGTTGTAAGTCCTAATTTCAAGGGCTAAATTTACCTTCTTTACCCTCTCCCTTAAAATAAGGTGGGCTATTTGAGGTGATTTGTAAAAATGTACTATGATACAAAATATTCGCCCACTAAAAATTTAAAACCCCTTAATTTCGCCAAAGGGCGAACATTCGCCCCTAAAATTATCCTTGCCTTAAAGAGTCTGGCTCCCACACTCTCGAATGATTTGAAGGTATGCTCCATGAATGGCACATTGCCTTCGGAAGAAGAGGAAAAGAAGGAGAGCTGGTCTACCGTGACAATCTTCCCCTGATGAGGGAAACGAATGACACGGAAAAGGGAGGAAGCCACGGCTTGCATGGCATATGTCCAGCTATGTCCGAGGAGGGGGTTGTAGGTAAGATTAGCGTCGACAACTTCGACCTCTACTTCTACCATCTTTCCTTCCAAGGAGATGGGCAAGCGTTGGAGGATACTGTAAGAACGGGACTCTCTTCCATCAAAGGCTTCTAACGTCGTAGGATACTGGCTCAATGTTGGAGAACCAATAGCTTTCCAGCAAGCAACAGACATGATGCAAGTTGAGGCACCTTCATCAATGACTATACGATGAATCGTTTTACCATTGATGATGACCTATATAAGGAAAGCGATTTGGTGAGGCATTCTCGGTGTATAGCCCTCGAGATCAAAAGAAATTAGATCCGAGTCAGCCGGGTCTATGCCACCGATGGCCGATAGCAAGGACTTCCTCTGGGAGGGGCAGCTCTGGAGGACTTCGAGAGCAGACATAGCAGACGGAGCCTGGGCTAAGTCCTCAACAATGCTATAGTGCTGAGCAGCATGAGCATTAGGGTTGTAAGAAGACTTCCGGAGTACACCTTTTGGAGGGGGTCGGATAGTCGTCTCAGTGCTAGGTCTTTCGATGTGGAGTGGACCAGAACTGGACAGAGGAGCACTGGAGGGGACATCCGGCTCTTTCCCGGCATGAGATGGATATTCTTTCGCTCGAGTAGTAACATGGATGGGAATCGTCCCAGCCATAAAGACTTGAGAGCCGAATGAAGAAGAGGGTTGCGATGGATCTGCCACCATTTGAGTTTGCTGCGAAGGGAAAGGTTCTTTAAGCATAGCAGGAGTCCCAGGAGCACCTTTCAATAATCGACTAACTTCGGACTGCCTAGGGCAGTCTTTAGTGTAGTGATCCTCGTCACAGATAAGACAAGGATACTTAGGTTTACGTTTGGCTCCTTCCTCGGGTGGAGGTTTAGGGGAGTCCTGTTTGGGCTGTTCAGATTTATTCTTGGCTTTCCCTTTCTTTTTCCCTTTCGAGGATTTATCCGCCGTGGTGGACTGAACGGCGTTAACCTCGGAGGTACTTCCAGAATTCGATTGACCCTGAGAAGTGTTTCCATTAGAAGCATTCTATTTTTGCTTCCCAGGGTTCGCAGATGATTTCTTTGAAGACGCGTTTACAGAGCCAATAACACCATCAACAGATGGTTTTGGCGGAGCTTTGGATGTTCCGGGTCTCGGGGCATCTGGAAAATAATCATATAAAGTACCTAACTGAGAATATACCAAGTCAAGGTACTGAGCATGTGCGATAGCCTACTCTTCAGTTACACAAGTTCCCATGGCGATGTCTCGTTCGATTGCAGGGACAAAGGAAGTTGCGAACCAATCGGTTAGGAGCTGATCAGGAATCCAAAATTTGATCAAGCGACGATGCCGTCTCCATTCATGTATATGATCGGATATATGCATGGCCGTGTCCTGTTTGAGAGACGTAAGGAGATGTGTCCCTGTCTCATACCGAATGGGTAACTGAAAATGAGTTAGGAATGCCATAGCAAGCGAATTGAAATCTTGAAATGTTCCGCGATTCAACTCAATATACCACTTAGTGGCCGAGCCGGTGAGAGTCCTTTGGAAGAGGCGGAGCTGGATGGAGTCATCAAGCCATGAGTTGGATGAGAACCAAAGGTGATAGGTCATGACATGGGCTTGAGGGTCCTCACCAGCTTTGCCATCGAATTTCGGGCAATCGCCGGGTATCTTAGTTGGAACTGGTGGCCAATATGGGTTATGAATAATGGGACCATTCATTAATTTGGACACATTTGGGAGTTCCAACGTCGCTAAGAAAGGTAACTGAGGATTAAAGGACATTTGTGGCTGTGGAAGAGAGGTAGTACCAGGGTTCCAACCAGGTGGTGGTTGCCCCCATGGACTTTGTCCGGATGGGCCTGGCCCATAAGGGTTCTGCCCATAGGGATTTTTCCCATAGGGGTTCTGTCCATAAGGATTCTATCCATAAGGTTTCTTTCCATAAGTAGACAGTTGACCCTAGGTTTGCCCCCCAGCACCCCATGAACTAGCAACTTGACTTGCAGGTGCAACGTATTGTTGCTGATAATTTTGGTAAGGAGTGACCTGCATTTGTTGATAATTTTGATAAGGGATAAATTAAGTTTGCCCCTGGGGTTGCTGGTAGCCATACGTTCGCTGAGCTCCATACTGAGCCTGATAAGAAGGCTGCGCTTGGTAAGAAGGTTGGGGTTGTGGCCCACCTTGCATTTGATAACCACTTTGAGTCTGGGGCCCAGAAGGATGTCCTTGAACAGGTTGAGCTTGGACCATCTGGCCGGAAGGTTGGCCTGGTTGGGTTTGGGATGGACCTGTTTGCCCAGAAGGATGTGCTTGCTGGGTACCAGGTTGCCCTTGAGCAACCGAGGGTTATCCTTGTGGAACAGATGGTTGAGCGGGCTGGACGGCAGGTTGACCTTTAGGTTGGCCAGCCTGTCCAGAAGGATGACTAGGCTGGGCAACGGGTTGGCCTTGCTGTGCAGAAAGCTGACCCGCTTGCCCAGAAGGATGACTAGGCTAAGCAGTGGGTTTGCCCTGCTGTACGTAAGGCTGCCCCCCTTGCCTAGAAGGATACCCCTGTTGGACTGCCGATTGACCTTGTGGAATATAATTTTGTCCAGCTTGTCCAGAGGGATAACCCTGCTGGATACCAGGTTGGCCTTGTTGGATGTAAGGTTGTCCTGGTTGTCCAGACGGGTAACCTTGCTGGGTACCAGGTTGCCCCGGGTAAGCAGAAGGTTGAGTCAGATAAGTAAAAGATGGACCACCAGTGGCCAAAGGTTGTCCCTGATAGGGTTGTCCTTGTAGGCCCCCAAGTTGTCCTGGGTGAGACTGGCCATAATATTACTGCCCTTGGGGGGTTTGCATATAAGACGGCTAGCCTTGGTTAGGCGATCCCTGAAGCTGCGCAGGGATTTCTTGGCCTCCATGGAAGGTGGTGGCATCCCAAGCAACGGATAATGGTACCGAAACCTCAAAAATAGGTTGAGCAGGCAAGGGTACGAAACGATAAAGGAACTGACCAGTAGAATCGTAATAATAGAAAGGACCTTGCGCGTTCAGATCCTGAACAGCTTGTCCATATCGGTCATATGGCCCCCCTCCTAGAACGGGAGCAGAAGAGGGTGGTGGACTTTGTGCAGGGTGAACAACTTTGGATGTGTGTCCCAGCTGGCCACTACTCACTTGACCGTGAGGGGGACTAGCACCAGTGTTCAAAGTTGAAGACGCTATAACGGCACTAACAACCGGAGTTGAATGTGCTACACAAACAGTTGGATTTGTCGGAACTGAAGTGACAGGTGTAGTGTGGACTTGTGAGACAAAATATCCCGTGGTGGGAGTGATGTGGGGGTCCCACATACTCAAAGCAGGGGTCCTGGCACTTACCCTATCCCTCAACGACTGGTAGCGTGGGGGGAGCGGAGAAGTAGCTGGAATGGGAGTGTCGATATTCGACAAAACAGGTGTCTCACTCACTCTAGGAGATGTCTCATCCATGTGGGAGGTAGACATTGGAGACGAAACACGGGGGGGGGGTGTAACAGGAATATCGTCCTCTTCAAGCTCCCAGATGGGGTTCCAGTGAATTTCGTAATCCTCGTCATCTTGGGCACGAGACTTGATCGATGGGATACTCGGGATGACAAGAAGAGTATCACTTACAACCGGTACCTCAGGAGCAACGGAAGACGGAGACCCTTGATCACTTGGAACGGGAGTCGATGGTTCAGCCAGGATGACAAACTTCAAACAAAACTTAAGGGAATCTAATGATAAAGGACCCTACTCAAACTAACGCACACAAGATCTAACCAGGTAATGTTAATCGCGGCCAAATAAATTTTAAGACGCAAGGACACAACTTGACCTTTTCATGTTTTAAGAGTCGAGAAAAGGACAAAAAGGTGACTCTAGTCGCCTTCGAATGTTTTGTGAGCCCGAAGTGACAAACTGCTCAAGTGAGCCTTTTCTTTTAAGGAGTCTGAAAAGGATCAAAAGTGACTACTCTGGAGAGACTAGGCAAAGGGTTTACCAAACAAATCCGTAAAACTGCATATACACCTTGGCAGTCATATGAAAACCAAGGACTTCCCGTACAACAGTCAATCTTCCCGAATGCTATGTTCGGTGCGTTACGGCTTGTAAGGCGTCAGACACAACTTCCTGTGGATAAAGGATGATAACCTAGTGGGGTCTCCCCTATATACGTGATGGTACGTGGGAGCTCAAGTCCGTGCTAGACCACTATCGAGTCACAAAAGGAGGAATCACCCAACCGTAGTGTGAAACAACAGTGACTAGGTTTAACGACGCCGGAGCACGTCTCTAGCCTAGACCTCTAATCAGTGAGCATTATGTTCCAATGTGTTTTTAAGTTCATTCAGTTCATTTTATGGTTGATCTTTAGTTAAGTTTCAATTTCCAGGTCCTACCGTATGTAATCTCTCACAATTCCCTAAATGCAAACTATATGCCAAAGAATATCATTTCGTTCGATGAATACTAACTATGAGAGAGTTGAGAATTTTTCAAACAAAATGACCACAAACAATCAAGAACCACTCTATTGCAGCTAATGACAAATAAACGAAACTTTTCTTTGTTTTAAATCGCTTAATCAATGAAAAGCTTCTAGTTTCAATTAACTAATGCAATGCAAAAGAGATTATTCGTTTTCTTTTCAATGGCAAAGTGCACTAAACAAATTTTGAGAGATAGTAACACTGAGCAAGAAGATCAATTTCACTCAATGAGCACACAATCAAATCCCCAAAACACCAAAACAGTCCTTCAAACCAAGAAGAAAACACAAAGACTTCTATGGGCTATGTAATCCAAGCCTAAATGAAGTCAAGCGAAATCCAAGCGGAAAAGGAGAAAATCACTTGAATACCAACAAAAGGCTTTGACAACTACTGAGCAAGTGCAAAAAGTAATCACAAAGTCGACTGGACGATCAAAGAACCCAAGGCTCCTACCGAAGGCTCGATCCACAAGGCCACTAGATGCCCTAGGGCTAAAATGTGAAATCGATAGAAAAAGGCAAACACCCGAAGGATGAAGGTCCAAAACCAGTCAAAAAAGGGTCAAACACACTCCAGTAATTGAAAAAGACATGGCAAAATACAAATCCAAGCTTAGAGGGCTTGAATACAAGCGAACTGGAAAAGTTGACAGGCCTGGCGCGACTGTCAGGCTGCAACTCGCGCTTTTAGAGGATTGGCGCGGGTTGTTTTTGAGCAACTTGCGCCAATGGGTGCGACTGTAAGGCTAAAAAGCACGCTAATCGAGTTTGCTAAGTCAAAAACAAAAGCAAGCAACCTAGGGCTTGAAAAAATATCCAGGCAAACCAAGAAGCAAGAAATCCAACCCAGAAAGCTATCTAAGCAACCAAACGAGAAACCAAAGAGACAAGACCTCCCCAGTGGAGTCGCCAAATTGTTGTGGAGGTAAATCCTCTTTGCAGATAGAGACGATCCCTACTAGCCCAGACCGGGTCTAGCAACAATCACACAATGCTATCACACAAGTCCCTAATTGCAAATACAAAGTGGATGGTGAGAACCTACTTGGATTCCAACGCTAGTGTTCGTAGAAGAGATGTCGCCCTCGTTCCTTTGCCTTGGCCGGTCACGATCCCCACGATCTCTGTGATTGGATACCTGCACATGCAAAGAACAACATGAAAACAAGCATAAAATCTAGTAGATGTAATTATATATCGGTCAGAAAAGATATAACTCAACATCAAACATAAGACAATGAGAGTGGAACCATAATGATAGTCATCTATTATTAATAAATAACAAAGAAGAATACAACGATTGTTCTGACGTCAAATCCTCCTTTGGCTAGGTAGTAAGCTACACAAGTCTTGCAAAGCGTGTTGGGATGAGGAACAAGCCTCTCTCTCTTTGGGTGACAAGAATCTCCTTACTTAGATTTGGCCTTATGGGTGCAAAGAAGGCTCTTGCAGCTTCAAACTCTCTATCACTATGCTGGGACTAGAACTATTGTAACTAGCTTGCTCAAGGCATAGAGGCAAGCTTTTATAGATAGAGAAGAAAGAGATAGGATCAACCACATTATTCATGGGATTGGCTTTTATCACTTGGAAACTTCCATGAAAGGTGGCAAACCACTTTCCCTTCTATGGAGATTCGAAGCCAAACCATCCTAGCTCAACATAGATTCAGTTGGTGAATGGGTTGAAGAGAACCTTCGGGAGCTTGTTGGTTAAAAACTTTACTCAATTCGACTGGCGCGAGTGCGACTCTGAGACAGAGCGCCAATAGCGCGCCCTCTTTAGAGGATTTCCCTCATTGGCGCGGGCAGTAAACTGTGGACCCGCGCTAATGCAAAAAGAGCTGTTTTCAGGGGTATTTTGCAGGAGATGTCTTCAGGGCATATGAAACTCATACTTAGAGGAATATGATGCAAGTGGTTTCAGGTCATGTCACTTTTCATAGGTCCCGGAATGAGTCATCAAGTGTACGGGTGAGGGGGAACAGGGATGGTGACAAACGGTGACAAATTGTTGTGTAACAGGGTCATATTCAAACGCATGTTCCTTTAGAGGTTTGTTGATGACAAGACCCCAGCCATGCTACTCAAAGAGTTGGGAAGCCTCAAGATGGAGGGAAAAGAGAAAGTGAAATATTTCAACCAGAGGTTTACACACATATTGAACAAGTTCCTAGCAGACACTAAGCCTCATGATTCCATCACCACTGATTACTACAAGTCTGCACTACCAACTAACGTTATACAGTTCATCAAGCAAGCTGCGAGACTAACACTATTGGAAAACTATGAAGAGGGTATCATTTTTGAGAAAGACCTACATGCATTTGGAGTCATCAAGGATGATGAATGGACGAAGGACTACAAGGATCCGAGTAGGAAGTCCCAAGCAATGGTGAGCAAGGGTAGAGATAAGGAAGTGGCCGATATTGAGACCCTCACTCGCCTTTTCAAGAGCTCGACCACTGAAGTGTCTAAACTCAAACAACATAAAATAGACACTTTTGCAAGTAGTCATCCCCCCAGGAAGAGATAGAAAAGCAGCTCATCAAGCAATGACTTGTTCATTTCAAAAATTGCACAGAAGCCTGTGTTCCAGCTCGAACAATGTGCAGATCCTATGTTCTCTTCTTTCCACAAAGAACATCATCCCGAGAACACTTGTTCAGATTGGAAGCGAGTCACAAATCATTTCTACATTCATACAGTCAATGTGTGAAGAAATATGCAAGAGCAGCCAGAAGACACTAACAATGATCAAGAGGTTGCACCTGATAAACCATCAAGCTCTTGGCATGTGGTTAATGTGTATTAGTGCTTGCAAACGAACACCGAGAAGAAGCCCTGGGAGCAAATTGACCATTACAATCTTAGAAGTAAAGGGGTTCCCCCTACACTTGGGGAGATGCAAGAAAAGATCAGATTGTTGATAAGGAAGGTCGATCCACTGGCCACACAGAAGTAGAAAACACAAAGCAAGTCTGGGAAGATAGCGATGGATAAGAGTACATCCATGAGTAGCAAGTTGCGAAACACTTCACTGGACAACACGAACATCCATTCCAACTCCGAAACCTCGATGAGTCTAGCACCTATTAACTACAACATTGTTGATGACATGAAGAAAACTTGAGTGAACATCAGTTTGTTCGAGTTGGCTAAGATCCAGAGTCAACGAGATATCATGTTGTGCACATTGGGACAGACAACAATAGATAGTGCAGCCTCTACCAGCCAGGGAGGAAGAACAACTCCCATATCACTTTCCACAGTGCTCAATACACTCCATATGGAAGAATCAAACTCAGGTTGCCCTCAATTCCTACTTTCATTTCAAGTTTTTAACTACAGTGTTCACAACTACTTGTTTGATTCTGGCATGACAGTCAACATCATGCCACTCTCCACTGCTAAGAAGATCAGTGCACAATGGAGTGAGAGATCTGTGTGAATCATCCAACTTGATCGAACATTGGTATCAACCATTAGTGAAATGTGGGACATGAACATCCGATTATCCCATGACAATTCATTCCACCAATGAATCAACATAGTTGTTGTGGACATACCAAAAGCATATGGTCTATTACTCAGCAGAGACTAGTCAAGCAAGCTAGATGGATATTTCTCTATAGATTGGTCTCACATGTGGCTTCCGTACAAGGGCAAGTGCAACCAAATCTGGGTAGAATCTGAGAGGTACATGAAGCATAATTTCACTCCCATCAATGGTGAGAATGAAACATTGGCTCTTGCAAAACTCATGTTTGGAAACTCCCTCCTTGAGACAATGTTGGGGTGTTATCTTTCACGGCCAGCTCCAACCCCACCAGACACATAGTTGGGACTCATTTCTTGCCCAACTAATGGTAATGAAACTTGTACAATAGATTTTACCAATAGTAGCAGTAGTAGCAGTGATAGTTGTAGCAGCAATACTAGCACATCAAATGGTCCTCATATAGATGAGTTGTGGACTTTGTACTTCGATGAATCAAAGGCACATGATGGCTCAATAGTCGGGTGTGTTCTGATCGACCCTTGCAACAAGAAGCATCTGGTGTCAAGCCACTTGGAGTTTGAGTGCAAAAAGAATGTAGCAAAATATGAAGCACTTGTGTTGGGCTTGCAGAAAGCCAATGTGGTCATGCTTAAAGTGGTAGGTGATTCAAAGATAGTGGTATGGTAGGTACGTGACAACATTCACTATTTATCACCACTTCTAAAAAACTACCAAGAAGTGGTATGGCACTAATCTCAAACTTCCAAGCATTTAATATCATTATTGTGCCACATATGCATAATGCAGCTACCAATGCACTAGGAAACGCAGCCTCAAGAATGTCACCAATTAGGGATAGATTTACTATTGAAATTTTGTACAAACCATCTATCCCAGACAACATAACTAACTTATGCGTGTTTAATGATGATCAACAGATACTACATTTTATGGCCAACGCTAACGTTTTCAAAGATGCAGCAATAGACGATGACGAGCACGAGCACTCTCTGCAAGCAAGAGTTGATGACATGAAAGGCCACATTATCACAAAAGGTGTGGTATCACTGGAAAATCTATATGACTTGCAAGAGTAGTTCCAAGGGCCAAGGAACAGCAAGACCCATAGTTCCACCATGAGACACAAACTGGTAAAATTGGGAATAGAAAAGGATGTGAAGTTTGTCAATCTTGGTACATGTTGTACACGGAAAGAATGGAAAACCTTCATCCACTTGTTCAAATAGTACCGAGATGTGTTCGCATGGACGTATGATGACCTGAAAACTTATGAAACGCAGCTCATCCAACATTTCATCCCAATCAAGGAAGGGGTCAAGCCATATCAACAAAATCTGAGGAAAGTACATCCGTCGCTTGAACCCCTCATATAGAAAGAGCTTACTAAATTTTTAGATGCATGGATCATATATAAAGTTCACATTCCACTTGGGTATCCAACGTTATGTCTATATGAAAGAAGTTAGGGGAAATCCACTTGTGTGTTGATTTCTAGAATGTTAACCGTGCCTCTGATAAAGACAACTACCCCATGCTGTCTATGGACCATATTTTTCAAAAAGTATCTGGGGCACAGATGTTTTCTATCCTTGATGATTTTTCAGGATACAATCAGGTTCTAGTGGCAGAACCTGACATACTCAAAACTACTTTACGTACTAAATTGGATATGTTCACGTATAGATGAATGCCATTTGGGCTTGTAAATGCAAGAACAACATTTCGACACGCTATGGACATCGCCTTTCATGGACTCATTGGGCAGAGCGTGGTGGTATACCTCGATGATGTGATTGTGTTCTCAAGAAGATGAGAATACCACATATTCCATCTTAAGAAAATTTTCAAGCGATGCCAAAGATACGGGATTTCCCTGAATCCCAAGAAGAGCGTATTCACCTTGTCAGAGGAGAACCTCCTTGGACACATTGTTTCCAAGAGAGTTGTTACACAAAAATATCATCATCATGATTATTTGTAGTCAGTATGGGTCTATCATTACTTGTACTGTCCTCCTAAGCAAGTCTCAGACCTCAGCTCTTCAAATCAAGCTTTGGAAATGAGAGAAAGACACTAAAAATCAATGTAACTCTAGTTCTGCACTTTCTCTCATGGTCACCTGTGGTCCCGCACCTTCTATGTACAAAAACTTCAGACCTACCCGCTCTGTCCCTAACGATGTAGGTGCGGACCCCTGTGAAAGTCAAAAGGCGCAAAATTTTATCTTAAAAAACTCACTTTGGGTTAATTCTAGAGGTTTCTAGAAGGAATTTTGACGTGGATTGTTCGCTCTGAGGTGGTTCATGCATCCCAAAAGAGAAGGAGCTAATCCCTTGATGAGAGGAGCTATCCCTTTGAAGGAAGGCTTTATCCCTTTGAAGGAGGACCTAGTAACCTCCCTCCATTGCACTATAAATACATGCATTGGGCTGGTTGCTAGGGAGGTTAGAAGCTGAACATTTTTTAGGGTAAATGCTGGTGAAATCAAGACTTCCTAGTTAAGCCTAAAGAGGAGAGATCACATACCTTTTTTGGTTTCATTGGGGAGTGAGTGAAACTTGTCAAAGT
This sequence comes from Pinus tabuliformis, assembly GCA_031772625.1. Lineage (NCBI taxonomy): Eukaryota > Viridiplantae > Streptophyta > Pinopsida > Pinales > Pinaceae > Pinus > Pinus tabuliformis. The sequence continues at coordinate 1,849,814,239 of CM062817.1, read as the reverse complement.
AGAGGAGACTTCTTGCTGGACCCTGGGAGGAGCTTGTACAACGTCAAGGCAAAGGTTGTAAGGTTCTTCTTCTTTTGAATTAATACAATCAAACTCATTTTTCTCAACAAGTATCTTATGTTATTTGTTTCATGGACTCCTTGAGTTTCATGTTAAATAGGTTTAATGCAATTGGCTTTTCAGGTGCTATTTAATTTGTTTGCCTTGTTTGTGTTTGCAGATTCGTGAAAAGGAGCTCATTTGGATCGAAGGAGTGAGGGCATCCACAAGCTAGCGTTGGACCTAAGGTAGGCCCTAAAAACACTTGTTTGCTATTGTCTATCAAAGCATATTTAGAGAAAGATAGTGTCTGGTTGGTTTGCTTGTCATTAGGTCTTCTTTAGATTCTAGGAAGGTCTATCTTGTCCGCAAGATCGACTTATTCCGTGTGACAGAATGGCGACTCCACTGGGGACTTGATTGTTTTCCTTGTTTTTACTTTGACCTGAGAAACTCTATTTTTGTTTCTGTTTTTGGCTTGTTGTGTGTAAAATTGGGTAGAGTTTTCAGATCCAAGGTCATTTTTTGTTTTTCATAGCTTTGGGAGAGGACTGCACCCTAGCTGTTTGACACAGTGCGTACTTACCCGCAGCTTGGCTTTTAGCACAGAGCGGGACCGCACCTGTGCCAACTGTGGACCTGCGGACCCTGTCAAAATTTTGAAAACCCTAAAATTTCCTCTGTCAGTCAGCTTAGTTTGTCTTTAGAAATTGTTATCCACTACCCAGACCTGCATATAACTTGTCAGAAGCTTTCCTTGGATTGATTTCGTTAGTGTTAGGGTTTTAGGTGAAATTCCTAGGAGTTTTGCTTGTTGGGTTTGTTTTTCATTTTGGTTGTGTAGTGGCTCTGAGCTTAGAAGCTGTAGGGACTTTAGATTACCTTAGTGTCTACCAGCCTTCTTATGAGTCTGACCATGTATGAAATCTCCCCTTGTTGAGGAATCCGCTTTGTATTTTCTCATTTCAAAACTTCGAAAAGCTTGTGTTTGAGAGTTTGGATTTTCATTTTTTTTTTTTAAAAGAAAACGAAATTGGTTGTTCTTGACTGATTTGTGATTCTGCATGAATTAGTCCTTAGCTTACATCTAGCTGAGTAAAACATCCTCTAAAAAGACTTTTAGTAGGCTTTGACTTCAAATAGGTTTTTATAGTTTGTAGCTCTCAAAGTTAGTCATTTTTATTAGTTTTGAGTGTTTTATTTACAAAATATAAAAAAAATAATCTCTTTTGAAAAAGTTTGTTTTTTGTAGTGATTGAGTGCTTTGAAACGAAAAGGGAAATTTTTGTGAAATAATTAGTTGTCTCGTTTTGAGTGCTTTGGAAAGGAAAGGCTCTTCTTTTAATTTGTTTAATTGAGAAAGATTTGTGTTTACAAAGTATTTGCATTCTCAAACTCTTTCTTAGTTTAGAAGTTCATCAAAGAGAAAAAGGATTGTTTGGATCATCTTAGGTGCATTTTTTGTGATTTTGAGTCGAGTCTCCATACCACGAGTTTCATCTTCGCACCTTTGGACTTAAACAAAAACCACTAAAATTAACGCTTAAAGTAAAATTCACCTAGTAACATTTTTATTTCTAGGCCTCTGATACACCAACTTAGCTTAGGCTAGTGTCTTGGAGTAGGAGAGTAATTAACTCTCCAAGACAGTAAAAACAAACAAGTAGTTGTATCTTGTGGTAGGGAAGAAATCCAATTGTTGCATTTATGCTCTGGGAAAGCTCCTCTTAAAGGAGAAGCACGAGATCGTGTCTGAACCAGTGTGGGAATCAACCCTTCCTCATTGGGAACGATGCCAGATATTCACGTATTACAAACGGTAAACCTCGGATTAACCATTGTCGAGGAGCCTGGGGTCACTTGTTGGTAAACCTTGGATTATGTCAAGGAGCCTTCAAGGGGATTGAGCTTGCTACTCTGCCCTTGCGTGCGTATCGGATCGTAGACTGTTCCCCCAGGTGTATTTGTCTCAGTTGGTAACCTTAGTGGCCATATTCTTTAGGACTCTTCCTAAGGTGACAGTGGTGGGAAGATCCCACTGTACCTGGAGCAGACGTCGGCTAGACTCACTTCGATTTTCTCAGGGGTTCACTTCACTCGAGACGGTTAAGTGGAGGAACTTGTGCTAGTCTATTCATTAAGCAGGTTGCCGGGGTAACTGTTCCAACCGCTATTTCTATACTGAACTCTACGACGTTGGATTTCATCACCAACTAGTGTTTTCGGTCCGGAAAGTTACTATTTGTGTGTGTTTGATCTCCTAGATTCTTTAGGCGTATGGTTCAAATTTGTTTGGTTCTTTAGAGACTTTAGGTGCTTTTCATTGAGATTTTACTTTGTTTGCGTGTGAAGTAGTTAAAAGTCTTTAACTGTGGCTGAATTACCAAGACAGTCCCGTAGACTTTGGGGCCAGTCTCCTAAGATTATAAACGTGGCTGAGTTACTGAGGAAGTCCCGTAGACTTCGGGGCCAACCTCCTGAGGAAGTATCGAGCCAACTTGAAGGCTTAAAAGTCCTTGTAACTCCTAGAGACAGTAGAGTTGGGTCACCGGAAAAAGGAGAATCTTCTTTGATAGTACATCCAGATTTTAAAACGCTAGTAGCAGAATATAATTCATAGTCAGTGTCTGTCTCCGAAATCGCTGGTAGCTTTTCATCTACTAGCGATATAGGTGAAGAACCCGAAATATCTGAGCCTGAAAGTGAATTTACTACTACTCCAACATCGGGGTTTGTTTCTCCATCTTTTAGTGGTCCTGGTTCACCTAGGGTAGAAAGAGTAATCACTCAAGATCTTCCTTCTGGATTGATTTCTATTGATGAACTTGCTCCAGAAGAAGAAGAAGTAGGCATCCCTATCCCTGAAAATCAACCTACTATTGAATTAAGGGAGCGTGAATCAATTTTTTACAGTCCGCCTAGGAGTAGTTCTTGGTATCTTTCATTGACTAATTATTTAGAAAACTCAGGGTTAAGTTTTTCACCACCTCATGCTCCTTATCACTGAAAACCTAGAGGTTTTTACACTCCCGTCAATATGGCAGGACAGTCTTCCATGTTTACTCAATCACCTGAATCTTTTTTGTATGGCGGTCCATCTGTTCCCTCTGGGTATCAGTCTCTTTCTAGTACTTTTTTGGGAGCATCTCCTCAACCCATTGAGCAAGGGTCATTAACTGGAAGTAATGGTACAAAGCCGTTGAGCGTAGAAGACATTCTTATAATGTCAGGTTCCATTCCCAATCCTCAACCTCAAGGTGGCCAGTTACCGCCTGGGGGGCAGCCTCAATTAACGCCTGGGGGGCAACTTCAAGGTACACAATTTGCATCTGGGGGGCAACCTCAAGGACAGTACATACCTACGGGACAGTACGTTCCTCAAGGTCAACCCCAGACTCAATATGTGCCCCAAGGTCAACCCCAGTATCAATTTATACCTCAAGGTCAACCCAAGTATCAGTATGTGCCTCAAGGGTATCAACCCCAAGGTCAATACTAGAACCAAGGTTTCTAACCACCCTAAGGTCAAACGTTTGTTCAAGGAACGGGAAATGTACCTTTCAATTATCAATCCTACCCTCAACCCGGTTATGGTCTTCAGTATTCTCAACCAGTTATGGGTCAGTACCCCGGAATGAATATAGTGTGGGATCCATCGCAAACCCAACAGATGTTGCAGCCAAGTGTACAATTGTCATCTCAAACTGGACAACCCTTAGTTTCTGGTACACCCCAGCAACCAGTCCAGTCTAACATTCAAACTTTTGTACCTTCGGTAGTTTCTCAGCCTGGGCCTAGTACACCTCGTACTCTGCCTCAAACGACTGCTACAACTGCCGCTACATCTGTTCAATCTACCCCACCTACTTCTGGAGTATCGATAGCTCCTGTTTCTACTGTTCCTGTATCTACTCCTTAAACATCTTTACCACCGTCTGGATCTACGATTCAAACTTCAATTCAGATGCCTGTAGGTCAACCTGGTTTAAGTACGATCGTCACAAGTCAACCACAATTCACCTATCAACCGTACCAGAGATAGTACCAATTCGGTCCTGCTGTCCAGTAGCCAGTTTATCAGTATCAACCGTATCCTGGGTACACTTATCAACAACCTCAACAATCCCAGTACGGTCCGGTTAATCCTGGTTTTCTGGGAGGATACAATATCCTGAACGCGATTCCTATTCCTAGTTATCCTGGATATCCTCCTCCCGGGGCTGGTCTCATGACCCAGAGTTTTAGGGATCCTAATCGGCAGTTACCATTTATTGCAACTTTGGACTTGCCTGACTTGTCGCGCCTAACGAACGATCCCATTAATTATCTTCCATTTTGGCCGCCAATGCCGAATAAGTTGCCCAGTGACATTCCAAAGTTCGAAGGTAAATCAGGAGAGGATCCGTCGAACCATGTGAAGACTTACCACCTCTGGTGTGCGTCTCACTCCATCACAGATGATTCGATCCGTCTTAGACTTTTCCAGCGCACTCTAATTGGTCTCGCGGCCAAGTGGTACATTGAGTTACCGCGAGGCACCTTTTATAATTTTAGTCAGTTAGCTACCTCGTTTTTAACTCATTTTCAGTTGCCAGTCCAATATGACAATGGCATAGAATTGTTAACTTCGCTAAAACAATCGACATCCATGTACATTTCAGACCATATTCACGAGTGGAGACGTCGACGCTGTTTAGTGAAGGTATTTATTCCGGATCAAATCTTGGCTGAGTGGTTTGTAAAAGCTTTGTTGCCAAAGATCACTGAAGATGTTGTTAAAGCTGGAGTTGTTACTGAGGAGCAAGTCATTGCTCAAGCACAGTACCTTGAATTGGTCTATACTCAGTTAGGTACGTTAAATGAAAAAATCCCCGATCTTCACAAGTCAAATCAAATCGCTGCAGCTCCTTCAGGATCGCATGCCGCCGATGGTATGATCGACATGGTTAACACTAAAAGTAAGAAGAAGTCTTCCAAGAATTCTTCTCCTATCATAACCTTGCCTGATTCCCCGACAGGAGATTCTTCTGTAGAGATTTCCGCCGATATTCACGTTGTAGAGTCATCTACAGCCAAATCAAAATCTGGTGGGAAGAAGAAAGGAAAGAAGAAGAATAAAACGAACAAAAGTTCAAAGGAGAAACCTGAAAAGGTGGAATCCAATGACGAAAAGTGCAAACCTCGTTATCCTTGTCTCATTTGTCACGATGAAAATTTTGCAAGAGACTGCCCTCATCGTACAGAGGTTGCGAAGATTGTCAAGGGTTCCCAAACTCCTGCTGTTTTGAAGGATCCTTTTTCGGCTCAAGACAGCAAGATGATAGGTTCATCCTCGAGTGCCAATGAAGAACCCATACTGATGATGTCCCATGTTAGGATTGCGACTCGATCGGAAGATTATGGTAGTAAGAATCCTATTGATGGTAAAGAAGCAGAATCTTCTCATTCTAATCCATCAACCTCAGCTCCCGGTTCCGATCAACTACAGATCGAGAAACCTAATCCAGACTTAGTAATCAAACCGCCCGCCAAGGGTATACTTCGAAAGTCAGCTTTCAATCCACATGCGAGAGCGGCTCAGAATTATAACATTGTTGAGGATTTAGCTGTTTCACCCTCAGCAATGTCGGCTTTGGAAGCACTGCAATCATGCCCAGCACAACGTCAATTACTTTTGTCGGCTATAGGAGCTATTGATATTCAGTACCCGAACCTAATAATTTTCGATCTAGAAAATAGTACACCATGTTTGCCTCATCAAATGGCTTTCCAGATACCACTGATAGTCAAAAACAAGCCTATTCATCGGACTGTAATTGATGAGGGAGCCTCAACGTGTATTATGTCGATACAGTGTTGGAGATCGCTTGGTTCTCCTTCACTAAATCAATCCCCGACGATTCTAAAGGCCATTGATGGCCGTGGGTTTCATCCTTTTGGCATTCTACAGGATTTGCCTATAGGGGTTGAAGGAAAAACCGTTAGTCTAGATGTGGAGGTGGTTGATGCCCCTCTAGACTACAACCTTCTCTTGGGTCGAAGTTGGTCTTACGCTATGACAGTGGTCGTTTCATCGGTCTTCCGAGTAATAAAATTTCCACACAATGGAAAGATCATGACAATAGACTAGCTGGCTTACTTTTCATCCGACCCAGCCTCTTCGGAGAGTATTCAGCATGTTGGTAAAACGACTATCCCATATAAGGATGTTGGAGTAGGATTAGTTAAAGATGTTGGTTTACTGGGAGTTTTTCCTTTTCCTCCAATCAACGCATCATCTTCATTTGCAACCATTCATATGATTACATCATACACCATTATTTTTGATGATCCTTGGATCATTCCTCTTGAATCTAAGATAGACTCATTTGGTGATTCCATGCCTTTGAGTCCATATGAAATTGCCTATGAAGCTGTGCAGTCATTTGCTAACTCGTTTTCAACCAGAAAGGACTTAATGAATGTGGTCTGTGAGGAATCACTTTTCACATCAACCTCGGATTTAACTACATTTTCTAAACTTGTTCACTCTGATGAGCAAATTCGTGAAATCCTATGTGTAGATGATTTACCATGGGAAGATCTCCATCACAGATCTTCGTTTTTACCTGAGGATGATCGTTTTGAAAATGATTTCTCATCAATATTTACAACTGAATATGTCAAGGAACCTTAGAATCCAATGAAACATCCCGATTCAGAGTTAAATTTGGGGAACATCTCTCAAACAATTCCTATTGACATTTTGGTTAAGCCCGGAATTGTTGAAAACATTCATATAGGTGCCTCGTGTACAGATGACGAAATTCAATTATATAAGGCCCTATTTCAAGAATTCCGCGACGTGTTTGCCTAGTCCTATGAGGAAATGCCAGGAATTGATCCTGCGATTGTTGTTCATGAGATCAAAACTTACTCGGACGCTAAACCCGTCCGGCAACGTTTGCGTCAGATTCACCCGTGAAAAGCTGCTGCAATTAAAGCAGAAGTTGAAAAACTATTGAAAGCAGGTTTCATTTATCTGATCCCTTTAACAGATTGGGTATCGAATATTGTTTTGGTTAACAAAAAGCAGGGAACAATAGGAATATGCATCGACTATAGGGACATTAATCGAGCCTGTCCAAAGGACAATTACCCAACTCCTTATATCGATCAAATCATTGATGATTGTGCTGGCAGCGAACTATTTTCCTTCATGGACGGTTTTTCCAGATACAATCAAATCAATATTCTACCTGCCGATCAACCAAAAACGGCTTTCATTTGTCCATGGGTGACATTTGCCTATTGCAAATTACCTTTTGGGCTTAGGAATGCCAGAGAAACTTTTCAAAGGGCGATGTCTTATGCGTTTCATGACATCAAACACATTGTGCAACCCTATCTCGATGACTTGCCTGCTCATTCATTACATCGAGCTGATCACCTCGTCCATTTACGAGCAATCTTTATGAGGTGTAGGCATTATCGGATTCGGTTGAACCCACACAAATGTGTTTTCTGTATAGAAACGGGTCGATTGCTGGGGTTTGTAGTTTCGAAAGCCAGCATTCGCATTGATCCCTCGAAGGTCGAAGCTATCATCAAATTGCCTCCTCCTTCGAGTCTTTGCCAACTCCAAAGTTTGCAAGGGAAAGAAAACTTTTTACGACGATTCATTCCTAACTACGCCGAGGTTACAAAGGGTTTTACCCGGTTTTTGAAACAAAACGCTCAATTCTATTGGGATGAGATAGCTCAAAAATCTTTTGATGCACTCAAACACGCGTTGACCCATGCACCGTTGTTGCATCCTCCCAACTACAACCAGGATTACTTCTTGTATCTCGCCGCCTCTCATTGCACCATTGGGATGGTCTTAGTTCAGGAAGATGAATCAGGAATGGAACATGTGATATATTACCTCAGTCGTATGCTAAACTCAACTGAGCTAAAATACTCGCATGTGGAGAAATTGGCATTGGCAGTTGTGCAGCTGTCCAACGTTTCCGTCACTACATTCTACTACGTAAAACTATGGTAATTTCGGATTTCAACCCTATGATCTACATTTTGACCAAGCAATTGCTAGGGGCCAAGTACTCTAAATGGATCGTTATCCTTCAAGAGTTCGACTTGGAGTTTGAGAAATCTAAGTCTAAGAAATCTTTAGTTTTTGCGGGATTAATGTGTGACTTCCCGCGTGCTGACACAGAAACTGTGGCGGAGGAACCCATTGTGGACGAATCCTTGTTTCTAATTAGCACTTTAGATCTGTGGTATGGGGATATCATTGTTTATCTCCAGACCCAATCCTTTCGGCCAGAAATTTCAAGGTCAGAACGTCGGAAAATTCGATTCCAGTCCCAACAATTCAGGATTATTGGAGATACTCTTTATCGCCGTGGGGCAGACTCTATTTTTCGACATTGCTTAACTCACAAGGAAGCTGAAAGGGTTCTAAATGACTGTCATTTTGGAGAGTGTGGCGGTCATATGTCTGGGTTTGCCACAGCCCAAAAGATATTGCGCGCTGGCTACTTCTGGCCGTCTTTATTTAAAGATTGTATTACGGCGGTCCGAAAATGCCACAAATGCCAGATTTTTGATCGTAAGATGCGCGCTCCACTTGCTCCTCTCCACCCTATAATTGTCGTTGGTCCTTTTTCCAAATGGGGTATCGATTTTATTACATGTAACCCTCACTCGGCCGGGGGGCATGCATATATTATCCTTGCGGTAGATTATTTTACTAAGTGGGCTGAGGCGATGCCTACATTCGAGGCAGACGGCAAGATAGCTGCAATTTTCATGTTCAATCATATAATTGCTAGGTTTGGTGTCTCGCAAGTGATAATCATTGATCATGGGCGTCATTTTCGAAACATTATGATGACCGAACTTACAAGCCAGCTTGGTTTACGTCACAATAGTTGAACCCCTTATTATCCACAAGCGAATGGTCTGGTTGAATCCATCAACAAAGTTTTAGTTATCATGATCCGACGAATCACTGGGATTCATCGATCGAATTGGCACAACATGCTATTTTCAGCACTTTGGGCGTACCGAACTTCAATAAAAACATCAACAGGGTTCACTCCTTTCCAACTAGTCTATGGTTTGGAAGCCGTGTTACCCATTGAATGCGAAATCCCGTCACTGCAAATGGCCATCGAGTTACTTCCAGCCACTTCCAAAGAGGAAAAGCGTTTGTTATACTTAGCTCAATTAGATGAGAATCAACGTGATGCTGCATTGGCAATCGAGACTCACGCAAAACGAATGAAAGCTCAGTATGATCGAAATGTGACCCCTCGAAATTTTTCGGAAGGAGATCTAGTCTTTGTGTATGATCAAGCTAATGATAAATTAGGCACTGGAAAATTCATTCCTATGTGGCATGGTCCCTATGTTGTCAAGCGAAAACTAGCCAAAGGGGCTTATGAATTGGTAAACTTTGATGGGGACTCTTTGGGTAAACCTAGAAATGGCCTTTACTTAAAGAGGTATTATGCTTAAAAGAATGGGTAGAGAGATTTTTAGTTAGGATAGTTTTTCTTTCTAGTTGTTGTGTTTTAGTTTAAACAGTGTGCTTAGCTTAGAGAGTGTTTTTCGTCATTTTTCCTGCTTATCTTGGTTTTACTCTTGATATTGCAGATGTCGATGCCTCTCCAAACATACATTGGTTTCGCTAATGGTGCTTGTCGTAATACACGGAACATCTCTTCCGCAGCTTGGGTTATCTATTCGCCCTCTAACGAGTTAGTATCTATGCATGGGGTAAGCCTTGGTCAAACAACGAACAACATTGCCGAGTACAGTGCAGTGATTGAGTTATTGTCTGAATCTATTTCATTTGGGATTCGGAGTTTGATAGTGAGCTTAGATTCTGAACTCGTTGTATTACAGCTTAATAGAGTGTATGCCATTAGAAATCCAGTGTTATTAAGATTATTTTTGAGAGTGCGTCTCTTGGAACGTGAGTTTGATTACATTGAATATCAGCATATTCCAAGGTCTTTAAATACATTAGCAGATGCAATTTCTTCTCAAATGTTAAATAGACATTTGCAATAATCATACATGTAAATTTAAAATCATTCCATAACATGATTAACAAGATAAAGCCGGTAATAGTGATATATATATAGGAGTGTGTCAAAAAATACATCGTCTTCGATCATAGGTTGAAAAACACCTTATGATCGGCAAAAATGATAAGTAGAAAAAACAAAAATGTCACATGTGCCCACAATAGGCGATCATCCTGTCACTGGTGATGATCCCTATAAGAAACCACTGCACGGGCCACCTTGCAAAGGAACCTCCTAAAAGGTCCCGGGACTCCAATCACATGGCACTGAAGTCGACGAGGAATGTCGTCTATAGTGGTCTCAGGAATATCTCCTGTCAAGCGCTCGAGATGACCCTCCAACTCAGCCAAAACCTCTGCTGAGTCATCCTATGGGGCTGGCGCGGGTGAAACTGTTTTTTTTTGCTCGAAAGGTTGGAGAGCGGCTGGTCGCTGTGGACCCACATCTGCATTTTAAAATTTTTACTATCAATTTTGAGACGATGGAAAAATAAATAAAAAATTAAAACAGGAAAATGTTGAAAAGGATTTTACCTAACTCATCCCACTGCTCTCCTGGTGGAAGAACCATGTCTGGGTCACCACGAAAATCTATCCCAGCATAAGGAAAGTCCTAAATGGAAAAGACCTGGTTTTCCAGCCATTGGAACTACTCAGGTTTGAAACGAGCAACCTCTGTCCTCTCGTCCGGGTGACGGGCCATGACTGCAACCCATCGCATCAGTTTGGGCTCTCGAGGAAGCCCAGCTTGTTATAGACATTTTTGTGCCTTACAGCATGAAGCATGAAATGTCGATAATCTAAGGGATCCAAAGTCCCTAAGCATGTTGTTCCTACCCCTAGAGGAACAAGGTCAGCGAACCACAACACTGAAAATCAGTTCTCCACCTGAAAACACTCAAAAACAAGCTAATTCTGGATCATGTCAACTGCTCCACTGAGCATCTGCGCTGAATGTCAACTGCTCCACTCTGTACCTGCGCTGAATGTCAAATCTAATGAAGGCTACCTGCGCTGGGCGAGATTGGCCAAGTGGCACAGTCATTCTGCAAGGTGTCAAATGCCCAGGAAGCTTCCAAAATGACACTTGGATCAAGGAATTCGCCTTGTGATGAGTAAGAGGATCTAGATCTCCAAGTGGAAGCAAGAAACTCCAAGTGGACTCAAGAACTGAAGTATAACTGAAGTGGGAGAGGACACTAGTCAGCTTCATGCCAGCCTCAAGCTGACTCATCCTTTCTCCAAATCTCCTATATATAGAGCTCTCTCATGAGGTCTAAAGAGGCTGGAATCTTGTGAATGTAAGGAAGTGTTGTTGGTTTGTGCATAGAACTATTGGGTGATTGCTTTGAAGGAGGTGAAGAGGATATTTCTTTCTGCTGGGAGGTGTTGCTGGATTGGGCCTCTTATGGTTGTAACACTCTCAGAACTTTACTTCTTCCATTAATAAAGCATTTGAGGTTCTTCTATATGCATGTGTCTCTGTGGCGTATTGATGCTTGTATATTTGATTTATTCTAATCCTTAAATCAATTATGGATGTATGCTTCTTGTAGTTTCCCTTTCTTGTGCTTTTGCAGGATCTTCGTGTAGCTGGGCCAGTGAAAGAGCAAGGAGCTGGGAGCAAGCAGCAAGGAGAGAAGATTGGATCAAACATTAGCAGAAGACAACGGTTAGTGGATCTCTTTCTCCCCTCTCTTACATCTCATAAAGAAGTAATCTTGAATAGCTTTGCATTCGGTTGTTGCTGAGGTACTATCACCCTTAGAGTGGGATAAGTTCATTCCGTATTGGATACTTTTCCCAACAAAAAATTGGCGACTCCGCTGGGGATCGTATCTTGTTGGTTGTTTGTGTTTTTTCTATTCATTTCATAAACAAAGGGAGTACCGAATCGAACTGCATTTTGATCTTTCAAATGCAAAGTAGAGGGCAGCTACTCTAGCTCAGTTTCTAGGCAAGTTTATGATTTGAAGAGCTGATCCACAAGGACTCTAATAAGCTCTTAGTGATAGCTTTTCATCCTCCTTGTCATCCCTTAGTGTGTCCTTGACTGATAGCTTCTGATTTGGCCAAAAACTGTGAATTTTTGAGCAATCTGTGACTCGGAAACCAAGAGAAACGAAAGTTTCGTTCTTCAGTGCAACTGCTGTGAAGGCTGTCTGCATTTCAGCACAGTTCCTGAAGGGGCTACCTGCACTGAAGGTCAAACAGACAGTGTACCACCTGCGCTGGACCAGTCTTGCCTTGTGCTACTGGGGTTTCCTGCTGTTTCTTGCCCTGTTTTCACTCTTGTTTTTTATGCCTGTTACCAGTCAATGTGCCTATCTGAAACCAAATTTCCTTGCCACTATTCCGCCTCGGTTGTATAAAGAAACTGTGTTTGTTCTTTGTGTATTTCTTGTATCATTTACAGTTTCCCATAACGAAAGTGAACTAGTCTTGCTGTGGCCTCTTAGATCTAGACCTGTGATAAAGTGTCGTTTTGATCTTAAGAGTTAGTTTGTTTGCTGTTCATAGCTGATTGAGCTTTTCCTTTCATCATATGGTTTGAGTTTATATATTTCTAGTGTCGAAACAAGTAAATCTTAAGGTGTCTTTTGATTTTGGACAAGCTTGTTTGCTTTCACTTGAAATTGAATTCAAAGTTATATAACAGCTTTCTTTTTGTGTCGCACAAACATTAAGAAAGAGAAAAGAAATACTTGCATTGTGCATGTGCATTATGACAGCTTGCATGTTGATTTAGGAAAAAGTGCATTAGTGTGTGCTCTATGATCTGTGTGAAAAGATGTTATCTTTCTTTTCCCTCAGTAGTTAAGATTTTCAAAGTTGAAAGATTGAAAAGCTTGCTTATCATCTTAGACTGCATTTAGGAGTGTTATCATACATCTCGTGGTGATCCATAAAGCCAAACTGCTAAACAAGATCAACCTTAAAATAAATTGAATTTACATAACAACGCATTGAAACATAACGCAAACACATAGAGGTCTAAGCTAGAGACGTGTTCTGGCGTCGTTAAACGTGATATCTTAGCGTTGAGTGGTTGGGTGATTCCTCCACGGTGAAGCGATAAGTATCAATACGGACTTGTGCTCCCACATACCGTCGCGTATATATTGGGAGACCCCTATAGGAACAAAGCCTTTACCCAATAGGAAACCGTGTCGGCCGCCCTACTGATCGCAATGCAGTGAACACAACATTCACGAAGATCGACCACTCGTACCGTAAAACGTATTCTGTGGTTTTGCGAAAAGTTTGGCACACCCTCTGCCTAGAACTCCAGAGCAGTTTCTTTTGGCCTTTTTCAAACTCTATAACTGAAAAAGTCCATCCGAGCATTTGTCACTTCGGGCTCGTTAAAACATCGAAGGAGACTAGAGTCATATTTAGCTTTTTCTCGACTCTTAAAAAGTGAAAAAGCAAGTTGTGTCTAAGCGTCGTTATAAAATTTATTTTAAACGGAACATAATCACCTCCTATTCCCGCGTTGATCTTAGGTTGAGAACATGGAACGCCCCAACCAAGGAGTTCCACATGATGGAAATCCTAGTCCATTCTCCTCTTGGGGAGAAGTTGGTGCGCCCCACATGGCCACATTGTCGCTTCCAGGACTGACAATTGGCCTGCCTATTTGGCTATTCTCAACTAATGTAGTTCAGACCACCATGGTTCCTGAACAGTCGAGTCAACAGTTAGATGAGTCTAGAGTTGCCCACCAGCCTTCAACTTCCTATAACTCTTCCTCTAATCCTTCATCTTCGCAAGGTAGAGCCGGCAAAAGCCAAGCTCCCATGGAGAAGAAGGAGAAGAAGAAGAAGGAGCCTAAGGCGACTGGGGGCAAGCAAAAGACATCTAACAAAAATCCTCACACAGCACAGACCGGGCCTAAATCGCCATGTGTCATATGTAAAGGAGACCACTTCCATAGAGATTGTCCCTGTATTCCCCGGATACTAAGGGACTGGTCCCCTCAGTTGCACAATTCGGGAGCATCAACCTCTGATAGCCATGTTGAATGCTTACCGTCAACCCACGAAAGTGAAGGTTCAAGACAAAGAGGGGGAATAAGATCCCCCTACAAACTGTGTAAAGGCGATCACGCCATCCACCGTTGTCCCTTCTTAGACGAAGCGAAGAGAGTTTTGGAAGATCGTCCGGTTTCACCATTGAGACTTCCTCCTGGACACAAAAAACTCGTGCCAAGTCCTTCGTTGGTTAAAAATATAGCTGGCCCGCTCAAGTGGTCAGCTGAAGCGTCAGTCATTGAAAATGAACCTACTGAATCCAGACCAGACAAAAGTCTAAAGGTCGATACGGTAGTTGACCCAGTTCCGCCTTCAGAGGTTTCATCTTCAAATGACACAGTCATTGAAGATTCATCTTCAAATGACACCCTCACTGAAGAGAATAAGGATGACACCATCCAGATTCTTTTCATCAACACAGATTTTGATGAACATCAGGGCAATGTGCCCATTCCTTTATCGCAGGAAGGAACATCGTCAGGATCGTATCCGGCCGTGTATTCGGTCCCACCACCAAGCAACCTGGTTGTGTCCTTTGATTGGAACCAACTAGGCAGACCCCGGTTACCAGCCAGTATACCATTCAGAATCATAGTCCAAATCTACAAGATGGTAATGGCTGGAACTATCATTGATGAAGGGGCATCTGTGAGTATCCTTTCCTTTATTGCTTGGAAAGCACTGGGTTCCCCAGAGCTTTTGCCTGAGATAAGAAATCTCTCGGGTTTTGATAAAGGAACCAGTCGACCATTAGGGATCCTCCCCAATGTGCCTGTTACATTGAAAGGGAAGACCGTTCAAATGAACGTGATGGTCGTTCAAGGACCCTTGGATTATAACCTACTCCTTGGACGAGACTATGTATATTGCATGGGAGCTATAGTCTCCTCACTCTTTAGAGTAATGTGTTTTCCACACGAAGGAAGAACGGTCAAGCTCGTAGACCAACTTTCATTTCCAGGATCACGCATCGCAAATAGTCAAATACCAACCCTGAATGGTCTATTCACCCAAGAAATGTCTCCCCCCCCCAGTCCTCCTTCCCGATGAGTGCGAGTGATTCGGAAAGATGGGACTGGAACCCAGGGGGCATGCATCCTGGTCTGCTTTGGGCAGAGGAAACCTTGGGTATAAAGTAGAATTTCCGCGAAGGAATATGACTAGTCCGTACCCCGTCCGTGGAAGGAAGAGGGGTTGTTCTAGAACAGGATTCTTTTGATAAGGTTACTTGTCTGACAAAGGTCATTCACCATTGTCTACTTCGGTAGACAGTGCCAAGGAAGTGTTTTCGTTTGATGGTGTTAACAAGACAATCTTTGGGTAACCAGGAAGAGGCAAGCCTCACCCTTTAAAACAAATGTTTTATCGGATAAGTAGGGGCAGCCTTGAAATTATACCTTACACCTGGGGGCATGCAACCTTTTGGAGTGCAAGCAAGGGACGACTATTTATTTTTTTAAATTTTTAGGTCCTCCCTTTAAACCTGTAGGTCTAACCCTTTAAACTCGTAGGATTAGCCGTTTCCAAACTTGCATAAACTAAGGATATGGGGAGCATAGCTTCGTGAGATAAAGCTCCATAAAAAATAGCTATCTCACAGGAGACATTCTTATCTTATGACTGGTATAATCGAGCAGTTTTACCGCGGAATCTATGCTCGTTAAAAAAATAGAAAAGCGAGATCCGAGCAGTTTTAGCACATAGTTCATGCTCGTTAAAAAATAAACATAAGATCATGCATGGGGTCTCCCTACTAGAATTTATGGTCTTCCTAAAATCCATAAGGATGGGGTCCCCCTGAGACCAATTGTTAATACCATCGGTGGTCCGACTTACCTCCTCGCCAAGTTCCTCGCTGCAAAGTTGAGACCCTTGGTTGGGAAGACTGAGTCCTTTGTCAAAGACTCAGCTTCGTTTATTGAGGATCTTAAGAAGATTAATCTTGAGCCCGAGGACATTTTGGTAAGTTTCGACGTGGTCTCTCTTTATACTTGCATTCCTATCAATGAGGCCATAAAGGTAATTAATAAGCTAACTGACCCTGATACGGCTAAGTTAGTTGAACTTTGCCTTACCTCTACCTTTTTCAGCTTCGAGGGAGAATTCTATGAGCAGACTTGTGGAGTTGCCATGGGCTCCCCTTTGTCCCCTGTTGTGGATAATCTCTTCATGGAAGATTTTGAGTCTAAGGCTTTGGCCTCCTCTCGCCTCTTACCAAAGCTTTGGAGAAGATTCGTTGATGACACTGGTGTGGTCTGGTCTCATGGGCCTGAAGAGCTGGATCGTTTCTTCAGTCACCTCAATAGCCAATCCGCCGCCATTAAATTCACGATGGAAAAAGAAGATAATGGTTGTCTCCCGTTCTTGGATGTTCTCATCTCTAAGAAGGTGGGTGGTTCCTTTTCTCATCAGGTGTATAGAAAGAAGACGCATACTAAGCAATACTTGCATGCCTCTTCGCATCATTTCCCCGCTCAGAAGATAGGGGTTCTTAGCACGCTTGCCACCCGTGCTGTTAGAATTTTGGATGAGGAGAGATTGGAGTCGGAGAAGGCTCACCTCCTAGAAGTCTTTAAGAAGAATGGTTACAAGAGGCACCTCGGTCAAAAAGCCTTCCTCAGGGCCAAGAAGGAGCCTTCAATCCGAAGGGCTCCTAGTGATCATATCTTGGGTGTGAATCTTCCTTACATCCAAGGAACCACGGACAGGATTGCGAGGATTCTAAAGAAGTATAATGTTCCCGCAACTTTCAGACCTCTCAATACTATCCGTGGCTCCCTCAGGTCTGTGAAAGACCCGATTGACCCTAAGGACATGAAGGGCGTCTATGTCATTCCATGTTCCTGTGGGACCCCTTATATTGGTGAGACTGGTCGCTCTATCAATCAACGGATCAGCGAGCATTCGGCGGATTTAAGGCATGGTAGGACCAAGTCCTCGGCCCTGGCTGAGCATGCTGGGAAGACTATTCATCATGTATGTATAGAGGAGGCTCAAGTCATTGCCAAAGTTGCGCAGTTTCACCATCGAAAATTCAGAGAGGCCCTGGAGATCGAGAAAAGGCCAATAAATCTTAATAGGGATGATGGATGGAAGATTAGCAGTTGCTGGGTCCCAGCCTTATCTTCCTAGCCTCCTCATTCCCCTGTCTTTTGGTTTTAGGTTTCTATCTTCCCCTTCCTTTTATTTTCTTTTAGCAGTTTTGTCCGATTATTTTGGAGTTTTAATTAGTTAGGAATCAGTCTCGGGCTTATTAGTGTATTAACCTTAACCTTTTTTTGATGATACTATTAGGCATTTATTATTATTTTTTCATAAATTTTACCTTGATAATAATTTTTTCTATGATTAATTGAGTTTCCCTTTAACTAATGTCTAAAACGACCCCTCCTTTTTTAATCCTTATAAATTATAATAATATTGACCTTATAACATAGTTGGCTTTAATATTTTTGAATAAATAAAATTTGAATAAATATCGATTATTTGACCAGTGATTTTAGGAATAATCATTTAACCCTATAAGTAATAATTTATTTACTGAAGGACTTAGTTACCTCTAATATTTTTGAATGAAAAATATTGAACTAATATGGATTATTTGACCATTAAAGGAATAATTTTGATTTACCAATATTATTGGTTATACTATTGTGAATTAACTTGGACCTTACCCTTAATTATGGCATTTACCTAGGATAACAAAACTCTAAGAAGAATAATGTCCATTATATTTAAATAATAAAGAACTAACTTACCAATGGACCATTAAGAAATTTTTACATAATTACCCAATGTAACTAAATTATAAATATTAGTAGTGATTTATTACATAATAATTAGATAGCAATTGAATAATAATAAATCATTTAATATATATTATATAATGACCATGTAGATAATTGAAATAATATTAAACTAACAAATGAATTCAATTATATATCTTTTTATTATTAAATAAATATATTATTAATAATAATTATTTAGTAATATAATTAAATAATAATAAATCATTTAAAATATATATAATGACCATTATAATTAAAATATTAATAGATTCTCTTAATATTCGAAATAATATTATTAATATATCGAATTTTAAATTAATTTATTTAAATAATAATTGAATAATATTAAATCATTGAATATATATTATATAATGACCATTATAATTAAAATATTAATATTATCCTTAAATTAACAAATAAACTCCTTTATTTACCTATTTTAATTCTAGAAATATTAATTAAATATTTGAGTAGTTTGACCAGGTTCATTAGGTCAAATTAGCCGTTAGCATTTTAGCTGTTGGAGTCTCTGCACACTCTATTTAATCGAGCTAAGCCGGATTAGTTCTTCAACTTGTCCTGACGATGAACCACACTGGTTGGTTCGAAACGCGTCGACAAAAGATTGGTTATGTGATTTTGCCGAAGACTATCTTAACAATGTTATGGATCACAGAAGTCTAAATTCCTTAATAAGATCAAGCAGTTTTACCGTGGAATTTATGCTCATTAAAAAATAGAAAAGCGTGAGCAAGAGTTTCCTCCAGAGTTTAAGCTCATTAAAAAATGAACCTATCTCGGTAAATAACCATTGTGATCGTAAATTTATTAGCCATAAAAAGCCTTGGTCGTGTTTGCACTTGCCACCTCCATTCCATTTGGCCGATCGTTCACCCGCATATGATTGTTTACCCATTTTGAGGAACAGCTGCGAAGAGTGAATTCACTTAGCCATCCTTGTGACACTGCCGTGATTGGAGAATTCCAACCTGTACCTGGAATCTGCTGCTATCCCTATTTATCACTCGTTCCTCAAAAGACGAGTCTTCTTTGAGCTCTTTTCTCCTGACTCGTAAAATATGAAAAGTTTGCCGAGTTTTGGCCTTCCAGCTCGTTAAAATGACCGGAAGAGCTATCCCTCCTCTAGATTTTAATCTTTTTGGACCTGAGGGATTATTACACAAAAAGGTCGAGCGCTTGTTTTATTCGGCTCGTTAAAGTTATCGAAAACTCATCCCTTCTGTATTGTTTTATACTTTTTCGGACTTAAGGGATTAGATGACGAAAAAGGAATTTTGGAGTTAACTTTCTGTACCTTTTCAGACTCTCTAAAAGTGAAAAGGACCGAGTTTTCCTTGTCGTTAGACTCGTTAAAATGATTAAATAGCGACAAACTTGTCTTTAGACGAGAACGAGTTTCCCTATCGCTAGGCTCGTTAAAACATAGCGATGGGCTTGCCCGAAGGGCAGGTTATAGAACAAGCATATGTTATCCTCCTCAAGCTTGACAAAAATAAAGAGGTACTGGTCAGAAATGACTGGGGAAAAATTGGGAGAACCTCAAAGCTTTAATGGTAGCAAGTCGCTCTTGAACATGACACTTTGTCCTCCGTATCACATCGAGTTGGGTTGTTTCATTCACCGGTCTCATCACCATGGTCTTCGCCAAACCATCCACATTTGGGGTAATGCTACCGATCCATCACATCAGTGTCGTCATATGTTCAAGAGATGTTGTTCAGAAAGAGTCAACCGTGTCCCATCCACTGCCATACATTGTCCTTCATCCACCCATGATCGCCACCCTGAATCATATCTCACAGATTGTTTTCACCTCCACTAAAATCATTAGCTCCGTTCCGTGTCACTGATGTGGGA
Source organism: Pinus tabuliformis (assembly GCA_031772625.1). NCBI lineage: Eukaryota > Viridiplantae > Streptophyta > Pinopsida > Pinales > Pinaceae > Pinus > Pinus tabuliformis. Next base: position 1,849,794,422 of record CM062817.1, on the reverse strand, counting down.
TTCATTAAGGCCCTCCTTTGACGGATCGCTTCTTGTCGACTTCAGCTCATTATCCAAGAAGTTGATCTAGGAACAAACCCCCCCAGTACTTTGAAGCTTGCATGCCTCAATGGCAAGTTTCTCACTTCCGGCGACAGGTATACATTAATGACCTTCGACCAGAAGATTTTGCGTGGTGTTCGACGCCAAGTCCTTTATTCACACCATATGAATTGTACTGCAGTACCTTGAGGGTCATTGTCATTATTGGTGATTCCTCTCGCGCTTGTTAACGGTTTACATTATCGACCGGTAATCAAGCGATGTCTTTCCATGTTCGACTTCAGCGTAATTCTCACATGGATCGACTTGTACTTAGAGTGAAGATCGAACGAGTTTGAAGACCCCGGATCTAGTTTCATCCATCCGGGCTGTGATATATATTCAGGAAATATAAAGACATTTGATATGTACATCATTGCAGCAGATGATCATCCTACTCAAAGGATGATAATTTCAGCAGAGAATTATCAGTCTACCATCAGACGATCGTCTGTTCTATGTACCAAAATGAATTTATAAAGCTGAGCATGGGAATTCCCGCCTCAGCTAGATCATGAAAGCAGAATGAAAAATAATGTATTGTATTGTATTTTATTACAGGGCGCCTCTCAGCGATTGAATGAACTTCGGATCCTCCTGATAAAGCATTTCACCCGATAAACGACCTCATACTTTAGGGGGCAACTGTTATAGACATTTTTGTGCCTTACAGCATGAAGCATGAAATGTCAATAATCTAAGGGATCCAAAGTCCCTAAGCATGTTGTTCCTACCCCTAGAGGAACAAGGTCAGCGAACCACAGCACTGAAAATCAGTTCTCCACCTGAAAACACTCAAAAACAAGCTAATTCTGGATCATGTCAACTGCTCCACTGAGCATCTGCGCTGAATGTCAACTGCTTCACTCTATACCTGCACTAAATGTCAAATCTAATGAAGGCTACCTGCGCTGGGCGAGATTGGCCAAGTGGCACAGTCATTCTGCAAGGTGTCAAATGCCCAGGAAGCTTCCAAAATGACACTTGGATCAGGGAATTCGCCTTGTGATGAGTAAGAGGATCTAGATCTCCAAGTGGAAGCAAGAAACTCCAAGTGGACTCAAGAACTGAAGTATAACTGAAGTGGGAGAGGACACTAGTCAGCTTCATGCCAGCCTCAAGCTAACTCATCCTTTCTCCAAATCTCCTATATATAGAGCTCTCTCATGAGGTCTAAGGAGGCTGGAATCTTGTGAATGTAAGGAAGTGCTGTTGGTTTGTGCATAGAACTATTGGGTGATTGCTTTGAAGGAGGTGAAGAGGAGATTTCTTTCTGCTGGGAGGTGTTGCTGGATTGGGCCTCTTGTGGTTGTAACACTCTCAGAACTTTACTTCATCCATTAATAAAGCATTTGAGGTTCTTCTATATGCATGTGTCTTTGTGGCGTATTGATGCTTGTATATTTGATTTATTCTAATCCTTAAATCAATTATGGATGTATGCTTCTTGTAGTTTCCCTTTCTTGTGCTTTTGCAGGATCTTCGTGTAGCTGGGCCAGTGAAAGAGCAAGGAGCTGGGAGCAAGCAGCAAGGAGAGAAGATTGGATCAAACATTAGCGGAAGACAACGGTTAGTGGATCTCTTTCTCCCCTCTCTTACATCTCATAAAGAAGTAATCTTGAATAGCTTTGCATTCGGTTTTTGCTGAGGTACTATCACCCTTAGAGTGGGATAGGGTCATTCCGTATTGGATACTTTTCCCAACAACACAGCTCCAACAGTAAGGTGCTGTGGGATCAGCATAGGAACCCTCTCCAGGCCAAAACTCATGACCAAAGCCCCATAACCAAAGGTCTTTAGTCATCTGTTCTTGGCCCTCGTCAGTTGGCCTTTCACATTGGCCAACACGGCATCGCACCAGTTGAAGATGGTGCCTCGAGAGCAATCAACTGCCATACGCATCTGGGATCCGATGGCAATATGTAATGCGGCAGCTCCGCAAATTTTGGTGACAGTAAATGTAATCACCATGAGTTCAGGACAGGATATCATCTTTATGTCTATCCCTTTGTCCCTAGCCTGGCTGTTGTAGTACTCTAGCCAGAGGCTATCGACAGACTGGCCACCTGGACTAGTCCCGTGCAGAGTCAAGTCTTCGCCTCTCTTGGGAAAACCAGTTAAGAAATATATGTCCGCTGGCTCGATTTCAAGTTGGTGGCCACCAATGAAGAAACACTGGTCCTGTATGCTCCATCTGTCAACCAACCACTGTAAGAAATCCACCTGAGCCCTCATGCCAGGAATGGCCCAGAATTTATATAGTCCGCATGCCCTCAAAGCATCAAGAGAAGGTTGTTGATTCCATGCGGCAGCATCCACGTCCTCGTGCTCTCGTTCACGCCAATCTAGCATGATGTTCTCTCTGCATCAAGCATAAAGATTAATTAAATTACTAGAAAATATTTTGGTTGGTCTATTTTTGAGAATTTTTGGGTTCAAAACCCTTGCGATGGGGTATGCACCCTTCGGGTTAGACACAGTGCGTGGGTCTGCACTTTGTCTACACAGAAGGTGCGGACCCCGAGCTTTTTCCCAATGGAGAAAAAGTCGGGGTCTGCAGGCCTGCAATGGTAAACCTGCAGGCCCCCGCGCGCGGGTTTTGTGCCTAAAACCCCTCCCAAAAAATGAAATGAAGGACTAAAACAAAAAACTAAACGGTTGAAAATGAAGAGTAGGATGATGTGGATTACCTGGAGAAGACGGCGCTCGATTCCGACGGTTGGATTTTCCGAAATCTTCACAGGAAGTTTTCTAGCCAAAAGCACTATTTTTCTCACCCAAATTCAAACGGTAAAAATGAATTGGCAAAGGCCCTTTTTATAAGTTTTTTTAGTAAATAAATCGCAAATTTGTTTATGTTTCACTTTTAAAAGGTATTTTGCGACGTTTTTATCCATTTCAAACAAGTATGAGTAATGTTTGCGTTTTTGTGCAGAAACAAGGATTATTCAGGCGAAATCTAGCATTTTCAACACAAAAACATGTAGAGTCATCTTTAAGATCTTTTTTGACTCCTAAAACATGAAAAGATTGCCGAGTGTTTCTTTTAAACTTGTTAAAATGGAATTAAAAGACGGTCCACTTACAGATCTTTTCCGACCGTAAAAACATGAAAAGATTGCTGGGTTTTTGCCGTTTCAAATTCGATATTGGTTATAAAACGACGTGTCATTGATCGCTTTTTTACTTTTTCGGATCAAAGGCACTAATGGCGAAAAGTACTCCTTGGTCGTAAAAGATCAAGTGGTTCTCTCAAGTATTATTTTATACTTTTTCGGGCTTGGGAGACACAAATTTACGAAAAAGGTCAACCCTGGAGTCTTCTTATGTTTTTTCAGACTCTCTAAAATTGAAAAACGCCGAGTTTCTCCTATACTGGACTCGTTAAAATTTCACAGTAAAGGACCTGTTCAATTACAAACAGGAACGAACCACTCCTTCTTAGGTTTCGAATTTAAACTAAGTTGGACTCATCCGAAGGATGAGCTTATAATCAAGCAAATGTTATCCTCCTCAAGCTTGTCAAAAATAAATAGGTACTTGCCAGAAATGGTGGGGGAAAAGAGAGAGAAATGAGCCTGTTTGTCATACTTTGTAACCACTCTTGAACACGACACTTTTATTCACCTGGGTTGGGAAATCCTTTGCCTGACAGTTGATCAAACCACATTGAAAGTCTTCAGCCGGTTTCTGGGTATTAACTTTGGGTCAATTGTCACCAAACCATCTGTTGTGTCGTTATGTGTTCGAGAGGTCACTGCCAATAAGCCATTCATCTGCAAAATATCTGTCATCCATCTTAACCATCCCTGAGTCAGTCTTTGCAACTAAATTTCTTCAACTTGATCTATGATTTCGTGTTGTGGGCTTGCCTACGATGGATCACTTTCTATCGAGATCAGCTCATTATCTAGAAATATGATCTAGGAATCGTCAGTACCTTGAGATCTGCATGCATCAATGGCAGATTTCTCACCTTTGACGACAGTTTACATCATTGACTTTCGATCAAAGGATTCTGTGACAAGCTCGACATCAACACGTCTATTCGCATCTCATGGACTGTACTTGGTACATTGAGAGCCGTTGACATTACTGGTGGTTTCTCTCACACTTGTTAACAGTTTACATCATTGACTGGTAATCAAGTGGTTTCTACCATGTTCGACATCAACACATTCATTCGCATGGATAGAATCGTACTGTTTCGAGAAGTAGAAATGAAGACCCTGGATCTAGTTTCCACAATCCAGGCTGCGAGGAATTTTGTATTCATTATATAATGGACTATTCATAAACAGATGGCTGCGTCCATACTGTGTCCACATGATTCTATACTTGTGATGTTTTACAAGATCATTCCTGTATCAGAACAGTAGTTAGTTTCTAGTCAGTTTTTATCTGAGTATGGGAATGCCTACCTCAGCGATGATATGATCTCATATATATATCTTGCATTGAATGTTTTTACAGGTTCCAACCGGGTTCTCCACAAGATGATCCTCGAAATGATAAAGTACTTCACTCTTCCTAAATGATAAGAAATCCTCATCTACTACAGACTTCGCACTTTAGGGGGAAATCTGTTACACAAAAATATCGTCATCATGATTATTTGCAGTTAGTATGGGTCTATCATTACTTGTACTATCCTCCTAAGCAAGTCTTAGACCTCAGCTCTTCAAATCAAGCTTTGGAAATGAGAGAAAGACATTAAAAATCAATGTAACTCTGGTTTCGAACTTTCTCTCATGGTCACCTGCGGTCCCGCACCTTCTGTGTACAAAAACTGCAGACCTGCCCGCTCTGTCCCTAACGGTGTAGGTGCGGACCCTTGTGAAAGTCAAAAGGCACAAAATTTTATCTTAAAAAACTCACTTTGGGTTAATTCTAGAGGTTTCTAGAAGGAATTTTGATGTAGATTGTTCGCTCTGAGGTGGTTCATGTATCCCTAAAGAGAAGGAGCTAATCCCTTGATGAGAGGAGCTATCCCTTTGAAGGAGGGCTTTATCCCTTTGAAGGAGGACCTAGTAACCTCCCTCCATTGCACTATAAATATAGGCATTGGGCTTGTTAGCCTCTTGCTGCAGCAGGTTAATCATCTTTCATGATCGACAGTTTTACATGCCAAATATGTCGTGCTATGCATGCTGCAATGCTCCATATTTGCTACAGATGGCCAGAGAGTATCCATGAGAGTAGGCTGGTCTAAAGGCCACTGTTGTGTTCCAGTTTTGATAAAGCAATCCATTTTTGCTTTGAGGCAGTTTTTCAGTTGGAGGCACTCAGGCTGGAGTTCACTAACATCTCTCTTTTTCTCATCACCCTTATTATGTAACTCCCTATTAGTTTTTCCCTCCCCCTATTAAAACCATGTATATAAATCCCCCTATGTAAATACCCCTCCCTGGCATTATAGCCATACTTTTTACTAAGTCCGGGAAATCTCACTCCATCTGGGACTATTTTTAGCCCATCCGAGTCATTGACGAACTGGTTTGACATCTGGTCAGCCAATAACCTCTCCCTTAACCCCAAAACCCCCAAAAAACTCATGATTTCACCTTTCCTCGTGTAAAACTTCACCTTAACGCTGTAAAAAAACCCACATTCCGCCCCTAACCCAAAGACCCTGCGCATAATTATTAACCCGCGCCTTTATTTAACCCCGCAAACCAGTTTTCCTAACTCTATAACCCCCCGCGCACATTAAACTCGGAATATTCCTACGAATATTCCCGCTCGTTAACCCCTTGTCCCGTCGTGTTCACCGCCAGCCGTCCGATCCACAGCCCCACAGATCAACGGCTGGCGGGCATCCTCATCCCCGATGCGCCCGACCTTTAACGTCCGGGAGTTCGGCGGTTTTGCCGCCGTACTCCCGCCACACGTCAGGCGCCGGGTTGTGGCGGAGCCCCTCCCTCTGAAACCGCCAACCCCCATAAGCGGTGCACCACATACCGCTTACTTCCCGGTGATGTCACCAGCCCTCGTCACCCCTGCACAGTCAACAGCCCACGTCACCCCCCTGTACAGTCATCCGATGAGTCACCCACCTGCGTGGCCTCCTGCCACGTCACTGCCACGTGTCCCGCCACTGTACTTGCAACGTCATCATTTGTACGTGATGATGTCATGCTGACGTCATCCCGCCACGTCGCCATGCTGACGTCATGCTGATGTCACCTGCCATACAATGCTGACGTCATGCTGACGTCATCAGCCCTTTTTGGACGCAGAGGCGTGAAAATCGCACTTCGGAGCCCCGGAATTGAATTCTGAGGCAGCTTTTGATGAGCGATTTGCACAAATTGCTCATTGCAGGATTTTTTGGGCCAGAATGGAGAATCTTCAGGGAATCTTTAGGGAATCTTCGCCCCATGCGGCCCCAGGAAGCCCGAAAAGGCGTAGAAATGATCCGTTTTCTTCACAGAGCATACCAAAATGATCAGAAGACAATTCCAGATGATACAGAGGCCGAACCGCGGCCATTTATTGGTGATTAGACACGCAGCACAGCAGATCAGTAGCCCAGATTTTGTCAGAGAGTATCAGTGGAAGAAAGGACGCCAGAAAGAATTAGTCATGATTTTTTAGGGGCTCAAGGCACCTGAACATTGATGAAGCCCCCAGAAAATCAAATCGATAAGCATGAGCCCATCCTTGCTTTCAAATCACCGTCAAGACATTTAAGGCACCAGGACAGCAAGGAAGCAGAGACCCATACCCATTTATTGCAGAAAGCACTACAGCAAGCCACCGAGGACAACATTATTCATTCAGTTTTAACACATCGGCCCTGAGCACGGCCCGAGACATTCTTTGCACTTATTTCTAGATAGGATTAGGTCAAGTAGTCATTCTTATGACCTAATTAGGTCAAAATGTAATAAAGGAAACTCTGCAGAGAGTTTTTCCCTATATATACCACCCTCTGTATAGTTTTAAGGGTTGGTTAATTGGTAATTTTCACTAGAGACTCGTTGTGTATACCTGAACTTTCTGTGATCAAAGATTGCTTAAAGCTTGGAGAGCGAACTGTTTGTTGTTGATGAATGCGTTGAAGAGTTGGAGATGGAATTCCTGCGCTGCGGCCTGAAGCAATAAGTGCCTCTTATCTTTGTTTATGTGTTTGCCATTATCTAACTAGCAGGAAGAAAGAATAGCCTTGAATTAGTTAAATACTCTCTATGCTCAATTCCTATTGTTTCTTGATGTTTTCTTCTGAATGAATTGGTTATGAACATTGAATTCCTTCTGGCTCATGTTTACCCCAGTTCACCTGTGCTGGCCAATTATCTAGGGATTCTTAACTGCTCCTAGGTAGCGCCTTGTTGTTTCCTCTGCTAATCTGTTGGAGAGATTCTTAACTACCTCTCTTTCTTTAGAATTCTTGCCATCCCTTGAACCTTAAAATTGCTTCTGCTACAGTTATCTTGCTCCATTTTCCCCTCACTGTTATTAAAGAAAACCACCAGCAGTTCCCCTCCTCGACTCCATGCCCAATGGTTTGAAACATTCAGACTATACTCAGCCTCTCTACCTGAAAGTGCCAGGTTTCCCGCCAAAACTCAATCAAACCCCTGTGCATCATATCTAGCCTAAAATCACCCCTTTCAACAAAGCTAAATCATAAAGAGAGAGCCCTCTCTGACTGCAGGCAGGCTAGGGCCTGCAGTCCAAAGTTGGTTTGTGGTTACCTCGGTCGTATCCCTTTAGGAGTCAAAAGGGACAACCTAAGTGATAACATAATGGCGACTCCGCTGGGGAAATGAATCATGTGTTTATTAGTGCAAATCCTCAATTTTGACCAGTTCACCTTGTTTTCTGGAGAAAGTGTTCCTTTTCTTCAGGGTTTTTCATGTTCAACTCTGATCTGTGACGGTGGACAGAGATCAAGCACTTTAAGGTCACATCATCCACATGGCGACTCCACATCATCCCCATAATAAAGACTCTGCTGGAGAAATGAACCCGAAGGAATTGTATAAGCAGATCTGGCTCTCGACTTGGACTATCATCCAAGAAATCATGTTCTTTCTCCTGCACCAAATTTTGCTGTGCATATTGTACTCTAAAAGCGATTTTATGTCAAATTTTTGTGTTTCTCCTTTGGAAAAGATTGTTGAAAAGCCTCTGTGCACATCAGAGCAGTAGTTTTCAAATGCTGCTGAAGGTCATCATACGGTCAAGGAGGAAACAAAAATAGAGCCATTAAATATCAGATTGAGCAGGACCTAGAAGCAGAAGCATATGACCAGATGATCCAAGTGGATCCCCTGCCTCTTGTTCTCAGCCATCTGAATTATTCAAAGAAGAAGAAGACCAGCAGCCCGCACAGATCAGTCCGACCCTATTCGAGCCAGATTGTAATAAATTACAAGCACCTCTGCAAGTACTGAATGACCTATCCGCTGGCAGGCAGAATAATTAAAGGAATCAGTGCACATCGCCATCAACAGGTTGCAAGGCTCAGTATCGAGTTGACAATGATCTCCCGACTCCAAGGCATGGTAGTGATCCTGGACCTTTGTACAATTCTTTAATTTAGCCAATAAATTGTATATATATGTTGTAGGACAGTTTTGTAGAGTATTTAAACACGCAAAGGAGGTCAGTAACTTCCTGATCTTCTCAAAGATTGACAAAGCCATAACAAATTGCAAAATCTCAGTTGATGTCACTAGCAAGCATAAGCAGCAAAGCCCACTCATGTTATTATTACTTAAGTGGCTACATTGGTTATTTCACTTCACCTAACAGCAAAGTAAGTGCTGGTTAGGGTAGGTAGGTAGGTAGGATCAATAAGGCAGCCAGCCAAGAAAAATTTGCAGAACACAGTAACAGTTGAATACAAGGCAGTGTGACCTGCTGTTCTTGACTTTGCACAAGGAAAAGCCATCCCCAAGTGGAGCCATTGTTAGCCTCCTACTGTAGCAGGTTAATCATCTTTCATGATCGACAATTTTACATGCCAAATATGTCGTGCTATGCATGCTGCAATGCTCCATATTTGCTACAAATGGCCAGAGAGTATCCATGAGAGTAGGCTGGTCTAAAGGCCACTGCTGTGTTCCAGTTTTGATAAAGCAATCCATTTTTGCTTTGAGGTAGTCTTTCAGTTGGAGGCACTCAGGCTGGAGTTCACTAACATCTCTCTTTTTCTCATCACCCTTATTATGTAACTCCCTATTAGTTTTTCCCTCCCCCTATTAAAACCATCTATATAAATCCCCCTATGTAAATACCCCTCCCTGGCATTATAGCCATACTTTTTACTAAGTCCGGGAAATCTCACTCCATCTGGGACTGTTTTTAGCCCATCCGAGTCATTGAGGAACTGGTTTGACATCTCGTCAGCCAGTAACCTCTCCCTTAACCCCAAAAAACTCATGATTTCACCTTTCCCCGTGTAAAACTTCACCTTAACGCTATAAAAAAACCCACATTCCGCCCCTAACCCAAAGACCCTGCGCATAATTATTAACTCGCGCCTTTATTTAACCCCGCAAACCAGTTTTCCTAAGTCTATAACCCCCCCGCACACATTAAACTCGGAATATTCCTGCGAATATTCCCGCCCGTTAACCCCCTGTCCCGTCACGTTCGCCGCCAGCCGTCCGATCCACAGCCCCGGAGATCAACGGCTGGCGGGCATCCTCATCCCCGACGCACCCGGCCTTTAACGTCCAGGAGTTCGGCGGTTTTGCCGCCGTACTCTCGCCATGCGTCAAGCGCCGGGTTGTGGCGGAGCCCCTCCCTCCGAAACTGCCAACCCCCATAAGCAGTGCGCCACATACCGCTTACCGCCCGGTGACGTCACCAGCCCACGTCACCCCTGCACAGTCAACAGCCCACGTCAACCCCCTGTACAGTCATCCGATGAGTCACCCGCCTGCGTGGTCTCCTGCCACGTCACTGCCACGTGTCCCGCCACCGTACTTACCACGTCATCGTCCGTATGTGATGACATCATGCTGACGTCATCCCGCCACGTCGCCATGCTGACGTCACCCTTCGTACAATGCTGACGTCATCAGCCCTTTTTGGATGTAGAGGCGCGAAAATCGCAGTTCGGAGCCCCGGAATCGAATTCTGAGGCAGTTTTTGATGAGCGATTTGCGCAAATCGCTCATCGCATGATTTTTTGGGCCAAAATGGAGAATCTTCAGGGAATCTTTAGGGAATCTTCGCCCCATGCGGCCCCAGGAAGCCCGAAAAGGCGCAGAAATGATCCGTTTTCTTCACAGAGCCTACCGAAATGATCAGAAGACAATTTCAGATGATACAGAGGCCGAACCGCGGCCATTTACTGGTGATTAGACACGCAACACAGTAGATCAGCAGCCCACATTTTGTTAGAGAGTATTAGTGGAAGAAAGGACGCCAGAAAGAATCAATCATGATTTTTTAGGGGCTCGAGGCACCTGAACATTGATGAAGCCCCTAGAAAATCAAATCAATAAGCGTCAGCCCATCCTTGCTTTCAAATCACCATCAAGACATTTAAGGCACCAGGACAGCAAGGAAGCAGAGACCCATACCCATTTATTGCAGAAAGCACTGCAGCAAGCCACCGAGGACAACATTATTCATTCAGTTTTGACACATCGGCCGTGAGCACGGCCCGAGACATTCTTTGCATTTATTTCTAGATAGGATTAGGTCAAGTAGTCATTCTTATGACCTAATTAGGTCAGAATGTAATAAAGGGAACTCTGCAGAGAGTTTTGCCCTATATATACCACCCTCTGTATAGTTTTAAGGGTTGGTTAATTGGTAATTTTCACTAGAGACTCGCTGTGTATACCTGAACTTTCTGTAATCAAAGATTGCTTAAAGCTTGGAGAGCGAACTGTTTGCCATTATCTAAATAGCAGGAAGAAAGAATAGCCTAGAATTAGTTAAATACTCTCTATGCTCAATTCCTGTTGTTTCTTGATGTTTTCTTCTGAATGAATTGGTTATGAACATTGAATTCCTTCTGGCTCATATTTACCCCAGTTCACCTGTGCCGGCCAATTATCTAGGGATTCTTAACTGCTCCTAGATACCGCCTGGTTGTTTCCTCTGCTAATCTGTTGGAGAGATTCTTAACTGCCTCTCTTTCTTTAGCATTCTTTCCATCCCTTGAACCTGAAAATTGCTTCTACTACAGTTATATTGCTCCATTTTCCCCTCACTTTTATTAAAGAAAAACACCAGCAGTTCCCCTCCTCGACTCCACGCCCAATGGTTTGAAACATTCAGACTATACTCAGCCTCTCTACCTGAAAGTGCCAGTTTTCCCGCCAAAGCTCAATCAAACCCCTGTGCATCATATCTAGCCTAAAATCACCCCTTTCAACAAAGCTAAATCATAAAGAGAGAGCCCTCTCTGACTGCAGGTAGGCTAGGGCCTGCAGTCCAAAGTTGGTTTGTGGTTACCTCGGTTGTATCCCTTTAGGAGTCAAAAGGGACAACCTGAGTGATAACAGGGCTGGTTGCTAGGGAGGTTAGAAGCTGAACATTTTTGAGGGTAAATGCTGGTGAAATCAAGACTTCCTAGTTAAGCCTAAAGAGGAGAGATCACATACCTTTTTTGGTTTCATTGGGGAGTGAGTGAAACTTGTCAAAGTAGAGGAGACTTCTTGCTGGACCCTGGGAGGAGCTTGTATAGCGTCAAGGCAAAGGTTGTAAGGTTCTTCTTCTTTTGAATTAATACAATCAAACTCATTTTTCTCAACAAGTATCTTATGCTATTTGTTTCATGGACTCCTTGACTTTCATGTTAAATATGTTTTATGCAATTGGCTTTTCAGGTGCTATTTAATTTGTTTTCCTTGTTTGTGTTTGCAGATTCGCGAAAAGGAGCTCATTTGGATCGAAGGAGCGAGGGCATCCACAAGCTAGATTTGGACCTAAGGTAGGCCCTAAAAACACTTGTTTGCTATTGTCTATCAAAGCATATTTAGAGAAAGATAGTGTCTGGTTGGTTTGCTTGTCATTAGGTCTTCTTTAGATTCTAGGAAGGTCTATCTTGTCTACAAGATCGACTTATTCCGTGTGACAAGAGTGATCAAGGTGGATCCAAACTGGGTCTAATCTATCACATGGATTCCTCACCGAGTCAACAAGAAAGCCATGCAGTCCTTCTTGAGCAAGATAAACTTCCTCTAGAAATTCATCTCGGATTATGCGCAAATAGTCAAGACCATGTAGGGCATGATTAAGAAAGATGTAGTGTACAATTGCGGCAAGAAATAAAAGCATCCATTCACCCAGATTAAGCAAGCCATTGTCGTAGCGCCCGCACTTTACAACCCATATTTCAGAAAATATTTCCTACTATACACCTTCGCTTCCTATAAATCACTAGCTGCAGTACTCACTCAGAAAGACAAAGATAATGATGAAAGTCCCATCTCTTTCATGAGTGCAAGGATGCAAGGACCAGAGCTTAACTACCCTGCCATTAACAAAAAAGTTTATGCAGTTTACAAGGTGGTGAAACACTTCAAGTCCTACTTGCTAAAGAACCATTGCATAGTCTTTGTCCCCCACCCAGCAGTTCGTACATTACTAGTACAACAAGAGCTGGGAGAACGATGAGCAAACTGGATTTCAAGTTTCCAAGAATATGATCTTGAAATCAATATAGTACACACGATCAAAGGACATGGGATTTGCAGACTTACAATTCAAGCAGTACACGCTCCAGAGAACGAAGAAGAGCTCGCCGATTGGGAGCAGGAGATTGAAATGTAGGAAATAAGGCGAGTAACCCCCATGGAAAACATAACTTCTTGGTATGAAGATGTACACCAGTACCTTGAGCATGTAACCATACCTCTCACTCTTATATCAGATAGAAGATGGCATTACACCTGAAAGCTTTAACATATCAGTAGGTGCACAGAGTGCTTTACAGAAAGCACAGTAATGGAGTTTTGCTCAGGTGCCTGGAGGCACAGGAATCAGAGAAGGTACTTCAAGATCTACATGAAGGACCCTCCAGGGGTCACATTGCAGGAAATACCACTGCACACAAGGTTATGTGATCCAGTTTTTACTGACCCACATTATTTAAGTATGTGCATGCTTATGCTCGCAAACGACTAATCTGTCAATGATGCACTGATAGAACACGAAGATCAGCAGCCCCACTACACCGTATTGCAATGACTGAACCATTCCAACAGTGGCGCCTCGACATCATTGGGGAAATTTTTCCTCATTCATCAAAGCAACATTGCTATACCCTAACAACAACTGACTACTTTACACGGTGGAGAGAGGCAGTTCCACTCAAACAAGTGAATGACCAAGAGGTCATCAGCTTCCTCCAGGAGAATATCATCTCACGCTTCGACTTTCCAGTATCACTTTTTTTTGACAATGAAACATATTTTTCGTCTTTGAAACTCTATGAATTTTCATTACATAATAGTATTGTGCTAAAACATTCATTGAATTACTATCCACAAGGAAATGGTCTAGCAGAATCTACAAATAAAATCCTCATCTGTATAATCAAGAAGATCGTTTTCTCTGAGCAGCGTAACTAGAATACCGCCCTAAAGAATGCACTATGGGCTGACCGTGTAACACCTAAACCCTCTCTGAATACCTCACTGTACTTCCTAGTTTGTGGTAAAGAAGCTATCCTCCCACAAAATATCTACTTGCATGCTCTTCAATTTTCCTAAGAATCCCAAGGCGAGCCTTGCCAGCTAGTTCAGCGTAGGATGGATGCTCTACATAAGATCCAGGAAGAAAGGATGAAAGAAAAGAGAAATTCACACTCCAAAACTGTATGAAGAGGTGGTTCGATAAGAATTATGGAGGGAAAGCTATATTTGATGTGGATGACTTAGTTATGAAATGGGATAAGCCCCATGAAGACAAAGGCAAACATACGAAGTTCCAGTCCCTGTTGATTGATCCGTACATAGTTCATGATAAGCTTGGCCCCAACAAGTATCATGTGTGATCACTCGATGTGAGGATTGAAAACCTTCCTGTCAATGACCAAGATATCAAGCATTATTTTCAATAGGTTGAGCCGTGCATGTGCCATGTACATAGTCTGATTGCTTCTTGTTGTTTCATTTGGTTTGTTTTTCTTATTATCTTTCCTTTCGCTTTTTTTATTCTACTTACTATTTTCGTTCATGTTCATTTTGTTTGTTTGATATACTACTATTGTTGTTTCCAAAAATAAGTGCTGCCAACTGCTACATTCTGGCTTTTGAATAGAGCATGTGGCTGAAATTTGAAGCGACTTGTGACACTGTAGCACTTGGCAAATCTTATGTCTGCCTTCTCTGTGCTTGGTTGTAACTTTTGGCCGATGAAGTGTTGATGGAGAATATGAACCATCTGTAAGGGAAGCTTTGGTCCAACAGTGAACATGTGTCCACACTGGGAAGCCCCATGCCTGTACTCAACATTCTTCTCTATGTGTTTAAGCTAACCCAATTAGTAGAGATGGAGAGGGGGAAAATCTAAACGAGAAAACCTATGTCAAAGGTTTTAAATGCTTCTCTAAAGGAACAACCTCTTCTACTCTCAATAATTCAGGATCCCTCTTCCAGCCCAAAAATAAATAAGTGCCTATGAAAGTCCTCTTGAAAAATACAAAGGTGAAAGAAGAGAAAGGCTTCATATATAGAGAGGTGAAGCATGCAACTCCACCAGGGTACTAACCAGGCTCGCTCGCAGTGGAGCAATGTGTGTGTTCCTCCGTGACTCCGCTGGGGCATTTTCCAGGCTTGATAGTAGTGGCGAAACACCAGAGATGAAAGCTTATGCTCTGAAAATCTTCAACTCGTGAGCTAAACTACCCTTCCCAGATTTGAAACACTGAGATTCAAGCTGAACTTTGATTGTGTTTAACTAAGTTCGCAAAGGGTGAACCATGTATGTCCATGGGGTAGGTGGTGTTATCAGGAAAACTAGTGTCTATGCAGAGTTGCTAGTCCCACTAAGGCTAGTAGCTACCTTAGAAACAAACAAACTAAAAACTACTTTCGTTTTCCTTTATGAGAAATAGATAAGAGAAGAATACGGAGACCAACCTCTATCTTGCGCTTGGTTCCTTGATTGCTTCCTCTCTCTTCTGATAGGTCTTTGCCACTCGCTTCCTTGTCTACCCAGCTTCAAAGAGTACCTTTAGAATCAAAGCAGCATAACACTATCCAAGAACATAGATCTATTATCATAAACAATATAGGACCAGATGTATATTGACCACACGAATGCATAAATCATCAATCATACAAGAATGTGGAGGAAAACTTGAATAACTTTATTGATAATCAAGAAAGAGCAAAGAGGATTACAACCAATTGTTCTGACCCAACATCATCCTCTCAACAAGAAAGCCCTTCTTCGCCTCATGAAAAGCTTAGATCACCCAACACTATGATATTGCACCAGGAAACCAACAACACTTCCTTACAAGATACAAAATTCCAGCCTCTGGATCTCTAGGATGAGGGATCCATATATAGATGTTTGCAAGGGGAATGAGTCAGATTTTAAGATTTGATTAGTGTCATCTCTCTGATAGTTCTTGATTCCATTTGGAGATTGATGATCTCTTACTCATCCCTGGTCGAATGCAGAGAGGCAAGTGTCACAGGAGAAGTTTCTGGAAGATTCCATGCTCATCCACCTTGCGGATTGACCCTGCCATTTGTCCACTCTCGCCCATCGCACCCCATAGAAGGGTTTTTCAACATGCATCACACCTACTGTGGGTATTCAGGTGGGATGCAACGCACTTTGACCATGGAGCAGGTGAAATGGTCCAGTTTTGACTAGTTCTGAGTAGTTTTTCATGGAGAACTTCTAGGAGATACTGTAATCACTTGACCTTGTTCTTTTAGGGGTTGGAACAACACCTTTAGGGACTTAGGAGCCCTTGGTTTATGGACATTTATGATTGGGGTTGTAGTGCCCAAAAATTTCTATAACAGTTGCCCCCTAAAGCATGAGGTCGTTAATCTTTTGATGTCGGGTGAAATGCTTTATCATGAGGATCTGAAGTTTTTTCAAGTTGGAAGGCGACCTGTAATAATATACAACACAATACATTATCTTCATAATATTTTCATGATCTAGCGGAGGCGGGCATTCCCATGCTCAACTTTATAAATTCATTTTCATGTACATAGGACAGACAATCTTCTGAGTGTAGACCGATGATTCTGGTAGAGCCATCATCCCTTAGATTGGATGATTATTTGTGCAGCAATGATGTACATTTGATGTCTTTACTTTCCTATATATATATATATATATATATCACAGCCCGGATGGATGAAACTAGATCCGGGGTCTTCAATCTCGTTCAATCTTCACTCAAATTACAAGTCGATCCATGTGAGAGATGTTCTGGAATCGAACATGGAAAGACATCGCCTGATTACCATCCAATGATGTAAGCTGTTAACAGGCATGAGAGGAATCACCGATAATGATGATGACCCTCAAGGTACTACAGTACAATTCACGTGGTGTCAATAAGGGACTTGGCGTCGAACACCACGCAAAATCTTTCGGTCGAAGGCCATTGATGTAAACCTATTGTCGGAAGTGAGAAACTTGCCATTGAGGCATGCAAGCTTCAAAGTACTGAAAGGGATGTTCCTAGACCAACTTCTTGGATAATGAGCTGACGTCGACAAGAAGCGATCCGTCCTAGGAGGGCCTTAGTGAATCCCACATCAATGACACGGAACGGAGCAAATGATTTTAATGGAGGTGAAAACGATCTAGTGATATAAGGTTCAGGATGGCGGTCATGAAAGAATGGAGCGCAAACGTTTTGTAGTGGGTGAGACACAGGTGAATACTCTGAGTGACTTCTCTTGAACATATCGGCGACACTAGCATGATGGATTGGTAGCATTAACCCAAAATATGGATGGTGTGATGGAACCATGGTGATGTGACCAGTGAATGGAACAACCCGGTGACGTGACCAGTGAATGGAACAACCCAACCCGACTCGGATGCGGAGTGAAAGTGTCATGTTCAAGAGCGACTTGCTACCAACAAAGTTTCTTCAAGTTTTCTTCCCAATTTGTCCCGAGTCATTGCTGACCAGTACCTATTTATTTTTGTCAATCTTGAGGAGGATAACATATGACTGTTCTATAATTTTCCCTTCGGGCAAAACCATCGCTTTGTTTTAATGAGCCTAGCGATAGTGAAACTCGTTCTTGTCTGTTATGGACAAGTTTGTCGCTATTTAGTTTTAACGAGTTTAACGACAAAGATAACTCGGTCTTTTTCAATTTTAGAGAGTCTGAAAAGGGACGTAAAGGAAACTCCAAAAAATCCTTTTTCGTCATCTAATCCCTTAAGTCCGGAAAAGTATAAAATAATATGAAAGGGATGAATTTTCAGTAATTTTAACGAGCCGAACGAAACAAGCGCTCGATCTTTTTGTGTAATAATCCCTCAGGTCCAAAAAGATTAAAATCTAAAGGAGGGATAACACTTCTGGTCCCTTTAACGAGCTGGAGAGGCTAATGGCTCGGAAATATTTTCATATTTTACGAGTCAGTTGAAAGGAGCTTAAAGGAGACTCGTCTTTGAGGAATGAGTGATAGATTCAGGTAGCAGCTGATTCCAGGTAAGGGTTGGAATTTTCCAATCACGGCAGTGTCACAAGGATGGCTAACAGGATCACTCTTCGTAGCTGTTCCTCAAAAGGGGTAAAAAATCAAGTGGAGGTGAATGATCGGCCAATACAGAGTGGAGATGATGATGATAACACGACCAAGGCTTCAAAGGCTAATGATAATACATTCACGATGGTTATTTACTGGAAAATGGTTCATTTTCTAATGAGCTTAAACGTTGGGGGAAACACTTGCTCATTGCTTATGTTTATTTTTTAACGAGCTTGAATTCCACGTTAAAACTACTCGATATAATGGTCATTTCTTGATTTTACCATTAATAACTATGTTCCTTCAAAGGTTATGTTGCCTGCTCAATTGCTTCATCAAACTAGTTAGAAATGAACAATATATGTTTGAAAAATGAGTTAAGACACTAATATTTTACTTGAATTACGTAAAAAGTAATTTTAAAAGTGATTTTTCCCCTCATTTTACCATTTCATTTGAACTTTGGTTTGTTGGAGCTTTGGAGGTGCTTTCCCCCTTGATTTCCACCAGTTGATTTTGGGAGATTCTGTGGACGATTTTAGCACTGTCTGGACTAGGTAGGAGCTAAACCTGAGCTCTTTCATTTCATCCTTTCCATTTTGCATTCTGAGCATGTTTCCTAGTTTTTCTGAGCCTCTGGGGTTTGAAAAACTCGCCCTGGCTCCATCGCACCCTTTCTATATCGAAAGGTGCATTGCATGTTGGCCTGCCCACTAGACAGATAGCATGCAATGCACCCAGAACACTGCTGGGGGTACGATGGGTGCAAGGAGGGAAATTTGTGCATAGTTTTGAATGGAAATTTTTGCCTGTTTTTCAGCAAATCAGGAACTAACTCTTCTCTTGCTTTCTTTCAGAGATTCATTGGAGCAAAATGCCTGTTACATGGCGAGAACATGAGAATGAAGAAGAGGACATGCTTGCTTTACAAGATCCGGTTACGGTAAATGCACTGCAAAACTGTGGCATGTTCAAGTTTTTTCGCATCTCTAGCATGAGGCAACAAATCAACTTGTTGTAGTATTTTCTCGATGCTTGGGATCCTACCAGCCATGTGTTCTAGATTAGGGGAAAGTACATCCCCTTGACTGTCGTGGACATCTATTTTTTGACCGGCTTATCGAAGTGGGGTGCCCCCATCTCATTATCAGGTTCGGACCGTGGGGGTGAATCTATGAGAGATTACATTCGCAAGTATTGCAGAGAGGGATCTCAGTCGAGTAAAGATGGCAATATCAACATCTGAGATGTCATTGACAGGCCCTTGAGGACCATTCTATTCACTTTTGCTAGGATGGCTGGTAGTGCGGCTCTTCATGTGGCCAACCGGTCTTATATGTAGTACGCCTTAGAATTCCTTGAACTGAAGGTGTTCAACTGGTGTGATGTAGTACTCTTTGTGATGAAAGAACAATTGACCAAGGTGAAAAATGGAAGATTGAAGAACTTTGGATATGGTTCTATTTTGACCACCTTTTCCTTGGAAAAGATCCTGCTGACGCAGCCGCAGTATATTTCACTTGGTTTACCTCCACTGACTGAGCCACGGATGTAGAGATGGGTCAACCATATGTCTAGACATGCTGGTCAATCTCAAGTTTCCTTTTCTGATACCTTCTTTGGGTGGTCTAATCGTAAGGAGACGGTTTTTTCCGAGTATCCATATGCTGGTATGGATTTCCAGGGTGACCCGGATTTGGTACTGCCGGTTGGCGAGCAGTGGGGTGCTATTGGTAAATTCTTTGACCATATTTCTGTTTATCGTTTCTCTTTATAATTTCATTGTGCTTTATTCTGTCAATACTAATCAGAACTCATGTGCTCATGCAGATGTTGGACCCGTTCGGCCAGTATTACACCTGAGAGTGCTAGCTACCGCTCCAGCAGGAGAGGCTATGCGAAGGGCTATCCTTCGCGACCTCGATGTGGCCAAGACTCTTTCAGCATTACAGGATCAGGTTGAGGGCTTCACTCTTGGTATTCCAGATGTGAGGACTAATAAGCTGCCTCTGAGGTTTCAGCAACATACTACTGGCATGCCAAGTCGATGGACTAGGATTTTACGCATGATTGCACAGGCGGTGACTTGTTATCACCAGCATCATTAGACTAGGGTGCCCCCTAGTGTTTTTTGTTTTGGGTCATTTGACCAATTTTGTCTTGGTTATAGAACATTATGTGTAAACCATAAACAATTATATATATATTTTTGATTTTCGAGTTTTATTTTGGTTAAGTTTCATGATCCTGATACACATATTGATGAAATGCTTCTTTTTATAAATGTTGCAAATTTCTATCTAACACATAATTTGCCAATGAGTCTGTTAATGTGTTTAAGTTTTTAGAAATATGCTGATATTGAATAAAATCAAATTGCCTTTCGAAAATCTTGACCCTTAGGAACATGCAATAGATAGCTAGATTTCGGACGGCGTAGATACCCATGAGTTGTAGTATGATGAGCTGTGAGTCTAGCCTGACGACAAGTCGGCGTATGCCATGTGTGATGGCATTAGAGAGAAGTTCTATCAACGTGCTATATTTAGCGATGTTATTTTTTGATCGACCAATACATACCCCTCTGAAACTTACTAACTCGCCACTTGGATCAAAAATGGCCCAAGCCGCAGAAGATAGGTTCCGCGAACTACGACTTGCTCCGTCGACATATCCAACAAAATATTCAAATAGGTTCGACATATGTGACAAATGTAAAAAGTGGATTACTTGACCAAAATGATTACCCTTAGCGAAAACAAAAATGTAACAAAAGCATATGGGTTACCACACCGAATCATTTGTAGTAACGCTTAAGGTACAACCCGTTACGGGATTGCGCCAGTGGAATTCCGTCGTAATCCATTAACTCGTAGGCTCCTTTTGCTAATACACGTTTAACAATATAGGGGCCCATCCATAAAGACTTGAATTTACCTGCTCCCAATTTATCGGATTCTTGGTCGTAAAGTAAGACCAAGTCACCTTCTGAGAAGACACGGGGTTTGACATTCTTGTCGAACTGCGCCTTGACTCGTTTCTTATGGGCTTCATTAGCCAAAGTGGCATCATGACGGGTTTCATCCAATTGGATTAGTTCCAAGAAACGAGCCTCCTCTTCTGAAGTTCCAGGGAGAAGGTCGATTGTGAGTTTGAGGGACGAGATTTCACACTGAACTGGTAAGATTGCTTCTAGGCCATACACCAGTTGGAAGGGTGTAAACCTGGTTGCATTCCTTACCGATGTTTGGTATGCCTACAAGGCCGAGTACAGGATCAGGTTCCAAATCCTTTTGTGGACTCCAATAATCCTTTGCAGCATGCGCTTCAGGACCTCGTTGATTTCTTCAACTTGTCCGTTGGCATGCGGGTAATATGGACTAGAGTTGTCGTGAGACAACCCTAATTTGGCAGCTAATTCGGCCATCATGTGATTGTGAAAATGCGATCCATGATCTATGACTATAGCCTGTGAAACGCCGAATCTGGTGACTACATGATTGAAAAAGAAAAGGGCAGCTGTTTCACCAGTGTTATCTAATGTAGGCATCGCCTCGGCCCATTTGGTAAAATAGTCCACTGCGACTATGATATACCCCATGCCCCCGGGTCGAGGTGGGGTTACATGTCATGAAATCAATGCCCCATTTGGCGAATGGCCCAACAAAAAATATTGGCTGTAGAGGTGCGGGGGGTCTTCTGGTTTTGCTATCGAAAATTTGACAGGCATGGCAACTTCTGACTGCGGTTATGCAATCTTTGAACATTGTTGGCCAGAAGTATCATGCTCGTAAAAATTTTTGCGCTGTAGCATAACCAGATTGATGCCCCCCACACACGCCTGAATCGCAATCATTCAGGACTTTTTCGGCCTCCTCGAGGGTGAGGCACCTCCTCAGAACTATATCGACACCACAACGGTAGAGTGTATCACTGACGATCATCTAGTCTTTTTGTTTGGTATCGAATACATTTTTGTTCCGAGTGGGAGGTAATAGACCTATATTTTTGGGTTTGGAGATAGATGATTATATCTCCATACCACGGATTGCTTGAAGATATCATAAACAAAGAATCATCCACGATCGTTTCTTCTGATGTTTCATCGTTGGATGACGATGGGAGATCGCATAGTAATTCCGCGAAAACCAGGGCTTTCTTTGACTTTGATTTTACAAATTCCAGATCAAAATCTTGTAGAATTTCTATCCATTTTGAATATTTCCCCCCAGCAACTGTCGCGACAATATATAAGTCATGGGGTTGCAATCTGACAGAATGGTAGTTTTTCGAAAGAGGACATAGTGTTGAAATCTCTGTATTGCTTGAACAGCTGCGAGAGCTAGCTTTTCAACATAGGAATATTTGCTTTTTGTATCTGTTAGCCTCCTATACCAATAGGTTTTCATCTCTCATGATTGACAGTGGAAGTGCCAAAAATGTTCACCTTCCATGCTGCTAAGGTTCCATTTTTGTGAAAGAGGCAAACATTTAAAAAATGTAAAGAGGGTATGCCTTAAAAGAAAAATCAAAGGGCAGGAAAATGAATTGGTCAAAGAAAAAAATAAAAGAAATGAACCCCAAACAAAGACCATGAAGGTGGCTAGTCCAAATTGCCACTACTACTTTGATGGGTGGCCCAACAGCTCAAGTTGGGCCTCACCATGTTTTAAATTGCATGTTGTAGACTAGAGAGGAAGTACGTGTTCAAACAGTTCAAGCTTGACAGATGACTAGGTGGATAGAGAAAGAAAGGAGCCCAACTGCTTAATCTGGGCCCTTGGAAGTCATAAGGGTAGACTTAGATAGGAGGGCAGCAAAAAGAAAAGAAAATTATCAGGGTTTGCAAGACTAAGTGCACCCATCCAAAGGAAGAAAAAATGTTAGGCATATTAGGCAGGGTAGGCAGTTGAAGGTTGCAGAAAGCATGATCTAAGCATATCAATTGGGAAAAATCACAATGATGTCACCAGCAGGAGAAAGGCAAGAGCAGTGGCCTATTTGGCAAACTACTAAACCATCACTAACTTCCCTCATCCCCTTCAAAAGTTTCTTACTAACCTCCCCATGAGCACTGCAGGATCTGCCTGATCAGTCCTCCTTAAACTCTTCACTTGTACAAATTTCATGTCAGAAGTGACTTCTCTCTTTGAAAAGAAGCCACATTTCTTGTGTAAAAATTCTTTTCATTTTGATCTACTCCCTAACTAAGTTTGTTTCCTAAAAACTTAGTTTCTATCACTTCCCATTCATATTCCCCTACAATACTAACTGCTAACTCTATCTACACTAAATCCCCTATGTTCCCCTTTTCCCCTACTATTATAACACCATGGTGTATAAAACCCCAAGCAATGTATAAATATCCCCCCTTTAGCATTATAGCTAAATAGTATCTCCATGGGAGACATTAGTCCACCAAGGACTATAGTCAACCCTTGTTTTGGGAATTACTCTAACCCCTGGTTAGACTAATAGCCCACCCTTAACCCTCATCTATACCCCTTTTTCTGAAAAAATTCATAAATACCCATGCAAACCCTTTCCCCCACTCAAACCTAAGTCTAACGATTTGTTGACCCCCCGACAGATTAACCCATACCCAAAAAAAAAAAAAAAAAAAAACCCACAAAAACCCCTTAACCAAAGTTTAATACCCGAAATATTATAATGAATATTTTAATCGACCAGCGGGTACCCCCAACATGCATGATGGGTCGGGGCGCCCGCCAGTCATCCATCTCCCGCCCCCCTTCATCCAACGATGGGCGGGCGTTTTGAAATCTGAACGTGCCTCCCTTTAACGTCCGGGGAGAGGGCGGTTTTCCCCCCCGTACATGGGACGCGTGGCGGCCGGCGGAGGTGTTCGGAGCCCCCCTCTTTGATACCACCTTTGCCCAAAAGCGGTGCGGGGAGACCGCTTACCACTCTCCCTGATACTGCCCCTCTCATGGCGCGTCACCTCCACGTCATCGTGACGTCATGCCACCCGCACCCGCCCTCGCGCCTCGTGGCCCTCCAGGTCACCTTGCCACCCCGCACCACCCGCCACCGTGTCCCGCCACGCTGGCCTCCAGCTCAGCGCCCACGTCACCCTCCGTACCCCGGGCCTGCCATGATGTCATGCTGACGTCATCGACGGAAAAGCGCCAATGACCCATTTTTGCCAAATTTGTCGTTAAAACGCGCGTTTTGGCCGTTTATATGTCATTTTCGTTTGAAAAGAGTCGCCAGAGCCGTTGTGAGCTGTTTGCACCAAAATTCACCTCCAAGCTGCCAAATTCAAAGCTGCAGACGCCGCCGATCACCAATTCACCTGCATTATTCATCCACTATCAACCTGGAGGCTCTTGACATTGTCTATCCAGGTATTTGCCCAAAATTCACCTGTTTCATCCGTGTTTGTACCATTTCTCTGCAAATCATCCATAAAACACCTGTTAAATCCCAAATTGAAGATTGTCTCTTACTTAATTTTGAACTAAAGCAACCCACATTGCCCCAGCTCCAAAATTGGATATTGAAACGATAATTCACGGTCGAAATTTATAAATTCGTCCTCAAGTTGCCCGACATTGTTCCCTTTTGCCGAGTGCATGCCCAAAAAGCTACATTTCACCAATTTAAATCCTACCCATCCTCTGCATTTCATCTCCAGTATTCACCATTCCTGTAAATTTACCAAAGAACAGCAGAGACAAGTCTGTCTAGCCTGCCTATTCCACTTTGAAGAAAATTTCTAGCATTGTCTACATTGAGTCTATCACTTGAGCTTTGAGGAACCTTGTAAACCATTGCACTTACCTTGTTCCATTCACAAGCTACATAATGGCTGCTCCTGCACCCACAGCTCTCAGTGTTGCCCCCATAAATCCACCAAATAAAGAGCTGGAGTCCCTGCCTCTTGCTGACAGGGACTACCTCATCCAAGACTTTGTGGGTGATAGGGACCATTTGCAGACCTTCAGGGAATTGAGAGATGACTATTTGAATGGCAAGGATACATATGGGATATGGGAATCAAATCTGCCATACTACTTTCTCCCATCTGTTAACATTTTTCCAGAGATTATTCGCCTATGTGCTGAGAATTATGATGCAAATCACAGAGCTGTCAAGTCTCCATCTGGGAGCATCCTCTTTCACATTAATGCTGAGTCCATCAACCAGATGCTCAACTTCAAACAAACTCAGCTGTTGTTCCCTTTCTCCATGAACTATCTGCTGGATACAAGTGCCAAGATGTACACTGATGACAGGCAGAAGATCACCAAGACATTTATGAGGCCTGACTGCCAGCCCACAAGGCCACCTCCCTACTTATATGTCCACTTTACTGATATAGGAAAACTTCTGCTGGACATGATTTCATATGTGTTGGGCTATAAAACCAATGAATTTGTTGATGAGACAGTGCTGGTATTACTAGCTTCTTATAGCCCAGGCCAACCTCCTGCCTACAAATATAATTTTGCTAAGTTCATAGCCAACAAGATACATGAGCAGCTTTTCAAAGTAGACAGGGAGGGCATCTTCAAGTATTCATCTTATATCTACCACCTGTTCATGTACTACCAGTCCGAGGCTTTTCCATGCCACATTAAAAAGCTGGATTCTAAAGGAGAAAGAAGATCTCTTATCTTCTGGACATCTGTCTTCCACCAAGTGCAAAATTCACCATATTCATATTGTGAATTCATTGATCAATTTGTTTACCCAGTCTCTTGTTTGTTGATGAGGTCCCCTCCTCCCAGAATGTCATTTGAAATACAGAAAATCCTGCAGCTCTCCAAGAATTATAAAATAGGTGATTGGTACCTATACCAGGATCATACAGTCATCAGAATCTATGGCTGTGAGCTCTGTCCATACAGGCTCCCAAAATATGTGCCCATGAGACTGTTTGCCTTGGAGTATTATAGGCAGCTTATTCACTCTGGCCTCACTCACTTTCACAGCTCCAAAAAGAAATCCCATCTCAAGTTCAAGCACCACCTAGGCCCCTTCATTATGAATAAGAAAGAGGGATAGCAAGACGCTGAACTAATCCTCAAAGACAAGTACAAGCTCTCAAAAAGCTTCTGGTGGGTCCCCTATGACCCTGAAGGCTTCATCACTGCTAGAAAAGTCAAGTACAGGCTGCTAGGCTATAAGTATTGCAAATATCCACATATTGAATAGTATGCCAATAAGCAAGAATGGCTGCAAGACACATTAATTGAAAAATTAACTGAAGAAGAGATAATGCAAAAGAATGTCAAGGGTTTGGAAAAAACTCCTGACTTGGATTCTGTGCAGCAGGTAATCTTCAAGCAACCACATCCATTGGGAGAAGGAACCTCAGCCACAACAACTGCACCAGCCACCCAGGCACCTTCTACAGCAGCATCAGGTACAGATAAAGGTAAAGGGATAATGGGTGTTGAAGAAGAAACAGTAAAAGAACAGCCTGCCTCCTCAATTGGGCAGCAACAAGAGCAGACCCCTCCACCGCAAACTGAACCACCTACAACACCAATTTTGCAGACTCCAGCACATGAGGAGAGGGGTAAGAAAAGAGACAGAGAAGAGTCCACTCCTGATAGTGGATCCTCCCAGCAACCTGAGGCCAAGAGGCAAAAGGTTGACTCCCCGCTAATAGAAGAGATAAGTGAAGAAGTCCTTGACAGTCCAAGGAAAGATGGGGAAGGCAGCCAGCAAACAGGTACAAGCTCCTTTCAGCAGGAGCAGGGATTACAACTTGGCTTGGAGGTGTCCTCATCCATTCAACAGAGCAAGAAGCCCTCAAGCACCAAGGCTTCTTTCAAACAAATAAAGGCACAAAATGACTTGCTGAGAATTGAAGTCTACAAATAGTTTCTGAAAGCAACACCAGCCAAGCAAGAAAGGCTAATGTCTGTCTATGACATTCAAGAGGAGAAAATGATCCTCAGTCACTTCAAACCTAAGGTGTTGCAGCCCAAATCAGCTGCAGATTATGTAAGAACAAGGGTGGAAGTCATGGCAAAAGACATTCACCCCATGGACCAAATAGAACTCCACAATCGGACTGGAGAAATGGTCTATGCCACCTTGGTGGACAGGGCAACAATGGCCCATGAACTGAAAGAATCACTAAAGAATATCAACATTCAGTTGGATTTTGAGAGAATGTCCTCCATGGCCAAGGACAACAGAATTAAATCACTTGAGGACATCATCATAGACCTAGGACATGATCCTAAGGACCCAAAGGGCGTGAGGGCCCTCATGAAGAAAAAAGAAGATGACCTTAATGCATTGAAGAAAAGGTTAAAAATACTGCCCACCGAGCACCCCCAAACAACAGAATTACAGAAGGAAAAAGAGGCCGATGAGCAGCTGGATCTTATAATGCAGCTCAACCAGAAGGTCCTTGATTTGGAGAAGGAACTTGAAGGGGCACTACAAGATAAGCAGGGAGAATCCACATCCCAAGCTCCTCCAACTACTTCAACCACTGCGACAACAACAGAGGCAGCAGTAGCCCCTGTGACAACAACGGCAACAACAGAAGCAGCAGCAACAACAACAGCCCCAGAGTCCAGTTTAAACATGGAAGATTTGACTAAGGCTATTAAAGAAATGGAGCTCCAGGCTACTGAGATAAAACAAGCCAAGGAAAAGTTGGCAGAGCTAGAGGCCAAATATGATAAATCAAAGATGACTGTGGCAGAACAAGGTAGGGAAATAAAGGCCCTCAAAGAGAAGATAAAGGCCTTGGAGAAAGAGCTCAAGCTAGAAAGTGCTATGGCAGAAATAAAAAGAATTCTATGGGCCCGAATTGACCAATCCATCACTAGACAATGGAAGTCAATTAAGACTGTGCATGAACAAATGGATTTAATTGGCCAAGCACAGATAGAGATTCAGAAGGCCAAAACAGTGCTGGGAAACAGGCCTGAGCAGGCCAATAGAATGATAGATTTTTTGAACAACCAGACTAAGGAGGAACTGGCAGCCATCAACATTGTCAACAGAACAGAGGCTGTTCTTACAGCTAAAAAGGTGCTGACTCTCAGGAATTTTGTACAAACCGTGGAGAGGAAATGCTATGAAATACAGGCTGAGGTGGATGAGTACAAACTCAAAATGGGAGCACTGCAACAAAAGGGACTGCCCAGCCTACTAAACAGCACAGGAAGACTGCTCCCCCGTGAGCAATATGCCACCAGAATGTCGAATTTTATTGAAAATCAAATCACTGCATCTGGCAGTACTTCTGAGGAAACAGGGCCTCCAACAGGGCAGAGCCTATATAATAAACTTGAAGGTCTATTTTTCATTGAAAATGAGGTAAATCACCTTTTTGAGGTTCCTCCAAATTTTTACAGATATACAGAGGCAGATGAAACTTTAGTGAAGATTCGAAGACACCAAATGCCCAAGGAGGATTGGTGGCAGGCAATGCTTCAAATTTTGCCACAATAGCCTCAGTTGCTCGGTCATTGCCAGCTCCAACTCAGCAAAAGTCAAACAGCAGAATAAAGACACCATTTAAGGCAGCCGAAGGGTGACTTGGCATATAGAAAACAATAGCAAGCCAAGAGATAAATATGCAATTTTTAGACAGCATATCCTCAGCCGACTCCAACAGCCACAAAGTCAACATTTTCTGACCATTTTGGACAGCTAAGGCACTGAAGAGTTACTACAACATTTACTTTCTCAGCTACCATGCTCCAGGAGTTGGCCCGATATTAATGGAACATTTACTCATCAGCTAGATATTTTCTTATGTAAATTATGTATATATACCTCCCCTGGCAACGTATGAGGGGTTGGTTATTTTCATTCTGAGGAAAATGTATTGTATATTTTCAGATTATCTAATGTAAAAGGCTGGAAAAGCTCAGTGATTTCCTGAATGTTTGATGTCTTAGTGATGCTATGCGTGCTGTTGCAGAATTCCTGTGCTGTCTGATGGAACAATAAGTTTCTCTCAATCTATGTTTTGTCTTCTTATGTTTATTAAATCATACACATGTATCACTAATCTAGCAGTAGAGAAAAGGAATAGTACATGATATGTTTGGTTACACCTTGTGCTCAATCTTTATTGCTGAAAATGTTTTCTTCAGAAATTGATCATGAACACGAATTCTTAATTGCTCACGTTTTCATTAATTCTATAAATATGAATGTTATGTAGAAATTCTTCGCTGCTTCTAAATAATATTCTCACTGTTTCTCCATACCAGTTTGTTGAAAGATTCTTAATTGCCTTTCATACCCTGGTTACATCACACTTAATCACAGATTCAAAGAATTGTTTCTCAGACACTTATCTGGCTCTGCAGCATCACTAATGTATCAACACAGACATATCAAACAAATTAAGCACCACTGACTCCATGCCCAATGGCCTAGAACACCCTGGTAAGCACATATATATCTTGACTGAAGTCATCATCCAGCAAATTCCAAAAACAAAACCTTGAGCATCATAACTAGCCTAAAATATTATACAAAAAAAGTTAAATCATAAAGAGAGAGCCCTCTCTGGTCATAGGTAGGCTAGGACCTGTGACCCAAAGATTGGTTAGTGGTTACCTCGACCGTATTCCCTTGGGAGTCAAAGGGAACAACCTGAGTGATAACATAATTGGCGACTCCACTGGGGAGAGAGCGTATTTTTCAACTGCCGTCCGTTTTTAGATAGTGGTTCCAAAAGCTTGAGCAGTCCCTTAAAATAGTTCTAAAAATATCCTCAAAAATACCAAAAACAAGTTCAGAAGCTGGCTCCTAAGAAGAGAACTAGGCACACCAGGTCAAATCCTGACCCAAATCCCCCACCTATTTTTGAGAATCCAAATTTGATCCATAAAACTCATAGGAACCAGAAGGAACCTGAACAATCCCCTGAAACTAGCCCTGAGGCAGGTCAGCAAAGTTTTATTCCAACCCCTGTTAAGCCATCTGTTCACCTCCATACAACTCATTCCTCCCCCTCTTCATCATCCACTTCACAAAACATATTGTCTACAACCAACACACAAACTGTTATTGTTGTCCCAGTTGTTCCCCTTCTACCAGTTGTCCCACTTATCCCACCAAATATGGCTAATCTTTATGCACACCTTCAGTTGCCTAGAAATCCTGGGGCCATGCCTCAGGTTTACCAAGGCAAAATTACTTATTTTGATGGAACCAGTACGTACACTGCCTTACAGCATACTAAGAAAATGCAAGACTATTTTGAGAACTATGAGATAGATGATGATGATGTAAGGATGAAAATCTTTGTCCAAAGTCTGACAGGTGAAGTAAGAACCTGGTTCAGGGCACTGGCTGCATATTCTATAGCTGATTCAAGTGCCCTTTATCAGTCCTTCTTAAATAGATGGGAAAAGAAAAAGGACCCTCTCCACATTTTATCTAAATTTGACACCATAAAAAGAGGCCCGCAAGAAACTGTCTTGGACTATTGCACTAGATTCAACACCATTTATAATGCCATTCCTCAAAATCTTAGACCTCCACCTGATTTAGCGTTGATTAAATTCCCTGATGGATTTGATGCTGACATGGCATATCAACTAAGAGAAAGAGCCCCTGCTACTCTAGCAGACATGCAAAACATAGCTGTGAGTGTAGAGGCAAATCTGATTGCCAAAAGAAACCAGGCAAGAACTGAAAGGAGAACTACTTTCAAAGAAGAACCCTCATCATTTGAGCAAAAGCTAGATGCAATCATCAAAGGGATGGATAGACTTGGAGATAGGGTGGAAACCATAGAAAGAAAATCATCATGGGAAGGCCAAACGAGCAATATTAGAAACCCAAACTTCAGAAAGAATCAAAATCCTAATGTTGGTAGGACTGATCCTGATCAGCATGTCAGACCCCCTTTCCAAGAGAATTATGCTGAGGCTTCAACATCTAGTGAACCTAGTGAGGACCCTCACATCAATCTGATGGGTTTGGACAGTGAAAATCAAGTCTTTTTAACACAAGAAGACCAAGAGGTTTACAATGACAATCAATTCCACACTAAATCAGGAGAATCTTTTGACTTTAAAGAAGGATATGATGCAGCTGTGTATGAGGTGCAGAAACAGTACAAACTAAGGAGTAGAACAATAGATGTACGTACACCCCTCAAACCAAAGGATAATAAACAACCAAAGAAGATCAATGAAAATACTACTCTCCCCAAATCAGCTGACAGCTCAAACTCACCTGCCACAGAAGTAACTGTGGAGGACATTTCAGAGCAACAGTCCTCTCAAAATCAGCCAGGTTTGCCCCATCAATCAAAGACAAAGGCAGACACTCCCCTAGGAAACAAACATGGCACCAGTTTCACTCAAAATAGACCTAACTATGAGCAGAAGACACCTGATAACTCAGCTGAAAAGGAAAAATCTATTGCACTAAATGCCAAAATTCAAATGGAAAAACCTTTCAACTTGGAAACAGAAATAAGCAAGCTAAAGATATCAGTTCCTCTTTCGGAATTAGCCAAACATGACATATACAGACAGCAGATCAATAAATCACTCCAAGTATCAGACAATAAAGATGCTGTGAATGTCCTAGATGACCAACCAGAATTGTTGTTTGGGCTCGAGGTGAATGGAAAAACAGAAAATGGAGGGGTACCACCCTTTTATGTCAGTCTAAACATTCATGACAAGGTCCTACATAATGCAATGTTCGATTCCGGGGCCTCACACAACTTGATGCCCAAATCTGTAATGGAAAAACTTGACTTAGATATCACAATACCTTATAAAGATCTATTCTCATTTGATTCAAGCCAAGTCAAGTGTTTAGGCCTGATCAAAGATTTATGTGTCTCTCTGGTTCAATACCCAACTAAAACCATCTTCATGGATGTAGTGGTAGCTGACATACCCCCTAAGTATGGCATGCTCTTGTCCAGATCCTGGGGGGCCAAACTTCAAGGATCTCTGCAATTAGATATGTCCTATGCAACTATCTCAGTCTTTGGGCAGCCAAAGAGATTGTACCGGGAAACTTTGATGAAATATGTGGTAAGCAGTCAAGACAAGCCTCAAAACTTCCCAATCTACTCAATACACTCTGACATGGATTCATTTATTCTCTACAATGCTGACATCTGTCACAAGGCCTATTCTAAACTATTAATGACAATAGAGACCGAGGAGTTAGATGAGCAATGTGTTTACAAAGACCAAGAGACCATGGGCATAGCTGATAAAAAGAAAGTAGAACATGATGTGCCAAGTAACTTGCCAGAAATCAACCTACCCATCATCCAACTTCCTAGTGATCCCAATCCAAATCTTGATCATGAAACTTTATGGTACCTAGAATTTGATGGCTCTGTAAACAAGCTAGGAGCTGGGGCAGGAATATGGATCCACAATATGCACAATGACCAAGCTGAGGGCCATGCATATAGACTAAACTTTCGGTGCACAAACAACATGGCTGAATATGAGGCCCTTCTGTTAGGTCTGAAACTTATAAAAAATCTAGGTGTAACTAAAGTTTCAATCTTAGGAGATTCAGACTTGGTCATACAACAGATGAAGGGGAATTTCACCACAAATGATCTGAGGTTGAAAGCATACAAGGGGCCAGCTATCCAAGTACTTCAAAGCTTCTCACAATCACAATTAACCAAAATTTCCAGAGAACTCAATCTACATGCTCACAGTTTGGCAACTTTTGCCAGCACTTGTAAGTTGCCTTTCAAAACCAATCATACATTTACTGCTGAAATCAAACACAGACCTTCAGTTCCAGATAACATCAAGAATTGGCAAGTCTTTGAGAGTAACAAATAGATAAAAAACTTTCTCACTTTAAAGGAAGAATTTTCTGGGATGAATATTGACACTAGCACTAAAGATGACCAACCACAGTTATGCACAATTACACAGAAAATATCAGCTGAAACAGCTGATTTAGTTTTGCATCCTACCACCTTTGACAAAGAAACTATACAGGAGTTGAAACAATCAGATGAAGAAGAAATGGTTGAAGCAGAAGATGAGGTAATTAACCTGAAGGACAATTTTCTGCCCATAGGACTAACCCCTTTGGAGGATCTGTTCGATTCAAATGATATCTCAAGAAAACCGAAAATGCAACCACTGAATGCTGAAATAGAAGATTGTAATATTGGGACCCCTGAAAATCCCAAAATGGTCAAATTATCCAAAGCATTACCACCTGAGCAGAAACTGAAATACATTGAGTTATTTAAAGAGTTTCAAGATGTCTTTGCCTGGAGTTATGAGGACCTTAAATCCTATGATACATCAGTTATCCAACACACAATCCCTCTAAAAGAAAATCAAAAGCCTTTCAAACAGAAGCTAAGGAGAGTCAATCCAGTCCTTGTCCCCCTTATTGAAAAAGAGGTCAAACGTATGTATGAAGCTAGGATCATTGCCCCAATCAGATTCTCAGACTATATTTCAAACCTAGTGCCTACTAGGAAAAAGACAGGGGAAATCCGATTGTGTGTTGACCTTAGGAATCTGAACAAAGTATCTCTCAAAGACCATTATCCCTTACCTAAAATGGACCACATCTTGCAAAGGTTAGTGGGAGCTGCTAGGATCTCTTTACTAGATGGTTTCTCAGGATTCAATCAAATTCTAGTACACCCGGATGATCAAGACAAAAATGCCTTTACAACACCTTGGGGAACATTCAAATATGTCAAAATGCCGTTTGGACTCAAAAATGTAGGGGCCACATTCCAAAGAGCAATGGTTATTGCATTTGCTAAGGAAATTCATGACTTCCTAGTAGTCTATCTTGATGATCTAACTGCCTTTTCTAAATCAGATCAAGAACACTTAGAACACTTAAGGCAAGTTTTCACAATTTGTAGAAAGTATGGCATATCATTGAACCCAAAGAAGTCACTATTTGGGCTGGAAGAAGGTAAACTCCTGGGGCATATAATCTCAAAAGATGGTATTAGGATTGACCCGGATAGAATTCAAGCTATCCTACAAGTACCACATCCAAGAAACATCAAAGAACTACAAAGCTTTCTAGGAAAGATCAACTTCGTGAGGAGATTCATTCCCAACCTGGCTGAACTCATTAGACTACTAAACAATATGCTGAAAAAAGATTCCAAGGTCAAATGGACAATGGAAGCTAAACAAGCCTTTGAGGATATCAAAAGAGCGTTGACAAACACACCAGTCCTCACAAGCCCTAGATTTGATCAAGATTTCCTTATTTTTTCCTTTGCTTTTGAGCATACTATTGCTGCTGTTATGCTACAAAAAGGTGACCAAGGCTGTGAAAAACCCATTGCATTTTTTAGTAGAGCCCTTAGGGATGCTCCTTTGAAATATCAGATCATGGAAAAACAAGCCTATGCCTTGGTAAAAGCCATCAAGGAATTCAGAATCTATATTCTTTATTCTCATATAATTGCCTATGTTCCTAATGCAGTGGTCAAAGATATTCTAACCCAAGAAGGAATTGAAGGCAAGAGGGGCAAATGGATTGCCAATATCTTAGAATATGACATTGAGATTAAACCCACAAAACTGATAAAAGGACAAGGCCTAGCCAAACTAATGACTGAAACCAATTTTCAAGCCCTTGACATTAATGAACTGGACGACGAACAGGAGATGGCGACTCCACAGATCAACCTGCAAGCTCCTCCAGGGTTTTCCAGAACCAAGAAAAGATTCTCGAAAATGAAAGCATCAAAGTTTTGTATTATTGACAATGTTTTATTTTGGAGAAATCATGAAGGAATCTTACTCAATTGCTTAACAATAGAAGAAACTGATAATGTCCTCAAAGAATTTCATGCAGGTGACTGTGGAGGACACCTATACTGGAAATCTACAACTGATAAAATCCTAAGGGCTGGATTTTATTGGCCCTCCTTGTTTGCTGATGTAAAGAAATTTGTAATGTCTTGCCACAAATGCCAAATTTTTGAGGGCAAGAGGAAGCTGCTGCCTTTACCACTCAAACCAGTTTCAACTGAGAGACCATTCCAGCAATGGGGTTTAGACTTCATTGGTGAAATTCATCCTCCATCCTCTGGCCAGCATAGGTGGATTCTCACTGCCACAGATTACTTCACCAAATGGATAGAAGCCATCCCTTGCAGGCAGGCCAATGACTCCATTATCATACAATTCCTACAAACCAATATCTTGTCTAGGTTTGGCTGTCTGGACAAAATCATTACAGACAATGCTGCAGCTTTCAAGTCCAAGAAAATGATCAATTTTTGTCACAAGTATCACATGACCCTAGGTAATTCCACTGCCTATTATCCTCAAGGTAATGGCCTAGCTGAATCTTCCAATAAAAGTCTCATCAACATCATCAAAAAAGTTTTGGAAGAAAACAAAAAGAATTGGCATAAAAAATTGGTAAATGCATTGTGGGCCGATAGACTGACCACCAAGAGATCAATTGGCATGAGTCCATATGAACTGGTCTATGGGCTACAAGCAAAGTTTCCTACATCTCTAGGAATTCCTGTGATTAAGTTGCTGCAAGAAATACAAGCTGAGCCCAATGACATTCAAAGAAGAATTAATCAGACAATTCATTTACAACAAACAAGAGAAGAAGTCTATCAAAGGACCCAAGTTCTACAAGAAAAGCTTAAAAGAATATTTGACAAAAGAACCAAAGCTGAAGATTTCTTTATAGGAAATAAAGTGTTAAGATGGGATTCCAGAAGAGAGGACAAAGGCAAACATGGTAAGTTTGATTTTTTATGGAAGGGACCCTATGTTATCTACGCTATACAAGGAAACAACACCTATTTTCTAAGAAGTTTGGATGGCTCAAACACCGAGGAAGGCCCAGTTAATGGGAGAATGCTCAAGCATTATTTTGACTCCCTTTGATCAAACACTGAACAGGCATATATTGTACATAAATATTTGTATTTCTAGTATTTTCAATTACAGCAAATAAATAAAGCAGCGAGTGCATCATATTTTGAGAAGACCAGGATAATACACTATGTTCTTTTTTGGAAAATGTTGATCCTGGCATTTGGGCAGCAAGGAAAACACAGGGTAGTTATCAAATCATGAAGAGAAATTTTGAGAAATAGTTAAAAAACAGATCTGAAATTCACAGCAAATCAACTTACTGGGTGCTGCCTGCAACTATTTAGGGTCCTAACCATTGGTCTCCAACAACACAGAAATTCAGCCAGCAGCAGGGGGGCAGAAACTCGGGAAATCTGACCTGCTGTTCTTGGCTTTTCACCTGGAAAAGCCATCCCCAAGTGGAGCCACTGTTAGCCTCCTATACCAATAGGTTTTCATCTCTCATGATTGACAGTGGAAGTGCCAAAAATGTTCACCTTCCATGCTGCTAAGGTTCCATTTTTGTGAAAGAGGCAAACATTTAAAAAATGTAAAGAGGGTATGCCTTAAAAGAAAAATCAAAGGGCAGGAAAATGAATTGGTCAAAGAAAAAAATAAAAGAAATGAACCCCAAACAAATACCATGAAGGTGGCTAGTCCAAATTGCCACTACTACTTTGATGGGTGGCCCAACAGCTCAAGCTGGGCCTCACCATGTTTTAAATTGCATGTTGTAGACTAGAGAGGAAGTACCTGTTCAAACTGTTCAATCTTGACAGATGACTAGGTGGATAGAGAAAGAAAGGAGCCCAACTGCTTAATCTGGGCCCTTGGAAGTCATAAGGGTAGACTTAGATAGGAGGGCAGCAAAAAGAAAAGAAAATTATCAGGGTTTGCAAGACTAAGTGCACCCATCCAAAGGAAGAAAAAATGTTAGGAGTTTGAAAGGGGTAGGATTTAACATGGTCATGCTCCCTCGAGAGACGCTCTACCTCTTGCAGGATGGAGTCACTACAGGACTCAGGACCTAGGAGAATCACGCTCTACAGGTGAAGAACGAGTAGCACATCAACGTCGAGTAGTTGGGCCTGCAGCGCAATGAGGTAGTGGAGCAGAACAAGAAGATTATGCAGGTAGTAGAGGAAGCCTATCGGATGGTCCTAGAGTTGGACATTCATGAAGAAGAACCAGTGGAGGCATGCGTCCGCAAGTTAGCCATAGGGGTGCGCAACACTTGAGCGGAGATGGCCAGGGTTTAGCTAGAGTTGAACCTGCAAATCACAGAATTGCAGTTGAAGGCGTAGCCTTCAACTTCACCAAAGTCAGGGAGCAGTGTACCACTGTTGTTACCACAACAATAGCGGCGATTGACAGTGTAGTGGCAGACTGCATGCAGCTGTTTGAAAATTCATTCAAGGCCTTAAACTCCCTAAAGGAGGACCTGAATGTAGAGCACCTAGAGACAGAGGCGTGTGAGGTATAGCAAAGATATGATGAGGTAAAAGGGACCGTGCAGATGGTTTCCCTTATAGAGAAGCTCACACGGATGTAGGAGGCAAAGGCGCTCAAGGAGTAGGTGAATGCCACTCGAGATAAAGAAGCAGTCTTAAAAGTTTGCCTACAACCATGGATAGATGAGGCTTACATGATCATAACCTTCATTGAAGGAAATCTTGCAAAACCACAGGAAACTCATCAAAAGATTCAAAGCAGTAGTTCAGCAACAGTGACCAAACAAATAGTTGATGAATTCCAGCAGGTGGCTGCTTAGAGTGTTGCCGACGTTGCGCTGATCCAAACGGAGCTAGGAGGTCTTCGCACTAAGATATTCACACCTCTAGAGTGACTCGAGGGTGAGTCACGATGTTTGTGTTGGGGGCCTATTGGGCGTTGGATACCCCAAGGTCAGTTTTGGGGCTAAAATCCCATATTTTGGTCAAATTTTGTAATCCAAATGTAAAGACTCTGCATTTTGTGCTCGAGAAGCGTGTAGTTGTTATAGAGTCATAGGGTTGTACGCCCTTATTTTGAAAATGTAATGTCGGTTGTAGAAGATCTATCCATCGTCCGTGGACCATGGGATTGTATAAATAGAACTAAGCTCTAAGTAGTTAGAGGCATTATGGAAGCAGTGAAGATGGACCATGTATGAGAGATAGATCTGAAGTAGAAGTCTAAGTTTTGGGTTGTATCATACGTAGAGGCTCTGCAGCTGAGTGCGCAAAGGTCTAGAAGTCCGTAGCAGAGTGCGCGGACCCCTGCAGCTGAGTGTGTAGGGGTCAAGTCTATAAGTGTTTGAAATTATCAATAAAGAGAAGTATTCTATAATTTCTGCATCTTTATTTCCTTTTTATGCACGAATGTATGTAAATGTATTGGTTAAGTGAACGCAAGTAAGAACATCCATTTATGCAAAGCTAACTAAGATATGTTAATAAGATAATTAAGACACTTAGCGTAGTTGGGGAAATATCATAGTTCACTGCCCTAGCAGTGCGAAAGTATATTAGCCCCAGGTTAGGGTTGCATGAAAGCCAATTGTATCATTTCGCGAAGGTGCTGAAGGACGAACAAAGGGTTAAGAAACTTGCGCACAGGCAGGTATAGCTAGGATAAATTGACATCACAACCATCTCAAGGGTGCGGAAACTTCGTTCCAGCATCCCCTTATACTGCTTTGGGTGAGACTTCAATCTGCGCTCTGCGGGATGATGCCAAAAGGGCCAGTAGTGTAGGGATTTGTTTGGATAACTAATGCTGAACCTGGGTCTGGCCCCCTCAAGCCAACACCCAGGAAGTATAAATTTAATGTTAAATAGTCATTTTACCAAGAGTGTATTCAATTGGTTAATGGCTAGGCAACGTGGTGGGAGGAGAGTGGTGGAGGTATCATGGTTGGGAGGTAGTAAAGCAAGCGAGAGGATGGTGGCTTTAGAGGGGGTAGTGAGTGGTAAGTGGGATTGTAATGGGCGGGTACGAACTGCAAAGAGGCTCCCACGTTAGGATGGGGCCTAGCAGGAGAATCCATC
This sequence comes from Pinus tabuliformis, assembly GCA_031772625.1. Lineage (NCBI taxonomy): Eukaryota > Viridiplantae > Streptophyta > Pinopsida > Pinales > Pinaceae > Pinus > Pinus tabuliformis. The sequence goes on along the minus strand of CM062817.1, from coordinate 1,849,755,809 downwards.
CTTTTGGATGCCCCCCAGTGGTAAAAGCTAGATGGAAACAGGGGGCAAACAACAATATGGGCCATGGATGATGAGCAGGAGCAGATCCCGATGTTCTAACCGTGATGTTTATTAACCATAAACGATGAAATAAAGTTATCCATACACACTTTTTAGTTTTTCTTTTCTAACTTTGGATAAAGATAAAGTATGAAATATATGTGGAAAATCTTTATCCTAAAGCACATGTTTAGCCCTTTTTATCATATCATTAAAAATTAGTATAAAAATGACATAGGCTTATATTTACAAAACCATCTAATTTACCTACCCATAACTTAAACTAACAATTTGTTTTCTTCAAAAGGGTGCACTTCGATTAGAAAACCCACATTATTTTCTTTTATAAAAAATGAAAAACTATCTAACCTATCCCCTCCCTCTCCTATTGATTCAGATTAAACATTTGAATCAATGTCATTTTCTACCTAACTACTGATTTATCAAGATTAAATTGTTTGGCAAAACTTTATTCTCTAACCTAATTTACAGAAATTTAAACCTATTTAACCATGATTACATTGTATTATTAAACATATAGCTAGTGATTGTGGCATTTTAAACAAGTTGAACACAACCTTTATTTAACAATGATAAAGAAAACTATCTATCAGTAGTGGCATTTAGACTTGCAACACTTTCAGTATTATTCCTTTTTGTTTTTCTTTTTATGGGGTTCTATTTTTCATTCTTTTTCAATATTTTTGTTTTTTCCCTTTTTTCTTATTTATACCCCCTTTTCAATTTTTATTCTATTTTTTCTTTTATTTGGAAATCATTAGCAGATTGACAAGTATTTACAATATAAGATTCTTGAGATACAATATCAAATACCTTGAGATTCTATAAATTATAGGACCCTAACAGTTGCTCTAGCTGGGAATGGAACTCTCCTTGTGAGGTGCCAAGTACATTTGATCAGTAGCCTTGAGTGTTCTATTTCAGCAATATCTTCCTCTAAATCCTTTTGTTGTAGTACTTATGGTAACATATCAATGGAAGCTTAGGGCCTTCTCTATAGGCTTCAATGTTTGTTAATAGGTCACCCAATCAAAATAATAAAGATATCATAAAAATAATGTTTGAGAATCCTGCCATTGACAGGCCCATCAGGCATTTCTATCCCATCTAAAATTCTGAGAAAGAATGCATCATGCCCTCTGAAAGCATAAATGACATAAGGTCCCAACCATAGATTATCAAATTTTACATGCTTTCCTTTGTCTTCTCTTCTATAATCCCACTTTAAAACTCGATCACCCAAAGTGAAATCATTTTATTTACTTCTTATATCAAAAAACTTTTTGATATTCTCCTGGATGACCTGAGCCTTATTATAGACATCTTCCCTTGACCACTACAATTGGATTGTCTAATCAATTCTCCTTTGAATTTCATTTGACTCAACCTACAATTCCTAGATTATCTTCATGACTAGAACTCCTGAAGAGGATGGAAAAAAAACATCCATTCCATAAACCAATTTGTATGGTGACATGCCAATTTATTTCTTCATTGTGAGCCTATCATCCCAAAGTGAATTTATCAGCTTATTGTGCCTTTTTGTTGTCTGCTAGCATCTTCTTAATAATGTTTACCAAACTCTTATTTGAATATTTAGCCAACCCATTACCTTGTGGATAATAAGAAGTTGAATTTCCCAAAGTAATATGGTATTTGTTGCAAAAATCTATCAATTTCTTAGATCTAAAAGTTGCAACATTGTCTGTAATAAGCGTGTTTGGACAACCAAATCTAGACAGGATATTGGTTTCTAAGAATTTGATTATAACAACATGTGTGGTTAGTCTAGAAGGTGTGGCCTCAATCCATTTGGTGAATTATTCAGTAGTGGTGAGGATTCATTTATGTTGGGAAGAGGATGGTTGATGGATTTCTCCAATGAAATCCAATCCCCATTATTTGAAAGTGTTGGCATTATGACATAGGTGTTTTCCTTGATGGTAACTCACGCAAATTGCAGATCACTATTCAGGCTCTCAGAATGAAAGAAAAAGAGGTATACGCAGGTTCCATTTGACGAAGTCGTGTATACACGCGGTATTGACGATCAAAAGTTGCGTATGTGTATGCACGCACTTTCATGCAAGAAAAAGCGCGTACGTGTGGGAAAACTTATTTTTGGTCCATGGTATTTAGTCCTTGGTATTTGGACCATGGTATGCCGTCTGAAGTATTGAACCCAGGTATTTTGTCCAAGGTATTGATTATTTATGGTTTTCGACCATGGTATTGTGTAAGGCCTAAGACTATAAAAGGGGAAGGAGATCATTAGGCAAAAGCATTGACTCAAGAATTGAATATCTTATGAAGAAGTAGATCTGGAATACTGGTCATTGGGTTATGATGCATAGCTGGATCTGAATCAAGGAGGAACTTGAGCACAAGAAGAAGGATAAGTACTATTGATGGGTCAAAGATCTTAAGGCTTTAACAGTAGTATCTTTGTGTGATTTTGATCTGTGATTTTTGGCGCATGACGTGATCTATAAATCTGATAATCTAGGTATAACTGATGTCTGAATAAGTGAAAAGTAAAATTATCTTTTATAGATCTATACACAGGTTCAGCGAAGAAAAGGCGTGTATACATGCTGGTTCTGTAATTCAAAATAGCATATACGCTGGTTGGCCTTAATTTAGAAGCGTATCCATGCAGGTTGTAGACATTGAAGTAGCGTATGTCTCTTGAAATATGCTTTAGCTACTTCTATTTATTGCTACAGTGTTCAAGGTTCAGAATTGGTGTCTGGTTACTGTACTGTTTCCAGGGTACAACATTCAGAGAAGTGACTATTTGATTCAGTTTTTTTGTTTGGTACAAAGGAGATTGGTTGATGCAGATATACTTGATGTTTGATTGATGTTATTCATGGATCCAGTCTGAAAATTTATGAAATGTGGTCCCTGAAAGAAAAGAGAAGGTTGTAGCCTTCTGTAGGTCAGCACCTACGTACTAGTACCTTAGCTAGTACAAGAGCTAAGGGGGTTGTAGCTCCCTTCCAGAAGAAGCTGGAGAATGAGAAAAGGTTGTAGCCTTCTATAGGTAGCAGCCTACGTACTGGTGTAAGACTACACCAGTACAAAATCATTGTAAAAATAAGTTTCTAATTTAAAGAAGACAGAGACGAATTGCAGCAGGTGGTTTTAACCCACATTGTGTTTCCACCTTATATCTTTGTGTCCATGTGTGTGATGATTTGTTCTGTTTTACTGCTCCTGTTTACTATTCTTATTATTAATGAAGTCCTGATGCACTGATTAAAGATCAACAATTAATTAATCTTAAGCTTTTTTATATACGCTGGTTGCTTTAGACACAGTAGCGTATATACGCAGTTTCCCATAGTTGAAGTAGTGTATAAAAATCTGATTGTTAAATGAAAAACAATTGATTTGATAATAGTGATTCACCCCCCATCCTCTTAGTATTATTTCCAACAATTGGTATCAGAGCAAGTCCTTCAGAAGAAGCTTGATCACTTCAAGGAAGATCTATCATCATGAGCAACTACGAAAAGGAGGCATCTATCAGGCCACCAATCTTTGATGGAAGCAACTTCATCTATTGGAAGGTAAGAATCACAACCTATATTCAATCTCTTGGTACAGAAGTTTGGGATATCATGGAAACAGGATACATATTTCCATCAACAACTCCTACAGATACGGCTGGTTGGAAGCAGTATGAAACAAATGCAAAGGTTGTTAATACTCTATTAGGGAGTTTATCTCAATCAGAATTTGTCAAGGTTATGCAGCCCAAAACCGTAAAAGAAATATGGGACAAGATCGTTCTGAGCTATGAAGGAGATGATCAGGTAAAATGTGCAAAACTACAAACTCTCATAATTCAATATGAAAATCTCAGAATGCACAATGATGAAAGTGTGGCTAATTATTTCTTACGTATAGATGAGATTGTTAATTGTATGAAAAACTTGGGTGAAGAGATAAAAGAAGTTACTTTGGTTGAAAAAGTTCTAAGATATTTGTCTTCTAAGTTTGAATCAAAAGTTTCGGCCATAAAAGAAAAGCAGAATCTTCAAAGCATTACCATGTCACAACTACACAGAATCCTAACTGCTTTCGAAATGAGAAAAGGGCGACCATCAAACATGAGAGAATCTGCATTCAAAGCCTTAGGAAAATGAGAATACAATGAGTCAGCACATATGTCAGAAGGAGAGGAAGAATAAAACTTTGTCAAGAACCTTCAACGAGGTTATGGAAGATTCAGAGGTAAGCTACCTTTTAAATGCTTTGCTTGTGGAAGAGTCGGTCACTATGTAGCCAAGTGTCCTCATAAAGATAAGCTTAACAAAGGTAAGGAACCAGTTAGATGGAACAGAAAACAGAATGTAAGTAAGAAGAGCTATTATACACATGAAGACAGTGATGGATTTTCAAATAGTGATGAAGATGAACAAGGTAATGATTATAGACTTTTGATGGCTTCTGAAGATGATGATTTCTTGGATGTTATAGATTAAGAAGGTCTTTATGAAGAAATTTCTAAACTTAAAATTTGTTTAGAACAAAAGAATATGATTATAGATACTCTGACATTCCAACTTGCTGAAAGGGAAAAGCACAATGAAAAGTTAGAATGTGAAATTGTGGGACTTAGAAAAGATATTGAGAAAACAAAAGCTCTTAATCTTAGATTTTCTAAAGGATCTGAAACTTTAGATGAGATTATCAAAGTGCAGCATTCTCCTCTAATCAAGACAGGTCTTGGGTATACTGAAGAAGCACAGAAGCCATCTACCTCCAAAAGTTATCTTGAAGCAGCAGGGAGAAGTGAACACATTGACAATCGAAAGCAAAGGCACAATGCAGATCACCAGGTAAATCAGGGACAATTTACTTCAAGAGTGAACAAAGATCACCAAGTAAATCGAGGGAAATATACTTCAAGGATGAACAGAAGCTACAATCAACCGCAGGTAAATCACTCTCAATTTGCCTCAAGAACGAATGGCTATGGAAATTACAATGACCTAGACGGAAGATTTGATAATCGCAGGAATTTCTTCAATGGCCAATGTTTCTCTTATCATAACCTTGGACACAAAGCAGCTCAAAGTGTTGCCTACAAGACCATCATGACTAGAGAAGCACACAATCAAAGGAGTGTGACTAGAATCATGAAAAGAACCTACAATAACTTTTCTGCTCTTGAAAATGAAACAGAATGTTCTATTTATAACAACTTCGGTCATGAAGATTCAAAATGCAGGAGTAGGTTTCAGAAAACAACTCAGAAGGAGCAAGCTTCATTGAGTCCCAAAACATGGAGGAAGAAAGAACCACAACCAGAAAGATGTGGTATAGCCTTATATGCGGAAGGGCAGGAAAATCAATGGTACATCGACAATGGATGCTCGAAACATATGACAGGTGATAAAAAATTCAATCATATAGTGCCTTAAAAAAGGAAAAGAAGGTCTCATTTGGAAATGACACCTCTGCATTCATAAAAGGTAAAGGTTCTATTCTTTTGAAACAAAAGGTCAAAGCTGGAAATGTTATGTATGTTGATGGCTTAAAGCATAATCTATTGAGTGTCATTCAAATGTGTGATCAGCCAAGACTCAAGAACTACAAAAATTACATCATTAGTCACCAGGTGTAGTAGGTTATGCCATGTCTTTGTAGCGTCCTTCCGCGCCCTGATAAAAACATGGTGGAAATCCACTTTTAATTATGCAAATCTCTGTAAACTGACATATACTGTGGGCGACAACCACGGCTTGCGATTGGTCCCCATCCAGATATTCATCTCCATTAAGACCCAAAATATATTTCTTTCTTTTATTCGATGAGCATCCTTGGTTGCCCACAACGAAGCATACTTTGCTACCTCTAGAAGGTCTGGCGCGACCGAAGGGAATTGGCTATCTTCTGGGATCTACGATCGACAACAAGAGACACACATAGTGAAACGTTTTTTCCCACTCTTGTGCCTCGCAACAGTTCACTAGGAACTCGCCACATAGATAGTTTACCCTGTTGAACTGGACTCCTTCCGTGCATTAGGCCACTAGTGCAATCACAGGCGTGGGCACCTCATCCGTGCGGCACTTCCACATCACTTTCCCTACTAGTATTTGTTTTTCAACTTTGACTACAGGGTTGTTAATGCTAGAGATGGCATATCCTCACTTCTTCTTCTCCAACTTGAACTTCTTCTTCATCGCTTCCGTGAGGGCCAACTTGCCACCTTTTCCTTCGGATACATTAGCTGGATCCTCCCCTGAGTAAGGCAGCCATGTGATTCAATGGATCAATTGGTCTATGATGGGAATTGGCTCCTCCAACCACAAACACCCATCATGCACCAAGCAGAGAAACTGCCTGATGATGAAGACGGTCGCTGGGGTGCGGTGATAATGCGGCACCCAGGGTGGGTTTAGCAACTCAGCTTTCTCTACACCCTTGGGCCATTTGCACGGCTCCAATTCAATCATTCCAGCCATCGCGTCAATCCACCTGTGCTTTAGATTCTCAGTCGCTAAATCCAAGAATTTCTCATGATCTGTGAGGTCCCAATCTTCAAAATTCAGTACAGGAACTCACCCTAAGTGTGGCCCCTCAAAAACAATATCATATGGGAGCAATGGGGTTTGAAGGGAGCTCTTGCTCTCGTCTATGTCCTTCAAAACCTTGGCTTTACCCTTGCATGGAGGAACATATTTTGGTAACCGGGTAATAGGGTCCGCACCCTGGGTTTCAAATTCCATTTCCTCATCCACCAGGATTTCTTTAGATTCCTCCTTGTCGATCTCCAGATTAATGGCCTTCCCCTTTTCTTGCAAGGTGAGGTTGATCCTTTATGGGTTTCTTGGTGAGACACGCATCAGGATCATAGCATGCTTATCCTTTTTAGGTCTCGGTGTTTTGGGTGATTTAGGGACCTAAGCTATTATTCCGGTGCTCTCTAGGGCTTCTACTACTGCAATTTCCTGCGCGGCTTCCTCGACTGTCACCACTCCTGTATCCATGGCTTCTATGGATGCTGACATAGTGCTATTCCACAATTCTTGCTATGTCTCTAGTATTTCTCAAACAATAAATTCGCTTTCAGAGTCTCGAATAGGTCTTAGTTCATGTATACTTGAGCACACAACAACTCAGTTCTCAAAATGCCAAGTGTTTTTTGCTGAACAACCACTTGTAATTAATAGGGCTTTTTGAATTCAAATTCAACCATCCCCCCCATATTCAGCTGTTACACAGCAATTTGTCACCGTTTGTCACCCTCCCTGTTACCCCTCACCCGCACACTGGAGGACTCATTCCGGGACCTGTGAGAGGTGACATGACCTGAAACCACTTGCATCATATTCCTCTAAGTATGAGCTTCATATGCCCTGAAGACATCTCCTGCAGAATATCCATGAAAACAGCTCTTTTTGCATTAGCGCGGGTCCATAGTTCACTGCCCGCGCCAATGAGGGAAATCCTCTAAAAAGGGCATGCCATTGGCACTCTGTCTTAGAGTCGCACTCGCGCCAACCGAATTGAGTAAAGTTTTCAACGAACAAGCTTCTGAAGGTTCTCCTTAACCCATTCACCAACTGAATCTATGTTGAGCTAGGATGGTTTGGCTTCAAATCTCCATAGAAGGGAAGTGGTTTGCCACCTTTCATGGAAGTTTACAAGTGATAAAGCCAATCCCATGAATAATGTGGTTGATCCTATCTCTTTCCTCTCTATCTATAAAAGCTTGTCTCTATGCCTTGAGCAAGCTAGTAGTTCCAGTTCTAGCATAGTGATAGAGAATACCAGGAGTTCAAGAGTTTGAAGCTGCAAGAACCTTCTTTGCACTCATAAGGCCAAATCTAAGTGAGGAGATTCTTGTCACCCAAAGAGAGAGAGGCTTGTTCCCTATCTCAACAAGCTTTGCAAGACTTGTGTAGCTGACTACCCAGACAAAGGAGGATTTGACGTCAGAACAATGGTTGTATTCTTCTTTGTTATTTATTAATAATAGATGACTATCATTATGGTTCCACTCTCATTGTCCTATGATTGATGTTGAGTTATATCTTTTCTGACTGATATATAATTGCATCTACTAGATTTTATGCTTGTATTCGTGTTGTTCTTTGCATGTGCAGGTGTCCAATCACGGAGATCGTGACCGACCGAGGCAAAGGAACGAGAGCGACGTCTCTTCTACGAACGTTAGCGTTGGAATCCAAGTAGGTTCTCACCATCCACTGTTTATTTGCAATTAGGAACTTGCGTGATAGCATTGTTTGATTGTTGCTAGACCCGGTCTGGGCTAGTAGGGATCGTCTCTGTCCACAGAGAGGATTTACCTCCATAACAATTTGGCGACTCTAATTGGTTATCAGATGCAAGGTGGGCCACAACCCCAACCTTCTTACCAAGCGCAACCTTCTCATCAGGCTCAGTATGGAGCTCAGTAACCGTATGGTTACCAGCAACCCCAGGGGCAAACTCAATTTACCCCTTATCAAAATTATCAACAAATGCAAGTCACTCCTTACCAGAATTATCAGCAACAGTATGTTGCACCTGCAGGTAAAGTTGCTAATCCATGGGGTGCTGGGGGGCAGACCCAGGGTCAACTGTCTACTTATGGACAGAGTCCTTATGGAGAGAATCCTTATGGATAGAATCCATATGGACAGAATCCTTATGGACAGAACCCCTATGGGCAAAATCCCTATGGGCAGAACCCTTATGGGCCGGGCCCATCCGGACAAAGTCCATGGGGGCAACCACCACGTGGTTGGAACCCTGGTACTACCTCTCTTCCATAGCCACAAATGTCCTTTAATCCTCAGTTGCCTTTCTTAGCGACGTTGGAACTCCTAGATATGTCCAAGTTGACAAATGATCCCATTCTTCATAATCCATATTGGCCACCAGTTCCAACTAAGATACCCGGTGATTGCCTAAAATTCGATGGCAAAGCTGGTGAGGACCCTCAAGCCCATGTCATGACCTATCACCTTTGGTGCTCATCCAACTCATGGCTTGATGACTCCATCCGGCTCCGCCTCTTCCAAACGACTCTCATCGACTCAGCCGCTAAGTGGTATATGGAGTTGAATCGCGGAACATTTCAAGATTTCAACTCGCTGGCTATGGCATTCCTAACTCATTTTTAGTTACCCATTCGGTATGAGACAGGGACACATCTCCTTACGTCTCTCAAACAGGACACAGCCACACATATATCTGATCATATAGATGAATGGAGACGGCGTCGTCACTTGATCAAATTTTGGATTCTTGATCAGCTCCTGACTAATTGGTTCACGACTTCCTTTGTCCCTGCAATCGCGCGAGACATTGCCATGGGAGCTTGTGTGACTGAAGAGCAAGCTATCGCGCATGCTCAGTACCTCGACTTAGTTTATTCTCAGTCAGGTACTTTATATGATTATTTTCCAGACGCCCCGAGACCCAGAACATCCAAAGCTCCGCCAAAACCATTTGTTGACGGTGTTATTGGCTCTATAAACACATCTTCAAAGAAATCATCCACGAACCCTGGGAAGAAAAAACATAATGCTTCTAATGGAAACACTTCTCAGGTTCAATCTAATTCTGGAAACACTTCCGAGGTTAACGCCATCCAGTCCACCATGGCAGATAAATCCTCGAAAGGGAAAAAGAAAGGGAAAGCTAAGAATAAATCCGAACAGCCCAAACAGGACTCCCCTAAACCTCCACCCGAGGAAGGAGCCAAACGTAAACCTAAGTATCCTTGTCTTATCTGTGATGAGGATCACTACACTAAAGACTGCCCCACGCAGTCTGAAGTTAGTCGATTATTGAAAGGTACTCCTGGGACTCCTGTTGTGCTTAAAGAACCTTTCCCTTCACAGCAAACTCAAATGGTGGCAGATCCATCGCAACCCTCTTCTTCATTCGGCTCTCAAGTATTTATGGCTGGGACGATTCCCATCCATGTCATTACTCGAGCAAAAGAATATCCATCTCACACCGGGAAAGAGCCTGAGGTCCCCTCCAGTGCTCCTCCGTCCAGTTCTGGTCCACTCCATATCGAAAGACCTAGCACTGATACGACTATCCGACCCCCTCCAAAAGGTGTACTCCGGAAGTCTTCTTACAGCCCTAATGCTCGTGCTGCCCAGCACTACAGCATCGTTGAGGACTTAGCTCAGGCTCCGTCTGCTATGTCCGCCTTAGAAGTACTCTAGAGTTGCCCCTCCCAGAGGAATTCCTTGCTATCGGCCATCGGTGGCATAGACCTAGCTGACTTGGATATGATTTCTTTTGACCTCGAGGGCCATACGCCGAGACTGCCTCACCAAATCGCTTTCCTCATACAGGTCATTATCAATACTAAAACGATTCATCGTATAGTCATTGATGAAGGTGCCTCAACTTGCATCATGTCTGTTGCCCGTTGGAAAGCTATTGGTTCTCCGACGCTAAGCCAGTCTCCCACGACATTAGAAGCCTTTGATGGAAAAGAGTCCCGTCCTTATGGTATCCTCCAACGGTTGCCCATTTCCTTGGAAGGGAAGACAGTAGAAGTAGAGGTCGAAGTTTTTGATGCTAATCTTACCTACAACCTCCTCCTTGGACGTAGCTGGACATACGCCATGCAAGCCGTGGCTTCCTTCCTTTTCTGTGTCATTCGTTTCCCTCATCAGGGGAAGATTGTCAGGGTGGACCATCTCTCCTTCTTCGCCTCCTCTTCCGAAGGCAATGTGCCTTTCGTGGAGCATACCTCCAAATCATTTGAGAGTGTGGGAGCCGAACTCTTTAAAGATCCCGCCCTGACGGGTGTCTTTCCCCTTCCACCTCCTAATCTTGCTCCGATTAACATGATTTCTGTGCACTCTGATCCGTGGGTCCTTCCTCCCGCTAATCAGATGGAATCTTGGGGCGATATGATGTCGTTGAGTCCTACCGAGCTCAACTATGTCAAAATCGTTGCTGCATCAGCTCCCCCTCCCGAACCTGCTCCTCTGAGCGGTGTTCCCGACTCGTATGATCATTTCCCTTGGCTTGGAGATGATGCTACTTTGGATCCATTAAAGGAAATATTTCCTTCTGATGAAGCCATCATAGAGACCATGTCTCTTGAGGAACCCCCTTGGTCAGATCATCACCACCGTTCCTCGTTCCTCCCTACCCATCAAGAAATGATCACCTGTCTTGAACGGTTTGCTTCGTGTATCCCATTTCAGCCCCTTCAAACACCTATTCAAATTTATCAAGTGTCTTCTGAAGGAAATATGGGAAACATTACGCAGACCCAACCCATCGACATCTCTGTGGAACCAGGGATTGTCGAGCACATTCATATTGGAGTCACTTGTACTCCAGAGGAAGTTCAACTATACATCGATCTGTTTCGCGAATTTCGTGATGTCTTTGCTTGGTCCTACGAAGACATGCCCGGAATCGACCCTAGCATAGTGGTGCACAAGATACCTACGTATCTAGGTGCTAAGCCTGTTCGTCAATGCCTATGCCCCGTGCACCCCCGAAAGGCTGCAACCATTAAAGCAGAAGTCGAAAAGCTTCTCAAGGCTGGTTTCATTTACCCCATTCCACTCACGGATTGGGCTTCTAATATAGTCCCTGTGAACAAAAAGCAAGGTACTATCTGAGTATGTGTTGATTATCGTTACATTAATCGCGCCTGTCCTAAGGATAACTTCCCCACACCTTTCATCGATCATCTTGTTGATGAGTGTGCAGGAAGCGAAATCTACTCGTTTATGGATGGTTTTTCTCGGTATAATTAGATCAATATTGCGCCCGCTGATCAACATAAGACTGATTTTATCTGTCCTTGGGGCACTTTTGCTTATAAGAAGCTCCCTTTCGGTTTAAAGAATGCCGGTCCTACCTTCCAACATGCAATGTCCTATGCTTTTCATGACATTCGTCACATTGTACAGCTGTATCTGGATGATCTTCCAGCTCATTCAGTCAAGCGTCAGGACCATCCTTCCCATCTTCGTGAAATTTTTCTCCGCTGTCGACACTACCGTATCAGGCTCAATCCTCATAAATGTGTCTTCTGCGTTGAATCAGGCTGACTACTCGGGTTTATCGTCTCCCGAGAGGGCATCCGTCTGGACCCCCTCAAATTCGAGGCTATTCTGAATCTTCCTCCCCCTGCTTCTTTGCAGCAGTTGCAGAGCTTGCAGGGCAAAGCAAATTTCTTAAGACGTTTCGTTCCGAACTATGCCGAGGTGGCTAAGGGTTTTACATGGTTATTGAAGTGAGATACACCCTTTCATTGGGATGCTATCGCTCAGGAGTCTTTCGAGCGTCTCAAGGGTCTCCTTGTCTCTGCTCCATTATTGCGACCTCTGAACTACCACTGTGATTATACTCTGTATCTCGCCGCCGCCGATACCACTATTGGCATGGTTCTCGTGCAAGACGATGATGATGGCAATGAACACGTCATATATTATCTCAGTTGCAACCTCTTGGATACGGAAACTCGATACGCTTACATCGAGAAGTTGGCATTGGCCGTTGTTTGTGCCGTCCAGTGCTTCTGGCATTATATCTTGTTGTGCACCATGACCGTGATTTCTGACTGCAACCCGATGACATACATTTTGTCACGTCAGTTGCTGGGGGGAAAATACTCAAAATGGATCGTAATCCTCCAAGATTTTGACTTGGAATTTACTGCTGCCAAGTCTAAGAAGTCCCTGGTCTTTGCTGAGTTACTCTGTTCTTTGCCATCTCCTTCTGCACCCTCTCTTTCAGAAGATCATATCCCGGACAAAACTCTTTTTCTAATCAGCACCCTCGATCCCTGATACGGGGATATTATTGTTTATTTATAGACGTCCTCTTTCTGCCCCGCTGTATCCAAAGATGCTCGGCGGCAGATCCGCCATCAGTCTCAACCCTATCGTATCATAGGGGACACCCTGTACCGTCTCGGCGTTGACTTCGTTCTCCGCCGATGTCTTACCCTCAAGGAAGCTGAGAGAGTCCTGAATGACTGCCACTCTGGCGCTTTTGGTGGTCACATGTCCGGATATGCCACAGCTCAAAAAATTCTTCGTGTTGGTTATTTCTGGCCCTCCATTTTTAAGGATTTCATTCTTGCCGTCCGCTCATGTCATGCATGCCAGATATACCAGCGGAAGATGCGTGTGCCACCGGCCCCGCTGCACCTTGTAGTCACCATAGGCCCTTTTGCAAAATGGGGCATTGATTATACATCTTGTAAGCCTCGCTCGACTGGGGGGCATGGGTTTATTATCGTTGTCGTTGATTACTTTACAAAATCTGCCGAGGCGATGCCCACATTAACTGAAGACGGTCATACAGCGGCGCAGTTTTTGTTCAATCATGTTATTACGTGGTTCGGAGTTCCACAGGCCATCGTCACAGATCACGGAAAGCATTTCCGTAATCACATGATGACCGAGCTAACAACCCAACTAGGCTTACGGCACGATAGTTCAACCCCATACTATCCTCAGTCTAACGGCTAGGTTGAAGCCGTTAACAAGATTTTGGTTACGATGCTTCAATGTACTGTTGACATGCATAAGTCTAATTGGCATCTGATGTTGTTTCTCGCCTTCTGGGCCTACCGAACCTCTGTGAAGGATGCCACCGGTTTTACTCCATTTCAACTAGTTTACGAACTGGAGGCTACCCTTTCTATAGAATGTGAAATTCCTTTGTTGAAAATAGTCGTCGAGTTGCTTCCCAACACTACTCCGATAGAGGAACGGCTTCTTTATCTAGAATGGTTGGACGAGACCCGTCGCCTAGCCTCTCTAGCCATCGAAGGTCAAAAGAAGAGAGTCAAGACTCACTTCGACCATACCATCAATCCTCGTTCCTTTGTTGAGGGAGATCTAGTCCTGCTATACGACCAAGCAAATGACAAGTTGGGGGCAGGCAAACTTGAGCCCATGTGGCTAGGCCCTTATATTGTTAAGAAAGCGTTGCAGAAAGGGGCATATGAGCTAGTTGACTATGAAGGTAATCCTCTTGATAAGCCCCGCAATGGGCTGTACTTGAAAAGGTACTATGCATGATTCATGCACTTCGATTTAGACACACGTGTGTGTGTGTGTGTGTGTGTGTGTTTTCATGTTTTCAGTTTGGTGTGAAGGCGTGATTGCCTCTTATTGTGTTTTTTCTTCTTGTGTAGATATCGGGTGCACCTTATGTTGGTTTCGCTGATGGTGCCTGCCGCAGCACTCGCAATTTGTCCTCTGTGGCGTGGGTGATCTACGATCCCCATGGTGAGTTGATAGATCTTGAAGGTGTGTGTTTAGGTTGTACTACAGACAATGTTGCTGAATATAGCGCTGTTATTGAATTATTAGCCGAGGCGATTAATCTCGGTATTCGTACATTTCTTGTTAACCTAGACTCTCAACTTGTCGTCCACCAGCTCAATGGGTGATATTCCATCAGAGACCATCACATTTTAAGGTTGCACTTACGTGTTAAATTGTTAGAAAGGAATTTTGACTTCATCACATATCAGCATATTCCACGACGATTAAACACATTATCTGATACATTGGCTAATCATGTATTAGATAGACATTTGCATAATTTATAATCAAAACATTATACAAGCAAGCATATAAAAGCACAATAATAAACCATAGGCATATGTATATATATGTGTGTGTCGCAAAGTTTTGCACCGCGTGCAGTACATAGTCCAAAAAATAATACATGTTCATCCTGATACATCCTGGGACGACATGTCCCTCAAAAAATATGCATGAAAAAAGCCTAGAAGTCTAGTCGTGGTGGTGCTCATGATAACATGTCACCGCGCGCACCAAGCATCTCAACAGACGATGGATGCGAGTTGGCACCCCCACTGTGTGCCTCTGGTATGCAAAAGGCACGTCCGCCAATCTAGCGTAACCCGGAATCCCTCGGGCGAGTCCCTCGAGATTCTACACCAGCTCTTCCCCCATGGTACCCCTTGCCTGAGGATCAGCTGTGGGTTGGTCCCTCCATGCTATAGGAGACAAGTCGGCTGGTCGCTCTGGGCCTACATATGCATATACATAAGACTTTCATCAGAACATGCATGTATTGACAAAAAAATGAAAATACATAAAACATAAAAAAAACGAAGAGATCATACCTAACTCCTCGTCCCATTCCTCTTCCTCTGGTAGTGGGAGGTCTGGATCCCCCATGAAATTGGTCCCCGCGTATGGCCAATCCTCTACCACGATCAGCTGACGGCGGAGCCATATGAAGAATTCGGGCCGCCAAGACATCTGCTGGCCCCCTCCTCCTCTGGGCATCAATGCTGCCCAACGAGCCATCCTAGGCTCTCGTGGCAATGGATCAGCCACTACAACTCCCTGAATCTGAAAGAGGGGTAATCGTTCCAGGAAGAATGATACCACAATCGAGCCATACCCGAACTATTTCACTTCTCCACGCTTACACTTTGTAAGCTGCCTTTTGATATTGGTAGTCACCGCTGTAGCCCAGTCAAAGATGGTGGGGCTGAGGCATTCTGTCGCTAGTAACAGATGATTTTTACTCACCTCATGGGGCGCCTGTACCCCAGCTGCACGCGTGATGGTGAATAGTATCACCTTAAGAACCAAGTCCTGGATGGTGCCGATATCCACCTTGGCACTATTTCTCCCAAATTATGCCTCTGGACACACTCGAGCCTTCACTTCACTTATCTTCTCTCCAGAAGGTCTGCTTCCGGTTAAAATAGGGCTCGCCCCTCTCCGTGATAGCCCAGTAATGAAGTACACATCAGATACATCCAGCTCTAAGGTTTGGTCCCGTAAGCGAAATACTTGGTCATCAACATCCCAAGCATCCACTATGAACTGTAACAACTCGGGCTGAGCTCGCAGGTGAGATGTGAGAAAGAACTTCTTGAGACCACAGCCTCTCAAAGCATTCATACATCCCTCATCCTCGATGGCCAAGGCATCCAGGGCATCATGCTCCCGTTCTTTCCATTCCACCACCATTTTTTCTTGTTTCCTACACCCACAAGGACGAATAAATCATTATTAGAACACTGGTAAGCTTACAAACCGGACGAATTTCAAAAATAATGAGAAAATTCAAGGTAAAAATTAGGTCGTGCAGTTGGCGCGACTGTTTCTAAAACAGTCGCGCCAATGGCGCGGCACCTTTGGGCAAATCACCCCATTGGCACGGATCCATGCCGGATACCCACGCCAATGGGGCGTGGCCCTAAATTTTAAAATCCTCCTTGAAGAGGCTCAATCAGGGAACAAAATGCATAAAAAGGGTATGAAAATGAAGCTAAGGGAAGTGCCTCTTACCTGGAACTGGCGAAATCTCGGATGGTTTCACGGATTGGCTGTAATCACTGTCCGAAGTTTGCTCCCCAAATGGACCACTACTACTACTCAAGAGGTAAAAAGTAAAAGTAATTCTATTTTTTACATTTTCACCATATTTATAAACTTTTTGACTTGTATTTATGGTTAAAAAGTTGTTTTTCGAATATTTTAATATATTTTTGGTCGAAAATGGATTTTACACTTTCTTCTTGTGCAGCAACAGGTATTTTTACGCAACTTCGATGGTGAAACGAGTTGTATTTTATACTTTTTTCGGACTCGGTAAACACACAAAAAAGTCACTGTGGAGTCATCTTTCAGCTCTTTTCTAACTCACTAAAACATGAAAAGATCGCCAAGTTATCCCTCTTGACTCGTTAAACGTAAATAAGAGGCGGTCGTCCTTAAACCCTTTTCCAACCATGTAAAAATGAAAAGATCGTCGGACCCTTGTCGTTTTAGGTTCGTTAATGGTTACGAAACGACGTGATGTTGATCACCTTTTTACTTTTTCAGGTCGATGTCACTATATATGAAAAGTACTCCTCGATCGTAATGGTCGGGCGGTTCTTTCGAGCATTGCTTTATGCTTTTTCAGGCTCGAGAGACACAACTTTACGAAAAAGGACCCCCCTGGAGTTTTCTTTTCTGCTGTCTTTTCAGACTCTCTAAACAGGAAAAGACGCCGAGTTCTTCTTTTGTCAGACTCGTTAAAACTTAATGACATCAGATTCCGTCGAAATGACGCTCACAAGCATATGGTATCCCCGTCAAGCTTGTTAAAAATAATTGGGGTACTCGCCAGAAATGGTGGGGAAAATGGACCTATAATTATTGTCGTTTCGGCAGTATGTCGCTCTTGAACATGGCACTCGTCTGCATTCGTGTCTGGGTGGGGACATCTCATCTCGTTTTACACTAGCCTCCGTGGGTTTGGGTTATCCTATTTGACCTCTCATCAGCTCATTGCCTTGTCACCATGACCTCTGCTCATTTGATGTCAAATACTGCCAAGTCCACTGTCGTGCCGGCGATATGTTCAAGAGAAGTTGACCTCTGCAGCATTACAACCTCCCTCTGATACCTCACATAATTTTGATTCACCACAACATTCTTCCTCTATCTCGTGTCACTAATGTGGGAAACACTATGGCCCACCTTTGATCAAGGTCACTTCCTGTCGACTTCAACTCATTATCCAGGAAGCTGATCTAGAGAATCCTTTCCGGTGCCTTGGAGCTTGCATGCCTCAATGGCAGGTTCTTCTTGTTCAACGAGAGGTTTTCATCATTGGCCTCCGATCGAATGATTTTTCTGGTGTTCGACGCCATCTCATTGATTCACACGTCGTAGATTGTACCTATAGTACCTTGAGGGCCATTGTCATTATTGGTGGTACTTCTCGCGTCTGTTAATAGTTTTCATCATTGACTGGTAATCAGACGATGTTCATGCATGTTCGACTTCAACTTATGTATTCGCATGCCTGAACTTGTACTCTGTTCGGGTCGAGATGGAGCGCAAGACCCTAGATTTTGTTTGATTGAATCCAGGTTGCGATTTGTGGCTTATTATGATCATTACATGACTCATTTACTGGATGGCTGCGACCATGCCTGAGTCTATTTATCGATCCTCACTGGATGGTTGCGCCCATACCTTGGATCTAGATTATTATGTACTCTGTTATGGATCGCTGCACCCATACCACATATATCATGTACTTGAGATATCAGTTGTACTTCTTTACGCAGGTTCTCCGGCGGCCGTGTTTTCAGTTATGCATGTTCTTGTAAAGCACTTCGCCCCTCTCTCTCTTGGGCCTCATGCTTTAGGGGGCATCTGTTACACAACAATTTGTCACCGTTTGTCGCCGTCCCTGTTACCCCTAACCCGCACACTGGAGGACTCATTCCGGGACCTGTGAGAGGTGACATGACCTGAAACTACTTGCATCATATTCCTCTGAGTATGAGCTTCATATGCTCTGAAGACATCTCCTGTAGAATATCCATGAAAACAGCTCTTTTTGCATTAGCGCGGGTCCACAGTTCATTGCCCACGCTAATGAGGGAAATCCTCTAAAAATGGCGTGCCATTGGCGCTCTGTCTCAGAGTCGCACTCGCGCCAACCGAATTGAGTAAAGTTTTCAATGAACAAGCTTCCGAAGGTTCTCCTTAACCCATTCACCAACTGAATCTATGTTGAGCTAGGATGGTTTGGCTTCGAATCTCCATAGAAGGGAAGTGGTTTGCCACCTTTCATGGAATTTTCCAAGTGATAAAGCCAATCCCATGAATAATGTGGGTGATCCTATCTCTTTCCTCTCTATCTATAAAGGCTTGTCTCTATGCCTTGAGCAAGCTAGTAGTTCCAGTTCTAGCATAGTGATAGAGAATACCAGGAGTTCAAGAGTTTGAAGCTGCAAGAACCTTCTTTGCACCCATAAGGCCAAATCTAAGTGAGGAGATTCTTGTCACCCAAAGAGAGAGAGGCTTGTTCCCTATCTCAACAAGCTTTGCAAGACTTGTGTAGCTGACTACCCAGCCAAAGGAGGATTTGACGTCAGAACAATGGTTGTATTCTTCTTTGTTATTTATTAATAATAGATGACTATCATTATGGTTCCACTCTCATTGTTCTATGATTGATGTTGAGTTATATCTTTTCTGACTGATATATAATTGCATCTACTAGATTTTATGCTTGTATTCGTGTTGTTCTTTGCATGTGCAGGTGTCCAATCACAAAGATCATGGGGATCGCGACCGGCCGAGGCAAAGGAATGAGAGCGACATCTCTTCTACGAACATTAGCGTTGGAATCCAAGTAGGTTCTCACCATCCACTGTTTATTTGCAATTAGGAACTTGTGTGATAGCAATGTTTGATTGTTGCTAGACCTGGTCTGGGCTAGTAGGGATCGTCTCTGTCCGCAGAGAGGATTTACCTCCACAACATCAGCCCATTAATGCTAGATTGGCGGCAGATTTTTAAGAATCTAACCCATAAATATCACCTTAAATTCTTGTCGCCCAATCGTGAATAGTGACTTTAACTATCACTTTCTGGCGAAATTTCATGCTAGCACAACTGTCTTTGTGCTGTCACAGACCCTGTGACACTTTGCTGCTTCACAGAGTCCTGACATCGCGCAACTCCCAAACCCAGGCAGTGTAGTTTATAGTTCCACACCTCCTTTTAGCTGCCTGGAGTGCTAAGACTATGCTTCTATCGGCTAGTCAGATTGCCGAGCTACCTGTGTATGGCTTCAATCGACTGCCATTCATCTTTCTAGGGAAGGGATCTACATTCAACTTAACCAACTAGATTGTGCCACCATTCATAATCTCCTTAATAACATACGACCCTAGCTAATGCATTCTGAATTTCCCTGGAAATTTATCAAACTTACTGTCATACAATAGCACCAAGTCATTCATCTTAAAGGTGGACAGTTTAATATGTTGATCATGCCATGCTTTTTCACACTACTTTTGGACCTATTGCTGAAATCCAGCCAAAACTCTCTCTTCTTCCAAGTCATCCAACTGCGCCAGCCTCTCTTCCAGGGCTCCGAGATCTGTCATACCTGTGAGCACTGCTATGCGTAGAGTAGGCAGGATGTATTCCATAGGCATCACCACTTCAACCCCGTATACCAACCTAAAGGGTGTTTTTCTGGTTAACCTCTTGCACGTTGTCTGATAAGCCCATAATAATGTAGGTATGAGTAGTTCCCAATCACTTCACTAAGCATTGCATACCTTGGTCAGCACAGTCTCTAGTATTTTGTTGAATGTCTCCACTATCCTGTTAGCCTATGGGTGATAAGGTGTTCTCTTCTAGTGATACACCTAAAATTCCTCTGTTAGTGCACTAATTGTCTCATTCAGGAAGTGCATACCATGATCACTCATCAAGATCTTTGGACAGCCAAATCGTGTCAGTACATGTTCAAATAGAAACTTCACGACAGTTGCGTCGATGAAATCCTTGATTGGATGCACTTTTACCGAATGAGTCAAGTACTCCATCGCAGTGATAATGTACCTCGCACCTGTCTTGCCTTGAGGCTAAATAGGTCCTACAAAATCTATTGCCCACTTCTCGAAAGGTTGCAACATCATTTGTAGATTCAAAGGCATTTCATCCCTCCGCAATGGCCTACCTATTCTTTCACATACATTACACACCTTGCAATATGATTTTGAATCCTGATGAAGGGTTGGCCATCACAAACCTACACGTAGAATATTCTGCGTGGTTGCTCTCCCTGCATAATTTCCTCCCGCGGTACCCCCATGAGCGTCTGTGAAGATTCTTCTTCATTCAAACTCAAGTACATACCTTCGCAGTATCTCATCAGTCCCCATCTTGTATAGATGCCCAGCAATGACAGAGAAATCTGTCGTGCGCACCACTAATTCCTTCTTTTGTTGGATAGAGTATCCTTCTGGTGCAATTCCAATTGTTAGGAAGTGTATTATATCCTCAAAATGTCCATCCGCAGTGTGCATAACAAAAAAATGTGCGTCGGGTAATCCTTCCTCCATATTAGTTGGTTCCTCCCCTATTTCGATGTGCGACAGGTGGTCTGGTCCCATGTTCAATCATCGAGGCTTCACAACAACTTCAAAATCGTATTCTTGGAACAATAAGAGCCATCTATAGATGCGCCCACCCAACACAGGCTTATTGACCAGGTTCTTCAGTGCAGAGTACAGGTGCACCTGCTCAGGTTGGGGCGTTTCTTCATAGGCCTGCGTCCATTTGGCCAGATGGTCACGTGGATCATTCTGAGCATCGTACTTATCTATCAGTCACATCTTAGTCTTCCCAAATCAAGCTCGCATCATCCTCCTAGATTCGCAACAATCATCGAAACTCCCCTGGTGCGTATCCCACCATCCTGTGGGCATAGCACGCAATGCCTAGTCCAATGCCTAGAAGCATTGCTTTTCTAGTACCTCCCTTTCAAATGCATCCAAAAAGATATCTACCTCATTCAGGCCATCATAAATAGGTAGCTTTCTTTCCTCTGACGACACACAGTGCAGTGAGCGGGTCATCATGTTGCACTTTAGCGTAGTTACTTCATGTAACCGCTTCTGCCAGCGTTCTATTTCTTTGTTGGAGTCCGAAGTGTAGGAACTCTCACACTCCCATGTAATCCAACCATCTGCAATAGGATTCACCCAGTCTTGGTCTCCTATTTTTATCTTATAGATGCAGTCTAGATCATCATCACTCTCATAATCGTGGATTAGTTCTATGTAGCACAATCCTTCAACAGGATCCATGGGTATTATTACACGCAGTGATTTCTTCTCAAAGATCATCTTTCACCTCTTCATATTGATTACCCCATTCATATCGGCAGCCTAGTATATTCCTAGCAGTGTAGGGTAGGGATTACTGTCATCAATAATCTCTATTACTTCAAAATCTGCGAGCGCGCTCGCTCCCTCGATATCCACGTCATTCCCTGCAGCTGTCCCATGGGTATGATTTTCTGTTGGTTCACCATCCTCATCTGAAATAGAGACCATTGCAGCACAGGTCTCCCCATTCTCTCCCATGCTTGTTTCGGTAGAAAATTTGCATCTGATCCCAAATCCATAATGGCTTGATCCATTTCGTATTCTCTGATCTGCACGGTGAGTCTCATTTCACACCCCGTCCTTATCTTATGCCTTCCAATCTTGAGGACTACGCGCGGTTCACCTGGCACAGTTCCAGCACATCTATTGATAAGTTCCTATAACCCTTTCGTAGCTTTAATGCCGTGTAGTAACTTCATATAGGTTTCCAGGAAAGTTGTGACCGTAGAGGGGTCCATCTTTGGCTCTGGTTTATCCTTGCTTCCTGAAGTGGAGGCCTTAATGAAGCTCTTCTTAGCTTCCATGAATGCTTCACAAGCGCGCTCTAGATCAAACTCAGCCTCTTTCCCTGGCGCTTTGTGAACCCATGTACTATCTTCTAGCTTTTTCCCCTTGTCATATCCTGTCGGCATTCCACTTCGGAGCACTATATTTACGTTTGGATCTTGCTCGTGTGGCTCAGAAATCATCATCTGCAGGTTCGGAATTGGGGGAGACAGTAGCACTCCTTTGTCACATATCCTAGCTATCACCATATGACAATATTCTATTTCATGATCAAATAGTGTGAAATACTAGCACAACGGGTGCATTGGATTAGTGCAATCATGGGCATAGTGTCCTAGCCCTCCGCAATTGTAGTAAATCAACTGTCTGCCTCCTCTACTAGGTCCTCCTCCACCTGGGCCTAGTCCGCGCCATCCCTACATTCTAGTCAAGGGTCCGCGTTTTGGCCTGATCCCTGTAGGTGGGAATTCTATCCATCGTCAATTCATAGCTCCTACAAGTACGCTCATCATGTCCTACTGACCTACAAAAGTTGAAGAAAAACTGTTATGGTGTTTGTACATACTTCTGTAACAAGTGGCAGTTATCCCTGGCATGTTTTCCGGCTGCTTGACAGATAGCACACCATAAGGCAGGTGATGTGCTAGGTCTTACTTGAGCTTCCAGCCTTAAAGGCACCAGTCCTCCTCCTGCAAGGTAATTTTAAAGACTGGGTAGTGGTCTTTGTCATGACCCTGACTCTTACATTTCAAGCACCATACCTCTTTGCGTACCTCTGGCTGAACTGTCCTATCTTGCTTCAATATTTGCATCTCAAGTTACAGATTCTTCAACTGCACGTGGAGCTGTTGAACTCCTAGATTAGGATCTTGCATCGGGGTCTCATGTAGTCTCATGGCAGTCTCCAAGGCCTCTACCTAAGTTGTTATGTTTTGCTTCGACAATGCACTCCTTAAGTGTGGTAGTAGCGAAGCCACAAAACACTTGCGATGCTATCCATCTGTCAAATTCATGTTGGCTTTACAGATTGTACATTTCAGCCTCTGATCTAGTTCCCAAGGCATCTCGCCTGGTAGCATTATGATCTCTTTGAATCCCATAACCGACTGCACTTCAGATTTAGGCTTGCTAAATTCCCTATTCAGTGTTGCTTGGATGTCTGCTACTCTAGCATTCAGGTTATCACTGGAGTACTTAATATACCAGGTTAGCGTGCGATCTTGCAGAGCACTAACTAGTGTTGCCTTCTTTATGTGATCATCTATAACAACTTGGGCTTCCCATATAGCCCTTACAATGAACTAGAA
The DNA here is from genome assembly GCA_031772625.1 of Pinus tabuliformis. Lineage (NCBI taxonomy): Eukaryota > Viridiplantae > Streptophyta > Pinopsida > Pinales > Pinaceae > Pinus > Pinus tabuliformis. The sequence goes on along the minus strand of CM062817.1, from coordinate 1,849,732,217 downwards.
TTGGTCTGGATCCTCATTTCTCAAACCTTTGAACAAAGGTAACTTCACTGTGTTTGTCATACTAAATAGCAGTGGTGGTGGAGGTGGTACAAGTGAAGTTGGAGGTGATCGTGGTGAATCAATTGAATAGCACTTCGCAGAGAGACCTTCGCTACCCCTTCTTCATCCCTTCGCATAGGTTAAATCAACAGGCTATACTCCAGACCCTTATTTCCTTCATTTCTATAACTTTTTCTGCTTCGCGTAGTCCCAAACATCAAGGTAGTTGCATAACCCGTTTTTTGCACAACAACATTTTAATCCAAGTATTCAAAGATTTTACGCACTTACATCGCATCCCTTGAATAATCGTCACTCCTCCTCGCTATAGTTGACTGTGGTGTCAACCGCGAATTCAGTAACAAATCCTCCTATGATGTGATCAAGCCAATGATCGACAACGCGCACAATCTTATCCCTTGATGATTCCAACCTTCACACTAGCTCTGGGGTCCACACAATAGGACCATCAAGTTTCCACCTTCCTTGGTTATCTACTAGCTTCGCGATCCATTCGTATAGCTCAGTAGGAAAGGAGGTGAAAAATATTTTGTGGATCTCTTTATACAGGTATCAGTCCAACCACTATTCTTTTGACAGTTTTGGGTTTCTATTTTCTTGTGCCGCAAACTCATGAATCCTTATGTCCAACCAGCCTTCGATTTATTTCTTAGTTGGATTCCAGTGATATGAAATCACACATCTCTCATGTAGAGTCCAGTCCCGGAAACAAAACCATTTGTTGGCTTGAGGGGGCCTGACCCAAGTTCAGCATTAGTTATCCAAACAAATCCCTACACTACTGGCCCTTTCAACATCGACCCATGGAGCGCGGACTAAAGTCTCACCTGAAGCAGTATGGGGGGATGTTGGAACCAAGTTTCCACACCCTTTAGATGGTTGTGATGCGGTTTATCCAGCTATACCTGCCCGTGCACAAGTTTCTTAACCCTTTGTTCGTCCTTCAACACCTTCATGAAACAGTATAATCAGCTTTCACGCAACCCTAACCTGGGGCTAATATACTTTCGCATTGTTTGGGCAGTGAACTGTGATATTTCGTTAACTATGTTGTGTCTTACTTATCTTATTAACAAATCTTATTTAGCTTCGTGTAAATGGATGTTCTTACTTGCGTTCACTTAAACAATACATTTACATATTACATTTGCACATCATATAAGCATTACAAGTGAAATTTATACCCAATATAACAGATGCATAAATAGGAAATAAATACATAGAAATTGTAGAATACTTCTCTTTATTGATAATTCCAAACACTTACAGACTCGACCCGCCCTGAACACTCAGCTGCAGGGGTCCGCACACTCAGCTGCAAACTTCTAGGCCTCTGCGCACTTAGCTGCAAAGCCTCTACCTATGCTACAACCCAAAAGTTAGGCTTCTACTTCAGAGCTATCTCTCATACATGATCCATCTTCACTGCTTCCATAATGCCTCTAACTACTTAGAGCTTAGCTCTATTTATACAATCCCATGGTCCGCGGACCATGGGTAGATCTTCTACAACTGACACTACATTTTCAAAATAAGGGTGGATAACCCTATTACTCTTTAACAACTATGCACTCCGTGACCACAAAATGCAGAGTCTTTACATTTGGATTACAAAATTTGATGAAAATATGGGTTTTTAGCCCCAAAACTACCCTTGTGGGATCCCGCGCCCAACACCAGGTAACTATTCGAACCTAACGATATCGCGCCGTTTCCAATGGGACTTTCACAGTGTTTAAAAGCTTTCGAAGCCATTGTTTTCATTCCTTCCATTGTTTATTTTTGTTATTAACAGCTTTTGTCTAGCGACCTATTCTTAGAGCATGTCCTCAACCAGACCAGATAGACACTGACATTTATCTGTCTCCTTCACTTGATATTTCGTTACCCAAACTATTTCTTAGTAAGATCTTGTGTCAATTCATCTTGTCTTTCACCAAATATAGTCACGCCTCCCAAAAGAAGAGCCCAAGATAAGCCTGTTAATCCATTAATCCCTTCCTCTGTAGATTTAGATCACATCCCTTTGGCTGATTGAGTTTATCAGATTAGTGAAAGCCAATGTGACTCTGATTTTGTGGAGCTATACTACTAGTTAGAGGACAAAGTTGGGGACTCGACTGATGAAATTGGGCTCTGGGAGTCCAATATTCTACAATACTTCCTCCCCTTGACTTTTCAAGCCCCTGAGTTTACCAGAAAATGTCAAGCATATTATGTCCCTACTCAAAGAGTTATCATAGCTCCATCAGGTGACATCATTTTTAACATAACTTCCAATTCAATTCATCAAATCATGTTAGCTCCCTTTGTGGAAAATAGTGCTCCTTTCTCCCTAGAAGCCCTCACCCAGTGTTGGCTTGGCGGGACTTGACCTAGGTTCAGAGTAGTTTTACGAACCAACAAATCCCTACACTATTGGCCCTCTCGGCAACAACCCACATAGCGTAGGCTACAGTATCACCTAAAGCAGTATGCAGGGATGAAAGAACTAATTTTCTGCATCCAGAGACGAGCGCAATGTCTTTTAGTGCCTCAGATCTGCCTTTGCATAGATTGATATGCCCTTAGTGATCAGTACTGTAACTCTACTAAGACAGTCTTCAGACCTTCGCAAAGGTCTACAATCAACCTTTGTGAACCCTTAAACATCGATTTATCCACTTACATGAATGGGAGAACAACCGTTAGTTAGCATTCACATAGATCTACTTAAATTATTTAGTAAACATAACAAAATTCATCACAGTCTTCGCGAAAGTACTCAACATGCATTGTGTACATTTATTAAGACTTATTCAAGAGAATCGCGCATCATTATATCAATATTCCATAAACACATTATTCGTCAACAACATATATCATAAACAAAAGTAATCAGAGATAAAATAGATATACTCAGGAATTCTTCGGTAACTTTCTTTATTGATCTTCAGTGCAGACTCTACCTAGGCCTCTGCGCACTCAACTACATAGGCTTTCTTCTCGTATCTGACCCACTTCTCTGTGCTATCACCTCTCTTCTATTGACCAATTACTTCCATATCTAACACAACATGCCTTAGACTCTCTAAAAAACACCTATTTATAGCCTTTTTCATACAATCCCATGGTTTGTGAAACATGGGTGGATCTCAAAATGGACTCAAACTTTACATAAGAAAGGGGATAAAACCTCTTTGAATCCTAATCATCTGCACGTTCTGCATCCACAAATCATGGAGACTTTACATTAGTTATCCAAAGTGTATCAAAACTTGGGTTACTTTAACCCCAAAACTGACCCAGGGTACCCCATCCCAACAGGCCACCAACACAAAGATCATGAATCACCCTCTAGTCACTTGGTTGGCGCAGTGAAGATCCCCCAACTCCACCAGGATCACTATGACTTCGGAAATTCTCTAAGTTGTTACTTTCTTAAATTCGTCAACCAACGTTTCTGTAGCTAGTCCCTCTGCAGAAAGCTTCATTGTCTGTTGTGTCTACTGCAAGCCTTTAAGCTTATCCTGGACAATTTTCATGACTTGATAAGAATCTTCCAACCATGGCTACTACCTGGAATTTAGCAAGTCCTCCTTATTATGTGCTTCCTCTACCCGCGAAGCTTCTTTCCCTCCTATAATTTAGCTAGGTGTTGCGCTGGTGCGATGGAGCGCGTCGTCCCCCTAACTTTGTTATACTGTCACTACAACTCCCTTACTTCCGTATTTAGTGTTTATAGGTTCGGATCCTCCTACATATTTGTCACAACTCCATTGCTTGTTCAAATAATGTTGAACAGTCAATGACTATGGCATCTAGTGTGGCCATTCTTTCTTTTACCGTGGCCCCGCACTACTCCTGAACGTCAGGCGGAGTCATGGGCTGCAACTTTAACTATAGCTCTATAATCTTCATGTTGAGTTCAAACTCAACTCGGTTAACCTCAGCTTTTCCTTGGTGCCCACCATCAACTATTTTTTTGATCTTTTCTTCTGGTTGTGCATCCTCGGGGATTTTTGGCTTGTGGGAGCCTGAACCAAGTTCAATGTTAGGTAGCCAAAAAAATCCCCACACTACTGGCCCTTTCAGCATCAGCTCGTGAAGCACAGACCGAAGTCTCACCCGGAGTAGTATGAATTGATTCTGGAACCAAGTTTCCACACCCTGAGATGGTCATGATGTCAGTTTATTCCTTCTATTCCTGCCTTCGTGCAGGTCACTTAGCTCTAGGGCTTGCTAGACTAGCCCTTTATTCCACCCTTCAATACCTCTGCGAAAAGGTACGATTGATCTTCGCGCAGCCCTACCCTTTGGTTCATATACTTTTGCACTGCTAGGGTAGCTTACCATGTAGATTCCCAAGCTAGTTTAAATGTCTTATTTATCTTATTAGGTAATCACAGTTAGCACCACGTAAAAATATGTTCTTACTAGCGTTCACTTAAGCAATGTACTTACATACATTCATGCATCATATAAGCATTATAAATGAAATTCATACATAACATGTCAAGATGCATTAACAGGAAATAAAGACATAGAATTCATAGAATGCTTCTCTTTATTGATATCTTTAGATGATGACAGACTCTATCCGCCCTGCGCACACAACTACAGGGATACGTGCACTCATCTGTAGAGCCTCTACCTACGCTACGACCTGAAACTTAGACTTCTTACTTTAGAGCTATGACTATCTTAATGACTATTGAACTACTTAGAGCTTACTTACTTCGCTCTTTTTATACAATCCCATGGTCTACGGACCATGGGTAGATCTTTTAGAGCTGACTTTACTTTACAAAAACAAGGACAGACAACCCTTTAGGGTCATGAAACCTTCGCACTCCATTACCACAAAATGCAGAGTCTTTACAAGCTTATTACAAAATTCAACCCAAAACATGGGCTTTTAGCCCCAAAACTATCCTTAGGGGATCTCGTTCCCAACTAGCCCCCACCACAAACATCGTGACTCGCCCTCGAGTCACTCGGAAGGCATGGAGATCTTTGCACAAAGCCCTTCCAGGTCAACTTTTATGACCACAACCTCAGTCGCTGTGCGGCTTCCTGCTTCGCGTCTTTGACCATCTTCTTGGTCACTGCTCCTGAACTATTGGCCTGAAGCTTTTGCTACATTGCTTGTAGAGTTGCAAGTTTTTCTTCAATAGAGCCTATCACCATGTAAGCTTCATCCATCCAGGGCTTCAGTCTTGCCTTCAACACTGCTTCCTTGTGCAGCGTTGCATCCACCTATTCTTTCAGTTGCTTGGCCTCCTGCAACTTTGCTAGTTTTTGTGTCAGCGGAATGGTTCGCGTTGTGCCCTTGACCCCATCATATCACTATTGTAGCTCATGTGCTTCCGTCTCTAGCCGATGTGAATTGGGTCCCTCCTACAATCTTGTCACAACCTCAAACAACTACTCAAAAAGTTGCGTGCAATCTGCCACTGCACTCTCCACTACTATCACTACTTCTGTGACAGTGGTCGCCCACTGCGCCTTTACTTCTGGCAGAGTTGAAGGCTGGGCCTTTAACTGCAACTTTGTGATCTACAGGTTCAACTCTAACTGAACCCTCACCATTTTTTTCTGAGTGTCATGCACCCCTGTGGCTAGCTTGCAGATGCATACTTCAACCAGTTTCTCCTCAGGAATGGCCAACTCTGGGACCATTCGGCATGCCTCCTTGATGACCTACATAATACGCTTGTTTTGATTGGTTGTTGTTCACTGATCACCTAGAGGGCATGGTACTCATGGGCCCTTAGCTCTGCAATCATTCCATCCCACAAGAGGTGGAGTGCTTCACCCGGGAGTGTTTCCAGATTCAACCCTACTCCCTTTAGGGAACTGACAGTGGGCTTGTCAGCTTCATTCTCTATGGTTAGTGCTCCACCAGGAAGCACTATCACACTGGAGGCCTTCACACACAACATCTCGACAGCCTCTGAAGTGCTGATAGCAAGGATGGTAGACACTGTGCCAGCCTGCAATGCATGGGTCTGCAACTCCTACAAACCTATCAGGATAGTCCCCAAGATTGTTTGCTGATGCCGCTCAAATTGTTGTAGGGCCTCTGCGGTGACATCCCTCACTGTGTGACCAATATCATGCAGATTGCATTCTATTAGCATGATAGGGTCGAGTGATGTCTTGGTAGCCTTTGATTTCTTCCTTGACCCTCCTTTCTCCTACTCCCTTGGGCACCTGATGTGGGCATACGTCTCTTAGTGTCCGCACCATGCTGTTCTGTTTGCTCATATGTCTCCTCATCTGTCTCAGGTGAAGGTGACTTCACGCCTTTGTTAGAGCCTCGCTGTATTCCACCTATCTGCTTTATTGTATGCTATGTGGCATTGCGCACTGCCTGGGCCTGGTTAGCAGCCTCCTTTTTCCTCCTTTCGACCAACTGTGTCATCTTAAGCTTGGCCTCCTCCTTCTTTCTCTATGCGGTGGACTTTATCCCTCCCACTGCCAAGTCTTTTGTAGTGCACCACTCTGCCTGCCATTGATCAAGTACTGCATCAATGGAATCATCCTTTTCCAGGTAAGGAAAGTCGTACCATTTCTATGCAGGGTCATTCCACGCCCTGATGGATAGATGGTAAAAGTCTGCTTTAAACTCTGCATAGCCTTGCAGGTTGTCGTACACCTTAGGAAACAACCGCAGTTTGTGATTAATGGCCATGCGAATGTTCATCTCCATCAAGATCCAGAAGGTCTTGTTGTCCTTGATTCACTGTGCGTCCTTGGTCAAAAACAACGAAGCATACTTCGCTACTTCTGGTAGGTCTAGATTGACCGAAGGGAATTGACTTTCCTCTGCTAGCTCCCATGCTACCAGCACAATTGATAGCAAGAGCCACACGTAGTGGAATGTCTTGCTGAGGTCCTATGCCTCGTGACAGTTTGCTAGGAACTCTCCATGAAGATAGTCTGACCAGTTGAACTGGACTCCTTCGGTGCACTGGGCTACTAGTGCGACGACAAGCGTCGACACCTCATCAGTGCGACACTTCCTCATCAATTTCCCTACTTAAATATGCATGGCTACCTTTACAGTAGGGTCGCAGACACTAGATATGGTATATCTGCGCGACTTCTTCACCAGTTTAAACTTTTCTTTCATGGATTCTGTGAGGGCCTGCTCACTGCCTTTTCCACCAAATATCATGGATGGATTCTCCCTTATCTAAGGTGTTACACAAAAATATCGTCACCATGATTATTTGCAGTCAGTATGGGTCTATCATCACTTGTACTGTCCTCCTAAGCAAGTCTCAGACCTCAGCTCTTCAAGTCAAGCTTTGAAAATAAGAGAAAGACATTAAAAATCAATGAAACTCTGGTTCCGCACTTTCTCTCATTGTTACCTGCGGTCTCGCACCTTTTGTTTACAAAAATTGCGGACCTGCCCGCTCTATCCCTAAAGGTGTGGGTGTGGACACCTGTGAAAGTCAAAAAGGTGCAATTTTATTCTAAAAAACTCACTTTGGGTTAATTCTAGATGATTCTAGAAGGATTTTGACGTGGATTTTCCGCTCTTAGGTGGTTCATGCATCCCAAAAGAGAAGGATCTAATCCCTTGATGAGAGGAGCTATCCCTTTGAAGGAGGGCTTTATCCCTTTGAAGGAGGACCTAGTAACTTCCCTCCGTTGCACTATAAATTCAGGCATTGGGCTGGTTGCTGGAGAGGTTAGAAGCTAAAGTTTTTTGAGGATAAATGCTGGTGAAATTAAGACTTCCTAGTTGAGCTTAAGAGGAGAAATCACATATCTTTTTGGCTTCATTGGGAAGTGAGTGAAACTTGTCAAAGTAGAGGAGACTTCTTGCTGGACCCTGGGAGGAGCTTATACAGCGTCAAGGCATAGGTTGTAAAGTTCTTCTTCTTTTGAATTAATACAATCAAACTCATTTTTCTCAACAAGTATCTTATGTTATTTGTTTCATGAACTCCTTGACTTTCATGTTAAATATGTTTTATGATATTGGCTTTTCAGGTGCTATTTAATTTGTTTGCTTGTTTGTGTTTGTATATTTGCGACAAAGGAGCTCATTTGGATCGAAGGAGCGAGGGCATCCACAAACTTGTGTTGGACCTAAGGTAGGCCCTAAAAAACTTGTTTGCCTTTGTTTATAAAAGCATATTTAGAGAAAGATAGTGTCTGGTTGGTTTGCTTGTCATTAGGTCTTCCTTAGATTCTAGGAAGGTCTATCTTGTCTGCAAGATCGACTTATTCCATGTGACAAAATGGTGACTCCGCTGGGGACTTGATTTTTTCCTTGTTTTTACTTTGACATGAGATGTGTTTTTGTTTCTGTTTTTGGCTTGTTGTGTGTAAAATTGGGTAGAGTTTGTAGATCCAGGGTTATTTTTCGTTTTTCATAGCTTTGGGAGAGGACCGCACCCTATCCTTTTGACATAGTGCGTACCTATCCGCACCTTTGCTTTTAGCACAGAGCGGGACCGCACCTGTGTTAACTGTGGGCCTGCGGACCCTGTCAAAATTTTGAAAAACCTAAGATTTCCTCTATTAGTCAGCTTATTTTTTGTTTAGAAGTTACTATCCACTGCCCAGACCTGCATATAACCTGTCAAAAGCTTTCCTTAGGTTGATTTCATTAGTGTTAGGGTTTTAGGTGAAATTCCTAGGAGTTTTGCTTGTTGGGCTTGTTTTTCATTTTGGTTGTGTAGTGGCTCTAAGCTTAGAAGCTGTAGGGACCTCAGATCACCTTGGTGTCTACCAGCCTTCTTATGAGTCTGACCATTTATGAAATCTCCCCTTGTTGAGGAATCTGCTTTGTGTTTTCTCTTTACAAAACTTCGAAAAGCTTGTGTTTAAAAAGTTTGGATTTTCATTTTCAAAAAGAAAACAAAATTGGTTGTTCTTGATTGATTTTTGATTCTACATAAATTGGTCCTTAGCTTACATCTAGCTAAGTAAAACATCCTTAAAAAAGATATCTTGTAGGCTTTGACTTCAAATAGGTTTTTATAATTTATAGATCTCAAAGTTAGTCATTTCCATAGTTTTGAGTGTTTTATAAAAATAAAAAAAAATCTCTTTTGGAAAAAAGTTTGCTTTTTGTAGTGGTTGAGTGCTTTGAAACGAAAAAGGGAAATTTTTGTGAAACAACTAGTTGTCTCATTTTGAGTGCATTGGAAAGGACAAAAGCTCTTCTTTTAATTTGTTTGGTTAAGAAGGATTTGTGTTTATAAAGTATTTGCATTCTCAAACTCTTTCTTAGCTAGAAGTTCATCGAAGAGAAAAGATTGTTTAAATCATCTTAGGTGCATATTTAGTGATTTTGAGTCGAGTCTTCATACCACGAGTTTCATCTCCGCACCTTTTGACTTAAACAAAAACCAATAAAAATAACGCTTAAAGTAAAATTCATCTAGCAACATTTTTATTTCTAGGGCTCTGATACACCAACTTAGCTTAGGCTAGTGTCTTGGAGTAGGAGAGTAATTAACTCTCCAAGACAGTAAAAACAAACAAGTAGCTATATCTTGTGGTAGGGAAGAAATTCAATTGTTGCATTTATGCTCTGGGAAAGCTCCTCTTAAAGGAGAAGCACGAGATCGTGTCCGAACCAGTGTGGGAATCAATCCTTCCTCATTGGGAATGACGCCAGATATTCACGTATTAAAAACGGTAAACCTCGGATTAACCATTGTCGAGGAGCATGGGGTCACTTGTTGGTAAACCTTGGATTATGTCAAGGAGCCTTCAAGGGGATTGAGATTGCTACTCTACCCTTGCGTGCGTATAGGATCGTAGACTGTTCCCCCAGGTATATGTTTCAGTTGGTAACCTTAGTGGCCATATTCTTTAGGATTCTTCCTGAGGTGATAGTGGTGGGAATATCCCACTGTACCTGGAGCAGACGTCAGCTAGACTCACTTGGATTTTCTGGGGGGTTCTCTTCACTCGAGACGGTTAAGTGGAGGAACTTGTGCCAATCTATTCATTAAGCAGGTTGAGGGGGTAACTGTTCCGACCGCCATTTCTGTATTGAACTCTGCGACGTTGGATTTCATCACCAACTATTGTTTTCAGTACAGAAAGTTACTGTTGGTGTGTGTTTGATCTCCTAGATTCTTTAGGCGTGTGATTCAAATTTGTTTGGTTCTTTAGAGGCTTTAGGTAGTTTTCATTGAGATTTTACTTTGTTTGCGTGTGAAGTAGTTAAAAGTTTTTAACCGTGGCTGAATTACAGAGGAAGTCCCGTAGAATTCGGGGCCAACCTCCTGAGTTTTCACCGAGCCAGCTTGAAGTCTTGAAAGTCCTCGTAACTCCTAGAGACAATAGAGTTGGGTCACCTGAAGAAGGAGAGTCTTCTTTGATAGTACATCTTGATTTTCAAGCGTTAGTAGTAGATTATAATCCACAGTCAATGTCTGTTTCCAAAGTTACTGGTAGCTTTTCATATACTAGTGATATAAGTGAGGAACCTGAAATATCCAAACCTGAAAGTGAATTTGCTGCTACCTGAAAGTGAATTTGCTGCTACTCCGACATCGGGGTTTGCTTCTCTAGCTTCTAGTGGTCCTAGTTCACCTAGGGTAGAAAGAGTAATCACCCAAGATCTTCCTTCTGGACTTATAGCTATTGAATAACTTGCTACTCCGGAAGAAGAAGTAGGCATCCCTATCCCTGAAAATCAACCTGTTATTGAACTAAGGGAGCATGAATCAATTTTTTACAATCCACCTAGGAGCAGTACTTGGTATCTTTCTTTGACTAATTTCTTAGAAAACCCAGTGTTAAGTTTTTCACCACCTCTTGTTCCTTATCACCCAACACCTAGAGGTTATTATCCTCCGTTAAATATGTCAAGACAGTCGTCCATGTTTACTCAATCGCCCGAATCCTTATTGTACGGCGATCCTTCTGTTCCCTCTGGGTATCAGTCACTTTCTTGTACTTTTTCGGGAGCATCTCCTCAACCCATTGAGCAAGGGTTATTAACTGGAAGTAATGGTACTAAGCCGTTGAGTGTAGAAGACATTTTCATGATGTCAGGCTCTATTCCCAATCCTCAACCTCAAGGTGGCCAGTTACCACCTGGGGGGCAACCTCAAGGTACCCAATTTGCATCTGGGGGGCAACCTCAAGGACAGTACATACCTATGGGTCAGTACGTTCCTCGAGGTCAACCCTAGACTCAATTTGTACACCAAGGTCAACCCCAGTATCAATTTATACCTCAAGGTCAACCCCAGTATCAGTACGTGCCTCAAGTGTATCACCCCCAAGGTCAGTACTCAAACAAAGGTTTCCAACCACCCTCCGGTGAAACGTATGTTCAAGGAATTGGAAATGTACCTTTAAATTATCAATCCTACCCTCAACCCGGTTATGGTCCTCAATATTCTCAACTTGTTATGGGTCCGTACCCCGGAATGAATATAGTGTGGGATCCAGCGCAAACTCAACAGGTGTTGCAGCCAAATGTACAGTTGTCATCTCAAACTCGACAACCCTTAGTCTCTGGTACACCCCAGCAACTAGTCCAGCCTAACATTCAAACTTCTCTACCTTCGGTAGTTTCTCATGCTAGGCCGAGTACGCCTCGTACTCCGCCTCAAACGACTGCTACAACTGCCGCAACATCTGTTCAATCTACCCCACCTACTTGCGGAGTATCGACAGCTCTCGTTTCTACTGTTCCTGTATCTACTCCTCAGACATCTTTACCACCGTCTGTATCTACGATTCAAACTTCGGTTCAGATGCCTGTAGGACAACTAGGTTCAAGTACAGTTGTCACAAGTCAACCACAATTTACTTATCAACCGTACCAGGGAAAGTACCAATTCGGTCCTGCTATGCAGTAGCCAGTCTATCAGCATCAACCGTACCCTGGGTACACTTATCAACAACCTCAACAACCCCAATACGGTCTGGTTAATCCTGGTTTTCCAGGAGGATACAATATCCCAAATGCAATTCCTATTCCAAGTTATCCTGGATATCCTCCTCCTGGGGCTGGTCTCATGACCCAGAGTTTTAGGGACCCTAATCTTCAGTTACCATTTATCGCAACTTTGGACTTACCTGACTTGTCGTGCCTAACGAAAGATCCCATTAATTATCTGTCGTTTTGGTCACCAATGCCGAATAAGTTGCCTAGTGACATTCCTAAGTTCGAAGGTAAATCAGGAGAGGACCCGTCGAACCATGTGATGACTTACCACCTCTAGTGTGCATCTAACTCCATTTTAGATGATTCAATCCATCTTATACTTTTCCAGTGCACTCTAATTGGTCTCGTGGCCAAGTGGTACATTGAGTTACCGCGAGGCACTTTTTATAATTTTAGTCAGTTAGCTACCTCATTTTTAACTCATTTTCAGTTGCCAGTCCGATATGACAATGGCACAGAATTGTTAAATTCGTTAAAACAATCGACGTCCACTTACATTTCAGATCATATTCATGAGTGGAGACGTCGATGGCGTTTAGTGAAGGTTTTTATTCTGGATCAGATCTTGGCTAAGTGGTTTGTAAAATCTTTGTTGCCAAATATCACTGAAGATGTAGCTAAAGCCGGAGTTTTTACTGAGGAGCAAGTAATTGCTCAAGCACAGTACCTTGACTTGGTCTATACTTAGTCAGGCATGTTACACGAGAAAATCCCCCATCTTCCCAAGAAAAATCAAATCGTTGCAGCTCCTTCAAGATCTCATGCCGCTGATGGTATGATTGGTACGGTTAACACTAAAAGTAAGAAGAAGTCTTCCAAGAATTCTTCTCCTATCATAACCTTGCCTGATTCCCCAACAGGAGATTCTTCTGCATAAATTTCTGCCGATATTCACGTTGTAGAGTCATCTGCAGCCAAATCAAAATCCGTTGGGAAGAAGAAAGGAAAGAAGAAGAATAAAACGGACAAAAATTCAAAGGAGAAACCTGAAAAATCGGAATCCAATGATGAAAAGCACAAAACTCGTTATCCTTGTCTAATTTGTGACGATGAACATTTTACAAGAGACTGCCCTCATCGTGTAGAGGTTGCGAAGATTGTCAAAGGTTCCCAAACTCCTGTTGTTTTGAAGGATCCTTTTCCAGCTCAAGACAGTAAGATGATAGGTTCTTCCTCGAGTGCCAATGAAGAACCCATACTGATGATGTCCCATGTTAGGATAGCGACTCGATTGCAAGATTATGGTAGTAAAAGTCCTGTTGATGGTAAAGAAGCAGAATCTTCTCATTCTAATCCATCAACCTCAGCTCCCAGTTCCGATCCACTATAGATCGAGAAACCTAATCTAGACTTGGTAATCAAACCACCCGCCAAGGGTATACTTCGAAAGTCAGCTTTCAATCCACATGCGAGAGTGGCTCAGAACTATAACATTGTTGAGGATTTAGTTGTTTCATCCTCAGCAATGTCAGCTTTGGAAGTGCTGCAATCATGTCCAGCACAACGCAAATTACTTTTGTCGGCTATAGGAGCTGTTGACGTTCAGGACTCGAACCTAATAATTTTCGATCTAGAAAATAGTACACCACGTTTACCTCATCAAATGGTTTTCCAAATTCCAGTGATAGTAAAAAACAGGCCCATTCATCGGACTGTAATTGATGAGGGAGCCTCAACGTGTATTATGTCGATATAGTGTTGGAGATCGCTTGGTTCTCCTTCACTAAATCAATCCTCAACGATTCTAAAGGCCTTTGATGGCCATGGGATTCATCCTTTTGGCATTCTACAGGATTTTCCTATAGGGGTTGAAGGAAAAACCGTTAATCTAGATGTGGAGGTGGTTGATGCCCCTCTAGATTACAACCTTCTCTTGGGTCGAAGTTGGTCTTACGCCATGACAGCGGTCGTTTCATCGATCTTTCGGGTTATAAAGTTCCCTCATAATGGAAAGATCGTAACAATAGACCATCCGGCTTATTTTTCATCTGACCCAGCCTCTTCTGAAAGTATTCAACATGTCGGTAAAACGACTATCCCGTATAAGGATGTTGGAGTAGGACTAGTTAAAGATGCTGATTTACTAGGAAGTTTTCCTTTTCCTCCGATCAACGCATCATCTTCATTTGAAACCATTCATATGATTACATCAGACACCATTGTTTATGATGATCCTTGGATCATTCCTTCTGAATCTAAGATAGACTCGTTTGGTGATGTTATGCCTTTGAGTCCATATGAAATTGCGTATGAGGCTGTGCAATCGTTTACCGACCCATTTTCAACTGAAATTGACTTCATGAATGTGTTCCGTGAGGAATCACTTTTCACATCAAGCTCGGACTTAATCACGTTTTCTGAACTTGTTCACTCTGATGAGAAAATTCATGAAATCCTATGTGTAGATGATTTACCATGGGAAGATCTCCATCACAGATCTTCATTTTTACCCGAGAATGATCATTTTGAAAATGATTTCTCATCAATTTTTACGACTGAATATGTCAAGGAACCTTAGAATCCACTGAAACATCTAGATTTGGAGTTAAATTTGGGAAACATCTCCCGAACTATTCCTATTGACATTTCGGTTAAGCCTAGAATTGTTGAGAACATTCATATAGGTGCCTCGTGTACAGATGACGAAATTCAAATATATAAGACCCTATTTCAAGAATTTTGTGACGTGTTTGCCTCGTCCTGGGAGGAAATGCCAGGAATTGATCCCGCGATTGTTTTTCATGAGATCAAGACTCACCCAGACGCTAAACCCGTCCAACAACGTTTGCGTCAGATTCACCCAAGAAAAGTTGCTGCAATTAAAGCAGAAGTTGAAAAATTACTCAAAGCAGGTTTCATTTATCCAATCCCGTTAAAGGATTGGGTATCGAATATTGTTCCGGTTAAAAAAAAGCAGGGAACAATAAGAATATGCATCGATTATAGGGACATTAATTGAGCCTTTCCAAATGACAATTACCCAACTCCCTATATCGATCAAATCATTGATGATTGTGTCGGCAGCGAAATATTCTCCTTCATGGATGGTTTTTCCGGATACAATCAAATCAATATTCTACCTGTCGATCAATGAAAAACAACTTTCATTTGTCCATGGGGGACATTTGCTTATTGCAAGTTACCTTTTGGGCTCAAGAATGCCGGAGCAAATTTTCAAAGGGCCATGTCTTATGCGTTTCATGACATCAAGCACATTGTGCAACCCTATCTTGATGACTTGCCTGCTCATTCATTACATCGAGCCGATCACATCGTCCATTTACGAGCAATCTTTATGAGGTGTAGGCATTATCGGATTCGGTTGAACCCACACAAATGTGTCTTTTGTATAGAAACAGGTTGATTGCTGGGTTTTGTAGTTTTGAAAGCTGGCATTCGCGTCGATCACTTGAAGGTCAAAGCTATTGTCAAATTGCCTCCTCCTTCGAGTCTTCGCCAACTCAAAAGTTTGCAAGGGAAAGAAAACTTTTTACGACGATTCATTCCTAACTACACCGAGGTTAATAAGGGTTTTACCTGGTTGTTGAAACATAATACTCCATTCTATTGGGACGAGATAGCTCAGAAATATTTTGATGCACTCAAACACGCGTTGACCCATGCACCATTATTGCATCCTCCCAACTACAACCAGGATTACTTCTTGTATCTCGCCGCCTCTCATTGCACCATTGGAATGGTATTAGTTCAGGAAGATGAATTCGGAACTGAGCATGTGATATATTACCTTAGTCGAACCTTAAATCCAACTGAGCTAAAATACTCACATGTGGAGAAATTGGCATTGGCAGTTGTTCAAGCTGTCTAACGTTTTCGTCACTACATTTTACTACGTAAAACTACAGTAATTTCGGATTGCAACCCTATGATCTACATTTTGACCAAGCAATTTCTATGGGGCAAGTACTCTAAATGGATTGTTATCCTACAGGAGTTCGACTTGGAATTTGAGAAATCTAAGTCTAAGAAATCTTTAGTCTTTGCGAGTTAATGTGTGATTTCCCGCGTACTGATACGGAAACTGTGGCAGAGGAGCCCATTGCGGACGAATCCTTGTTTCTAATTAGTACTTTAGATTCGTGGTATGGGGATATCATCGTTTATCTCCAAACCCAATCCTTTCGGTCGGAAATTTCAAGGTCAGAACGTTGGAAAATACGATTCCAGTCCCAACAATACAGGATTATTGGAGATACTCTTTATCGCCGTGGGGCGGAATCCATTTTTCGACATTGCATAGCTCACGAGGAAGCTGAAATGGTTCTAAATGATTGTCACTCTAGAGCGTGTGGCGGTCATATGTCTGGGAATGCCAAAGCCCAAAAGATATTACGCACTGGCTACTTCTGGCCGTCTTTGTTTAAAGATTGTATTACTGTGGTCAGAAAATGCCACAACTGCCAAATATTTGATCGAAAGATGCGCGCTCCACCTGCTCCTCTCCACCCTATAATTACCGTTGGTCCTTTTGCCAACTTGGGTATCGATTTTATTACATGTAACCCTCACTCAGCCAGGGGGCATGCGTATATCATCCTTGCGATAGATTATTTTACCAAGTGGGCCGAGGCGATGCCTACATTTGAGGTAGATGGCAAGACAGCTGCAATTTTTGTGTTCAATCATATAATTGCTAGGTTTGGTGTCCCACAAGAGATAATCACTGATCATGGGCGTCATTATTGAAACGTTATGATGATCGAACTTACAGGCCAACTTGGTTTGCGTCACGATAGTTCAACCCCTTATTATCCACAAGCTAATGGTCTGGTTCAATCCATCAACAAAGTTTTAGTCATCATGATTCGACGAATCATTGGGATTCATCGGTCGAATTGGCATAACATGCTATTTTCAGTGCTTTGGGCATACCGAACTTCAGTAAAAACATCAACAAGGTTCACTCCTTTCCAACTAGTCTATGGTTTGGAAGCTGTGTTACCCATTGAATGCGAAATCCCGTCACTGCAAATGGCCATCGAGTTACTTCCAGCCACTTCCGAAGAGGAAAAACGTTTGTTATACTTGGCGCAATTAGATGAGAATCGACGTGATGCTGCATTGGCGATCGAGACTCACGCAAAACATATGAAAGCTCAGTATGATCGAAATGTGACCCCTCGAAATTTTTCGGAAGGAGATCTAGTCTTAGTTTACGATCAAGCTAATGATAAATTAGGTGCTGGAAAATTGGTTCCTATGTGGCATGGTCCCTATGTTGTCAAGCGAAAGCTAGCAAAAGGGGCCTATGAATTGGTAGACTTTGACGGGGACTCTTTGGGTAAACCCAGAAATGGTCTTTACTTGAAGAGGTATTATGCTTAAAGAATGGGTATGGAGATTTTTAGTTAGGATAGCTTTTCTTTCTAGCTAGTGTGTTTTAGTTTAAAAAGTGTGCTTAGCTTAGAGAGTGTTTTTTTTCGTCATTACTCCTGCTTATCTTGGTTTTACTCTTGATATTGCAGATGTCGATGCCTCTCCAAACATACATTGGTTTTGTTGATGGTGCTTGTCATAATACACAGAACGTTTCTTCCGCAGCTTGGGTTATCTATTCGCCCTCTGACGAGTTAGTATCTATGCATGGGGTAAGCCTCGGTCAAACAACGAACAACATTGCCGAGTATAGTGCAGTGATTGAGTTATTATCTGAATCTATTTCATTTGGGATTCAGAGTTTGATAGTAAGGTTAGATTTTGGACTCGTTGTATTACAGCTTAACAGACTATATGCCATTAGAAATCCAGTATTATTAAGAATATTTTTGAGAGTGCATCTCTTGGAACGTGAATTTGATTATATTGAATATCAGTATATTCCAAGATCTTTAAATACATTAGCAAATGCAATTGCTTCTCGAATGTTAAGTAGACATTTGAAATAATCATACATGTAAATTTAAAACCATTCCATAACATGATTTACAAGATAAGTCCGGTAATAGTGATATATATATATATATATAGGAGTGTGTCAAAAAATACATCGTCCTCGATCATAGGTTGAAAAAAACCTTATGATCGGCAAAAATGATAAGTACAAAAAACAAAAATGTCATATGTGCCCACAATAGGCGATCATCCTATCACTGGTGATGATCTCGATAAGAAACCACTGCACGCGCCACCTTGCAAAGGAACCTCCTAAAAGGTCCTGGGACCCCAATCACATAGTGCTGAAGTCGACGAGGAATGTCATCTATAGTGGTCTCCGGAATATCTCCTGTCAAGCGCTCGAGATGACCCTCCAACTCAGCCAAAACCTCTGCTTATTCATCCTGTGGGGCTGGCACGGCTGCAATTGGTTGTTCCCTCTCGTAAGGCCGAAGAGCGGCTGGTCGCTGTGGACCCACATCTGCATTTGAAACTTTTGCTATCAGTTTTGGGACGATGGAAAAATAATAAAAAAAATTAAAATAGGAAAAATGTTGAAAATAATTTTACCTGAGTCAACCCACTGCTCTCCTGGTGGAAGAGCCATGTCTGGGTCACCACGGAAATCTACCCCAGCGTAAGGGAAGTCCTGAATAGAAAAGACCTAGTTTTCCAACCATTAGAAATACTCAGGGTTGAATTGAGCAACCTCTGTCCTCTCGTCCGGGTGACGGGCCATAACTGTGACCCATCACATCAGTTTGGGCTCTCGAGGAAGCCCAGCTCCAACAGTAAGGTGCTGTGGGATCAACATGGGAACCCTCTCCAGACCGAAACTCACAACCAAAGCCCCATAACCAAAGGTCTTTAGTTGTCCATTCTTGGCCCTGGTCAGTTGGCCTTTCACATTGGCCAACACAGCATCACACCAGTTGAAGATGGTGCCTCGAAAGCAATCAACTGCCATACACATCTAGGATTCAGTGGCAATATGTAATGCGTCACTCCCGCAAAGTCTGGTGACAATAAATGCGATCACCATGAGTTCAGGACGGGATATGGTCTTTATGTCTATCCCTTTGTCTCTAGCCTGGTTGTTGCAGAACTCTAGCCGGAGGCTATCGACAGACTGGCCACCTGGCGTAGCCCCAAACAGAGTCAAGTCTTCGCCTCTCTTAGGAAAGCTAGTCAAGAAATATATGTCCGCCGGCTCGATTTCGAGCTGGTGGCCACCAATGAAGAAGCACTGGTCCTGTATGCTCCATCTGTCAACCAACCACTGTAAGAAATCCACCTGAGCCCTCATGCCAGGAATGGCCGAGAATTTGTACAAGTTGCACGCCCTCAAAGCATCAAGTGAAGGCTGATGATTCCATGCGTTAGCATGCACGTCCTCATGCTCTCGTTCATGCCAATCTAGCATGATGTACTCTCTGCATCAAGTAAAAAAGATAAATTAGAATTCTAGGAATTATTTTGTTTGGTCCAATTTTGATAATTTTTGGGTTAAAAACCCTTGCGACGGGGACCGCACCCTCCGGGTTAGACACAGTGCATGGGACCGCACCTTGTCTACATGGAAGGTGCAGACCCTGAATTTTTCCCAATGGAGAAAAAGTCGGGGTCCGCAGGCTAGCAGTGGTACACCTGCGGGCCCCCGCGCGCGGGTTTTAAGCCTAAAAACCCTCCAAAAAATGAAATGAATGACTAAAACAAAAAATGAAATGGTTAAAAATGGAGAGTAAGATGATGTGGATTACCTGGAGAAGACGACATTCGATTCCAACGGTTGGATTTTCCACAATATTCACGGGAATTTTTCTGAACAAAAGCACTATTTTCTCACCCAAAACTCAAACGGTAAAAATGAATTGACGAAGGCCCTTTTTATAAGTTTTTTGAGTAATTAAATTGCAAATTTGTTTATGTTTCAGTTTGGAAAGGTATTTTTGCAACATTTTTATCCATTTCAAACAGGTATCAGTAATGTTTGCGTTTTGTTCAGGATAACGGATTATTCAGGCGAAATCTGTCATTTTCGACAAAAAAACATTTAGAGTCACCTTTAAGCTCTTTTCTGACTCCTGAAATATGAAAAGATTGCCGAGTTTTTCTTTTAAACTCATTAAAACGGAACTAAAAGACGGTCCACTTACAGCTCCTTTCCGACCGTAAAAACATGAAAATATTGCCGGATTTTTGTCGTTTCAAATTCGATATTGGTTATGAAATGGCGTGTCTTTGATCGCTTTTTTACCTTTTTGGGTCAAGGGCACTAATGACGAAAAGTACTCCTTGGTCGTAAAAGATCAAGCAGTTCTCTCAAGTATTATTTTATACTTTTTCAGGCTTGGGAGACACAAATTTATGTAAAAGGTCAACCCTGGAGTTTTCTTAAGTTTTTTCAGACTCTCTAAAATTGAAAAACACCGAGTTTCTCCTATACTGGACTCGTTAAAATTTCACAGTAAAGGACCTGTTCAATTACAAACAGGAATGAACCACTCCTTCTTAGGGTTCGAATTTAAACTAAGTTGGACTCATCTGAAGGATGAGCTTATAATCAAGCAAATGTTATCCTCCTCAAGCTTGTCAAAAATAAAGAGGTACTTGCCAGAAATGGTGGGGGAAAAGAGAGAAAAATGAGCCTGCTTGTCATACTTTGTAATCACTCTTGAACACGACACTTTTATTCACCTAGGTTGGGAAATCCTTTGCCTAACAGTTGATCAAACCACATTGAAAGTCTTTAGCCGGTTTTTGGGTATTAACATTGGGTCAATTGTCACCAAGCCATCTGTCGTGTCGTTATGTGTTCAAGAGGTCACTGCCAATAACCCATGCATCTGCAAAATATCTGTCATCCATCTTCACCATCCCTGAGTCAGTCCTTGCAACTAAATTTCTTCAACTTGATCTATGATTTCGTGTTGTGGGCTTGCCTGCGACGGATCGCTTTCTATCGACTTCAGCTCATTATCTAGAAAGATGATCTAGAAATCTTCAGTACCTTGGGATCTGCATGCCTCAATGGCAGGTTTCTCGCCTTCGACGATAGGTTGCATCATTGACCTTCGATCAAAGGATTCCGTGACATGTTCGACATCAACACATTTATTCACATTTCATGGATTGTACTGGGTACTTTGAGAGCCATTGACATCACTGGTGGTTTCTCTCACACTTGTTAATAGTTTACATCATTGACTGGTAATCAAGTGGTTTCTACCATGTTCGACATCAACACATTCATTCACATGGATAGAATCGTACTGTTTCGGGAAGTAGAAATGAAGACCCTGGATCTAGTCTCCACAATCTAGGCTGCGAGGAATTTTGTATTCATTATATAATGGACTATTCATAAACAGATGGTTGCATCCATACTATGTCCATATGAGTCTATACTTGTGATGTTTTACAAGATCATTCCTGTATCAGAGCAGTAGTTAGTTTTTAATTTAGTTTTGATCTGAGTATGGGAATGCCTACCTCAGCGATGATATGATCTCATATATATATCTTGCATTGAATTTTTTTACAGGTTGCAACCGGGCTCTCCACAAGATGATCCTCGAAATGATAAAGTACTTCACTCTACCTAAATGATAAATGAAATCCTCATCTACTATAGACTTCTCACTTTAGGGGGAAATCTGTTACACAAAAATATCGTCACCATGATTATTTGCAGTCAGTATGGGTCTATCATCACTTGTACTGTCCTCCTAAGCAAGTCTCAGACCTCAGCTCTTCAAGTCAAGCTTTGAAAATAAGAGAAAGACATTAAAAATCAATGAAACTCTGGTTCCGCACTTTCTCTCACTGTTACCTGTGGTCTTGCACCTTCTGTTTACAAAAACTACGGACCTGCCCGCTCTGTCCCTAGAGGTGTGGGTGTAGACCCCTGTGAAAGTAAAAAAGGCACAAGTTTATTCTAAAAAACTCACTTTGGGTTAATTCTAGATGATTCTAGAAGGAATTTTGACGTGGATTTGCCGCTCTTAGGTGGTTCATGCATCCCAAAAGAGAAGGAGCTAATCCCTTGATGAGAGGAGCTATCCCTTTGAAGGAGGGCTTTATCCCTTTGAAGGAGGACCTAGTAACTTCCCTCTGTTGCACTATAAATTCAGGCATTGGGTTGGTTGCTGGAGAGGTTAGAAGCTGAATTTTTTTGAGGATAAATGCTGGTGAAATTAAGACTTCCTAGTTGAGCTTAAGAGGAGAGATCACATACCTTTTTGGCTTCATTGGGAAGTGAGTGAAACTTGTCAAAGTAGAGGAGACTTCTTGCTGGACCTTGGGAGGAGCTTGTACAGCATCAAGGCACAGGTTGTAAAGTTCTTCTTCTTTTGAATTAATACAATCAAACTCATTTTTCTCAACAAGTATCTTATGTTATTTGTTTCATGAACTCCTTGACTTTCATGTTAAATATGTTTTATCATATTGGCTTTTCAGGTGTTATTTAATTTGTTTGCTTGTTTGTGTTTGCAGATTCATGACAAAGGAGCTCATTTGGATCGAAGGAGCGAGGGCATCCACAAAATTGCGTTGGACCTAAGGTAGGCCCTAAAACACTTGTTCGCCTTTGTTTATAAAAGCATATTTAGAGAAAGATAGTGTCTGGTTGGTTTGCTTGTCATTAGGTCTTCTTTAGATTCTAGGAAGGTCTATCTTGTCCGCAAGATCGACTTATTCTGTGTGACATAAGGCAATCACATTATCCTATGAATCAATCTATCCATGATGGGTATTGGCTCCTCCAGCCATAGACACCCATCATGCACTAAGCACAGCAGCTACTTGATGACCAATACTGTAACGCAATTCTAGTGTAGCACCCAAAGCAGGTTGAGCAACCCACCTTGTCTACTCCTCTGAGCCACCTCCATGGATCCTATGTGGTCATTCTGGTGTTTGTATCAATGATGCAGTGCATTAGTTGCTCAGTCACCAGGTGTGGGAACTTCTCTTGTTCAGGCAAGTCCTAGTCCTTGAGTTTCAATAGAGGAACCCACTCCAAGCGCTGTCCTTCAAAAAAAATCTCATCTGGCAGCAGAGGGGTTTGCACAGGCGTCTTGCTCTCATCGATGTCTTTCAACAACTTGGTTTTTCCTTTACGAGGAGGGATATACTCTGGCAACCGAGTGATAGGGTCAGCACCCTAGGTTTCAACTTTCTCCACATCAACTCCCACATCCTCATCATCCATTTGGATGTCTTCAAGTTCTTCCTCCCCCAACTCTAAGTTGATGGCTTTGCCCTTCTCGTATGTGGTGGGCTTTGATGGGTTTCTCATTGGCAATTTATGCACCGGTATGGTAGGCTGCTTTCCCTTTTTATCTTGGCAGTCTCCTTGGTTGGGGTCGGCTTTGGTCTCGGAATCCTCAGTGATTTAGGGACTTCGGCTACCACTTCGGCGACCTTTAGAGCATCTACTTCTGCTTCCATCTCAGTTTCCATCACCCACTCCTCTACTTCAGTATCTATATCTTCTGTGGGTGCCGACATAATGCTTTCCAACAGTGCTCGTGACATCTATGGTACGTTTGCAAACACTAGAGTCTCTTTGAAAGCCTCGAAGAATTCTTGGTTCATGTGTTCCTAAGAGCTCAACAACTCAATTCTCAAAATGGAAACTGTTTTTTGCTGGACAACCACTTGTAATTTATAAGGAATTTTGAATTCAAATCCGACCGTTCACCCCAAATTTGATTCATTAATGTGGGATTGGCAAAAGATATTCAAGGATTTGACCCATAAATTTCGTCTTAAATGTCGGTCGTACACTCCCTTTGATCTCATTTCTACCATAAAATCATGAACAGTGACTTTAATGGTCACTTTCGAGCTGACCTGTGCAATTTCTCCCTGAGTAGCGTAGTTTCCTTCACTCTGCCATGAACCTTGTGACACTTCCTTACTTTGCACAATCCTCCAATCATACAGCTCCTCAAATCAGACAATGTAGTTTATAGTCCCGCACCTCCTTTCAGCTACTTGGAGTGCTAAGACTGTGCTACCTTCATCTAGTCACATGCCCAGACCACCGGTGTATGGCTTCAATCGACTTCCTTTCACCTTTCCTAGGAAGCATTCTCCATTTAATTTGACTAGTTATACTGCTCCTCCATCCATAATCACATTAATGATATAGGGCCCTAACTAGTGCATTCTGAATTTCCCTAGAAATTTATCAAACTTGCTGTCATATAACAAAACCAGGTCATTTACCTTAAAGGTGCACAACTTAATGTGCTAGTCATGCCATGCTTTTTTGCGCTGCTTTTGGACCTGTTGGTTAAATCCAGCTAGAAATCTCTCTTCCTCAAGCTCAGCCAGCTACGCGAGCCTCTCCTCCGAGGCTCTACGATCCATCATACCTGTGAGTGCCACTATGTGCAGACTAGGCACAATATATTCCATAGGCATTACTGGTTCAACACCATAGACAAGCCTAAAGGGATTTTGTCCAGTCAACTTCTTGCATGTCATTCGATAAGCCCATAGTACTGCAGGTATGCATAGGTCCCAATCAGTTCGCTAAGAATTGAAAACCTTGGTCAGTGCATTCTCTAGTACTTTATTGAATGCTTCCACCATCCCATTAGCCTGCGGGTGATAAGGTGTGCTCTTCTAGTGATATACCTGAAATTCCTCCATCAATGCACTGATCATTTCATTCAGAAAGTGCATACTGTGATCACTCATAAAAATATTCAAACAACCAAATCACATCAGTAGATACTCAAAGAGGAATTTTGTAGCAGTCCTGCCTGTACAATCCTTTATAAGCTATGCCTCTGCCCATTGAGTCAAGTACTCTGTTGCAGTGATAATGTACCCTTCTCCCATCTTTCCTTGGGGATGGATGGGTCCCACAAAATCTATCGCCTCAAAGGATTGTAACATCATCTATGGATTCAGAGGCATCTCATCCCTTCGTGATGGCCTGCCAATACTTTGACACACCTCACACACTTTGCAATATGCTTTTGAGTCTTGAAGGAGGATTGACCACCACAACCTTGCGTGTAGAATGTTCTACGCAGTCGCTCTCGCTGCATAATGTCCTCCTGCGACACCCCCATGAGCATCCGCGAGGATGATGCTTCTTTCAAACTCGTGTACGTACCGTCATAATATCTCATCAGACCCCATTTTACACAGATGCCCGGCAATGACAGAAAAGTCTGCCACGTGCAACACTAATCCTTATTTTGTTGGACAGTGTATCCCTCTAGGGCAGTTCCTATCATCAGGAAATGTATGATATATTCAAAATTACCATCTGTGATGTGCACTACAAATAGTTGTGCATCATGTAATCATTCTTCCAAATTCATGGGCTCTTCCCCTGTTTCGATGCGCGAAAAATGGTCTGGTCTCGCGGTCAGTCGTCTAGGCTTCACAATAACTTCAAAATCATACTCCTAGAAAAATAAAAACCATCTGCAGATTCTCCCCCCCAACATAGGATTATTGACCAGGTATTTTAGCATGGAATGATCTATATACATCTTAAAATGGCCATCTAGCAAGTAGTGTCTAAACTTCTGGAGAGCGTATACCATGGATAACCCTTCGCGCTCAGTGGTGGAATAGTTCTTCTCTGCCTTGGATAACCTTCTTCTTGCAAACATGATAGGATGGTCCAAGTATCCTCCACCAACCTGTGTCAGTACTGCTACCAGCGCTTTACATCATGCGTCAACATGTACATGAAATTCCTTCTTCCAATCTGGGAAGACTAGAATCGGTGCGATGGACATATTTTCTTTCAATACATCCAAGCTCTTCTTACAGTTCTCATTCCAGCAGAATGTGACATCCTTCTTCAACAACTTCTCCATGGGTGCAGTGATCTGGGCATATCCTTTGATAAACTTTCTATAATATCCCATATCTCCTAGGGTAGCGCACAACTATTTCACACTCCTCGGCACTTCCAAGTTTAGTATCAGTGTGATCTTCATGGGATCTACCATCAGTACTTGCCTAAAAACCACATGACCCAGCAGGGTCCCAAAAGGAACACAGAACATGTATTTCTTCATATTGAGCATGATTTGGTATCTTTGACAGGTGTCCAACATCAGGGGCAAGCTTGCTACATGGCGTTTCAACAACCCAAACACAGTCCAATCATCAAAGTATATTTCCAGGAACTTATGAATAAATTCCTTGAATGTCGTAACGATTACACGTGATAAAATTGTAGGTGCATTCTTCAATAAAAATTTCTTTACATTGTACTGGAAACACCCCCACTCAGTTGCGAAGATCATCTTGCTCCTATCCTCCAGTGCGATTTTGATCTGGTGGTACCCCATGATCCCATCAGTGAAGGAATATGATTCATGGACACCTACATTGTCCAACACGTCATTAGTGAACGGAGTCAGGAAAGGATCATGTACACAAACGTCATTCAACTTTCTGAGATCCACGCATATCCTTATTTCATCCTTCTGTTTCTTCTCCTGTACCACCATTGGGCTTACCCAGTCAAATTATTCCACAGGCTCAATGATGCTTGCTGCGAACATATTGTCTAACTCTAAGCAGACCTTCTCCTTATACTTTGGATTATATGGTAAGGTCTTTTCTTAACCGGCTTCGCGTCGGGTTTCAATGTGATCTTCATAACACCTAGGTCCCCAATTATCCCTTTTAAATCCGTAAACTTGGTAGGAAACAAGTCCTGGTATTCGCGGAGCAATTCAGTGACCTTATCCAGCATCATAACATCCCAGTAATATCAAATCTTTGCGAATTTGGGCTCTGCCTCTATAACAATGCTTACTTGTTTCATTTTTAGTGGCGCGGTTATATTAGGATTCTCAATCTGTGGTCCTTCAACCTCATGGTGACCTTTTGTTTCAGGGATGTTACTCTTTTGTGGATCCTCATCCTCTTCTTCAGCGGTTACATTATAACATTCCAGCACGTGTCTCAGCTGAGTAGCCCAATCAGGATGAATCAGGTCCAAAGGATCCTGCGGTGTCCTAAAGATTGTTTCTTTCACCTCTTGTAGCACCTCATCAATACAGTTAAACCTATATTCAAAGCTAAATGTCATTATGAATCCTTCGCATAGAATATCCCATTCACTTGTACCATGGAGAAGCTCTGTTTCTACATACTAGTTCATCGAGACGACATCCAGGGTGTGACAGAACAAGTGCACCCATTCAGGTTGGGGTTCTGTCCATAAGCCTGAGCCCATTTGGCCAAGTGTGCATGCAAATCATCCCGTCGATCATATTTTTCTTTTCGTCGTACCTACAGCTTCCCAAAGCGTGATCTCATCATCCTCCTACATTTATGCCAATCATCAAAGCTTCCCTTGTGCGTACCCCACCACCTTGTGAGCGTAGTGCATAGTGCTCAGTCCAACACCTGGAAGTGCTGCTTTTCTGGTACCTCCCTCTCAAATTCATCCAAAAAGATATCTACATCATCTAGGCTATCATAAGTGGGCAGATTTCTTACCTCTGATGACACACAGTGCAATGACCAGGTCATCATGTTACAGCTCAGTGTAGTTACTTCATGTAGCTGATTCTACCAATGCTCTAATTCTTCATCTGAGTCCAAGGTCCAAGAACTCTCGCGATCCCATGTAATTCGTCCATCCACCATTAGATTCACCCAATCTTTGTCTTGTGCTATTATATTATAGATATAGTCTAGATCGTCACCACTCTCATAATCGCGGACTGGTTCAGTATAGCGTGATCCCTCAATAATATCTAGGGGTACTATTATACAGAATGATTTCTTTTCAAATATCATATTTTGCTTCTTGAGGTTGATTACCCCATTCATATCAGTATCCCAATCAATTCCAAGGAGTGTAGTGTAGGGGTTTATATCATCCACAATTTCTATTACTTCAAAGTCAGCTAATGCACTCGCACCTTCAATATCTACAGTCACCTCTTGCAGGTGCCCCATGGGGATGATCTTCTGATGGTTCATCATCCTTAGCTAAATTAGAGACTACTACAGCGTGGGTGTTCCCATCCATTCCCAAGTTTGCTTCGATAGGATTTTCACATCTGACCCCAAGTCCAAAATAACCTGATCCATTTCATACTCTCCTATCTGTGTGGTCAGCCTCACCTACCATCCCGTCCTTGTTTTATGCTTACCAATCTTTCATACTGCGTGCAGCTCACCTGGAGTGTTTCTGGCACATCTATTTATGAGCTCCTGTAACCCCTTCACAACCTTGCTATCGCATAGTAACTTCATGCATGTCTCTAGGAAGGTTGTAAGCATAGAGGGGTCCATCTCCTGATTAGGCTTATCTTTGCTCCCTCATGTGGAGGCCTCAATGAAGCTCTTATTTGCTTCCATGAATGTTTTTCGTGTTTACTCCAAATCAAACTCAGCCTCCTTCACTGGAGCTTTGCGAACCCATGTGTTGTCTTCAAGTTGTTTCCCCTTGTCATCTCCTACTGTGATTCCATTACGGAGCATTATATTCACGTTCGGATCCTCTTCACATGGATCAGAGCTCACCATTTACAGGTTCTGAGTCGGCTGAGGTGGTAGCACCCCTTTTTCATGTATCCTTGTTATTAGCGTAGCAAAATCTTTTGTTTCATGATCAAAAAGAGTGCAATACTTGCACGACAGACACGTTGGGTTAGTGCAATCATGGGCATAGTGTCTTGGTCCTCCGCAATTGTAGCAGATCAGCTGTCCCCTACCTCTTCTAGGTCCTCCTCTTCCTCAACCTTGTTTGCACCCCTGAAAGCCTATCTACGCCATCCCCGCGCTCTCATTAGGGGGGCGCATTTCTACCTAAACCCTATAGGCAGGAGTTCTATCCATCATTAGTTCATAGCTTCTGCAATTACTCTCATCATGCCTTACTGACCTACAAAAGTTACAGAATAGTTGTTATGGTGTATGTACAAACATCTACAACAAATGACAGTTATCCATGGCATGTTTTCCTACTACCTAACATATAGCACACCATAATGCAGGCCCCACGCTTGGTCCTGCCTAAGCATATGGTCTCAAAGGCATCGATCCTCCTCCTATAATATAGTTTGCAAAGACTAGGAAATGGTCTCTATCATGCCCATGAACCTTGCATTTTAGGCACCATACTTCTTTTCGCACCTTTGGTTGAACTGTTCTGTCCTCCTCAAAATTTGTAGCTCAAGGAAAAGAATTTTCAACTATGCATTGTTAGAAAATTATATATTACGGAGCAATGGAACACATAAAATAGTGCAGAAATATGAAACACAGAAAACGCACAAAACAAGAGAGACAGATATACGTGGTTCACCCAGTTTGGGCTATGTCCACCCCGAACAGCTAGTCCTTCCTTTCTATTATCCAGCAAAATGAAGAGAAACAACCTACAACAAATCCGCTGTAATATCTTCTATTTTCTCTCACAGTCTCACCTCTCTATTTCTCGCTCACAGAATACACATCTATCACACAGCCTCAAATACAATACCCTCATACAAAGAGAGGGGTTGCCTTCTAGGGCAAAAAACCCTAAACTAAACATAAGTCCTACCGTCAGATCATCCGCCTAATGAACGGCCCAAATTGACTAGAAATTACTATACTTTTACAAGGCAATTTTACAGCTGTTTTTAGCTTCGGGGGCACTGCCCCCGAAACCCCCCGCCAGGGGGGGGCTCCCCCCTTGGACCCCCCCTACAGCGAATATTTTACGGGCGGCGTTGCCGCCCCCATTTCGAACTGGGGTCCTATGTGGCGATACCTTTGAATATAGAAGATAATCAAGCTCCACACCCAACATGCATGAATCTGTTGAACCCCCAGATTTGGATCTTGCATCGAGCTTTCATGCAGTCTCATTGCAATCTCTAAGGCCTCAGTCTGAGTTGTTATCTTCTGTTGTGGTAGCGCAACCCTTAGGTGTGTCAGGAGTGAAGCTACAAACCACTCGCGATGTTGTTTGTATGTTAAGTTCATGTTAGCTTCGTGGATTTTACACTTCAACCTTTGATCTAATTCCCAAGGTGTCTCACCTAGTTGCATCACAATTTCCTTGAACCCCACAATTGACTATGCCTCAGATTTAGGCCTACTAGATTCTTTATTCAGTGTTGTCTGGATGTCTACCACTCCAGCATTTGGATTATCATTAGAGTACTTGATGTACCAGGCTAGCGCGCGATCCTGCAGATGTTATAGACAATTTTGTGCCTTACAACAACAAGCATGAATTGTCAATAATCCAAGGGATCCAAAGTTCCCTAAACATGATGTTCTTACCCCTAGAGGGACAAGGTCAGCAAACCAACAGCTCTCAGATCAGTTCTCCACCTGAAAACACTCAAAAACAAGCAATCCTGAAATCAAAGCAGGTGCTCCACTAGGTTTCTGCGCTGAAACTCAGTTGCTCCATGGTGTACCTGCGTTGCAAAGCAAGTGGGACAAAGGCCACCTACGCTGAGCGAGAAGGGACAAGTGGCACAGTGAGTCATTGCTTTGGAATCTTCCAAAAATGACACTTGGATCAGGTATTTCGCCTTGTGATGAGTCAGAGGCTCTGTTTCTCCAAGTGGAAGCAAAGTTCTCCAAGTGGACTCAAGAACTGAAGATCAACTAAAGATTAACTGAAGAGAGAGAGGACACAAGGCAGCTACACATCAGTTGCAAGCTGACTCATCCTTTCTCAATTCATCTATATATTGAGCTCTCTCCTATGAGCTCAGGAGGCTGGAATTTTGTGCAAAGTAATGATATGTTGTTGGTTTCACTATTGAGTTATTGGGTGATTGTTTGAGAGAGGTGAAGAAGAGCAATTCTTTCTGCTGGGAGGTGTTGCTGGGTTGGAGCCTTCAATGGTTGTAATACTCTCAGAACCTTTATTTCTTCATTAATAAAAGCTATTGAGGTTCTTCTATGTGCTCTTGTTTCAATTATATATTGTGATGATTGCATGTTTGGTTTACACTAATCCATGAACCAGTTATGATTGCATGCCTCTTGTAGTTTCCTTCTTTGTTATTTTGCAGGATCTCATCGTAGCTGGGCGAGCAGAAGAACAAAGAGCTAGGAGCAAGCGGCCAAAGAGAAGAGTTTGGATTCGACATTAAGCGCAAGGCAACGGTTAGTGCTTTCTCCATTCTCTTTTGCTTTCATAAAGAAGTAAACCTTAAGTAGTTTGTTTTACAGTTGTTGCTAAGGAACTGTCACCCTTAGAGTGGGATAGGGTCATCCGAGTCGGATACTTTTCCCTACAAAAAACTGGCGACTCCACTGGGGATCGTATCCGTTTGATTGTGTTTGTAGTATTTTGCTATTCATTTCCTGAACAAAAGAGTACCAAGTCGAAAAGCTTTTGACTATATCAAAAGCGAAGTAGAGGGCAGCTACTCTTGCTCTTTTTCTGAGCAAATTCATGATTTGAAGAGCTGATCTACAAGGATCCTTGTAAGCTCTTAGTGATAGCTTTGCACCTTCTTAATCATCCCTTTGAGTGTGCTTGACTGATTGCTTCTGATTTGAGCAAAAACCGTGCATTTTTGAGAAAATTATGACCCGGAAACTGTGAAAACGCAATTCTCGTTTTCCAAAGCAGGTAGTACACAGGCTACCTGCTTTGCAACGCAGGTCCCGAAGGGGCTACCTGCGCTGAGAGCCAGTTTGGCTGTGCAGAACCTGCGTTGGCCCAAATTTGCTTAGTGCATTTGGGGTTTCCTCCTTTCTCTTGCCTGTTTTCACTTAGTTTTGCTGCTAGGTGTCAGTCTTGTGCCTGTTTTGAAACCAATATTACTTGCCATCATTCTGCCTCTGTTATATAACGAAATTGTACTTGTTCTTTGTATTTCTTACTCATTTACAATTTCCCATAACGAAAAGTAAACTAGTCATGCTTTTGGCCTTTTAGATCTGAACCTGTGTTAAGCATTTTGCTGGTCTAAAGAGTTAGCTTGTTTGCTGTCCATAGCTGATTAGTCATTTTACTCTCGTTAGTATGGTTTGATTTCATGTATTTCCAGTGATTAAGCAAGTGAATCTTAAGGTGTCTTTTGATTTTGGACAAACTTGTTTACTTTCGCTTTAAATCGAAATCAAAGTTATATAACCACTTTCTTTTTGTAATCCATCCACATTAAGAAAGGGAAAAGAAAATACATGCATTGTGCATTTTGCATTTGACTGTGTGCTTGACGATTTAGGAAAGATTTGCATTTTAGTGTGTGTGCTCTATGATCTGTGTGAAAAGATTTGCCTTTCTTTTCCCTCAGTAGTTAAGGTTTTCAAAGTTGAAAGATTGAAAAGTTTGCTTCTCATCTTAGACTGCATTCAGGAATTTGTTATATACATCTCGTGGTGATCCTTAAAGGCAAACTGATAAGCAAGATCAACATTAAAATAAATCCAATTTACATAACAACGCTTTGTAACATAACGCAAACACATAGAGGTCTAAGTAGAGACGTGTTCCGGCGTCGTTAAACATAGTGACTGTCGATCTCTACGAAGGTGGGTGATTCCTCCTGAGAGTCGGTGGCACTAATACGGACTTGTGCTCCCACGTACCGTCGCGTATATATTGGGAGACCCCTATAGGCAATTATCCTTTATCCATAGGAAGCCGTGTCGGCCGCCCTACTGATCGCGATGCAGTGAACACAGCATTCACGAAGATCGACCACCCGTACCGTAAAACGTATTCTGTGGTTTCGCGAAAAGTTTGGCACACCCTCTGCCTAGATCTCCAGAGAAGTTTCTTTTGGCTTTTTCAAACTCTATAACTGAAAAAGTCCATCTGAGCATTTGTCACTTCGGGCTCGTTAAAACATCGAAGGCGACTAGAGTCATCTTTAGCTTTTTCTCGACTCTTAAAACATGAAAAAGCAAGTTTGTGTCTAAAAGCGTCGTTAATAAAATTTATTTTAAGCGGAACATAATCACCTGTTATTCCCACGTTGATCTTTCAGTTGAAAAGTATGGAGCCCACCAACCAAGGAAACAACCTTGGTGGAAGTCCAAATCCCTTCTCCTCTTGGGGAGATGTTGGTGCGCCTCATATGGCAACATTGTCACTTCCAGGATTGACAATTGGCCTACCTGTATGGCTCTTTTCAACTAATGTAGTCCAGATCGCCACTAATCCTGAGCAGTCGAATCAACAGTCAGAACAGTCTAGAGCTACCCACCAGCCTTCCACTTCTTACAATTCTTCCTCTGATCCTTCATCTTCACAAGGAAGAGCCGGCAAAAGTCAGCCTCCCATGGAGAAGAAGGAAAAGAAGAAGAGAGAAAAGAAGCAGAAGGGGCCTATGGCGAAGGCGACTGGGGACAAGCAAAAGACAGCTGACAAAAACCCACACACTGCACCGACCGGGCCTAAATCGCCATGTGTCATTTGCAAAGGGGCCCACTTCCATCGTGATTGTCCCTGTATTCCCCGGATACTAAGGGACTGGTCCCCAAGGTTGCACAATCCGGTAGCATCAACCTCTGGTAGTCATGTTGATTGCAGTCCGTCAACTAGCGAGAGTGAAGGACGAAGAGGGAGACCAAGATCACCCTGTATATTGTGTGAAGGCGATCACGCCATCCACAAATGTCCATTCTTAGATGAGGCAAAGAGAGTTTTGGAAGATCGTCCGGTTTCACCGTTACGACTTCCTCCTGGATACCAAAAATCGCGCCTAATCCCTCGGTAGTTGAAAATCCAGCTGACCCGCTCAAGTGGTCAGCTGAAGTGTCGGTCATTGAAAATGAACCTACTGAATCCAGAACAGACGAAAGTCTAAAGGTCGAAACGGCAGTCGACCCCATTCTTCCTTCGGAGGTTTCATCCTCCAATGACCCCGTCATTGAAGACCCATCTTCAAATGACACCCTCACTGAAGAGGATAAGGATGACACCGTCCATATTCTTTTCATCAACACAGACTCTGATGAGCATCAGGGCAATGCGCCCATTCCTTTATCGCAGGAAGGAACATCGTCAGGGTCGTATCCGGCCGTATATTCGGTCCCACCACCAAGCAACCTAGTTGTATCCTTTGATTGGAATCAACTAGGCAGACCCCGGTTACCAGCCAGTATCCCATTCAGAATCATAGTCCAAATCTACAGAATGGTGATGGCTGGAACTATCATTGATGAAGGGGCATCTGTGAGTATCCTTTCCTCTGTTGCTTGGAAAGCACTGGGTTGCCCGGCGCTTTTACCTGAGATGAGAAATATATCAGGTTTTGATAAAGGAACCAGTCACCCGTTAGGGATTCTCCCCAATGTTCCAGTTACATTGAAAGGGAAGACAGTTCATATGAACATCATGGTCGTCCAGGGACCCTTGGCATATAACTTACTCCTTGGACGAGACTATATATATTGCATGGAGGCAATAGTGTCCTCGCTCTTTAGAGTCATGTGTTTTCCGCACGAAGGAAGAATGGTCAAGCTCGTAGACCAACTTTCATTTCCAGGATCACGCATTGCAAATAGTCAAATACCATCCCTTAACGGTTTATTCACTCAAGGAATGCCACCGCCCCCGGTTCTACTTCCCGATGAATGCGAGTAATTCGAGAAGAAAAGAATGGGGACCCAGGGGGCATGCACCCTGGCCTGCCTCGGGCAGAGAAAACCTTAGGTATAAAGTTAATTTCCGTAGAAGAATGGACTAGTCCGTACCCCGTCCAAAAAAGGAAGAGAGGGTTGTTCTAGGATAAAATTCTTTTGTCAAAGTTATGTTGAAGCGGAAGAATCGCTCCCTTTGTCTAAAGAAGTGGGCTCTCCTAAGGAGGGGATCTATTTGTGGCAGCAAGAAGGCACCATCTTTGAATGTCAAGCCTCACCCATTAAAACAATATGTTTTAAAAGAGAAGTAGGGGCAGTCTTCAAAGAAAGAGAGGAAATTGCTGCAACAAGTAGTCACCATCCTTAGCAACCTAATGATAGACATCGCCGAAAAGAGATTTTAGTTTGCGGTAGCAAACAAAACCATTTTTCGGATAATAAGTAAGAGGACCTCTCCCCCGTAACACCAATGTTTTATCTGTTGCGATCTTGCAAAAATCAAAAAGTGAACTGATGGGAAGACAAGTACCATCGGCACCGAAAAATAACGAGAAGACAAGTATCGTTAAAAATATAGCAAGACGACAAGTAGAAAAACAAAGGTGGGACAGAGGAGAAGAAGAGCCTTGAAATTATACTTTATACCTGGGGGCATGCAAACCTTTTGGAGTGCAAGCACGGGACGACTATTTATTTTTTGTAAATTTTTAGGTCCTCCCTTTAAACCTGTAGGTCTAACCCGTTAAACTCGTAGGATTAGCCGTTTCCAGCTTGCATAAAGAAAGGTTGAAGGGCAAAAGTTAAAACCTGCCAAATTGGAGTAATTAGTGAGGTATCGCTCCTTAAATAAGATTACCTCACCTAAAGCATTCCTTGTATTAAGACTGGTATAATCGAGCAGTTTTAGCAATGTTCATGCTCGTTAAAAAATAAACGCAAGAATCGAGCAGTTTTGTACAGAGTTCATGCTCGTTAAAAAATAAACACAAGTTGTGAGCAATCTTTCCCTACAGTTCAAGCTCATCCAGAAAAAATGAACCGGTAAACAACCTCGAGAAATGTAACCTTTGAAAGCCATATTAAAAGCCCTTGGTCGTGTTTATATGCCATCACCTCCATCCGTTCATTTTGGCCAATCGTTCACCTCCATATGTTTGTTTACCCATTTTGAGGAACAGCTGCGAAGAGTGATTTCACTTAGCCATCCTTGTGACACTGCCGTGATTGGAGAATTCCAACCTGTACCTGGAATCTGCTGCTATCCCTGTTCATCACTCGTTCCTCAAAAGACGAGTCTTCTTTGAGCTCTTTTCACTGACTCGTAAAATATGAAAAGTTTGCCGAGTTTTGGCCTTCCAGCTCGTTAAAGGACAAGAAGAGCTATCCCTCCTCTAGATTTTAATCTTTTTGGACCTGAGGGATTATTACACAAAAAGATCGAGCGCTTGTTTTGTTCGGCTCGTTAAAGAAATCGAAAATTCATCCCTTCTGTATTGTTTTATACTTTTTGGGACTTAAGGGATTAGAAGACGAAAAAGGAAATTTGGAGTTAACTTTTCGTACCTTTTCAGACTCTCTAAAAATGAAAAGGACCGAGTTTTCTTTGTCGTTAGACTCGTTAAAATGATTAAATAGCGACAAACTTGTCTTTAGACGAGAACGAGTTTCCCTATCGCTAGGCTCGTTAAAACATAGCGATGGGCTTGCCCGAAGGGCAGGTTATAGAACAAGCATATGTTATCCTCCTCAAGCTTGACAAAAATAAAGAGGTACTGGTCAGCAATGACTGGGGAAAAATTGGGAGAACCTCACAGCATTAATGGTAGCAAGTCGCTCTTGAACATGACACTTTGTCCTCCGTATCACATCGGGTTGGGTTGTTTCATTCACCGGTCTCATAACCATGGTCTTCGCCACACCATCCACAATTGGGGTAATGCTACCAATCCATCACATCAGTGTCGTTATATGTTCAAGAGATGTGGTTCTGTAAAGAGTCAACCGTGTTCCACCCACTGCCATACATTATCCTTCATCCACTTCATGACCGCCACCCTGAATCATACATCACAGTTTGTTTTCACCTCATCACAATCACTAGCTCCGTTCCGTGTCACTGATGTGGGATTCATTAAGGCCCTCCTTTGACGGATCGCTCCTTGTCGACATCAGCTCATTATCCAAGGAGTTGATCTAGGAACACCCCCCTCAGTACTTTGAAGCTTGCATGCCTCAATGACAAGTTTCTCACTTCCGGCGACAGGTATACATCAATGACCTTCGACCAGAAGATTTTGCATGGTGGTCGATGCCAAGTCCTTTATTCCCACCATGTGGATTGTACTGTCGTACCTTGAGGGTCATCATCCTTATCGGTGACTCCTCTCGCGCTTGTTAACGGTTTACATCATTGACCGGTAATCAAGCGATGTCTTTCCATGTTCGACTTCAAGAAATTCTCACATGGATCGACTTGTACATCGAGTGAAGATCGGAAGAGATTGAAGACCCCGGATCTAGTTTCATCCATCCGGGCTGCGATATATATTCAGGACATAAAGACATTTGATATGTACACCATTACAGCAGATGATCATCCTTCTCAAAGGATGATAATTTCAGCAGAGAATTATCAGTCTACAATCAGACGATCGTCTGTTCTATGTACCAAAATGTATTTATAAAGCTGAGCATGGGAATGCCCGCCTCAGCTAGATCATGAAAAATGTATGAAAAATAATGTATTGTATTGTATCTTATTACAGGACACTTCTCAGCAGATTGAATGAACTTCGGATCCTCTCAATAAAGCATTTCACCCGATAAACGACCTCATACTTTAGGGGGCATCTGTTATAGACAATTTTGTGCCTTACAGCAACAAGCATGAATTGTCAATAATCCAAGGGATCCAAAGTTCCCTAAACATGATGTTCTTACCCCTAGAGGGACAAGGTCAGCAAACCAACAGCTCTCAGATCAGTTCTCCACCTGAAAACACTCAAAAACAAGCAATCTTGAAATCAAAGCAGGTGCTCCACTAGGTTTCTGCGCTGAAACTCAGTTGCTCCATGGTGTACCTGCGTTGCAAAGCAAGTGGGACAAAGGCCACCTGCGCTGAGCGAGAAGGGACAAGTGGCACAGTGAGTCATTGCTTTGGAATCTTCCAAAAATGACACTTGGATCAGGTATTTCGCCTTGTGATGAGTCAGAGGCTCTGTTTCTCCAAGTGGAAGCAAAGTTCTCCAAGTGGACTCAAGAACTGAAGATCAACTAAAGATTAACTGAAGAGAGAGAGGACACAAGGCAGCTACACATCAGTTGCAAGATGACTCATCCTTTCTCAATTCATCTATATATTGAGCTCTCTCCTATGAGCTCAGGAGGCTGGAATTTTGTGCAAAGTAATGATATGCTGTTGGTTTCACTATTGAGTTATTGGGTGATTGTTTGAGAGAGGTGAAGAAGAGCAATTCTTTCTGCTGGGAGGTGTTGCTGGGTTGGAGCCTTCAATGGTTGTAATACTCTCAGAACCTTTATTTCTTCATTAATAAAAGCTATTGAGGTTCTTCTATGTGCTCTTGTTTCAATTATATATTGTGATGATTGCATGTTTGGTTTACACTAATCCATGAACCAGTTATGATTGCATGCCTCTTGTAGTTTCCTTCTTTGTTATTTTGCAAGATCTCATCATAGCTGGGCGAGCAGAAGAACAAAGAGCTAGGAGCAAGCGGCCAAAGAGAAGAGTTTGGATTCGACATTAAGCGCAAGGCAACGGTTAGTGCTTTCTCCATTCTCTTTTGCTTTCATAAAGAAGTAAACCTTAAGTAGTTTGTTTTATAGTTGTTGCTAAGGAACTGTCACCCTTAGAGTGGGATAGGGTCATCCGAGTCGGATACTTTTCCCTACAACAGCAGAGCACTGACTAGTGTTTCCTTCTTCATGTGATCATCTGTAAGGCCTTGAGCTTCCCATACAGCTTTCACGACAAACAAGAACTAGTCTGTGTCCTCATTTCCCAAGCCTTTGAACAAAGGAATCTTCACTGAGTTTTCCATACTAAACTACGGTAGATGCGAAGGTGGTATGGGTGAAGTTGCTAGTGATGGTGGTGAAGTTGGAGGCGGTGTGGGTGGAGGTGCCAGTCGCTAGAATCCTTGTCTTATTAACTGAATAGAACTTCGCGAAGAAGCATGTGCTATTCCTTCTTCGTCACCTCGTGGAGGTGAAATTAATGGACTATATTCAGGACCCTTTCTGCCTTCGTTCCTGTAAGTTTTTCTGCTTCGCATAGCTTTGAAAATCAAGGTAGCTGCATAACCCATTTTTTGCACAATAACTTTAATCCAGGTATTCAAAGATTTCAAGTACTTACCTTGCGGTCCATTGAAAAATCATCGTTCCACCTCACTATAGCTCACTGAGGTGTCGATCACGAGTTCAGTTACAAATCCTCCTATGACACGATTGAGCCAATGATCAACAAAGTGGGTGATATTATCCTCAGATGCTTCCAATTTCTATACCAGCACTAGGGTCCAAAAAATAGGACCGTCAAATCTACACCTTCCTTAGCTATCTACTAGCTTCGTGATCCACTCTTATAGCTGAACCGAAAAGGAACATAAGAAGATCTCATGCATCTCTATATATAGGTACATGTCTAGCCACTGTTCCTTTGTCAGTCATGAGTTCCTATTCTCTTGCACCGTGAATTTGTGGATCTTCCTATCCAACCAGTCTCTGATCTCTTTCTTAGTTGGATTCTAGTGATACGAAATCACACATCTCTTATGCAGATTCCACTCCCGGCAATGGAACCATTTGTTGGTTTATGGGGGCCTAACCCAGGTTTAGCGTTAGGTAGCCAAACAAATCCATACACTAATGGCCCTTTCGGCATTAGCCCGTGAAGCGCGGACCGAAGTCTCACCCGAAGCAGTATGGGGGGATTCTGGAACCAAGTTCCTATAGCCTGAGATGGTTGTGATGTCGGTTTATTCCTTTAAATCCCTACCTTCGCGCAGGTCACTTAGTTCTAGGGCTTGTTAGACTAGCCCTCTATTCCACCTTTTAGTACCTCCGTGAAAAGGTACAATTGATCTTCACGCAGCACTACCCTTAGGTTTAGATACTTTCGCACTACTAGGGTAGCATACCATGTAGATTTCCAAGCTATTTTAAGTGTCTTACTTATCTTATTAGGTAATCATAGTTAGCACCATGTAAATAGATTTTCTTACTAGCATTCACTTAACCAACATAATTACATACATTCACGCATCATATAAGAATTATAAATGAAATCCATACATAACATGTCAAGATGCATTAACAGGAAACAAAGACACTCAATTCGTAGAATTCTTCTCTTTATTGATATCATTAGATGATTACAAACTCTATCCATCAGCTGCGGACTTCCACCCTATGCCTTTGCGCACTCAGCTGCAGAGCCTCTATCCATGCTACGACCCGAAACTTACACTTCATACTTCAGAGCTATGACTATCTTAGCGACTATTAAACTATTAGAGATTACTTACTTAGCTCTTTTTATACAATCCCATGGTCTACAGACCATGGGTAGATCTTTTATAGCTGACTTTACTTTACAAAAACAAGGGTGGACAACCCTTTATGGCTCATGACACCTTCGCGCTCCGTGACCACAAAATGCAGATTCTTTACAAGTTTATTACAAAATTCAAACCAAAACATGGGCTTTTAGCCCCAAAATAGTCCTTGGGGGATCCCGTTCCTAACAGGGATATCAGGCTCAGGCACTATACCGCATGCCTCTGCTACTGCTGATTCTAAGCGTGCGCTCTATGCCTGTAGTGTCTCCTTCTCCTTCAGAGCCTATGTCTTTTTAGCGAACAACTGCTAATTATTGACTTTGATTTCACTGACAACACTAAGTGCTCATTTCCCTGATGCACAGCTCTTCCATGACTTGCTGTAGTAATGCATGCAATGACTCAAGTGATATTGCAGCAAAGTTCAGGCCCAAAATTGTGACCTTGTCAAGGAGGGCACCTTGTTCCTCAGTTTTGGCATGGACAAAACCTTCAGGTAAGGGGAAGACTCGCACATCCTACAGCCAGGCCATCTCCACGACTACGCTTTAACCATGCGCCATACTGCCTTGTGTACCACTCACTTTCTAGAAATCTTCATGGATCTTGGTTGCTTGGAGTTGCAACTCTCCGATATCCTTCTGAGCTCCACCCAATGTTAGCATATACTATTATTCCCATTGCTACATTACTTCTGTTGCGACGTGCCTAACTTTATCACTGATCTCATCAAGATCACTTTCTGTGAGCACCATGGGATCAACCTATGTTTTCTAAGCTTTCGGATTTTCCCGCGATCCACCTTTCTTCTCTAGTCCACGAATTTCCAAAATGAAGGGGGAATTGTATCCAAAGTATGTGTACCCACTTTGGCTACGGTTTAGTCCCCCATGCTTTAGTCCATTTTGAAAAGTGGTCGCATGGATCATCCTTCCCATTATATTTATCAGTCAATTTAGTGTTAGGCTTCCCAAACCATAACTTCGTCCTTCTTCTGTAATCTCGCCATCCATCAAAACTATCATTGTGCATACCCCACCATCGTACGATCCTAGCGCTCAATGCCAAATCTAGTGCTTGGAAGTGGTGATCCTTAGGGACTTCACACTCAAACGCAACCAAAAACTTATCCACGTCAGTTAAACCATCATAATAGGGTAATTTTCTTACCTCCAATGAAACACAATGCAACGATTTCATCATCATATTGTAGCACAGGGTAGATACTTCATGCAAATGACTATGCCAGTGTTCCAACTCTTTGTCTGAATTAGAGGTGCAGGAACTCTCTCGATCCCATGAAATTCGTCCATCTCCCATTGGATCAATCTAATCTTCATCTCACGTTGTTATTTTATAGATCTCGTTGAGTTCATCCTCACTTCTTCATAATCATGGATTGGCTAAGTGTAGCGCGCCCCTTCTGTGGGGTTCAATGGCACTACAACCAGCAATGATTTCCTTTCAAACAACATTGTCTGCTTTTTCAAATTGATGACCCAGTTCATGTCAATGGCCCGGTAAATTCCCAAGAGTGCGAGGTATGGATTACTATCATCAACGATCTCTATCACCTCCAAGTCGACCATGACTCTGGGACCTTCGGTGTCAATAATTACTCCATACGATTGTCCCATAGGGATGACCTTCTACTGGTTCGCCATTCTGAGCTGAATTCGAGACCACTATCACACAAGTCTCCCCATTCTTTCCCATGTTTTCTTTGGCAAAACATTCATGTTAGACCCCAGATCCAAAATGACCTGGTCCATCTCATAATCTCCTATTTGTGTGGTAAGCCTCATTTCACGACTTGTTCTTGCCTTATGTTTGCCAATTTTTCTGACCACCCAGTGTCCATTAGGGACATTTTCCTTGCTTGCGCATTTGTTTATCAATTCCTACAGACCTTCCATATCTTTTCTATTGCGCAGTAGCTTTATGCAGGTCTCAAAAACCACAGTAAACACAGACCGGTCAACCTTTGCAGGCACGTTGGTGTCTTTCATCTTATCCTAACTTCCTGAGGTGGATTGATCAGGTGCTCATGTCCTAAGTGTCGTAAAATGCTCAAAATTTAAAGTACTTAGAACTAGTTCAAAGTTGAATGAATAGAAAGTGATCGTCTTCCCAATTCCGATGCCACAAACGGTTCAAAAAATGGTCGCCGTATGAGGAAGTTATGGCAAAAAGAAGAATTTGTCCATAACATTAGAAATTTTAATTTTTCAAAAAAAAAAATTAGAAAAGGAATATTCCGCCGGGCACAAAATCCGAGGCAACCACCAAACATTAAATGTAACTACAGTTAAGTTGGCATAATTTTGGCAGGAGTGCCAAATTTGGCAGACCCGCCATAATTGGCGGAGCTATCTGGAGTTAACTAAAGTTAGCTGGAGTTTTTCTAGGGAAAAATTGGAGAAACTTTAAATGGCCATAACTTTGGCTAGGAAAGTCGGTTTTGGACGAATTTTTTTTTTTTTTTTTTTGGGTATTTTCGACCTTCTGAAGCCATTGGTGTAGGTCTTACAGCCATATGAGGTCATTTGTAGAGGTTTTTGGAGCCGTGAAAGTTCTAGGAGCCACCAGGGCCTAGTTTTGTAAAGACTGTATAGGGTTGCAGGTATCCATTGGAGGTGATCCAATAGTCAATCTTGAAGGATTCAAGTGTTCTGAATCCATTTTTTCCATCTATTTCACATGTAGATGCTTCTATTCAGATGTATTTTCAATTTGAGCATTTAATAAAAACAAGGACAAGCCCGGTTGGGAGCTTTAGACCCAGCAGACGTAGCCCTGGAGGGGGTGAACTGCTTTATCAACTTCTTTTGCATTTGTGGTTGATTTATTTTGCAGAACAAATCCATTTTAATGTGTTCAATAGTAAAAGGAAATAACTCTGCTATGCTTAAATGGGTCATGAACAGCTGAAAATTTCATGTGTTTTCTTTCTGCAAGACATGAAAATATTTTAAACATGTTTAATTCTGAATTGAATACCTTGCAAAAAAATTTCAAGTAGTTTCAAATTCAGATCAAGTTGGTTTCAGATCTCAGGGTTTTGTGCAAAGATCTTCTAACTATCTTGCAAAGTATTGATGCTTACCAGGTTGAAACTTAAAAGAGGGGAAGGACAGTTGACTAGAGAATGAGAGAATCCTTAGTCAAGGAAGGCCAGAGAGCCATCACCTCCACCTTCAATTTCACCCTCAAGAGTCTTAGCACAAGTTTCAAGGATGTCTGAACATGAAGGAGAAATTCCTATAGAGACAGATCCAAGAGAAGAAGAAAGAGTCTTCAGAAAGGCTTTCTTGGACCTCACTGAAATGGTGAGGATATTGTACCAAGAAAGAAATGATAAATTGGCTCGAGAAGGGTCCAAACATCCATATGAAGGAGAGGGATCTTCAGGAGGTAAGAAGGATGATGATCATTCCAAGAAAGGAAATGGAGGA
This sequence comes from Pinus tabuliformis, assembly GCA_031772625.1. Taxonomy (NCBI): domain Eukaryota; kingdom Viridiplantae; phylum Streptophyta; class Pinopsida; order Pinales; family Pinaceae; genus Pinus; species Pinus tabuliformis. Next base: position 1,849,688,742 of record CM062817.1, on the reverse strand, counting down.
AATGGTGATCCACCACCCCCATCTTCACCTTCTTCCTCTTAATCCTCGTCTTCTTCTATTCATAAGCATAGATCCTCTGGAAAAAGTCCTTTTTTGAAGCTTGATGTAAAATTCGAATTACCTATGTTTAATGGTGAAGTGAATGCAGAAAATCTTGACAACTGGATTAGGCAGTTGGAAGTTTACTTGAGGATCCAGAATATGCATGATGATGCCACAAAGATTCAGTTGGCTTCTTTGAGAACGGATGGAGCAGCATTGGTCTGGTGGGAGGCTAAGACTAAAGAGGAGATCAAGAAATTTGGTAAGGTCACCTTAACATGGCCTGAATTTCTGTTAGCCATTAAAAAACAGTTTTATCCTCTTGGTCACATGCAGAAAGCCATTATGAATTGGAAAAATTTCAGACAACTTAAGGGTCAGAGTGTCCAAGACTACAACCAAGAATTCAGGAGAAGAGCTCTCTTGTTAGGGGTAGATTTGCAGACCCAGGAAACCTTGTTGAAATACACTGGTGGCTTGCATAGCTACCTTAGACACACCATCTTGATGTTTAACCCTACTAGCCTGGATGAGGTTTGTGTCCAAGCTACCCATTTAGAGGCAAGGGAAAAAAACACATTTGAAGAGGGTAGAAACAAGCCCCCGAAGGGGAAAAACAAAGAGAAAACCTCCAAGGGAAAGGGAAAAAAGAATGCATCTGTCAAACAAGAGAGTGAGAAAGTGATCTGTAAACACTATTCTAAACTAGGTCATGAGGAGAAAAACCGTTGGAAATTATATCCTGAGAAAAGACCTCAATTTAACAAATCCAAAGGGAAACAAAAAACTGTTACTACTACATCTACACCATAAGATATAGGGGAAGATTCAGGTGATGAAATCAAAATTGCAGCCATGGGTTTGAAAAACTTGAAGGAAAAAGAAATTGAAACTCAAGCTAGCACTAGTACCTCAAACCACCATGTACAAGCTCCTAATGAGGAAGAAAGAATTGAACTATTTCATGTGAGGGTGATTTCAAAACATACCAAAATTGACACACTTTTTTATAGTGGGTCACAAGCAAACCTTATATCAGAGGACTTGGTCAAGCAGCTTAAACTTGAGACCGTTCCACATCCAAATCCATATCCACTTGGATGGATTTGCAAGGATGCAAATTTACAAGTTTCAAGAAAGTGCACATTGCGCTTTGCAATTACTGCACATTTTATTGACACAGTTGAACTTGATGTGGTACCTTTTGATATAGCAGGAATTGTTTTGGGAAGTCCTTACTTGTTTGACAGGAAAGCTATCTTTCATCGCCATGAAAACAAATGTCATCTGTTCAAAGATGGCAAGGAGTTCATTGTTAGAGCTCATCGCAAGAAGACAAATATAGCGATGGTGAATGCAAGACAGGTAAAAAGGCTGGTCAATTCAAGTAAGAATTTTGTTCTTCTTATGATTAAGCCCAAGGTTGATGTGAATCATGAGTCATTTGAAAATTGTGATCCAAAACTTAAATCAGATCTGTATGATGTAGTTGATGCATATCATGAGATGTTTCAGGAGCCAACAGGTTTGCCTCCTAAGAGGGAGATTCAGCATGAAATCCATTTGCATCCAGATTGTCCCCTTCCAAACATAGGCATGTACCGCATGTCTATTATGGAGAATGCTGAAATAAAGAGGCAAATCAAGGACTTGTTGGACAAGGGTTTCATAAGGCCAAGTAATTCGCCATGTGGGTCACTGATTGTATTGATTCCAAAGAAAGATGGCACTTGGCGTATGTGTGTTGATTTCAGGGCCTTGAACAAGATAACGGTAAAGAATCGTTACCCACTCCCAAGGATAGATGATTTTCTAGATCAGCTGAAAGATGCTCGATATTTCACTAAGCTAGACTTGCGCAGTGGATATCATCAAGTAAGAATTGAAGAAAGTGACATTTGGAAGACAGCCTTTAAAACCAAACAAGGACTCTTTGAGTGGCTTGTGATGCCGTTTGGTTTGTGCAATGCACCTGCAACTTTCATGCGGGTAATGGATGATGTCTTGCGTCCTTTTCTTGATGATTTCGTTATTGTCTACTGAGATGACATCTTAATTTTCAGCAAGTCTAGAGAAGATCATGTCTGCATGTTAGAAAAGTACTTGATGTTTTGAAGAAGAATCAGTTATTTCTTAAAATGTCAAAGTGTGAATTTGGAAAGACTTCTTTGGTTTATTTGGGACACATAGTAGGAGGAGGTGCTTTGAGAATTGATCCTGCTAAGATTGAGGCTATTGTGAAGTGGCCTACTCCCAAATCCATAACAGAGGTAAGAACTTTTTTGGGTGCAGCTCAATATTGGAGGAAGTTTATCTCTAACTTCTCTTCTATAGCAGCTCCTATGCATGTAGTGACAAGTGTGAAGCATGATTTCCAATGGGGAGGCAAGCAGCAAAAATCTTTCGAATATTTGAAAGAGAAGATTAGTTTAGCTCCATTCCTTGCATTACCGAATTTGAGACAGCCATTTGAGATACAAACTGATGCTAGTGATTATGCTATGGGTGCAGTTCTTCTACAACATGGTAAGCCTATTGCTTTTCATTCTGAAACTTTTAATGGTGTTGTTGTAAATTATCCTACATATGATAAGGAGTTGTATGTGTTGGTACAAAGCGTCAAAAAGTGGAAACACTACTTGATGGGGAAAGAAAATGTTATACATACCGACCATCAGCCATTACAGTACTTGCAATCACAAAGCAAGTTACAACAGTCACGACACTTCAGATGGATGGACTTCTTGCAACAGTTCCATTTGGTAATAAGGTATAAGAAAGGTACTTTGAATAAGGTTGTTGATATGCTTTCAAGACCTATTATTGGTGCTGTTACTTTACTTAAGAATGATTCCGTTGTACATGATAGTTACATAGAACAATATGCATCTGATGATGACTTTAAAGATGTGTATGCTAACTTGAGTAAAGGAAATCATGTAGAGGAAAATGACTATCACATGCATAACAATTTGCTGTTTCATTTGGGAAAGTTGTGTATACCACAGGGGGAGAGGATAAATGTCATAAGAGAAGCTCATTCTTCTCTTATTGCTGGCCATTTTGGTGTGAGCAAAACAGTTGCACATCTACAGAGGTATTTCTATTGGCCTCGCATGGTAGATTCTGTTTCAAGGTTCATAATAGGTTGTTCATTATGTGCTACAAGCAAGCCTAGCAACAGGAAGCTTGGTTTGTATACTCCTTTGTCGGTACCTTCTAGAACATGGGAGAGCATCTCTATGGATTTTCTAGGAGGTTTGCCAAAATCTAGAAAGCAGCATGATTATTTATATGTAATAGTTGATCGTTTCAGCAAAATGTGTATACTTATGCCTTGTAAGAAAACTATAACTGCTGAACAAACTGCTGAATTATTTTTTCATCATGTATGGATTCACTTTGGTTTTCCTACTTCCATTATTAGTGACAGGGATTCCAAATTTGTGGGGAGTTTTTGGTCCAACCTATGGGAGATGATGGACACAAAGTTGAAGAAAAGTATTGCTTTCCATCCAAAAACAGATGGACAAACCGAAGTTGTGAACAGAACCATTGTGCACCTCTTGAGAGGTTATTGCAGCAAGCATCCCAAGCTTTGGGATGAACATTTTCACTACATACAACATGCTTACAATCGTGCCAAGCACTCTTCCACAAACACCTCACCGTTAGAAGCTTGTTTTGGTTACATGCAAAAATCACCTCTTGATTTCATTCTTGAGAAAGATGTTGCCATTGAGGGACATAGTGACATTGACAAAGCTCGTTCATTCATTGAAAGAATTCAACAAATACATCAGCAAATTCAAGAACAGCTTGAGAAGAGTCAAGGCAAGTACAAGGAAAGACACGACAAGCATAGAGTCGATCACAAGTTTCAAGAAGGAGATGAGGTATGGCTGTACATTAGTAAGGAAAGGATGAAAGGAGAAGGTAAAAAGCTGAAACCTATTCGTTATGGTCCATTCAAAATCCTCAAGAAGGTTGGAAATAATGCTTTTCAATTAGATTTGCCTTCCTACATGCAAATATATTCTGTTGTCAATGTCGAGAACTTACGTTTGTATGAACCTCCTTTGATTGATGATCATGAAAATGCTATTCAGCTGCCATCTATAGAATATTTCTTGCCAGAATTCTTAGATGAGCTGAAATAAGATACAATCCTTGACAGAAGGACACGCACTTCAAGGAGGGGCAGTGTAGATTATGTTCGGGTTGGTTTCAAAGGCAGCAAACCGAACAAGGTAAAGTGGATGGAGGTGGATAGAGTGAGGGAGCTATACCCTCACCTCTTTAACAGGTAGTTGAAGGCTTTTGGGGTCCAAAAGCTTCCTAATGGGGAGGCGTGATCAGGTGCTCATGTCTTAAGTGTCGTAAAATGCTCAAAATTTAAAGTGCATAGAACTAGTTCAAAGTTGAATGACTAGAAAGTGCTCGTCTTCCCGATTTCGGTGCCGCAAACGGTTCGAAAAACGGTCGCCGTATGAGGAAGTTATGGCAAAAAGAAGAATTTGTCCATAACATTAGAAATTTTAATTTTTCAAAAAAAAAATAAAAAAGGAATATTCCGTCGGGCACGAAATCCGAGGCAACCACCAAACATTAAATGTAACTGCAGTTAAGTTGGAAAAATTTTGGCAGGAGCGCCAAATTTGGCGGACCTGCCATAATTGGCGGAGCTATCTGGAGTTAACTAAAGTTAGCTGGAGTTTTTCTAGGGAAAAACTGGAGAAACTTTAAATGGCCATAACTTTGGCTACGAAAGTCGGTTTTGGACGATTTTTTTTTTTATTATTTTGGGTGTTTTCGACCTTCGGAAGCCATTGGTGTAGGTATTACAGCCATATGAGGTCATTTGCAGAGGTTTTTGGAGCCATGAAAGTTCTAGGAGCCACGAGGGCCTAGTTTTGTAAAGACTGTATAGGGTTGCAGGTATCCATTGGAGGTGATCCAATAGTCAATCCTGAAGGATTCAAGTGTTCTAAATCCATTTTTTCCATCTATTTCACCTGTATATTCTTATATTCAGCTGTATTTTCAATTTTAGCATTTAATAAAAACAAGGACAAGCCCGGTTGGGAGCTTTGGACCTAGCAGACGTAGCCCTGGAGGGGGTGAACTGCTTTATCAACTTCTTTTACATTTTTGGTTGATTTATTTTGTAGAAAAAATCCATTTTAATGTGTTCAACAATAAAAGGAAATAACTCTGCTATGCTTAAATGGGTCATGAACAGCTGGAAATTTCATGTGTTTTCTTTCTGCAAGACATGGAAATCTTTTAAACATGTTTAATTCTGAATTGAATACCTTGCAAAAAAAATTCAAGTAGTTTCAAATTCATATCATGGATGCCTCAGCAAAGCTTTTCTTGGCCTCCATAAATGTTTCCTTCACGTGATTTAGATCAAAACCCACTTCCTTCTCTGGGGCCATGCAGACCCATCCATCCTCTTCGGGTTGTTTACCTTTATTAGCACCAGTCGTTATTCCACTTCGCAGCACTATATTCACGCTTTGATCTTCCTCGCAGGTCTCGTATCTCATCATTTGTAAGTTTTGCGTATGCTGCTGAGGTTGTGTTTTCTTCTCTTGCATCTTAGCTATTAACACCAGGCATTGTTCTATAGTGTGGTCAAACTGGCTGCAGTATTGACATGATGGGCGTGTCTGATTTTGGCACTCTGACACATAGTGCCATGGTGTTCCCTAGTTGTAACAAATAACATGACCCCGACCTCTACTAGGTCCTCCTTTTCCTCGGCCTCATCCTCTTCCCTAATATCCTCCGCATGCTCCTTTGGTGCCCTGCTCTCGAGGCCAAGTTTTTGCTTGCATTTGGTATGTAGGCATTCTTTCCATCATTAGTTCAAAGCCGCAACAATGGTGCTCGTCGTTGTCCACTGATTTGTAAAAGTTGCAGAACAATTGCTGGGGTGTCTGGATGAACATTTGAAGCAAATGACAATTATATGTTGTGTGTTTTCCAGCAACCTAACAAATAGCACAACCCCCATGCTCGGCCTTGTTAGAGCTTCTCACCTTAGGGGAATTGGTCCCCATACTGTAATATAATTCAAAAATACAGGACAATGGTCTTTATCATGCCCCTGGATCTTACACTTTAGACACCAGACTTCTGCATCCACCTCTAGTTTAGTCTCCTTATCTTTCTTCCAACTCTATAATTCTAAGCAGAGGCTCTATAACTAAGAGTGAATCTATTGTACCCCAGGGTCACATCCTAAATGGGCATTGCATGCAACCTCATCATGATTTTGAACGCTTCCACTTATGTTCCTATCTTCTGTTGTGACAAGAAATTCTCAGGTGGAGCAAGAGAAAAGCTATAAACCCTTCGCGATGCTGCCCATCAGTGAGCTGCATGTTAGCTTCTAGAATTTGACACTTCAACCTTTGATCTAATTACCAAGGTGTCTCATTGACCCTCATCATTATTTATTGAAATCCAACTACTAAATTAGAGTTAGACTTAGGCTTTCTAAACTCCTTGTTCAAAGGCGCCTTAGTATCTACTAGTGGTGCAAGGGGGTTATCAGAACAATACTTAATATAACAAGTTAGTGTGTGATCCTGCAGAGCGGTAACCAACTGTGCCTTCTTGATATTGTCACTAGTAATATGTTGCACTGTCCGCACAGCATTTGCAACAAACTAGAACTTAACGCAGTTGAATCCCAAAAATGATATCTAAAACTAGAACTTCTTTGTATCTTCACTCCCTATGCCCTTGAAAATCGACAGCTTCATCGTGTTCCCCATGTTGCATGGTGGTGGCGAAGGTGGAGGTGTGGGCGAAGGTGTATGAGGTGGAGGTGGAGGTGGATGGATGATGTATTCAAGGAAACCCCTGAGTGGTTAGTTGAATAGCACTTTGCGATGAATTTCTGTAGGTTTTAACCCCATACAGAAATTACCTGCATACGAATTCTAAAACATAGAAAATAAACAATGTGAGAGCATAACACACAAAATGCATATACATAGATATTTTCCCTTGGATCCCAAAACTCGGACTACCAGCTTTATTTTTCATTATATTCCTTTCAATTTCACAATACATATATATACATGCTGAAGAATCCAATACCATGGACTGAAAACCATCGCGCCCAAAACCATGTGCGAAAACCATGCACAAAACTATAGGTAGGTTTGCCCAACCTAATATAACACAACCCAACATTCTCCCACTTGTTGTTTTCTTTCCATAGGGGGCCATATGAGAGCTTAGTCATTTATCCAACCATGAATTGTCCATTGTTTCTCTACACCAAGAGAATTTCACAGAGCTCACAAATTTTGTCAATGCATCTGCAGTATTTTTCAAAGTGTCCACCTTTACCAGCAAACCTTTTTGTCTTCTATCATATCCCTCACAAAGTGATATTGAACATTAATATGCTTTGTCTTTGAATGGTAAGCAGGGTTCTTTGCCAAGAAAATTTCACTCTGGTTGTCACAGTCTATCCTTATAGCTCCTTGTACTAACCCCATACTTGAACACAATCTCAGCAACCAAACTACTTCCTTGCTTGCATGAGTGGCTGCCATGTATTCTGCCTCTATAATTTTTAGTGCCACTATAGATTGTTTCTTACTTATCCAACTGAATGCACCTCCAAATAGGTTAAAGAAATACCCACTTGTAGATTTTCTCTAATCCAGATCTCCAGCTGAGACTGCATCAACAAAGCCACGGATATCCAAAACTTTGTCCAATCCTGGTCTTCCTTGGTAGAACAAACCATAATCCCTAGTTCCATGCAAATACCTGAAAACCCGCTTCACTATTGTCCAATGCTCCTTCCCTAGCTTTGACATAAACCTGCTCAATACTTCCATTGCATGTGAAATGTCTGGTCTAGTACAGACCATCACATACATCAAGCTACTGACTGCACTTGCATATCGAACATGAGACATGTTCTCTTCCTCTTCTTGTGTCTTGGGACACTGTTCAGTAGATAACTTTACATCTATAGGAATAAAAACCTTCACCAGTTTACTATCCTGCACATTAAACCTCTGCAATATTGTCTCGACATACTTCCTCTGGTTTAACCAAAGCTTCCTCTTTACTCGATCTATTTTAATTTCCATGCCCAAAATATAGTTTGCAGCACCAAGATCTTTCATGTTGAATTTGGAGGATAATTGGGTCTTCGAATCGTGGATAATTTCTTTGTCATTTCCAACCAGCAACATGTCATCCACATATAAGACCAGATAAATAACATGGTCACCAATTAATTTAAAATACACACATTGATCTTCCTTGCTTCTGGTGAAGCCAAGTCCCCGTATAAATGTATCGAATTTCTGATACCACATCCTTGGTGATTGTTTTAGCCCATACAGAGACTTATTTAACTTGCATACTAGTTATTTCTTACCCTTCATTGCAGAGCCTTCAGGTTGCTTCATGTAGATCTTTTCTACCAGATTCCCATGGAGAAATGTTGTCTTCACATCCATCTGTTCTTCCTCAAAATCAAAAGCAAGAACAATAGATAAAAGTAATATAATAGAAGCTACCCTAGAAATAGGAGAAAAAATATCACCAAAATAAATTCCCGACACCTAGGAATAACCTTTTGTTTCCAACCGAGCTTTGCTTTTCTCCACCTTTCCTTCTGCATTTGTCTTCTTCTTGAACCCCCATTTGCTGCCAATGGGTTTCCTTCCAACTAACAACTCCACTAGATCCCAAGCCTCATTTTTGTGCAAAGATGCCATTTCATCAACCATGGCCTCTTTCTAGAGTTTTCCATCCTTTGAATCTATTGCTTTCTTCACAGTTCTGGGATCATCATCAGTAATAGAAAAATAAAAATTTGAATAAAAATCAAATGGACTATACCTTTCTCGCTTCCTTCTTTCTCAAACTAATCTTCTCACAACCAAAGTTTTTGGCTCTTCATCTTCTAATTCATCTTCTACTGTAGGGTATGATTCTTCGTCCTTTAGCACAAACTCTATCTTCTTAGGTTCCTTTGATGGGACTTCATGTTTAATAACATTTTTCACCTCTCTGAACACCACATCTCGGTTGTACACAACCTTCCTTGTTACTAGGTTCCAAAGCTTATAACCCTTTAAACCATCCTTATACCCAATAAAGATGCATTTTTCAGATTTACTATCCAACTTTGTTCTTTTCTCCTTTGGAACATGTACATATGCATCACATCCAAATACCCTCAGATGTGAAAGAGAGGGTTTCTTACCAGTTGTTGGCTTAGTGGGACCTGACCCAGGTTCAGAGGTGATTTAGCCAAGTAAATCCTAGTACTACTGGCCCTTTTGGAAACAAAACATGGAGCATGGAGTGAGGTCTCACCCAAAGTAGTATGGGAGGGTGCTAGAACCAGGTTTCTGCACCCTTTGGATGTCTGATGGGCTTCTGGAGGTCCACAGTCTGACCTATCGTTGCGCGCACTTGCGATCCCTTCATGACCTGCAGTGTAGCTTTCGCACAGTCCTACTCAGGGCACAACCCATATAATACCCAAGTTCCTTGCTATTTAAATAATTAATTAACTTGTGTGTGTGAGATTTTTGGTTATTACAGCATAATCAACAATCATATCAGTGCGCGACATAAGAGAATATAGACATAAAGAAGATAATGCACAACATTTACACAGAATTAGGATAAACTTCTCTTTATTATCTTTCTGTCCCAATTACAGACTCTACTCTGCCCTACACACTCAACTACAAGGGTCCACGCACTCAGCTGCGGACTTTACTAGGCCTCTGTGCAATTGCTACAAACCCTCTTCCTACTACTACAACCCAAGATGCTTAGACTTCTCCTCTAAGATTGAACCATTCCTGCGCTACTCTCTATATTCTTGACTACCTTTACAACTTAGAGACTTGCTCTATTTATATAATCCCATGGGTCGTAGACCATAGGTAGGCTGACTTTAAACTAATTTACAACACAATGTTTAGGGTGGACAACCATATGACTCAACTGTATACTTCACGCTCCACGCCCGCAATTCGTGGAGTTTTACAACATCTTTAACTAAAACTTGGGCTTTGAGCCCCAAAACCTATTGTGGGGAGATTCCATGCCCAACAAGCCCCCAATACAATCATCATGACTCATCCTGAGTCACTCTGCTAGTGTGGCAATCTTAGCATGGAGCCCCTTCAGCCGATCCTGCGCTGACCAGAGGTCTACAGTACATTGTTCTATAGTTTGCGGGATCTACTCCACTCTTTCGACCGAATTCTCGCTGTTAGGGGCAGATCCCTGTCTTAATGCATGCACTGCCTTCATCTATGCAAGATTTCCTTCAATGTTTGCAGTGATGAGGAAGGCGTCATCAATCCAAGGCTGGTGATGAGCCCCAATTTTTGGTATAATTTGGGCTCATTTGGCCTACTTGTTTTGCTCAAACCATTCACTTTTTACTGCTTATGCATGCATTTCTTAGTTTATTCGTGTTGTTTGTAGGAAGAAGGGTAGACACTTTATCTACGTGACTAATGCATTATGATCTCAGGTTTTTTCATTAAAAGGGAGAAAAGACCACGTGAAAGGAGACAAGGAGACAAGGAGGTGGCACTGCTGGTTTTTAGGAGAGGATGTCCACAGTCTTGGGACCATAGCTCCGAGCTCCAATCCATCTCCCCACCGAGCTTAGAAGCAGCCAGCTGTTCTACAGGAACAACAGTTATAACTATTCTACAGGAACAACAATTATGACTGTCCTACAGGATCAGCAAGTTAAACTTCAGTTGGACAGCCGAGCTCCTAAAATCAAGGACACTTGTTGGATGATCGTTTTTGCATAAGTATGGAGGCCGTAGCCTTTGATAGGTTGTTGAAACTCTCGCATTACTCTTGTAATTTTTGAGCACAGCTCGGTCTTTGTTCCTTTTTGTAAGCCACTTTGGCATGACATCAGATTATGAATAAAGAAGGCAGATTTTGATCTAGTTCTGAGTTTTCTCAAGGAGCTATAGCTCTCAGGTTAGGGCCCAACCTGAGAGCAATAGATCTCCTCAGTGTTGTAATGTGTTTGCATTTCGTTCCAGCACTTTGAGTTTGTTTATTTTCACATGCAATTCGAATTCACAGTTTGGTAATTTAGTCGTTTTCATGAGCATAGATAGGACTAGTTTATGGTCGAATTGATTTCGGTTGTTTAGTTAGATTAGCAGGTTGATAATACATTGGAGCTCCAGCAAAAAGGTTGAGAAGGTCTCCACTGCCATCTCTGTTTGGAGATTGGAGTGCAGCCTATACCAGCCACAAAAATACGCAGTTCTTCACGTTATACATGTTGCAACATAGTCTCGTTTATGATAGATCTTTCCATGCACTTCACTCTTGCACCATACACCTTCATCACTGCTTCATGCACATTCCTCTCCACACTTTATCTTGTTGTTCATTGAGTTCAGGTAGCTTAGGTTAATGAATTTTCATCTTGGTGACAGTCATAAGCCATTTGTTTCATTTACACTGCTTTTCATCATTCTATTACCTCCTTCTTCGTCTTGATCACGCATACAACCAAATTCTTGACCTCTGTTATGCTCTTTTATCTCCCAAACTCCTCCACTCCTCACGTAACTCCATCCTTTAGACATTTCGTTGTCATAACCTTTCATCCATCAACCCACTTTACACACTCGTTCTCCATCCTACTTCTCCACTCCTGAGCCATCACCAGCCTTATTCCTACCTTACACATCTCCCCCTACCATTTCATCACTCCTCCATCACTTCAAACACCCACGGTAGGTCATCCTGTAGCAATTTGTAGACTTCCTGTAGAAACCCCTGCGTTTCCTGTAGAATCCCCTGCAGACATCCTGTAGGAGGCCACTCACTCGGTTGCTGACCCTCTGAATGTGAGGAACCTCTGTGGACTGATGCTAAGGATCTCTGGGAACCTCTCCTAGCCTCCCCAACCGTTCCCAAGCTTTCCTTCCTTCCGCATCACATCTGCACAACCCAACCCTAATAAGCACAAAATCACAATCACTCCATCCACTTAAAGAAAAAAATACAAAAACATGTCTTTTAAGATGCAAGTAGATTAGATTCATGCATTTTCACTTATTAGAAGTAATGGCATCATTGGTAGAATTTTCCTTCACATTCTTTGCATCATAGAGGTTAGACTAGTTAAATTAGGGTTTCCTAGGGTTTCCATGTTTTGATTTGCTTTCAGTTCATTTTTGCCAAGTAGATTAGTCTTCTTTGAGCTAGCTTTCGTCCATCATTGATAAAGCTTCTTCTGTGAGCCTATAGAAGTTGGCTTGAGCCCTAGCGGACTTGTGCCAGCTAACCAAGTGACAGCTGCGACAAGATCTAGTACTTGTGCATACATCACCGTCGCTTCCAAGTTTGTACGAACTACCGGGTTGATAAAATTAAGAGACAGGAAGCCCTAGGAGTTGTAGCATTATTGCTACAATACTGGAGCTCACCATCTTTTTGGCGTCGTTGCCGGGGAAGCGTCAGAGTATTAGTAATTGTTGCTTTTCTTCTACTTTCTTACTCTTGCCTTCTGCTAGTAGTTTACTTCATTTCCATTCTGCAAAAGTAGCATAGACATTTCCTGCTTTCATAGATTAGCATTTCCTGCTTTCATAGATTAGCATTTCCTGCTTTCATAGATTAGCATTTCCTGCTTTCATAGACTAGCATTTCCTTTCTGCAATTTCATTTGAGCAAAGTAGATTAGTTCTTTCCTGCTTTCAGTTAATTTTGCATCTTTCATAGTTAGTTGTAGATCAATCTGTCTCAGTTTTGCAGGTACCAAAAGAAAAGCAAAGCAAAAGCAAGCAAAAAGAAAAAGAAAGTCTTTTCCATTTCATGCCTCGTAGGAACCGAGATAGATCAGACAAATTCCTACCAAACACCCCCACCACATCACTGAGTCACCCTTCTCTCTTCTTTGGTGACAGTGACCCAGAGGAACCTATAGGTGAACAACCTGAGATATCCAAAGACCCTATAGTAGAAGAAGAGTTAGAAACCAATCCATCTGAAGCTATGGCTGACAATAGAAGAGAAGATGAGAGAATAGAAGGTGCCTTCCCCATCCGAGAGACCAATGGAGAGATGAAAATGAAAAACATTAGCCCCTCCGCCTTACCTCACTTCCATGGGTTGACCACTGAAGATCCAGATACCTTCCTGTTTGAGTTTTCTGTCCTTTGTAGAACCTATGACTATACTGAAGATGAGCAAAATTTGAAACTTTTCCCTTCCACTCTCAAGGATGCAGCACTACGCTGGTTCATGGGTTTACCTGGGAATAGTATCACTACTTGGGCTCAGATGCAGCAAGCTTTCAACACCAAGTACCGAGATTACTGTAGTTCCAAGGAAACAAAGGGGGAAATCTTTCGGATGTCCATGGGAAATGATGAGTCCTTAGAGGATTATGAGGAGAGGTTCCAACTAAGCTATAAGCGGGCCAGGTGCACACTTGACCCTGAATCCCTCAAGTTGGTCCTACTCTGAGGAGTCCCTAAAGACCTCTTAGATACCCTTCACATGTTAGCTGGGGGGGACATTTACCAACTGCCTTATGAGGACATCAAGACTGTGTTTAGAAACCACTCCAGGGAAGCTCGGAAACGAGGTAGAGGAAACCACCTCTCAACTAGTGTCCCTTTCTCCAAACATGAGCTTGCAAACCAATTAGAAGACCTTAAGAGTGAGGTGAGACAAACCATTTCCATGCAGCTTGATACATTCAGGATTCAACAAAAGAAAGAAGAGGCTGAGAGAGCCTTGGCTGTCTTCTGTCCTAGGTGCACAAGGAGGCACCCTAAGAACGAATGTCCATTGCATTCGGTTGAAGTGTGTTTCGTTTGTGAGGAGGACCATCCCACAAATCAGTGTCCAACCTTACCTGGGTTTAAAGCCATGTACCAAGGGACCGAAGCTCCCACAGAGCCTCTCTATTACCTCAACCAAAGGAGGCCACAAGGATCTAGACCTTATCAGCAGGGGATGCAAGGGGCATCTCAAGCTTATTACAACCCCAACCAGTCAACTCCTATGCCTTCCTGGGGTCCCCCTGCTCATCCTTCATGGTCCATGCCTCCTCCATGGTCTTATCCACCTCAATACCCCACTCAACCTACTTCTCATCCATACCACTCACATACCCAGCCACAGCCTCAATGGAATGCACCTCAGTCGGGGTGGAGGCCCCAATACAACACTCCTCCTGCCATTTTGCCTCCACCACCAGTGCAACCTCAACCATTACCTCTTGCTCCTCCAAGGCAACCTCAAATGCCTGCTCAACCGAACCCGAACCCCAACAATAGACAGGCCCAGCAGGTATACACTAGGGAAACCTCATGCCCTACCTATGCTATGGAGATCAATCTCAGATCTAGAAAGACTCTTCCAGATCGCCAGCCTCCTCCCCCAGAGGATGAGGAAGACCATCAGGAGAGTGAACCAAAGCCTATTCCACCCTTTCCTGAGAGACTAACAGCCACCACACAACCTAACCCAGAAGAAGATGAGCTTTTGGGTGAGCTCAAGCAGTTGTGTGTAAAAATCCCACTTCTCCAAGCCATCAAGGATGTGCCAATATATAATAAGCTGATTAAGGAGAAGTGTTTCAAACACCTAGGCAGACGGAAGAAAGATGCTTCAACTATCAATGTCAGAGGACAACTGTCTGACCTGATGCTAGGACAAGTCATCTGCCCTAAGTACCTAGATCCTGGAAGTCCTGTAGTAGATGTTCACATCAATGGCACCATCATACCTCACACCTTGATTGATCTGGGGGCTGCCATTAATGTGATGACCAGGGATACCATGCTTAAACTCAATCTACAGGGTTCCTTGAGGAAGACCTCGACAGTACTACAATTGGCGGATCGCTCCACCGTGACTCCCGAAGGGATTGTGGAGGATGTCATGGTATCCATTGATTCTTAGGAATACCCTGCAGACTTCCTGGTTCTGCAACCAAAGGCCAAGCTTACTGGATATCCTCTCATTTTGGGAAGGCCTTGGTTAGCTACTGCAGATGCTTACATAAGTTGTCAGGCAGGAAACATGACCATAAAAAATGGTCCCATGTCCAAGCAGCTAGTCCTATACCCTCCTGCCCAACCTTCTTTAGAGCATGATTTACCACTCTGGTTGGAAGAAGGAGAAGAAGACAAGGTGTATTCAGCACCTCTGTGTACCTTAGATACCACTAGAAGAGACCCTCCAACCGAGGATGACTTGATCGAGACCTTGATCCAGAATCCACCTTCCAGTGCACTACCCTTAGAGGAATTGGTGGAGGATGCCCAAGCTAGCACCTTAAGATCTCTGTACAACCAACCCTGTTACTCCCAGAGTCAAGAATGTGGAGTTCGGCCCTGAGAGAGCATTGAAAATCAGCTCCTCCTTATCTCCTTCTTAGGAAAAGGAGCTGTGTAGCCTGTTGGCCAGCCACCTAGATGCTTTTGCTTGGAGCTATAAGGAAATGAAAGGAGTCCATCCTTCGGTCTGTACCCATCATATATACATCAAAGAGGATTGTAAACTGGTTAGGCAACCTCAGAGGAGAATGAATCCAGCCCTTAAGGACATTGTCAAGGAAGAATTGCAGAAACTGTTGGATGCCGGATTCATCTACCCCATCTCAGATAGTGAATGGGTGTCCCCTTTAGTGTTGGTTCCCAAGAAGAATGGGAAGTGGAGAATCTGTGTGGATTACCGTGAGCTGAACAAAGCTACCAAGAAGGACCACTTCCCTCTACCTTTCATAGATCAAGTGTTGGATGGACTGGCAGGAAAGAAGTTCTTCTCTTTCCTGGATGGGTTTAGCGGGTACAATCAAATCCAAATCAGCCCGGAATACCAAGATAAGACCACCTTCACTTGTCCTTGGGGTACCTTTGCCTACCGAGTCCTTCCCTTTGGGCTATGCAATGCTCCTGCTACCTTTCAAAGAGCTGTCTTGAGCATCTTCTCGGAGCTGGTCCATGATGCAGTGGAAATATACATGGATGACTTTACTCCATATGGGGCCAACTTCTAGGAAGCATTGTCCAACCTGGGGAAAGTCCTAACCAAATGCACCGAGATGAACTTGTCCCTTAGTCCTGAAAAATGTGAATTCCTAATGACTGAGGGGACCGTGCTAGGCCATACCATTTCTTCCCAAGGATTGCAGGTGGATCCTAACAAAATTGCTCTCATCAAGAGGGTTCCACCTCCTCAAAAGGTAAGGGATGTCCGGAGTTTCTTGGGATTAGCAGGATACTACCGGAGATTCATTAAAGATTTCAGCAAGCTAGCCTCGCCATTGTTTGGTTTGTTGGCAAAAGATGTGGAGTTTAAATGGACTGACGATTGTCAGAGGGCTTTAAATGAGTTGAAGGACAAGTTGGTGTCAGCACCAATCCTGAGAGGTCCAAACTGGGCCCTACCTTTCCACATCCACACTGATGCCTCGAATAAAGCCATAGGTGCAGCTTTAGGACAAGTTGAGCAGAAACTTCCATATGCCATTTACTTTGTTAGCAAAAACTTGTCCAAAGCTGAGCTGAATTACACTGTAACCGAGAAGGAATTCTTGGCTGTGGTCCATGCATTGAACAAGTTCCGACATTATATTACTGGTTACCAGACCTTTGTACATACTGACCATGCTGCTATTAGATATTTGATGAATAAACTAGATGTGAATGCTCGTATTATTAGATGGTTACGTTTATTGCAGCAGTTTGATCTAACCATTGTTGATAAACCAGGTAGAGAAAATGTTGTTGCTGACTTTTTGTCTAGATTAGATTTGTCTGCAGAGGAAGATGGGACGGTGGATGACCATATGCCTGATGAGCATCTGTTTGCTATCTCAGTACTCTCTCCATGGTTTGCTAATATAGCAAACTACCTTGTTTCAGCTCAGTTCCCTCTGCATCTCTCTTCAAAAGAGAAGAGCAGAATCATCAGAAAAAGTGCCTCATTTACTTGGATCGGGGGCAACCTGTTCAAGCTTGGCCCCGATCATATCTTGAGGTGTTGTGTAAGGGAGGAGGAAGTCTTTGATATCCTGCTCACTTGTCATGATGGGCCTTGTGGAGGGCATTTTGTAGCAAAGAGAACTGCCTTCAAGATCCTGCAGGCAGGCTACTATTGGCCCACACTTCATCAAGATGTCAGAAGATATGTCAGTCAGTGTGACCAATGCCAAAGAATGGGGAAACCAACCCAAAGGGATGAGATGCCTCTCCAACCTCAAGTGACTCTTGAGCCATTTGAGAAGT
The DNA here is from genome assembly GCA_031772625.1 of Pinus tabuliformis. Taxonomy (NCBI): domain Eukaryota; kingdom Viridiplantae; phylum Streptophyta; class Pinopsida; order Pinales; family Pinaceae; genus Pinus; species Pinus tabuliformis. The sequence goes on along the minus strand of CM062817.1, from coordinate 1,849,671,394 downwards.
GGGGCATGGACTTTGTGGGTCCAATCAATCCCTCTTCGAGGCAAAGATCCTACATCATTGTGTGTACTGACTACTTGACAAAGTGGGCAGAGACTAAAGCAATCAAAGCAGCAACAGAAGAGAAGGTGGTCGATTTCTTAAGAGAGAACATCTTCTACAAGTTTGGCTACCCAAGAGAGCTGGTGACCGATCAAGGGAGCCAGTTCACATCCAACTTGGTTGAAGACTTACTGGCTCATCACAAGATCAAGCATAGGACTTCCACTCCCTATCATCCTCAAGCAAATGGGTAGGTGGAAGTCACCAATAGAGCATTAGAAGGGATCTTGACCAAAGTGGTGAGCAGCAGCAGAAAATATTGGGCAGACCGCCTGGTTGAGGCCACATGGGCTTACAACACCACTTGGAAGACCACCACCGGCTTCACACCTTATGAGCTGGTCTATGGGAAGAAAGCTTTGCTGTCCATTGAGTTTGAGTATAACACTTTGAGGATGGCAGCTCAGCTGGACCTAGATCTCAGCCATGCACAACAAGAAAGGCTGCTGCAGCTGAATGGCCTAGATGAGCACCGCATGCAGGCCCTCCTTCACTTAGAAGTGGTTCAACTTCAGAGGAAGGTGTGGCATGACCAACATCTCCATGACAAGCAATTTCAGCCGGGAGATTGGGCTTCGTTGTATGATTCTAGATACAAAGATTTCAAAGGGAAGTTGAGAAACAAATGGCTAGGACCATATACAGTGGAGAAGTGCCATGACAATGGATCTGTCCTCATTCGAACCATTGATGAGGAAGCCATTCCCATGCTTGTCAATGGGCATCGATTGAAGATCTACAGGAGACCTCTCTCAAGACAAGAGTTTATCAAAACTATGGAGAAATCTGTATTGGTCATAGAGAAGGGTTCTGCCTCTGCCTCTGGCACACCCTGAAAGAAGATCTGAAAAAAAAAAAAAAAAAAAAAAAAAAAAAAAAAAAAAGAAAAAAAAAAAAAAAAAAAAGATCCTTGGGTGAAAACCTCTCTGAGGCGCCCAAGGCAGGTAGTAGGGGTGAAAACCTCATTGAGGCGCTCCTATTGATTTTTCAAAAAACAAAAAGAGAAAAGGTTGAAAAAGATCCTTGAGTGAAAACCTCTCTGAGGCGCTCAGGGCAGGTAGCAAGGGTGAAAACCCCTTTGGGGCGCCCCTGTTATCTTTTCAAAAAAAAAAAGAAGAAAAAAGAAAAAAATAATAAGCACAATATGAAAATCGTATGCAGGTTGCAGATGTTCTATGGAGGAGAAGAAGCCTCTTCAATCACAGCCAAGGGTCCTTATCATGCTGTCAAGGAACCTCATCAGTACCTCCTCCAAGAGCACCCATGCTTTTCAAGGTATGTGCAATTTTATCATGGTTTGAATCTTCTACAGGAAGCTGCTGTCTTTCTACAGGAAGGCATAGTCTTTCTACAGGAGGGCACAGTCTTTCTACAGGAAGGCGAGGATTTTCTACAGGAAAGTGCAGACTTTCTATAGGAAGGCCGAACTTTCTACAAGAAGCTCTATGTTCTACAGGAAACTTCCTGTAGAAGTTTGGGACGGCCAAAAATTTGTTTCAAACGGAGATCTAGCGGCTGAGGAATGGGTTGGATGCATGCATGCCATTGATTGGCACCCCTGAACATTGCTGTAACCTTGCTCCACCATCCTCGTCGCCATGCAACCAAGATCCCTGCACCAGCAAACCAGATCAATGAGTTCTCGTGGTAAAGCCATTTGTCAAAGAAAATCAAGCACCGAGAGCTCATACCACATCCATGTCGAGCATCAGAAGCTCCGGGAGCGTGATCAGAAGATTCCATCCATCGTCGTGCAGCATGCACCCAAGGAGGCGAGACTGTTACAAGGCACCCCGCGGGAATCCTGTAACAGTCAAAACTGCATGAGTGGATACCATTCACAGCACCGCCCTCTGTAAGAAAAACACGGGCGCAGGCAACCAGAGCATCCACTCCATCGCCAGCATCCTGTAACCATGAGCCTCCGGGACTGTGTAAGCCGCATGCAGCAGGTAGATCCGCTCCCCGTCGTCCAAAAACCGAAAAATCGTGTGCAGCCACGCGCAGGTAAGTGTCTCAACCCTTCCTTCCACCAAATCGCATGAGTATTACTTTGATTTGTTTTGCATGGCATAGAAATGAATGGTTGAGCGGCCGTATGGCCAGTTGACTGGCCACGTCGGCTAGTTATGGTATAGTCAGATGCTTGGGTGGCAGCCACGACAAAGAAAATACGCAGCACGCACGTGAGGATAGTCCCGTCAACCGAGAAACGAGTTTAACCGAAAAGGGCGGTGGCAGATCTGTGGGAATGAATGCGGTAGCGAGTGAATATGCAGGTGAATGATGGGTGACGTCGCCCAACGGTCCAGTGGGGACAGCTCACCCCCCGCGCCACGAGCTGCGCCGATTCAAAATCTAATCGGCTAGATTATGCGCATGTATTCATCAACCTCCACTTCAAAACTCGAGTGGCTCTTCTGATTTCCTCTAAACGTTGATACGCCGAGCTTTTGGCTACCAGAACACCGGTGAAGCACCTCTCGACCGCTGGCCAACTACAGTCCTCCCCGAAGTTTGCACACTGCTCCTACAGGAACAGTTTCTACAGGAACGCAATCCTACAGGAAGCAGTCTCTACAGGAACGCGGTTCTACAGGAAGGTGAATTCCTCACGTAAGAAAAGGTGGCAGAAAAAAGGTAACCCTGAAACTCCTTCCGCAATTGGCTTTCAAAGGTGGCAAGATCATTATCCACAGTCTGGTCATAAAAATATCGGATTGTTGTGCCTATACTATCGCTTCTACAGGATAGCAGTATAATTAGACTGTGTTTTGTGAATTGTATGCATGCTCTGCCTAAAATAGACCGAATCTCCTTTGCATTTGTCACCTTTAGTCAAAACCCCCGTGTTCATCATGCCGGGTGGGTTTATCAGGCGGGAACCCACAGATTCCACCAAACTAAGGAGAAACCCGGCAGTGGTAGAGCTCTTCACCAAAGCACAATGGATGCCTTTTTGTGATAAGCTGCAGGGCTACGATGATGAAGTAGCTGAGGAATTCTTGCAGGCTTTGAAGCCTAAATCCCAGACACTGGCCACAGTAAGCTTCAGAGGTCTAAGCCTCAAACTCACCCCAGAACATATCAGTCGGATCACAGAACTTCCTATGGGTCTGCCGTGGGATAAAGAAGAGCGAAAGCAGAGCCAGCAAGCAAAGAAAGAATTCTTTCCACCTGAGGAAGAATTCTCGGAGGATAAAAACGGGGTAAGAAGAACGAGTTTATCACCACCTTGGAATGAAGTCAGTTTGCAGATCATGAAATATATTACTTGTGAAGGCCGGTTCAACATCGTGTATGCATATCATTTTCGGTTACTCACTGAGTTGAGGCACCGAATTGACCTTCCTGTAGAGCAAAAACTGAGCATCCCCCATTATCTCCTGCAGTCCCTAATGGAATGTGCTACAAAGCTAAGAGAGGGCATACCTGATCAGATAGCCCACCATGGGTTAATAAAATTGCTTGTGGAGGATGCACTGCACTCGTATAAAGTTCCCCTCTCCTGGGAGTCATTTAGGAATCTAACACGAGATGGGGACATTAAAATGTTGATCGAAGATAGTGGCTCCTCCAGTAGTGAAGACAAGGAAGCAGTGGCTGAGGAAAAGAAGGACGAAGGAAAGGGTGGCACACCAATCCTGTCAGCAAGGGAAAAGAGGATGAAAGGTAGAATGGACAAAGCAGAGGAGGCCCATGTCAGCCCAAGTACCTCCACAGCACCTGCACCCAAAGCAAAAAGCAAAACTCAAGCAGGCAAGCAAGCGGAAGTGGAGACACCTGTGTCTACAGGAAAGCAAAAACAGGCTTCTACAGGAAGCCCGAAAACACAAACTCAGGCTTCTACAGGAAGCCCGAAAACACAAACTCAGGCTTCTACAGGAAGCCCAAAAATCAGTGAAAAACAGGCTTCTACAGGAAGCCCGAAAACAAAGACAAAGGCTTCTACAGGAAGCCCGAAGATCAGTGAGAAACAGGCTTCTACAGGAAGCCCAAAAACGAAAACAAAGGCTTCTACAGGAAGCCCAAAAGCAAAGACCAAGGCTTCTATAGGAAGCCCGAAAATCGTTGGAGAACAGGCTTCTACGGGAAGCCCAAAAACGGAGGCAAAGGCTTCTACAGGAAGCCCGAAATTGGAAAAAGGGGCTTCTACCAGAGGCCCGAAAGTCATTGAGAAACAGCCTCCTACAGAGAGTCTGAAGACAGGGAAAGAATCTTCTACAGGAGGCCCGGAAGTGGGCAAAGCAGGGTCTTCCATAGGAAGCCCGAAATCTGAAAAGGAGGGGCCCTCTACAAGGAGCTCTGAGAGAACAAAACGCAAGAAAGAGAAGGCTGACATTCTCGAAAAGGAGGCAGCAGCGGCACTGGCTGCCCTCAGCACACCTCCAAAACCGAAGGAGAAAAGGGAGAGGGAGACCCCTCTACCATCTGAAGCCAGGAGAAGCAAGAGGATGACCACGGGCAAGCCATAGCCTCCACCCAGCAGCCAAACCACTTCAGGGGACGTCCCTACTTCACCCAGTGCAAGAACCCCTTATAAAACATCAGCCACCCCCGAAAAGGGGAGCCAAAAAATAACTTCCTCGACACAAAAGATAGGCCAGTCACCTTCCGAAGGCTGGCTCAAGGAAATAGGAAAGGGGAAGGAAGCATCACCTTCGTCACCACCAGGGGCAGCAAAGGCAGGGCCACCAAAAACGGGAAAGGAAGAAGCACCACCCTCGGCAGAAAAGGCAGAACCACCAAAATCAGGGGAGGAAAAGCGTGCTCCGGGCTCTAGTTCTCGGCCAAAGACGAGGAGCCAGGGCAAAGTTGCTCAAGGATGAACAAATAGTTTAGCTGGGGGGTGATGATGAGCCCCAATTTTTGGTATAATTTGGGCTCATTTGGCCTACTTGTTTTGCTCAAACCATTCACTTTTTACTGCTTATGCATGCATTTCTTAGTTTATTCGTGTTGTTTGTAGGAAGAAGGGTAGACACTTTATCTACGTGACTAATGCATTATGATCTCGGGTTTTTGCATTAAAAGGGAGAAAAGACCACGTGAAAAGGAGACAAGGAGACAAAGAGGTGGCACTGCTGGTTTTTAGGAGAGGATGTCCACAGTCTTGGGACCCTCCTCGTGATTCCAACCATAGCTCCGAGCTCCAATCCATCTCCCCACCGAGCTTAGAAGCAGCTAGCCGTTCTACAGGAACAGCAGTTATAACTGTTCTACAGGAACAGCAATTATGACTGTCCTACAGGATCAGCAAGTTAAACTTCAGTTGGACAGCCGAGCTCCTAAAATCAAGGAAACTTGTTGGATGATCGTTTTTGCATAAGTATGGAGGCCGTAGCCTTTGATAGGTTGTTGAAACTCTCGCATTACTCTTGTAATTTTTGAGCACAGCTCGGTCTTTGTTCCTTTTTGTAAGCCAATTTGGCATGACATCAGATTATGAATAAAGAAAGCAGATTTTGATCTAGTTCTGAGTTTTCTCAAGGAGCTATAGCTCTCAGGTTAGGGCCCAACCTGAGAGCAATAGATCTCCTCAGTGTTGTAATGTGTTTGCATTTCGTTCCAGCACTTTGAGTTTGTTTATTTTCACATGCAATTCGAATTCACAGTTTGGTAATTTAGTCGTTTTCATGAGCATAGATAGGACTAGTTTATGGTCGAATTGATTTCGGTTGTTTAGTTAGATTAGCAGGTTGATAATACATTGGAGCTCCAGCAAAAAGGTTGAGAAGGTCTCCACTGCCATCTCTGTTTGGAGATTGGAGTGCAGCCTATACCAGCCACAAAAATATGCAGTTCTTCACGTTATACATGCTGCAACATAGTCTCGTTTATGATAGATCTTTCCATGCACTTCACTCTTGCACCATACACCTTCATCACTGCTTCATGCACATTCCTCTCCACACTTTATCTTGCTGTTCATTGAGTTCAGGTAGCTTAGGTTAATGAATTTTCATCTTGGTGACAGTCATAAGCCATTTGTTTCATTTACACTGCTTTTCATCATTCTATTACCTCCTTCTTCGTCTTGATCACGCATACAACCACATTCTTGACCTCTGTTACGGTCTGTTATCTCCCAAACTCCTCCACTCCTCACGTAACTCCATCCTTTAGACATTTCGTTGTCATAACCTTTCATCCATCAACCCACTTTACACACTCGTTCTCCATCCTACTTCTCCACTCCTGAGCCATCACCAGCCTTATTCCTACCTTACACATCTCCCCCTACCATTTCATCACTCCTCCATCACTTCAAACACCCACGGTAGGTCATCCTGTAGCAATTTGTAGACTTCCTGTAGAAACCCCTGCGTTTCCTATAGAATCCCCTGCAGACATCCTGTAGGAGGCCACTCACTCGGTTGCTGAGCCTCTGAACGTGAGGAACCTCTGTGGACTGATGCTAAGGATCTCTGGGAACCTCTCCTAGCCTCCCCAACCGTTCCCAAGCTTTCCTTCCTTCCGCATCACATCTGCACAACCCAACCCTAATAAGCACAAAATCACAATCACTCCATCCACTTAAAGAAAAAAATACAAAAACATGTCTTTTAAGATGCAAGTAGATTAGATTCATGCATTTTCACTTATTAGAAGTAATGGCATCATTAGTAGAAGTTTCCTTCACATTCTTTGCATCATAGAGGTTAGACTAGTTAAATTAGGGTTTCCTAGGGTTTCCATGTTTTGATTTGCTTTCAGTTCATTTTTGCCAAGTAGATTAGTCTTCTTTGAGCTAGCTCTCGTCCATCATTGATAAGGCTTCTTCTGTGAGCCTATAGAAGTTGGCTTGAGCCCTAGCAGACTTGTGCCAGCTGACCAAGTGACAGCTGCGACAAGAGCTAGTACTTGTGCATACAGCACCGTCGCTTCCAAGTTTGTACGAACTACCGGGTTGATAAAATTAAGAGACAGGAAGCCCCAGGAGTTGTAGCATTATTGCTACAATACTGGAGCTCACCAGCTGGATGCGCACTTTAAGGACAACCTCTTTCTGCCATGCGGCATCGACCTGTTCCTTCAACGCCTTTGCCTACTGTAGCATCTCAAGCCGCTGGGTTAGGACAACTATCTGCATCATTTTATGCACACTATCATACTGCACTTGAATCTCCCGTGCCTCCATTTCCAAGCGCTGTATGTTGGGGTCCTCTTGTAATGAAGTGAGGATTGCGAAAGATTCTTCCAACATAGCAGTGTAGTTCTGTACTGCTTGTCCTATTTCCTCCAGCCCTTTTTTAATAGCGCCAACGCGTTGTTCCCTAACTTCCAGGGGCATAGAGTACTACACCTTTAATTGCAGTTCAGAAATCTGAAGGTTGAGGTCCAGTTGTACCCTCGTTGCTTCCTCCTTTGCCTCACGAAATCCACTGTCTAATCTGTGGATTCGCATGCCAACTGGTAGGTCTGTCATGATTCATCTAGCTCTGGAATGTGACGACATGCTTCCTCTACCATTTTCTCTAGCTGTTGCTTCTACGCAAGCACTTCATCACGCTAGAGACTAAGCTACTCAATGTTAACTCTCTGTTTGCTGAGCATCTACACTGTGCGTCCTTCCCTAACGTGGAGTTCTATTGTTGCCCTATCCTGCAGCTGATATAATGTATCTCACGGAAGGGAAGTCAAGTTTAGGCCAATTCCCTTGATCCTTCCCACCACATCTCTATCCTCCTCGGTTTCTATTAGCGCTCCTTCCAGGAGCACTATGGTGTTGGCCATTCTTGTTCTTGTTGGCACCGTAGGAGGATACTGTTCCTTCCTGTGGGGCCCACGCCTGAAGTTCCTATAGTTGTACCCTTAAGGCCCCCAACACATTCTGTTGCTTTGTCATAGCTTCCTGGTGACCTCGCGAACTGTGTCACCGATGTCATAGAGGTCACCCTCTATCAACGTAATTGGCTCGATGTCCAATTTGGAAGCTTTCGCCTTCTTGTTTGGAACTGACCACTCCATGATGTGCAACTATTTCAGTTGAGTGGACGTTGTGCTCAGGTCTACGCCTTCTACTGTATCTGGCCCCTTTCCTGTAGACATGTCATGGCCTCCTTCCTCCTGTGTGGCGGTGGCCCCTGTTACTTGTGCTGCTGCTACTCTTTCGACGGCCTTTGCCTATTCCGCGGCTGCCTCTGCTGCTTCGTGGGTGACCCTTACCTCCGCAGCCACTTGTTTGTTGCACCTTTGCTAGGCCAATTTCGTGACACACAAATTGGTTGCATCCTTCTACTTCTGTGCTACTATTCTATCCCTTTCTGCTAGATCCAGGGTGCACCACTCAGGAGGCCATGAGTCGATCATGGAGAAGATGGCATCATCAATTGCGATGAAAGGAAGCTTGGTCCAGTTCTACGCCTTATCCTTACACACCTTGATATATGCATTGTGCATATCCACCTTGAAGTCTGCAAAGCTCTGCAAACTATTGTACAGTGTGGGGGATAGGTGCGTCCTTTTGTTAATCTAGATCTAGATGCTCGCCTCCATGAGCACCTAGAATATCTTAGTCTCATGGATCCACATGGCGTCCTTTGTAGCCCAGAGTGACACATATTTTGTAGGATCTGGCAAGTCCTATTCAAAATGAGGGAACTGACTGTCCCTAGGCAGTTCCCCTGTCACCAGTAAGATAGACAAGAGCAACCATGCATAGTGGAAGGTCTTGCCCTACTCCAGAGCTTCCTTGGAGTTGGTTAGGAATTCTTCACAAATGAATTTAACCCAGTTGAATTGGACCCCCTTCGTGCATTGTTCTGCTAGCGCAACGACCACCACTGGTCTCTCATCTCTGCGGCATTTTCTCATCACCTTCCTGGCCAACATTTGGGTGGCTACGCGCACCCCTTTGTCTTTAATTCTACTGATTACGTAGCCTCTCTTCTTCTTTTCCAATTTATACTTCTTCTTCATGGCCTCTGGGAGCGCCAAATCTCTGTTGTTATAGATGACACTTACACATCAGATGATGAGCCTTTGATGGTTGATAATCAAACACAAACAGAGGTTGAAGTAGAAAAAGTTACAGGTACTGATACATCAGAGGAAGACTTAGTGGTTGAAGTAATATTGGAAGATAAGAAACAACAACAGGCACCACAACACGTACCAGATACAAATCATGGTGCATTAGGTGGTGAATTAAAGAAAGATACATCGTTGATTAACACTTCAGCATATCACCACTAACATCACCCCACAAGAAAACAACCAACAAGATGGCAACAAATTAGCCACAAGGACAACAACCCCCACATCATAGATAGGGAGGAGCGGCAATCCACCTACTACACATTAACACAGAAGAGCCACCACGGTCAACTTCCATCTCAACCGAGCGAGGCACCAGCTAGATCGAGGGTTCACCTTTCTCTTGGATGGCTAGATGCACGTGCATGGTACCAGTGGACTACTCTTTTGAGTAGATCTTATTATTTGTGTTCTTCCCATGTTTCGAGGATGAAACATGTTAAGGGGGGTGGAATGTAGTATACCTAGGGGGGATAATATGGGGTACAAAGGGAGGTACCCAATGGAATAATAATGGGATGGGCAATAGTAATAAATAAGGTGGTTAACCCATATCATGTAAGGGACCACAAATAGTTAGCAATAATGTAATAAGCCCATGGTATTAGATAGATGGTATTGAGGGAACCATGGTAATGACCCATGGTATTGTATGTATAAGGCCTATATAGAGGCTAGAGACTCCACATTGAGAGATGTCAAGGATTATTATATGAACAGGCATATGGCTTGTGGAGTGTTCTCCTTCCTTAAGGAGTGAATGTATGGTATTGCCCTACCTTAAGGGTTTGGTCAATAAAGTGAATCATTTCTATCTATTTCTATCTGTTATTTCTTGAGTTTATGTCTATTATCATATATTTTTGGGTTAGATTTATCACATCTGCTTTTTCCAGCTATCTTTTTGGGGTCCTTTCCCTTACAGGGAAGCCAAGAAATCCTGTGAATAAGCTCCACTGTGATGGGAATAGGCTCCTCCAGTCATAAATAACCATCATGCACTAGGCAAAGCAACTGCATGATGACAAAGATCGTGATCGGTGCATGGTGAAAATGCAGAATCCATAGTAGGTGGAGCAGCCGAGCCTTCTCCACACCGCGCAACCATTTTTGTGGCTCTAGCACTGTAATTGACCCCTCCCAGCTTTATTTCATGAGGTTCTTAGTCTGTAAATGTGGGAACTTTTTGCTATCTGCGAGGTCCCAATATTCAAATTTCGTTGTGGGCACGCAGCCCAGATCCAAGCCCTCAAACATAATTCCATCTACGAGGAGCAGGGTTGGAAGTGCGCTCTTAGCGACATCCAAATCCTTGGGTACTTTAGCTTCCCATTTACGTGGAGGAACGTACTCAGACAGTTTTGCTACAGTGCGCACCGGCTGGATGTCTTCTTCCATTTCTTCACCTGCCTCTATCTCATCTAAGAGAGCCTGAAGTCCCTTCTCCTCATCATCTGTCTCAAGGTTGATAGCCTTGCCTTTTTCTTCCATGGAAAGTTTACCAAACTGCAAATTTCGCAGGGACATGCAAACTGGTCCTACTACCTGTGTATCCTTCTTGGGTCTCGGCATCCGAGGTGATTTCGGAATTTACAGCACATCCCCCAACTGCACCGTGGGGCTCTACGTAGCTTCCTCGGTAGTACTCTCTAGAAATCCCACACCTCTCCTGGTAGTTTTCATCTTATTCGAACTATTTGTGGTTGTTCATGAACTTTGGGGCTCAAATACCGCTTGGCGCTCAACACTGTGCTCTTCGTAATAGCTCAAATATCAAATGAACAAGTGTTGTCTCGTGGCTAGCCTTGGGACTTTTATAGTGTCTTTTGAGTTTGAATTTGACCATTCCCCCCATTTCTGAGTCATTAATGCATCCTTGGCACTAGATCGTCCCAAATCTAGCTCTTAATTCATGTCTTAATTGCTAGTCGCTCGCTTCCTTTTTCCTTAAATAGGACATCTCATCATGAAAAATGATGTCAACGTTACTTCCCAGTTGACCTGTGCAGCAGCGCAGCCCCCCGTGCGTGAGCGCAAACCTTGTACCATGCTGATTCTACGCGGACCTCCTTCCCCACGCAGTTCCCAAATAGACTCTTTTAGAGTCCCACACTCTCTTTCAACTATCTGGAGCACTGAGACTATGCTTCCTACGGCTAGTCAGGTGGTCGCACCACCCATGTGAAACTTTAATTCGCCTTCTAATATAGTCTGTGGACACTCCTCAATTGCCCTCGCGACACCCGGTGCTGCTTGATTTATCTTATGTGGTGCGCTTCCCTCATTACTGCATTTGGTAAGGTGCGGTCTCAGCCATGGTAACAGAATCATAAGTTCTCGGCAACAATCTTCCAATGCAGTGGTATGAGATAACCTCGTTTTCCCATCTTTTGATCTCAGCATCCTTCAACATACTTTTCTCCCTCAACCGTACCTGATCTTCTTTGAGTTCACAAAGTCTAAGGTTCCCTCGTTGAATGGCTTCCTGAATCCTTATACGATCATCCTCGCGTAGCTATGTGATTCCTTCTTCCTAGTCTTCGCACACTGTCATAACTGCGGTAGCTATTATGTGTGGATTCCTTTTGGTATTCCCTTCAGAAATCTTGGGTTCTACTTTGTTTCACACCTTTGGAATCATTTCCACGCTCAAGTTTTTGCACATGGTCCTATAGGCCCATTGAACCACTGGCACGCGCAGGTCCCACTCAGTTCATCTTGTCTGGTAAACCTTGTTCAGTACTCTGCGCACCCTATCGAATTCCTAATCATGGAGAATTGGTAACGCATGTAGCCCTTCCTGCTGCTGTTGCTTGTTTCTATTCTCTAGGCTGTGTGCTTGTGTGGACTGTACAACATATGCCTATACCCATCGGGAAAGGTGGGTGTGAAAGTTGTTCTGCCCCAGCTAATTCGCTTTCGTTCGAAGTTGGGGTTTTATAAAATTTAGTGGCATAATCCTTCTGCATCTATGATAGTCTTGAAAAGTTCCTTGGTGCGTACCCCACCATCATGCGGGTGTTGCGCGCAGTTCCCACTTCACCGCATCGAACCGCTGCTACTCTGGTACTGCACATTTGAATTTGCTGAGAAATTCATCCACTGCCGATAATCCATCATATGTCGGTAGCTGCCTTGCCTCTATTGTTACACAACACAATGACCTAATCATCATGTTGCAGTTTAGTGTTGTTGCTTCGTGCAATCGATTCTTCCATCGCTCTATCTCTTCATCTAAATCCGAAGTGGAGGAGATTTTGCTCTCCCATGAAATCCTTCCATCTTCCGTCGGATTCACCCAATCCTCACCTTGTATGGTTATCTTATAGATATAGCCAAGATCGTCATCACTATCATTGTCACGCACTAGTTCAGTGTATCGCGTTCCCTTGGCTGGGTCCAATGGTACTACCACATGTAGTGACTTTTTCTCAAAGGTCATTTTGCACTTCTTCAAATTTATGACTCCGTTCATATCAGTGGCCCAGTCTATTCCTAGTAGCGCGGGATAGGGATTGTTGTCATCAACAATCTCTATCACTTCAAAATCCTCCTGCATGCTCGTGCCTTCAATATCGACTATTACCCCTTGCAATATTCCCATGGGAAAAATCTTCTATTGGTTCACCATTCGTAACTGAATAGGGGACCACTGTAACATGAGTCTGCCCATGTGTTCCCATGTTTGCTTTGGTAGTACGTTTGTGTCTGAACCCAGATCTAGGATTGCTTGATCCATTTCGTACTTGCATATTTGCACATTCAACCTTATCTCCCTTCCTATGCGTAATGGATGCTTTCCGAGTTTTCAGACCACATGCATTTCTCCTGACCTTATGCACCTAGTGATAAGTTCCTATAGCCCTTTGACTACCTTGCTATTGCGTAGGAGTTTCATGCATGTCTCTGAAAAGGTAGTGAGCATGGAAGGATCCATCCTTGGTTCTAGTTGATCATTAGTACCTAAAGTGGAGGCCTTCGTGAAGCTCTTCTTAGCTTCCATGAATGTCTCCTTCACGCATTCTAAATCAAACTTGGGTTCCTTTGTAGGAGCCTTGCGAACCCACATGCTTTCTTCTAGCTGCTTCCCTTTATCATCTCTCATTTTCATACCGCTCCTGAGCATCAAGTTTACATTTGGGTCTTCTTTGCGTGGTTCAGACCTCGTCATTTGTAAATTCTGGGTCAGAGGGGGCTGGAGCACCCCCTTTTCGCACATCTTCGCTATCAGCAAAGGGAAATCTTCTGCCTCATGATCAAACTGATTATAGTACCAACATGATATCCTAGTTAGGTTCATACAATCATTGACATAATGCCCTAGCCCTTTACAACTGTAACAAATTATCTGGTTGTGACCTCATCCTGGTCCCAGTCCACCTCGACCACGACTATGCCCCTGAAACCCAACGCACGCCATCCTTGCATTTGGGTCAAGGGCTCGCATTTTGGTCAGTACCTTGTAGGCAGGAATTTGATCCATCATTAGTTCATAGCTTCGACAGGTTCGTTCGTCATGGCCTACCGACCTATAGAAATTACAAAACAACTGTTGGGACATCTTCGTATGCTTCTGCAACAGATGACAATTATCCATGGTATGCTTTCCTCCTATCTGGCAGATCGCACACCATAATGTAGACACCCTGCTCGGCCCCACCTCTGACTCCAGTCTTAATGGCATTGGCCTTCTTCCTGCTAAGTAGTTGGCAAACACTGGGTAGTGATCTTTGTCGTGGCCCTGGCCTTTGCATTTTATGCACCATACTTCCTCGCATGCCTCTGGCCGAGGTGCCCTATTCTATTTCAAACTCTACATTCCCAGGCACAGATTTTGTAGTTGTGCGTCGATCTATTGGACTCCCAATCCAGGGTCTTGTATAGGAGTCTCATGCAACCTCATTTACATATCCAATGCTTTGGCCTGGGTGGAAAGCTTTTGTTGTGACAACGTCATCCTTAAGTGTGGCGTAAGTGAGGCCAAAAACCATGTGCGATGTTGTGCATCCGTTAATGTCATATTGGCTTCACGGATCGTACTCTTCAGCCTTTGGTCTAGATCCAGGGGGTCTCACCCAGGAGCATCACGATCTCTTTAAACCTGATGATTGACCGTGTCCCTGATTTTGGCCTGCTAAATTCCCTATTCAACACATTCTGGATCTCTGCAATTCCTACATTCAGGTCGTCATTAGAATGCTTGATGTACCACGTTAATGCACGATCCTGCAATGTGCTCACCAGCGTAGCCATTTTTATATTATCATCCATGACACCTTGTGCTTCCCATACTACTCTTACTACAAACCAGAATTGGTCCGGATATTCATTCCCTATTGCTCTAAATATTGGTAATTTGATTGCGCTCGCCATACTGGACTGTGGAGGTGGTGATGGTGGAGTGGGTGGAGATGGAGGTGAGGGGGGTGAAGCGAGTGGCAGTGTGGGTGGAGGTGGTAAATGCAGAATTCTCTGCCTTATCAAACTGACTACGCTTCTCGGAGAAACCTTCGTGATCTCATCCTCGCTCTCTTGTGAGGGTGAAATTAAGGGACTATTTTCTACCTCTTCACTACTTCTGCTTATGTAGATCTTTCCGCTCTGTGTAATCCCAAACATTAATTTATTCACATAACCCACTTTTCACACAATAGTATCTTAATCCTAGAGTTAAAAGAATTAACATACTTACGTCAAGGTCTGTTACAGGGAAAAGTGTCTATTTAGAACTGCTCTATCCCACTAAGGTGTGACAGCTGCCTTAGAAACAAATAGAGAAAAACTACTTTTGTATTTCCTTTATGAACTCTAGATAGAGAGGAATAGAAAGAACCAACCTGTGTCTTGCGCTAGTCCTTTGATCCAATCCTTCTCTTCTTTGATAGTCTCCAGCTACCTGCTCCCTTACTTGCCCAGCTTCACAAAGTACCTGTAAGATCACAGAAGAAGAAAACTATACAAAGACATGGATCTATATTCATAAACAACTTAGGATCAGATTTAAGTTAACCATACAAATGTAACAAGCATCAATGATACAAAAGCATGGAGGAAAACTCAAATAGCTTTTATTGATAAACAAGAAAAGATCCAGGAGGAGTTACAACCAGTGGTTCCTGACCCAGCATCAACCTCCCAGCAAAGAAGCCCCTCTTCACCTCAAACAAAGCATAGATCACCCAACAATCTGATGTTTGTCTCAAAAAACCAACAGTAATTCCTTACAATATGCAAAATTCCAGCCTCTGGATCTCTGGGATGAGGGATCCATATATAGATATCTGTAAGGAGGATGAGTCAGCTTGTGATTTGATTAGTGTCTTCTCTCTGTCAGTTCTTGCTTCCACTTGGAGACTGAAGGCCTCTTACTCATCCTTGGTCGAATTCAGTGAGGCAAGTGTCATGGGAGAAGATTTTGGAAGCTTCCATTGCCTCTCCACCTCGCGGAATGACACTGCCATTTGTCATTTCTCGCCCATCGCACCCCACATAAGGGACTTTTGAAATGCAACGCACCCTCACAGTGTATTTAGGTGCAATGCAACGCACCTAGCCAATGGAGCAGCTGAAATGATCCTGTTTTGACTTATTCTGAGCAGTTTCTGGTGGAGAACTTCTGGGAGAAGCTATAATCTGTTGACCTTGTTCCTTTAGGGGTTAGAACAACACTTTTAGGGACTTAGGAGCCCTTGGTTTATGGACATTTCATGCTTGGAGTTGTAGGGCACAAAAATGTCTATAACAAGGTCCCTTGAGAAAATGTCGCTCTGCCTCGCTGTAGCTGACGGTGGTGTCTACCATGAACTCAATGATAAATCCTCCTATTATTCGGTCGAGCCAATGGTCCATAGCTTGCACTATCTTCTCTTTTGAGGCTTCTAGTCTGCGCACTAGTTCCAGATTCCACACTATTGGTTTGTCGAGCCTACACCTTCCCTAGCTATCTGCTAACTTTGCGATCCACTCATACAACTTAGATGGAAAAGATGCAAAGAAAATCTCATGGATTTTAGTATACAAGTAGCGATCCAACCACTGCTCCTTAGATACTCGCGGATTTCCTTTTCCTTCGCCATGAACTCGCGAATCTTCTTGTCCAACCACTCTTCAATTTCTTTCTTTGTAGTGTTCCAGTGGCATGACCTCAGACATCCTTTATGTAGATCCTGGTCCTGGAACGGAACCATTTGTAGGCTTTGTGGGGCTTGACCTAGGTTCAGAGGTGATTTAGCCAAGAAAATCTTAGTAGTACTGGCACTTTCGGCAATAGTCTACGGAGCACGGATTGAGGTCTCACCCAAAGTAGTATGGGAGGGTGCTAGAACCAAGTTTCCGCACCCTTAGGATGTCTGATGGGCTTCTGGAGGTCCACGGTCTGCCTGTCACTGTACGCACTTGCGATCGCTTGCCGACCTACATTACGGCTTCTGCGCAGTCCTACTCGAGGCCTAGCCCATATGATACCCAAGTTCCTTGATATTTAAATGATTACTTAACTTGTGTGTGTGAGATTTATGGTTATTACAACATAGTCAACAATCATATTAGTGCGCGCAATACATAAGAGAATATAAACATAAAGAAGACAATGCACAACATTTACACAGAATTAGGATAAACTTCTCTTTATTAGCTTTCTATCCCAATTACAAACTCAACTCCACCCTGCGCAGGTCTGCACACTCAGCTGCGAACTCTACTAGGCCTCTGTGCACTTAGCTACAGAGCCTCTTCCTACTACTACAAACCCAAGATGCTTAGACTTATCCTCTAAGCTTGAACCATTCCTTTGCTACTCTCTATCTTCTTGCCTGCCTTTACAACTTAGAGCCTTGCTCTATTTATACAATCCCATGGTCCGCAGACCATGGGTAGGCCGACTTTACACTAATTTAAAATACAATGTTTAGGGCAGACAACCCTATGACTCAACTATACACTTCGCACTCCGCGCCTGCAATTCTTGGAGTTTTACAACATCTTTGACCAAAACTTGGGTTTTGAGTCCCAAAACCTGCTATGGGGGGATTCCATGCCCAACACCATTCCATACCTCTAGTGGAGTCTTATCCTCCAATGTTGACGAAGGTGATATGTTTACCAAGTAACATGTTGTCTCCACCGCCTCTACCCAAAATTCTTGTCCTAACTCGACACCACTAAGCATGCTTCTTGCCCTTTCCATCAAAATCTTGTTCATTCTTTCTACAACTCCATTTTGGTTAGGTGTGTATGGAGTAGTCTTCTGTCGTGCTATACCACACTCCTTACAGAATTCCTAAAATTCCTTGCAGCAAAACTCTCTACTGTTATCTGTCCTCAACACCTTTATCTTCTTCTCTATCTGGTTTTCCACTAGAGCCTTAGATTCTTTAAACCTGTCAAAGACATTAGATTTCTTCTTGAGGAAATATATCCATGTATTCCTTGAGAATTCATCTATAAATAATATATAGTACACAGACTTATCGAGTGATGGAACCTTCACAGGTCTAAACACATTACTGTGCACAAGCTCTAATATCTGTTTCGCCCTCTTACCACCAGAGGGGAAACTCACCCGATTCTGCTTCCCATGTACACAATTTTCACAGAAATCAAAATACAGAGAGCTATTAGTCATACCTCCTACCATAACTTTACCATGAAGTATTCAAAGGCCCTTCTCTCCAATATTTCCAAGCCTTTGATGCCATAGCATGCTCTTTTCTCTAGAAACCACTAGATTTTCTACTCCACTTTCAAGAACCACAAAACTGTTGCACCCATCAATAACAATGCTTCCTCGTAGCTTATATAGAGTTCCAATATGAACTCCCCACATCAATACCAGTGCTCCCAAAACCATATTGCAGGTATGTTACACAGCAATTTGTCATCGTTTGTCACCGTCCTTGTTATCCCTCACCCGCATACTGGAGGACTCATTCCGGGACCTGTGAGAAGTGACATGACCTGAAACCACTTGCATCATATTCCTCTAAGTATGAGCTTCATTTGCCCTGAAGACATCTCCTGCAAAATCTTCATGAAAACAACTCTTTTTGTATTAGCGCGGGTTCACAGTTCACTGCCCGCGCCAATGAGGGAAATCCTCTATAAAGGGCACGCCATTGGTTCTGTGTCCCAGAGTCGCACTCGCGCCAACCGAATTGAGTAAAGTTTTCAATGACCAAACTCCCGAAGGTTCTCTTCAACCCATTCACCAACTGAATCTATGTTGAGCTAGGATGGTTTGGCTTCGAATCTCCATAGAAGGGAAAGTGGTTTGCCACCTTTCATGGAAGTTTCCAAGTGATAAAGCCAATCCCATGAATAATGTGGTTGATCCTATCTCTTTCTTCTCTATCCATAAAAGCTTGCATCTATGCCTTGAGCAAGCTAGTCACAATAGTTTACAGTAGTTCTAGTTCTAGTATAGTGATAGAGAGTTTGAAGCTGCAAGAGCCTTCTTTGCACCCATAAGGCCAAATCTAAGTAAGGAGATTCTTGTCACCCAAAGAGAGAGAGGTTTGTTCCTCATACCAACAAGCTTTGCAAGACTTGTGTAGCTGACTACCCAGCCAAAGGAGGATTTGACGTCAGAACAATGGTTGTATTCTTCTTTGTTATTTATTAATAATAGATGACTATCATTATGGTTCCACTCTCATTGTCTTGTGTTTGATGTTGAGTTATATCTTTTCTGACTGATATATAATTGCATCTACTAGATTTTATGCTTGTATTCGTGTTATTCTTTGCATGTGTAGGTGTCCAATCACGGAGATCGTGGGGATCGTGACCGGCCGAAGCAAAGGAACGAGAGCAACGTCTCTTCTACGAACATCAGCGTTGGATTCCAAGTAGGTTCTCACCATCCACTTTTTATTTGCAATTAGGAACTTGCGTGATAGCATTGTCTGATTGTTGCTAGACCCGGTCTGGGCTAGTAGGGATCATCTCTGTCCGCAGAGAGGATTTACCTCCACAACAAGGTATCTTTCTCGAACACTATTTTTACACCTACATCATCCAGCTTGCTTACAGAAATTAGATTTCTGGCCAATGCAGGAATATGGAGAGCACCAGGAAGTGTTCTAACCCTTCCACCTTGGAAATTGAACTTTAATTTTCCATGACCAATGATTCTATCCTTCCCGTCATCCCACAAGAATACATCACCACCATCATATTTCTCATCCTTGCAGAACCACTCTCTATGGGGAGTGAAGTGAAGGGATGCACCTGAGTCAATCAACCATGCCTCATGATCTACAAGTGTACTTGAAGAAGCCAAGTACACATCCCCACCTTCATCTGAGGTGTTTTTTGCCTTTGTAGAAGGAGAATCATTAGATCCCTTTCCTTTTTCAGGAACTTTAGATTTATAGTCCCTTTTGTAGTGCCCTTCCTTTCTGCATTTCCATCACACCACCTTTACAGGTTTTCCTAGAGATTTAGATCTCCCTCTAGATTTAGATCTCCCACTCGATGACTTATTTTTTTTTCTGTTCTAGGACCCTCCTCGTATAGACAGGGACCATTCTGGCTCCTATACAAGGATGAGACTATTTCATGAAACTACAAGGGAGTTGCATTGCCACCTATTCCAATAACCAGAATATCCCAGTAATCTGATAGAGAACACAACAAACTAATGCACTTATATTCATCTGAAATTTTAATATCAACAGGAAATAACCAACTTACCACAGTATTAAATGCATTTAGATGATCTGTCACCAGGTCTCCATCTTTCATCCTTAGGTTATACAACTTTTTCCATAGGAATAGTTTATTCCCAAGAGACTTACATTAGTATAAAGTCCCTAACTTGACCCACGAAGCCTTAGCCGTAGCTTCCCCTGATACATTGAGCAATATTGAATTTGAGACACATAATCGTATTGTGCTCTTTGCCTTCTGATCCAAATTCTTCCATCTTCATCGGACACTCCCGTTGGTTTAGTACTCGAATCCACCACAATCCACTGATCTTTATCTACCAACAGTTCCTCCATCTTGAGTTTCCATAACTCAAAACTATGACCATTAAATTTCTCGAACTCTATCTTTCCACTGCTTGCCATATTCTTTCACCACCAAAATCAATCTCGCAAATCTCCCACTGAACAGGATCTATGACAGGCCCAAGCGAAACCCCTCAGCAACAAAGGTGTCCCCTTGAAACCAAAACAAATCTAATACCAAATGTAGGTTTTAATCCCATACATAAATTACCTGCATACGAATTCTAAAACACAGAAAATAAACAATGCGAGAGCATAACACATAAAACACATATACACAGAGATTTTCCCCTAGATCCCAAAACCAAGACTACCAGCTTGATTTTTCATTATATTCCTTTCAATGTTACAATACATATATATACATGTTGAAGAATCCAATACCATGGACCGAAAACCATCGCACCCAAAACCATGTGCGAAAACCATGCAAAAAACCATAGGTAGGTCTGCCCATCAACCCAACAATTTCTTTCTACCCCTTCGTCATCACTTAAAGGAGGTCTAATCAATGGACTATATTGTGGTCCTAATCCTTCATGATTTCTAAATATTTGTCCACTTCGCGTAGCTCCAAACATCAAGGTAATGGCATCACCTGTTTTTCACATAACATCATTTTTATCCAAGTATTCAAAGACCTTAAATACATACATCACAGTCCATTGAAAGATATTTGCTCCGCTTCATTGTAGCTGACTGAGGTATCAAATGTGAATTCTATAACAAATCCTCCCAGGATTTGATCTAGCCAATGATCAATAGCCAACGGGATCTGGTTTTTAGAGGCTTATAATTGTCACACTTATTCAGCAGGCCACACTATAGGATTATCAATTTTCCACCTTCCTTAGTTGGTTGTCAATTTGGATAAAAAATCATATTGTTCAATGGGAAAAGTGCAGAAAATATCTTGTGTATCTTCGTGTAAAGGTACATGTTCAACCATTGTTCCTTCGACAAGCAGGGATTCTTGTTCTCTTGTGTCGCGAACTCGTGAATCTTCTGATCCAACCACTTTTCAATTTCTTTCTTGGTCGGATTCTAGTGATGTGACATCACACATCTCTTCTTCCCATGGTTTGTGGACCATGGGTGTGTTGGGCATGGAATCCCCCGAGGCATGTTCTGGGTCTCAAAGCCCAAGTTTTGATCCAATATTGTTGTAAAGTCTCCGTGAATTGCGGGCGTAGAGCACAAAATGTATGATAGAGTCACAGGGTTGTCCGCCCTAGTTTTGTAAATGTAATGTCAGCCTACCCATGGTCTGCGGACCATGGGATTGTATAAATAGAGCGACGCTCTAAGTGTAAAAGAGGAAGAATTAAGAAGAAGCGAAGAGGTGAGGATATAGTCAAAGTGACTAAGTGTGTCTTGGGTTGTAGAGTAGGAGAAGGCTCTGCAGCTGAGTGTGCAAAGGCCTAGTATTCGGTAGCTGAGTGCACAGACCCCTACAACTGAGTGTGCAGGGCAGAGTCAAGTCTATAACCAAAGAAGAGATTAATAAAGAAAGGTCTTTTTTACCAATTCGTGTATCTCTTATTGGATTAATGCATGGTTGATGTAAATTGCGAATATACTGCTTGTTTACTGCGCGCACATGTATGAATGATTTATATTGCTAAATGTAACTTAACACATACAATTAAGCTAAGTTAATCAACTAAAAGTAGAATACTCGTAAGGACTTGGGTAACAATAGCGCTCAGCCCCCAAGTAGGCCTACACGAAGGCAACCGTCTTGGCTGTGAGGTACGGGACAATGCTCATATTAACGTGCACGCAGGGTCTAACCGTGGACCACTTGAACTCATCAGACATCTCCAGGGTGTGGAAACCTAGTTCTGGCACCCTCCCATACTACTTCGGGTAAGACCTCAGTCCGTGCTTTGTGGACTGTTGCCAAAAGGGCCAGTAGTACCAGAATTTGTTTGGCTAAATCACCTCTGAACTTGGGTCAAGCCCCAATAAGCCAACAAATGGTTCTATTGCCCTGATCAAGATCTGCATAAGATATGTTTGATGTTGTGTCATTGGAATTCAACAAAGAAATAACTTGAAGGGTTGTTGGACAAAAATATTCACGAGTTCATGGCGCAGGAAAATAGGAATCCGCGAATATCAAAGGAACAATGGTTAGAGCACTACTTGTATACATAAATCCATGAGATTTTCTTTGCATCATTCCCCTCTAAGTTTTACGAGTGGATCACGAAGCTAGCAGATAGTCAAGGAAGGTGCAGGCTCAACAAGCCTATTGTGTGGACCCTAGAGTTGGCGCACAGACTAGAAGCATCACGAGATAAGATCGCATGCAAGGTGGACCATTGGCTTGATCGAATTATAGGAGGGTTTATCATCGAATTCACGGTAGACACGTCAGTCAACTACAGTGAGGCGGAACAATGCTTCCTCAAAGGACCGCGAGGTAAGTACATTAAATCTTTGAACACTTGGATTAAAATCCTGCTGTGTGAAAAGTGGGTTATGCGAATAAATTGATGTTTGGGGCTACGCGAAGTGGGAAGATCTACAGAAACAAAAGTAGTGAAGAATTAAAGACTAGTCCCTTGATTTCACCTCTGTGAGAAAGCGAGGAAGAGCTCGCGAATGTTTCACCAAGAAGTGTGATCAGTCTAATAAGGAAATGAATTCCATGCATACCACCCCCACCTACACCACCACCAGTTTCGCCATCTTCACCCCCATCTCTGCCCACACCACCTCCGCCACCACCACAGTTCAATATGGCAAGCACAATAAAGTTGCTGGTGTTCAAAGGGGTAGGGAGCGAAGATCCAGACCAATTTTGGTTCGTAGTAAAGACTGTATGGGAAGCACAAGGAGTCATAGATGATAATATCAGGAAGGAAACACTGGTTAGCACCTTGTAGAATCACGCACTGACGTGGTACATTAAGCACTCCAATGTCTATCCAAACGCAGGGATCACGGATACCCAAGCTGCACTAAACAGGGAATTTAGTAGGCCAAAATTAAAGACACAATCAATTATCGGGTTTAAGGGAATCAGGATGCTTCTAGGCGAGACCCCCTTGAAGCCAAAACAACTCTAATACCAAATTTAGGTTTCAACCCCATACCTAAATTACCTGCCTACGAATTCTAAAACACAGAAAATAAACAATGTGAGAGAATAACACATAAAACAAATATACACATATATTTTCCCCTAGATCCCAAAACCAAGACTACCGGCTTGATTTTTCATTATATTCCTTTCAATGTTATAATACATATATATACATGCTGAAGCATCCAATACCATGGACTGAAAACCATCGTGCCCAAAACCATGTGCAAAAACCATGCAAAAAACCATAGGTAGGTCTGCCCAAAAACCCAACAATTTCTTTCTACCCGTTCGTCATCACTTAAAGGAGGTCTAATCAATGGACTATATTGCAGTCCTGATCCTTCATGATTTCTAAAGAATCGTCCACTTCGCGTAGCTCCGAACATCAAGGTAATGGCATCACATGTTTTTCACATAACATCATTTTTATCCAAGTATTCAAAGACCTTAAATACATACCTCACGGTCCTTTGAAAAATATATGCTCTGCTTTGTTGTAGCTGACTAAGGTATCAAATGTGAATTCTATCACAAATCCTCCCAGAATTTGATCTAGCCAATGATTAATAGCCAGCGTGATCTAGTTTTTAGAGGCTTCTAATTGTCGCACTAATTTAGGAGGCCACACTATAGGATTATCAAGCTTCCACCTTCCTTAGTTGGTTGTCAATTTGGATAACAAATCATACTATTCAATGGGAAAGGTGCAGAAAATATCTCGTGTATCTCTGTGTAAAGGTACATGTTCAACCATTGTTCCTTTGACAGGCGGGGATTCTTGTTCTCTTGTGTCACGAACTCGTGAATCTTCCGATCCAACCACTTTTCAATTTCTTTCTTGGTCGGATTCTAGTGATATTACATCACACATCTCTTCTTTCCATGTTCTGTGCACCATGGGTGTGTTGGGCATGGAATCTATTATCACTTAAAAAAAAATTCAAATTCTGAGCATCAATTTTTTCAAAAGATTGGTGTCTGTCTTGGTCTGGTTTTTCCATGTTTTTTGGAGTCTAAGATTTTGAATAGAGTCTTGTTGGTATGGTCAAAAAGGGTCAATTCTCTGTTCTTGTCTATCATTGGTCTCATATCACACATGAACTCCATATGTCGAAACTTGTTTCAAGGTTCTTATGCGCTACATAACTGTCTAGGAGTTTTTGTAGCGCAAAACCCAGTCTATGTGTTTTCGTAGCGGAAAACCTAGAA
This sequence comes from Pinus tabuliformis, assembly GCA_031772625.1. Classification (NCBI taxonomy): domain Eukaryota; kingdom Viridiplantae; phylum Streptophyta; class Pinopsida; order Pinales; family Pinaceae; genus Pinus; species Pinus tabuliformis. The sequence goes on along the minus strand of CM062817.1, from coordinate 1,849,646,938 downwards.
TTTGCACTGGCTGCGCTACGAAATCGGGGATTCATGCAGATCCGTAGCAAATCTAATCCAGTTGTCAAATCTATCAAAATCCGTTATCTTTACATCATCAATTGGCAGTCCATACACTTTTCCTATCACATTCAACCGCTTATCCTCATCATTAGGGTCGTTAAGTGTCTTGGTATGCTCAGGTTGCAAGTTTCAAAAAGAAGCCAAGTATTCTTTGTCATAATTATGGTTGGGTTCATGCATGAGGAGAAAATTGGCAAGTGTTCAATTAGAATTCCTTGAAGATCAAGCGAGGCAGCTTTCAAGCAAGGCAGTGGTCGAGATTGAGACAGTGCAAGTTTTTTCAAATTTTCATTTTGCTGGAATTTCATGGAGGGGTCTGTAGAAAGAAGAGATAATAAGTTAGCAAATGTCTGAGGAATGAACCTGAGGGTTTAGATATCCTCCTAAATAATAATGAAGTTAAACAAGCCTTCAAACAGGTTGGCTATTGGATATTTTGTGAAAAACATCAAGGAGGCCATATGCAAGTCACCAGGGAATTTTCTTTAAATTTCATAGGATTGAATTCAAAAGTTGGGGTGCTTGAATTGCAAATATCTCCAGAGGTTATATCTATAGTCACCGAAATTTCAAGGGGATAGGAGAGATGGTTTAAAAATTTCAAGCTTGATATGACCCCCTGCAAGGAATTTCTGAAACCAGAGTTCATTGATTCAGACTTAAACAAGTCAGTGCCCAGGAGTTTTGTCAAAGATTCATATGCTAATTTAATTACCTGCATACAGAGGTACTTCACCTGTGAAGGGAAGTATCATAAGCTATATTCTTATCACTTCAAGCCTATGCTTCATTTCACTGGAAAGCTATCTCTTGATTTTCCTTTCTATTTGTTTCGTAGCCTAGGCAAAATGTGTGACAAGGTTCAGTTGAAGAAGGAAGCCTGTGAGACCTCACTGTTTCATCATGGCTTAGTCAAATTGATCATTTTGCATGAGCTCTAGAAAATACATAGGGAATGGTCCATGTTCATGTTTTTTTCCAGCTTCAAGAATGAAACTGGTCTCAGTCCTCAGGCTACGAAGAGTTCTCCACCAGCAGTTAGTCATTGTGCAGAAACAAGATCCAGGAGATTCGTGAAATTGAAGGCTAGGAAATAGGTAAAGGAGCCCACCAGACCACTAGTAATCCAAGACACACCCCAACAGTCACAGAAAGAGAAAGCTCAAATCAAAGAGGGTGTACATGAGCAATCTACAGGTGAAGCAGTCTAGAGAGGAATAACCAGGAACCAGTTAGCTAAAGAAAAAGGCAAGACAGTGGTTACTGACGAAAGCCCGGTTTCAAAGGGAAGTTTGAATGACTTGCTTCAAGATATTGATATTGAAGAATCTCCTCTGGTTCGAGCAGACTTGATAGAATCAGGTAAAGACAAAACCAAAAGGGCCAAAGCCTCTAAAAAGCTCAAATTTGATGATCAGGTTTCTAAATTTGCCTTTAAGCCAAGAATACTTGTGACGAGCTGTTCAAAAGAGGTACAAGAGGCGCTACGAGAAGCCAATGAAATAGAGGAGGTAGCAAAAACTCACGAACGACCTGTGACTTCATCAGAAACATCATATTAGCTGCATAAAAATGATAGAGGTAAGGTAGTTATCTCTCAAGAGGAATGTAGTGTTGAAGAGTTGAAAAAGAAATTGAAGTTAGAAAATATTGAAATTGCCAAATTAAGAGAAACCTCAAGGAAACATGTAATAAAGGAAGCAAAATACATCAGGAAAGTCAATACAAAACTGAGAGCTGGGATCAGAATTATGAAGAGGCAAATCGAAGATCTGAAGATACAACTAAGCCAGCATTAAGGACATCCTTAGCTAAAGGAAATCCCATAGCAAGTAAGGCTAAGTCCTAAATTTTGATAGATTACCTTTTAAAAGCTTACATTGAAGAATGGTGGCTATCTATTTAGTTTTGAACAGCTTCATAACAGTTGGAAAAGTCATTTCAAGAAAAGGAAAGATTAAGAAAGTAAAGTTTTGGCCTTAAACTATGTTTTTGTAATTACACAGCAGTTTCGTAGCGCGCTATGAAACCACTGTACTCTGAAGAATATTGCCGAAAGCGCTAGTAGTACCGAAATTTGTTTGGCTAAATCACCTCTGAACCTGGGTCAGGCCCCAATAAGCCAACAAATGGTTCCATTGCCCTGACCAGGATCTGCATAAGAGATGTCTGATGTTGTGTCACCAGAATTCAACAAAGAAATAAATTGAAGCATTGTTGGACAAAAATATTCACGAGTTCACGGCGCAGGAAAACAGGAATCCACGAATATGAAAGGAATAGTGGTTAGAGCACTACTTGTATATGGAAATCCATGAGTTTTGCTTTGCATCCTTCCCCTCTAAGTTGTACGAGTGGATCATGAAGCTAGCAGATAGTCAAGGAAGGTGCAGGCTCGACAAATCTATTGTGTGGACCCTAGAATTGGTGCGTAGACTAGAAGCGTCAAGAGATAAGATCACACACGCGGTGGACCATTGGCTCGATTGAATTATAGGAGGGTTTACCACCGAATTCATGGTAGACACGTTCGTCAGCTATACTGAGGCGGAACAACACTTCCTCAAATGACTGCGACGTAAGTACATTAAATCTTTGAAAACATGGATTAAAATGCTATTGTGTGAAAAATGGGTTATGCGAATAAATTGATGTTTGGGGCTACGTGAAGTGGGAGGATCTACAAAAACAAAAGAGCGAAGAATTAAAGACTAGTCCCTTGATTTCACCTCTACGAGAAAGCGAGGAAGAGCTCGCGAATGTTTCACCAAGAAGTGTGATCAGTCTAATAAGGCAACGAATTCCATGCATACCACCCCCACCTACACCACCACTAGTTTCACCATCTTCACCCCCATCTCTGCCCACATCACCTCCGCCACCACCAAAATTCAATATGGCGAGCACAATAAAGTTGCTGGTGTTCAAAGGGGTAGGGAGTGAAGATCCAGACCAATTTTGGTTCATTGTAATGGCTGTATGGGAAGCACAAGGAGTCACGGATGATAATATCAAGAAGGAAACACCGGTCAGCGCCTTGCAGGATCGCACATTGATGTGGTACATGAAGCACTCCAATGAAATTCCAAACGTAGGGATCACAAATATCCAAGCTGCACTAAACAAGGAATTTAGCAGGCCAAAATCGAAGACATAGTTGATTATCAAGTTTAAGGGAATCATGATGCTTCCAGGAGAGACCATGTGGGAGCTAGATCAGAGACTGAAGTGTATGATTTGTGAAGCCAACATGACCTTGATGGATGGGTAGCACCGCACATGGTTTTTAGCATCACTAACGCCGCATCTGAGGACCACGCTATCACAGCAGAAGTTATCTACTCAAGTTGAAGCCTTGGAGATTGCAATGAGGTTGCATGAGACCCCAATATAAGATCCTAGCATGGGAGTGCAACAGATCCACACGCAGTTGAAAAATTTGTGTCTTTAGATGCAAAGTTCGAAACAAGATAGGACAACTCAGCCAGAAGCACGCGAGGAGGTATGGTTCATAAAATGCAAGGGCCAGGGGCATGATAAGGACCATTGTCCAGTCTTCACGAACTACCTAGTGGGAGGAGGGCCAATGCCATTGAAGCTAGAGGCACAATCTGGGCCAAGTGCGGCACCTATGTTATGGTGCATGATTTGTTAGATAGGAGGGAAGCATGCTATAGATAGTTGTCATTTGTTACAAAAGTATATGCAGACGTCCCAACACTTATTCTGTAATTTACACAGGTCAGTAGGCCATGATGAGCATACCTACAGAAGTTATGAACTGATGATAGATCGGACCCCTACCTACAGGGTTCAGACTGAAATGCGATCCCTCGATCAAAATGTAGGGATGGCATGCATTGGATTTCAGGGGCGTGGACGAGGTCGAGGTGGAATGGAACCAGGAAGGGGTCACAGACAGCTGATTACAATTGCGGAGGGCCAGCACATTATGCCTGCGATTGCACAAATCTGACAAGAGCATCATGATTATATTGTACCTAGTTTGATCATGAGACAAAGGACTACCCCACACTGATAGCAAGGTTTTACGCGATAAAGGAACACTCCAGCCTCCCCCGACTAAGAATCTGCAAATGATGAGGTCTGAGTTGTGCGAGGAGGACTCGAATGTAAACATCATGCTCCGAAGCAGTATCACAATAGGAGATGACAAAGGTAAGCAGCTGGAAGAGAGTGATTGGGTTCTCAATGCTCCAATAGAGGAACCATAGTTTGATATGGAGTGCACGAAGGAGACATTCATGGAAGCTGAGAAGAGCTTCACGGAGGCCTCCACTTCAGGTAGTAAAGACAAACTAGAACCGGAGATGGACCCATCAATGCTTACTACCTTTTTGGAGACATGCATGAGGCTACTGCGTGACAGCAAGCCTATGAAGGGACTATAAGAACTCATCACTATATGTGCTGGATCAGGGGAACTGCGCATAGTCTGGAAGCTCGAGAAGCACACAACACAAACAAGAAGGGAGATGAGATTGATTGCGCAAATCGGGGAATATGAAATGGATCAAGTGATTCTGTATTTAGGATTAGACACGAACGTAATACCAAGGTAGACATGGGAGTGCATGGGCAGGCCCGCATTGCAATGGTCTCCTATTCAATTGTGAATGGCAAACCAACAAAACATCCTACCGATGGGAAGATTACAGGGAATAACGGTAGATATCAAAGGTGGGATCACACATGCAGATTTCGAAGTGATAGAGATTCTTGATGACAATAATCCCTATCTCGTGCTACTGGGGATAAATTGGGCCACTGACAAGAATGGAGTAATAAACCTAAAAAATCGCAAGATGATTTTTGAGAAAAAGTTCCTACACGTAGTGGTACCTTTAGACCCTGCAGAAGGATCATGATACATAGAGCCAGTGCACAACGACAAGAGTGACGATGATCTAGACTTCATCTACAAGATAACTGATCAGGAATAGGATTAGGTGAATCCTACAACAAATGGCAGGATTTTGTGTGAGCGTGAAAGCTCCTGCACATCATATTCAGATGAGGAAATAGAATGATGGTAGAATCGGTTACACGAGGTAACCACACTCAATTGCAACATGATGATAAAGCCACTACGCTATGTAGCAACAGAGGCAAGGGCTCTACCTGCGTATGATGGGTTGACAGCGGTGGATGAATTCCTGAGAAAATTTGAAATCGAGGTGCCAGAGCAGCAGCAGTTTGACACTCTGAAATGGGCACTGCATGCTACGCCCGCAAGATGGTGAGGTACACATCAAAGAAGTTTTGAGAACTGGTGCGACTGCAGAAGAATGATGCTCATACAGTTTGGAAAGCCTTAGATGTGGATGAAAATTGGCTATGATGCACAAAACATCCTATGCGCCCACCTCTCCATATGGGTACAGGCATATGGTACGCAACCTGCACGAATGCACACCGTCCTCGTGATAAGAACTGGTAGAAATAAGTAGGAGCGAGTAAGATGAGGGCACGAATGACGAATTATGATAAGACCAAGTGTGCCAAATATTATCTTTGGGGAAGCCTTTGACAAGGTGTGTGAAGTGCTAAACACGGTCTAGCATGTGAGATGTATTGACTGGGACCTGTGCGTACCAACGGTTCTATAGGCTTATAGGACCATGTGCAAAACCCTAATCGCGCAAGCACTTCCGACGCTGAAGTATGAAGCAGGGGCTGTAATCCCTATGGAGCATGTGACGCCTAGTTCGCACATAGCGGCACCCATAGATACGACAGTTCGCAAATCCCTGAACGAAGGAATCATGCAGCCGCAAGAAATCAAACACATTGGAATTGAGGAAGAAATCGGACAGGGAAACTTTAGACTCCACGAACTTGAAAATGAAAGGTACGATTAAGGAAGAAAAGTGTGTTGATGGACTTGGAAGTCAAGAAGCTGGAGGATGAGATAAAAGAAGTGTTTCTCATCGAAGAAGCTAGGATGGTAAGGCAAGGTGCGTACGATCATACTGACAAGTTTGAGCACTATCACCGTGAATTGGTTAGTCTACTGCCTTGGATTGGACATCATATCACCAAACATAGTGACCAGGGTAGCGCATTGCAAGTGGTAAAGTGTGTGATACCAACCATAACAATAGATGGTGGGGATTCTCCATGAACCCTAATGAAGGATAGGATGGAGCCCCACATGGGTGATGCGACCACTTGACTAATCGTGGGAAGGACAATCTTACTGCTCCAGGCAGTTGAACGGAAGCGTGAGACTATAAACAATTCTAACCCGGAGCTGCGCGATATTTGGGATGCACAGAGAAGTAGAGAGTCACATGGTCCACGACCGTGCACGGAGGGCTGTGCTGCCACGCAGGTTGGCTGCGAAGTGACTGTTGAAGTCACTATTCATGATGGGATGCTCGACTTGAGGCTAAATGGAGCGGGCAGTGGGAATTTAGTACGTGATTTATGGGCAAGATTTGGGAAAAGTTGCTACCAAGAAAGCATTAATGCACCAGAATTTGGGGGAACAGTCGAATTCGAATTCAAAAGGTGCTATAAAACACACAAGGCTACCCAGCAAGCAACACTTGACCATTTTAGCATTGAAAGATTGAGCAGAGCCCTGGGCATCGAGAGCCGAGTGATAATTGAGACCCTGAATTCATGAGTGACAGATTACAGCAGAGACATAATGACAACAACTAAGGATGGTCTGGGAATTGAAGAGGTAACCACCGACAATGCCACGTAGGCCCTATATATGGAGGATGCTCTCAAAGGTTTTGGGGTTGTAGCAGAGATCCCCAAATCACCACGTACGCCAAGGCCCAAGAAAGATAAACAAGCAATGGACCCCATACGTGTGTCCCCAAGGAACCCACTGCGCAACAAACTATCGATGGCAGAGAAGGGGAAAGCTATCACGATAGAAACAGATGAGGAAGAAGAAGATTTTCAAGCCTTGATCATCGCAGAGGAAGAATACGAAGGCATGGAGGAGGATCTTCAACCTACACTCTCTGCAACAAAACTACCCGTATATGTCCCTCCGCGAAAAGGGAAGACGAAAGTGCTGAAGGAACTGGATGAAACCAAGAGTTCACTCCAGACCACGCTCCTCCTAGATGACATTGTATTTGAAGGCACGCACTTGGGCTGTGTGCCAACCACGAATTTTGAAGATTGGGACCTTGATGACCGCGAGAAGTTCCCTCACCTTAAGACTAGGAACCTCATGAAACATAACACTACAGGGGTGGTGACAACGTTAGAGCCACAGAAGTGGCTGCACGGTGTGGAAAAATTTGGGTTACTGAACTTATTATGGGTGCCACATTTCCACCGCGCGCCCATAACCATTTTCATCATCAGGCAGTTGCTTTTCCTGGTGCATGATGGGTATCTATGGCTGGAGGAGCCTATTCCCAACATGACAGACCTAATTCACCACATTTCTCAGCTCCCCTGCAAAGGAAAGGACACTGCGACCATAGCCGAAGGAAAGGGCAGCGATTTGGCCCTTGCAGAAGCCATGAAGATGAAATACAAGCTAGAGAAGAAGAAGAGGGGCTACACCATCTCCATCATTAAGGACAAAGGGGTATGTGTAGCAACCCAAATCTTGGCCAACAAAGTTATGAGGAAGTGTCGCACCGATGAGGTACTAGTGCCAGTGCTCGCACTGGCCGAGCAGTGCGTAGAGGGGGTCTAGTTCAATTGGTCCAAATTCCTCTATGAGGAATTTTTGAAAATTATCGCGAAGCCCGGGAAAAAGGTAAAACCTTCCAATATGCATGGTTGATGTTATCCATAGTGCTCGTAGCGGGGGAACTAACGGAGGATAGTCAATTCCCCAGCATTGACAGAGAATTACCGAAGGCCGCAAAGTACGCTTTGCTCTGGGCCACAAAGGACGTGAAACGGATACGCAACAAAAAAATCTTCTGGGTACTCATGGAGATGAACATCTGGATATGAATCAACCAAAAGCCACGTCTATCGCCCACGGTGTACAACAGTCTTCATAGTTTTGCAGACTTTAAAGCTGATATGCACAACATTTTTATTAGGGCACATAAGGATCCAGGGAAGTAGTGGATGAAGCTACCTTTTGTTGCCACTGACGATGCCATTTTTACTATCTTGGAGACATGGCCTCTAAAATGGCGTGCCCCAGATCTTGCAGAACTTAAGAGGGCGACAGTGCAGAAGAAGAAGGATGATGCCAAGTTGTGCGTCACATAATTGGCCGAGAAAAGGCAGAAGGACACAACAGCGCCTGAGGTAAGGGTAGTACGCGAAGAGGCACAGAAAGCCATCGAGCAGAAGAAGGCCACAGAAGTAGAAGCAGTAGCATAGGTGGTAGAGGCAGCAGCCACGAAGGCAGATGAGGGCCAACCAACATCCTCGTAGGGGCAGGAGGCAAAGGAAGTAAAAATAGCAAAAGGGAGTGTGGACCCAGGGGCCACTTCCACACAACTAAAGTGCCCACACATAGCAGAACAAGCAGGACCGTGGAAGAAGGTCAAGGCCTTGAAATTGGCCATTGACCCGATCACCTTAACCGAAGGTGATCTGCATGACATCAGTAAAACAGTTCATGATGTCAAAAATGAGGTTCTTCAGGATTTTATGTAGGAGCACCAAATTGTGTTGGGGACCCTTAGAGTGAAGCTGTAGGAGTTATAGCTGTGACCCCCTCAGGTGGGTACCCTTTCGACCCACCTCGCAGCCGGATCCTCGGCAGCAGAGCAGATGCTGCGCGCATGGATGGAAAACACAATAGTGTTGTCGGAAGGGGCCCTTGTCGGAGCAAATGAGATCGATAGATTTTTGGTTAACATGATGAAAGGCCTTGGCCTTAATTTGGTTTTCCTTCCGTGAGAGACACTATATCTGCTACAGGATGGGATAATAGCAGAGCTACGTGCTAGGGAGAGCCGCGCGATGCAAGTTCTCAACGAGAAGAAGATAAACATGTAACAACTCAGCTTGCAGCACTACGAATTAGTGTCGCAGAATCAACAGTTGGTGCAGGTGGTAGACGACGCTTGCTGACACGTCCTGGAGCTAGCCATCCCAGTAGATCTACCAGTAGACGTGCGGATCCACAGGTTGGCAATCGATGTCTGCGAGGCTAGAGAAGAAACGGGCAAGGTTTAGCTGGAGCTAAATCTTCAGATTGTCGAGCTGTGGTTAAAGGCACAACCTTCCACTCCCCCGGATGTCCAAGAATAATGCACTAGTGCTATCACAGTGGGATTGGAAGAAATTTGAGGTGCAGTGCAAGACTATACTGCTTTGTTGGAGTAAGAACTTGAGGTCCTCACAAGTCTGCAGGAGGACCCAAACATCCAGTGCCTAAAGAACCAGGAGCGCGGACTGAGGTCTCACTTGAATTAGTATGGGAGGGTGATAGAACCAGGTTTCTGCACCCTGGAGATGTCTGATGAGTTCAAGTGGCAACTGTTTCACTTGATTTGTTACTTGCGTGATAAGCACGCTTTCTATGGGACTTGAATGGCACACTCGCTTGATTTGTTGCTTATTGCACTTGCTGGGAACACTTGCTAGAGTTGTAGAAATTTCTTTCTTAAACTCTGGAATTGACGCTCGCTTGATGACGATAGCGTTTGAGTGAATGCTCACTTCCCTGATTAGTGTTAGAGTTGAACTTGTTTGGTTGCTTTGATGGTTGCTGCAATGAACTTTACTCTGGCTCGCTCGAAGGTTTGAACTTTGTATTGTTTTGACGCAAATTGCTTGAATGAATACTCACGCTCACTTGCAGGAGATGTGAACTTGGTGCTTGTTTGATTTAGAGTTAAAATTTGTGCATTCACTTGATTCTTCTTAAGGGAAGGGTGTCGAACACTGTCGACAATGCACCCAAAAAAGCTTACAATTATTTTAATGACTCACTACAATGAATTCAATTTGACTCAATTCAAGACTTGGGTGTTGGTTTCAACCAAGAATGCACCCTTACAATCCAATGTAATTTGAGTTTGATTACAAGTTCAATAATGTTGATGTAGACTATGCTCTGAAATGTTGGAGTCTGCAGATTCATGAACTTGATTGTATTGAGTGAATTTGTTTGTTGAGGTAGAATGCCGATGTTGAAAACTTTGATTATTTGTTGTAGTGACGCAAATGCATGTGTTGAGCTTAATTATCCTTCCTTGAAGCTATTTTGTTACAAGTGTTGTGCTTGCTTGCATTGAACTTTATGTGTGTTAAATGAGATCATTTATGTGTCAAAACTAGACACAAATAAAAAAGCAACAACATGAAGCATGCACCATCATCAACACACTCTTCATGTACCTAATATCCACTTATTCAATTTCGAGTGGATCTAGGACACAATCACCACAAAAAATGATATCTTTATTAAACTTTGGAGTACATAATCTTCAACTTCTCAAGCAATGAGAATGTCAAGCTCACAAATGCTTGAAGCAACTTGTCTTCAAAATTGTCTGCACTGACTCAATCTCTCAAAATCTCTCTCAAAATAAAATATTACTTTGGAGTATATGATTGACTTTTCTCTAAAAAAGAATTTACTTATCACTCCAAAAACAAAATATGCCCTTAATATTACATACCACTCTTATCAAGTTTCAACGGTCTTCTTGGCCGTTTTTCCACATAGGCTTTAAACACTTCAAAATGCTCAAAGACATCTATATATTTTTCAGAAAGTAGACAGAGACCTTGCTTGAAAAATCATATATAAGTTAGACAACACCTGCATCGACCCACAAATAGCTGAACTAGTCAAGTTTCACTCTGGTTGTTGGGGACCTTCAATCCCAAAGAGAGACCTTTTCATGCCTAATAAGGCTTCGAAACAATCAAATTGTGAGACTTCCATTCACTTCATCACTAGAAGCAGTCAAAGAGAGGAACTGCCCCGCGATAGTTACTACATTTCTTAGAAGCAACCCCAACCATCACGTTCTGGCATTGTCAGAACCTCATTCGTCCCACATAACAAACTCGTAAGCCTGAAGGTGGCTTCTTTAGTTCTGCTAAGGCAATCTATTTGGGTATCTCAAAATCTTAAAACCCAACAGATATCAAGGCAAGTTGCCTCAACACTAAGTTCATTAATTCAAAAGAAAATTGTTTTAGGAGTGAAAATCTCAAAACCCAGATTATTTGGCAGTGATTGTTTCAATGCCCAGTTCATTAATCCAAAATAACTATTTGGGTTTCCCAAAATGCCAACACTTAATTCAAATCAAGATTTACTGCTCCAAATATCCAAATTCCAAACAAATTATTACCTTAACATTGACTATTTCAAAACCTTCTGCAACTATTTCAAATACCTTTTGAACCAACCAATACAAAACGACCCTCAAATGTCCGAGCAGACCATTTCCATCAGCCACGGATTCAGGAAGAAAACTGCTGTCCCAACGTTAACATAAAAAGTAGTAACATACCAGGTGTAAATAACAACTATGCAACCATTGCATCTTATATTTATAGCTTGAAGGTATCCAACTACTTAATCACAATAATATTACAGGTCCATCTTTGTCGATATCTTGGTTTAATGCATATCAGAAAATAGTGAAAACTAGCTCATACCTCAAAGCAAGAAGAATAAACATCATGGTTTTACTCATGGCCGCTGGTGGACTTCCTTATGACAGGTTCACTGGAGGTAACGGATCGGTGGAGGTAATGGATTCTTCGCTCATGAATCTTTCAGCCACGGCCACGACTACCATATTCTTAAAATTATCAAATCTTGCAGAGATTGTTGCTCGGCATAACATAAAAGATTTGTTTGATAACAACTTCAGGGCTTTCTCGTTCTTTCACTGCGATTGAAACCTAGCAAATCTCAGAAGAGACTGCGTGCTCTCTAAAATACCAAGCAGTCACCACAGATAGTTCGTTACCTCAAACAGTGAAATTTAGCACAAAATCGTGCCACAAAATTCTGCAAGGAAATTCACTGTCTTTTTGTGCACAGAATTTGTCCAGTTTGGGAAATGACCCACGATCAGCAATGGGAACTGCTTTAGCTGATAATGAACTCGGCCAGCTTCAGGAATTAATAAATTCGGCTTTATACAATCTGTGATGGCTCATTCATTGGAGAAGAAATGCGGCCCACGTCCTATACTCTTCGGCTCTTGCACCAGTCTGCAGGGTCGTGTGATGCTGGTTCCCATTCAATGTTCACAGAAATGGGACCTTTGCTCCAGCGCTTTACCACAACGCTCCACAATACTGACAAGGGCTCACTCAACAAAATCGAGCACCCAACCTAATCTCACCGCAGCTCTGATACCACATATTGAAAAATGAAATTAACTCAGACAAATAGATAAAGCACACATAAAAACCAGACACAAAATATTGGCGGAAAAACGTTAAAGCCTCATGCTTCCTCAGGTATTCTCACTCTCATTTTCATTATTAAAATAATTGAATATAGTGTTACAAATTAATAGATGAGAGACATTGTTCTCAAGATAGTGTGTGCTATCTTAGACACCTTTGGTTGAGATAATTTCTCACCAAACACACACCAATATAGGAGTTACCTAAACTAACTCCTATCTTAGAGGAACAACCCAAGAGTTAGGCACAAATTCCTAACTTGTAATATTTAATTTATTTATTTATTTTTGGATTTATTATTGTTTTGTGAGAGAGGATAACATACTTTAACCCCAAAACTGACCCAAGTGACCCCATGCCAACACCCACCTTTATCAAAAGTTGGATTTCACTACCAGAGCTAAAAATTTTGGGATCTTCTTGCCTGAGAAAGCTCGGTTACCTAAGAAGAATCCTCCATATCCTTCCTCCATCTTCCCTGATCAAGCCAAACAAATTATATCCATGATTTCCTATATTTTGGGTTATTATTTTGATCAGTGGGTAGATGAGCCCATTTTAGGTTTCCTCTCCATATTTTCCACAAACAGTAAGCCATCCATTGTATTCAATTTCAGTCAATTCTTGGCTCATAGGATTCATGAGAAATTTATAAAGCTTCCCATAGGGTAGGTGTTTTATTACACATCTATTTTAATATATATGTTCCTTTACTATCAAGTAGATAAGTTCAATTTTGCAATGTAGAAGCTTGATGATGAAAGAAACTAGTAACCAATAATCTTTTGGACATCATTGCTCATGAAAGAACAACAAGAGTTCTCTTACAAGTAGTTCATTGGGGATTTTGTTCACCCATTCATGAACATCCTTAATAGTTCAATATAGCCCAGAATCAGTGAAGAAATCAAGAGAATTTTTCATATAATAGATCATGCCAAGACTGGGGATTAGTATTTATACCAAAACTACACAAAGATCAAGGTTTATGGGTGTGAATTGGCACCATACAGACTCCGTAAATACCTCCCCATGAAGATTTTTTCCCTGGATTATATTATATAGATGTTAAATTCTGATGACATTCATTTTGTAGTGGTCAAGAAGAAATTATAGTTCCGAATAAAGACACAGGTGGGCCCATTCGTATGTAATACCAGGACAACAAATGAAGAAATAGACAAGATGCTTAAAGAAATGAAGTTCAGTCTTCATTTTACATGGTCTTATGACCCTTGTGGCATTATTTAAAAGCTCAGGGTAGAAATTAAGAGCACTCCCTACATCCATACTTCAAGGTGTGAAATAGAGAAGTATGCAAATCAGTTGGAATGGATAGAAAACACCTTGTAGGAAGCTAAAGAATAACTCTTTTCTACTTCCTGTTTGCAGACTCCCAATCCTCAAGAAAAATCAAGTAAAATACAAAGAGACGGAGGATCATCATCGACAATAGGAAGTGAAGCTAAAGAGTTCAAGATCAACTACAGGAAGAGAAAAAAATTGACTCCTAGGACAAATGTGGACAAAGAGACACAAGAGGTGGCTGCCATCATAATCACAAATTCACCACCTACAACCAACATATTTGTAACATCCCCTACTGCACCTTCATCCTCACAGGGTTAGAAGGAAACAAAGCTGGATTCCGAAACTGTATAAGGGGAGAAAGAAAAGACACTTTTTGATAGGTACAAATAAATTAAGCTTAGGAATGAAATTATTAAAAACAATACTTATAATCAGTTTTGGAAGTAGACCTCCAGCTCACAAAGTAGATTGTTATCAGTGTTTGACAGAGAGCACGGAAAAATGCAGATGGCCTTCCTTGTGGCCCAAATTTCATAGCCAAAAACAACAACAGACTACAAGAGCACTACATTTGAGTTCAGGACCAAATACATTCATCCCATTGATCAAATGGAGATGCACAATAAAACTGGTGAAATTATATCTTCTACTTTAACTAACACTACTATGCCATTGTTAAAATTGTAGGTTTCATTTGCTAGAGTTCAATCTTAGTTGAAAATGGAGAAGGTGTCCTCCTTAGAAAAGGATAATATGATCAAGTCATTGGAGGATTTGGTGGTAAAGATAGGATATGATCCCAAATATGTCAATGCTTTAGAGGAGATCATCAAGAAGAAGAATATGGACATTGAAGCCTTGAGAAAGCATCTTAATCTGCCAACCACAGAGGACCCCTTGACCAAGGACACTGAAGAAAATGAGGCACAAAAGGCTGAAATGATGAAGCTAATTATAGAGCAAAACATACAAGTTAGAAAGTTGGTGGTAGAGATGGAGAAGATGCTAAAGGAGAAAGATGAGAGTCAGAATATGGCCATTGTCCCCCTGGATGACATACCCATTTCTTAGCTTCCAACTATAGGAACAACCACTATAGCTACTTCTTCCACTCATACTGCAAGTGTTGAACAGGTGACAAAGACACTGGAGAACATGTCCATCCACTCAAAATAGATCAAGACTTTGCAAGATCAGCTCAAAGATTTAGAAGCAAAAAAGGCCAAAGTTGAAGCCTCTCGTGTTACTAAAATGTAGAAATCATAGAGATTATTGGAGAAGTTGCGAAAGTTAGAAAGGGATACCTCAATTGGTCAGACCTTGGCCCAAGCCAAGGCAGCTATTTAGATGAATATTCTAGATTCTATGAATGAGATTTTTCCATCTATCCAAATCATCTTTGAGAAGAAGGAACTGATAGAAAAATCTACAAAAACCATTTTGCAGGGAAGGGAAAAGCTTGGAGAGATGCCCACAAAAGCCTCTAACATTATCAGATTCTTGAATTCTAAGTCAAAATAGGAGCTTGAAGAATTAGGAATCACTGACAGAACTGCCATTAATTTAGAAGTGAAGAAAGTCTTAACTAAGAGGAACCTTATTGATCAATTGGAATAAAGATGTGGAACATTAGAGCTGCAAGTAAATAGGTTTACTAACAGGATTGAAGTATTGATCCAAAAAGGAATGCCCAACATTTATGTAATAAATGATAAATTGATCACTCAGGAAGAATATGTCTTGAAGATGAAGGAAATGGCCAAAAGAAGTATCAAGTTCAGTGGGATAAAGGGCAGTATGACAACAAGGGCATTTTTAGAAACCATGTCAAATGATTTCTATGTATAGAATGAGGTAAAATGCTTTTTTACAGTGAAGCCAACTTTTTCCAAATACACAAAGGTAGATGAAATTTACCAGAGGGTGATTAAATTGACCTTACCAGATGAAAAGAAATGGGAATAACTGATCGATTTACTAGATTAAAAAGGTAATTCGGGAGCAGTAAGACAACGGTGAGCACATTAGCCAACACAATAGCTATCACATCAATGCAACACAGTTTCAGGTTGACTCAAGAGTCGAATCCACCAAAAGAAAGCCACCTTTCTTTCTATACGTGGCCTAGTTTTCTGCGAGAGATAAATCTTATTGTTTGTAATTAGGCTAATAATACACTATCGGTTTGACAAAGTTTTTTGTAATTATTTTTGTATATATACTTCACAGTTTGAAGTATTAAGGGTTGATTTCTGAATGTAATTTTTTCTACACATTGTAATTTTTCAAAGTACTGGAGCATCAATAATACAAGGACCTTTCACAGGATTCATCTGGTGTACCAAATGGTGATGTTTTCATTCTATTTATTTGTTTGAACACTGTTTTTCTTTCTTTCTTATTCTGAATATCTGAATTACTTAACATAAGCTATGATAAATAGGATTTGTTACTCAGAGCACCTTATTTTGGTTGTTGGTAATTTTCATGTTTTCCACTAAATTCAAATTAAGGAATTCTTAATTTCTCCTTAATTTCTACTGAACCTTACAATTCTACTATTTTACAGTCCATTTAATTTCTGGAAAGATTGAAATAGTGCAACCTAGCTTTTCCTATGAGAACTCCTCTAAAATATGATGCCAAATCCAATTTAATTTGTAGCATCCATTGCCTAATCGAATTATAACACTTAAATCAATCAAATCTTTTAAATCAAAACAACAGTATATTCATAACTATCCTAGAATTCACATAAAACAAAGCTAAATTAAACAGAGAGATCCCTCTATGAAGCTGCCAGGGCTAGATCCCAGCTTCCAAAGTGGTTTTGATGTTGTCCTATGTGTTTACTCCCTCAACCTAAAAAATACAGAATGACAATAGTAGATATGACCTACAATTATATTAAATTTACAAATATGCCAAATAACTGTAAATAATCCAAAGAGGAATATGAGAACAAAATATAGAAGCTTTAAATATTTATTAATATCAAAACCCTTGAGGTAGGGTAACACCATACAACTATTCCTTAATGAAGGAGATCACTCGACGAGCCATGTGATTTTTAATACAATAATACTTGACATATCTCAATGGAGAGTCTTTATCCTCTATTTAGGATTCATACAAACAATACCATGGATAATTACCATGGGTCTCTCAATACCATACAACTAATACAAGGGAATTATCACATTTTTCCCTAACTACTTGTGGTCCCTTGCATAATGTGGGTTAACCACTTTATTTATTAACTATGTTGAAAAATGTAGCAATAAATTCTCGATTTGATTTGCTTTCATTAAATTGAGAAAATTTGAATTTCCACATCAACAGACAACTTGGATGATGCTAACTTGTGTGACATGGCTTGTGTCACCCAATTTATGTAGTAAATTCAAGTTGGAGGAGTTATATTTCAGTTCTACATGTGTGATTTGTCATTTGTAGTAATCAAGGTCAATTATCTCAAGCTGTTTTCAGTTAAACTAATTTCAACATTTGGAGGAACTAGTAGAAGGTCAAATAAGCAGTGGGAATTCAGTTAAGCTCAATGATCATCTAGTTAACTAATCAATCAACCCAAAATAACTATTGCATGGAGAGAATTTGGAGTTACCCAATAGAGGTGGATATTCCAAGGTAGTGTAACATCAGTTATAGACTAGTCTTGTGTGTACAGGTGTTGCATTCAGTTAGATGATCAACCTAAAGGAATCGCAAAATCTAATTGAGGGAATTTCCTAAATAATAGGGGATAATTACTCAAGGGACAATACAATGTAATAGGAGCTCAAGTCGAGGGATAATTTGACTAAGTATTGGTTAGAGGCCTTTAGTGAGTAGAGAGATAAGTTATGCACTTACAGGGTGAGCTCAGTTGAAAAAGAAATTGTAATACACCTCTATTTCATTCGATTAATGCAAGAGGCATTGGGTTTTTTAACAAATTTTGTTCCCCGGACAAAAATACTTGTTGCATGTGTGTTATTTCTTGTTACATGTTTGAAATTTTTGTTCTAAATTGTGAAATATGTCTGTAAAGAAGTAGTGTAGATCTTTGTCTTGTGATTTTGATTAAAACTTGATGAGCAGTTGCAAATCTACAACCTAATTTCTACATGGTATCAAAGATGGATTCACATTAGAGAAAGAAATTCGATGTTGTTTATCATAGGTTTGAATTTGAAGATCAATGTAGCGGGATTTATTTAGAGCTGAGAATATGGCCTTCAATGGACTAATGCTAGAGTATCCCTTGGAAGGATCCTCTAATTTTGTTGCATGAAAGGACTGAATGGAGGCAATATTGGATGACAATGGGTTTTTAGAATACATAAAGACATATGCTGTAAAAAATCAAGCATATGATGCCCAAAACATTTCTCGGTGGAAGAAGGATGTAGCCAAGGAGAGGATAATCATATTGGAGGGAATACAGAATAATATTGTCTCTAATCTCCATGGAAAATAAACTTCATGCACGATGTAGAAAGAACTAACTGAATTTTTCAAGAATAGTAGCAACCATAGAAAGTTGATCCTCAAGGATAAATTTCTAAGTATCAAGATGCAAAAGAATGACACAATTCTATAGTATCTGAGCAATTTTACATAGTGTCATGATGAACTTATAAGGGTCAATGTTAATGTCCCTAAAGAATAATTGGTAACCTTATCCGTTCTAGGCCTTCCTAAGAGCTAGCATAGCTATAAATATTTGGTGAATGGGAGGGAGAAACTACTGAGTTAGGAGTGATTATGGCCTGACTTGGTACAGGACAAAATAAGGAGGAATACCAAAGATGAGACTTCATCCAAGGGTGAGGATGAACAAAAAATTGCATTGGATGGAAAGGAAAAGAAGGGAAAAGGGAAGAAATCCCAATCCGAACTGAAATCCAGTAAAGGGGGCAAGAAGAAATACTTGTCAAAAATTAAATTCTTCCAGTGTCATGAATTCCGAAACTATGCCACAAATTGTCCTCATAAGGAAAGCAATAATACCTGAGGAGGAGCAGTAGGTGAGGCTTTGGCTTCATAGTTGGAGCTTGAATTTATCCTCATTGCATGCATGTACAACACAATGATGGGTAGTGTGTGGTACTTAGAGTCAGGTGCATCTTTCCACACAACGAGAAATAGATATTTTTTTAATGACTTGGAAGAAAAATATTTTCAGATGCACATCTAGATGGGGGATGATGGAAGGTATAGCATGGTAGGGATTGGTATAGTCACATTTCATAGGGATTTTGGCTCGCCCCTCATGCTCAAGGATGTGATGTTCATTCTAGTCCTAAAGAAAAATATCGTCTCTATTGCAGTTTTGGAAAACCGTGGTTATGATGTGATCTTTAGCAAAGGAAAGGAATTTTTCATACACATAGACATGGGGCAAGTGAAGTAGATCAAGGTTTGTGTGAAGAACATGTACAAGCTAGATGTGGATGATTATGCTACATTGAGGACAAAGGAAAAGAAACTACATAGCCACAATGTCGATGAACTTTGGCATAAAATACTTGGCCATTGCATCATCGCACTTTCAAGATCATGAAAAAGATAACCACAGGCCTCCCTCAAGGAGCACCTGATTAGTAGGATGTATGCAAAGGATGTGCTTCGTGGAAGTACACAAATTTGACATTCCATGATCGGGGAGAAAAATCACATGCAGTTGTGGAAAGGATCCACTCTTGTGTCTTGTTATAGACATTTTTGTGCCTTACAGCTCTAAGCATGAAATGTCCATAAACCAAGGGATCCTATGTCCCTAAAAGTGTTGTTCCGACCCCAAGAGGAACAAGGTCAACCAATTACAGCTTCTCCCAGAAGTTCTCCACCAGAAACTGCTCAGAATCAGTCAAATCAGGATCATTTCAGCTGCTCCACTAGCTAGCTGCGTTGCATAGCACCCAAGTACACTAGCTAGGTGCGTTGCAACACACCTAAATGCACTACCAGGGTGTGCTGAGCGGGAAATGACAAATGGCAGTATCATTCCGTGAGGTGGACAGACAATGGAATCTTCCAGAATCTTCCCCAATGACACTTGCCTCACTGAGTTCGACCAAGGATGAGTAAGAGGCTCTCAGTCTCCAAGTGGAAGCAAGAACTGACAGAGAGAAGCCACTAGTCAAATCATAAGCTGACTCATCCACTTTGCATACATCTATATATGGATCCCTCATCCCAGAGATCCAGAGGCTGGAATTTTGTACATTGCAGAGAATTGTTGTTGGTTTTGAGATAGAGATTAGAGTATTTGGTGATTTATGCTTTGTTGGAGGTGAAGAGGGGATTCCTTTGCTGGGGGGTTGATGCTGGATCAGGAATCATCAGTTGTAACTCCTCCTGGATCTTCTTGTTATATCAATAAAACTATTTGAGTTTCTCCTACATGCTTGTGTATCAATGATGTTTTGTTATATTTGCATGTTTAACTTAAATCTGATCCTAAGCTATTTATGAATATAAATCCATGTCTTTGTGTAGTTTTCCTCTTCTGTGATCTTGCAGGAACTTGGTGAAGCTGGGCAAGTAAGGGAGTAGGTAGCTGGAAGCTGTCAAAGAGGAGAGAGATTGGATCAAAGGACTAGCGCAAGACACAGGTTAGTTCATCCTATTCCTCTTCGTTTATAGTTCATAAAGAAGAATACGAAAGTAGTTTTCTCTGTTTGTTTCTAAGGTACTGTCACACCTTAGTAGGATAGGGGCGTTCTGAGTAGACACTTTTCCCGTTAACATGTCTGTGGACCTTTTTTGATAGCCTCCACTACTAGGAACAAATATTTTGTCATTTTTACTAATGAATTCTCACGAAAGTGTTGGATCTTCTTCATGCGGAAGAAGGATGATACATTCTACAAGTTCATAGAATTCAAGGCACTAGTTGAGAAAGAAATGGGCAAGAAGGTGAATTTTTTGAGGAGTTATAATGGAGGTGAGTACATGTTGAATGAATTTAACAAATTTAGTACAAAAGAAGGCATTCGATGAGAGTTGACAGCACCCCACAACCCACACCAGAATGAATAGGATGAGAGAAAGAACCATAGCATTGTGGGAGTAGCGAGGGCGATCTTGCATGATCAATGCCTACCTCTGCATTTGTGGGTCAAGGCATGCAACACAATAGTCTATTTTCAAAACTGGAGTCCTCATCGAATTCTTGGCATGATTACACTGGAGGAGGATTTCTCAGGGAGAAAGCCGGATGTGTCACACTTCAGAATTTTTGGAGCCTCTATTTACTACCATGTCTCCAAATAATCAAGGAAGAAGCTAGAGCTGACAATAAAATTAGGATTATTTATGGTTATATATAACTCCTGACAAATTCCTTGTGTACTTTCCATCCCTCACAATGAAATTTGTGCAAAGGGATCCAAAATATGATGAAGAAAAATCCATGTGATGCTCTCTTGAGAGAGATCTTCATATCCCACTAGAAGAGGAGATTTTATATCCAAAGGAGGAACCTCAAGAAGTTGTGGAGAAGCCACAAGTTGAGGAGCATAGAGTGGAGACAGTCGCTCAAGAAAAATTGTCCAGAGAAAGCAGGAAAAGGACTGGGGAAGGTGAGAAACTTGTGCAGGATGCGAGGGAGAATGTGGGTGCTACTCCAAATCAACACAGCTAGAGAAGGTCACCAGATCACTACACTGGCTACATGGACCTAATGACTAAGCTTGTAGAGACTAATCCATCCTCTTTGGAGGAAGTCATATAGAAACCTATATGGGTTGATGAAATGGTGGAGGAATACGAATCCATTATAAAGAAAAGTGTTTGGGAAGTGATCCCAAGAGTAGTAGATAAAACACTTGTGGGATAAAGATGGATATTAAAGGTAAAGCATGCAATTTATGGAAGCATAGAAAATTACAAGGCCAGATTTGTGGCCAAGAGGTACTATCAAGTTGAGGGGATTGAATATGAGGAGAAATTTTCCCCTGTAGCAAGGTACTCATCCATTAGATCAATTATTTCTCTGGCTACACAAATGGGGTGGAAGATCCACCAGGTGGATGTGAAAACATCATTCCTCAATGGAGTTGTTGAGGAGGACATTTATATCAAGTAACCATAAGGTTTCAAGACTTTTTCTCAAGAGTCTCATGTGTGTAGACTCAAGAGAGCATTGTATAGTCTCATGAAAGAACCCCATGCTTGGTACACTAGGATCGATAATTATCTCACCAGTTCGGGCTTCACCAAAAGTGAAGTGGATGCAAACCTATATCATATCTTGGTAGAAGGTAAATTGTTGATTATTGTCTTATATGTTGATGAATTTATTTTGACTAGCGAGGAGTATCTGATCAGAAATTTCAGGGAGGATATTGGAAAATAGTTTGGAAAGAAGTACATGGGTCTTTGCACTACTTCCTTGTATTGAAAGTATGTCAAGGTGATGGGGAACTATTTGTCTATCAAGGAAAGTATGCCAACAAGTTACTTTAGAGGTTCCACGTGGACAGTTGCAAACCCATAGAGAGACATCTAGTGCCCAAATGGAGGAAAGAGGATACCACTTTCGGTGAGGAAGTGGATGCTACTATTTACCGGCAGTTCGTGGGTTCACTAATGTACCTGAGATGCACTACCTAATTTTTACTATGGTATAGATAGACAGAGGGAGTAAAGCTATGTGGCTTCACATACGCATATTGGGCAAGGAGTCTATCAGACCGAAAGAGTACATCACGTGGAATTTTCAGTGTTGGTTCTGCCAATTTCTTAGCTTAGCAGAAGCATAATACATGTGACACTTAGCTTAGCAGAAGCATAATACATGCCTTCTAGTGAAGAAGCATGTGAGGTGATCTAGATGAGAAAGATACTTGTTGGACTCTTTGTTTAGATGATGGATCCAACTATTATCTATTGTGATAATCAGAGTTGTGTCAAGCTCTACGAAAATATTATTTTTCATGATCGATCCAAGAATATAGATGTCTTGTACCACCATTTATGGGATTGTGTGCAGAGGAAGATAATTTTGTTGCAGTACATTCTGACAGAGGAACAAGATGTGGATATTTTGAAAAAGGCCTTGTCAGTAGGGAAGTTCAAATTCCATAGTGTAACATCCCTGTTGAAAATTCCATGTAATAAAAGTTAAAAACAATAACTACGGTTGATGGGAAACTTATTCCAAGATGAATGTTGGGCAAGACATCCTACGAGGTGTTAATTTGGTTCTTTATGGCTAAGGAAAGTGGCAAAGGAAATGGTTAAGGATTTGGAAAGCAAAAAAGGCATTTTTGGCACATTTATTTATGAAAATAATGGAAATTCAGAGAAAAGGGAGGTGAAAGGTCACAGGCTACATGTGAGGAGGAAAATGAAGGAAAATAATGGAAAATGAAGAAAATAGAGGCGTTATTCATAAAAGTCTTATGAGGATCAGTTGGTAACCTTTTTTCAGTTGAGTTTTTGAGCTCTCTCATTATTATCTCTCTCTCTCCCATTCTCTTGGACACTTAGAGCTTCTTGGAGCACTTTGGAATTGGATCAAGAAAGGAAATGATGGAAAGAGAAAGCAAATATCAAGTAGAGAAAGGAAGGATCAAGAAGCTACAACAAGCTTGATTGCAGGTATCAACTTGCATGTGTATTTTCCTTACTAGATTTTTCATACATGGGATTGCATGTGTTTCTATTTTACCATGGAATGGGTTTTTCTAGGTGTGACAGTATTTTTAGCCTAGCCTTGCCATTTCCGATAGCTTTGATGAGATGGGTTCTCACATACAGTTTATGTGGGATGGATGGATTGGTTTCGAAGCTAAGTGGGGTGGATCCCTAAATTGACAAACATATGGTTTGACTGGTCCCTGAACCAAACTGAGGATAATGAAGCCACTGGCATAGAAACCTCTGAACTGGACTATGGGTTGCAGTAAAGCTAGATTGTGTGCCTTAGTGGGCCTAGAAATCCTTGTCGGTGAATAGATGGAAATACGGTAAAGCCAAGTGGTGGATTTTTTCTCTATTGGGCCTAGTGTTCCCAGGATGGGATGCATGGTAAATCTGGGAGAGTATTTCTCGTTGTAGGTCCTAGTGATCCCTGGATTGGACTGCGGATGCATGGTAAAGCCTAAGAGACTAGGAGGCACTCAAATTCCTCATGGTGTAGGCAGAGAACTCAGGTGGCATCCATGTTGATTGGTGTTTTTGGTGTGTTCTATGAGTCCAACATTCATCCTTGGAATATGGCACAAGGGTGATTGGCTAAACAGAGACTGCGATCAACCAATCTATGGTGGGGTGGAGTGTGGTAGTCCCATCGTCGGTTGGTTCATTGCATTCATTAATGAGAAATTCATTCCCTTGATTTCATGTGTAAATGTATTGACGTATATGTATATTTTGATGGATGATATGTTTATGGTGCTTTTTTTCCTATTATGTTGGTTATATGTATATTTCATGACAACAACTATGTATGGCTCTCAACATGTTTTTACTCGTATATGAATGGATAATGTGTCTATGACCTAATATAGGATAATGCGACAATTGACAAGAGGGAACAATGGTTCATATATATTCTCAAGTAAGTATGAGATCCCTAAAATTAATTTTGTTGTTTACACTTGTAGGTTACATGTTGATGATGTGTTTGATGAAATGCATGTCATGGCTATTAGGGGTTTGGTTATGATCTTATTCAGTTCATTTCCTTTTCATCATAGTTTCCATGTATTTTTATTGATTCTAAACTATCACTCCATTATAGGCAGTCGACTGGGCTCTGCGCCTGGAAAAGTGGCATAAATCCTAGGTTCGCTAGCACAAAACTGGCAATTTTTGTCTCTGGTCACTAGAAGGCAAGCCTGTGAGAGCGACTTTAGGTTTTGGGTCACTCCCTTTACCATAGCATGAGAGCACATATGGCCTAAGAGATATAGAATAGTAGTGGGACCCAGGTATAGGCTATCTGAGTTTCTCAGTTCTCTCCTGATGGTTCTGTTGATGATGTTGGATGACTGTGTGTGATGTTGCCTCGATTCCACTTCCTTAAGGTCAGATAGGAGGTTGAACATGATCACAGTAGCCTCTCGTCTCTTGTTTATCCCGATTGGCATGGTTACTTCGATGGATGTTGGAGGAGTGTATTACAGAGTGGTATCAGAGCATGGTTCAACTCTTGGACCGATGGGTGGTGTGTGTTGGTGATGCATGCATGTCTGTTACATATGTGTCTTTTAGACTTGCATTTCATGTGCTTGTTTCATTGGCCTGATGATTGATTATGGTTATAGTATCGTTATTATGGAGAATTTGATATTCATTTCATGAAATCTATTCATCATGAGTATGTGACTGGTTACATATGGATTATATGTCACTTACATGTTGATTTATGTCACCTACTTACATTCTTGTATGCTAGGTTACATTCTTGAATATTTTTCTTACATGTATTAGTATTGTAGGTTGATTACAAGAATTGATCACTTATGTTCGACTACATGCATTTATGTGTATGTGTATTTGACTAGGAATTGCTTATGCATCTTGTTGATTTCATGTGGAAATGCGTACAATGGAGTAATGGTTGTTGTCATGCATGAGGTCATAACATGCATTGTTGATATGTCCTTTCATTGATGATTGGACCCTAGCTAGAGTGATGCTTGTGTATTCATAAATTTAATTGTGTATGTATATAATGCTATTATGATTATGTTATACATGTATCATGTTGATTTGGTGATCTTGCAAACAAGGTATCCTCCCCAAGCTATACTAATATACATTGGTTTATTCTGATTTAGTTTATCTATCATATTATGCACTGCAGGAAGAAATATAAAATGGCTATCTAGATGGTTGACTACAAAGACTTTCCCTATGAATATGAAGAGTAGTATGGTGTTGGAAATCCTCTTGTTATGGCAGTTACAATGAGAAGCTTAAAGGAAGAGATAAAGAGTTGTAAGGAAGATACTAAAAGGATCATACAAGCACAAGAGTAGCAAGAAGAGGTTAATTCTACACTTCATCCGAGTTTGTTATAATTGCAGGGACAAGGGCCGCTTTGGATCAGCCATGGACATGAGGATGGAACTAATGGGGCATATGGTAGCAGGTGTCCTAGTAGGCACATGTCAGATAGATCTGATACAGTGAGAGATGATAGGTTATTGGGAAATATAGATAGGAGGGGCAATGAATAAAGGTACTATTCTAGTTCTGGTTCTAATAGGCATCATGATCGTCATTGCTGTCATTCTTATAGGAGGAATTATAGGGCATAATTTTTGGATGAATTCAAGAAATAAAAACCACCTACTTTTGATGGAGATGTGAAGAAGCTGGAAGAGGCAAAGGCTTGGATACTTGGGATGAACAAATTATTTGAGTTGCATGAGCACATAGATAATGTGAAGGCCATAATAACTATCTTCAGCTTGGAAGGTAAAGCAGACATCTTTTGGGAAGATGTTAAGTAGGTTAGAGACATCAAGGCAGATGACTTGAGTTGGTGAGAGTTCAAGACACTTTTCAGGAAGAAGTATTTGTCATAGAGGTACTATGACAATAAGGCTAAATAATTATATGATCTAAAGATTGGATCAATGATGGATGAAGAGTATATGACCAATTTTCTGGAGCTATTGAGGTATTTATTGGATATTACCAATGAGAAGGATATAGTTGAGACATTTTTTAGTGGTTTTTCCATTACCATTTAGAGATCAGATTGAGTATGATGAGCCTCGGTCACTTGAGAAATTCATTGAGAAATTGAAGCATTGTTATGAGCAGTCAAATCGTAAGAATGAATCTCAACATGGATGCAAGGGAAAATGAAAAGGTAGAGGTAAATTGCATCCTAAGGGGGCAAGGCCTCAGAATGCATATGGGAAAGAAAATATTGCACTGCAAAAGAAGCTTAATGCAGCTAGACAGGGACATGGGTCACAACAACAACAACAACAACATAGAGGTGAAGGCACTGGTCAATTAGAGTGTTGGACATGTGGTGAGGAACACCTTAGGAGAGATTGTCCACAATATCAAGGTGGAAGGCCTAACATATACAGTGCACAGGAGGCGCAAAATTTTGGGGATGTTGGGTAGAGTATTCCATGTATCTATGCAGCAGTGGACAACAGGCAGGCAAAATACTAGGCATCTATCATTGAGATGTTGTTGGCTTGTTGGGGCCTGACCCACGTTCAAAGATGATTTAGCCAAACAAATCCTGATACTACTAGCCCTTTCGGCAACAGTCCCAGGAGTGCAAACTGAGGTCTCACCTGAAGTAGTATGGGAGGGTGCTAGGACCAGGTTTTCACACCCTAGAGATTTCTGATGATTTCAAGTGGTCCTTGTGTTATAGACATTTTTGGGCACTGCAACCCCAATCATAAATGTCCATAAACCAAGGGATGTTAAGTCACTAAAAGTGTTGTTCCAACCTCTAAAAGAACAAGGTAAACTGATTACATCTTCTCCCAGAAGTTCTCCATGAAAAACTACTCAGAACTAGTCAAAACTGGACTATCTCACCTGCTCCATGGTTAAAGTGTGCTGCATCCCACCTAAATACACACAAGATGTGCGATGCATCTTGAAAAGCCCTTCTATAGGGTGCGATGGGCGAGAGTGGACAAATGGCAGGGTCAATCTGCAAGGTGGAGGATCATGGAATCTTCTAGAAACTTCTCCTGTGACACTTGCCTCTCTGCATTCGCCCAGGGATGAGTAAGAGATCATCAATCTCCAAGTTGAATCAAGAACTATCAAAGAGAGGACACTAATCAAAACTCAAAAGCTGACTCACCCCCCTTGCAAACATCTATATATGGATCCCTCATCCCAGAGATCTAGAGGCTGGAATTTTGTATCTTGTAAGGAAGTGCTACTAGTTTCTTGGTGCAATATCATAGTGTTGGGTGATCTAAGATTTTCATGAGGTGAAGAAGGGCTTTCTTGCTGAGAGGATGATGCTGGGTCAGAACAATTGGTTGTAATCCTCTCTGCTATTTCTTGATTATCAATAAAGCTATTCAATTTTTCCTCCACAGTCTTGTATGATTGATGTTATATGCATTTGTGTGGTCAATGTATATCTGGTCCTATATTATTTATGATAATAGATCAATGTTTTTGGATAGTGTTATGTTACTTTGATTCTACAGGTGCTCTTTGAAGCTGGGTAGATGAGGAAGCGAGTGGCAAAGATCTATCAGAAGGGAGAGGAATCAAGCAAGGAACCAAGCGCAAGATAGAGGTTGGTCTCCTTTATTCCCCTCTTATCTATTTCTCATAAAGGAAAACGAAAGTACTTTTAACTTGTTTGTTTCTAAGTGTTATCACTCAGAACTATAAACATATGTATATAATTCTTTGTCCAAGTTAAATGTCAAAAAGTTGGTGTCAAATGGTTTTTGTCCTATGTTTCTTACTTAGGGTTGAAGTTTGAAAGGTGTTTGATGTAATCATTCTCTAATCCTATTGGTCATCCTCCATCATGATTGCTAAAGCCATGTCTTGTCTTATCCATGTCATCGATCCTTTCCGTAATTTCGCAGCGCAGTCTCATTGGTTACTTTTGCAGCGTAATCATTGTTTAGCCATTTCGTAGCGCATCAGCATCAAGCCGTTTCGCAGCGCATTATGCCAATTCATAACTAACTGCGCTACGAAATCGCAGATTCGTACGTTTTGCAGCGTATATTCCTCAAAGGGTCAAGTCTGTTGATGAGTCACCACTTCCGTCCGTTCATGTCAGTGGGCGTACCTCCCAAACACTCATTAACCATCACTTCACCAATAGATTTGTAGGCATGCACATAAATATTATTCAAATGGTTTTTACCGTGCAAGGATTTTTATGATGATCGTAGATGATGCATAAATGACCAACCTGTGTGATGAGATATTTGAGTTTGCAAGCGAGCCCGAGTTTTTCAAGTGAGCCTGATTACAAGCGAGCCCGTGTTAAAAAGAATTGAATTACCATTTGAGTTGAAGCTGTTGGCCATTCTCTGTGTGAAAATTTCAAAAGCGAAATGGAGAGGAAAGAGCATAGGTCTGGAAAATGTCAGAGAACAGAGCCTGAAGGTTTGGACCTTGCATTAAGAGATGAAGGCGTGAAGAAAGCCTTCAAGGATGTCGGCTGTTGGAATTTCTGTAAGAAGCTGCAGGGTGGCCATGCTCAGGTAACAAAGGATTTTGCTTTAAACTTCACGGGTTTGAATTCTAAAATAGCTATGTTAGAAGTTCAAGTGTCTCCGGAGGTAATTGCTACTGTAACTGAGATTCCAAGAGGGGGGCAAGAATGGTTTAAGAACTTTAAATTTGATATGAACCCCTGCAAAGAGTTTTTAAAAGAGGCATATGTGAATGAAGACCTAACAAAAGCAGTGCCTAGAAACTATGTTAAGGAGCACTATGCCCTTCTTCTCACCTGTATTTAGAAGTACTTAACCTGTGAGGGAAGATACAATAAGGTCTACTCCTATCACTTCAAGTTGCTGTTACATTTTACTGGTAAAGCATCCATAGATATTCCCTTTTACTTGTTTCGCAGTCTAAGCAAAATGTGTGACAAAGTGCAATTAAGGAAGGATGACTGTGAAACATCGTTATTTCACCATGGTTTGGTTAAATTGTTGGTTTTGGATGGTCTTCAAAAAATAGATAAGGATTGGAACTCTTTCATCTTCATGGCTGGTTTCCAGAGTAAAACAGGTCTTACTCCACAGCCGGTTAGAGAAAAAGAAAAATCAGTTGAAGAACCCACAATAGCTGAGCTTCGAAAGGAGGCAAAAGATAAAAAGAAAGCCAAGTCACAGTTGAGAAAATTAGTGAAGCCACTGATCATTAAAGAGCAACCTCAGCCATCATCAAAAGAAGAAGCTAAGCACAAGAAAGTTGTACCTGGACCAAGTGGATCTGAAACAGTGTCAAGAGTTAGGACAAGGAGTCAAATAAGCAAAGAAAAAGGCAAAGCATTGGCTGTTGAGGAAAGCCCGATATCTAAGGCCATCTTGAGTGATTTGCTTGAGGCCATTGAGTTTGAGCAGGTTGAATCGGTGCATATTGAACCAATGCACATTGATTTGACTCAATCATCACCAGAAAGCACTAAGAAATCTAAAGCTTCAAAAATACTGAGGTTTGATGAACCAGGTGATGAATTTATCTTCAAACCAAGAAGACCTGTTACAAGAAAACAAGTAAGGGAAGCTGAGAAACTGCCTAGAGCAGAGGAAGTTGAAAAATTGCCCAGAACAGAGGTAGCAGAGGAATTGTCCAGAACAAAGGAGCCAGAGAAAATTAAGCAAAAAGACAAGAATAGAACAGTCATTATTTCCCAAGGAGGTAAGATTATAGCTATAAAGAACCAGTTGGAGGCAGCAAAAAATGTAATTGCCAAGGTGAAGAGTGCCACTAGGGAGTCTGCAGTCAGGTATGCAAATTATCGAAAAGCTGTTTTGAGAGGAAGTAAAAACCTAGTAAGCCAGGTGGATTCAGTAGCTGATGTTTACACATGGACTGTTCCAGCTCTCAAACAGGCCAAATGCATTAAAAAAATAAACATGCATTTAAGAGCTGAAAACAAAGCCTTGAGGAAGGAGGTTGCAGACTTAAAGGCACAGCTAGGTCAAATAGCTGCTAACTGATGTTGAGAAAGGTGTTGTTCTAAGTTTTGTAAAATTTTGCTTAGTTTCATTATTTTGAGGACATATAGATCTCTGCCGCATTTAAAGAAGGTTTAAAAATTTAAGGGTCCGAGCAGTGAAAATCTCAAGGAATAGATAAACTGTTTAAACAGTTTCGCAGTTTCGTAGCGCGCTACGAAACTGCGAAACTACTGTAGGTGCTGTTTTTAATACAGGCAAACAGTTCGATGGGATAATCAGAAATTTTCAAAGGGAACACCTAAAGTGACATGTAAGAGATCAAAGGAAGCTACCAGGCCATTCAAATGATGACAGGTGTACCTTTGTAAAAGTGTAATGTTTTGGCTCAAGTTAAAGTTTTGATTATAAAGGCACTTTATTACCGGTCATTAGGGTTTGGAAGTAGTTGCATACGAGGAGACTTGGCTGGCACACCTGTCCATCAACGAAGCCTCCAACACATCTGGAAACATGGTGGTGCTCTATATTTTTGGGATATTAAAGAGTTGGAGACACGCTGCTGCATTTTCGAATAAGTGGTGGAAGACTGGAACCGGAAAAACGGGGGTTTTCTCCTAACATCTCTGAACCATCAAAGCATTCAGCATCCAAAGCTAGTATGGGACATTGAATCCTTTTCTCAGCCATCTCGGCCAAACTAAAAGGAGACAGGTGTTAAAGAACAAGAAAGAATCATTCTACGAGGAGGATAGAATTAGAGTTATAGTTAAATTAGGACTCTTTAAAATTCCAGTTTAGCGCTTATTGTATTTAATGAGTTAGTTCAATAGTGGATAGGGGTAATTAGTGGCAGTCATCGAGCTCCCCTCATGCTGGAGGAGGAAGCTCAAAGTAGTTAAAGTTATGTTTCTATATATAGATGAAACTTTTATGTAATGAGGGTTGGATATTTGAGAAAAGAGAGTGTTATTTTGGCTTGTGTACAAACTCATTTTCAGTAATACAAGTGACTACTTTTCTTCTCAGGATTCATACAGTGTTTCAAATGCTCAATTTATGTGGTTTTGTTTTATCCTTTATGTTTTTACAGTTGTATAGATACACAATCACTCAGAATTCACTTTGCTGCTCTGATTTCCTGTGTGTATTTGTAAGCTGAAGTTTCCATGAGATGTGTTTTGAGTATTTAAACATTACATGCCCTGACTTCTATGAATGAGTAGTGTTATAGTTTACTGAAGGATGATTAACTCCATAAGCCCAATGGAAGTCTTTGTAATGTCTGTCCAGCCAACATATTTGTTAAATTTACTTTGCAAGAGTTAGCCATCTCATCAATAGTCAAAATCAATAACCTTTTGAGAGAGCCCTCTCAGGCTAAGGAGGCTAAGCCTTAGTCAAAAGTTTGGTTTGAAATAGTTTCACAGAGTCTTCCTGGTTAGCAGCCTTCCAGTGCTTGATTTTGTGATAACACTAAGGTAGCTACCAGCCTTAGTGGGACTAGCAGCTCTGCATAGACACTAGATTTCTCGATAAAAAAATGGCGACTCCACTGGGAAGCGAATATATTATTTGTTTATCTACATTTGTTTACTTTATAAACTTACAGATGGAGCCTGAAGTTAAGCCAACTAGCCTTAGAACTGCATTTGCTATGCAAGTACAAAGTAGATAAATGTTGCTTCAGTCTATCTCTGGGTTTTGTTTATGAACTGAACAATTGATTTACAAGCTTTCTAATCGCCCTTGTGGTGGCTCTAGTAACCTCTTTAGATCTACCCCTATGATTGATTTACTGATTACCACTTGCTCGGCCTAAATCCCTGAACTGAGCTGCAAACTGTGACCCGGAACCCAGTTAAAGTCTTGTCCCTGGTCTAGCGCACTGTCTCGTCTTTGGATTCTGGATGCATTGCACTTCCTAAGTGTAGTAGGTGTGATACATCTCTTTTTCATTGTGTTACAGGTGCGCTGATCAGACAATGCCTTTCCTACTCCTAGATTTTGGTTTCTGTGGTCACTCTTTTCAGCTCTATTCAAGAGTTTTGCTACCTGTAGTCAGTACACCTCTATTGAAACCCCCTTCCTTGCCATTATTCCGCCTCCATCATGCAAAGAACTGTAAATGTTTTTATGTATTTTGAGCCATTTTCAGTTATCTTTTACAAACAAGTAGCGTAATTGTACTGTCGTTTCTTGATTTGAAAGTGTTGCAAGTGTTGTTTTTAGTCATAAAAGAGAATCTCATTGTTCTTGATAGTCGATTACACTGTTACTCTTGTATTTTATTTGAATTATTAGTTTTTCAAGTGTCGAAAGCAATTTTTAAATTCCAAATCGCAAAGTGTCATCATTGTCCTCATTTTGTCTTGAAAAGAAACTTGCTAGTAATGTCTCTTTGAAAAAGAATTTAGATTTGCACTTAGCTTTCTTTTTATCATTCACACATTAAGGAGGCTGAAAACAAACACATGCACGTGAATTTGCATTTAGACTGTTGTTGGTTTGAATTAGGATAGTGCATATAGTGTGTGCTCTCTGCTTTATGTTGAAAGAATATCATCTCTATTTCCTTAGTAGCTAGGATTTTCATTGCAAAAAGAAGATTAAATGACTGTTTATCATCTTATATTTCATTTTAGGAATTGTACCTCTACATCACGCGGTGAACCTAAAAGGAAAATTTCTTAAGCAAGATCAACTGCAAAATTATTTTAATGAATCTAAAACCGCTTTAGAACCTAACGCAAAAGATCTAGAAGTCTAGGCTAGAGACGTATTCCGACGTCGTAAAGCCTGGTAACTGTTGTTTTCATTGTTGGTTGGGTGATTCCTCCACTTTGAGACGATAAGTGCCAGTACGAACTTGTGCTCCCATGTACCGTCAAGTATATATTGGGAGACCACAATAGGCTTTATCCTTTATCCATAGGAAGTCGTGTCTGCCACCTTATCGATCGCAATGCATTGAACACAACATTCGGGAAGATTGACTGTCGTACCGTAAAAAGTATTCTGCAGTTTTGCGATTGGTTTGGTAATCCCTCTGTCTAGATTTCCAGAGCAGTCTCTTTCGTTCCTTTTCAAACTCCTTAAAGGAAAAGGTCCATCTGAGAACTTGTCACTTCAGGCTCATTAAAAATCGAAGGCGACTAGAGTCATCTTTTGTTTTTTCTTGATTCCTAAAAATTGTAAAAAAAAGTTGTTTCTAAGTGTCTAAAATTTATTTTAATCGGAATAAATATCACCTTTCCTACGTTGGTCTTAGGTTGAGAAAAATGGAGCCCACCAACCAAGGATTTCCCCTTGGAGGAAATCCTAGTCCTTTCTCCTCTTGGGGAGATGTTGGTGCACCCCATATGGCCACATTGTCGCTTCTAGGATTGACAATTGGCTTGCTCATATGGCTCTTCTCAACTTGTGTCATTTAGAACACCATGATTCCTGAACAATCAAGTCAGCAACTAAATGATACCAAAGTTACCCCCCAACCCTATACTTCGTCCAATTCTTCCTCTCCTCCTTCCTCTTCGCTTGATGAAGCTGGTAAATCCAAAAAT
The DNA here is from genome assembly GCA_031772625.1 of Pinus tabuliformis. Lineage (NCBI taxonomy): Eukaryota > Viridiplantae > Streptophyta > Pinopsida > Pinales > Pinaceae > Pinus > Pinus tabuliformis. The sequence goes on along the minus strand of CM062817.1, from coordinate 1,849,613,025 downwards.
CAAGTAACTAAGAAGAAAAAGGAGAAGAAGAAGAAAGAGAAAAAGAAGAAGGAGCCAAAGGCGAAAAGGGGCGACCAGGCATCGTCTAGTGGTGGGCTCCAGTATTGTAGCAATAATGCTATAACTCCTAGAGCTTCCTATCTCTAATTTTATTAACCCGGTAGTTCGTACAAACTTGGAAGCGACGGTGCTGTATGCACAAGTACTAGCTCTTGTCACAGCTGTCACTTGGTCAGCTGGCACAAGTCCGCTAGGGCTCAAGCCAACTTCTATAGGCTCACAGAAGAAGCTTTATGAATGATGGACGAAAGCTAACTAAAAGGAGACTAATCTAGTTGCAGAAGGTAACTGAAAACCAATAAAGCATGAAAACCCTAGGAAACCCTAATTTAACTAGCTAGACCCTAACTATGCAAAACTGTGAATGAAACAACTACCACTAATGCCATTACTTGCAGTGAACTGAAATACATGTATCTAAGCTATTTGCATCTGAAAAGACATGTTTTTGTACTTTTTCATTAAGTGGTTGGATTTATTGTGATGATGCTTTTGATTAGGGTTTGGTTGTGCAGGAGCGGTTGGAATGGAAGGAAAGCATGGGCAAGGTTAGGATAGCTAAGGGAGGTCCCAGAGGGTCTCCAGCATCAGTCCACGGAAGCCTACCACGTTCGGATGCTCAGCAACCGAGTTTGCAGGTTTCTACAGGAAGTCTGCAGGGGATCCTACAGGAAACTCAGGGGTTTCTACAGGAAGTCTGTGCAATTCTACAGGATGTTTGGCCGTGGAGGTTTTGGGAGATGGTGAAGTGTTGGAGTGGTGTGGGAGGATAGGTGAGATGGAGATGGAGCTGGTGATGGCTCAGGAGCAGAGAAATCAGATGGAGGAAGAGTGTATGCAGTGGGTTGATGGTTGGAAGGATGGGATCAACGAAAGTTGAAGTAGATAGAGCTATGTGAGAAATGGGAGAGTTGGAGGGTAAATGAGTAAGACAGAGGTTGAATAGGACTTGAGGATAGATCAAGAAGAAGAAGAAGGAAGTGGATTGATAAGGAGCAGCGTAAATGAAACAAATGACTTATGCATCAAAACGAGAAATTCATTAACCTATGATAACTGTGCCATGAAACCTATGAACAGCAATGGAAAACCAAGAAATGAAACTTATGCATGGAAGTGAAATGTAGCAGTATGGTTCAATGTCAAAAGTGCATGGATGGATCTTCAACGAGAATGTCTATGTTGCAGCTTGCATGGAAGTGAGAAGAACTGCTTTTCTTTTTGGTGGTTGGTTATGGACTGCACCCCAATCCCTAACAGAGATGGCAGTGAGCCTTAACAACCTTTTGCTGGAGCTCCAATAATTTATAACTATCCTCCTATCGAATCTAAGCAACTGAAACAAATTCACCATAAACTAATCCTAACTAAGCTCATGAAAAAGACTAAACTAACAAACTGTAAATTCGAATTGCATGTGAAAGCAAAAACTCAAAGTGCTGGAACGAAATGCAAACACATTACAACACTGAGGAGATCTATTGCTCTCAGGTTGGGCCCTAACCTGAGAGCTATAGCTCCCTTAGAAACTCAGAATGAGATCAAAATCTGACTGCCTTTATTCATAAACGAAAGTCTGATGACATGCCAAGATTGGCTTACAAAACCGAGCTGTAGCTTGTACTTCCAAATTACAAGAATAATACCAAGGTTCAAAAAAGCCTCTATCCAAGGCTACGGCCTCAGTATTTATGCAAAACATTCATCCAACAGGTGTCCTCGATTTTAGGAGCTTGGCTGTCCAACTGAAGTTTAAACTGCTGATCCTGTAGGATAGTCATAATTGCTGTTCCTGTAGAACAGTTATAACTGTTGTTCCTGTAGAACAGCTGGCTGCTTCTAAGCTCGGTGGGGAGATGGATTGGAGCTCGGAGCTATGGTGGGAATCACGAGGAAGGTCCCCAAGACCGTGGCCATCCTCTCCTAAAAACCAACAGTGCCACCTCATTGTCTCCTTGTCTCCTTTCTCGTTGTCTTTTCTCACTTTTAATGCCAAAAACCTTAAAGCATCATGCATTAGTCACGTAGATAGAATGTCTACCCTTCTTCCTACAAACACACGAATAAACCAAGAAATGAATGCATAAGCAATAAAAAATGAATGGTTTGAGCAGAGCAAGTAGGCCAAATGAGCCCAAAGTTTACCAAAAATTGGGGCTCATAATCACCCCCCAGCTAAACTATTTGCTCATCCTTGAGCAACTTTGCCCTGGCTCCTCGTCTTTGGTCGAGAACTAGAGCCCGGAGCATGGTTTTCCTTCCCTGTTTTTGGTGGTTCTGCCTTTGCTGCCTCTGGTGGCGACGAAGGTGATGCTTCTTCCCCCTTTCCTATTTCCTTGAGCCGGGCTTCAGAAGGCGTCTGGCCTATTTTTCGTGTCCAGGAAGTTATTTTTGGGCTCCCCTTTTCGAGGGTGGCTGATGTTTTAGAGGGGGTTCTTGCACTGGGTGAAGTAGGGACATCCCCTGAAATGGTTTGGCTGCTGGGTGGAGGCTGTGGCTTGCCCGTGGTCATCCTCTTGCTTCTCCTGGCTTCAGATGGTAGAGGGGTCTCCCTCTCCTTTTCTCCTTCGGTTTTGGAGGTGTACTGAGGGCGGCCAGTGCCACTGCTGCCTCCTTTTCGAGAATGCCAGCCTTCTCTTTCTTGCGTTTTGCTCTCTCAGAGCTCCTTGTAGAGGGCCCCTCCTTTTCAGATTTCGGACTTCCTTTAGAAGACCCTGCTTTGCCCACTTCCGGGCCTCCTGTAGAAGATTCTTTCTTTCCCGCTTTTGGGCTTCCTGTAGAAGGCCCTCTCTCTGTCTTCAGACCTCCTGTAGGAGGCTGTGTCTCAATGACTTTCGGGCTTCTTGTAGAAGCCCCTTTTTCCAATTTCGGGCTTCCTGTAGAAGCCCTTGTCTCTGTCTTCGGGCTTCCTGTAGAAGCCTGTTTTTGCAATTTCGGGCTTCCTGTAGAAGCCTTTGTCTCCGTTTTTGGGCTTCCTGTAGAAGCCTGTTCTCCAACGATTTTCGGGCTTCCTATAGAAGCCTTGGTCTTTGCTTTTGGGCTTCCTGTAGAAGCCTGCTTCTCACTGATCTTCGGGCTTCCTGTAGAAGCCTTTGTTTTTGTTTTTGGGCTTCCTGTAGAAGCCTGTTTTTCAATGATTTTCGGGCTTCCTGTAGAAGCCTGTGTTTGTGTTTTCGGGCTTCCTGTAGAAGCCTGTTTTTGCTTTCCTGTAGACACAGGTGTCTCCACCTCTGCTTGCTTGCCTGCTTGAGTTTTGCTTTTTACTTTGGTTGCAGGTGTTGTTGAGGTGCTTGGGCTGACGTGGGCCACCTCTGCTTTGTCCACTCTGCTCTTCATCCTCTTTTCCCTTGCTGACAGGATAGGTGTGCCACCCTTTTCTTTGTCCTCCTTTTCCTCATGCTTCTTCCTCTGTTCTCCCTTCTGTACTATTGTCGGGGTCTCTTGGCCTTCTTCTCTCTGTTCCTCGGCCACTGTTTCGTGTTCCTCACTGCTGGAGGAACTCGTTTCTTCGATCAACATTTTAATGTCCCCATCTTTTGTTAAATTTCGGAAGGATTCCCATGAGAGGGGGACCTTATATGAGTGCAATGCATCTTCCACAAGAAGCTTGGTCAACCCATGGTGGGCTATCTGATCTGGTATACCCTCTTTCAGCTTTGTAGCACACTCCATTAGAGACTGCAGGAGGTAATAAGGGATGCTCAGTTTTTGTTCTACAGGAAGGTCAATTCGGTGCCGTAATTCAGTGAGCAGCCGAAAGTGATATGCATACACGATGCTGAAACGACCTTCACAAGTAATATATTTCATGATTTGCAAGCTGACTTCGTTCCAAGGTGGTGACAGGCTCGTTCTTCGCACCCCGTTTTTGTCCTCCGAGAATTCTTCCTCAGGTGGGAAGAATTCCTTCTTTGCCTGCTGACTCAGCTTTCTCTCCTCTTTATCCCACGGCAGACCCATAGGAAGTTCTATGATCCGACTGATATGTTCTGGGGTGAGCTTGAGGCTTAGACCTCTGAAGTTCACTGTGGCCAGTGTCTGAGATTTAGGCTTCAGAGCCTGCAAGAATTCTTCGGCCACTTCATCATCGTAGCCCTGCAGCTTATCACAAAAAGGCATCCATTGTGCTCTGGTGAAGAGCTCTACCACTGCCGGGTTTCTCCTTAGTTTAGTTGAATTAGTAGGTTCCCGTCTTATAAACCCGCCCGGTATGATGAACACGGTCGGTTTAATTAAAGGTGGAAAATGCAACAGAGATTTGGTCTATTAAGGCAGAGCATGCATATAATCCACAAAATTTCAACACAGTCTACCTAAATTGACATCCTGTAGAACGACAGCATAGGGACAGCAAACAACAATTCCACCAATATCTTGATGACCCGACTGTGGACGATGGTCTTGCCACTTCTACTAACCAGTTGCATGAAGAGTTCACGGTTACCTCTTTAATTGGCCACCTTTTTCGTGAGGCACCCGCTTTCCTGTAGATGACTGTGTTCCTGTAGACTGCGTTCCTGTAGACTGCGCTCCTGTAGAACTGCGTTCCTGTAGAACTGCGTTCCTGTAGAACTGCGTTCCTGTAGAAACAGTGCGCAATTCTCGGGGAGGACTGTAGTTGGCCCGCGCTCGAGGTGTGTTTTACCGGTGTTCTGGTAGCCAACAGCTCGGCGTATCAACGTGCAGAGGAGATCAGAATAGCCACCCGAGTTTGAAGTGTTGGATGATAAATGCATGCGCATGATCTAGCCGATTAGATTTTGAATCGGCGCAATCCGTGGCGCGGGGGATGAGCTGTCCCCGCCGGACCGTTGGGCGACGTCATCCATCATCCGCCTGCGTATTCGCTTGCTGCCGCATCCATTCCCACAGATTTACCGCCGCCTCTTCCTGTTAACTCATGTTCTGACGAGAGTGTTCTCACGTGCGTGCCGTTCATTCTCCTTGTCGTGGCCGCCACCCAAACATCCAATTACACTTTAACTAGCCGACGTGGCCAGTCGACTGGCCATACGGCCGCTCAACCATTCAATTTTATGCTTGCAAACAATTTCAAAGTAAGATTCATGCGATTTGATGGAAGGAAGGGTTGAGACACTTACCTGCGTGGCTGCACACGATTTTTCCAGTTCTTGGACGATGGTGAGTGGATCTACCTGCTGCATGCGACTTACACAGACCCGGAGGCTCGTGGTTACAGGCTGCCAACGATGGAGTGGATGTTTTGCTTGCATGCGCCCGCGTTTCATTTCAGATGGCGGTACTCTGAATGGTATCCACTCGAGCAGGTTGAACTGTTACAGGATTCCCACGAGGGGTCTCATAACAGTCCTTTCTCCTTAGGTGCATGCTGCACGACGGAGGTTCTGGCGTTTCAATCACGTTCCCGGAGCTCTTGATGCCTACGGTATGAGATCCCAGCATTTGTTTGACTTTGAAAATGGCTTTTCTCGCGAGAACTCATCGATCTTCTTTGTTGGTGCAGGGACTTGGTTGCATGACGACAAGGATGGTGGAGCAAGGTGACAGCGATGTGCAAGGATGCTAGCAGAGGCTTGCATGCATCCAAACCAATCCATAGTCGCGAAATCTCTTTTTAAGATGAATTCTGGCCGTCCAAAACTTCTACAGGAAGTTTCCTGTAGAACACAGAGCTTCCTGTAGAAAGTTCAGCCTTCCTGTAGAAAGTCTGCACTTTCCTGTAGAAAATCCGCGCCTTCCTGTAGAAAGACTGCGCCTTCCTGTAGAAAGACAGCATCTTCCTGTAGAAAGACAACATCTTCCTGTAGAAGATTCAAACCATGATAAAATTGCACATACCTTGAAAAAACATGGGTACTCTTGGAGGAGGTGCTTGTGAGCACGATAAGGACCCTTGGCTTTGAGTTGAAGGGCTCCCTCTTCTCCATAGAGCATCTGCAACCTGCATGCAATTTTTACCATATTTTGCTTATTGTGTTTTTTTTTTTTTTTTTTGAAAGATAACAGGGGCACCTCAAAGAGGTTTTCACCCGTGCCATCTACCCTGAGCGCCTCAGAGAGGTTTTCACTCAAGGATCTTTTCCAACCTTTCCCTTTTTTTTTTTTTTTTTTTTTTTTTGAAAGACAATAGGGGCGCCTCAATGAGGTTTTCACCCCTACTACCTGCCTTGGGCTCCTCAGAGAGGTTTTCACCCAAGGATCTTTATTTACTTTTCCTTTTTTTTCTTTCTTTCTTTTTTTTTTTTTTTTTTTTTTTTTTCATTTTTTCTTCAGGGTATGCCAAAAGCAGAGGCAGAACCCTTCTCTATGACCAATACAGATTTCTCCATAGTTTTGATGAACTCTTGTCTTGAGAGAGGTCTCCTGTAGATCTTCAAACGATGCCCATTGACAAGCATGGGAATGGCTTCCTCATGAATGGTTCGAATGAGGACAGATCCATTGTCATGGCATTTCTCCACTGCATATGGTCCTAGCCATCTGGTTCTCAGCTTCCCCTTGAAATCTTTGTATCTTGAGTCATACAACAAAGCCCAATCTCCTGGCTGAAATTGCTTGTCATGGAGATGTTGGTCATGCCACACCTTTCTCTGAAGTTGAACCACTTCTGAGTGAAGGAGGGCCTGCACTCGGTGCTCATCCAGGCCATTCAGCTGCAGCAGCCTTTCTTGTTGTGCATGGCTGAGATCTAGATCCAGCTGAGCTGCCATCCTCAAAGTGTTGTATTCAAACTCAATGGACAGCAAAGCTCTCTTCCCATAGACCAGCTCATACGGTGTGAAGCCAGTGGTGGTCTTCCAAGTGGTGTTGTAAGCCCATGTGGCTTCAACCAGGCGATCTGCCCAGTCCTTTCTGCTACTACTCACCACTTTAGTCAAGATCCCTTCTAATGCTCTATTGGTGACTTCCACCTGCCCATTTGCTTGAGGGTGATAAGGGGTGGAAGTCCTATGCTTGATCTTGTGATGAGCTAGGAGATCTTCAACCAGGTTGGAGGTGAACTGGCTCCCTTGATCGGTAACCAGCTCTCTTGGATAGCCAAACTTATAGAAGATGTTCTCTCTTAGGAACTCGGCCACCTTTTCTTTTGTTGCTGCTTTGATTGCTTTGGTCTCTGCCCACTTTGTCAAATAGTCAGTACACACAATGATGTAAGTCCTTTGCCTTGAAGAGGGGTTGATTGGGCCCACAAAGTCCATGCCCCACTTCTCAAATGGCTCAAGAGTCACTTGAGGTTGGAGAGACATCTCATCCCTCTAGGTCGGTTTCCCCATTCTTTGGCATTGGTCACACTGACTGACATATCTTCTGACATCTTGATGAAGTGTGGGCCAATAGTAGCCTGCCTGCAGGATCTTGAAGGCAGTTCTCTTTGCTGCAAAATGTCCTCCACAAGGCCCATCATGACAAGTGAGGAGGATATCAAAGACTTCCTCCTCCCTTACACAACACCTTAAGATCTTATCGGGGCCAAGCTTGAACAGATTGCCCCCGATCCAAGTGAATGAGGCACTTTTTCTCATGATTCTGCTCTTCTCTCTGGAAGATAGGTGTGGAGGGAACTGTGCTGAAACAAGATAGTTTGCTATATCAGCAAACCATGGAGAGAGTACTGAAATAGCAAACAGATGTTCATCAGGCATCTGGTCGTCCACTGTTCCATCCTCATCTGCAGACAAATCCAATCTAGATAAAAAGTCAGCAACAACATTTTCTCTACCTGGTTTGTCAACAATGGTCAAATCAAACTACTGCAATAAAAGTAACCATCTAATAATACGAGCATTCACATCTGGTTTATTCATTAAATATCTAATAGCAGCATGGTCAGTATGTACAAAGGTCTGGTAACCAGTAATATAATGTCGGAACTTGTTCAATGCATGGACCACAGCCAAGAATTCTTTCTCGGTTACCGTGTAATTCAGCTCATCTTTGGACAAGTTTTTGCTAACAAAGTAAATGGCATATGGAAGTTTCTGCTCAACTTGTCCTAAAGCTACACCTATGGCTTTGTTCGAGGCATCAGTGTGGATGTGGAAAGGTATGGCCCAGTTTGGACCTGTCAGGATTGGGGCTGACACCAACTTGTCCTTTAATTCATTTAAAGCCCTCTAACAATCGTCAGTCCAATTAAACTCCACATCTTTTGCCAACAGGCCAAACAATGGCGAGGCTAGCTTGCTGAAATCTTTAATGAATCTCCGGTAGTATCCTGCTAATCCCAAGAAACTCCGGACATCCCTGACCTTTTGAGGAGGTGGAACCCTCTTGATGAGAGCAATTTTGTTAGGATCCACCTGCAATCCTTGGCAAGAAATGGTATGGCCTAGCACGGTCCCTTCATTCATTAGGAATTCACATTTTTCCGGACTAAGGGACAAGTTCATCTCGGTGCATTTGGTTAGGACTTTTCCCAGGTTGGACAATGCTTCCTGGAAGTTGGCCCCATAAGGAGTAAAGTCATCCATATAGATTTCTACTGCATCATGGACCAGCTCCGAGAAGATGCTCAAGACAGCTCTCTGAAAGGTAGCAGGAGCATTGCATAGCCCAAAGGGAAGGACTCGATAGGCAAAGGTACCCCGAGGACAAGTGAAGGTGGTCTTATCTTGGTCTTCTGGGCTGATTTGGATTTGGTTGTACCCGCTAAACCCATCCAGGAAAGAGAAGAAATTCTTTCCTGCCAGTCCATCCAACACTTGATCTATGAAAGGTAGAGGGAAATGGTCCTTCTTGGTAGCTTTGTTTAGTTCTCGGCAGTCCACACAGATTCTCCACTTCACATTTTTCTTGGGAACCAACACTAGAGGGGACACCCATTCACTATCTGAGATGGGGTAAATGAATCCGGCATCCAACAGTTTTTGCAATTCCTCCTTAACAATGTCCTTAAGGGCTGGATTCATTCTCCTCTGAGGTTGCCTAACAGGTTTACAATCCTCTTTGATGTATATATGATGGGTACAGACCGAATAATGGACTCCTTTCATTTCCTTATAGCTCCAAGCGAAAGCATCAAGGTGGTTGGCCAACAGACTGCACAGCTCCTTTTCCTGGGAAGGAGATAGGGAGGAGCTGATCTTCAATGCTTTCTCAGGGCCGAACTCCACATTCTTGACTCTGGGAGTAACAGGGTTGGTTGTAGAAAGATCCACTAAGGTGCTAGCCTGGGCATCCTCCACCAATTTCTCTAAGGGTAGTGCACTGGAAGGTGGATTCTGGATCAAGGTCTCGATCAAGTCATCATCGGTTGGGGGGTCTCTTCTAGTGGTATCTAAGGTGCACAGAGGTGCTGAGTACACCTCGTCTTCCTCTCCTTCTTCCAACCAGAGTGGTAAGTCATGCTCTAAGGAGGGTTGGGCAGGAGGGTATAGGACTAGCTGCTTGGACATGGGACCATTTTTGATGGTCATGTTTCCTGCACGACAACTTATGTAAGCATCTGCAGTAGCTAACCAAGGCCTTCCCAAAAGGAGAGGATATCCAGTAAGCTTGGCCTTTGGTTGCAGAACCGGGAAGTCTGCAGGGTATTCCCAAGAGTCAATAGAGACCAAGACATCCTCCACAATCCCTTCGGGAGTCACGGTGGAGCGATCTGCTAATTGCAGTACTGTCGAGGTCTTCCTCAAGGAACCCTGAAGATTAAGCTTAAGCATGGTATCCCTGGTCATCACATTAATGGCAGCCCCCAGATCAATCAAGGTGTGAGGTATAATAGTGCCATTGATGTGAACATCTACTACAGGACTTCCAGGATCTAGGTACTTTGGGCAGATGACTTGTCCTAACATAAGGTCAGACAGTTGTCCTATGACATTGATAGTTGAGGCATCTTTCTTCCGTCTACCTGAGTGTTTGAAACACTTCTCCTTAACCAGCCTGTTGTAGATCGGCACATCCTTGATGGCTTGGAGAAGTGGCATTTTTACACACAACTGCTTGAGCTCACCCAGAAGCTCATCCTCCTCTGGGTTGGGTTGTGTGGTGGCTGTTAGTCTCTCAGGAAAGGGTGGAATAGCCTTTGGTTCACTTTCCTGTTTATCTTCCTCATCCTCTGGGTGAGGAGGTTGGCGATCTGGTAGAGTCTTTCCAGATCGAAGATTGATCTCTTGGATCTCCACAGCATAGGTAGGGCATGAGGTTTCCCCAGTGTATACCTGCTGGGGCTGTCTATTGTTGGGGTTCGGGTTCGGTTGAGCAGGCATTTGAGGCTGCCTTGGAGGAGCAGGAGGTAATGGCTAAGGTTGAAGTGGTGGTGGAGGCAAGATGGCAGGAGGAGTGTTGTATTGGGGCCTCCACCCCGACTGAGGTGCATTCCATTGAGGTTGTGGCTGGGTATGTGAGTGATATGAATGAGAAGTAGGTTGAGAGGGGTACTGAGGTGGATAAGACCATGGAGGAGGCATGGACCATGAAGGATGAGCAGGGGGACCCCAGGAAGGCATAGGAGTCGATTGGTTGGGGCTATAGTAAGCTTGAGATGCCCCTTGCATCCCCTGTTGATAAGGTCTAGATCCCTGTGGCCTCCTTTGGTTGAGGTAATAGAGAGGCTCTGTGGGAGCTTCTGTCCCTTGGTACATGGCTTTAAACCCAGGTAAGGTTGGACACTGATTGGTGGGATGGTCCTCCTCACAAACGAAACACACTTCAACCGAATGCAATGGACATTCGTTCTTAGGGTGCCTCCTTGTGCACCTAGGGCAGAAGACAGCCACGGCTCTTTCAGCCTCTTCTTTCTTTTGCTGAATCCTGAATGTGTCAAGCTGCATGGCAATGGTTTGTCTCACCTCACTCTTAAGATCTTCTAATTGATTTGCAAGCTCATGTTTAGAGAAAGGGACACTAGTTGAGAGGTGGTTTCCTCTACCTCGTTTCCAAGCTGCCCTGGAGTGGTTTCTAAACACATTCTTGATGTCCTCATAAGGCAGTTGGTAAATGTCCCCCCCAGCTAACATGTGCAGGGTATCTAAGAGGTCTTCAGGGACTCCTCGGAGCAGGACCAACTTGAGGGATTCAGGGTCAAGTGTGCACCTGGCCCGCTTATAGCTTATTTGGAACCTCTCCTCATAATCCTCTAAGGACTCATCATTTCCCATGGACATCCGAAAGATTTCCCCCTTTGTTTCCTTGGACCTACAGTAATCCCGGTACTTGGTGTTGAAAGCTTGCTGCATCTGAGCCCAAGTGGTGATACTATTCCCAGGTAAGCCCATGAACCAGCGTAGTGCTGCATCCTTGAGAGTGGAAGGGAAAAGTTTCAACTTTTGCTCATCTTCAGTATAGTCATAGGTTCTACAAAGGACAGCAAACTCGAACAGGAAGGTGTCTGGATCTTCAGTGGTCAGCCCATGGAAGTGAGGTAAGGCAGAGGGGCTAATGTTCTTCATTTTCATCTCTCCATTGGTCTCTCGGATGGGGTAGGCACCTTCTATTCTCTCATCTTCTCTTCTATTGTCAGCCATAGCTTCAGATGGATTGGTTTCTAACTCTTCTTCTACTATAGGGTCTTTGGATATCTCAGGTTGTTCACCTATAGGTTCTTCTGGGTCACTGTCACCAAAGAAGAGAGAAGGGTGACTCAGTGATGTGGTGGGGGTGTTTGGTAGGAATTTGCCTGATCTATCTCGGTTCCTACGAGGCATGAAATGGAAAAGAATTTCTTTTTCTTTTTGATTGCTTTTGCTTTGCTTTTATTTTGGTACCTGCAAAACTGAGACAGATTGATCTACAACTAATTATGAAAGATGCAAAATTAACTGAAAGCAGGAAAGAACTATTCTACTTTGCTTAAATGAAATTGCAGAAAGGAAATGCTAGTCTACGCTTGCAGAAAGGAAATGCTAATCTATGAAAGCAGGAAATGCTAATATATGAAAGCAGGAAATACTAATCTATGAAAGCAGGAAATGCTAATCTATGAAAGCAGGAAATGTCTATGCTACTTTTGCAGAATGGAAATGAAGTAAACTACTCAGCAGAAGGCAAGAGTAAGGAAATAGAAGAAAAGCAACAATTACTAATACTCTGACGCTTCCCCGGCAATGGCGCCAAAAAGATGGTGGGCTCCAGTATTGTAGCAATAATGCTACAACTCCTGGAGCTTCCTATCTCTAATTTTATCAACCCGGTAGTTCGTACAAACTTGGAAGCGACGGTGTTGTATGCACAAGTACTAGCTCTTGTCGCAGCTGTCACTTGGTCAGCTGGCACAAGTCCGCTAGGGCTCAAGCCAACTTCTATAGGCTCACAGAAGAAGCTTTATGAATGATGGACGAAAGCTAACTGAAAGAAGACTAATCTAGTTGCAGAAGGTAACTGAAAACCAATAAAGCATGAAAACCCTAGGAAACCCTAATTTAACTAGCTAGACCCTAACTATGCAAAACTGTGAATGAAACAACTACCACTAATGCCATTACTTGCAGTGAACTGAAATACATGTATCTAAGCTACTTGCATCTGAAAAGACATGTTTTTGTACTTTTTCATTAAGTGGTTGGATTTATTGTGATGATGCTTTTGATTAGGGTTTGGTTGTGCAGGAGCGGTTGGAATGGAAGGAAAGCATGGGCAAGGTTAGGATAGCTAAGGGAGGTCCCAGAGGGTCTCCAGCATCAGTCCACGGAAGCCTACCACGTTCAGATGCTCAGCAACCGAGTTTGCAGGTTTCTACAGGAAGTCTGCAGCGGATCGTACAGGAAACTCAGGGGTTTCTACAGGAAGTCTGTGCAATTCTACAGGATGTTTGGCTGTGGAGGTTTTGGGAGATGGTGAAGTGTTGAAGTGGTGTGGGAGGATAGGTGAGATGGAGATGGAGCTGGTGATGGCTCAGGAGCAGAGAAATCAGATGGAGGAAGAGTGTATGCAGTGGGTTGATGGTTGGAAGGATGGGATCAACGAAAGTTGAAGTAGATAGAGCTATGTGAGAAATGGGAGAGTTGGAGGGTAAATGAGTAAGACAGAGGTTGAATAGGACTTGAGGATAGATCAAGAAGAAGAAGAAGGAAGTGGATTGATAAGGAGCAGCGTAAATGAAACAAATGACTTATGCATCAAAACGAGAAATTCATTAACCTATGATAACTGTGCCATGAAACCTATGAACAGCAATGGAAAACCAAGAAATGAAACTTATGCATGGAAGTGAAATGTAGCAGTATGGTTCAATGTCAAAAGTGCATGGATGGATCTTCAACGAGAATGTCTATGTTGCAGCTTGCATGGAAATGAGAAGAACTGCTTTTCTTTTTGGTGGTTGGTTATGGACTGCACCCCAATCCCTAACAGAGATGGCAGTGAGCCTTAACAACCTTTTGTTGGAGCTCCAATAATTTATAATTATCCTCCTATCGAATCTAAGCAACTGAAACAAATTCACCATAAACTAATCCTAACTAAGCTCATGAAAAAGACTAAACTAACAAACTGTAAATTCGAATTGCATGTGAAAGCAAAAACTCAAAGTGCTGGAACGAAATGCAAACACATTACAACACCGAGGAGATCCATTGCTCTCAGGTTGGGCCCTAACCTGAGAGCTATAGCTCCCTTAGAAACTCAGAATGAGATCAAAATCTGACTGCCTTTATTCATAAACGAAAGTCTGATGACATGCCAAGATTGGCTTACAAAACCGAGCTGTAGCTCGTACTTCCAAATTACAAGAATAATACCAAGGTTCAAAAAAGCCTCTATCCAAGGCTACGGCCTCAGTATTTATCCAAATGTTCATCCAACAGGTGTCCTTGATTTTAGGAGCTCGGCTGTCCAACTGAAGTTTAAACTGCTGATCCTGTAGGACAGTCATAATTGTTGTTCCTGTAGAACAGTTATAACTGTTGTTCTTGTAGAACAGCTGGCTGCTTCTAAGCTCAGTGGGGAGATGGATTGGAGCTTGGAGCTATGGTGGGAATCACGAGGAAGGTCCCCAAGACCGTGGACATCCTCTCCTAAAAACCAACAGTGCCACCTCATTGTCTCCTTGTCTCCTTTCTCATTGTCTTTTCTCCCTTTTAATGCCAAAAACCTGAAAGCATCATGCATTAGTCACGTAGATAAAATATCTACCCTTCTTCCTACAAACACATGAATAAACCAAGAAATGAATGCATAAGCAATAATAAATGAATGGTTTCAGCAGAGCAAGTAGGCCAAATGAGCCCAAATTTTACCAAAAATTGGGGCTCATCATCTAGCGAAAATCCACACACTGCGCCATCCAGGCCTAAATCGCCATGTGTTATCTGCAAAGGAGACCACTATCATCGAGATTGTGCTTGCATCCCTCAGATCTTAAGGGACTGGTCTCCTCGTTTGCACAATCCGGTGTCATCAACCTCTGATGATCATGTTGAAATTACACCGTCAACTAGTGAAAGCGAAGCCACTGGACAAAAAGGAAGATGTAGATTTCCTTGTAAACTGTGTGAAGGTGATCACGTCTTCCACCGTTGTCCCTTATTAGATGAGGCTAAAAGAGTTTTGGACGACCGTCCAGTTTCACCGTTACGGCTTCGTCCCGGATATAGGAAGCTCTTGCCGAGTCTGTCACTAGTTGAAAATCCAGCTGACACACGCTTGTGGTCAGCTGAAGCATCTATCATTGAAGATAAACCATCTAAATCCACACCAGACGAAATTCAAAAGGTCGAGGCCGCAGTTGACCCGGTCTTGCCTTCAGAGGATCCATCTTTTGATGATACAGTTGTTATAGACATTTTTGTGCCTTACAGCATGAAGCATGAAATGTCAATAATCTAAGGGATCCAAAGTCCCTAAACATGTTGTTCCTACCCCTAGAGGAACAAGGTCAGCAAACCACAGCACTAAATATCAGTTCTCCACCTGAAAACACTCAAAAACAAGCTAATTCTGGATCATGTCAACTGCTACACTGGCTACCTGCACTGAATGTCAACTGCTACAATGGCTACCTGCACTGAATGTCAACTCCAACACTAGCTACCTGTGCTGAACGAGTTTGGACATGTGGCAGACTCATTCCTCAAGGTGTCATAGCCCAGGAAGCTTCCAAAATGACACTTGGGTCAAGGAATTCGACTGGTGATGAGTAAGAGGGTCTAGATCTCCAAGTGGAAGCAAGAACCTCCAAGTGGATTCAAGAACTGAAGAATAACTGAAGTGGGAGAGGACACTAGTCAGCTTCATGCCAGCTACAAGCTGACTCATCCTTTCTCCAAATCTCCTATATATAGAGCTCTCTCATGAGGTCTAGGGGGGCTGGAATCTTGTGAATGTAAGGAAGTGCTGTTGGTTTGTGCATAGAACTATTGGGTGATTTGCTTGAAGGAGGTGAAGAGGAGATTTCTTTCTGCTGGGAGGTGTTGCTGGATTGGGCCTCTTATGGTTGTAACACTCTCAAAACTTTACTTCTTCCATTAATAAAGCATTTGAGGTTCTTCTATATGCATGTGTCTCTGTGGCGTATTGATGCTTGTATATTTGATTTATTCTAATCCTTGAATCAATTATGGATGTATGCTTCTTGTAGTTTCCTTTTCTTGTGCTTTTGCAGGATCTTTGTGTAGCTGGGCCAGTGAAAGAGCAAGGAGCTGGGAGCAAGTAGCAAAGAGGGAAGATTGGATCAATCATTAGCAGAAGATAACGGTTAGTGGATCTCTTCCTCCTCTCTCTTACATCTCATAAAGAAGTAATCTTGAATAGCTTTGCATTCGGTTGTTGCTGAGGTACTATCACCCTTAGAGTGGGATAGGGTCATTCCGTATTGGATACTTTTCCCAACAACAAATTGGTGACTCCACTGGGGATCGTATCTTGTTGGTTGTTTGTGTTTTTGCTATTCATTTCATAAACACAGGGAGTACCGAATCGAACTGCATTTGGAGCTTTCAAATGCAAAGTAGAGGGCAGCTACTCTAGCTCAGTTGCTGGGCATGTTTATGATTTGAAGAGCTGATCCACAAGGACTCTAAATAGCTCTTAGTGATACCTTTTCATCCTCCTTTTCATCCCTTAGTGTGTACTTGATTGATAGCTTCTGATTTGGCCAAAAACTGTGAATTTTTGAGCAATCTGTGAACCGGAAACTGAGAAAAACGAAAGTTTATCTCTTCAGTGTAGGCATTGTGAAGGCAGTCTACATTTCAGCGCAGTTCCCGAATGGGCTACCTGCGCTGAATGTCGAACTGACAGTGTTCCACCTGCGCTGAACTAGTTTTGCCTTGTGCTACTGGGGTTCCCTGCTGTTTATTGCCCTGTTTTCATCTCTGTTTTTGCAGTCTGTTATCAGTCAATGTACCTATCTGAAACCAACTTTCCTTGCCACTATTCCGCCTCGGTTGTATAAAGAAACTGTGTTTGTTCTTTGTGTATTTCTTATATCATTTACAGTTTGCCATAACGAAAGTGAACTAGTCTTGCTGTGGCCTCTTAGATCTAGACCTGTTATAAGTGTCGTTTTGATCTTAAGAGTTAGTTTATTTGTTGTTCATAGCTGATTGAGCTTTTTCTTTCATCATATGGTTTGAATTCATACATTTCTAGTGTCGAAACAAGTAAATCTTAAGGTGTATTTTGATTTTGGACAAACTTGTTGGCTTTCGCTTGAAATTGAATTCGAAATTATACAACAGCTTTCTTTTTTTTTTGTATTGCACCAACATTAAGAAAGAGAAAAGAAATACCTGCATTGTGCATGTGCATTTTGACAACTTGTATGTTGATTTAGGGAAAAGTGCATTAGTGTGTTCTCTATGATCTGTGTGAAAAGATGATGTCTTTCTTTTCCCTCAGTAGTTAAGATTTTCAAAGTTGAAAGATTGAAAAGCTTGCTTATCATCTTAGACTGCATTTAGGAAGTTGCATTATACATCTCGTGGTGATCCATAAAGGAAAACTGCTAAACAAGATCAACCTTAAAATAAATTGAATTTACATAACAACGCTTTGAAACATAACGCAAACACATAGAGGTCTAAGCTAGAGATGTGTTCCGGCGTCGTTAAACGTAGTGACTGTCGATCTCGAAGAAGGTGGGTGATTTCTCCTGAGAGTCGGTGGCACTAATACGGACTTGTGCTCCCACGTACCATCGCGTATATATTGGGAGACCCCTATAGGCATATATCTTTTATCCATAGGAAGCCGTGTCGGCCGCCCTACTGATCGCAATGCAGTGAACACAGCATTCACGAAGATCGACCACCCGTACCGTAAAACGTATTCTGTGGTTTTGCGAAAGGTTTGACACACCCTCTGCCTAGATCTCCAGAGCAGTTTCTTTTGGCCTTTTTCAAACTCTATAACTGAAAAAGTCCATCCGAGCATTTGTCACTTCGGGCTCGTTAAAACATCGAAGGAGACTAGAGTCATCTTTAGCTTTTTCTCGACTCTTAAAAAGTGAAAAAGCAAGTTGTGTCTAAAGCGTCGTTATAAAATTTATTTTAAGCGGAATAATCATCACCTTTCCCTCGTTGATCTTCGAAGTTAGTCTGTCACCAGTGAAGTTCTTGTAGAATCGCTAAGAAATCTTTTGGATAGACTAGATATGTCTGAGCAACCGTCGACATCTAAGACTGTGTCATCCGACATAACAGCGGCAGAGCCTCCTGCCGCTACTCCAACGATGTTCGCTGGTATACCATCTGTCCCGGCAAATTGTCCTCAGCAACAAGCCGGAGTCCCATCAGGGACGACGACATGGTTAGTTCCTATTTCTTCATCCAGATTATCATCTGGTATTTCTTATGTTGAAACTCAACAAATTGATCCAATGTGTCTTCAAAGGCCAATTTACCCTTTAAGTACTGGATTTCCACCGTATGGAGGGTAGTATGCTCTTTCATTGTTCCCTCCTAGAGAACAACCATATGGGAGTTTACAACAAAGTTCAGGTCAAACTGGAATTACATCCAGCGGTTGGGTACCAATACTGCCTCGACAACCAGGGGTTGTATATTCAATGCAACCAGTACACCCTGTGTCGGATATTCCCACCACACCTACTATGGTGAATGCGTCGCTAGTACAAGTGCTACCTGTTGTATGTCAACCCCAAGTTTCTCAGGTTGCAATACAACAGCCTCTTGTCTCAACGACTCAATCACAATCTCAGGGTAATGCCTCCTTATCTGGAGCGACTCAGGCTCAAACAAGTACTGTGACTCCTCATCCTGGTCAATCATCCAGTATTGGTCAACAGCAAATGGTCCAACAACCAGAGCTGGTTCAATCTCAACAACCGCCATTCCAGCAATCATATCAAGGACCTGAGCAACAAGTCTTTGTAAGTAATGGGCAACCATACTATAATGGTTATGCCCATCAACCTTGTCAAAGTTGCCAGCATTATGCTGGTTTGCAAAGACCCATTGCTCAGGTGATCCCATCTTATCCTGGGTATGCTTCGCCTAACCTCAATCAACAGTTGCCCTTTGTAGCAACTCTAGAATTACCAGATCTAAACCGGCTGACGAATGATCCAATTGCTTATGCCCCTTGGTGGCCAGCGATTCCGCATAAACTTCTGTAAGATATTCCTAAATTTAATGGAAATCTGGGTGAAGATCCGTCGAATCATGTGATGACATTCCATCTATGGTGTTCATCGAACACCCTGAATGGTGATTCGATAAGACTTCGCCTCTTTCAGAGGACATTAACGGGTCCAGCGGCAAAATGGTACATTGAATTGCCTAGAGCTTCGTTCGACAACTTCAGTACCTTAGCCACAACCTTTTTAACCCATTTTCAATTACCAATAAGGTACAAAACGGGAACAGAACTCCTTAACAACTTAAAACAGACGACTGCCACCCACATATCTGATCATATACATGAGTGGCGACGTCGTCGTAGGATGGTAAAAACGTACGTTCCCGATGAGCTATTAGCTGAATGGTTTATCAAGTCATTACTTCTTGCCATCACGGAAGATGTGGCAAAGGGGGGAGTCGTAATGGAAGAGCAGGTTATCGCTCGTGCGCAATATCTGGACTTGGTCTATACTCAGTCCGGCACGCTCTACGACAAAATACCTGACGCCCCTAGACCGGAATTCTCAATTCCTCCTCCTCCTAAATCAAACAATGACTCTCACGCCGGCGATGGCGTGATTAGAAAACACAAAATTTCTAGTCAAAATGCAAATGAAGAACTTCTTGCCTCAGAAGTAAATGCCATGTCGACCGACAAAGGCAAACAACTGAAGCAACCAGGGGGCAAGAAGAAAAAGAAAGGGAGAAAAAGGAAACCCCCAACAGGGTGTCATATATGCGATGAGGATCATTGGACGAAAGATTGTCCACATATAGCTGAAGTTAAGAAACTCTTTAAGAGTTCAAAAACCCCAGCAGTATTGACTGATCCGTTTCCTAATCCAGGTCAAAATCTGGTTGATAATCAAAATGCTTCCCGATCCCAAGTGCTTATGTTGTCTACCTCAAAGCAGCAAAATAATGCTTTGACGAGGAATAAGGATTACAGGAATCCAAAGCTGTCGAACAACAAGGCTAATGAACAACCTAGTAGTTCGACAACAACTTTGACCGAAGTTGTGCCACCCATCGTCCCTGAGCCAATAATAAAGTCGCAAAAGGGAGCAGTACACAAATCGACATTTAATCCTTGTGCGAAAATAGCACAGATAGAGGACCTGGCCCAATCGCCGTTCGTTATGTCGACACTTGAGGTACCGCAAAATTGCTTCTCCCAAGAACAAGCTTTATTATCAGCAATAGGTGGAATTGACCCAATGGATTCCAATCTTGTCGCCTTTGATCATAAAGGATATGACCCTCAGTTACCAGCTCAACTAGCTTTCCTTATTCAAGTGAAAGCCCTCAACAAAACTGTTCATCGAACAATTATTGATGAGGGGGCATCTACATGTCTTATGTCGATGAGTTGCTGGAAAGATTTAGGCTCACCACCCTTGTCGAAATCGTCAACGACGTTAAAAGCATTTGATGGACGATCATACACTCCATACGGGATTTTAAGTAACTTGCAAGTTGAACTGGGGGGCAAAACAGTAGGAATTGATGTTGAAGTAATTGATGGAAACCTCAATTACAACATCCTACTGGGAAGGCCCTGGATCTATGCCATGGCCGCAGTTGTGTCAACATACTTCAAGAAGATTGCATTTCCCTTCCAAGGAGGAATTACAATCGTCGACCAACAAACTTTTCTCTCCAACAGTTCACAAGTTACGGGAAGCATTCCAAAGATCCATGGAAGCAATTATTCGCTCCAAAATATCGGAGTAGGTCTCCTAAAAGACCCTGCCTTAATGGGTACTTTTGCCCTACCGCCTCCGAGTAATCTGGCGGAAATGGCCACAGTGGAATACGAAACCTTCTATATCTAATGGATTTGGACTCCGAGGACGGTTCTTATCTCGTGTCAACCTCGTTAAAAAATGAAACAAGGAGTCATGAGGATAGTTCTTTTACTGTGTCAACCTCATTAAAAAATGAAACAAACCCCCTTTCCAAATCTCAAAGGTAAACCTTCATTTCAACCACCGAGTTGAATGCAATGAAGCTTGGGGGGCATGCACCTCGATTTGCGTTATTATGCTGGGGGCATGCAAACTTATCATCGAGCAGTTTTAGCATAAAGTTCATGCTCGTTAAAAAATAAACGCAAGATCCGAGCAGTTTTAGCACATAGTTCATGCTCGTTAAAAAATAAACATAAGATTGAGCATTCAAGCTCATTAAAAAATGAACATACCCCGGTAAATAATCTCTGTGATCGTAAATTTATTAGCCATAAAAAGCCTTGGTCGTGTTTTGCGCCTGCCACCTCCATTCCATTTGGCCGATCGTTCACCTCCATATGATTGTTTACCTATTTTGAGGAACAGTTGCGAAGAGTGATTTCGCTTAGCCATCCTTGTGACACTGCCGCGATTGGAAAATTCCAACCTGTACCTGGAATCTGCTGCTATCCCTGTTTATCACTCGTTCCTCAAAAGATGAGTCTTCTTTGAGCTCTTTCCATCTGACTCGTAAAATATGAAAAATTTGCCGAGTTTTGGCCTTCCAGCTCGTTAAAGTGACCGGAAGAGCTATCCCTCCTCTAGATTTTAATCTTTTTGGACCTAAGGGATTATTACACAAAAAGGTCGAGCGCTTGTTTTATTCGGCTCGTTAAAGTTATCGAAAACACATCCCTTCTGTATTGTTTTATACTTTTTCGGACTTAAGGGATTAGATGACGAAAAAGGAATTTTGGAGTTAACTTTCTGTACCTTTTCAGACTCTCTAAAAATGAAAAGGATCGAGTTTTATTTGTCGTTAGACTCGTTAAAATAATTAAATAGCGACAAACTTGTCTTTAGACGAGAACGAGTTTCCCTATCGCTAGGCTCGTTAAAACATAGCGATGGGCTTGCCCGAAGGGCAGGTTATAGAACAAGCATATGTTATCCTCCTCAAGCTTGACAAAAATAAAGAGGTATTGGTCAGAAATGATTGGGGAAAAATTGGGAGAATCTCAAAGCTTTAATGGTAGCAAGTCACTCTTGAACATGACACTTTTCCTCCGTATCACATCGGGTTGGGTTGTTTCATTCACCGGTCTCATCACCATGGTCTTCGCCAAACCATCCACATTTGGGGTAATGCTACCGATCCATCGCATCAGTGTCGTTATATGTTCAAGAGATGTTGTTCAGAAAGAGTCAACCGTGTCCCATCCACTGCCATACATTACCCTTCATCCACCCATGATCGCCGCCCTGAATCATATTTCACAGATTGTTTTCACCTCCACTAAAATCATTAGCTCCGTTCCGTGTCACTGATGTGGGATTCATTAAGGCCCTCCTTTGACAGATCGCTTCTTGTCGACTTCAGCTCATTATCCAAGAAGTTGATCTAGGAACACCCCCCTCAGTACTTTGAAGCTTGCATGCCTCAATGGCAAGTTTCTCACTTCCGGCGACAGGTATACATCAATAACCTTCGACCAGAAGATTTTGCGTGGTGTTCGACGCCAAGTCCTCTATTCACACCACGTGAATTGTACTGCAGTACCTTGAGGGTCATTATCATTATCGGTGATTCCTCTCGCGCTTGTTAACGGTTTACATCATTGACCGGTAATCAAGCGATGTCTTTCCATGTTAGACTTCAGCGCAATTCTCACATGGATCGACTTGTACTTAGAGTGAAGATCGAACGAGTTTGAAGACCCCGGATCTAGTTTCATCCATCCGGGCTGCGATATATATTCAGGAAATATAAAGACATTTGACATGTACATCATTGCAACAGATGATCATCCTACTCAAAGGATGATAATTTCAGCAGAGAATTATCAGTCTACCATCAGACGATCGTCTGTTCTATGTACCAAAATGAATTTATAAAGCTGAGCATGGGAATGCCCGCCTCAGCTAGATCATGAAAGCAGAATGAAAAATAATGTATTGCATTGTATTTTATTACAGGTCACCTCTCAGCGATTGAATGAACTTCGGATCCTCCTGATAAAGCATTTCACCCGATAAACGACCTCATACTTTAGGGGGCAACTGTTATAGACATTTTTGTGCCTTACAGCATGAAGCATGAAATGTCAATAATCTAAGGGATCCAAAGTCCCTAAACATGTTGTTCCTACCCCTAGAGGAACAAGGTCTGCAAACCACAGCACTAAATATCAGTTCTCCACCTGAAAACACTCAAAAGCAAGCTAATTCTGGATCATGTCAACTGCTACACTGGCTACCTGCACTGAATGTCAACTGCTACACTGGCTACCTGCACTGAATGTCAACTCCAACACTAGCTACCTGCGCTGAATGAGTTTGGACATGTGGCAGACTCATTCCTCAAGGTGTCAGAGCCCAGGAAGCTTCCAAAATGACACTTGGGTCAAGGAATTCGACTGGTGATGAGTAAGAGGGTCTAGATCTCCAAGTGGAAGCAAGAACCTCCAAGTGGACTCAAGAACTGAAGAATAACTGAAGTGGGAGAGGACACTAGTCAGCTTCATGCCAGCTACAAGCTGACTCATCCTTTCTCCAAATCTCCTATATATAGAGCTCTCTCATGAGGTCTAGGGGGGCTGGAATCTTGTGAATGTAAGGAAGTGCTGTTGGTTTGTGCATAGAACTATTGGGTGATTTGCTTGAAGGAGGTGAAGAGGATATTTCTTTCTGATGGGAGGTGTTGCTGGATTGGGCCTCTTATGGTTGTAACACTCTCAAAACTTTACTTCTTCCATTAATAAAGCATTTGAGGTTCTTCTATATGCATGTGTCTCTGTGGCGTATTGATGCTTGTATATTTGATTTATTCTAATCCTTGAATCAATTATGGATGTATGCTTCTTGTAGTTTCCTTTTCTTGTGCTTTTGCAGGATCTTTGTGTAGCTGGGTCAGTGAAAGAGCAAGGAGCTGGGAGCAAGCAGCAAAGAGGGAAGATTGGATCAATCATTAGCGGAAGATAACGGTTAGTGGATCTCTTCCTCCTCTCTCTTACATCTCATAAAGAAGTAATCTTGAATAGCTTTGCATTCGGTTGTTGCTGAGGCACTATCACCCTTAGAGTGGGATAGGGTCATTCCGTATTGGATACTTTTCCCAACAACAACAGTCACCGAAGAGAATAAGAATGACACAGTCCAAATTCTGTTCGTAGGCACAGACTCCGATGAACATTGGGGTAGTCTACCCGTTCCTTTATCGGAGAAAGGAAGTTCGTCAGAATCATATCCGGCCATCTATTCGGTCCCAACTCCAAGCAACCTAGTTGTTTCCTTCGATTGGAATCTACTAGGCAGACCCCGCTTATCGGCTAATGTACCATTTCAAATCATTGCTCAAATATACAGAATGCTCATGGCCAGTACCATCATAGATGAAGGGGCTTCTGTGAGTATCCTTTCCTCAACTGCTTGGAAAGTGCTTGGTTCACCATCGATTTTTCCTAAGATGAGAAATCTAACAGGTTTTCACAAAGGAACCAGTCGACCATTAGGGATCCTTCCCAATGTGCCGATAACATTGAGAAGGAAAACCATTCACATGAACGTAATGGTAGTCCAAGGACCCCTGGATTATAATCTACTCCTTGGACGAGACTATATTTATTGCATGGGAGCCATTGTCTCCTCACTCTTTAGAGTAATGTGTTTCTTGCATGAAGGGAGAGTGGTCAAGCTCGTAGACCAGCTTTCATTCCCCGATTCACACATAGGAAATAGTCATACACCAACCCTGAATGGTCTTTTCACGCAAGGAATGTCTCATCAATCCCCATTCCATCTTCCTGATGAGCGCGAGTGATTCGGAGGATATGACTGAAACCTAGGGGGCATGCACCCTGCCCTGTTTCGACAGGAAAACCTTGGGTATATGGTAGGTTTCTGCGAAGGATATATGACTGGCTGACACACCCATCCATTTTGGAAAATGGGATTAGACCGGAATAAGATACCTCCGTTAGAAGGTAGGCCTTTCCCAATAGAACAAATGTTTTGTCTACAAATTGAAGGGTAACCTAAAAAGGTAGGCCTTTCTTGATAAAACAAATGTTTTATCTGCAAATTGAGGGGTCACCTCGAAACTCTGCTTCACTATACTTGGGGGCATGTAAACCTTTTGGCATGCAAGCAAAGAGCGACCATTTATTTTTTTAAATTTATAGGTCCTCTAACCCTTTAAACTCATAGGATTGGTCGTTTCCTAACTTGCATAAAGAAAGGATGTGGGGCAAAGCTTTGAAAAAATGTCGTTTTTATATGAGACATCCTTACTATACGACTGGACTGAGCAGTTTTAACGCGAAATTCAAACTCGTTAAAAAATATACATAAGCAATGAGCAAATGTTCCCCCAGAGTTTAAGCTCATTAAAAAATGAACCAATTTTTGGTAAATAACCATTGTGAATGTATTATCATCAGCCTTTGAAGCCTTGGTCATGTTCTCATCATCACCTCCACTTTGTTTTGGCCAATCATTCACCTCCATTTGATTGCTTACCCTTTTTGAGAAATAGCTGTGAAGAGTGATCCTGTTAGCCATCCTTGTGACACTGTTGTGATTGGAAAATTCCAAACCTTACCTAGAATTAGCTGATACCCGAATTTGTCACTCGTTCCTAAAAAAAAAATGAGTCTCCTTTAAGCTCTTTTTAACTGACTCGTAAAATATGAAAAGATTGCCGAGCAATTGGCCTCTCTAGCTCATTAAAGGGACTAGATGTGATATCCCTCCTTTATATTTTAATCTTTTTGGACTTGAGGGATTATTACACAAAACGATCGAGCACTTGTTTTGTTCGGCTCATTAAAAGTACCGAACTTCATCCCTTTTGTATTGTTTTATACTTTTTCAGACTCAAGGGATTATATGACGAAAAAGGATTATTGGAGTTTTCTTTACATCCCTTTTTCAGACTCTCTAAAATTGAAAAGGACTGAGTTATCCTTGTCATTAAACTTGTTAAAACCAAATAGCGACAAACTTGTCCATACAGACAAGAACAAGTTTCACTATCGCTAGGTTTGTTAAAACATAGCGATGGGTTTGCCCGAAGGGCAAATTATAGAAAAATAATATGTTATCCTCCTCAAGCTTGACAAAAATAAAGAGGTATTGGTCAGCAATGACTGGGGAAAAATTAGGAAGAAAACTTGAAGAAACTTTATCAATAGCAAGTCGCTCTTGAACATGACACTTTCACTCCGCATCCGAGTCGAGTTGGGCTATTCCATTCACTAGTCACATCACCATGGTTCCGTCACACCATCCATATTTGGGGTTAATGATACTGATCCATCATGTCAGTGTCGCCGATATGTTCAAGAGAGGTCACTAAGAGAATTCACCTATGTCTCACCCACTACAATACATTTACGCTCCATTCTTTCATGACCGCCACCCTGAACCTTATATCACCAGATAGTTTTCACCTCCATTAAAATCATTTGCTCCATTCCGTGTCATTGATCTGGGATTCACTAAGGCCCTCCTATGACAGATCACTTCTTGTCGACATTAGCTCATTATCCAAGAAGTCGATCTAGGAACAACCCTTTCAGTACTTTGAAACTTGCTTGCCTCAATGGCAAGTTTCTCACTTCTGGCGACAGGTTTACATCAATGGCCTTCGACCGAAAGATTTTGCGTGGTGTTCGACGCCAAGTCCCTTATTCACACCACGTGAATTTTACTATAGTACCTTGAGGGTCATCATCATTATCGGTGATTCCTCTCGTGCCTGTTAATAGCTTACATCATTGGCTGGTAATCAGGCGATGTCTTTCCATGTTCAACTCCAGAACATCTCTCACATGGATCGACTTGTACTTTGAGTGAAGATCAAACAAGATTGAAGACCCTAGATCTAGTTTCATCCATCCGGGCTGCAATATATATTCAGGAAAATAAATACATCAAATGTACATCATTACAGCATAGATAATAATCCAACCTAGGGGATGATGGCTCTACCAGAATCATCAGTCTACACTTAGATGATTGTCTATCTTATGTACATGAAAATGAATTTATAAAGATGAGCACGGGAATGCCCGCCTCAGCTAGATCATGAAAATATTATGAAGATAATGTATTGTATTGTATCTTATTACAGGTCGCCTTCCAGCTTGAAAGAACTTCAGACCCTCATGATAAAGCATTTCACTCGGCATCAACATATTAACGACCTCATGCTTTAGGGGGCAACTGTTATAGACATTTTTGGGCACTGCAACCCCAATTATAAATGTCCATAAACCAAGGGCTCTTAATTCCCTAAAAGTGTTGTTCCAACCTCTAAAAGAACCAGGCCAACTGATTACATCTTCTCCCAGAAGTTCTCCATGAAAAATTGTTCAGAACTGGTCAAAACTGGACCATCTCACCTGCTCCATGGTCAAAGTGCGTTGCATCCCACCTAAATACACACAAGAGGTGCGATGCATCTTGAAAATCCCTTCTATGGGGTGCAATGGACGAGAGTGGACAAATGGCAGGGTCAATCTGCAAGGTGGAGGATCATGGAATCTTCTACAAACTTCTCCTGTGACACTTGCCTCTCTGCATTCGCCCAGGGATAAGTAAGAGATCATCAATCTCCAAGTGGAATCAAGAACTATCAAAGAGAGGACACTAATCAAATATCAAAAGCTAACTCACCCCCCCTTGCAAACATCTATATATGGATCTCTCATCCCGGAGATCCAGAGGCTGGAATTTTGTATCTTGTAAGGAAGTGTTGCTGGTTTCTTGGTGCAATATCATAGTGTTGGGTGATCTAAGCTTTTCATGAGGTGAAGAAGGGTTTTCTTGCTGAGAGGATGATGCTGGGTTAGAACAATGGTTGTAATCCTCTCTGCTATTTCTTGATTATCAATAAAGCTATTCAAGTTTTCCTCCACATTCTTGTATGATTGATGTTACATGCATTTGTGTGGTCAATGTACATCTGGTCCTATATTGTTTATGATAATAGATCTATGTTCTTGGATAGTGTTATGCTGCTTTGATTCTACAGATTCTCTTTGAATCTGGGTAGACGAGGAAGCAAGTGGCAAAGATCTATCACAAGGGAGAGAAATCAAGCAAGGAACCGAGTGCAAGACAGAGTTTGGTCTCCTTTATTCCCCTCTTATCTATTTCTCATAAAGGAAAACAAAAGTAGTTTTAGTTTGTTTGTTTCTAAGGTAGCTACCAGCCTTAGTGGGACTAGAAGCTCTGCATAGACACTAAATTTCCTGATAACATCGCGGTTCGACCTTGCACGTAGGTCACTATGCGCACTTACCCTTATCTTGCAATCTGAGATATTGCCTTCACACAACCTTACTTGGGGCTCGAACAATGTTATTACCCAAGTCCTTCCTCGCAACTGATATTAGGTGATTAACTGAACTTATTTATATACACTTAGTTATTCTTAACAATATTCACAATTCAAGGAAGTGCACACAGTAAATAGATAGTATATTTGCAAGTAACATGAAAACATGTAATAATCAGAACAGATACACAATATTCAGATAAAGCTTCTCTTTATTATTTTCTTCCTTCTATTATAGACTCAACACTACCCTACGCACTCAGCTGTAGGGGTCCGCGCACCCAGCTGCGGACTCTACTAGGCCTATGTGCACTCAGCTGTAGAGCCTCTTCCTACTGCTACGACCCAAGACACTTAGACTCTTGCTTCGCTATTTTCTAGACTTCATCCATTAGTTCTATTTTTTTAGTTAGCTACTTTACAAATTAGACCCTCACTCTGTTTATACAATCCCATGGCCCGTGAACTATGGGTAGGCCAACACTACATTCAAAACTTAGGGCGGACAACCCTATGACTCTAACATACAATTCGCGCACCGTGCCTGCAATTTGTGAAGTTTTTACAATAACAACTCAAAACTTCAGCTTTAAGCCCCAAAAAATGTTGTTGGGGCATTCCATGCCCAACATGCCCCTAGCACAAACATCGTGACTCACCCTCGAGTCACTCTGTCAGCACAGCGATCTTGGTGTGAAGTCCGTCCAGTTGGTCCTGAATGGTCATGATGTCTACAACGCATTGAGCTGTTGCTTGCTGAACCTACTGCATTCTCCCTTCTGAACCCTCTGTTTCTGGCATGCTGCACTGCATCTGTTCATGCATCCCCTGAATTTTCATGAGCTTTCCTTCAATATCTGTCATGATTGTGAAGGCTTCGTCAATCCATGGCTAGACGCGTGCTTTAAGAACTGCTTCCTTATGGTGTGCCGCATCCACATGCTCCTTTAATCCCTTGGCTTGCTACATCCGTGGAAGCCGTTGAGTAAGGACTACTGTATGCGCAGTCCCTTTGATGTTGTCATATTGTTGGTGGTGCTCGCGTGCCTCAGTCTCCAGCTGCTAGATGTTGGGTTTCTCCTGCAATGTCGTGAGGACCTCAAGTGCTTGTTCCAACATGTTGGTACAGTCGTGCACTGCACCTGCAATCTCTTCCAAACCTGCTGTAATAGCGCTGGCATACTGTTCTCTGATCTCTGGGGGAGTGGAAGACTACACCTTCAACCACAATTCAGCAATTTGAAGGATCAGCTCCAGTGGAACCTTTGTTGTCTCTTCTCTCGCATTGCAGACTCCACTTGCCAAACTATGAATCTGCACTTCTACTGGTAGATCTGCTACGATAGCTAGCTCTGGGAAGCATCGAAAAGAATCATCTACCATATACACCAACTTGTCGCGTTGCAAGTTGAGCTGCTCGATATTGATCTTCTGTTCACTGAGAACTTGGATCATATGGTTCTCCCTAGCATGCAGATCTGCTATTATTCCATCCTGTAGCTGATAGTGCATTTACGGGGAAGGGTAGTTAGATTAAGGCCAAGGCCTTTCATCATGCTAACTATCATTTGGTCCATCACATCTACTGATACTAATGCTCCTTCTGGCAACACTATTGTGTTGGCTATCCTCACGCGCAACATCTATTCTACTGTTGAAGTGACACTGCAAAGTGGGTAGACAAGATACCTTCTTGAGGGGGCCGCAACTTTAACTCCTGTAGTTGCGCCCTCAATGCCCCCAATACACTCTGGTGCTCCGTCATAAACTCTTGGAGCACTTCACTGGTGTTATCATGGATCGTCTCGTCAATGTCATGGAGATCACCTTCAGTTAAGGTGATCATGTCGATGTCCAACTCTGAGGCCTTGACCTTCTTTCTTGGACCTAATATCTTTGTGATGCGCAGCCATTTGAGCTGTGTGGACGTGGTCCCTGGGTCCGCGCTCTCTTCTTATATTTCTGTGTCCTCTGCCTCCCGTCCTGAGGACACTACTTGGCCCTCCTCTACCTGTACTATTGCAGCCTCCATTTTTTTCACTGGTGCTGCTGCTTTTGGGACCTTCTTCTGCTTCGCGGCTTCCTGTGCCGCTTCACGGACTGCCCTTACCTCAGTTGCCACTTTTCGTTGTACCTTCTTTCGGCTAGTTGGGTGATGTACAACTTGGCATCATCCTTCTTTTTCTATGTTGCCGCCTTCTCGAGTTCTGCCAAATCTGGGGCACCCCACTCGGGAGGCCATGTCCCTAACACAGTAAAGATCACGTCGCCAGTGGCTATAAATGGTAGATTTTTCCATTGCTGCACCGAATCCTTTCACGCCCTGATGTATATGTTGTGCATATCCACCTTGAATTTTGCAAAACGTTGCAGACTATTGTGTACCATAGGTGACAGGCGCGACCTCCTGTTGATCCACATTCGGATGTTCACCTCCATGAGCACCCATAAAATTTTCATATCGCCAATCCATTTTGCAGCCTTGGTGGCCCAGAGCGAAGCATACTTCACGGCCTCTGGTAAGTCTTGGTCAATGTTCAGGAATTGCCTATCCTCTAACAGTTTTCCCACTACCAGCAAGATGGATAAGAGCAACCACGCATAGTGGAAGGTCTTACCCTCGTCTTAGACCTTGTGACAGTTTAACAAAAACTCCTCATAGAGGAACTCGGCCCAGTTGAACTGGACCCCCTCCGCGCACTGTTCAGCCAACTCGAACACCAGCCCTGGTACCTCATCGGTACGGCATTTTCTCATCACTTTACCGGCTAGGAGTTGGGTGGCTACACACAACCCCTTTGTTCTTGATACTAGTGATAGCGTAACCCCTTTTTTTCTTCTCCAGCTTATACTTTGCCCTCATGGCCTCTGTGAGAGCCAAATTGCTACTTTTCCTGGTTATCATTGCGGGGTCCTTTCCCTTACACGGAAGCTGAGAAATTCGGTGGATGAGGTCTGCCGTGATGGGAATAGGCTCCTCCAGTCATAGATACCCATCATGCACCAGGAAGAGCAATTGCTTGACGGCGAAAATGGTGATGGGCGCATGGTGGAAATGTGGTATCCATAACAAATGTAGCAATCTAGCCTTTTCCACACCGTGCAGCCATTTTCGTGGCTCCAACATTATCACCGCCCCATCCATCTTCTGCTTCATCAGATTTGTCATCTCTAAGTGCGGGAATGTCTCGCTGTCCGCAAGGTCCTAGGCTTAAAATTTCATGGTGGGCATGTAGCCTAGGTGCACACCCTCAAATACAATGCCATCAGGGAGGAGCAAGGTTTGGAGTGAACCCTTTGTTGCATCCAAATCCTTTGGTACCTTGGATTTCCCTTTCTGCGGAGGGACATACGTGAGTAGTTTCACTGTAGAGCGTAGCGGTTGGATGTCCTCCTCCATGTCTTCTTCTTCTTCTGCGGCAGCAATCAGGGCCTACAAATCTTCTTCCTCCTCATCTGTTTCAATCATGACTGGCTTCCCTTTTTCTTCCATTGATAGCTTGCTCTACCACGGATTCCTCAGGGACATGTGTACTAGTCCCATTGCCTACTTATCCTTCTTCAGCCTCGGCGTCCGCAGTGATTTGGGGATTTCTGTCACCACCCCAACACCTTTGGGAACATCTTATACCATGGGGGACTATGCGGCCTCACCGGCGGTTCCTTCTTCAATTCACAACCCATCCTTAGTGGCCGTCATCATCTCTAAACAGTATTTTGTCTCTCACGTACATAGGGGATTAATGATCGCTTGGCTCTGAACACTCTATGCTCTGCTCAAGGGCTCAATTCTCAAATGACAAAGTGTTGTCTGCTGGCTCGCCTTTTGAGTTTTATAGTGCCTTTTGAATTCAAATTTGACCGTTTCCCCCAATTCCAGGCCATCAATGCTTCCTTGGAGACATATTTTCCCAAATCTTGCCCATAACTCTCGTCTTAAATTCCCGTTGTTGGCTCCATTTGGCCTCAACTCAGACATATTGTCATGAACATTGACACCAACGGTCACTTCCCAGCCATCCCGTGTAGCAGCACAACCCTCCATGCGCGGTCGTGGACCTTGTGACATTCTGCTCCTACGCGCACCTCTTAGAGCGTGCAACTTCCAGGCATAATAATTTAGAGTCCCGCGCTCCCTTACAACTATCTGGATGGATAAGACTGTCCTTTCTACAGCTAGTCAGGTGGTCGCACCGCCTGTGCGGGGCCCCATTCCATCCTTTTTCATGGTTCGTAGAGAGTCCTCATCTACCATTGTGGTGATCGACACCACGCACTCTATTATTTGCAATGTGCTTCCCTAGTTACTATGTTTGGCAATATGCAGTCCTAGCCATGACAATAGACTAATCACTTCTCGGCAATAGTCTTCTAATTCGTTAGTATGATTGTCTGCACCTTGCCTTGCCATCCTTGGTTTATCGACAAGAAATTCTCCCTTTATTGCATTTTCTAGCCTCTTGACTTTTGTATCCATTAAAGTACCTTTCTTTTTTAGCCATACCCGATTCTTTTCAAGTTCACGAAGTTTAAAGTTTCCCTGTCGAATTGCTTCCTGAAGTCTTATATGTTCTACTTCACGTAGCTGTGTGATATCTTCATCCTCGGCTTCACGCACTGTCAAATCTATAGGTGTTGTAACATGCAAATTCATCTTTGCATGCTCCTCAGAGATTATGGTCCCTGCTTCATTCCATAGCCCTAGAATTTCTCTTGCGGTCAGGGTTTTGCACATGGTCTAATAGGCCCATCGAACCGCTGGTACACGCAGGTCCCAGTCAGTGTGTCTCACCTGGTGGACCTTGTTCAGCACTTTTCACACCCTATCAAATGCTTCTCCATGGATAATATTTGGCATGCTTCATCTTTCCTGCCGCTATGTTTTGTTCCTGTTTTCTATTCTGGGAGTGGTGTGTGTTTGTGCGGCCTGCGTGCCATACATCTGTACCCATCGGGAAAGGTGGGCACGCAAACTATTTTTCCCCTCATAACTAGCTCTCATTCGTAGCTGGGGTTTTCCAAATCATATAAGAATGCCCCTTTTGCATTCGTGCCGATCCCCAGAACTCTGTTGGTGCGTGCCCCACCATCTTGCGGGCATAGCACACAGTGCCAATTCCAGAGCATAAAAACATTGTTGTTCTGGTACTTCGTTCTCAAATTTGTTCAGAAATTCATCCACCACTGTCAACCCATCGTACATAGGCAAATCCCCTGTCTCCGTTGTCACGTAGCGCAGTGATCTTACCATCATGTTGCAATTGAGAATTGTTACTTTGTGCAGCCGATTCTGCCATCGTTCTATTTCTTCGTCTAAACCCAAAGTGTAGGAGCTTTCACTCTCCCATGAAATCCTACCATCTGTTGTTGGATTCACCCAATCTTGTTCTCGCGTAGTTATCTTATAGATATAATCAAGATCGTCATCACTATCATCATCGTGCACCAGTTTAGTGTATCATGCTCCTTCGGCAGGATCTAGCGGTACTACTACGCGTAGTGACGTTTTCTAAGAAATAATTTTGCGCTTCTTCAGATTTATGACTCTGTTCATATCGGTGGCCCAGTCTATGCCCAGTAGGTTGGGATAGGGATTGCTATTGTCGACAATCTCTATTACTTTGAAATCCGCTAGCGCGCTCGCACCTTCAATATCCATCGTTACTCCTTGCAATCTTCCCATGGGTAATATCTTCTGCTAGTCTGGCATTCACAATTAAATTGGACACCATTGTAGCACGGGTCTGCCCATGCATTCCCATGTTTTTTCGGTAGTACATTCATGTCTGATCCAAGATCCAGAATTACCTTATCCATTTCATACTCTCTGATTTGTGCATTCAATCTCATTTCCCTTCCTATTCGTAACACATGCTTGCCAAGTTTCCGGACAATGCATGGTTCTTTTGACCCTGCACACCTAATGATAAGTTCTGGCAATCCTTTTACAGCCTTGCTGTCATGCAGTAATTTCATCCATGCCTCAAGAAAGGTAGTGAGAATTGAGGGATCCATCACTAGTTCTAGTTGATCCTTGCTACATAAAGTGGAGGCCTCCATGAAGCTCTTCTTAGCTTCCATGAATGTCGCCTTCGCGTGGTCCAAATCAAATTTAGATTCCTTTGTAGGAGCCTTGCGAACGCATGCACTTTCTTCTGGCTACTTACCTTTGTCATCTCCAATTTTGATACCACTTGAAAGCACTATGTTTACATTTGGGTCCTCTTCATGCGGCTCAGACCTCATCATTTGTAGGTTTTGAGTCGAGGGAGGCTGGAGTACTCCCTTATCGCGCAACCTCGCTATCAATGTAGGGTAGTCCTTCAACTCATCATCAAATTCAGTATACTATAAACATGATGCTCTCATCGGATTCGTACAATCGTGGGCATAGTGCCCTAGCCCTCCACAATTGTAACAAATTAGTTGTCTGTGACCCCTTCCTGGTCCCATTCCACCTCGACCTCATCTGTGCCCCTGAAATGCAGCACGCGCCATCCCTGCATTTGGATTGAGGGCTCGCATTTCAGTCTAGACTCTATAGGCAAGGGTTTGATCCATCATCAACTTGTAACTTCTGTGGGTGCACTCATCATGGCCTATCGACCTGCAGAAATTACAAAACAATTGATGGGATGTCTACGTATACTTTTGCAATAGGTGGCAATTATCTGTAGTGTGTTTTCCTCCTACCTGACAAATCATGCACCATAATTCAGGTGCCGCACTCAGTCCTACTTGTTCCTTTGGTCTTAACGACATCGGTCCTCCTCCCACCAAGTAATTCATTAAAACTAGACAGTGGTCCTTGTCATGCCACTGGCCTTTACATTTTATGCACCATACTTCCTCGCGTGCCTTTGGCTAAGGTGTCCTGTCCTGTTTCAAACTCTACATTTCCAGACATAAATTTTGCAGTTGCGCATGGATTTTTTTGAATCCTAGACCAGGATCTTGTATAGGGGTCTGGTGCAATCTCTAAAGCTTTGGCTGGATGGATAGCTTTTGTTGTGACAGTGTCGTCCTTAAATGCGGTGTTAGTGAAACTACAATGAATGCACGGTCTTGTCCATCTGTCAAGGTCATGTTCACTTCGCGAATCATACTTTTTAGTCTCTGGTCCAGATCCCATGGGGTCTCACCCAAAAACATTGCAATTTCCTTAAACCCAATAATCGACAATGTCTCTGATTTTGGCCTGCTAAATTCCCTGTTTAGTGAGGCCTAGATATCTGCAATCCCTACGTTTGGATGGTCATTATAATTCTTAATGTACCACATTAGTGTGTGATCCTGCAACACGCTTACCAATGTAGCCTTCTTTATATTTTCATCCACGACTCCTTGTGCTTCCCATACCACCCTTACTATTAACCAAAATTGGACCGGATCTATGTTCCCTAGTGCTCTGAATACCGACAGTTTGATCGCGCTTACCATATTGAACTGTGGTGGTGGAGAACGTGGTGTGGGTGGAGATGGGGGTGACGATTTTGAAACTGGTGGTGGTGTAGGTGGGGGTGGTATTTTTTGAAAATGCAACAAGATGAAGGAGCTTAGTGAAAAGGAGTCGTCTTCACTAAGTGGGCCCGCAGGCTATTTTTGGCGCAAAGTCTATTTTAAGACATATGGATCATGGTCTATGAGTTGCAAGATGCTATTTATGGATGATTGGTCATGTTGGTAAAAATAGATGGACTTATATTTTTAGACATATGGGCAGAGTCTATTTTTAGACTGATAGTCTAAAAATAGAACAATCGAATATTATTAGCTCTTAATAATATTTGGACTATAAATATTATCTTATCCTCTTGCAGCACTACAGTTCAAGCTAAGGATGTGGCACATGCAACTGCCAAAAGGAAATATGGTTTTCTTATGGGTTAATTGAGCTATTGCATGATGGACTTCAGTTAGAACTCAAGTGATTGAGTTTGGTGGAGTTGATTGAGGAGTTGATGGAGTTGTGTTCAGTTTGACTTAGTTGAACTAGTTGTATTTAGTATAACTGCCAAATACACAAGTGATGAGTGATGTGAATTAATTATTAATTAATTCACTAATTATTAACTCATAAAGCAACTAAAGAATACATCAGTTAACACAGTGCATGGACAGTTCAGTGGAGACAAGTGTTAGAGGTTGGTGAAAGGGTGAGACTACTATCAGTTGTGACTATAGCTGTGCATGATATTTGCACAATCATTGATGGAGATTTCCAATGAGGATTGCGTAGTACAAGCCAAGGAAAACGAGCTTGGATCAGATCTATTCTCACATTCGATTGCGCAGTGGAGGCAGGCAAACAGTGGAGGAGATTTGAACCTGTGACTTGATTCAGATATGAGCTAGTTTGTGTGTATCAGGTGGAGATGGTACTGAGTACTTGTGAGGAGTATTGTACTATGTATTGTTACATGTTCTCTATCATTATAATATACATAAATTTTAGGGTTTTCAGCTGTATGCTTTCCCCATTACATATTGTGTTAATGTGCACATGCGATTGATGTTTCATTGTTTTCAATTCCGCAAATAGTGCATAATGAGGATGATCTCTGTGAATAAGTGTTATATTATTCAAAATTTCTACATGGTATCAGAGTAGAGTTGATCATCAGATCTATTATTCAGAAAGTGATTACATTTTATTTCTTCAGGCAGAGTCTATAATCGGGCCAGGTAGCTTTTGGATTCGTCCTTCTTTTGGAAGGTAAGATATCTGGTAAATGCCCATACAGTAAATCTCTATACGAGAAATACTTTGTTCTCACGAATTTTAGATTAGAAGTAGTTGAGTTTTGAGTTGGTAGAATTCGAATTTGCAGCAGTGTTTTCTTGGTGTTGAAGTTGAAATGTCTTTCAATGGATTGCGATTGGAGTATGCCCTTGAAGGCATCTTGAATTATATTGCATGGAAAGATAGGATGGAGGTAGTGTTATATGACAATGGGTTGAAGGGGTTCATAGATGTTGAGGTCCCAAAGCTTACTGATGCTACTCACTTTGAGGCTTGGCAAAAGAAGACAGCAAAGTGTCGAAGGATTCTGTTGGAGAGCGTGAAGGATCACATTGTATCCAGCCTGCATGGAAAGGCTTCTCCATACTTGATGTGGAAAGCGTTGACATATTTATTCCAAAGCAAGAGTGACCAGAGGAAGTTGGTGCTCAAGGATAAACTCAGAAACATTAAGTGTGAGAATGGAGACAGTATGCCCAAGTATCTCACGAAGTTCACCTAATGCCGGGATGAGCTGGGAAGTGTGGGGGTGACTGTCGATGATGAGGACTTCGTGACATTGGCTCTCCTTGGTCTTCTGAAGAGTTGGCATTCCTATCAGGACTCTATCAATGGTCGGGAGAAATTCCCAGGATGGGAGAGACTTGGGTTGGATCTTGTTCAAGAGGAGATCAGGCAGAATACCAGGGATGGATCTTCATCAAAGGCATCTGATGAAGAAAATTGCACTTTGGCTGCCAAAGCAAAGAAGGGGAAGGAGAAGGTTTCTCTTTCCAAATCCAATTCTTCCAATGATGGGAAGAAGGTTGAAAAATTGAAAGTGCAATGCTTTCATTGTCATGAGGTGGGCCATTATGCTGCAAATTATCCACGGAGGAAATCCAAGAAGGGATCCAGGGAAGGATTTGAAGGTGAGGCACTTGCTTCACAGTTTGAGTTGGATTTCACACTCTTTTAATGCATGGTTTCATCCATGGTGGGAAGTGGTTGGTTTCTTGACAGTGGAGCTTCTTTCCACATGACCAGTGACAAGAGTTTGTTTAGTACTTTGGAGGAGAAATATCTCCAGATACTCATAGCGATGGGTAATGATGAGAAGTATAGTGTCTCAGGTGTAGGCATAGTTATTTTTCAGAGGGAGTATGGAGCTCGCCTTACCTTGACCAATGTCAAGTATGTACCAGGACTGAAGAGAAACTTGGTGTTGATCGCGATGTTGGAAGATAGAGGCTATGATGTAGTCTTCAGTAATGGAAAGGTTTTCCTTGGCCACATCATCACTAGACAGGTGAAGCAGATTGGTTCACGGGTCAAGAACCTGTATGCTCTTAAGGTTCAAGATGCAAGCAAAGCCTTGAGCAGCGAGGCAACTGATGGAGACTTGGTGGTTGAGAGGGAGCGTATATTACCTCTCAACATGCAGAGCCAGAAGAAGTCTCAGACGATTATGAAGGAGCCACGATTGGTGCAGCAGCTTCAGGAGGTTGTGGAGCAGCTACAACAAGGGAAGCTAAGAGGAGATTGAGTAGAGACATCTACTCATGCAGAGACCTCCAGTAGGGGGAAACGTTGAGCTAGGAGGGCTGAGGGATCACATGCAGCCATACCTCTAGGTAGGAGGTGGGGCGATATAGAGTGATCGCCCCAAGGAGGAGGGGCAGGATCCTTGAGGTGGCCAACCTCTTGGATGAGACCTTGCTATGAGAGCCCCGATGTGGAGTAGCAGGAACTGACTAATTGGGTAGAGACAGATGCAGATGGAGCAGCAGAGAGAGCGACAATGTAGGGAATCCTAGGATAGCGCACAGCTATCAGGCTGTAGCAATGCGAGACGCACAAGTGTTTTGCACAGTGCTAGGTGGCACAGAGAGGTGTGCAATGGTGTGAGATGCATGGAGATGTTGCAGTAGCGCAGATGTCAGAGAGGGAGCACTTGTCAGTAGCAGGTAGAGCTTCAGCATCAGAGTATGTTCCTAGCACAACAGAGTGGTCAGTTGGGAGTGTTTTTGTTCCAAGTGTTGTTGGAGCAAGTGGACCGGGCAAATGTGTTGCATGCAAAACATACCAGATTTGCAGGATAGGGGTTGCAGATAATCCATATCTTGTTGAGAGGGAGTGTTGAAAATGAAACAAGATGATGGAGCTTAGTGAAAAGGAGTCGCCTTTACTAAGTGGGCCCACAGGTTATTTTTGGCGCAAAGTCTATTTTTAGACTATGCCTATTTTTAGAAATATGGATCATGGTCTATGAGTTGCAGGATGCTATTTATGGATGATTGGTCATGTTGGTAATAATAGATGGACTTCTATTTTTAGACATATGGGTAGAGTATATTTTTAGATTGACTGTCTAAAAATAGAACCATCAAATATTATTAGCTCTTAATAATATTTGGACTATAAACATTATCTTATCCTCTTGCAGCAGTTCAGTTCGAGCTACGGATGTGGCACATGAAACTACCAGAAGGAAATACACTTTTCCTATGGGTTAGTTGAGCTATTGCATGATGGACTTCAGTTAGAACTCAAGTGATTGAGTTTGGTGGAGTTGATTGAGGTGTTGATGGAGTTGTGTTCAGTTTGACTTAGTTGAACTAGTTGTATTTAGTCTAACTGCCAAATACACTAGTGATGAGTGATGTGAATTAATTATTAATTAATTCACTAATTATTAACTCATAAACCAATTAAAGAATACATCAGTTAACTCAGTGCATGGACAGTTCAGTGGAGACAAGTGTTAGAGGTGGGTGAAAGGGTGAGACTACTATCAGCTGTGACTATAGCTGTGCATGAGATTTTCACAATCATTGATGGAGATTGCCAATGAGGATTACATAGTACAAGCCAAGGAAAACGAGCTTGGATCAAATCTATTCTCACATTGGATTTTGCAGTAGAGGGAGGCAAACAGTGGAGGACATTTGAACCTGTGACTTGATTCAGATCTGAGCTAGTTTGTGTGTAGCAGGTGGAGATAGTACTGAGTACTTGTGAGGAGTATTGTACTATGCATTGTTACATGTTCTCTATCATATAATATATAGATAGTTTGGGGTTTTCAGCTGTATTCTTTCCCCATTACATACTGTGTTAATGTGCGCATGCGATTGATGTTTCATTGTTTTCAATTCCGCAAAATTGATGATCAACGTAGAGGAGGTTATGTATTATGCATGCATTCTGAAAATAGTGTATAATCAGGATAATCTCTATGAATAAGTCTTATATTATTCAAAATTTCTACAGTATGCACAGAATTCATTGCCTTATCAGACTGATCGCGCTTCTCAAAGAATATTTCGCGAGGTCCTCCTCACACTCCCGCGAGGGTGAAATCAAGGGACTAGCTTCTAATTCTTCACTACTTCCGTTTCTGTAGATCTTCCCTCTTCGAATAGTCCCAAACATTAATTTATTCACATAACCCGCTTTTCACATAGTAGCATTTTAATCCAGGTATTCAAAGATTTAATGTACTTACCTCACGGTCCCTTGAGGAAGAGGCATTATGCCTCATTGTAGTTGACGGTCATATCTACCACGAACTCAGTGATAAATCCTCGTATAATTTGATTGAGCCAATGGTACACTGCGTGCGCAATCTTATCTTCTGATGCTTCTAGCCTGTGCACTAATTCTGGAGTCCACACAATCGGTTTGTCAAGCCTACACCTTCCTTGACTATCTGCTAGCTTCGCAATCCACTCGTACAACTCAGAGGGGAAGGACGCAAAGAAATTTTCATGGATTTCGGTATATAAGTAGCGCTCTAACCACTATTCCTTTAATGCTCATGCATTCCTATTTTCCTGTGATGTGAACTCGTGAATTTTCTTGCCCAACCACCCTTCAATTTCTTTCTTTGTTGGATTCCAGTGACATGACATCAGACATCCCTTATGAAGATCCCGATCCCAACAATAGAACCATTTGTTGGCTTGTTGGGGCTTGACCCAGGTTTAGAGATTATTTACCCAAACAAATACCAATACTACTATCCCTTTCGGCAACAGTCTGCGGAGCGCGGACTCAGGTCTCACCTGAAGTAGTATGGAAGGATGCTAGAACCAGATTTACGCACCTTGGAGATGTCTGATGATTTCAAGTGGTCTGTGGTTTGACCCTGTGAGCACGTTGCTATGTGCCCTTACCCTTACCTCGCGGCCTGAGATGTTGCCTTCTCGTAGCATTACTCGGGGCTCGAACAATGTTATTACCCAAGTCCTTCCTTGCAACCGATATTAGGTGATTAATTGAACTTATTTATATATGTTTAGTTATTCTTAACAATATTCACAATTCAAGGAAGTGCACACAGTAAGTAAACAGTATATTTGCAAGTAACATCAAAACATGTAATAACTTAGAACATATACACACTATTCAAATAAAGCTTCTCTTTATTATTTTCTTCTTTTTGTTACAAACTCAACACTACCCTATGCACTCAGCTGCAAGGGTCCGCACACTCAACTATGGACTATACTAGGCCTCTACACACTCAGCTGCAGATCCTCTTCCTACTACTATGACCCAAGACACTTAGACTCTTGCTTCGCTACCATCTAGACTTCATCCGTTAGTTCTCTTTTTTTAGTTAGCTACTTTACAACTTAGAGCCTCGCTCTATTTATACAATCCCATGGTCTGCGGACCATGGGTAGGCTGACACTACATTCAAAACTTAGGGCAGACAACCCTACGAATCTAACATACAATTCACACTCCGCGCCCACAATTCGAGAAGTTTTTACAATAACAACTCAAAACTTGGGCTTTAAGCCTGAAAACATGCTGTGGGGGGATTCCATGACCAATAGATGGACGGTAATATTTTTTATCACGTTATTTCTATTTGGATTGACCCTGGATCTAATTATAACTATGTTAGTCCTAACTTGGTGGATAACTGTGGTTTGAGTAAGGAATTTCATGTAGATTCTTGGTTAGTGCAGTTGGCTATAGGTACAAAGAAGTGAGTTCATCATTTGGTAAGACCTTGTGCATTTTACTTAAATGGTATGCCTACAACAACACATTTGACTCTATTACCATTGGGATCATACAATATGTTGTTGGGCATGGATTGGTTGTATCTCCATAGACCCAAGGTAGACTGTAATGACAAATCTATTGAGTGTGTTGATGATAATGTGGAACCAAGAGTCTTGTAGGGTAAGAAGAAAGCCACATCAGTTAGGATGGTGAAAAATATGTAAGCAAGGTGTAGCTAGAGGAAAGGGCGTATGTTATTTGTAGTAGACATTTCTAGTGATAAGGGTAAGGAGGTTGAGGATGCAGAGGTGTTGAGTAGGTACCCAGTTTTGTAGAAATTCAAGGATGTGTTTCCTGCGTACATTTCAGAGTTTCCACCTCATAGAGAGGTAGAAGTTTCTATCGAGTTAGTGCCAGGGGCAGCTCCAGCATCAAAATCACATTGAAGGATGAGCACCCCTAAGTTGGTTGAGTGAAAGTTGTCTTCAAAGGAAATGTTGGACAAGGGATAGATTAGGGCAAGTGTATCACCTTACGGTGCACCGGTCTTGTTTGTGAAGAAGAAAGATGGTACCCTTAGATTATGAATTGAATACAGGAAGTTAAACAAAGTGACTATAAAGAACAAGTACCCTTTGTGGAGGACTGATGAATTATTTGAACAACTAAAGGGAGTAGCATTGTTCTCAAAGATTAACTTGAGATTTGGATACCATTAGGTACACATCAAAGAGGAGGACATTTATAATACTGCGTTCAAGACCAGGTATGGGCATTATGAGCTCATTGTTGTTCCATTTGGATATTCTAATGCTCCAGCTACATTTATGTGTTTGATGAAAAGTGTGTTGCATCCATATTTGGATAATTTTGTTATTTCGTTCATCAATGATATACTGGTACATTATAAAAAAAAAGGAAGATCATGTCGAGCACTTAGTACCAGTATTGAGATTGTTAAGGGAGCATCAGTAAGTGTACCTTCTTTCAGAGTGAGATACACTACATGGGGCATGTTGTCTCCAAGGAGAGAATTGCAGTAGATCCAAAGAAGATAAGGGCCATCATGGAGTGGGTAGCTCCTAAGAGTGTGGATGAGGTAAGATATTTCATGGGTCTGACTGGATATTACAGGAGGTTCATCAGTAACTTCTCACTTATTTCTTATCCCATCACAATATCGCAAAGGAGAGGTAAGAAATTTGAATGGACAGAGGAGTGTGAGGATATCTTTGAGCAACTAAAGGAGATGTTGACACATGCACCAGTGCTACAGATTGCATATCCCGACAAAGAGTTTGTGGTATGCACAAATTCTTGCAAGAGAGGACTTGGTGGAGTCCTCATGGAGGATGGATAGGTGGTATGCTATGAGTCCCAGAAACTAAATGAGCACAAGAAGAACTACCCGGCACCTGATCTTCCTGGAAAGAGACTTGTACTAATGATCGATCACATTGGGTTGAGGTATTTATTTGACCAGCCGAATAAGAATGCTAGGTAGGCTAGATGGCTAGCCACAATCTAAGAGTTTTATTTTGAGATTAGCTACATCAAAGGTAAAGAGAACAAGGTTGAAGATGCTCTTAGTAGACAGGTATGGGTACATCACTTAGCAGCTATGACTGTTGGCTTGTTGGGGCCTGACCTAGGTTCGGAGGTGATTTAGCCAAAAAAATCCCAGTACTACTGGCCCTTTTGATAACCTTGCTATCAGTGTGAGGCAATCCTCCATCTTATGATAAAACTGGGTACAATATAAACATGATGCTTTCGTCGGATTTGTACAATCATGGGCATAATGCCCTGGCCCTCCGCAATTATAACATATCAGTTGTTTATGACCCCTTCCTGGTCCCATTCCTCCTTGACCTCATCCGTGCCCCTGAAACCCAGTGTGTGCCATCCTTGCATTTTGATCGAGGGCTCACGTTTCAATCTGCACCCTATAGGTAGGAGTCTGATGCATCATCAGTTCATAACTTCTACAGGTACTCTCATCATGGCCTACTGACCTACAAAAATTACAGAATAACTGTTGGGACGTCTGCATATACTTCTATTATAGATGGCAATTATCTGTAGCATGATTCCCTCCTATCTGACAAATCGCGCACCATAGCGCAGGTGTTGTGCTTGGTCCTACTTATGCCTCTAGTCTCAATGGCATTGACCCTCCTCCCACTAGGTAGTTCACGAAGACTGGATAATGGTCCTTGTCATGTCCCTAGCCTTTGCAATTTATGCACCATACCTCCTCTCGCACTTTTGGGTGAGCTGTCCTATCTTGTTTCAAACTCTACATCTCAAGACACAAATTTTTCAACTGCGTGTGGATCTGTTACACTCCTAAGCTAGGATCTTGTATTGGGGTCTTGTGCAGCCTCATTGCAATCTCCAAGGCTTCGGTCTGAGTAGATACCTTTTCTTGTGATAGCGTGGTCCTTAGATGTGACATTAGTGATGCTAGAAACCATGCATGGTGCTGCCCATCTTTCAAGGTCATGTTGGCTTCATGAATCATACCCTTCAGTCTCTGATCCAACTCCAAGGGGGTCTCACTTAGAAGCATCACGATTTCCTTAAATTTGATGATCGACTGTGTATCTAATTTTGGTCTACTAAATTCCCTGTTTAATGTAGCTTGGATATCCGTGATCCCTACATTTGGATCGTCATTGGAATGCTTAATGTACCATGTCAGTGCGTGATCCTACAAGGCACTAACGAGTGTTTCCTTCTTGATATTATCATCCATGACTCCTTGTGCTTCCCATACAACCTTTACTACGAACCAAAATTGGTTCGAATCTTCGTTCCCTACTCCTCTGAATACCGGAAACTTTATTGTGCTCACCATATTGAACTGTGTGGTGGCAGAGGTGGTGTGGGTGAAGATGGGGGTGAAGATGGTGAAACTAGTGGTGGTGTAGGTGGAGGTGGTATGCGGAGAATTTGCTACCTTATCAGACTGATCACACTCCTTGGTGAAACCTTTGTGAGCTCTTCCTCACTTTCTCATTGAGGTGAAATCAAGGGGCTAGTTTCTATCTCTGCGCTACCTTCGTTTCTATAGATCCTCCCACTTTGCATAGCCCCAAACATCAATTTATTCGCATAACCCGCTTTTCACACAGTATCATTTTAATCCAAGTGTTCAAATATTTAATGTACTTGCCTCGCGGTCCTTTGAGGAAGTGTCGTTCCACCTCGCTGTAGCTAACTGACGTGTCTACCATGAATTCAGTTATAAACCCTCATATGATTCGATCAAGCCAATGGTCCACAACGCGCGTGATCTTATCTCCTAATGCTTCTATTTTGCGCAGCAACTCTGGAGTCCACACAATA
Source organism: Pinus tabuliformis (assembly GCA_031772625.1). Taxonomy (NCBI): domain Eukaryota; kingdom Viridiplantae; phylum Streptophyta; class Pinopsida; order Pinales; family Pinaceae; genus Pinus; species Pinus tabuliformis. The sequence goes on along the minus strand of CM062817.1, from coordinate 1,849,568,079 downwards.
GGTTTGTCGAGCCTACACCTTCCTTGACTATTTTCTAGCTTCAAATTCCACTCATACAACTCAGAGGGGAGGATGCAAAGAAAATTTCGTAGATATATATAAGTAACGCTCTAACCACTGTTCCTTCGATACTCGAAGATTCCTATTTTCCTGCGCTACAAACTTGTTAACCTTTCTTTCCAACCACCCTTCAATTTCTTTCTTTATAAAACTCCAGTGATAGGACATCAGACATCTCTTATGCAAATCCCGGTGCTAGCAACGAAACCATTTATTGGCTTGTTGGGGCCTGACCCAGGTTCGAAGGTGATTTAGCCAAACAAATCCTGGTACTACTAGCCCTTTCGGCAATAGTCTGTGGAGTGCAAACTAAGGTCTCACTAGAAGTAGTAGGGGAGGGTGCTAGAACCAGGTTTCCGCACCCTGGAGATGTCTGATGAGTTCCAGTGGTCCACGGTTAGACCCTACATGCATGTCGCTATGCGCACTGTCCCATACCTCGTAGCCTGAGACGTTGCCTTCACCCAGCCCTATTCGGGGGTCGAGCGTTGTTGTGACCCAAGTCCTTACTATTATTCTATTTTTAGTTGATTAATTTAGCTTCTTTGTATGCGTTAAGTTACACTTAGGAATATAAGTCATTCATACATGTACGCACAGTAAACAAATAGTATATTTGTAATTTACATCAGTCATGCATTAATCCAAACACAGATACATGAATTGGTAAAACAACCTTTTTTTATTAATCTTTTCTTTAATTACAAACTTGAATCCACCCTACGCACTCAGCTATAGGGGTCCGCACACTCAGCTGCGGACTACAAGGCCTCTGTGCACTCAGCTGCAGAGCCTTCTCTTACTCTGCGACCCAAGACACACTTAGACAGTTAGACTCTTTCTCTTCTCTTCTTTATTTCTTAGTCCTTTTTCACTTAGAGCCTCACTCTATTTGTACAATCTCATGGTCCATGGACCATGGGTAGGCTGAAATTACATCCAAAACTAGGGTGGACAACCGTATGACTCTAACATACTTTTGCACCCGCAATTTGCAGGGTTTTACAACATCATTTGGTCAAAACATGGGATTGAGCCCAAAAACAGGCCTCAGCAGGATTCCATGCCCAGCAAGCCCCCAACACAAACACCATGACTCACCCTCGAGTCACTCTATTAGTGCGGCGATCTTGGCACGGAGTTCCTCCAACTTTCCTTGAATTGTGCTGATGTCGGCAACACACTGAGACACTGCTTGTTGAATCTATTGCATCCTCTATTCTGAGACCTCTGTGTATGGGATGCCTCTCTACATTAATGTGTGCATCCCCTTATGTGTGCGAGCTTTCCTTCGATGTTTTCCATGATAGTGAAATCCTTGTCGATCCATGACTAGACACGCGCTTTGAGAACTAACTCCTTATGTCACACCGTGTCCACCTTCTCCTTCAGTACCTTAGCTTGCTGCATCCTCACAAGCTGTTGAGTGAGGACTACTGTCTGCGTAGTTCCTCTAACATTGTTGTATTGCTGCTGAAGTTCTCACACCTTTGTCTCTAAGCGCTGGATGATGGGGTCCTCCTGCGGAGTTGTGAGGAGCTCAAGTGCTTTCTCCAACAAAGTGGTTCAGTCTTTCACTGTACCTCCAATTTCTTCCAATCCCACTGTGATAGTGCTAGCACATTATTCTTGAACCTTTGGGGGAGTGGAGGGCTACGTCTTTAACCGTATCTTGGCAATCTGAAGATTCAACTCTAGCTGAACCTTGGTCATTTCTTCTCTAGCCTCACAGACTCTGATTGCCAACATATGGATCACACATTTACTAGTAGATATGCTAGGATGGCCATCTCCTGGACGCGACGACAAGCATCGTCTACCACCTGCACCAACTGTTGATTCTGCAACACCAATTCGCCGCAATACAAGCTGAGCTATTCCAAGTTTATCTTCTGCTTGTTGAGAACTTGGATCACACAACTCTCCCTACCACGCAGCTCTGTTGTTATCCCATACTGTAGAAGATACAATGTCTATCACGGAAGGGTAGCCAAGTTAAGGCCAAGACCTTTCATCATGTCAACTGAAAATCTATCGGTCTCATTCACTGTGACTAGGGCCCCTTCTGGCAACACTATTGTGTTTTCCATCCATGCATGCAGCATCTGCTCTGCTGCCAAGGATCCTGCTACAAGGTGGGTTGAAAGGGTACCCACCTGAGGGGGCTGCACTTGTAACTCCTACAACTTCGCTCTGAGGGCCCCCAACATAGTCTAGTGCTCCTGCATAAAATCCTGAAGAGCCTCATTTGTGACATCGCAAACCATTTCTTCGATGTCATGGAGATCACCTTTATTTAAGGTGATTAGATCAATGGCCAATTTCAAGGCCTTGACCTTCTTCCTTATTCCTCTCTCTACCATGTGTGGGTGCTTTAACTGTGTGGATGCGGTCCCTGGGTCCACGTTTCCTTCTGCTATTTCAACTTCCTCTACCTCCTACTCCTGCAAGGACGTTGCTTGGCCCTTGTCTACTTTTGCGGTTGCTACCTTTGTCACCTATGTTGTTTCTACTTTTGTGGCCTTCTTTTACTTGGCAACTTTCTGTGCCACTTCGCGTGTTGCCCTTACCTCAGCTACTATTGTTTCCTTCTGCCTTTTCTTCGCCAATTTTGTGACGCGTAGCTTGGCATCGTCCTTCTTCTTCTGTGATGTCACCTTCTCAAGTTCTGTCAGATCTGGGGTGCGCCATTCCAGAGGCCATGTCTCCAAGACAGTAAATATGGCATCTTCAGTGGCTATAAAAGGTAGCTTCATCCACTGCTTCATTGGATCCTTACACGCCCTGATAAAAGTGTATTGCATATCATATTGAAAGACAGCAAAACTCTGCAGGTTGTTGTACGCCGTAGGTGACAGGCGTGGCTTCCGGTTGATCCACATCTAGATGTTCATCTCCATGAGTACCAAGAAGATTTTGGTGTCGCGTATTCATTTCACATCCTTTGTGGCCCAGAGTGAAGCGTATTTTGCGGCCTCTAGTAATTCTTTGTCAATGCTAGGAAATTGACTGTCCTTTGGCAGTTCCCCCACAACAAGCACTATGGATAACAACAACCACACACAGTGGAAGGTTTTACCGTGCTCCTAGGCTTCGCGACAATTTGTCAAAAAATCCTTACAGAGGAACTCATACCAGTTGAACTGGATCCCCTCCATGCATTGCTCGGCCAGTGCGACCACTACACTGGTACCTCATCGGTGTGGCACTTCCTCATAACTTTGCTGGCCAGGATTTGGGCTGCTACGCATACCGCTTTGTCCTTGATGCTAGCAAAGGCGTAGCCCCTCTTCTTCTTCTCCAACTCGTATTTCATATTCATGGCTTCTGTAAGGGCCAAATGATCCAAAATGGATCCTAAAAACCTCTAAGTCTTTCAATACTTAAACACTATCGCAAAGGATAAACCTTCAAGAATGACGAAAAACAGTATCGGACAGGAAAAACATGAAGAAATGGTGAAAACAGAGTCTATTGGAGGCTTAAACAACAGTGCACAGGAGTCGTCAGATCTGGCCAATCAATGGTCCATATCTAATTAGCATATCGCAATTAGAGGTGGCAAGCGAAGTTAACCAAAAGCGGCCTTATGGAAATCATGATAGTGATCAAGTGCGCAGATCAACTTCCAGATCTACTTGTGCAATATTGCATCGCTCATATGCATACACAGAAGGACTTAGCCTGCGTTTTGAAGGATTGGTGATATGCGATTGCGACATATCACATTGCAATATTGCATCATAGCTTTGTAAGGGGTGATGCCAAGAAGGCTAGCGACCATGTGATAGCGATGCACCGATAGCTGATAAGGTTGATCAGCACAATCGGTGATCGGAAGTCAAAAGGGATATGCAACATGTGATATAGCCAAACTCGAAAGGGTTTATGAACGTGATATGATATATTTTGAAGTCCGATATGGAGCAATTTGTCAGGTTTTCCTGTGTATTTGGGGTTTTTCATTATAAACCCAAATACAAAGGAAATCGCTACTAGCGACTTGCGATAGAAATATAAAGGTGGACTCGATGGAGTTTAGGGTGGATTCAATAATATTTCAAGTCTGATAAAAGGTGTTTTGGAGAATTTTTCAGTGTTTCTGTGTATTTCTCCGTGCAAATAGAGAAACAATTGTTTTGGGATTTCAAACGCGCCGATGGTCCCTTCCATTTAAAAATAGGTGGCCACCATACCTGAAGATGTTACACCATGATTGGTTAACGCTGAGAGGATATTTGAATGGACAAAGGTCGAGAGCCAGAGAGCCGAAAGGGAAAATGAACAAACAAGCGTCGATAAGCTTAAAAGTCACTCAATGTCATAGACAGAGGTAGGGCAGTGCTAAGATAGAGAGAAAATAGAGACAAAGAGTGAGAGGGAGACTCTGTGTACTCAGAAAGACTTGAGGGATTCAAGAAAAAACCTGTTGTTTGTTCCTGTTGTGTTGAGACTCAATTTTAGCTCACATTTGTAAAAACTCTGCTCTTGAAGACATAATAGAGAGGTGACCACTGAAAGCTAGACCAAGAGACATAGCCCAAGAGTTTTGGGTGAACTCCTTGATTGTTTGTTATGTTATGTGTGTGTGTTGGTTATGTTTCTCTAACTGCTCATTATCTATATTATTCACAATCTTTTCGATCTGTTGCACTAAGTAATATATGAAAATCTTGCACATGAGTCTATAATACCTTAATATTAATCTAAGATCTCATATTTAGATCAAGTGGTATCAGAGCTTTTGGTTTTGGTTTTTTTAAGGTTAGACAAGCTTGTGCTGGATTTTTGAATGCTAACTAGGTCAAAGCTCAAACTAAGAGAAGGAGAACTTTTTGAGGCTAATCTAGAGATTGGAAGAGTCTATCCTCAGAGGAGAATGGTAGAAGAAACTCCATTGGAATCAGAATCTCAGTTCATGGACAGTTTTATGGCCATGTGAGCCATGGTGGAAGAGATGTATCGAGAATTAATGAAGGGTCGAGGTGAAAGAACTTCAACACCCAAACAAGACAAAGGAGTAGAGGAACCTTCTCTAGATGCCCCTCCAGAGGGCAAAGGGAAAGGGGAAAAGCCTCCTCCATCATCTCCTCTACCATCACCTTCATCATCCTCATCTCCTAGCCCTAATAAGAAAAAGAAGAAAACTTCTTTGATTAAATTAGATGTAAAGTTTGATTTGCCAATTTACGATGGAGAACTAAATGAAGAAAAGCTAGATAACTGGATAAGACAGATTGATGCATATTCCAGCATGCAGAACATTGATTCAGAAAGGAGAAAGATTCAACCAGCTAGCCTTCGACTTGGAGGAACTACCCTAGTGTGGTGGGAAGGCAAGACACAAGCTGATCTGAAGAGACATGGTAAAATTATTTCTACCTGGAATGAATTTGTTTCTGCCATCAAAAAACAATTCTATCCTCTAGCTTATATGCAACAAGCAATGATGAGCTGGCAAACTCTTCACCAATTAAAGGGCCAAAGTGTACAAAGTTATACCCATGAATTTAGAAAAAGAGCTTTAAATCTAGGCATATCTCTAGACTCACCTAAAACTTTGTTGAAGTATATAGGTAGTCTGCATAACTATTTGATGCACACCATTCTCACGTTTAATCCCACTAGCCTAGATCATTGATCCGGATTTAGACAGGAACGCAATAGATTACAGAGATAACCATAAATACAGAGATGCGATAACCATAAAAACAGAGATGCACTAGAAATAATACTTCATTTCATTAATGGAGAATACTGAAATATGCTTACAAATAAAAATAACCCAGCTAGGGCGATGGTAGCTTATCTATGAGAAGAGATGTGTCGGCTACATGCCTCTGAACTGTTTCGAATTGTATTTACAATGAGGCTCGAAGGCCTATTTATTACTAAAAAACAATGGAAAACCCTTCACATTCCAAAACCTAACCCTAGAAGATGAAACGCCAAATTGTGGGCCCCGTTTTGGGGTGAGTTGGACAACCAACTTCCCGGGGTTGCGAATTGGTCGTCTTATCTCCGTTTGACGCGCATGATAGCCCATTGGAAAGATCTCTCCGAGGACTACAACGGAAAAGACGATTTTTATTAGAAAAATCGCTGGCAGTGGATTTCCCAAAAAACGTCGTTTAGGGCCTCAAAACGGCTCCGGAAGTTTAGGACCTGAAAAACTGCTAAAAATAGTAAACTGCACTATAATTAAGGAAAGTGAAACTGAAAGAGACAGTTGTGGGGGTCCAAATGGGATAGGTGGGTGGCCACCAACGTCCACCTAGATCATTCCTCCCCCCTTAGGAAGCAATGGTCCCCATTGCGTTGAGTTCCTCCCTGAGATGAGGAAGCTTCTGCTGAGCTGGGTCTCTGGTGAGCTGTTCTGCAATGTCTAATGTGTCCAGAAATGGTGAGAAGCATGGTCGACGACGGTCCACATTGAACACTCGATGCAAGCGAAGGAATGGAGGAATGCTTTGCTTCAAAGCATTGTTGCTCGTAGCCTTGGTACTGGTGTAAGGACCATGTCGGAGTGGCCTGAGCTTCTGATGGGTTTTGGTAAGGCGTTCTTTCTGTCGATGCAACCAAACTTTGTTCCCCACCTGAAACTTGTGTGGTACCCCCGTGGGTGAGAAGAAGTTGTTCCTGTGTTCTGTTCTGACTGTATCCCTCTGTTGCTGCTGCTGCGTGGAGGAACCCTTCGTGGGGGTCATGGATGTAGCAACGATCTTCCCCTTACTTTGGGAGCGAACCAGACAGAAAATATATTTCCTAGTCTATGAGATGAGCTTGCTGCCTTTCTTAGCAGTGATCAAAGAGGTGGCAGTAGGTGGGGCTACCTCCGGTATCCTGTATAATTAATTATCCAAAGAAATAATGACAGCGCGAGGCCTTGACTCATACACAACATGTCGCCTCCACAAGTATGGCTGGCCTAATAGTACATCACAAACATCCAGAGGTGTAACATCACATAATACCTCGTCTGTGAAGGGCTTGATGCTGTATGGAAGGCGGCACTGCTGGCAAACTTTGAGATCTCGTCCTTCGTGAAGCCACCGGATATTGTATGGCTACGGGTGTGGTGTAGTCGGTAGGCCCAACCGCTTCACGACCTCTGCTGAAACGAGGTTCTTTTGGCTGCCACTATCGATAATGAATTGTAGCGGTGAACCCTTCACCCACATATGTGAGTGGAAAAGACGCTCCCCTTCCTCTGGATTTTTGGGCTCATCTTTCTAGATCTTGGCAGTGGCAACATTGGCATTGGGATCCGCATCAATGATCTGCTTCCCTTTGCCATTCCCCTTGTCGGGTTCTGGCTCAGGATCGGAACATGCATCTGATTCGGAAGCCTTCAACTCAGCCACCAGCGACTGCTTGGTCCGACACTCACTTGTGTTATGAGTGGGACTCTTGTGGAACTCACACCACTTTACTGTGTCCTTCTTCGGCTTCGTGGTGTTGTTCTTTTCTTGCGGCTTCGACGGGTTGTCTTGGGTCACCCCGCCTTGGCATTGTCCTTTGGGCTTCGGATTTGCAGATCCAAAGTCTCGCTTCTTCTGTTTGAACTTTTTCTCGATTTTGACAGCGTATCGGTATGCTGTGCCGAGTGAGGAGATGTTCAAGAACACCATCTCTTCTTGGATGTATTTATGCAGGCAGCCACGGTATTTGAGTACCAGATGCAGCTCAGAATCTTTGATACCCAACTGTGTGCGAAGGGTATGAAAAATGTTTGTGAACTCTGGCACATCTTGGTCTCATCCCTGCCGCAGTGTGGTCCATTTGATGTATTTGTCCTCATAGCTTCTGACAGGGTAGTACTTCTCCTTGATGGCATCCCGGAAGTCATTCCAAGTGGGTGCAGCTAAAAATAGTGAGCCTGTACTTTCATCCTTCTGCTCGCAGTAGGTTTCCCACCAGTCCTTGACGTGGGGGGCTGCTTTGAGAAGAGCGAAAATAATCTTTTCCCGACTTGAAAATTCATGAACAGAAAAATACCCATCTAGTAGATTTAACCATTTATCTACGGCATCTACGTCTATTTGACCCTCGAAGATGGGGATTTCAAAATTAACTTGTACCTTAAACGGTGTGGCGTTTCTAGAGTAGCTGTTGGAAGCCGATGCGTCGCCTCAGGGTAGCCGCTGAAGGATCTGCGCAAAGCTATCCATCATCGCGTTCCTTTGTCGCTCGAGGGCTTCTTCGAGCAAGATTCTGATAGGATCTCCTGCCCCCTCGTCTTTCTTCTCATCCGCCATGGGAGGTCGTCGAGATTCGCGAGGCTGGTCTTGCAAAGGTTCGACCAATTCAAGCCCTAACTCCTTATATCCTGACCTCATTGGGGACATGCAAAGAAAAACAAAGAAAAAGCAGACCGCTCTGATACCACTGATTCGGATTTAGATAGGAATGCAATAGATTACAGAGATAACCATAAATACAGAGATGCGATAACCATAAAAATAGAGATGCAGTGGAAATAATACTTCATTTCATTAATGGAGAATACTGAAATATGCTTACAAATAGAAATAACCCAGCTAGGGCGATGGTAGCTTATCTCTGAGAAGAGATGTGTCGGCTACATGCCTCTGAACTGTTTCAAACTTTCTTTACAATGAGGCTCGAAGGCCTATTTTTTACTGAAAAACAATGGAAAACCCTTCACATTCCAAAACCTAACCCTAGAAGATGAAACGCCAAATTGTGGGCCCCGTTTTGGGGTGAGTTGGACAACCAACTTCCCGAGGTCGTGAATTGGTCATGTTATCTCCGTTTGACATGCATGATAGCCCGTTGGAAAGATCTCTTCGAGGACTACAACGGAAAAGATGATTTTTATTAGAAAAAACGTTGTTTAGGGCCTCAAAACGGCTCTGGAAGTTTAGGACCTGAAAAACTGCTAAAAATAGTAAACTGCACTATAATTAAGGAAAGTGAAACTGAAAGAGACAGTTGTGGGGGTCCAAATGGGATAGGTGGGTGGCCACCAACGTCCACCTGGATCAATCATGTATTAATTTACGCTACACATCTAGAAGCTAGAGGCAAGAATGTGAACCCAGAGGTTGGGGGATCATCAAAACCTTCTGCAAGCAGGAAGAAGGAAAAGAAGAATCTGGAATGGAAGGAGAGGAAGACAAACGTTGTACAGAAGGATAAACCTTCATGCACTCATTGCAAGAAGGATGAACATGATGATGCACACTGTTGGTCTTTGTATCTAGAGCTGAAACCTAAGAAGTTCAGTGGTAAGAAGAAGAAGGTTGCTGCTACTATTCAGAAAGACTTGGGTTCAAACTCAGGTGATGAAACAACAGTCACAGGCACAGGTATAAAAGGTAAAAATTCTGAAGCATCTACAAGTAATTATACACAATCTATTGATAATGAATATAATGAGAGGAAAAGACATGAGCTTTTTCATATTAGAGTTATTCCAAGCACCAAAAGATTGATACTTTATTTGATAGTGGATCACAAGTAAACTTGATTTCTGAAACAATTATAATGAAGTTGGGATTGTTGGAAATAATACTGAGAGGGGGGGTGAATTAGTATTATCAAGTCAATTATTTTCTTTTTCAAACCCAGATCATATACGCTACTCCAGTTAGTGAAAACCACGTATATACGCAACTACAGATAAGGAAACCCGTGTATACCATGCAAACACATAATTTAATCTATCTTACTGATATTGAACATTAATCTGTGTATCAGAATCAAATAAACAGTAACCAGAAATAGTGAAACAAAGCATAAGACAATCACACACAAGAACACAAGATATAAGGTGGAAACCCAATGTGGGTGAAAACGACCTGCTGCAATTCATCTCTATCTTCCTTTAATTAGAAACTTCTTTTTACAATGTTTATGTATTGGTGTAGTCTTTTACCAGTACGCAGGCTGCTACCTGTAGAGAGCTACAGCCCTCTCTTGTTCTCCAGCTTCTCCTGGAAGGGAGCTACAACCCCCTTAGCTCTTGTACTAGCTGGGATACTAGTATGCAGGCTACTACCTGTAGAAGACTACAACCTTCTCTTTATTTCCAAGGACCATGTTTCATAAATTTTCAGACTGGATCCTTGAACATCAATCAATCATCAGGAATTTCTGCATCAAACAATCTCCTTTTCACCAATTAGAACTGAATCAAGTAGACACTTCTATGACAGCTATACCCAGAACACAGTAACAACAACCACACACCAAATTTTGAAGCCAGAACACAGCAGCAATAAATAGAAGTAGCTAAAACACAACTCAAGAGATGTACGCTACTTCAATAACCAGAAACCTACATGCATACGCTTCTGTGTTTGGACCAACCTGCGTATACGCTATTTTTACTCACAGAACCAACGTATATACGCGCCTTTGCTTCATTGAACCTGTGTATAGATCTATAAAGGATAATTCACTCTTTCAAATATTCAGACATTAGTTAACCAAGATAACCAAATTTATAGATCAAGCATGTGCCACATATAACAGATCAAATCATACAAAGATACTATTATTCAAGCCTTAAGATTTTGACCCATCAATAGAACTTATCCTTCTCCTTGTGCTTAGGTTCTTCATTCAGATCCATATCTGCACCATAACCCCAATCACCAGTATTCCAGTTCTAGCACTTTATCAGATATTCAATATATTTCAGATGATGCTTTGTCAAATGATCTCCTTCCTCTTTTATAGTCTTAGGCCTTTGACAATACCACGGTCCAAAACCATAACAAAACAATACCATGGACCCAATACTTGGGATCAACACTTCTGACGAGATACCATGGCCCAAAACCATAGGTTCAATTACCAAGGACTAAATACCATGGATCAAAAGTAATTTCTCCAACATGTACGTGCTTTTCCTTGTGTGAAAATGCGTGTATAAGCATACGCGCCTTTGTAATATCTAGCCTGTGTGTATACGTGTCTTAGTCTAGGTGAACATGCGTATATATATTTTCTTCCATTTTGAGAGCCTGAACTGTGATTTGTCACCAGATTGAGTTGCCATCAAGGACAACACCTATGCCATAGCGCCAAACCTGTGCCATAATGCCAAAAATCTCCCCCTTTGGACTTGATGGCAACCCCAACATCCTCAAAGTCATTCTTCCCCTTTGTCATCAAGGGCAAAGGGTTATGCTCCCCTTGAGTACATGCTGAAATCTCTGTTGTATTGTGCTGAACATGCTCCCCCTAACTGTAGGCAAGATCTGCAAAAAGATGTTCTTCAAGAAGAACCATGACTCATACATCATAAATGACCTTCCTATCACCAAAAAGACACCATTCATACATCCATCACCCAACCAAGTGGGGATACATTAGAAATTTACATATGATAACCAAGTATATTACATCATTCATCCCAGGCATAGTGGGGAAACCAAAATAGGACGTTACATGACCTTGACACCATAAAAGAGATACATGACATAGAGACGAAATATCTAGAGCAAGACTTATGAAAGTCACCAATAACTGATATCAGCAGCATCTGTCAATCACCATTCAGATCAGCCACCACATTCTCCTTCTGTTCTCCCTCTGCATTTGTTCCACCTGAAACCAAAAACAACTATGTACTAGAACCAAAAGCTTCTAAGATAATGCCAACAATGCATTATTAGAATATTATCTGCTCCCCCTAAAACTGTGCCAGATGGTCTCTGTCAGACCCATATCAGACTCTTTTCAACTAGAGTTTGTCCCCACTGATTTCTTTCAAACTACCATATACACAACTGTCTCTACCTAAACCGGTGTATGTACGTGGATCCTCCTCAGGAAACTCGCGTACACCCACTTTTCTCTGAAACAGACAGGTTTCAACAGCAAGATGATGCATCAACTACTCCCAGCTTCTGCCTGAGGTATTCAAAAGTTTCCCTGGGCAGTGGTTTGGTGAGAATATCATCAACTTGTTCCTTAAAGGGAACATACTCCAATTTGACCTTTTGTTCCAACACTTGTTCCCGAAGAAAATGATACTTGATCGGTATGTGCTTAGTCTTTGAATGCATGACAGGATTCTTTGAGATACTGATGGCACATATATTATCACATAAGATGGGGATAGGTGGAGTACAAGTGATTTGAAAATCCTGCAAAGTTTGTGTTATCTCAAAATCAGGCCCTGATAGGCTGTTCTGATCAGGCAGAATTTAAGTAACTATTTCAAACCTACTTTAGGCTAAGGATTAGCCTCCCCAACCTAAGAGGGCTCTCTCAAAGGATTAATGATCTTTGACTATGATAAAGATGGCTAACTCTTGTGAAACAAGGTTAAAATGTGAGTGGTGGAAACACAATTAGTAACTATCCATTGGGCTTATGGATTCAACATCATTTCAGTATATAACAATGTTATCAACCTTACATAGAAGTCAGGGCATTCAGATTCAATACATTTAGAACATACCAGAAACATACATGACTACGTAGTCTGTGAATGTATATAGGAAATTAGAGCACCATGAGTGAGTTCTAAGTGATTACACATTCATACCACTGCAAATATTGGGAAAAGAAAAATACAACATATTCTTAACATCGAATCCTTCCTGTGTCCTGAGAAGCAAAGCCAATTTTGTATTACAAAAAAAGAGTCTTTACATAAAGCCAAATATCAGAGCTTTTCTGAATAATTTTCCAACCCTTGGTACATTGCTCTTTCTCCTTGTTACGCAACAATTTGTCACTGTTTGTCACCGTCCCTATTACCCCTCACCCGTACACTGGAGGACTCATTTCGGGACCTGTGAGAAGTGACATGACCTGAAATCACTTGCATCATATTCCTCTAAGTATGAGCTTCATATGCCCTGAAGACATCTCCTGCAAAATACCCATGAAAACAGCTCTTTTTGCATTAGAGCGGGTCCACAGTGCACTACTCGCGCCAATGAGGGAAATCCTCTAAAAAGGGCGCGCCATTGGCGCTCTGTCTCAGAGTCGCACTCGCGCCAACTGAATTGAGTAAAGTTTTTAACCAACAAGTTCCTGAAGGTTCTCTTCAACCCATTCACCAACTGAATCTATGTTGAGCTAGGATGGTTTGGCTTCGAATCTCCATAGAAGGGAAAGTGGTTTGCCACCTTTCATGGAAGTTTCCAAGTGATAAATCCAATCCCATGAATAATGTGGTTGATCCTACCTCTTTCTTCTCTATCTATAAAAGCTTGCCTCTATGCCTTGAGCAAGCTAGTTAAAATAGTTCTAGTCCCAGCATAGTGATAGAGAGTTTGAAGCTACAAGAGCCTTCTTTGCACCCATAAGGCCAAATCTAAGTAAGGAGATTCTTGTCACCCAAAGAGAGAGAGGCTTGTTCCTCATCCCAACAAGCTTTGCAAGACTTGTGTAGCTGACTACCTAGCCAAAGGAGGATTTGAAGTCAGAACAATGGTTGTATTCTTCTTTGTTATTTATTAATAATAGATGACTATCATTATGGTTCCACTCTCATTGTCTTATGTTTGATGTTGAGTTATATCTTTTCTGACTGATATATAATTTCATCTACTAGATTTTACGCTTGTTTTCATGTTGTTCTTTGCATGTGCAGGTGTCCAATCATGGAGATCGTGGGGATCGTGACCGGCCAAGGCAAAGGAACGAGGGTGACATCTCTTATACGAACACTAGCGTTGGAATCCAAGTAGGTTCTCACCATCCACTTTGTATTTGCAATTAGGAACTTGCGTGATAGCATTGTGTGATTGTTGCTAGACCCAGTCTAGGCTAGTAGGGATCGTCTCTGTCCGCAAAGAGGATTTACCTCCACAACACTCCTATATATAGAATTCTTTTACAAAGCTGTGATTCCTCCTCCAACATGAGGGGAACTCGAATTCTACTTCTTATGACACCTATTCAAATTATAACTACCTATTAAATGTAACAAACTGCTAAATAGACTTTTTAGAGATCTAAGGAAAATGGGAGTCTAACTCCATATCATGCTAATAATAGCCTTAATTACAATCATTCTCGTCCTTTGACGAGTGGTCTTTTTTAGTTTTCCTATGGTAGGTGTTTGTAGCTGCTTGTTGGCCCTTAATGTCACATCTTCTCCATTGCTCCTTAAAAGTAGGAAATTTCCCCTGTTTATCTGCTTTTGGTTGTCCTCAAAGATATTCGAAACCAATGAACCATGCCCTTCTTCTTTGATTATACAAAAATATATTAGAATGCCACGTCCTTGATGTGTTGTCAACCTTTTCCATGTGTGAAGACAAGATATCCTCCAAGCTGTTTGACATAACATGAACTATAGTAACTCTGATCACTTTATAACAAAAATTTTAGAGTTCGAATAAAGATTTCTTCCATTTGTTTCTTCCTTTGTTGAATGTTGACACCTGTTACCTGATCCTTTGAAAAGATTCCTTTTTCAAAAAATTTCCCTCTTTCCCTCAAAATTGGTTGACTGTGTTTTAATTTTGTAGCTACAGCAGTTTTGTAGCGTGCTACGAAACTACTGTGCATTAGGCATCATCTTCAGCAGTTTCGTAGCGTGCTATGAAGCTGTTGTGTAATCACAAAAACACAACCTAATACCAAAAATTTGTTGTCTTGAGCTTCTTTATATTTAAACATTCTTTTCAATTGCTCCAAAGCTTTTCAAAACTGAGTGGAAATGTATGATTCTTTAAGAAAGATTATAAGAAGGAAAACCATCAAAATTTGGAACATAACCTTACTTGATGTGTGACTTTCTTAAGGAGATTCTTTCTACTGGCTTAACTGCATCCTTAAGTCCTCAATTTGTTTCTTCATGACTCTGATCCCAGCTCTCAACGTTGTGTTGACCTTTCTGATGAATTGTGTTTCCTTTATTGCAGGGACAGTCCAGCTACGGAATTGAACATTACAATCAACCACCTCGAGTATTTGAAATGTTCTGTCCTCCCACTGAGCTTGCATTTGGTTAAAATAAGCCTCCTTGATTGCATGTTTCCTGGAGGCTTTCTTCAGTCTAGCAATTTCAAAGTTTGCCAATTCCAACTTCCTTTTCAACTCTTCAACACTATCTTATTCTTGAAGGGTAACTACTTTACCTTTATCTTTTCCTTCATGAGACTGTGTTATCTCCTCTATTTCATCTACTCCTGGCAGTACCTCTTGTATGTGTTTGAAATTCCTTGTTATGGGTCTTCTTGGCTTAAAGGCAAATTGATCAACCGGATCATCGAACTTGAGTTTTTTCGAGGCTTTGATTCTCTTAGACTTGTCTCTTACTGACTTTATCAAATTTGCTTGAACCAGGGGAGATTCTTCAATATCAATGGCTTCTAGTAAATCATTCATGTCTCCCTTTGAAACAGGGATTTCTTCAATAATCACTTACTTGCCTTTTTCTTTAGCTACTTGGAACCTAGTCCTTCTTCTTTGGACTCCTTCACCTGTGTTTGATTCATGTGCACCTTCTTTGATCTAAGTTTTCTCTTTAAGGGACTGCTGGGGTGTATCTTGGATAGTCAGTGGCTTCGTGGATTCCCTTACTTGTTTCCTATCCTTCAACTTTGCAAACCTCCTGGATCTTGTTTCTGCCTGATGACCAGTTGTTGTTAGAAGATCTTTTGTAGCTTGAGGACTGAGACCAGTCTCATTCTTCAAACCAGACATAAACATGAATGTGGGCCAGTCCCTACCTACTTTCTGGAGTTCATGCAGCACGATCAACTTAACTAGGCCGTGGTGAAACAATGAGGTCTCACAGGCTTCTTTCCTTAGCTGCACCTTGTCACACATTTTTCTTAAGCTACGAAATAAGTAGAAAGGTAAATCAAGAGATATATTTCCTGTGAAATGTAGCAGAAGCTTAAAATGATATGAATACACCATATTGTATCTCCCTTCACAGGTAAGGTACCTCTATATGCAGGAAAGAAAATTGGCATATGAGTCCTTGACATAATTTCTAGGCACAGACTTGTTTAAATCTGAGTTAATAAACTCGGGCTTCAGAAATTCTTTGTAGGGGGTCATATCAAATTTGAAATTGTTAAACCAGGTTTCTTGTCCCCTTGGAATCTCAGTAACTGTGGATATTACCTCTGGTGAGACTTGTAATTCGAGCATCCCAACCTTTGAATTCAATCTTGTGAAATTCAAAGCAAATTCCTTGGTGATTTGTGCATGAACTCCCTCGAGTTTCTCACAAAAATTCCAACATCCAACCTGCTTGAACGCATGCTCAACTTCTTTGTTCTTCAAGATAAGATCTAAACATTCAGGTTCATTCCTCAAACATCTCCCTGATTTGTGCTCTTTCCTTTTTGTAGATACCTCCATGAGACTTCAGCATAATGAAGGTTAGATATACTAGCGCTGCTCAATCTTCAATCTCTGCCTCGCTTGAATGGCTGCCTCGCTTGATAACGGCCTCGCTTGAATACTGCCTCGCTCGGTGTTCAATGAATTCAAATTGAAAACTTGCAGACTTGTTCCTCATGGAACGAATACAATCATAATGAAGATTGTGAATACCTGGCTTTTCTTGGAACTTGCAATCTGAGCGTACCAAGGTACCTAGCGGCTGTAATGATGGAGATAAGCGGTTGGACATGATATGTGGAGTGTATAAGCTAACAGTGAATGATGCAACCATAACTAAACTTCACAGATTTGACAGTTAGGAAATATTTGCTACGGATTGCACGAATCTCCGATTTCGTAGTGCAGCCAGTGTAAAATCTGGATTATGCGCTACAAAATCACCTAAAACATGTTGCGTTGCGAAACTGCTAAAAGGATTTATGTGCTGCGAAAACACCTAAAAATTATTTATGCGCTAAGAAATCACCTAAAGAGATTTGTGGCACATAATAACCTTTTAACAAAGCTGACACATGGTTATGAGACCGGTGATGAATGAGCATGCATAGTTGACCTCTATTTAAGTATACCATCAAGACTCCTAAGACTCAAACTCTAAGGCAAACAAAAAATCAAACTGAGACTAGCACCAAACCTTTACCATCAAACTAATATGAGCAATTTGGGAATTAGAATTCTTAAGTGATAACAGTTTGCATCATCCAAAGGAGTTGAGTGCAACAAGATGCATCAACCACATATTTTTCTTCAGTTGTAGATAATGCAATTGAGCTTTGTTTCTTGTTGAACCAAGATACCAATCTGAAACCCATAAAGAATGCACCACCACTAGTGCTTTTCCTGTCATCCACGCTTCCAACCCAATGTGCATCTGTATAAGCATGAAGAGTGAGATCTGTATCTCTAGGATACCATAAGCCATAGTTTTGAGTTCCTTGAAGATATTTGAAAATTCTCTTTATTGCCTGAAGATGAGTTTCCTTAGGATTTGCCTGAAATCTTCCAACCATTCCCACTGCATGCATGATGTCTGGTCGGGTACCTGTTAAATAAAGTAGAATTCCAATCATGGATCTATAAGTTGGTTGATGCACTGCTGCTGATTCATCATTTTCACTGAGGCTGCATCCTGTAACCATAGGTGTACATACTAGTTTCGAATCTTCCATGCCATACTTCTTCAAAATCTGCTTGAGGTACTTGGTTTGAGATAAAAAGATACCGCCTTCATTTTGTTGGATTTGTAATACAAGAAAATATGTTAGTTCTCCAAGAAAGGACATTTCGAATTCTTTCTACATCACCAAGGCAAAGCTTTGACTCATAGCTTCTTCATTGTTGCCAAAGGTGATATCATCAACATACACAACAAGTATTAGCAATTTGCAGTGGCATGATCCGGATTATCCACAGCTTGGTGCTCATTCTATCGACATTTCAAACCCCAAAGGGGGTCCATCATCAGGACTAAATTATATAGAATATGAATGAAAGCTTATTGAGAGAAGAGTCTTCTGACCTGAGAATAAATAAACCTAGATCCCTAATTTTTATAAAGAAGCCGGCAATTATATATATGATTTCTTATTTATTTTAATTTTATTTATTATTTTATTTTTATATAACAGTTTTATAAATTTTTTATTAATTAATATATTTATTCCTATTGTTTTACCTAGAACCTGAAAATGCTTTAATTGATAAGTTTAATTCATAAATAGGTTTAATTTATTTATATTTATTTTATAATTCCTTTTAATTCTTTTTATTTTTATTTTTATTTTATTAATTTGAAATTAATGGATTAATTAATTAATTTAATTTTAATTCTATCCAAATTTCTTTATTATTAACTTTATTTATTGTTCTTTACCAATTTTTCTCTCTAGCCCTAATTTTCAATTAATTAATTAATTAATTTTATAATTTTTTATTTATTTATTAATCAAATTTTAGTCATTGGTTATTATTAATTGTTTTAGTTTATAAATTGACTAATTTTATTAATTTTTATTTAGAATTAATTAAAATCAATATAATTAAATAATTAAATTACTTTATTTAATTTTTATTTAATTAATCTAATTAAATTTAATTTTAAAATTAATTAAGTCATAAATTTATAATTCTTTCAATTGTGTTATTTTTATTAATTAATTTAAATTTAATTGATTAATTAATAAATTTTTATTTTATTATTGTTATTTATCATATTTCATTGTTTAGCTTATAAAGCCCTAATTGTCTAATTAATTAATTAATTAATTAATTAATTTATAATCTTCATTTTATTTCAGTTAAATTTCTAGGTTATTATTATTTATTTGAGTACTTTTATTTAATTTCTATTTTTATTTAGAATTAATTAAAATTAATTTAATTAATATAATTAATCAAATTAAAATTAATTTAATTTTAATTTAATTTTGATTTAATTAATTTAATTTTAATTTAATTTAATTAATTTTGATTTAATTAATTAATTTAAATTAAATTAACTCATTAAATTTATTAATATGAAAATCCCGGATACTCCATGGAGGGGTTTATTCGTCTGGTCAGGGGAAGCCAATTTCCACTGATTTCACTCCCATTGTCCCTGTTGAGGTTCTGAGGAAATTTCATGATTTCGATGGCCTCTCTGATTTTTCTTTTATGATAATTATCCTATATTGCAATAATTTTAGCATCTTCCAAACACATATGATGTTTGGTTTTGGACGAGTGTTCTGCAAGGGCTGATGTACGGGACCTCTCATTCTTTATATCAGTTGTGTGCTCTTTTAGTCTTATCTTCAGAGACCGACCTGTTTCCCCAATATAACTCTTGCCACAAGAGCAATCAATCTTGTACACACCCTTGAGTTGTTGACGATCAATGTTATCCTTAACCGACCTCATCATTTGCCTTAAAGTTCCACATGTTGTAAATTGAGTGTTTATGTTATTCTTCCTTACAATTTTTACAATCTTATCTGTAATCCCTTGGATGAATGGAAGGTAAACTTTCCCATGGTTTTCTTTCTTGTCTTCAGGAGGACTCTTGGAGAGGACCTTATCCTGAGCTCTTCTTATAGCTTTCCTGATACTCCACTCCTTGTATCAAAGGCTTCTGAAGACAGAGGTTAAGTGTTCAATCTCTTCTTTTACGTGATCCGGGTCAGAAATTCTGAAAGCCCTAACAGCTAGAGTGTTTAAGACGCCAGATTTTTGGGAAGGATGATGGTAAGAGTCAGCATGAAGATGGCTATCAGTATGAGTTTTCTTTCTATAGACCTGGTGTCCCAAAGTACCATCCTATTTTCTACTGATCAGAACATCAAGAAAGGGGATCTTACCATTCTCTTCAAGCTCCATAGTAAATTTGATTTCAGAAGATATAGAGTTAAGATGATTGAAAAACCTCTCCAATTCCACCTTACCATGAGTCCAATTCAGGTTAGTGTCGTCAACAAATCTTTCCACCAAGCTAGCTTCAAAGGGTATGAGTCAAGGGCCTTTCTTTCGAAGTACTCCATGTATAAGTTGGAAACAATAGGTGAGAGCGGGGAACCCATGGCGACTCCAGATATTTATTCATAATAGTGATCTTGAAAACTGAAAAAAGTGGACCGTAAACAAATTTCTGCAAGCTTTGCTGTTTCAGGATTGGTGGCCATCTTTATAACATGAACAACTTCATCTAGAGGAATCTTTGAAAACAAAGAAACCACATCAAAACTTACTAGAATATCATCTTTATCCACCTTTTTATTCTTAATAAGCTTTACAAAATCATTTGAGTCTTTTATAAAAGAGTCTGTGTTACCAACCAGAGGCTTTAGGATCTTAGCTACATACTTAGCCAATTCATAGGTAGGGGAACCAATGGTGTTAACAATTGGTCTAAGAGGGACCCCTTCCTTATGGATTTTTGGTAATCCATAGATTCTAGGAATAACTTCACAGGAGGGAATCAACTTCTTTTTTATTTTATCTTCCAGGTTAGTTTGCGGTCTCTCCTAAGAACATTCCATTTGAAAGCATCATCTGCAACATTGAGAATGGGACTCAAGGCCTTTCATCAAACATTAAAGAGATATTAAGACAGGAATTTTCTATAGCTATGTTGAGGTCTAAGCACCCAAAGAGTAACCTGAATAAAGAGGGGCGAGAGGCTCTTAGATCTCTCTGAAACAATGATAAGATAGTTGTTCTTAAAGCTGATAAAGGATGGGTCACTGTTGTGTTAAATAAGGAATATTACATTCATAAAATGAATGAGCATTTAAATTGTGGGAGTTATAGAAGAGTCAACTCCAACCCTATTCCCAAGGTGATAAAACAAGTCAAGAAAGCCATCATGGAAACTAACCTGGAAGATAAAATAAAAAAGAAGTTGATTCCTTCCTGTGAGGTTATTCCTAGAATCTATGGATTACCAAAAATCCATAAGGAAGGGGTCCCTCTTAGACCAATTGTTAACACCATTGGTTCCCCTACCTATGAATTGGCTAAGTATAAAGCTAAGATCCCAAAGCCTCTGGTTGGTAACACGAACTCTTTTATAAAAGACTCAAATGATTTTGTAAAGCTTATTAAGAATAAAAAGGTGGATAAAGATGATATTCTAGTAAGTTTTGATGTGGTTTCTTTGTTTACAAAGATTCCTCTAGATGAAGCTGTTCATGTTATAAAGATGGCCACCGATCCTGAAACAACAAAGCTTGCAGAAATTTGTTTATGTTCCACTTTTTTCAGTTTTCAAGATCACTATTATGAACAAATATCTGGAGTCGCCATGGGTTCCTTGCTCTCACCTATTGTTGCCAACTTATACATGGAGTACTTCGAAAGAAGGGCCCTTGACTCATACCCTTTGAAGCCAGCTTGGTGGAAAAGATTTTTTGACGACACTAACCTGAATTGGACTCATGGTAAGGCGGAACTGGAGAGGTTTTTCAATCATCTTAACTCTATATCTTCTGAAATCAAATTTACTATGGAGCTCGAAGAGAATGGTAAGATCCCCTTTCTTGATGTTCTGATCAGTAGAAAAGAGGATGGTACTTTGGGACACCAGGTCTATAGAAAGAAAACTCATACTGATAGCTATCTTCATGCTGACTCTTACCATCATCCTTCCCAAAAATCTGGCGTCTTAAACACTCTAGCTGTTAGGGTTTTCAGAATTTATGACCCGGATCACCTAAAAGAAGAGATTGAACACTTAACCTTTGTCTTCAAAAGCCTTGGATACAAGGAGTGGAGTATCAGGAGAGCTATAAGAAGAGCTCAGGATAAGGTCCTCTCCAAGTGTCCTCCTGAAGACAAGAAAGAAAATCATGGGAAAGTTTACCTTCCATTCATCCAAGGGATTACAGATAAGATTGCAAAAATTTTAAGGAAGAATAACATAAACACTCAATTTACAACATGTGGAACTATAAGGCAAATGATGAGGTCGGTTAAGGATAACATTGATCGTCAACAACTCAAGGGTGTGTACAAGATTGATTGCTCTTGTGGCAAGAGTTATATTGGGGAAACAGGTCGGTCTCTTAAGATAAGAATAAAAGAGCACGTAGCTGATATAGAGAATGAGAGGTCCCATACATCAAGCCTTGCAGAACACTCGTCCAAAACCAAACATCATATGTGTTTGGAAGACGCTAAAATTATTGCAAGAGAGGATAATTATCATAAAAGAAAAATCAGAGAGGCCATCGAAATCATGAAATTTCCTCAGAACCTCAACAGGGACAATGGGAGTGAAATCAGTGGAAATTGGCTTCCCGTGATCAGACAAATAAACCCCTCCATGGAGTATCAGGGATTTTCATATTAATAAATTTAATGAATTAATTTAATTAATTAAATCAAAATTAATTAAATTGAATTAAAATTAAATTAATTAAATCAAAATTTAATTAAAATTAAATTAATTTTAATTAATTCTAAATAAAAATAGAAATTAAATAAAATTACTCAAATAAATAATAATAACCTAGAAAATTAACTGAAATAAAATGAAGATTATAAATAAATTAATTGATTAATTAGACAATTAGGGCTTTATAAGCTAAACGATGAAATATGATAAATAACAATAATAAAATAAAAATTTATTAATTAATCAATTAAATTTAAATTAATTAATAAAAATAAAACAATTGAAAGAATTATAAATTTATTACTTAATTAATTTTAAAATTAAATTAAATTTGATTAATTAAATAAAAATTAAATAAAGTAATTTAATTATTTAATTATATTGATTTTAATTAATTCTAAATAAACATTAATAAAATTAGTCAATTTATAAACTAAAATAATTAATAATAACCAATGATTAACATTTGATTAATAAATAAATAAAAGATTATAAAATTAATTAATTAATTGAAAATTAGGGCTAGATAAAAAAATTTGTAAATAACAATAAATAAAGTTAATAATAAAGAAATTTGGATAGAATTAAAATTAGATTAATTAATTAATCCATTAATTTCAAATTAATAAAATAAAAATAAAAATAAAAAAGAATTAAAAGGAATTATAAAATAAATATAAATAAATTAAACCTAATTATGAATTAAACTTATCAATTAAAACATTTTTAATTGATAAGTTTAATTGAGTCTGTGTTACCAAACAATTAATAATAACCAATGATTAACATTTGATTAATAAATAAATAAAATATTATAAATTGATTAATTTAATTAATTAATTAATTAATTAATTAATAATTAATTAATTAATTAATTAATTGAAAATTAGGGCTAGATAGAAAAATTGGTAAATAGCAATAAATAAAGTTAATAATAAAGGAAATTTGGATAGAATTAAAATTAAATTAATTTATTAATCAATTAATTTCAAATTAATTAAATAAAAATAAAAATAAAAATAAAAATAAAAATAAAAAGAATTAAAAGGAATTATAAAATAAATATAAATAAATTAAACCTATTTATGAATTAAACTTATCAATTAAAACATTTTCAGGTTCTAGGTAAAACAATAGGAATAAATATATTAATTAATAAAAAAATTTTATAGAACTATTATATAAAAATCAAATAATAAATAAAATTAAAATAAATAAGAAATCATATATATAATTGTTGGCTTCTTTATAAAAATTAGGGATATAGGTTTATTTATTCTCAGGTCAGAAGACTCTTCTCTCAATAAGCTTTCATTCAT
The DNA here is from genome assembly GCA_031772625.1 of Pinus tabuliformis. Lineage (NCBI taxonomy): Eukaryota > Viridiplantae > Streptophyta > Pinopsida > Pinales > Pinaceae > Pinus > Pinus tabuliformis. The sequence continues at coordinate 1,849,544,469 of CM062817.1, read as the reverse complement.
ATTCTATCTAATTTAGTCCTGATGATGGACCCCCTTTGGGGTTTGGAACGTCGACAAAATGAGCACCAAAATGTGGATAATCCGGATCATGCCACTGCAAAAAACTAGCACAGAAGCTTAAAATATTAGCAATTTGTTATTTTCAATTTTTATATAAAGATTGCTATCTGCTGATCCTTTTGAGAAACCTTGTTGATGAAGATATTTGTCTAGACGATAATACCAAGCCCTTGGAGCTTGTTTAAGACCATATAGAGCCTTCTTAAGTCTGCATACAAGTTTTGGATCATTTCCAAGGATGAATCCATCTGGTTGCTCAATATACACTTCTTCTTCTAAGTCTCCATTCAGAAAAGATGATTTCACGTCCATTTGAAATACTTTGAACTTCTGAAAGATTAAGAGAGAAAGGAACATTCGGATGGCCTCAAGTCTAGCAACGGGAGCAAACATTTCTTCAAAGTCTATTGCTTCTTGTTGAGCATACCCTTTACAAACAAGTCTGGCCTTGTTTTTAATAACTTCCCCATTTTCATTCAACCTGTTTTTAAATATCCATTTTGTCCCTATGACATTCTTATCTTTTGGTCTAGGAACCAACTCCCAAGTGTTATTCTTTTCGATGTGCTCAAGTTCTTCATCCATTGCCTTGACCCAACATTCATCTTTGCATGCCTCTTTTACATATTTTGGTTCATTGGATAAGAGCAACACCAAATAGCTTGAGGCTTCTGCAATTGTTCTTCTTGTTTGTATACCTGCCTCTTTCTGCCCCAGAATTTGAGTTTCTGGATGATTCTTTTGAACGTATCTGGATGGAGTCTTCTCTTCTATCCTTATCTGTTCCTCTGGTGCCTCTTGAGCTTCTTCTTCATCATAATTCTAATTTGATGTTGAAGGATAGTCCTCATTATCTTCGAAATCTTCAGAATTTACTTGCTTAGGAATGTTTCCTTCTTCATCAACCACTACATCAATGCTGTCAACAATTCTTCCAAGTCTTTTATTGTTACACTTATATGCTTTGCTGTGGGGAGAATAACCAAGGAGAATGCCTTCATCTGCTCTAGGTTCAAACTTGCCAAGATTTTCATCATTATTTTTAATATAGCATTTGCTTCCAAAAATTTTGAAATGTTTTACTGTAGGAGTCTCATCATACCAAAGCTCATGAGGATTTTGAGTGTTGTTCACCTGGACATTTGTCTTGTTGAGAATAACAACTGCAGCAAATGCGGATTCACCCCAGAATGTTGCGGGAGTTCCAGACTCATCAAGCATAGCACGAGCCATTTGTTGAACCGTTCTATTCATCCTCTCCACTACTCCATTTTGCTGAGGAGTCCTAGTTGTAGAGAATTCCCTTCTTATTCCATGTTCTTCACAAAAATCGAAAAACTCATTCGAGGTAAATTCTCCTCCTCGATCAGACCTGAGGCATTTGATTCTGTGATCTGATTCATTCTCCACCAAGGCTTTTAATGATTTGAACTTTTCAAAGGCTTCGTCTTTGTGCTTCATAACTCCTATCCAACACATCCTGGAAAAATCATCAATGAATAATATAAAGTATTCTTCTCCTCGAGGTGACCTTTTCCTAGATGGACCACATACATCAGTATGGACAAGTTCAAGTGGCTTGCTAGTTGATCCTTCCTTCTCAGGGAAGTTAGTTCTGGTTTTCTTACCAAACTGACATGATTTTCATATTGTATTGTCTGGGATTCTAATGTCTGGAAGACCACAAACTGCCTGGTATTTGTATGCTTTCCTTATCTGTGAGAAGCTAAGATGCCCCAATCTTTTGTACCATAGCCAGTGTTCATCATTCTTTCTTAGATAGCATTGATGTTGTCCTTATTTGAATATGTATAAATTATTTGGAGTTCTTATGCCTTTGATCACTATTTTTCCTATATCAAGATCACAAACACTACATCCATTTGATCGAAATATTACCTCAGTTCCTTGATCGCACATCTGACTGACACTCAATAGGTTATGCTTTAAGCCATCAACATACATGACATTTTCAGCTTTGACCTTTTCTTTCAACTGAACTAAACCTTTACCTTTTATGAACGCAGGGGTTTCATTTCCAAATGATACTTTCTTCTCCTTCTCTAAGGCACAATATGACTGAAGTTTTTCTTTATCACCTGTCATATGTTTTGAACATCCACTATCGATGTACCATTGATTTTCCCGTCCTTCCGCATATAATGCTATACCACATCTTTCTGGTTGCGGTTCTTTCATTCTCCATGTTTTGGCACTTGAGGCGTGCTCCTTCTGAATTGTCTACCGAAACCTGCTCCTGCATTCGGAATCTTCATAACCGAAATTGTTACAAATAGAACATTCTATTTTATTTTCAAGAGAAGAAAAGTTATTGTAGGTCCTTTTCATGATCCCAGTCATACTCCTCTATTTTTGAGCTTCTCTAGTCATGATAGTTTTGTAGGCAACACACTGAGCTGCTTTGTGTCCAAAGTTATGACAAGAGAAACATTGGCCATTGAAGAAATTCCTGCGATTATCAAATCTACCAGCCAAATGATTGTAGTTTCTATTGATATCCATTCTTGAGGCAAATTGAGAAGGTTTTACCTATGGCTGGTTGTAGCTTCTGCTCATCCTTAAAGTAGATTGCCCTTGATTTACCTGGTATTCTTTGTTCATTCTTGAGGTAAATTGTCCCTGATTTGCCTGGTGAGCTGCATTGTGCCTTTGCTGTTGATTGTCAATATTTTCACTTCTCCTTGCTGCATCAAGATAACTTTTGGAGGTGGATGGCTTCTGCGCTTGAGATGATTCTTCATTATATCCCATACCTGTCTTGATTAGTGCAGAAAGCTGCACTTTGATAATCTCATCTAAAGTGTCAGATCCTTTAACAAATCTAAGATTAAGAGCTTTTGTTTTCTCAATCTCTTTTCTAAGTCCCACAATTTCACATTCTAACTTTTCATGATGTTTTTCCTTTTCAGTAAGTTGGAATTGTAGAGTATATATGATCACATTCTTCTCTTCTAAACAAATTTTGAGTCTAGAAATCTCTTCATAAAGACCTTCTTCATCTATAGCATCCACAAAATCATCATCCTCAAAAGCCATTAAAAGTTTATAATTATAACCTTGTTCATCTTCATCAATGTTTGAAAGTCCATCACTATCTTCATGAGTGTAATAGCTTTTCTTATTTACATTCTGTTTCTTGTTCCAACTAACAGGTTCCTTACCTTTGTCAAGCTTATCTTTATGAGGACACTTGGCAACATAGTGACGAACTCTTCCACAAGCAAAGCATTTGAAAGGTAACTTACCTTTGAATCTTCCAGCACCCCGTTGAAGGTTCTTGACAAAATTTGATTCTTCCTCTTCTTCTGACACATGTCCTGACTCATAGTAATCACCTTTGCCTGAAACATTGAATGCAGCTTCTCTCTTGTCTGATGGTCCTCCTTTCCTCATTTCATAAGCAGTTAGAATTCCGTGCAACTGTGACATGGTAAGGTTCTGTAGATTCTCCTTTTCTTCTATTTCAGAAACTTTTGATTCAAAGTTAGGGGACAAAGATCTTAGAGCCTTTTCAACCACAACAGCCTCCTTTATTTCTTCACCCAAGTTTTTCATACAATTAACAATCTCATCTATACTTAGGAAATAGTTAGCCAAACTTTCATCATTGTGCATTCTGAGATTTTCATACTAAATTCTGAGGGTTTGAAGTTTTGCTCGTTTTACCGGTTCATCTCCTTCATAGCTCAGAACAATATTGTCCCATATTTCTTTTGTGGATTTATATTGCATAACCCTGATGAATTCTGATTGAGATAGACATCCTAATAAAGTATTGATAGCCTTTGCATTTGTTTCATATTGCTTCTTACTAGCTGGATCTCTAGGAGTTGCTGATGGAAAAGTGTACCGTGTATCTATGATATCCCAGACTTATGTACCAAGAGATTGAAGATAGGATGTGACTCTTACCTTCCAATAGACGAAGTTGGTCCCATAAAAAATTGGTGGCCTGATCGATGCTTCTCTCTTGTAGTTGCTCATGATGATAGATCTTCCATGAAGCAATCAAACTTCTTCTGAAGGACCTACTCTAATACCAATTGTTGGAAATAATACTAAGAGGGGGGGTGAATCAGTTTTATCAAGTCAATTATTTTATTTTTCAAACCCAGATCATATACGCTACTTCAGTTAGTGAAAACCGCATATATACGCAACTGCAGATAAGGAAACCCGCGTATACCATGCAAACTTATAATTTAATTTATCTTACTGATATTGATCATTAATCTGTGTATCAGAATCAAATAAACAGTAACCAAAAATAGTGAAATAGAGCAGAAGACAATCACACACAAGAACACAAGATATAAGGTGGAAACCCAAGGTGGGTGAAAACCACCTGCTGTAATTCGTCTCTATCTTCCTTTAATTAGAAACATATTTTTACAATGTTTCTGTATTGGTGTAGTCTTTTACCAGTACGCAGGCTGCTACCTGCTGAGAGCTACAACCCTCTCTCGTTCTCCAGCTTCTCCTGGAAGGGAGCTACAACCCCCTTAGTTCTTGTACTAGCTGGGATACTAGTACATAGGTTACTACATGTAGAAGGCTACAACCTTCTCTTTACTTCTAGGGACCACGTTTCATAAATTTTCAGATTGGATCCTTGAACATCAATCAATCATCAAGAATTTATACATAAAACAATATCCTTTTCACCAATTGGAACTGAATCAAGTAGACACTTCTCTGACAATTGTACCCAGAACACAGTAACAGTAACCAAACACCAAATTCTGAACCCAGAACACTGTAGCAATAAACAGAAGCAGCTAAAACACAAATCAAGAGATGTACGGTACTTCAATAACTAGAAACCTACATGCATACGCTTCTGTGTTTGGACCAACCTGCGTATACGCTATTTTTACTCATAGAACCAACATATATATGCGCCTTTGCTTCACTGAAACTTCGTACATATCTATAAAGGATAATTCACTCATTCAAACATTCAGACATTAGTTAACCCAGATAACCACATTTATAGATCAAGCATGCGCCACATATAACAGATCAAATCATACAAACATACTATTATTCAAGCCTTAAGATTTTAACCCATCAATAGAACTTATCTTTCTCCTTGCGCTTAGGTTCTTCATTCAGATCCAGATCTGCACCATAACCCCAATCACCAGTATTCCAGTTCTATCACTTTATCAGATATTCAATATATTTCAGATGATGCTTTGTCAAATGATCTCCTTCCTCTTTTATAGTCTTAGGCCTTTCACAATACCACTGTCCAAAACCATAACAAAACAATACCATGAACCCAATACTTGGGATCAACACTTCTGACGAGATACCATGGCCCAAAACCATAGGTTCAATTACCAAGGACTAAATACCATAGACCAAAAGTAAGTTCTCCAACATGTACGTGCTTTTCCTTGTGTGAAAGTGTGTGTATACGCATATGCAACTTTGTAACGTCTAACTCGCGTGTATACGCGTCTTAGTCTAGGTGAACATGCGTATATATATTTTCTTCCATTTGAGAGCCTGGACTGTGATCTGTCACTAGATTGAGTTGCCATCAAGGACAACACCTATGCCATAGTGCCAAACCTATGCCATAATGCCAATAGGGATTACTAACAACACCTCACAAGAAGACTGTGATACAGGAAAGTGTTCCCTCTACGGACAGAGGCAACCCCTCTAGCCCTAGAGTGGGTCTAGTCACAAACAAGGACAGATCAAAAATAGCTTTCCTTAAACAGTCATAGTTGGAGGGCCTACCTCAACCGATGGTCGATGGAGTTTCATTGTGCTGCTCCAACTTCCGCTTCCTTCTCCTAACGAGTAATCAACTTGAAACAATGCGACAAGGAAATACAACAAAGCACATAACTGGAACAACAATGATCTATTTACTCATAAAGTCAAGAAGTCATGATCTATCAAGTACATTACATACAAGACATAGGAAAACATCATTGATTACATTAATAATGAAATAAGAGTAAGCTTACAACCAAAGTCTTGATGTCACAAGCCTTCTTAGAGGGATTCAGCCAGCATGTTCCTCAAGCATTCACTCTTTGAAGGTGGATTTCCCAACATACAAGTCTCTCTCACTCACAACTTTTACAGAAGATTAAGTGAACTTCACAACCTTCCTCAAGCTACCAATAATACCACACTTGTCACACTCACACCAGCTATCTAGCAAACTCACAAATACTAACAACACTATCAGCAACCACTCCAAAGACTAAGAACTCCAAAAAATTAGCAGCACATGGCAATGGTGAGAGTTTAAATAGGAGAAGGAGTCTCCATGAAAGGTGGAAGAATGAGCTTATCTCCAAGGAAGGTAGCACAAATGACGGAACAACCATGCTAGAGAAAGGAGGGCGACATAAACTAGGCCAACAAGCAAGTCTGGAGTCATCTGGAAGGCCAACTATTGGAACAAATTTGCCCAATCTGGATCATTGCGGGCACATAACTAGCCTTCTGCGCTGACATCGCTATTGAGTAACATAGCTAGTCAGGTCATCACGGAAGATTATAAGTGAGAGTTGCGCTGGCACATAAAATCAGACCATCGTGGGAATCAGGTGTACTTCCGCAATGGCAGCGCTTCTGGATTGTTTTGGGGTTCCCTTCAGTGCGTTTATTAACCCAACAGACACGATGAGGCAGAAACCTTTGGAAAAGTGGGTCATTTGGCAGCATCAGAGAGCATTTGTCTAACATGAGCATGAATGACTTGGACACATGACACAATAGGAAGACTGGAGTGAAGACAGTGACAAATTATTGTGTAACATATGCCCCCTAAAGTATGAAGCCCGAGAGAGAGGGAGGGGTGAAATGCTTTACGAGACTGACTGAACTGGAACACCATCTGGAAGAACCTGCACGCAAGTACAACTGATATCTCTAATGATGAATACTTGTAGTCTAGGCATGGGTGTAGCCATCCAGAAGACATATGAAATAGGTCTATGGTATGGATGCAGCCATCCAGCTAATGAGACCATGATGATGATAAAGGTATGGTCGTAGCCATCCATGAAGACTCAGGTATGGTCACAGCCATCCATCAATGAGTCATGTAATCATAAAACCAATCCACGCAACCCAAACATGTGTAATCCGAGTTTGGGGCCTTGAACCCATCCGAACATAGTACAAATCCTAACATGCAAATAGATGTGCTGAGGTCGAGCATGATAGAACATTGCTTGATTACTGGTCAATGATGAAAACCATTAACAAGCGCGAGAGAAACCACCAATAATGCTAATGGCTCTTAAGGTACCATCTAGCACAATCCATAAAGTGTGAAAAATGGCTGAAGTCAAACACTCATGGAATCACCCAATCGACAACCAATGATTAAAGTCAACCGTTAGGTGCGAAGAACTTGCCATTGAGGCATGCAAGCTCTAAGGTACCAAAGGGGATCTCTAGATCAATCTCCTGGATAATGAGATGATGTCGACAGGAGACGACCCATCGCAATAGGGCCATAATGTTTCCCCCATCAACGACACGAGATAAGGAACAAGAGGCAGATGGCGAAACAGAGTACTAGAAGAGAAGGCAAGGGTGTAAACTGTAGAAGGATTATACTCTTGAACATGTAGGTGACATGACTCTGGAGAGTGGCAACATTCAGGGACCAAGGAATCAGAGGCTTGATGGAGACGGCATGAATCAGATGGAATGAGGCCAAGTGACAACCCAAACCTACGGAAGGCCAAATGACGACGTATGGATGTCCCAACCCAACAAGAAGCAAGAGTGTCGATGTTCAAGAGTGACTAGCTACAATAGACAATCAATGATAAACCTGTTATTGAGTCCAACCTAGTAATAGTTTAACGAGCCCTAGGAAGGAGAAGCTCGAGTCTTGTCATGGCAATGAGTCTAATGTCCTCAGGGTTTAATGAGTCTGACATAGCCAAAACTCGGAGTCTTTTTCATGTTTAGAGAGTTTGAAAAAGACATGGAAAAGAAAACTCCAGGGGGGTCCTTTTTCGTCGATTTGTGTCTCTCGAGCCCGAAAAAGTATAAAACGATACTCAAAAGAACTACCCGACCATTAAGATTGAGGAGTACTTTTCGTAATTAGTGACTTCAACCCAAAAAAGTAGAAAGGCAGTTGGAAGCATTTCGTTTCACAACCGATAATGAGCTTGAAACGACAAAGGCCCGACAATATTTTTGTGTTTAAATGGTCGGAAAAGAGCTTAAAGGTGACCACCTCTCGTTTTCTTTTAACGAGTCAAGAGGAAAACTCGACTATCTTTTCATTTTTTAAGTCGGAGAAGAGCTTAAAGATGACTTTTATGAGATCAAGTGTATACGAGACTGTCATAACTCCGCTACCTGAAGCTCTACACAAAAACACGTCACACGTAAACCCATTCGCGATAAAATGAACAATATACATAGTTATAGTTAAAAAACCAAAATTTGACTATCCATGTGGCAAAACTATGAGAAAAAACCCACATTCATAAAATCTAATTTTTTAATTTGAAAAAATCACTATAAAAAGGGATTAACTCATTCATTTTTAACATAGCACTTTTCAATTCACCGTGGAGCAACTTGGAGGACTGAAGTTGGCAAGTTGAATTCAGCCCCGTCCGTGCATCATTCATCCCGAAACTTGTTCCAGGTAGACAAATGTTGCCTTGTGCTTCAATTTAATACTCTTTTCATGCGTTTTGATCGTTCCATGTGTTAGTTTAGGCATATTTTCAAACCGGGCTCCGCTGCTCGGTCATCGCAGGTATACCCTATCGGGTCCGCGATGGCCGAAAAAATTTACACATGGCGCGCTCTGATCATCATGGGAAAGTGGTGTACTTCACCAATGACCACAAAAAAAATGAACTAGAGACCTCGCGTCATCGTGTCTGTTTTTAAAACAGACGCGATGACGACGTGAACTTATGATTTCTGCAAATTCCGCATTGAAATTTGATAACCAAAGCGCTAATTCAATTTTTCTCGTCATGTAGGTGACAATGGCGTTTGATTGGCAAGAGTGGACGTATGATGACAATGATATAGAAGCTTTCACTGATGTTGGGTGCCAAAATGCATTACAGGCATGCAGATTGCTCAAATTCTTCCTAACTCTGCATCTCTGATCACAACCTGACTTGCTGGAGCTCCTGATTAGGGCCTGGAATCCCACAGATGAGAAATTCATCATCCGAGGCGAGGATATCGATTTTGACACTACAAACATATATTTTTTGATCGGGTTGTCCCATCAAGGTGAGAGGCCCCTTCTGGAGGGGCAGCGACCCAGGGGTGATTCCTTAGACATGCTGATGGCTCAAGCGTGCCCACGGGCAGGCAAGACAAGGAGTGGGAAGGTGGCAATCCCAAAATTGTACGAAGTGGTCCTTCATGCTATGCTTTTTATGGTGACACGGGTAGCGGGCTCCCAAGCCCAACATGAGGCTTCGAAGACCCAACTTCGGCTGGCTCTCGAGTGTCTCAATCCCACCATGTTTAACTGGGCAAAGACGGTGACGACGAACATGAAGAGGAAACTCACCAACTGCCGTCAAGGAGAGACAAAACAGTTTGGTTATGGATCCATCTTAGTCCCATTCATGCTGGAGCGGGTGCCAGCACTGCAGTTACAGGACATGGATTTGGATTTACCCAGGCCACGTGAGATAATGGCCACACGATGGGCTCACGTCATGCCACGAGGAGGTGGCGGATGACCAGTGGCATGGGGGACATTGTTCCGAGAGTGGCTGGAGTGACAGACGATCTTTGTGGAGGATTGGCCATATGCAAGCATGGACTTTCGTGACGATCCTAACATGTAGCTGCCTGCTGGAGAGCAGTGGGATGATGGTGGTAAGACACTTGATCATACACATTTTTTCATTTTCATTTTTATGATGTTTTTTGATTTTTTTTTTTTTTATGTATATGTCCTAATGACAAACGCTATGGTATGCAGATGTAGGACCAGTGAGACCCGTTGGGCTGGCTCCAGAGGCGCGGAGGGATGCACAGGGCGTTGCAGCACTAGCCCTGGCTCCTCCAATTGATGATACGATGGAGACAGTGATCCAGAACCTTGAGGGCCTATTAGCAGGGATTCCAGATTACGTGGGGATCAAGGAGGTCCCTAGAGCATCCCAGATCTACACAGTAGGAGTGGAACCCAGGATGCACTGCCTGTTGAGGCAAGTGACACGAGTGGCGGTGTACTATAGGGAGCACAACCCACCGTAGTAGAAACCTAGGTTTTTATTTCCTGGTGATTTTTGAGAGACATGTGTCTCAGATGTACGGAGAACACAGACTCTATTTGGACATGTATTTTTGAGTACCTCGGTGGGCCACACGATATCTATCTATCTATCTCTATATATATATATATATATATATACACACACACACACACACATATTCTATGGTCTATTATTGTGTTTTACATGCTTCTTGTATGATTTTTTGATTACATGCTACGCAAATGTCTATCTAATATATGATTAGCCAATGCATCAGATAACGTGTTTAATCGTCGTGGAATATGCTAATGTGTAATGAAATCAAAATCCCTCTCTAACAATTTAACATGTAAATACAAACTTAAAATTTGATGGTCTCTGATGAAATATCGCCCATTGAGCTGGTGGACAACAAGTTGAGAGTCCAGGTTCACAACTAATGCACGAATATCAAGATTAATCACCTTTGTCAGTAACTCAATCACATCACTATATTCAGCGACATTGTTTGTGGTACAACCTAAAAACACACCTTGAAGGTCTATCAACTCACCATGAGGATCGTAGATCACCCACGTCGTAGAGGACAAGTTGCGGGTACTGCGGCAGGCACCATCGGCGAAACCAACGTAAGGTGAGCCAGACATCTGCACAAGAAGCAAAAGACACAATATGCGGCAATCACGCCTTCATACCAAGCCAAAAATATGAAAACACACACACAACACACCTGCTAAAACAAACATATTTACAAACCAAAGTGCATGGAATTCACACATAGTATTTTTTCAAGTAAAGCCCATTCTAGGGTTTATTGAAAGGATTTCGTTCATAATCAATTAGCTCGTAGGCCCCTTTCTACAAAACTCTCTTTACAATATAAGGTCTGTGCCACATGGGCTTGAGTTTTCCTGCCCCCAGCTTATCATTCGCTTGATCGTAGAGTAGGATTAAATCTTCCTCAACGAAAGAACGAGGATGGACAGTGTTACACAGTAATTTGTCACTGTCTCCCTGTCAGTCTTCCTACTGTGTCATGAGTCCAATCCATCCATGTTCATGCTCTCTAATGTTGCCAAATGACCCACTTTGCCAAACTTTTTGCTATCATCACGACTGTTGTCAAAATAAACGCGCTGATGGGCGCTCCATAACAGACGGAATGCGCTGCCAGCGCGGAAGTACACGTGTTTCCCGCGCCGGTCGAATTTCATCAGACAACATGTCTGTTATTCATATCTGATCGCGCTGACATGACCTTCTTCGTTATTCAGCTGTGATGTCAGCGCTCCAGTGCAGTTATGGACCCGCGCTGATCCAGTTTGGGCAAGTTTGTTCTAACAGTCGGCCTTCCAGATGACTCCAAACCTGGTTGTTGGCCTTGTAAATGTCACCCTCCCTTCTCTGGCATGTCCGTTTCGTCATTTGAGCCACCTTCCTTGGAGATAAGATCATCCTCCCACCATTCATGGAGACTCCTTCTCTTATTTAAGCCTCTACCATTGCCATGAGCAGTTAGTTTGGAATTGATAGTGCTTGGAGTGTTGCTGCTAGTGTGTGAACTTGATAGGTAGTTGGTGTGACAAGTGTGGGATTGCTAGAGAGCTTAAGGAAGGTTTTGAAGTGTTTCTTTCTTGTGTAAACTTGTGTGAGACAGAGCTTTTGTCTTGGGAGATCTACCTCCAAGGGTGAATGCTTAAGAGACTTGCTAGATGGACCCTCTTGAGAAGGATTTGACGTCAGAACTTTGGTTGTATTCTTCTCTGTTATTTATCAATAATAGATGACTATCATTATGGTTCCACTCTCATTGTTTTATGTTTGATGTTGAGTTATATCTTTTCTGACTGATATATAATTGCATCTACTAGATTTTATGCTTGTTTTCGTGTTGTTCTTTGCATGTGCAGGTGTCCAATCACGGAGATCGTGGGGATCGTGACCGGCCAAGGCAAAGGAACGAGGGCGATATCTCTTCTACGAACACTAGCGTTGGAATCCAAGTAGGTTCTCACCATCCACCTCTTATTTGCAATTAGGAACTTGCGTGATAGCATTGTGTGATTGTTGCTAGACCCGGTCTGGGCTAGTAGGGATCGTCTCTGTCCGCAGAGAGGATTTACCTCTACAACAATTTGGCGACTCCACTGGGGAGTTTTACCTTGTTGTTTGATTTGTAAACTTTAGACGAAGCCTGAAGCACGGCCAGATAGCCTTCGAAACGCTATTGCTCTGCATTAGCGAAGTAGATCAAAGCCACTTTAGTCATCTCCGATTTCGTTTACGAACTGAACAGCTTGGAGCTAGCTTCTGTCTTTGTGTTCATTTTTTTGTCCTTGAGTTTGATTTTGCTCTGTTTCAAAGATTGGGGATTAGTTCTCTGTTTTTGGATTTCCTGGTTCAGTCTGGGAGGTGCCTTGATTGTTTAAAGAGTGATTGCCTTGGTTTGGGAGCTTTTGGCTTGATTGTGCCTGTTTTTTAGCTTCAGCACAGTTTATAATAAAACAGTCGCGCTGCCATCGCAGAGCTGTTTCTTTGATTTCGTGATCATCGCGTTTATACACTGAACAGTCGTGACGGTTATGAAAATTGGACCAACGCGGTTAAGCCGTGTACTTCTGAGCTGACAGTGCTTTGTTTCTATGCATGGTTTCGGATCAGTGCTTTGTTACTGTGTATCACCCACGCTGATACCTGTAGAATTGAATTTCTTCAATTCTGCCTCCTGAGCCTGTTTGTTTTGCTATCCCCTGCTTTTTTCACTTGGTTTATGACTTGATTTCCATTGTCTGAAGACTGAAGCACTTTCTTGAGAAGTCTTGTTGAGCGAATCTTGCTTTTGTGTCTTGTGACCTAGTTTTATTATTCCAATTTCGTTGGATCATCTTTGCTTGGTTACTCGCTCACAAAGGTTCGTTTACTGCTTGCTTTTGGTTTTGCAAAACCTTCCTCTTTGCTTGCTTTTGCTTGGTTGTTTAGGTGATTGTTATTGAACCAGTCTTGTATTGTTTCGATTACTTCTCACTACCCGGACACGGATCGCAGTTGTTTGGGGTCAACCGATTCTTTTCACATTTGCTTGTTATTATCTCTCAAAATTTATTTAGTGCACTTTGCCATTGAAAAGAAACGAACAATCTCTTTTGCGTTGAATTAGTTAATTGAGATTAGAAGCTTTTCATTGATTAAGCGATTTAAAACAAAGAAAAGTTTCATTTATTTGTCATTAGCTGCATTAGGGTGGTTCTTGATTGTTTTTGGTCATTTTGTTTGATTGAAAAATTCTCAACTCTCTCGTAGTTAGTGTTCATCGAATGAAATGATATTCTTTGGCATATAGCTTGCATTTAGGGAATTGTGAGAGATTACATATGGTAGGACCTGGAAATTGAAAGTTAATCAAAGATCAACCATAAAATGAACTGAATGAACTCAAAAACGCATTGGAACATAACGCTCACTGATTAGAGGTCTAGGCTAGAGACGTGCTCCGGCGTCGTTAAACCTAGTCACTATTGTTTCACACTACGGTTGGGTGATTCCTCCTTTTGTGACTCGATAGTGGTCTAGCACGGACTTGAGCTCCCACATACCGTCACGTATATAGGGGAGACCCCACTAGGTTATCATCCTTTATCCACAGGAAGCCGTGTCTGCCGCCTTACAAGCCGTAACGCACCGAACACAGCATTCGGGAAGATTGACTGCCGTACGGGAAATCCTTGGTTTTCATATGACTGCCAAGGTGTATATGCAGTTTTACGGATTTGTTTGGTAAACCCTTTGCCTAGTCTCTCCAGAGTAGTCACTTTTGATCCTTTTTGGACTCCTTAAAAGGAAAGGCTCACTTGAGCAGTTTGTCACTTCGGGCTCACAAAACATTCGAAGGCAACTAGAGTCACCTTTTTGTCCTTTTCTCGACTCTTAAAACATGAAAAGGTCAAGTTGTGTCCTTGCGTCTTAAAATTTATTTGGCCGCGATTAACATTACCCAGTTAGATCTTGTTTGCGTTAGCTTGAGTAGGCTTCTTTTCGTTCTCGATGGCAACTTTTCCAAGGTTCACCAACCCAGGGAAAAGTTGGTGCTCCTTATATGGCAACGTTGTCCCTGCCAGGGTTAACTATTGGCTTGCCAGTTTGGTTGTTCTCAACCTCTTTGGTCCCTGCCATCTCACTGTCTAGTCAATCCGTTCCTCCACCTGAACAACATCATGTTGATTCTAAGGTGTATCTCTCCCCTTCTATGCCCACTTCTACGTCCTCATCTTCTACTTCACCTGGTGAAAGTCTAGATTCGAGTAACCAGGTGGCTAAGAAGAAGACGAAGAAGAAGAAGGCTCCTAAGTGAGAGGCTAGAAGTACAGCTCTTACTTCAAGCACACCTGAAGTCAGGCCACCTTCTGCTCCTCCGCGGAAGGTCAAATTTCCTTGTAGATTATGCAAGGGGAACCATCTTCTTCGTGATTGTCCTGGCATCCCCAGGGTCTTAGAAGTATGGTTTCGTGATCCGGCCCGCCCCTCATCATCCACTGAGGCTCACGGCGATGTTCCCCTATCGACTCACAAAGGTAAGGAGAAAGGGACGATTCGAATCCCCTGTAGAATTTGTGAAGGGAATCATCCCCTTCACCTTTGTCCGCTCATGGATAAAGCCTCCGGTGTTTTGGCAAGTCTTACCGCTCCTTCACCCCAACTACCCATTGGATATCGACGTCTCTCTACAGCTGCAGATCCCCCCCTTGCTGACAAAGAGATTGCTTCAAATTCTTCTCTTGTCCAGGCCCCTCTTCCCGAACCTGGCTGCCCCCAGCCTGTTCCAGACCAACCATTGGTTGGAAAGAGTGTCGACTCGAGTTCGTCGCTCGCTCACTCTGTTTTGGAAGAGAATCATGCCCATGTTCTTCTCGTCTCTTCAGATTCTCCTGAGTCCCGAAATGACTCTCCTAACCCAGCTGCTCCCGAAGGTTCTCCTTCGGTTCCTTTAGCACATGGGGGCAATCATACGATTCCCCCACCAAGTAGTCTGGTCACTTCTTTTGATTGGAATCGCCTGATCACCGGTCGCCTTCCATCCCATATGCCTTTCCAGATCATCGTACATGCCTGTGCTACGGCAGTACCTGGCACTGTTTTGGATGAAGGGGCGTCTATCAATCTTATGCCGTACACTACTTGGCAAGCCTTAGGTTCCCCGCAGCTTGGGCTAGTCACTCAGAATCTGTTAGCCTTCGACGGAGGAGCCTGTCCATCTCTAGGAGTTCTCCCGAAGTTCCCTATTACTTTGGGAGGCAAAACCGTCTATATAGACGTCTTGGTTACCCAAGGTGTTTTATATTTTAGTCTTCTCCTTGGTCGCGACTATGTTTACGCCATGGGGGCCCTCGTTTCTTCGCTTTTCCATGTGGTTTGCTTTCCGCACGATGGAAGAATTGTGACTATCGATCAAGTGTCATTCGTTAGTCCCCCGATGCCTCCTGCGCCATTGTCGTCCCCTCCTAGTTTTCACCCACCAGTTGCATCTCCCCCACCACAGATCAACTACGTGGCCACCTATCCCATGCCTGGATCCAATGATGCCGCCATCGTGCATAGTGTCCTGGGGGCATTGGGCCCTGACTTCCAAGATGTTTCCCTTCTACCGGGAGTGGAAATATTGGAAGCCCTGACTTTCTATTCATTATGATGAAGTTTAGGCAGAGCATAGTTCCTTTCCTGTGTCAAGCTCCTTAAAAAATGAAACTGGATCAGTCCCGAGGATAGTTCTGATCTTGTGTCGACCTCGTTAAAAAAAAAAACAAGGCATCGAGCATAGTTCATAATCTTGTGTCAAGCTCATTAAAAAATGACACAAGGGTTACGAGGATAGTTCTTTTACTGTGTCAACCTCATTAAAAAATGAAACAACCCCTTTTCCCAATCGAGTCTTTGATTAAGATCTCATAAAATCCAAGTCGAGTCTTTCCAAGATCTTGAAAGTGAACCTTCATTCCATCCACTTTGTTGAATGCAATGAAGCTTGGGGGGCATGTACCTCGTTTTGCGTCATTATGCCTGGGGGCATGCGAACTCATAACAACCACAGTTTTTCGTTTCAAGCTTGTGTAAACATGAAACCAAATCCAAGCAAAGTTCTCCATGGTTCAAGCTTGTGTAAAAATGAACCCATACCCGATTTACATCTCGTGATTTCCATTTTTATCCGCTGAATTCTGCTAGATGAGCCTTGGTTGTTTTCATTCCATCGTCGCCATCTCTTTGGCTGATCATATGTTTTCACTTGGTTGTTTTTCCTTTCCTGAGGAACCGCAGTGATGAGTGGTTTTACTAGCCAACCTCTTGACCATTACATGTTTTGAGCAGTTCCACCATTGCCGAAACCAGTTGCTACCCTTTATACCACTCGTTCCTCTAGGATGAGTCACCTTTAAGCTCTTTTTTGACTCGTAAAATATGAAAAGATTGCCAAGTATTTTTTGTTTTTGACTCGTTAAAGAGAATAAAAATGGAGTCATCTTTCAGCTCTTTTCTGACTCGCTAAAAATGAAAAGATCACCGAGTTATCCCTCTTGACTCGTTAAACGTAAATAAGAGGCGGTCATCTTTAAACCCTTTTCCGACCGTGTAAAAATGAAAAGATCATCGGACCCTTGTCATTTCAGGTTCGTTAATGGTTACGAAACAATGTGATATTGATCACTTTTTTACTTTTTCAGGTCGATGTCACTATATATGAAAAGTACTCCTCGATCGTAATGGTCGGGCGGTTCTTTCGAGCATTGTTTTATACTTTTTCGGGCTCGGGAGACACAAATTTACGAAAAAGGACCCCCCTAGAGTTTTCTTTTCTGCTGTCTTTTCAGACTCTCTAAACAGGAAAAGACGCCGAGTTCTTCCTTTATCAGACTCGTTAAAACTTAATGACATCGGATTCTGTCGTAATGACGCTCACAAGCATATGCTATCCCCGTCAAGCTTGTTAAAAATAACTGGGGTACTCGCCAGAAATGGTGGGGAAAATGGATCCATAATTATTGTCGTGTCGGCAGTATGTCGCTCTTGAACATGGCACTAGTCTGCATTCGTGTCGGGGTGGGGACATCTCATCTTGTTTTACACTAGCCTCCGTGGGTTTGGGTTATCCTATTTGACCTCTCATCTGCTCATTGCCTTGTCACCATGACCTCTGCTCATTTGATGTCAAATACTGCCAAGTCCACTGTCGTGCCGCCGATATGTTCAAGAGAAGTTGACCTCTACAGGACTACAACCTCCCTCTGATGCCCCACATAATTTTGATCCACCACAACATTCTTCCTCTGTCTCACATCAATGATGTGGGAAACACTATGGCCCACCTTTGATCAAGGTTACTTCCTGTTGACTTCAGCTCATTATCCACGAAGGTGACTTAGAGACTCCCTTTAGGTGCCTTGGAGCCTGCATGCCTCAATGGCAGGTTCTTCGTGTTCGACGTGAGGTTTTCATCATTGGCCTCCGATCGAATGATTCTGCGGGTGTTCAATGCCAGCTCATTGATTCACACACCGTGGACTATACCTATAGTACCTTGAGGACCATTGTCATTATTGGTGGTACCTCTCGCGTCTGTTAACAGTTTTCATTATTGGCTGGTAATCAGACGATGTTCATGCATGTTCAACTTCAGCTCATGTATTCACATGCTTGAACTTGTACTTTTGTTCGGGTCGAGATGGAGCGCAAGCCCCTGGATTTTGTCTATTGCAATCCAGGTTGCGATTTTGTGGATTATTATGATCATTTCATGACTCATTGATGGATGGTTGCGCTCATGCCTGAGTCTTCATGGATGGCTGCGACCATACCTTTATTATCATCATGGTCTCTTTAGCTGGGTGGCTGCATCCATCCCACAGACCTCCTTCGTATGTCTTTTGGATGGTTGCGCCCATGCCTGGACTACATGTAATCGATTATCAGAGATATCAGTTGTACGTACATGCACATTATTACCGGTGGTGTTCCAGTTCAGCGAGTTTTGTAAAGCATTTCACTCCTCCCATTCTCTCGGGCTTCATGCTTTAGGGGGCATCTGTTACACAGTAATTTGTCACTGTCTCCCTGTCAGTCTTCCTACTGTGTCATGAGTCCAATCCATCCATGCTCATGCTCTCTAATGTTGCCAAATGACCCACTTTGCCAAATTTTTTGCTATCATCGCGACTGTTGTCAAAATAAACGCGCTGATGGGCGCTCCATAACAGACGAAATGCGCTGCCAGCGCGGAAGTACACGTGTTTCCCGCACTGGTCGAATTTCATCAGACAGCGCGTCTGTTATTCATATCTGATCGTGCTAACATGACCTTCTTTGTTATTCAGCTGCGGTGTCAGTGCTCCAGTGCAGTTATGGACCCGCGCTGATCCAGTTTGGGCGAGTTTGTTCTAATAGCCGGCCTTCCAGATGACTCCAGACCTGGTTTTTGGCCTTGTAAATGTTGCCCTCCCTTCTCTGGCATGTCTGTTTCATCATTTGAGCGACCTTCCTTGGAGATAAGCTCATCCTCCCACCATTCATGGAGACTCCTTCTCTTATTTAAGCCTCTACCATTGCCATGAGCAGTTAGTTTGGAATTGATAGTGCTGGAGTGTTGCTGCTAGTGTGTGAACTTGATAGGTAGTTGGTGTGACAAGTGTGGGATTGCTAGAGAGCTTAAGGAAGCTTGTGAAGTGTTTCTTTCTTGTGTAAACTTGTGTGAGAGAGAGTTTTTGTCTTGGGAGATCTACCTCCAAGGGTGAATGCTTAAGAGACTTGCTGGCTGGACCCTCTTGAGAAGGTTTTGACGTCAGAACTTTGGTTGTATTCTTCTCTGTTATTTATCAATAATAGATGACTATCATTATGGTTCCACTCTCATTGTTTTATGTTTGATGTTGAGTTATATCTTTTCTGACTGATATATAATTGCATCTACTAGATTTTATGCTTGTTTTCGTGTTGTTCTTTGCATGTGTAGGTGTCCAATCACGGAGATCGTGGGGATCGTGACCGGCCAAGGCAAAGGAACGAGGGAGATATCTCTTCTACGAACACTAGCATTGGAATCCAAGTAGGTTCTCACCATCCACCTCTTATTTGCAATTAGGAACTTGTGTGATAGCATTTTGTGATTGTTGCTAGACCCGGTCTGGGCTAGTAGGGATCGTCTCTGTCCACAAAGAGGATTTACCTCTACAACAGACAGTATGATCGAAGTGAGTTTTCACTCTCTTCTTCTGTGCTTCGATAGCTAGAGAGGCTATCCAACGGGTCTCGTCCAGCCGTTCTAGGTAAAGAAGGTGTTCTTCTACTGGAGTAGTGTTGGGGAGTAATTCAACAACCAATTTTAAAGAAGGGATCTCGCATTTGATTGGAAGGGTAGCATCCAGTCTGCAAACTAATTGAAATGGGGTGAAACCGGTGGCATCCTTCACAGAAGCTCGGTAGGCCCACAAGGCGGAGAAAAAAATCAAGTGCCAGTTAGACTTGTGCATGCCAACAGTACATTGAAGCATCGTAACTAGAACCTTGTTGACAGCTTCTACTTGGCCATTGGCCTAAGGATAGTATGGAGTTGAACTATCATGCCATAAGCCTAGCTGGGTTGTTAGCTCGGTCATCATGTGATTACGAAAATGCTTCCCGTGATTAGTGATGATAGCCTAAGGGACTCTGAACAATGAAATAACATGATTAAACAAAAATTGTGCCACTATGTGATCGTCTTCAGATAATGTGGGCATTGTCTTGGCCCATTTTGTGAAGTAATCAATGGCAACAATAATATACCCATGCCCCCCCAGCCGAGCGAGGGTTACAGGTTGTATAATCAATGCCCCATTTTGCGAAAGGGATGACAATGACAACAGGGTGCAATGGAGTGGGAGGTGCACGCATCTTCTGCTGGTAGATCTGGCACTCGTGACAAGAGCGGATGGCAAGAATGTAATGCTTAAAGATGGAGGGCCATAAATAACTGGCGCAGAGGATCTCTTGAGCAGTAGCATATCCGGACATGTGACCACCACAGGCGCCATAATGGTAGTCATTCAAAACTCGCTCAGCCTCCTCGAATGTTAGGCATCAGCAGAGAATGGAGTCAGCGTCGAGACGGTACAGGGTGTACCCAATAATACAATAGGGCTAAGACTAATGACGAATCCGTCGCCAAGCATCCTTAGACACATTGGGACGAAAAGATGATGTCTACAAATATACAATGATATCCCCATACCAGGGATCAAGGGTGCTAATTAGGAACAGAGTTTCATCTGGGATATGGTCCTCTGACTGAGAGGGCACGGTAGGAGAAGGCAAAGAGCAAAGTAACTCATCAAAGAAAAGGGATTCCTTAGACTTGGCGGTGGTAAATTCCAAGTCAAACTCTTGGAGGATGACGATCCACTACGAGTACTTGCCCCCCAGCAACTAACATGACAGAATCTATATCATCGGGTTGCAATTAGAAACCACGGTCATAGTGTGAAACAAGATATAATGGCGGAAACATTGGACGGCACAAACGGAAGCCAATGCCAACTTCTCGATGTAAGCGTATCGAGTTTCCATATCTAGAAGATTGCGGCTGAGATAATATCTGACATGCTCAATGTCATCATCGTCATCTTGAATGAGAACCATGCCAATAATGGTATCAGTAGCGGACAAATACAGAGTGTAGTTGCGATGATAATTCGGAGGACGCAACAACAGAGCAGAAACAAGTAGACCCTTGAGACACTCGAAGGACTCTTGAGCAGCGGCATCCCAATGAAAAGGGGTATCTCTCTTTAATAACCATGTGAAACATTTAGCCACTTCGGCATAGTTTGGAATGAATCGTCTTAAAAAATTCACTTTGCCCTGCAAAATCTGCAATTGTTGTAAAGAAGCAGGGGGAGGAAGATTCAGAATAGCCTCGACTTTAAGGGGATCCTAACGGATGCCCTCTTGGGAGACGATAAACCCAATCAGTCTTCCTGAATCAATGCAGAAGACACACCTATGAGGATTAAACCTGATGTGGTAGTGTCGACATTGGAGAAAGATTTCACGAAGATGAGTAGGATGGTCCTGACGTTTTGTTGAATGAGCTGGTAGATCATCTAGGTATGGTTGTACAATGTATTGATTGTCATGAAATGCATAAGACATTGCACGTCGGATGGTAGCACCGGTGTTCTTCAAACCAAAAGGGAGATTTTTGTAGGCGAAAGTGCCCCACGGATAGACAAAGGCAGTCTTGCACTGATCTGCGAGTGCAATATTGATCTGGTTATACCCAGAAAAACCATCCATAAATGAATACATTTCGCTCCCAGCACACTCATCAATGAGCTGGTCAATGAAGGGTGTGGGGAAGTTATCTTTCGGACAGGCCTAGTTAATATCATGATAATCAACACAGACTCGAATAGTACCCTGTTTTTAAGTCACAGGGATGATATTGGAGACCCAATCTATTAGCGGGATGGGGTAAATAAAACCATCCTTAAGAAGATTTTCAACTTCCGCTTTAATAGCCACAGCCTTTCGGGGGTGCATGGGGCGTAGATGTTTGTGAACAAGCTTAGCACTCGGATACATAGGTATCTCATGTGCCACTATGCTAGGATCAATGTCGGGCATTTCTTCATAGGACCAAGCAAAGACATCACGAAATTCATGAAAACGATCAGTATAGAGCTGAATTTCCTCCGGAGTACAAGATACTTCGACATGGATATGCTCGACAATCGCTGGTTTCACAGAGATGTCGATGGACTGTGTCTACGTGATGTTTCCCATATTTCCTTCAGAGGCCACTTGATAAACTTGAATGGGTGTCTGAAGGGGTTGGGATGGGAGACAAGGAGCAAACCACTCGAGACAGGTAAGCATTTCCCGGTGGGCAGGGGGAAACGAGGAACGATGGAGATGATCAGACCAAGGGTGTTCCTTGAGAGACATGGTCTCGATAATGGTTTCATCAGAAGGAAATATTTCCCTTAAACGGTCTAAAGAAGCATCATCTCCAAGCCAATGGGAATGAGCATACGAGTCAAGAGCTCCCCTCGAGGGAGCAGGTTCAGAAGATGGAGCCGATGCAGAAACAATTTCGACATAGTTGAGCTCGGAAAGACTCAATGACTTCTCATTGCCCCAAGATTCCACCTGATCAGTTGGGCGAAGAATCCATGGATCAGAGTGAACGGAAATCATATTGATAGGAGTGGCGTTAGGAGGTGGGAGTCAAAAAACACCAATCAGGCCAGGATCTTTAAAAAGTCTAGCTCCCACACTCTCATATGGGATGGAGGTATGCTCCACAAAGGGCACGTTGCCTTCAGAAGAGGAAGAAAATAAGGATAGTTGGTCTACGGTGACGATCTTCCCATGATGAGGGAAACGAATAACAAGAAATAGAGATGAAGTCACGGCTCGCATGGCATATGTCCAGCTACATCCCAGAAGGAGGTTGTAGGTAAGATTAGCATCAACAACTTCAACTTCCACTTCGACCGTCTTCCCTTCCAAAGTAATGGGAAAACGTTGGAGTATACCATAAGGGCGAGACTCTCTCCCATGAAAGGCTTCCAAGGTCGTAGGAGACTGGCTCAAAGTCGGAGAACCAATAGCCTTCCAACAGGAAACAAACATGATGCAATTTGAAGCGCCTTCATCAATGACTGTATGATGAATCATTTTGAAATTGATGATGACCTCTATGAGGAAGGAAATTTGGTGAGGCAGTCTCGGTATATGGCTTTCCAGGTCAAAAGTAATCAGATCCGAGTCAGCCGGTTCTATGCCACTGATGGTCGATAGCAAGGACATCCTTTAAGAGGGGAAGCTCTGGAGTACTTCTAAAGCGGACATAGTTGACGGAGCCTGGGCTAAGTCCTCAATGATGTTGTAGTTCTGGGAAGCACGAGCATTAGGGTTGTAAGAAGATTTCTGGAGTACACCTTTAGGAGGGGATCAGATGGGCATCTCAGTGCTAGGTCTCTCGATATGGAGTGGACCAGAACTGGATGGAGGAGCGCTAGAGGGGACCTCATGCTCTTTCTCGACAGGCGACGGATACTCTTTTGCTTGAGTACTGATGTGTACGAGAATCATCCCAACCATAAACACTTGAGAACCAAAGGGAGAAGAGGATTGGGATGGATCAGCCACCATTTGCTTTTGCTGCGAGGGAAAAGGCTCTTTGAGCACAGCAGGAGTCCCAGGAGCACCTTTCAACGAACGACTAACTTCAGAACACCTTGGGCAGTCTTTGGTATAGTGATCCTCATCACAGATAAGACAAGCGTACTTGGGCTTGCATTTGGCGCCTTCCTCGGGTGGAGGCTTAGGGGAATCCTGCTTAGGTTGATCCGCTTTATTCTTTCCTTTTCCATTCTTCTTTCCTTTCGAGGCTTTGTCTGCCGTGGTGGACTGAACGGCGTTAACCTCGAAAGTACTACCAGAATTGGATATAGCCTGAGAAGTATTGTCATTCAGAGCATTCAACTTTTGCTTCCCATGGTTCGCGGAAGTTTTCTTTGAAGGCAGATTAACGGAACCGATGATACCATCAACAGATGGTGTTGGCGGGGCTTTGGAAGTTCTGGGTCTCGGGGCATCAAGAGAATAATCATATTAGCATACCGGACTAGGGGTAAACCAAGTCAAGGTACTGAGTGCACGGGATAGCCTGCTCTTCAGTTACACATGCCCCCATAGCAATGTCCCGTTCTATCGGACTGACGAATGAGGTCGTGAACCAGTCGGTAAGAAGCTGATCGGGAATCCAAAACTTAATCAAGCGATGATGTCATCTCCATTCATGGATATGATCAGAGATATGCGTAGCCATTGTCTGTTTTAATGATGTCAGGAGGTGTGTGCCCATTTCATATCGAATCAGCTACTGAAAATGATTTAAAAATGCCATAGCCAACGAGTTAAAATCCTGAAAAGATCCGCGAGATAACTCAATATACCATTTAGCAGCAGAGCCAGTGAGAGTCCTTTGAAAAAGGTGGAGCTGGATTGAATCATCAAGCCATGAATTTGATGAACACCATAGATGATAAGTCATGACATGAGCCTGGGGATCTTCTCCAGCTTTACCATCGAATTTGGGACAATCACCGAGAATCTTAGTTGGAACCGGGGGCCAATAGGGATTATGAAGAATAGGATCATTTGTCAGTTTGCACACATCCAGTAATTCCAACATTTCTAAAAAGGGTAACTGAGGGTTAAAGGACATCTGAGGCCATGGGTAGGAGGTGGTACCAAAGTTCCAGTCGGCTGCCAGTTGCCCCTGTTAGAGTCAGTCTTGTTAGTCCTTCGTCAGAGATCAAAACTCTTTCTACATTTCATTTTTAGGTGTCTCGCTCCATTCACTCAGCTGCATTCCGCTAGGGGCATGCCATAACCTGACGGAAGGGCCTTATCATTCATTCCCTCATGTCTTGTACCTGCTGGCTCAGGTCTTTTCATCAATGTGTATTAAAGTCCATGATAGTCAATGTTTGATCTTTTAGTGGACGAGAGTCATTTTGGTCATTAAGTCTAGGTATTAGTCATTAGGTCTTCAAACAATGTCCAATAAATCCAGCAAGGCCAGAGGGAGGCTCTTATGAAGTTGTGATTCAAATACTTTCATCGTCATGTTGATAGAATACGGTTGTTCTTCAAAAATCTGTTTTGAAGAAAAGTCAACAGTTTGTCATTTGTAAAAATTTGCAAAAGTTTCTCAGTGGATTTCTCCAAGCGCAGCCCTAGTCTCCTTAGCCAAATTCCATGTCGGTTACCCCCGCAAAATATTGCCAAAAATTTCATCATTTTAGTCAAAGAAATCAAAAAGAAGTGTGAAAAGCAAAGTTGTATTAATTGTGAAAAAGTGCCGAAGTGAAAACATTACATAATGGGTTTTGGAGGAAGAAAAAATCAAATCGAACTCTTGCAACATATTTCTCCAAGTTATATAAATCATTTGTGTCAAGTTACATTCATAAATCTCATAGAAAAGTCGAGTTTGGAGGTTGAAGAGCAAACAACAGTTCGAAAAGGCTGTGACTGTGTTAGGAATTGGAGTGCGGCGCACAGGTGGAGGAGCGCGGCGCACATAGAGAACACGGCGCACTAGGGATATCTGCCCAGTGTTAATTTGAACGGGCGCAATGCACACAGAGAGCACAGCGCACTGGGTTCTTGGCACGGCGCATATACATAGAAGCCTGATTTTGCTCAGAATTTGCAACCAATCGCCTTCAATCCCTTGAATTTGCCAGGTGGGGTCAATCTTTCAGTGTTGCATCCATTTTTATGTTAGTATGATGATAGCAAATGGCAGCTTATGGTTGCACAAAAGCTCTTAAACCCTACCACTTAAAATCATCAAAGTAAATGTTGTTAGGGTTACAAAGTCATTGTGTTGGTGCCAAGGTTCTTTCCCCATTTCACTTTTCATTCTTGCCCTCATTCCCTTCTTCCCTATTCCACTTTTTCCATTTCTCCCTATCCTAAAATGCTACTAAAATCCTATTCCCTATCCCCTCCACACATTTTTCAAAGGTAAAAACCCCAAACCCTTCCCCATATAAATCTCCTAAACTCCCTACTCCCTAAATAAAATTCCTCCTCATAGTCCCTAATCCCTTCATATTATTCCCCTTCCTAATAGTCCCTTGTTACATTTTCCCCTTGGTGGCAGATTTCAACACATCAAAAAGAGCAGTTCAAGCATAGTTCATACACAACAACCATCTGGTCTTTAGGGTAATTGCATAGCAGTCATGGCCTCTGAGCATTTATCAGACTATGAGGTGGAAACCCAAAGTGACTCTCCCTTGGAAGAACAGGCACCCCGGAGGCCTCATAAAAGTGGCAAACATGTTAGAGAGGAACCGACCACCCTTACAGAATTGCTGGCCTGCCCTCTTTTATGTCATGTTTTCAGCATCAGTCATGCTATGAGTTTTGTCAAAAGGTGGCAAGTGTACAATTTTAGCATGAGTTGGCTCGTCTTTTTGTGCTGCACTTGCATGGAGATCAAGCTATCTTGGCTGGTGTCACCTTCACACTTATACCAGAATCTGTCTCATTGGCAACTGGTATATCGAACATTGGTGAACCATGGCACAAGAAAAAGAAGATTGACCGGCAGCATTATGAGCCATACATCAAAACCAGTTTCTTAAGCCATCTCAATAGAGTGTTCCCGTTCCGCTATCTGAAGGATGAATATGCTCCACTAATGAGATTGATAATGGAATATTTCAGCTGTGAGGGGCGATTTTCTTATCTTTATGCTTATCACATCAGGTTGCTCATGCATTTTTACAGGGTACGAATGATGAACATTCTGTATTTCATTTGACGGAACATAGAGAGGATGACCACCTTTATGTAACAGAACAAAACACCTCAGCAGCAACTTAACAGTGTCTATCATTTTGCTCTTATTAAGATTTTGGTGGTTCATCAGCTTGGATTGCAGGGCATCACTTGGGATGATTTCATATCGCATGATTTCTTTAGAGCTTCACGGAGAGTAACAGAGGTTAAGCATGAGGGTGAACCTTCTCATCGGTATGAGCGCCATGAAACTGCTAGTGTGCCAGTTTTCATCACATATCAGAAAGGCACCAGACGTTTGTTTGCAGTGGAAAAGTGAGTGTTATCTCCACCTAGGGTGGAAGGGCCTCGCTTCCTCCATCAGCATCATAGGAATAGGACAAAGGCAATGAGCCAATGTAGGATGAGGGTCCTTTAGGTGAGCCATCAGGTGAACGAGAGACCGAATTTGTTCTCCTTCATGATGATGATATAGATACAGATCCGCAAAGTGAAAAGCTTAAAGAGATCATCCAGGAGAAGCAAGTAGAGATTCAAGCCTTTTCCCTTAATTTGGAAAGGGCCAAATGGAACATGAAATATCTGGAGCAAACGAACAAATAACTTGAGGATCAACAAGCGATCATGGAGCTACAAAACATTCGTGAGCATCGCCAAGCTGCGCAAAGGAGAAGAGTTGAGCTCATGTCATTGGAGAAAGAGATTAATGAGGATCGGGAGGCCAATCTTGAGAGAGTTAACATGCACTTAGAGAGGCTATTGTACAAGGCCAATAAGGACCATGCATTTCTGAGACACATGGCTTTCCACTACATGGCGCAAAACAAAGTGTGCAAGGCCCGAATCAGGAATTTGAAGGTGAAATTGAGGAAGGCAATCAAGAAGCAAAAGGGGCAAAGGGAGCTCGATCGACTTCAGATATTGGATGAAGCCTATTTGGCCCAGTATAACACTTTATAATGAATCTCCAACCCAAATTTCAAGAAATTTGGGGCTTTTTTGGTGTTTTTGGAAATTTTTGTGCAAAAAACAGGGTTTTTCTCCCAATGCGCTGCGCCACCTGGTGCGTGCTTACAATAGGGAGATCCAAATGACAAAAGGTTTGAATTTTTATATTTTCCATGGAAAATCATGACTTTTGGAGAATGGCCAAGAAGTTTGGGCCAATTTTGAGTCCTCAGGAGGTCAAAAACACCCAAAAAATGACCTCTCTGCCCCTATTTTGACACAGAGGAAGAAGTCTTGGGATATTGCAGATTTGGAGGGGAAAATGGGCACCAAATTCAGAAATTCCACTTGGCTTGGAGAGTAGGCAGGCTTGGATTTCTAACAAGCACACTTGGGCTCAATTTGGACTTCGGAAAGTGCCTCAAAACCAGATCCAAAGTGGCACGATGCATACAGTTTTTGGCGCGACGCACAGAGACCCGAAGGCTAAAATTGCTCCTGCATCGTGAAATTTCGATTCACAATTTTCTCCAAGTGGGCCCACTCATTTGCAATAAGTTTTTCCCGGCATGAAACGCAAATTTTAAAAAGAATTTTTGGCTTCTATCCAAGTCGCCAAATGAAGGCGAACAACCACCAACAAAATCTATGCTCATATTTGCTTTTTTCTAATTGGTCTTCATAGAAAATTAAATGTAACTGCTGATGGTTGGCTCTTCATTGCCTGGGTTGATCGACCTTCTCATGGAAAATCTTATTTATTGTATTGAGAGTCATTTTGTAAAGTGTTGGAGTTTCTGGGAAACTGTGGGAGATAAACCTAGTCACTCACTATACATTTTGATAGAGAATTAATGAAAGATTGCAGCTCTAGTTCATGAGATTCTTGTGGCATGAGTTTAGAAAATGTATCTTCTTTATGTTTCATATGTATTTCTTTATGTTTCATATTTTCATTCATATTCATTTCCATTGAAAGCTTTCTGAGTAAAAAAGGTAGAATTCAGTGTACTGCTCTGCCTTAGGATAGTTTTCACGCTCTATGTTTTCTTCTGTTGAAAACGATTCATGTATTTTATGCCCTTTTCACACTCTTAAACAATCTCTCCACTTCATCTTATTTCGAATTTAATTGCTATACTTTGCGCCTGTCTTGCCTCACGAAATAATCTGCGTCTTTGAGTTGAATTCTCTGCTCATGTTGTTCCTTGGCCCCACATATCCCAGAAAACTCAGTCATTCTTCAAAATATCTCCATCATATTTGTTTACCTAGCCTAAAATCAGTATCCATTTTTGCATCATCTCAGACCCTATAGTTTATTTTCCTGAGCGTGACCCGGAGAGAGCCCTCTCCTGTACTGGTAGGGCTAGCTACCAGACTGAGCGTGGTTTGTGGTTACCCTGAATTTTTCCCTCCTTCAGCCTAAGGCAGATTTAGGTGCTAACAGCCCCCATTGATTTTTTCCAAACAGATTTGGCCGAGGAGGGTTTTTTCCGTAGGGATTTTGTCGATAGGTGTTATAGGATGGCTAAACCTGGATTTTCCCCCCAGCATTCCATTGATTACCAACTTGGACTGCAGGAGCAACATAAGGTTGCTGGTAATTCTAATAAGGACTCACCTGCAGTTGTTGATAATTTTGATACATGGCAAATTGAGTTTGCCCTTGGGATTGCTGGAAACCATAAGGTGGCTGGGCTCCAAACTGAGGTTTGGAGGCAGGCTGCGTTTGATAGGCTAGTTTGGATTGAGATCCAACCTGCATTTGAAGATAAGATTGGGTCTGGAGCCCAGCCTGGGGCTGAAAACTGGGTTAAGCTTGAGAAGCAACAATCATTTGAGTGCCCGGTTGAGCAGGCCCAGAAGGATGTCCTTGAGAGAATTGAGGCTGAGCCATTTGGCCAGAAGGTTTACCCAGTTGAGATTTAGATTGACCCATCTGCCTAGAAGGTTGAGCTTGTCGGGTGTTGGGCTGTCCTTCCACAACTGAAGGTTGTCCTGATAGACCAGATGGCTGAGCGGATTGGACAGTTGGTTAACCTGATTAGATTTGAGGCTGACCGACTTGTCCAGATGGTTGACTATACTGGATAGTGGGTTGGCCTTGCTGAACGTAAGGTTGACCAACTTTTCCAGAAGGGTAGCCTTGCTGGATACCAGGTGGCCCTGGATAAGACTGCCCGTAATACTACTGACCATAAGAGGGTTGCATGTAAGACGATTGGCCTTGATAAGGTGGTCCTTGGAGATGTGCAGGCGATACATGGCCACCGTCGTAACCAGTGGTGGTCCAAGCAACAGATAATGGGACCATGACCTCAACCGCAGGCTGAGGTGTCAAAGGTCTACGGTAATAGATATGAGCCCCTCTAGAATCATAATAATGAAACGGATTTTGAGGATCTGCATTCTGAAAAGCATGCACATATTGATCATATGCCCCCCTGCTGGAATAGAACCAGAAGAAGGTGGGGTACTTAGTGTAGTATCAACAACTCCGAGGATGGATGCTGATGGGACACTATTAGCTGACCCTGAAGAAGGTCCAGGAGTAGCGGTCACAACTGACGATGCAGTAACGGCACCGACAACGGGGGTTGAAGAAGCCACACAGACAGTTGGAATAGTCAGGACGGAAGTGACAGAAACATTGTCAATTTGAGGAATAAAGGACTCCGAGGTCAGAGTGATGGTGTGCGACCACATGGAACTCGTAAGGGGGGACCTAGAAGACATAACATCCCTCAAAGCCATATAGTGTAAAGGCAACATAACACCAAGAGGGGTGATACAAAAAGCTGCAGTTTCCATTGAGGTGGGAATTTCACCACTCATCGCAATGGATTCTTCACTTGTGACAAGGGATGTGTCCTCCATATCAAAAGAAGACATTGGGAACGAAACACTAGGAGGATTCCCGGGAATATCTTCTTTGGAAGGTTCCCAAACGGGGTTCCTGTGAATTTCGTAAGTCTTGTCCTCTGCAGCGTGATAGTTAATTGGTTGGATACTCAGAATAACAGGGAGAGTATCACTCACAACCGGTACCTCAGGAGCAACAGAAGAGGGAGATGCTTGGTCACTTGGAACCGGAGACGAGATCGGTGATTCCACCAGGATGATGACTTCAAAAAATCCTAGGAAAACTAATGAGGAAGGAGCCTACTCAAGCTAATGCAAACAAGATCTAACAGGGTAAATGTGAGTCGTGGCTGAATAAATTTTAAGACACAGGAACAAATCTTGACTTTTTCATCTTTAAAGAGTCAAGAAAAGGACAAAAGATGACTCTAGTCGCCTTCGAATATTTAATGAGCCTGAAGTGACAAGTGCTTAGATGGACCTTTTCTTTTAGGGAGTCCAAAAAGGAACGAAAGTGACTACTCTGGAGAACTAGGCAAAAGGTTTACCAAACAAATATGTAAAACTGCATATACACCTTGGCAGTCATATGAAAACCAAGGACTTTCTGTACGGCAATCAATCTTCCCGAATTCTGTGTTCGGTGCGTTACAGCTTGTAAGGCGACATATGCGGCTTCCTATGGATAAAGGATGATAACCTAGTGGGGTCTCCCAGCATATACTTGACAGCACATGGGAGCACAATTCCGTGCTAGACCACTATTGATTCACAGAAGGAGGAATCACCCAAATTTGAGTGGAAACAAAAGTGACTAGGTTTAACGATGCCGAAGCACGTCTCTAGCCTAGACCTCTAAATGTGTGCATTATGTTCAAATGCATTGTTAGATTTATTCAATTCATTTTATAGTTGATCTTGGATTATGTTTCAGTTTTCAGGCCTTACCGTGTGTATATAACAAATCCTAGGATGCAGCTAGAATGAATGAAATATCCTTTTTTCATTGAACACCTACCTATGGGAGGGTAGAGAGATCATTCCCAAACCAAGAGAACCAAGACAACAAAGCAATCACTCAATGAGAGATTTTAAGCATTTGCTTTTTAATATGCAACTTGAAATGAAAATTCACTTTCACTTTCGTAGACTAAATGAAATGCAATCCTTTTGATTTTGATGTCTCTTAAATCTAAAAGAAACCAATAAGCAATAAAAAAATGTGGAAAAACGGCTGATCCAAACAATTGTAATCTATGTCCAGGTAGTGAAGATAAATCAAAACAATGCCGATATTGGTTCAATAATATTCACTAAACAATCAACCAAAAGTAAGCAAAGGGGAAGGCTCAATCAAACCAATAGCAAGCTGCAAACAAATCTCTGCAAACAAGCAACCAAGCCAAACTGATCCAAAAGACTTGAAACAATGAAACTAAGTCACAAAGCAAGAAAAACAAGATTCATTCAACAAAGCTCATGAAAGAGTGCCTCAACGTATAAATAGTGAAAAACAAGTTATCAAACAAGCGAGAACAACAAGGGACTAGTAAGACTAATGGATTCAGGATGCATAATTGAGAAAATCAATTCTACAGCAATCAGCGCGGGTGATACACAGACAACAAGCACTGATAAAGAGCACACTGCAACAACAAAGCGATGTCAGCGCGGAAGTACACAACTTTTCTGCGATGGTCCGATTTACAGAACCGTCGTGACTATTAAGCGTAATTACGCGATGAACATGATATTACAAAAGGGGTGATGCGATGACAATGCGACTATTAAATTAAAAGCCGCGATGATGATCAAAATAGTAACAGGCGAACCAAAAACTCCCAAATCAAAGACAATCAATCTTTAATCAAATAAGGAAATTTCCTAGATCAGGCCAGGAAACTCAGAAGATAGGTAACTAATCCCCAAAACTTCAAAAGAGACCAAAACAAAAATCAAGGCAAGAGTAAAGAAGAAAAGAACAAAGGCCAAAGATCCCTAGTGGAGTCGCCAATTTGTGATGTAGGAAAGTGTTCCCTCTATGGACAGAGGCAACCCCTCTAGCCCTAGAGTCGGTCTAGTCACAAACAAGGACAGATCAACAATAGCTTTCCTTAAACAGTCATAGTTGGAGGACCTACCTCAACCAGTGGTCGATGGAGTTTCGTTGCACTGCTCTAGCTTCTGCTTCCTTCTCCTAACGAGCAATCAACCTGAAACAATGCGACGAGGAAATACAACAAAGCACGTAACCGGAACAACAATGATATATTTACTCATAAAGTCAAGAAGTCATGAGCTATCAAGTACATTACATACAAGACATAGGAAAACATCATTGATTGCATTAATAATGAAATAAGAGTAAGCTTACAACCAAAGTCTTGACCTCACAAGCCTTCTCAAAGGGATCCAGCTAGCATGTTCCTCAAGCATTCACTCGTTGAAGGTGGATTTCCCAACATACAAGTCTCTCTCACTCACAAGTTTTACACAAGATTAAGGGCACTTCACAACCTTCCTCAAGCTATCAGCAATCCCACACTTGTTACACTCACACCAGCTATCTAGAAAACTCACAAATACTAATAGCACTATCAGCAAACACTCCAAAGACTAAGAACTCCAAAAAACTAGTAGCACATGGCAATGGTGAGAGTTTAAATAGGAGAACGAGTCTCCATGAAAGGTGGAAGAATGAGCTTATCGCTAAGGAAGGTAGCACAAATGATGGAACAACCATGCCAGAGAAAGGAGGGCAACATAAACTAGGCCAACAACTAGGTTTGGAGTCATCTGGAAGGCCGACTGTTGGAACAAAATCGCCCAATCTGGATCATCGCGGGCACATAACTGGCCTTCTGCGCTGCCATTGCTATTGAGTAACGTAGCTACTCAGGTCATTGCGGAAGATTACAAGCGACAGTTGTGCTGGCACATAAAATCAGACCATCACAGGAATCAGGTGTACTTCCACGATGGCAGTGCTTCTGGACTGTTTTGGGGCACCCTTCAGCGCGTTTATTAAGCCAATAGACGCGATGACGTAGAAACCTTTGGAAAAGTGGGTCATTTGGCAGCATCATAGAGCATTTTTCTAACATGAACATGAATGACTTGGACACATGACATAGTAGGAAGACTGGAGTGAAGACAGTGACAAATTTCTGTGTAACAAAGCCATATCCATTAGGTTGGGTATGTGATAAAGCAAAACTACAAGTGACAAGACAATGTAAACTTAGGTTTGCTATTGGGTCAACATTTGTAGATGAGGTTGAGTTAGATATAGTTCCCTTGGATATATGTGGTACTATTTTAGGAAGTCCTTACTTGTATGATAGAAAAGCCATTTTATATAGAGCTAAAAATAAGTATCAACTCACTAAAGATGGAATAGAATATATTGTAAGAGAACATAAAATAAAAAATAACTATTCTCTCATAAACTCAGGGCAGATGAAAAGAATTGTAAATTCATGCAAGCAATTTTTACTAATGGTTGTAAAGGAAAAGAACCCTGATAAAACCAATGTATTTGAAGGTCGTGATGCTAAACAGAAAGCTGATTTAGTTAAAGTTGTTTTAGAATATGATATCCTATTTCAAGAACCTAAAAATCTGCCACCCAAAAGGGAAATAGCACATGATATTCATTTACAGCAAGATGCTCCATTACCTAACATCGGATTGTAGAGGTTATCCACTTTAGAGAATGCAAAGATCAAGAAGCAGGTATAGGTTCTGCTCGATAAAGGGTTCATAAGACCAAGCCCATCACCATGTGGATCTCCAATCGTACTGGTGAGAAAGAAATATGGTTCGTGGAGGATGTGTATTGATTATAGAGCACCGAATAAAATAATAATCAACAATTTTTATCCTCTTCCTCGCTTTGATGATATATTAGATCAGTTGAAAGAAGCAGTGTACTTTTCCATGTTAGACTTGCATAGTGGCTATCATCAGGTCAAAGTTGTAGAACAAGATGTGTGGAAGACTACGTTCAAGACAAAGCAAGAGTTGTATGAATGGTTGGTTATGCCTTTTGGCTTAATTAATGCTCCTACCACTTTCATGAGTGTTATGAATGATGTACTCAGACCTTTTATTGATGATTTTGTAATTGTATATTTATATGACATTCTTGTTTTTAGTAAAACATGGGAAGACCATTTGAAGCATGTAAAGTAGACTTTAGATGTTTTGAAAAGAGAAAATCTCTATGTGAAGTTATCAAAATGTGAATTTGGCAAAACATATTTAAATTATTTGGGTCATATTGTAGGGGGTGGTGAATTGAAGATACATCCCTCTAAGGTTGAAGTCATTGTGAACTGGTCTAAACCCAAATCTGCTACAAAAGTTAGGAGTTTCCTAGGAGCAGCACAATATTGGAGAAAGTTTATTGCTAACTTTTCTTTGATTGCAGCTCCATTACATGCTTTAAAAGGATTGAACAAGGT
Source organism: Pinus tabuliformis (assembly GCA_031772625.1). NCBI lineage: Eukaryota > Viridiplantae > Streptophyta > Pinopsida > Pinales > Pinaceae > Pinus > Pinus tabuliformis. Next base: position 1,849,509,515 of record CM062817.1, on the reverse strand, counting down.
GTTTCAGTGGAGAGGCAAACAACGGAAAGCCTTCGACATTTTAAATGAAAAAAATAGTACAACACTAGTACTAGCACTGCCAGATCTTCAACAACCATTTGAGATTGAAACAGATGACATTGAGTATGCCATGGGAGCAGTGTTGATGCAACACGGTAAACCCATATGCTATCATTTTGAGACATTTAATTCTACAGTAGTTAATTATCTCACATATGATAAAGAACTGTATGCATTAGTACAGAGTGTGAAAAAGTGGAAACATTACCTAATGGGCAAGGAAACAATCATACATGCAGATCATCAACCACTTCAATATTTGCACTCACAAACTAAACTGCAACAATCAAGACATTATAGGTGGATGGGTTTCCTACAACAATTTCATCTTGTCATCAGATATAAGAAGGGCATACACAATAAGGTTGCAGATATGCTATCAAGACCAATCATAAATGCATCTACTATACTTAAGCATAACTCAGTAATGCATGAAAGTTACATTGAACAATATGCTCAAGATGTAGATTTTAAAGATGTATATGCAACTTTAAGTCATGGCAAGCAAGTAGAAGAATTTTATTATTATGTTAAGGACCAACTCATATCAGGTCATTTTGGTGTAAGTAAAATAGTTGCACAGTTGAAAAGGTTATGTTATTGTCCATGAATGCATGAAACAATTTCTAGATATATTAAAGGGTGTACTATGTGTGCTAAAAGAAAGCCTAGTAATAGAGAATTATGCTTGTACACCCCACTTCTAGTTCCTTCTCGTCCTTGGGAAAGTGTTTCCATGGACTTTGTTGGGGGATTTCCAAAATCTAGAAAAGGTCATGATTATTTGTATGTTATTGTGGATAGGTTCGGTAAAATTTGTATTTTGATACGTTGTAACAAGCAAGTTACAATTGAACAAACAACAAAGTTGTTCTTTCAGCATGTATGGGTTCATTTTGGGTTACCCACTTCTATTGTATCTGATCGAGATTCCTGATTTGTTGGGAAGTTTTGGTCAAGTCTATGGGAGTTGATGGACACCAGATTGAAGAAGAGCACAACATTTCATCCACAAACAGATGGTCAAATAGAGGTGGTCAACAGGACATTGATCCAGTTGCTCAGAGGCTATTGCAGCAAGCATCCTAAGATTTGGGATGAACATTTGTGTTATGTGGAAGATTCTTACAACTATGCCAAGCACTTTTCTAGTCAGGGATCTCCTTTTGAGACTTGTTTTGGTTTTATACCAAAGTCTCCCTTGGATTTTGTCTTTGGTAAAGACATAGTAGTTGATGGGCATAGTGATGTGGACAAAGCAACCAAGTTCATTGAACAGATCCAAGAAATTCACCAGGAAGTGCAGGAACAGCTGGAAACAAGCTAGGCCAAGTACGAGGCAAGGCATGATAAGCATCGAATTGAGCATAGTTTCCAAGTTGGTGATCAAGTCTGGTTGTACATCAACAAAGACGAAATGTGAGGTGAAAGTAAGAAGTTGAAACCAATAAGGTATGGGCCTTTCAAGATACTTGAGAAAATTGGTGAAAACGCTTTTTGCCTTGATTTGCCAGCTTATATGCATATCTATTCAGTCATTAATGCAGAGAACTTGAGACTGTATGAACCTTCATTGATTGAAAATCCCAAAGAGCGAAGTCATTTGCCTTCTATTGATGATCTGTTGCCTAAATATCTCAATGAGTTGCAGGAAGACATAGTTCTGGACAGGAAGGTGAGAACTACGTGCAAAGGGGATGTTGAGTACCTGAGGATCAGACTCAAAGGTTCAAAACTAGGTAGTGCACAATGGATAGAAATTGGGCAAGTGAGGAATCTGTATCCTCACTTGATCGATGCTTAAAAACCAACTTTTGGTGGTCCAAAAGCTTTTCAGTGAGAAGGCGTGATTCAAAATGGATCCTTAAAACCTCTAAGTCTTTGAATACTTAAACACTATCGCAAAGGATAAACCTTCAAGAATGTCGGAAAACACTATCGGACGGGAAAAACATGAAGAAATGGCGAAAACAGAGTCTATTGGAGGCTTAACAAACATCACATAGGAGCCATCGGATCTAGCCGTTCAATGGTCCAGATCTAATCGGCATATCACAATTGGAGGTGGCAAGTAGAGTTAATCAAAAGAATCCTTATGGAAATCATGATAACGATCAAGCACGATTAAACAAGGACCATCAATCAAGCACGCAGATCAATGGTCCAGATCTACTTGTGCAGTATTGCATCACTCATATGCATACACAGAAGGACTTAGCTCATGGTTTGAAGGATCGGCAATATGCGATTGCATCATATTAGATCGTAATATCGCATCGCAGCTTTGTAAGGGGTGATTCCAAGAAGGCTAGTGACCATGCGATAGCGATGCACTGATAGCCGATAAGGCCGATTGGCACAATCGATGATTGGAAGTCAAAATGGATATTCAACATGCGATATAGCTAGACCCGAAAGGGTTTATGAACGCGATATCATATATTTTGAAGTTCGATATGGAGCAATTTGTTGGGTTTTCCTGTGTATTTGGGGTTTTCGTTATAAACCCAAACACAAAGGAACCCGTGACTAGCGACTTGTGATAGCGATATAAAGGTGGACCCAATGGACTTTAGGGTGGATTCAATAATATTTCAAGACCGATAAAAGGCATTTTGGTGAATTTTTCAGTGTTTCTATGTATTTCTCTGTGTAAACAGAGAAATGATTGTCTTGGGATTTCAAACGCGTTGATGGTCCCTTCCATTCAAAAATAGGTGGCCACCATACCTGGAGACATTACAACATGATTTGTTAACACTTAGAGGGGATTTGAATGGATAGAGGCTGGGAGCCAGAGAGTTGAAAGGGAAAATGAACAGACAAGCATCGATAGGCTTAAAAGCCACTTTGTGTCAGCAACAGAGGTAGGGTAGTGTTGAGACAGAGAGAAAATAGAGAGAGAGAGCGAGAGGGAGAGTCTGTGTACTCAGAAAGACTTGTGGGACTCAAGAAAAACCCTGTTGTTTGTTCCTTTTGTGTTGAGACTCAATTTGAGCTCACATTTGTAAAAACTCTACTCTTCAAGACATAATAGAGAGGTCACCACTGAAAGCTGGACCAGGAGACATAGCCCAAGAGTTTTGGGTGAACTCCTTGATTATTTGCTATGTTATGTGTGTGTGTCTGTTATGTTTCTCTAACTTCTCATTGTCTATATTATTTGCAATTTTTTCGATCCATTTCATTAAGTAATATAGGCAAATCCTGCACATGAGTCTACAATACCTTAATATTAATCTAAAATCTCATTTTCAGATCACCAAATCATTGCCCTTTCCTTCGGTTGTGGTGGTGAGGTCCTTTCCTTTATAGGGGAGCCAAGAAATGCAGTGAATTAGGTCTACTGTGATGGGGATAGGCTCATCCAGCCATAGATACCCATCATGCACCAATCAAAGCAGTTGCCTGATGACAAAAATGGTTATGGGCACATAGTGGAAATGCAGCACCCATAATAAGTTGAACGACCCGACCTTTTCCACACCACGCAGCCACTTCCATGATTCTAATGTTGTCACCATCCCCACAGTGTTCTGCTTCATGAGGTTCCCGGTCTCCAGGTGGGGGAACTTCTCACAGTTAGCGATGTCCCAACATTCAAACTTCATGATTGGCACGTGACCCAGGTGCGTGCCTTCAAACACAATGCCATCTGGGAGGAGCGGGGTCTGGAGTGAACTCTTGGTTTCGTCTAGGTCCTTTGGCACTTTGGTCTTCCCTTTCCATGGAGGGACATATGTGGGCAGTTTTTTTGCAGAACGTGTAGGTGGAATATCCTCCTCCATGCATTTGTCTTCTTCCTCTATGATGATGAGGGCCTGCAAATCTTCTTCTTCCTCATCTGTTTCTATCGTGACAGTTTTCCTATTCTCTATCATCAATAGTTTGCTGCGCATAGGGTTCCTAGGGACATGCGTACTACAGCAATTACCTTTTATCCTTTTTGAGTCTTGGCATACGCAGTGATTTGGGGATCTCTACCACAACCCTGGCACCTTCTCTAACATCCTCCACCATTGGGTTCTATGCGACCTCACCGACAGTTACCTCTTCAATTCCCAAACTATCGTAAGTTGTTGTCATCGTATCTAGGTTGTATTCTGTCACTCGTGAACTCAAGGGCTCAATTATCACTCGACTCTCAATGCTCAGTGCTCTAGTCAATCACTCAAGTCCCAAATGACCAAGTGTTGTTTTTTGGGCAGCCCTCTATGTTTTATAGCACCTTTTGAATTTGAATTCGACTATTCCCCCCAATTCTAGTCTATTAATGCTTTCTTAGCAGCAAATTTTCCAAAATCTTTCCCATAAATCGCATCTTAAATGATCGTCGCCCACTCCATTTGGCCTCAAGTCACACATCCCATCATGAATAGCGACTTCAACGGTCACTTTCTGGCCAATCTGTACAGTAGCACAGCTCTCCGTGCATGGTCACAGACCCTGTGACGCTATGCTTCTATGTGCATCCCCAATATCGTGCAACTCTCGGGCAAAATAGTTTATAGTCCCACACTTCCTTTCAATAACCTGAAGTGCTAAGACTATCCTTCTTGCAGCTAGTCAGGTGGTCGCACCACCCGTGTGGGGCTCCATCCTGTCCTCCACCATAGTTCGCAGAGAATCCTCACCTTCCATTGCTGTGGTCAGCATCGCGCACTTTACTATTTGTAATGCGCTACCCTGGTCACTACGTTTGGCAATATTCGGTACAAGCCAAGGCAGCATACTAACCAATTCACGATGATAGTTCTCAAACATCTCAATATGATTGTGTGCACCTTGCCTTACCATCCTAGGTTTTTCGATGAGAAACGCTTCCTGTATCTCGTCTTCCAGCTTCTTGACCTCCGTGTCCACCATAACACTTTTCTTCCTTAATCAGGCCCTTTCTTTTTCAAGTTTGTAGAGTCTAAAGTTTCCCCGTCGGATTTATTCCTCAAGTCCAATGTGTTCTATTTCTTGCGGCTGTGTGATTGCTTCATTCCGGACTTCGCAAACCATCGTATCTATGGGTGTTATTATGCGCAGACTAGGCTTCACATGCTCCATAGCGATTACAGCCCCTGCTTCATACTTCAGCTTCAGAAGTTCTTGCATGGTCAGGGTTGTCCATAGGGTCCTATAATCCCATAAAATCATTGGTACGCGTAGGTCCCAGTCAGTGCGTCTCACATGGTGGACCGTGTTCAGCACTTCGCACAGTTTGTCAAAGGCTTTTACGTGGATAATATTTGGCGCGCTTGGTCTTATCATACTTCGTCATTCGCTCCCTCGTCTCGCCCGGTCCTGCTCATTGGTCATATTTCCTATCGTGAGGACGGTACGCGTTTGTGCAGGTTGCATACCATACGCTTGTACCCATCTGGGGAGGTGGGTGCGTAGGCTATTTCGTCCATCATACTTGGCTTTCATATGGAGCTGGGGATTTCCAAACGATATAAGCATGACCCTTCTGGATTCATGCCAGTCCTCAAAACTTTGTTGGTGTGTACCCCACCACCTTGCTAGTGTAGCGCGCAGTGCCCATTTCAGAGCATCAAACCGCTGTTGTTCTGGCACCTCACTTTAAAATTTGTTCAGGGATTAATATACTACTGTCAACCCATCATACATAGGCAGATCCCTTGCCTTTGTTGCTACACAACGTAGTGAGTTTATCATCATGTTGTAATTGACTGTGGTTACCTTGTGTAACCGATTCTGCCATCGTTCTATTTCCTCATCCGAATCTGATGTGTAGGATCTTTCGCGCTCCCACGAAATCCTGCCATCCACTGTTGGATTCACCCAATCCTATTCCTGAGTGGTTATCTTGTAGGTTCAGTCTAGATCATCATTACTCTCGTTGTCGCACATTGGCTCTATGTAGCGCAATCCTTCCACAGGGTCTAAAGATACCATTATGTGTAGTGACTTTTTCTCATAAATCATTTTGCGCTTCTTTAGATTTATCACTCCATTCATATTAGTGGCCCAATCTATCCCTAGTAGTGTGGGATAGGGATTGTTGTCATCAACAATCTCTATCACTTTGAAGTCTGCAAGCGCGCTCGCACCTTCAATATATGTCGTTATGCCTTGCAATCTTCCCAACGATAGGATCTTTTGTTGGTTCGACATTCACAATTGAATAGGGGACCATTGCAATGCAGGCCTGCCGATGCACTCCCATGTCTACTTTGGTAGTACGTTCGCATCCAATCCTAAATCTAGAATCACTTGATCCATTTCATATTCCCCGATTTGCGCAGTCAACCTCATCTGCCTTCATTTTCATGTTGTGTGCTTCCCAAGCTTCCGTACTATGCGCGGTTCCCCTAATCCAGCACATCTAGCGAGGAGTTCCTATAGTCCCTCCATAGCCTTACTGTCACACAGCAGTTTCATGCATCTCTCTAGAAAGGTAGTAAGCATTGATGGGTCCATCTCGGTTTTATTTTGTCTTTACTACCTGAAGTGGAGGCCTCCGTGAAGCTCTTCTTAGCTTCTATGAATGTCTCCTTCACGCGCTCCAAATCAAACTTTGGTTCCTTTGTTGGAGTGTTGTGAACCCAAGCACTCTCTTCTGGCTACTTACCTTTGTCATCTCCTATAGTGATACCGCTTCAGAGCACGATGTTTACATTTGGGTCCTCCTCACATGGATTAGACCTTGTCATTTGTAGGTTTTGAGTTGGGGGAGGCTAGAGTATTACTTTATGGTGCAACCTCGCTATCACTGTCCAACAGTCCTTCGTCTCATGGTGAAACTGGGTACAATATAGACATGATTCTCTCATTGGATTTGTATAATAACGGGCATAATGCCCTGACCCTCCGCAATTGTAACAGATCAGCTATCCGCTACCACTTCCTGGTCTGATTCCTCCTTGACCTTGTCTGCGCCCCTAAAACACAGTGTGTTCCATCCCTACATTTTGATCAAGAGCTCGCATTTTGGTCTGCACCCTATAGGTCGGATTTCAATCCATCATCAATTCATAACTTCTACAAGTACGCTCATCATGGCCCACTGACCTGCAGAAATTAAAGAATAACTGCTGGGACATCTATGTATACTTCTGTAATAGATGACAGATATCTGTAGCATGCTTCCCTCCTATCTGGCAAATCACGCACCATAGCACAGGCACCGCGCTTGGTCCGGCTTGTGCCTCTGGTCTCAATGGCATTGGCCCTCGTCCCTCTAGGTAGTACGCGAAGACTAGACAATGGTCCTTGTCATGTCCCTGGCCTTTGCACTTTATGCACCATACCTCCTCGCACGCTTTTGGGTGAGCTGTCCTGTCTTGTTTCAAACTCTACATCTCAAGACACAAATTTTTCAACTGCACGTGGATCTATTGCACTCCTAAGCTAGGATCTTGTATTGGGGTCTCGTGCAGCCTCATTGCAATCTCCAAGGCTTTAGCCTAAGTAGATAACTTCTGTTGTGACAACGTGGTCCTTAGATGTGGCGTCAGTGATGCTACAAACCATGCGCAATGCTGCCCATCTCTCAAGGTCATGTTGGCTTCATGAATCATACCCTTCAGTCCTCGATCCAACTCCCAGGGGGTATCACTTGGAAACATCACGATTTCCTTAAATCCGATGATCGACTGTGTCTCTGATTTTGGTCTGCTAAATTCCCTATTTAGTGTAGCCTGGATATCCACGATCCTTGCATTTGGATTGTCATTGGAATGCTTGATGTACCATGTCAGTGCACGATCCTGCAAGGTGCTAACCAGTGTTGCCTTCTTGATATTATCATTTGTGACTCCTTGTGCTTCCCATACAACCTTTACTACAAACCAAAATTGGTTCAGATCTTCGTTCCCTACTCCTCTGAATACTGACAACTTTATTACGCTCACCATATTGAACTGTGGCGGTGGCGGAGGAGGTGTGGGCGAAGATGGGGGTGAAGATGGTGAAACTAGTGGTGGTGTAGGTGGAGGTGGTATGCACAGAATTCACAGTCTTATCATACTAATTGCACTCCTTGGTGAAACCTTCGCGAGCTCTTCCTCACTTTCTCGTCGAGGTGAAATCAAGGGGCTAACTTATATCTCTGCGCTACCTTCATTTCTATAGATCCTCCCACTTCGTGTAGCCCTAAACATCTATTTATTCGTATAACCCACTTTTCACACAGTAGCATTTTAATCCAAGTGTTCAAATATTTAATGTACTTACCTCGCGGTCCTTTGAGGAAGCGCCGTTTCACCTCATTATAGCTGCCTGCCGTGTCTATCGTGAATTCGATGATAAACCCTCCTATGATTCGATCGAGCCAATGGTTCATAACACGTGCGATCTTATCTCCTAATGCTTCTAGTCTACGCATCAAATTTGGAGTCCACACAATAGGTTTGTCGAGCCTACACCTTCCTTGACTGTCTGCTAGCTTTGCGAACCACTCATACAACTCAGAGTGGAAGGATGCAAAGAAAATTTCATGGATGTATATAAGTAACGGTCTGACCATTGTTCCTTTGTTACTCTCATATTCCTATTTTCCTGCGCCACGAACTCATGAATATTTCTTTTGAACCACCCTTCAATTTCTTTCTTTGTCGAATTCTAGTGACACGACATCAGACATCTCTTATGCAGATCTTGGTCTTGACAATGGAACCATTTGTTGGGTTGTTGGGGCTTGACCCAGGTTCGGATGTGATTTAGCCAAACAAATCCGGGTACTACTGGCCCTTTCGGTAACAGTCTCCAAGATCTCACCCGAAGTAGTAGCAGAGGGTGCTAGAACCAGGTTTCCACACCCTGGAGATGTCTAATGAGTTCTAGTGGTCCATGGTTAGACCCTGCGTGCACGTCGCTACGTGCACTATCCCATACCTCATAGTCTGAGATGCTGCCTTCGCACAACCCTATTCGGGTGTCAAGCACTGTTGTTACCCAAGTCCTTACTAGTATTAGATTGTTAGTTTATTAACATAGCTTATTTGTATGTGTTAAGTTACACTTAGCAATATAAATCATTCATACATGTGCACACAGTAAACAAATAGTATATTTTTAATTTACATCGATCATGTATTAATCCAAACCTAGATACACGAATTGGTAACAAAACCTTTCTTTATTAATCTCTTCTTTGGTTAAAGACTTGACGTCACCCTACGCACTCAGTTGCAGGGGTCCACGCACTCAGCTGCAGACTACTAGGCCTCTGCACACTCAGCTGCAAAGCCTTCTCCTACTCTACGACCCAAGACACACTTAGACACTTAGACTCTTGCTCTTCACTTCTTTCTTGCTTAATCCTTTTCCACTTAGAGCCTCGCTCTATTTATACAATCCCATGGTCCACAGACCATGGGTAGGCCTACATTACATCCAAAACTAGGGTGGACAACCCTATGATTCTAACATACTTCCATGCCCAAAATTCATGGGGCTTTACAACATCATTCAGTCAAAACATGGGCTTTGAGACCCAAAACATGCCTCGGGGGGATTCCATGCCCAACAATGAGCTCCTATGGGACAAACTTACAAAATAGGATCTTGGAGTTAGGTTAGAAAGATGTCAAGTAAATGGAGATTATGCACAAGTTGCAGAAGGTGGCAGCACATATGCAGGCACAAGTATAGGTACAGGTACAAGAGCAGGTGCACATGGTATGAATTATTGTCTTACAGTAGATGGATTGGTTAGGTTTTGAGATAGGATATATGTACTGGATAACAATGAGATTAAGAAGGTGATGTGGAGTGAGATTAAGGGCATGCAGGCTGTTTCATCCACCCTCCGTAGCTTTCATCCTCATCTGAGGCTTCCCAAATCATAGCTGCATCATCTTTCTGCATTCACGCCAGTCTCTGAAACTCTACTGGTGTGTACCCCACCACTCCGCATTTCAGAGCATCAAACTGTTGTTGTTCTGGCACTTCTCTTTCAAATTTATTCAGGAATTCATCCACTGCTGTCAACCCATCATACATAGGTAGATCCCTCGCCTTTGTTGTCATGCAACGCAGTGATCTTACCATGATGTTGCAATTGAGCGTGGTTACCTCATGTAGTCAGTTCTACCATCATTCTATTTCGTCATCTGAATCTGATGTGCATGAGCTTTCTCGCTCCCACAAAATCCATCCATCCACTATAGGATTCACACAATCTTGTTCCCAAGCAGTTATCTTGTAGATACAGTCTAGCTCATTGTCACTTTCATCGTCGTGCACTGCCTCTGTGTAGCGCGATCCTTCCATAGGGTCTAAAGGTACCACTACACGTAGTGACTTTTTCTCAAAAATCATTTTGTGCTTATTTAGATTTATCACTCCATTCATATCAGTGGCACAATGTATTCCTAGTAGTGTGGGATAGGGATTGCTGTCATCGATAATCTATATCACTTCGAAATCTGCAAGCGCGCTCGCACCTTCGATGTCTACTATTATCCCCTACAATCTTCCCATCGGTAGGATCTTCTACTAGTTTTCCATTCACAATCGAAAAGGGGACCATTGCAATGCAGGCCTACCCATGCACTGCCATGTCTGATTTGGCAGCACATTCACATTTGATCCTAGATCCAGAATTACTTGATCCATTTCATACTCCCCGATTTGCGCAGTCAATCGCATTTCCCTTCCTATTCACAATGTATGTTTCCCAAGCTTCTGGACTACACGAGGTTCTCCTGACCCATCGCACCTAGTGATAAGCTCCTGTAGTCCTTTCACAACCTTGTTGTCATGTAGCAGTTCCATACATGTCTCCAGAAAGGTAGTGATCATTGAAGGATCCATCTCTAGCTCTAGTTGATCCTTACTACCTGAAGTGGAGGCCTCCATGAAGCTCTTCTTAGCTTCCATGAATGACTCCTTTGCACGCTCCAAATAAAATTACGGTTCCTTTGTAAGAGCCTTACGAACCCATGCGCTTTGTTCAGGCTACTTACCCTTGTCATCTCCTGTCATGATACCGCTTCGGAGTACGATGTTTACATTCGGGTCCTCTTTGTGCAGCTCAGATCTCATCATTTGCAAATTCTGAGGCGGGGAAGGCTGGAGTATCCCTTTATCGCATAGCCTCGCTATCAATGTAGGGTAGTCCTCCATCTCATGATCAAATTGAGTACAATATAAACATTATGCTCTCATTGGATTTGTACAATCGCAGGCATAATGCCCCGGCCCTCCACAATTGTAACAAATCAGCTGTCCGCGACCCCTTCCTGGTCCCATTCCACCTCGACCTCGTCCTTGCCCCTGAAATCCAGTGTGCGCCATCCCTACATTTGGATTGAGGGCTCATGTTTCGGTTTGCACTCTATAGGAAGGAGTCTACTCCATTAGCTCGTAGCTTCTGCAGGTGTGCTCATCATGGCATACCAACCTACAGAAATTGCAGAACAATTGTTGGGACGTCTACGTGTACTTCTCTAATAGGTGACAATTATCTGTAGCATGTTTTTCTCCTTTCTGACAAACCACACACCATAATGCAGGTGTCGCGCTTGGCCCTGCTTGTGCCTCTGGTCTCAATGGCATTGGCCCTCCTATCGCTAGGTAGTTCGCAAAGACTATACAATGGTCCTTTTCATGCCCCTGGCCTTTGCATTTTATGCACCATACTTCCTTGCACGCTTCGGGGTGAGTTGTCCTGTCCTGTTTCAAACTCTACATTTCCAAACACAAATTTTGCAGTTGTGTGTGGATTTGTTGGAATCCCAGGATAGGATCTTGTATTGGGGTCTCGTGTAGTCTCATTGCAATCTCCAAAGCTTCGGCCTAGGTGGATAACTTCTGCTGTGACAACGCCATCCTTAGATGCGGTCTTAGTGACACTACAAACCATGCATGGTGCTGCCCATCTGTCAAGGTCATGTTGGCTTCGCGAATCATAATATTTAGTCTCTAATCCAGATCCCATGGGGTTTCGCCTAGAAGCATCATTGATTGTGTCTGCAACTTTGGCCTACTAAATTCCCTGTTCAACCCAGCCTAGATATCTATGATCCCTGAACTTGGGTGGTCATTAGAATGCTTAATGTACCATGTTAGTGTGTGATCCAAGTCTGGGTGTGACGAAGGACCCTTCCAAGACCTTTTACTTTCGTAATGTGTTAAATTGCATTTTTAAAATAACATTAATGAATACATATGCATGCGGAAAAGAAGAGGAACAAGACAATCATCAACACATGTAAACATAGGCATTGATAATGGAGTTCGTCCAGGAGGGACTACATCTCCGGGCCCCAGTGTCAAGATGGTGTAGGCCACTGCATTAAGTGCTATTAATAATGGTGATGTACAAAAGAGATGATGTCGCGATCATACAAGGAAAAATGCCCTCATGCAAGAGTGCCTCTAAGAGATGTTCCAGAACTGGAACTCTCAATCAAAAGACTCCTATCAGTATGACACAAAAGCATGCATGATGAGTATCCCACCAACATGGCACAAAAGGGATCTCAATGCAAAACATGCATGACGACAATAAGAGTATCCCATCAACATACAACAAGGGATCTCAAAACATAACATGATGAGTTATGACAACACGTACATCACATAAAAGATTCCGCATCAAATCAAGCAAGGAATCATGACAACATGTAATAAACAAGATCCTGCATCAACATCAATCAAAGATCTGTGCAGCATAATTCATAAAGAAGAAGTACATGAAGACATAATGTACCTCACAACTAAGGTCCATCTAAAGAAGTGGATGTCACAATGCTGAAGCTGCTCGGACCATCAATCTCAAGGCATCAATCGTATGAAGATGACTGCTCACACATGAATGTAGACATCTGCACTGGCACTTAGAAAAGTGATGAGAAGAAGAAATGAAAGAATGAAAAATCTGAGTGTACCATCAGATTTGTGGCATCAAGTAGTGCTAAATCGACTATCCAAAATATAAATTATGAGAAGTTGATAATTCTGGGCTCAAGTAATCTTTTAGATTCCCCTGGGATTCCTCAAAGATTCTTTTCCATGGGTGGACTAGAAATTTGTAACTCAGATGGCGAATCTGATCTCACCATTGCGATCCCTGTGGAAAACCATGAAAAACAAGTATAAAATTGACTATATTTCGACATGGAAAAATTTTACCTCCTTGGGAAAATTTCAAGGCTCATCATTTCGCTCTGTGTTTTTCCTGAAATCATGGTTCCACATGCATTCTGAAAATGGCCAAAAAATGCAGACCTCTGATGGAGAAACGGACAACACCGTTGTGCTCATGGCAACGAGAGGTGCAAAAACCATATAAAATTTGTCAAAATATGACAAAGTGAAAACTTTTCCCTCCTACAAAATTCATGGTTCTTGCATTAAAATATTAATTAACTACCTCAAAATCCATGCCTGCCTTCTACCTCCTCGAACTATGTGCAAAGGCAAAAATCTGAGTTTAAATAAAAATCTACGGCGGATTTACCAAGGTGAGCAGTTATGGCTCAATGGTAAAAATATACATTGGTTGAGGATATACCAAGGTGAGTAGTTATTGGCACTTTGTTATAAAGGTTGGCACATATAATATTGACGATATAAAATCGGCACATGTTGTCGGTGTATGTATCGGTGCTTTATATGGTGGTTGCGCTAATTTCAAAGATCGATGATATATTATGATGGTTGGGTCGTTGGGGTGTGGGCTAGGTCCACCGCCAGTGGCCCGTGCCCACCCCGTAATAATAGTTTTAACATATGCAATGGAAGGTTGGAGGGTTTGGTGGGGTGATGGCCACTGACCAGATATATATGGAGGATTGGAGGGTTCGGCAGGGGTTATGGTAGCCGATCCCTAAAATATATATATATTGGTTTGATGCGATTGCGATTTCTTTAAAGGGGTGATTAGGCTGGCGGGGAGTTATGGCCCGTCAACCTTATAATAACTTTGGTTATTGGTGCCATTTGGCCGATGGGGAGTTATGCCCGTCGACCCTTATAAAATTTGTGAAATTTTGGAGTGGAGGGGGTGGTGGCCTGCCACCTCATAATAATTATTATTTTTTCTTGATTTTTATAAAGAGGGAGGTTATTTTGAAACTTCTAGAAAATAAGGGTCATTGGGAAAATTAACTAGGCAACAATTTTGACCGATTTCGGGAGCTAGGTTCATGCCTCGAGGTCGGTCAAATTGTAGGACACTTAAACCTAGCCTACAGCCCAACTTTGACCAAACATTGATTGGCCCATTCTCCCTCATACGAGCTCGGTTTGATGAACTGTTCGCACCTCCACGATCAAGACGACGAGATCTACGCTCTGGTCCTGGTTCGAAGTCATTTTGAGCAATTTTATTTTTGAGCGTTCATAAGCCTTCTTTGTCCTGCATGTCTCTCTAGAGCCACCTGGATCAATCCTCCCCACTGAGGAGCTTTTGGTCCTCCAAAAGCATGAAAAATAATCTGCAACTTTCTTTGTACCCTGTCTACATTAGAAGCATCCTGAAAAGGTATCGCTTCCATCTCCTTCACCTTTGTTCTTCGGAGCCTTAAGTGACGAGACAACACCTGCTACGTCTGCAACCTATAGTACATTTTTTTGCAAATTACATGCTTTGAATGACATGACCAACTAATGACCCAAACATCCCACACTTGCCATGAGTTTATAACACATACTCAATGGTCAAGTTTACCATAAGATGGACGTAATACCCCAGCTATGACAATAAGGCCAACATATCATTGTTGCTTCAAAAAAGTGATGGAAAACACATCATCACTGCAACACATGATTTACATACATAAGGCCAGACACTATTATTTTGACAAGTGATGGAAACATAACATCACTGTTAGAGTGTAAAATACGACTCAAAACATGACATGACATCATTGTTGCTGAACAAGTGATGGAAAACACATCATCACTTTTACACTTTAAAACGCAACAAATTATTTATAAAAGAATGACCATGAAACAACAACATTTCTAGAAACCATTTTCACTTATCAATGTGAATGGGTCACCTCCTTGAGGTAGTTTTCCTTGTCGAACAACTTATCTTCCTAGTTCACGCACCGACGTTTTATCTTTAAGGCACTACTCTGGATGGAGCCTCCAACAAGTGGCTCTTTGATGGCCATTTCTATCGCAATGACTACAATAGGCTTTCTTCCTCCATATCTACTTAACCTGTTTCTTTTCATGCTGTTGCGAGGGTCTTTCACGCGTCATCCTTATGAGTGCTGCCATTCTTTTCCAACACTTAGAAAATGTATGGTTATTTAATCCGCAAAAGGTGCATGTTTTCTAATGCCATGTTTTACATTCATTATTAACAACATGATCATAATCAAAATGAACATTCAAAGATCAAAAGTGGTTATACCTTCCTTTGCTGTTTCTGATGTCAGTATGGCAATGAGAGCTTGCCTTAGCTCTCTCCCTGCAATGGTCACTGTCGTGGGATGATGGGGATGTGTTCCCATCATTCTCTTTCCTCGACGATTTCATCGATGTCTCAGATGACTCTGATGCCTTTGAGCACTGTCCTTTAGTGTATCTCGAGTCTACAAATGGATGTTCGTGCACAAACTCCAAAGGTGGAGTTATGCCTTGGTTATTAAAACCAAGTTCTTCTTTCTCCTTGTGCCTCATCCTTGCAAGGAGCCTCATGTTCGTCCTTGTAATTGGGATTTCCAAATATCCAACAGACATCATACTATGTGAAGATGAAACCGAAAGGAAATCAACATCTTTTA
Organism: Pinus tabuliformis; assembly: GCA_031772625.1. Classification (NCBI taxonomy): domain Eukaryota; kingdom Viridiplantae; phylum Streptophyta; class Pinopsida; order Pinales; family Pinaceae; genus Pinus; species Pinus tabuliformis. Next base: position 1,849,493,754 of record CM062817.1, on the reverse strand, counting down.
CCTCCTCTTTCGATTTGGAAAGAACTGATGAGGATTTCTTATCATCCATTATTGGTGGTTCACTAACTGTCGTGGCGCATTCCCCAACTTCCTTTATAACATACCCAAGTCTTGCCTGATGGGGTAATTCCTCTGCTTTGATGGGATTGATAATGCCTTGGCCATTAACACCCAAGCCTTTTCCTTCATACCCCATTCTCTTCAACAATTTGGAGACAATTCCTGTGGTATGATTTTCAAAAACAACGAAATCATCATCAGGAAACATACATGAAGATGGAGAACTACTTTTTACCTCACATGGGTCTCACTGCAGCTTTTCCAAGGCCTCATCGTTTGCTTGTAGCTATTGTAGCAAACTTTTTTTTTCCTCTTTCTCTTCATGTAGAAGCGTCTTCAATTCATCGTTCTCTATTTGAAGATTATGTTTGTTTTTCTTCAGTTCTTCCATGGCCAATTCCGTGGCTTGTAACTAAAGTTGCAATCGCTCATTTTCCTCTATCTCTTTCTGTAGAGTTTCATACATAATTTCCAGTCCCTTGGAAATGTTAAGCATGGTCTCGTACATCGCTCTTTCATCCTCTATCATTGTTCATGCTGCAATTCACATCAATGCAAGGACCGCTCTAATACCTCTTGATCCAGGTCCGAGTGTGACGAAGGACCCTTCCAAGACCTTTTACTTTCATGATGTGTTAAATTGCATTTTTAAAAGAACATTAATGAATACATCTGCATGCGGAAAAGAAGAGGAAGAAGACATTCATCAACACATGTAAACATAGGCGTTGATAACGGAGTTCGTCCAGGAGGAACTACATCTCCGGACCCCAGTGTCAAGATGGTGTAGGCTGCTGCATTAAGTGCTATCAATAATGGTGATGTACACAAGAGATGATGTCGCGATCATACAAGGAAAAATTCCCTCACGCAAGAGTGGCTCTAAGAGGTGTTCCACAACTCGAACTCTCAATCAAAAGGATCCTATCAGTATGACAAAAAAACATGCATGATGAGTATCCTGCCAACATGGCACAAAAGGGATCTCAATGCAAAACATGCATGATGACAACAAGAGTATCCCAACAACATACAACAAGGGATCTCAAAACATAACATGATGATTTATGACAACACGTACATCACATAGAATATTCAACATCAAATCAAGCAAGGAATCATGACAACATGTAATAAACAAGATCCTGCATCAAATCAATCAAAGATCTATGCAGCATAATGCATAAAGAAGAAGTACATGAACACGTCATATACCTCATAACCAAGGG